>CM076990.1:116697332-117952451 GCA_039090855.1 Macrothele yani
TGCCCATCAAACGCCTCAAAACATTTAAATAAAACTTACCAGTAATCGTTCGTCTACTTGGAACAAATTCTTTGTGGATAATACCCTTACTATCGAAGAATGAAATGAGCATTGTTTTGATTTTCAATGGAACTTTTCTTGTTTTTTTTTTTTTTTGGCTTGTGGTGAGTTTTTTCACTTCCATTCCGTACTTTGTCGCTTTGTTTTAGGATCATATTGAAAACACCATGTTTCATCACCTGTAACAATCGATTTTACGAAGTTTGGATCATTTTCAGCGGCTGAAATGATGTCTCTGCAATGTGCACTTCTCCTTGATTTTTGTTCATTGGTTAACGTGTGTGGAAAAAATTTAACACAGACTTTTGTTTTGCCCAAATCTTCATGTAGGATGGTTCGAATCGGTTTTTTTGTTGATGTTTAAAGACTCTTCCATCATTCTTAGTGACGCACATCGATTGCTTGCCACGAAATCACGCACTTTTTCAATAGTCTCAGGTGTCCTAGATGAACTTGGTCTTCCGGTATGTTTATGATCTTCTAGCGTCTCTCTTCCATCCAAAAAACGTTTGTGCCACAGGAAAACATTTGATCTACTTAAACAAAACTCACCGTACACTTGTTTTATCATTTGGTACGTTTCCGAGGCACGTTTACCAAGTTTTGCGTTAAATTTGGTAACAGCCCTTTGTTCCATCTTAAAACATGAAAAAAAATTTGCTTCTCTAATGAACGGCCGTTTTGTTTCAGTTACTTTAACAATTGCGCAGTACTTTTGGCAGAAAGCAAGCAGATAGTCACGGTTTATAACGCATTAGCGATTACACTGGTGGCGCCACCGTAGGCTGAAATCTAGCGCCAGTCTTAAAAATTCTTTGACGCACTGTGTGTATATATATACAGTGGACAAGACAAAAAAGTATTTGCACACATTCAATACTTTGCATAAATAAACGTGGAAAGCAATTGTGACGAAATATTTTTAATCATTGAATTACTTTTACAATAAACACACACTGTACACAATAGCACGCTGATGAGAGCTCGACTGCACGTGAACAAGTGCAAGATACACAGCATGGATCTCCGCCGAAAACACCGTGGCCTCGGTAGGAATGCAGGCAACAGAAACTTCATCAACGCAGACGGCGGCGGATCCCACAACACCAGCCGTCTTATAGATCCATCGCTGAAAACAGGAATAAAGTAAATATTCCTGTTTAAAGTTTATACAAGGCAACGCTTGTATAATTTTAATTTGTGAGCTTTTTACACCAAAGAATTCCACAATTTTTCAAATCCCGAGTTTCACAAAGAAGCCAAGCCATCTACTGTTAAATTAACCTTTTCGTGAGACTCGTTTATACACAGATTCGATTTCGAAATTTTCGCTCTTTCAAAAACACTGATTGCCACCTTAAGAAAATAAAAAAATAAAAATAAAAACTCTGAAGTTTTTTTTAAGAAACCTGATGCTTTTGCTGCTACTGCAGAACCAATGAACCGGTTTTCGCTTATGTCGTAAAAAAATGTCATCAGAACTTCGCAGTTGCTCAAAAGAGTTTGAAGTGATTTGACACGCATACACCATCTTGTTGGGCAAAAAGGCGATAAAGCAGGAGATCATCAGCTTGAAGACTTTTAAAGAATGCAACCCGCTTTGGCGAGTCTATGACAAAAGTTGTCACGTGTTTTAACACACCAATAAAGTTACGGAGACACACAACATTGTTCATAGCATCTTGAACACATAGGTTAAGACGAGGAGCCACACAATGAACAAACAAGGCTCGAGGTTAAGCTTCTCTTACACGAGACTGCAGTACCATAAGTTGACCGCTTACGTTGCTTGCCCCGTCGTAACATTGCCTACGCAGTTTGCTTATATCCAGGGCGAAACGTAGGAGAACATCTTTCACGACTTTATACAAAGTTTCGGATTTTGTTTTGGTGGTTTCATAAAAACCCGAAAAGATTTTTTGCACTTCAGTATCTTAGGAAACAAAAGGAAACGATAAAGAGACTTGCTCGTGCATAGCTGCATCGCACATTTCGTCAAATATGATGGCGATGAACTGAGCAGCTCTTATTTCATCGCACCACTGCTTCTGCCATTAAATTAATTATCTCATTTACATTGTCATGATGAAGCCATTTGTAATTTGTTCTTTTTAACCAAATATCTAGTTCTAGGCTATCTTCTGCTCTCATCAGCAGTAGCTGTTTTAAATTAGAATCGTAATTTCTTTCATGTCCGGTGCCCTGTTGACTGAGAAATTTAATGGTGCTGAAATATTTTTGAGAGTGATGCATATTTCTTGCATTTCTTTACGCTTTGTGCTAGAAATCATATAACGCTGTCCTCATTTCTTAAAGACATTAAAGTAGACATTGCACTTCTGTGGTAGTCACTGTTTTCATGTTTTCCAAAAGAGTCTTTGGCGTGCGCCCAAGCTTGAAAGCCATCACGCATAAAAGCTTCGCAAGACCTCTGTAAGTTGCAGTCATTAGACAGCAGTAAGCTTTTTTCATGTGCTTCAGAGCAGATGGGGCAAATAGCTCTCCCACAAGCATTTAGTCTTAGCCAAGGGAATTGAATTTTCCACTGCACTCGAAATTTACGTCCTGAAGCCGTGGGAACTGTGTCCGTTCTGCACCCAGCTTTATCTTGCGGGAATGGGCCAGTTTCATTTTGAGTTGATGGAGAAGAGTGAATTTCACGCAATCCCCTTTTTTCAACTGCTTTGATTTCGCTCTAATTGCGGCTTTCATCATTTTCGTTGTTTCCTCTCCATTGTTTTACGAAAGAAAATAATGTTGATTGCCGCCTTTTAGAGCTAATGACAGAATAATTCTATTTCGTTTAACAATTTAGTAACAGTAGAACTCAAAACATATTATTGTTTGGAGATATTTGAATAATCCGCTTTTAAATCGATGTCGATCTCTCTGACTATTGAGTGTGAGTGATCTAAACAGTTCGTTTTCGTTTTCGGACTCGCATTCGTCTTGCCCTTTGGGTCTTCTTTACTTCGGAGATCTAGTTCATCAGACAAGGTCTTATTCCACGAATCTATTGTTTTCAATAGCACATTTTCCATGTCCTGATGCCTGAAGTCGAGGGGGAGGAAAGTAAGGGCATTTGCCGTAACGCATGAACCGAAAGACACATGAAAACTTCAAAGAACCTTTTCCGCCCTTGTCCCCCTTGCGGGTACGCTACGCCGGTGTGTGTTTATGTGAAGGATCAATTTGGCCTTCTTTGAAAAGTGGTTTTTATTATATTTTCCCATGCGGAACAGCAAAAGACGATCACAAACAGAAGTTCTCCTTCTTAGCACCAAGAAATTATCTCCCTGGCAAGGTTTAGGTGTGAAGTAAGATGAAGAACCATCAAACTAAACGTTGAAAGCATGGCTGTAAACATCAGAGGAACACAGATTAGATGGAGTGCAATTAGGACATTGATTTACAGGGAGCGGGTTACTTCGGCGTTGAAAGATGCCAGAGGGCGGCATTTGGTTTTAATGTGACTCTCATTTAAATTCTGCAATTTCTTGTTCTTTCTTTGTTCCAGAAAAAAGTATCCCCCCTTTCTGTCCGGCCCTCATACCGGATAAAGTCACTGAAACTTTTGAAAGTCATCATCAACAACGCTTCGTGCCTAGCGTGTTAAGCCAGCCTCACCTCACTTGAAAGTTGCCTTCTGGGATCAGAGGGTATTTGAGTTAGCGAACGGTGCATCACTTGGAAATCGAAAGACATTAGTTAACACTCTAAAACAGAACGCCTGCTAAGCTTAACATATTTTATTTTTCATTTTCTGAAAGGAAAGATTGAGCAAAACACACATATATCTCTATCGCTTCTTATGATAATAATAATAATATTTATAACACGATAAATGCATTTGGAGCGGTGCGTTGCAACACACAAATTTTCTGGAGTGGTGCTAACGCACCACTCCAGAAAATTTATTGTATTGCGAGTGTGAAAATTTATTGTATTGCGAGTATTTTATTGTATTGCGAGTGGTGCGTTAGCACCACTCGCAATACAATAAAATAAGTGAGGTAGGGTGGCTTGAGACATTTTCAACTAAATTATTGTGAGAAAATTTACTCCAAATGGCTCAAATCTTTTTAAACATTCCAGACTATCGCATGGTGTTGGTTCCATTCCGAAAATTAATAATTTTTTTGAAAAAACAGCAACTGCGATATGATTGCAATTACTAAGTGATCTGTATAGGTGGTACCATCTATTAGCAGAGCTCAAACACTACCCAAGAAAACATTATTGATTTTTAATGTAATTATGGTTAAGTTTTCGCAAATGTAAAGTATAGTTGGCTATAATTTAAAATTATTTTTATCGATGTGAAAATTTTCATTCTTGGGAATACATTAACTGCAAAGAAGATGTCTACAGAAGTTTTTACTATTCGAAACATAGGGCAGAGTTTTTCGTGGATCCACTTAAACACACCTATGCTGTCGTGTAAATGAAATGATTGTCTTAAATTACTTGTGTTCTTCCCCTAATAAAATTAGAATTGTTTCTAACTCTCAATTGTAGGCTCAACAGAACTGCTAGGCTTTGGTGCTGGTTTAGACCCCAATATGCCAGTATACAAAGGTGAAATACAATGCTTTGCCTTAGGTATAGGAATTAAATGCGTTGATGAGAAAGGTAAGTAAATCATTAGTGTCTTCCTCTTTGAGCACATAGTTATTACTTCGGTATTCGAAATGAATTTTTTGCCAAAGCTATTTAAAAAATGCTTTGTCTGTTAGCTTAATAAGCGATATAAGAGGTCCTGTTTTGAGTAATTTTTAGTGTCATATTTAATATTTAGCCCATGTTAAATCACTTGTTTTGTTTTGCACTCATAGTAGCAGAAGTTCGAAGATCGCATTATGGAAGTGGCATGAATGTTTTCTTTGCAATTTGAAAACATTCATACCGCTTCAACAATGCGATATTCGAAAATTCCGTTTTTTACTGAGTTTTCTGGTACTTATTTCATTGCAAAAAGAATGAAATAAGTACCAGAAAACCCGATAAGAAAACATGCAGTGCATCGCCCAAGTAGGGTAGCATTATTTTTAAATGCACAGGAGGGAGACATCCCTATAGCTGAATAAAATATTTAACGAATTAACACTATAGGACTGATTGTCCAGTTCATCATGTGGGCATTCTTAGTTGCTATGAAATGCTGAATAGTGGTTTATCGTGCGTTTTGGTAAAGCAGTGCGATCTGCAATTAAGAATATTATCTGTAAACTGTGTTATTTAGAATTACCGAACTACTGCTTTGTTTCTCATGAGGTCTGATACTGAAATGTTTTATGTAGCACAATTTGCCTGTAAAAGATAAACATTTTCGATTTATAAGAAATCTGATAGTTAAGATTTCAGGAAACCAGGTCTGTACTTCAGCTATCATACTACTTATAGCTAAACCCGAACTTCATCCCCAGGAAGCGGTTAATATTTCTAACACAAGATAAAAGTGCGATCAGAGTTGTTTTGAAAATGAGTTCTGTAACTTTTACGTTAAACATTCGATTTCATAAAATTTTTCACTTTTGTAAATAATGAAATTTTGAAGCTGTATTTAAAAGATGCATTTTCTCTTTATGTCAATTGTGATTAAAATCAAAGAAAAAACATTGTTTTGCAGGTAACCATTTGATTGGTCAAAGAGGAGACATGGTCATATCGAATCCTTTGCCATCATTGCCTATATACCTCTACAATGATCCGGATAAGAAGAAATTCCACTCTTCCTATCTTGCGAAGTATCCAGGTAATTGCATGAAAATTGCTAACAATGTTATTTCTAACACCATTGGTTACAGAATGTACTAGTAGTTCATAAATAAGTCCATTTTTGTTTTTATTTTGAGCACTACAGCTGTAAGGGCGAAATACATTATTAATGTAATGTCGGACATTCCACATCATTTTCATATTTTATGTGATAACGATACAAGGACTGGAATTAGAAATCATACGACAAAAGCAAGAAGCATCACGTGTTTTCCCGTTTCCAGGAAAAGAACTCTTCTATTTCTTTATTTCCAGAAAAGGAACATTTCTGCAAGTTAAATTTGCCGGATTACTAAAAGCCCTTGAGGCTAATGGGTTTCCGATGTATCGTAAGAGTCCGACATGGCGCCCGACCGTCTGAGAAAATGTACATATTTATTGTAGCCAAGTCGGTTAGGAATGTATGAACCCAATACTGTATACAATGCTGCTGGAGCCTTTGCTGTCCGTTGGAGATTAGTTCTTGGAAAAGGTCTATAACGAAGTAAATTTCTCCGTCATTTTTATCAGCGCCGGGGTTCGAACCCGGGTCCACTCATTCCGGAATAAGTTGCTCTACCAACTGAGCTACGCAGACGTTTTATTCTGATTCCTATCTGCCTTTATGTCGTGTGCGTCCTTCTGGCAGGTACGTCACATCTCCTGGTACGTTACATCATCTCCCCCTTATTTTTTTTTTTCGAAGTGCTGGAGAAGGGATTCTATAACGAAGTGAATTTCTCCGTCATTTTTATCCGCGCTGGGGTTCGAACCCGGGTCCACTCATTCCGGAATAAGTTGCTCTACCAATTAAGCTACGCGGACATTTATTCTGATTCCTATCTGCCTTTATGTCGTGTGCGTCCTTCTGGCAGGTACGTCACATCTCCTAGTACGTTACAATTCTTTTATTTGTCCTATCTCGCGGTGTGGAAATAACATCACACCAATGCGAGATTTTGAACGGCCGGATCATCCGGATAGTTTGGGCGCCATTATAACGAAGTAAATTTCTCCGTCATTTTTGGTCTACGCCGGGATTCGAACCCGAGGTCCACTCATTCCGGAATAACTTGCTCTACCAACTGAGCTACGCAGACGTTTTATTCTGATTCCTATCTGCCTTTATGTCGTGTGCGTCCTTCTGGCAGGTACGTCACATCTCCTAGTACGTTACAATTCTTTTATTTGTCCTATCTCGCGGTGTGGAAATAACATCACACCAATGCGAGATTTTGAACGGCCGGATCATACGGATAGTTCGGGCGCCATTATAACGAAGTAAATTTCTCCGTCATTTTTGGTCTACGCCGGGATTCGAACCCGAGGTCCACTCATTCCGGAATAACTTGCTCTACCAACTGAGCTACGCAGACGTTTTATTCTGATTCCTATCTGCCTTTATGTCGTGTGCGTCCTTCTGGCAGGTACGTCACATCTCCTAGTACGTTACAATTCTTTTATTTGTCCTATCTCGCGGTGTGGAAATAACATCACACCAATGCGAGATTTTGAACGGCCGGATCATACGGATAGTTCGGGCGCCATTATAACGAAGTAAATTTCTCCGTCATTTTTGGTCTACGCCGGGATTCGAACCCGAGGTCCACTCATTCCGGAATAATTTGCTCTACCAACTGAGCTACGCAGACGTTTTATTCTGATTCCTATCTGCCATTATGTCGTGTGCGTCCTTCTGGCAGGTACGTCACATCTCCTGGTACGTTACAGGTCAAGTTCGCGATAATGGTAGTTAGGTGACCTTCGTACTCCGCAGCTAAGGCTCGGGGTCGGAGCAAACGGGTCGGAAAAGAATGGAATGTGGGGGGCAACAGCAGACGCTTTTTTTTTTTTTTTTGATTGGAGGTTTAACGACCACTGTGAGCAACTCAATGGGCTATAAGCAGTCGCCCGTCCCTAATTTAGGGTCACTGGTTCCAGGGAAGGAAGAGAGCCAGTGCCGTAAGACAAACACAACATCCATGCCTGACCGGGATTCGAACCCGTACCCCTTACGGACGAATGATCAGAGGCCAGTGCCTTAGACCACTGCGCCGCCGGGGCGGCCCAGCGGAGGCTTAGTGTCTGACTAGCGTCTGACGACAGCGATATCTACATGTATCGAGTTATCTCATTGGCAGCAATAAAACCCGTACCCACGAATTGGCGACCGGCGCCGAAACGAGCCGAAACGGTAATTGTAGTCGGAGATAATGGCGGCGGATAATGGCTACAACGAGGCAGCGAAGAGGTAAGTTTGAGAGAGTAAGTAAGTAGGTTTAAGTTAGTAAGTAAGTAGGTAAGTTTTCTTTTATCTGGTTAATTTTTATATTTGTATGGATACTGCGAGCAGGTTAAGTTGTTCGATTTGTGGTGTTTCATTCGGGCAGCTCTCTCTCCTGCAAAAAAAATTAACACTTCCCCTGCCAAATCAATTAGCTTCTGGAAAAATGTATTGAAATATGCATTCAGTAAGAAGGGATGTACTGCAGTGTTAAGTGCATGGCATACATTATTGGCCATTTACATGCTTACATTTCAAAATGTAAATTTTATGGATACTCTTTAACTGTGTCAATATATTTTAACACCTATTAGTGAAATTTATATTTTTGTTCAGGGTACCTAAAATCTCCCAAAGGCATCGCATGTTTTAAAAACTTCGCACGAGTTTCATCGGTACGGCACTTCATATAACAGCCTCGAGGCAAAACCTAATGTTCTGAAAACGATAACAAACAAACAAAAAGGGACGGGATGCGTGGTCCAAATTCATATTTTACATATGGTCCAAATTCATATATTCAAAAATATAAATTTCACTAATAGGTATTAAAATATATTGACACAGTTGAAGACACGTTTCCGTTTGTTTCTCGGAAATCTATAAAAGGAACACTGATTTTTCACAATCTGGTGATTACAGTAAGCTGCAAAGCATAAAAGCACATCAAATAAATCAAATTTCACATTAAAATATCAATTGTACAGGACTATCGACAGCCACCAAAGAAGAAACTAATGTTAACTAAGATGTAAACAACCTATGTCACGACTTCGACGACGTATATCTGGTTCAAATTGTATTTCTGCCCGAATGAAACACCACAAATCGAACAACTTAACCTGTTCGCAGTAACCATCCAAATATAAATATTAACCAGATAAAAGATTTAAAGAAAACTACTTACTTATTCTCTCAAACTTACCTCTTCCCTGCCTCGCAGTAGCCATTATCCGCCAAACTAATGCCGTTTCGGCGCCGGTCGCCAATTCGTGGGTACGGGTTTTATTGCTGCCAATGAGATAACTCGATACATGTAGATATCGCTGTCGCCAGACGCTAGTCGTTGTCTGCCTCTCGCTAGATAGTTCATCGCGCCTCAGGCGATAGGGCAGTGGTTAGCACGTGGGCGCGAGGCTCGATATTGAGTTAATGGAGGGTAGGAGCTTGGTTAAAGGAGCGCGTGTATGCTGCTCGGTAGGAAGCTGAGTATGTCTTCGTGGATGGACGGAAATGCAGCGTTCTTGTGACACAGGCCGTTGCAGGCTCTCAGAAGCGTGTGGATTCTGTGCCTAAGAGCGGACAGACTCTGGCAGGTATTATTAGGAAGAACAATAAAGTGTCAGCAAAGAGAGCTGCTGCACGACGACGAAAACGCTCGTGGGAAACAATGCGTGAGTGATTTCTCGCCACGAACGAAGTCTCCGATATACAGCCTAGGCTCGGACAGCATTTCTTTGAATGATGATTAAATTTGGTTTATGTTTAGAAAACTTTGATGGATTCCTTTCGAGACCTGTCTCTTCGTTATTCATTCAACTCCCCTCTCTTGATCAGCAGATTTTAATATAACAAAGCTGAGGGGGCAGAGAGCCTGTTTGGCCAATAATTATAAATTATTGGTTAACTAAATAACAGGAACCTTGACCTATTGTCTGTGGGGTGCGTGCTCCGGTGAACGAGCTTTGATTACAGAGCCTTTGAGGCCTTTGAATTGCGTAAGGCAGGTGGAGCATTTACGTTCGCCCCTACAACAGCTAATTTAGATTTTTTGAGAACTGAATAAATATTCGAAAAGTAGTTTGCTTTCAAAACATATTACTTTAAAACGATCTTCTGGGACTGAAGACTCCTGTAAGCCCTTGGGATCGGATACTAATTTATAATACCCTGATAATTTATTAAATATACAATGAGGGCTTTTAGCCTTTTACACCGAAGAGCCAAAATATTATGACCATCTGTCTGATATGATACTGGTTCTCCACGTGCCGCCAAAACAGCTCTTATCCGGCAAGGCATAGACGCTACAAGATTTTTAAAGATGTCTTATGGTATCTGGTACCACAAGATTTTTAAAGGTGTCTTGTGGTATCTGGTTACCAAAACATCATTTAACTCTTGTAAATCACGACGTGGTTGAGCCGTATCAGACAGGATGTGTTGTTCCAACTCACACCACAGACGCTCGATTGGATTCATGTCTGGGGAATTTGGAGACACCTGGAAGTCTTCTTCATGTTCGCGAAGCATTCTTGAACAATTCGGGCAGTGTAGCATGGTGCATATCTTGTGAAAGAAGTTCACTACAGGGGAATGCCGCTGCCATGAACGACCTTCTTCCAATCATTCATGGTCCAATTTTGATGTTCGCGTGCCCATCGTAGGCGCTTTCGACGGTGAACTGAATTTAGCATGGGCACTCAGAGCTGCCTGAGGTTATGCAGCCCAATTTTCAGCAGGGTTCGAAGTGCTGTGGCACATTACTCCCGTCACCAGCATTCAAATTACCGGACAGTGGCGCCACACTATTTTTTCTGCTGTCTCGTACCATACGGGGTAGCCCTCGCTCAACTCTAGCATCGATGAGCCATGGTCGGCCTACACCTTGCGGGAGGTTAAAGGTTTCTATCTTTGGACTACTTTTTGAAAGGTTCTAACCACGTCTGACCGTAAGCAACCCACAAGCCTTGCCGTCTCGCTATCCTCGGACCACTTTTGAAAGGTTCTAACCATGTCTGACCGTGAGCAACCCACAAGCCTTGCCGTCTCGCTATCCTCGGACCACTTTTTGAAAGGTTCTAACCACGTCTGACCGTGAGCAACCCACAAGCCTTGCCGTCTCGCTATCCTCGGACCTCTTTTTGAAAGGTTCTAACCACGTCTGACCGTGAGCAACCCACAAGCCTTGCCGTCTAGCTATCCTCGGACCACTTTTTGAAAGGTTCTAACCACGTCTGACCGTGAGCAACCCACAAGCCTTGCCGTCTCGCTATCCTCGGACCACTTTTTGAAAGGTTCTAACCACGTCTGACCGTGAGCAACCCACAAGCCTTGCCGTCTCGCTATCCTCGGACCACTTTTTGAAAGGTTCTAACCACGTCTGACCGTGAGCAACCCACAAGCCTTGCCGTCTCGCTATCCTCGGACCACTTTTTGAAAGGTTCTAACCACGTCTGACCGTGAGCAACCCACAAGCCTTGCCGTCTCGCTATCCTCGGACCACTTTTTGAAAGGTTCTAACCACGTCTGACCGTGAGCAACCCACAAGCCTTGCCGTCTCGCTATCCTCGGACCCCTTTTTGAAAGGTTCTAACCACGTCTGACCGTGAGCAACCCACAAGCCTTGCCGTCTCGCTATCCTCGGACCACTTTTTGAAAGGTTCTAACCACGTCTGACCGTGAGCAACCCACAAGCCTTGCCGTCTCGCTATCCTCGGACCACTTTTTGAAAGGTTCTAACCACGTCTGACCGTGAGCAACCCACAAGCCTTGCCGTCTCGCTGTCCTCGGACCACTTTTTGAAAGGTTCTAACCACGTCTGACCGTGAGGAACCCACAAGCCTTGCCGTCTCGCTATCCTCGGACCACTTTTTGAAAGGTTCTAACCACGTCTGACCGTGAGCAACCCACAAGCCTTGCCGTCTCGCTATCCTCGGACCACTTTTTGAAAGGTTCTAACCACGTCTGACCGTGAGCAACCCACAAGCCTTGCCGTCTCGCTATCCTCGGACCCCTTTTTGAAAGGTTCTAACCACGTCTGACCGTGAGCAACCCACAAGCCTTGCCGTCTCGCTATCCTCGGACCACTTTTTGAAAGGTTCTAACCACGTCTGACCGTGAGCAACCCACAAGCCTTGCCGTCTCGCTATCCTCGGACCACTTTTTGAAAGGTTCTAACCACGTCTGACCGTGAGCAACCCACAAGCCTTGCCGTCTCGCTATCCTCGGACCACTTTTTGAAAGGTTCTAACCACGTCTGACCGTGAGCAACCCAAAAGCCTTGCCGCCTCGCTATCCCCGAAAACTTTTTTGAAAGGTTCTAACCACGTCTGACCATGAGCAACATACAACAAGCCTTGCCGTCTCGCTATCTTCGGGCTACTTTTTGAAACGTTCTAACTAAGTCTGACCGTGAGCAACCCACAAGCCTTGCCGTTTCGGAAATGCTCCGACCCAGTTGTTTGGCCATCACAATTTGGACCTTGTCAAACTCGCTTAAGTCAGCCGCCTTTCTCATCTGACGAACAAGAATAATACTGATTAACAAAGCTCAGTATCAGGTGTTAATATTAATATTGTTTAATGGCCTTCACTCGCGCCGTCGTTTACCTGTAGCTGCTTCGATTTGCAAAAAGACGCGCTGGTCAAAATGTTTTGGCTCTTCGGTTTATGATTTAATAGCTTTGTTGGTTTGTTTGTTCGGGGAAGTTTAACGACTCGATGGGCTAAAAGCAGCCGCCCGTCCCCAATGTGGGGCCATTGGTTCCGAAAATAAAAAGGGAGAAAATCAGTGCCGTAAGACTAACACAACATCTATGCCTCGCCGGGATCCGAACCCGGGACTGTCTCGGACAAATGGTCAGAAACTAGCTCTTAGACCACTGCGCCACCGGGGCGGCGATTTAATAGCTTTGAACCCGAGATACAGAATGGGTTTGAAAACAAAGAAGAAAGTATATGGTAATTTGTAAACACCGTGCAAAGTGAAAGAAAATGATGACGCCAAGTACATAGTTCAAACACCTACGCTCAGAAGAACTTAAGAAGAACATCAGAAAAAATCTCAACCCTTTAAGTACAAGAAAAACACAAATGACAAAAGGAAAAATAATATATATAGAAATCCAAATACACTAGATTAATTTTTTTCAGTGATCGAACTCATCGTACTGTCACCGTTTACCTAATAATGCGTCGTACGTTTTGAAGAGGAAAACAGGGGGAAAAGAGCTATAAGCACACAATGTTTCAGCAGACGTAGATTTAACCGAAAGAGCGGTTCATGCAGAGTTTCAGTTCTTCACGATACTCTGTTGAAGGAACTGTCACCAGAGCTAGACGCGAAAGAAAATGAGTCACAGGGCAAGTTTCACATACGAGAAATTCTCACTGACAAAAAGTGTTCAGTGGAAATCAAAGACATGGCCTCAATGGTAGCAGAAATACGGGGGCGGCAATGAAAGGATTGACTCCATAGAGGCGAAAAAGGATTCGCTCAGCCAGAGGCGGATAGGGCGACTAAACCAGGTCGGGAATTTTAGCCTTTCAGTGCACTACAAAAGCGTACGTACCTACAGAGGAACTCTTCGTAAATTCCTTCTTGAAAAAAAAATCTGTTGGATCCTAAATGAAAGAGAACTGTTGGAATACGCATTGTAAACGATTTCAGTTGTGAACAAATACTGAAAATAATTTAACCGTGAAAGAATTTAAAAATCCACTCATGTAACCTCAAAACCACACGCTACATTCAACGGATTTTTAAAAATGCAGATTATTTTCCTTTTTAAAAATTTGGTTTTGAAAAAA
Organism: Macrothele yani; assembly: GCA_039090855.1. NCBI lineage: Eukaryota > Metazoa > Arthropoda > Arachnida > Araneae > Macrothelidae > Macrothele > Macrothele yani. The sequence continues at coordinate 116,710,966 of CM076990.1, forward strand.
AAAAAAAAAATTGAGTCTTTTGAAACTGTATTCCTAATTAAATCACCATGAAAGTTGAAATGTGCACATGCCACACAGCAATTTTCCTCCGACAATATTTTTTATAATTTTTGTCAACGATCGCCTGCTGTTCAATGGTATTGGTATCTGCTCTTTGGTAGACGCCTTTTTAAAGTTTCTTCGATATTTTGACCGATGAATCAGTACTGGTAACTAATTGTTTCCTTTGAAATAAATGTGGGTGGGACAGGGATTTTGGAATATCTGTGCCAGAGATTCGCTTTGCACTCTGCATAAGTCTGTGGATAAGGGGTTAAAGATGATGGGCCACCTTAATGGGTACTAGTGTCTCCTTCAAGGTTACACAACGAGGGTATAGAGCCGACCAGTTATCCTGGTCTCCAAGTCCAATGACCTACGTCTGACTTTAGTTAGCTTTAGCTTAATTTATTACAGAGTGCTTGATCCGGCGGCACTTTTCTCAAATAAGTACAGAGAATACAAATTTGGAAGATGTGAATCCGATGTCATCGTTTTGTAGCGGGAATCGAACCCGCGTCTCCCAGATAGCGCCTGAGTATGCTAACCACTACTCCACCCAAAACGACTGAGTTTCAGGTTTCCGGTTAATTTGAATGTAACCATCACAGGATTCGCTAGCGATTCGTTATATAATCATTCAGAATCGTTAGCGAATCCTGTGATGGTTATATTCAAATTAATCGGAGACTTGAAACTTTGTCGTTATGGGTGGTGCAGTGGTTAGCATACTCGGACGCTATTCGCAAGACGCGGGTTCGATTCCCGATCCAGGACAAAGAAATTTTCAAGTTTTCGGATAATATCTGACTTAACATCCAGGTCATATTTACACGAATAAACGGATTCACATCTTCCATATTTGTGTTGTACAATGGTGTAATCCCGTATTTCATTCATTGAAGTACAAAACTTTGCTATTTCATTTCAGAGAAGACGGCGAATTTATAGATACAAGGAAACGTTTCATTTCTTTTTTTTTCTTTCAAGGAAATGACTTTTCAGACAGAAATAAAGTTCAAATGAAGTTAACGATTATTATTCATGAGTACCAAAACAATTATTATTCATGAGTACCAAAACAATTATTCGTTCGTTCCAAGAAATCCGGACAAAGGAAAACGTGAAAGTAGGTCATTTCTCGAGTGGTCCACCGGGAAATGACCCTGTGGGACAATCCGCCCCTGCGCTCAGCAACAAAGATATGTGTTTCCAAGATAGAAGAGCTATGGTAGACACAACAGCAGAAAGAACGTTATTACTATACACGGCTATTGCATTCATTGCAGAAAAACTCTCTTTTCTCCAAAATCTGCCCGACGTTGTTGTTGAAAGATATGTTGAAAATGTTCAAAATGGGACAGTTTTTTCAGTATTTTAAACTGACTGATGATAATTTTTTTCGAGCTACTGAAATAGGTCTTAGAACAGTTGGCTGTCTTTCTAGTTGTAACGTAGATGGCCTCAGAACAACAGTAGTTCTTACTTACGCATTAAAGAACCAAGAGTTCTTTTGATAATTTCGAAGCTAATTCACGCATTTCTCTTTTCTGACTATACAATTAATTGCATAAAAAACGAAATAAAGAAAAGGAAATGGACCAACAAAACAAACATTGGACACGATATATCAATATATCAGTGCAAGCTGAAAATCTTCGAACTAAGAGAGACAGAAGCATGCAATTTAAGTACGTTAAAAAGAAAGTTTCACGTAAAGTGAAAGATAGCTTGAGCCTCGGTGGAGCAATTCTTCGACAATCGGTTGAATATCAACATCACGAAGGCACAATACAGCAAAAAAAAAAAAAAAAAAAACATTGTAAATCCATGAAATCGGCTTGTAATATCTCGATTTTCCAGCGTCTGAATAACAGTTAACTCAATCTTGCAGTGGTGCTCCAGTCAAGCTTCCTGACGCTGCTAGCCAGCCACCTTAGCCTCCTGATGCACTGAAATGAAAAGATGTGAGGTTGTTAGGTAACAAACAAGTCGAATTCACGAGCCTGTTTATTCCCGTGTTTCCACTGGATCAAAGAGTTTAGTGCAATGGTTACAGTAGATTCTGGAGTTCTGAATTTCAACAGAACCCAGCGCATAGCAGACAACGTATGAAAAAGTAAAACTGACAATGTTGATGTCTGATTAAAAAATTTTAACACCCAGTTGCCCAAGACAGGACTTTAATTGTGCATGAGGCACGTTGGGGTATAACATCGCGAAATGAAGGACATTTTCATGATATCGTATCCATTTAATCTGTAACGTATAATGTCTTGATTTTTGAAAATTCCCGAAAGTTAAGTCACTCTCATGTTATGCCTATGAAAAGTCACATTCGTAACAACTTTTTTTTTTCTGGTGGTAGGGAGAAAGAAAAGGCACTAAAATCAATAAAATCTATTCAAAACGCGGAGAGACCGAAAAAGAAAGGCAAAGTGCAATCGAAAACATCCAAGACAACACTTTTTTTTTTTTTAATCTGAATTTTAATACTGTAGCACTGTGAAGAAAGTGTATGTGAAATTTGCGTGCACATGGAAATTTGTCGTTTAAAAAATTTCATCCACTCACATTCTATGAACATTCTCCTTCAGAGATTGTTAGTAACATTTTTTTCACAAATGTTTCTCTTTACATTAGGATACTGGAGTCAAAATGATGAATTCTGGATTAACCCTATAACGAAAGGTTTCATCGTTTTCGGAAGAAGGTAAGTCGAACATTAAGGTGCTTTCAATACATGTTGTTTTACACAGCTATGATGAGTAAAAAGCATGTCCTTATATTCCTTTACTTGTTTAATTGGTAGAAAAGAAATATTCCTCGCGTAAATAAAAAAAATATGTAAAGTTCAGGTTTCCTAATTGAAGATGTTTATTCTTGTACATGTAATCGTTGGTTACAAGATGAAACTGTAATCATTATACAGTAAAACCTCCATTCACGGATAACTCCGAACAACGGTAACCTCTGATCAACGGTAAGTTTTGGTTGATACACAACAGCTACCGTATGATTAACATGAACGATAATCTCCGAACAACGAAACCTCTTAAAGCGTTATCAACGGACACCCCAGTCCCAAAGGACATCATTCGTGAGAAAGCAAAATGGCGCCAACTTCCCAACAACGTGCGATGTGTGTCCTAAGCCATGAGACGTCTGAGAGTGTTGAGAGTGGGCGATGGCTCTACTGGGCCCTTCGGAATCGCAATAATCTCTTATACTGTATACGTAAAACATTACATGTTGCTTACTCTGACCGTAAACCACTCGTTTCCTTTTTTTTTTTTTTTTTTCTCACACGAACCCTCATTTGGGGTGAATGTGATCCCAACGCAATTTTTTTTTATCGAATATTGTGGTATTGATTTATATGAAATAAACACGACGTAATACAATACATTGTTTATTAATATAATAGTAGGAATTCAAAATATTACCTGTTACTAAATAAGCAAAGATAGCCGTATAATTATAAGTTAAGTCTATTATTTAAAGAAGAATTTAGCTACTTTTCTCTGTAGCTGGCTTCCATTACAACTCACTACTTGTAATCGAAATTGCGGCAAAACTCCTACAAAAAATATCTTGGAAAAAAATTTAATTTAAAAGTTGTGGAGAAATGTAGACATTTCTCCACAACTTTTCCGCTAAATAAAAAAATTCTAACAGAGTAACATTTTGATGTCACTAATTAAAAGCAGTAAACAAATATTAAAATTGGTCATTTATTTGTATATGATCGTGAACCACAATATTTTAGGTGACGCCAGGCAAAACTATTAATTAATTGGCGGAAGGGGGGCTCTAGGCACTGGGCCCTGGGCGGTTGCCCGGTACGCCCGTGTACCTGGGGCCGTCACTGATTTAGCGAGTATCACAAAGACATTACATATTAGTACACATACCGGCTACTGAATTACAAATTTTTATTCAATACCAGGTTGGACCTCCTTTATCCAGAATTACAGCACGTATCCGGTTTGGTACAGCATCTACAAGGTGCTGGAACGCATGTACGTCTACACTGAAGAGCAATTGAATTAGAGACAGCTGGCGTTATGCAAATGTGGCGCTGTGGGATGCCCTTTAAACGGAAACGACATGACGTATGCAGCGATCCGACAATATAAGGAGTGATGCGACGGGAATCAGTAAGAGTCGGACGCAGTATGGGTAAGACGAAGGATCTAAGCGCATTTCATCGTGGGCAAATTGTCGGGGCCCGACGAATGGGTCACTCCATCTCAGAAGTCGTGCAGGCACTGGGATTTTCACGAGCCACTGTGTCACGGGTGCACCGTGAGTACATCGAATCCGGTAAAACCATCTCTGCAAGGGCCAACTGCCGTGGACAACAGTGTGTGGATGAGCGGGGTCATCGTCGGCTAGCTCGTATTGTAACAGTGGATAGACGGGCCACAGTGGAAGAAATCACTCGGCAATTTAACGCTGGTGCACAAAAACGTGTAAGCAGCCACACCATCCAGAACCATCTCCTTGCTATATGGGGTACAGAAGCCGTCGTCCCACAAGGGTACCGCTGCTGACCGCACATTACGGGTGCAAAGATTAGCATGGGCGCGGGAACATTGCCACTGGACCCTAGACATGTGGGGAAAATGTTGCCTGGACTGATGAGTTGAGATTCATGTTGGTACATGCGGATGGCAGGATACGAGTACGGCGCAAACCACATGAAGCGATGGATCCTCCTTGCCAGCAGGGTACTCTTCAAGCTGGTGGGGGCGGCATTCTCGTCTGTGGACTGTTTACGTGGACTGAAATGGGACCCTTGGTACGTGTGACATCGTCCATCACAGGTCAACGTTACCGGGATATCCTGGACGACCATTTGATCCCGTTTGTACGTCTTCAACATCCCACTGGGGACCTCATCCTGCAACAAGAAAATGCACCGTGCCATCGCTCCCGAATTGTATCCGAATGGTTGGATGAACACTCCACCGACGTGGCCTCGCTTCCTTGGCTAGCTAAGTCACCTGACCTCAATCCCATCGAGCACATCTGGAATGCCATCGAGAGAGATGTTCGACCCTCCATCAAATCTTCGTGAACTGTGGGAGCTTGTTCAGGGGTCGTGGATCCGTATGCCTTCCCAACGCTTCCGGTATCTTGTCGAGTCAATGCCGAGACGAATCGCCGCCGTCATCAGGGCGAAAGGTGGTGCTACAAGTTATTAGACAGGTATCTCTAATTCAATTAATCTTCAGTGTATATACAGCATACCAGGCGTTAACCAGACAGTCTTTTAACTGGCTCAGATTTGACGGAAGAGGACTTTGCTTCTAGATCTGTTTTTCTAACATATCCTCGACATTCTCATTGGCGTTAAGATTTGCGCTTTGTGGTGGCAGTGGTTGTATGTTTAGCAGTGGTTCAGCTTTCAGCTCGCATGACAGCTCGCTGGACCACTGCTAAACATTTCTTTCCTTTCCCGATGGACAATAGTAGCATTGTCGTCCATGAAACAGCCATCACCTGTTGAATAAAATGTCAAAATTCCAGGATGGACTAAAACGGCAACACTGTTCTGATAATCCTTGTAGAACCCCCCCCTCCGCCCCCTTCCACAATATCAGGAAACCCATTCCATACCAACAGAACGTCTAAAACTACCACAGAACCTTGAGTTTTGTTTTCAAGGCAAGCTGGGTCCATTACTTCATGGGGCTTCCTCCAAAATCTCTGCCTACTGTCGGTACAGAACAAAGTGTACCGCGACTCGTCGGATCACATGACTTTTTTTCCAGTCATGCAGTGTCCAGACACCACTGTAGACGGACTTTCCGGTTCTTCGCAGAAATAAGTAGTTTCCTTATATGTATAGGCATGCGACTGCCAATACCGATTGCTTTCAATTCCCTTCACATAGTTCGCTGATATATGGGTTGGTCCTTCATTGAATGCTTCTGTTAATTCCTGAGCACTAGAAATTCTACTTCTCCATACAAGTCTGCTCAAAACACGGTGGCCTCGTTTCCGACATATTGTCGTCGCGCCAGAGTTACGCCTCTTAGACAAGCAATGTGGATTAATTTTTTTACTAATTAAAGACTCGGAATATCTCACCTTTTGAGAAACCAGTTAGCTCTATTGTTTTGAAAACCGTCGCTTCAGCCAGACGGGCACTCGCAATTAGAGGTCTGCACGGGCTGGCCCTGCCAGGAAAGCCCGAGCTCCACCGAGTTCTAGGGCCAGGCAGGGACTGTACTGGAAGCTATAGCATTTTGCACCTGGATTAAATTAATCCTAATATATAAAAGGCTAAGTTGCCGACGACGTGGATCACTATTTAAGTCGTCATAGCAACAACCGAGAAGCAAATGTTTGGGGCGTCACGATTAGCTTTTCGTGTTTTCGTGCAGGTGGCGTCATCACCTAACTACACGCGTATATCGCTTTGTTTTGTTGTCATAGCAACAAAGAACACAGCTGCTGGTGTGACGTCATCTCATCCAAATCCATAGCCCACTGGAAACAAGAGGCCCTGAAATGAACGGCTACCACTGAGGTCATGTGACCAACTTAGTCCCAACTTTAAGTCTCAGTACCGTGTGTGCGTCTTCTCAGCTATCAGTAATGTGCTGATGGGCTGAGAGAATAGCTGGAGAATTTCATATAATGTGAGCTGATGGAAACTTCGAAGATTGTGTTGCAATATGTATAAAATGTGCTAGAATTTAGTTCACAAATTACTTTGAAAATTTTACACAAAATGAAAGAAATGCTAATGTTTTAACGAAACTGAAAAAGTACACGTATTTGCGAAGTTTCCGCGTAGAATTCCAGCTGATGGGAACCTTAAAATTTGCCGCACAAAATAAATGAAATCTGCTGTTGTTTTGTTGACAAATTACTTAAAAAGTTGTGGCACGAAATGCGAATATTTTAATGTTTTTAATGGCATCTGTCTGTATCGATTCCAAAATGGCGGCTTGTTTACAATTTTTGTTTCGCTCCTGAGCAACTCCTTGTTGAAATTTTACGGAACTTTTTTCAATTTCCTTCTATTTTTATTAAAGCACTTTGCTCCGCCGCCGTTGCCGAAGTTCCTGCGTCAGTATTTTTGGTTTTGGCCTATACCTGTAATGTTAACATTACCGGTATGCGGTGTCAGTGTGTTCCTTATTCATGGATTACTAAAGAAAGGAAACGTACGTACTTTTTGCATTTCTTTTGCTTGACGTGAACACATTTTCAGAGTTTTTTTTACAGTCGTTATTTTTTTGGAAAAACGTTTGAACTTATCATCATCATCATCATCATCATCATCATTGTCAACCATTATCAATCCACTGCTGGACGAAGGTCTCCCCAAGTTTCCTCCACAACGGTCTGTCTTGTGCCAGTCTAGTATATAGTAAATCTACCACTAAGGAAAGCAAAAGCAGTGCAAAAAACGTTTCCGTAAGGTGTATACATCTTACCGAAATGCTAAACCGTTAAACAACTGAGATAGCTTTACCAACAAAACATCATCATCATCATTGTCAACCATTATCAATCCACTGCTGGATGAAGGTCTCCCCAAGTTTCTTCCACAACGGTCTGTCTTGTGCCAGTCTCCTCCATGTAACTCCTGCATACTTTCGAATTTCATCCACCCATCTCCCATGTGGTCTTCTTCTGGGTCTTTTCCTGGCCCTTGGAATACAATCTAAAATTTCAGCTGTCCATCGATGGTCTGTCCTTCTTGCAGTATGTCCAGCCCATTGCCATTTCAGGGATTTAACTCTGATCATGATGTCTTCCCCTCTTGTCATTTTTCGGATCCACGAGTTCCTCTTCTTATCACTCCTGGTTACACCAAGCATGCACCTTTCCATGCTTTTTTGAGTTGTCTGCAGCCTTTGTATGTCTCTTTTAGTTAAGGTCCACGTCTCTGCACCATACGTAAGCACTGGAAGGATGCATTGATCAAACACTTTTCTTTTAAGACATAATGGCATATTGCTTTTGAAAATTATGCTGTTTCTTTCAAAAGCTCTCCAGGCAAGTTTTGTACGCCGATTAATTTCTTCATCAATGTGACCCTCACTTGATATCTGCTGTCCAAGATAAACGTACGTGTCTGTTATCTCCAGCTATTCTCCATCAATCGATAAATCTTCATTTCTTGCAAAAGCATTGAACATCACTTTTGTCTTCTGAAAGTACATTTTAATCCCACTTCTTTACTCTTGTCAGGAAGTTCCTGGATCATACTCTGCAGTTCTGATGGGGTAGTTGCAAAAATGACTACGTCATCAGCAAAACGAAGGTGGGTTAGATAATCTCCATTAATCTTTATCCCTTTGTTTTCCCAGTTCAGTGATTGAAAGACATTTTCCAATGTGGCGTTAAAGAGCTTCGGAGATATGGTGTCACCTTGTCTCACTCCCTTTCCAATTTTTATGTGTGTTGTATTTTCAAACAGCCGAATCTTTGCACTTGCATTTTCATAGATGATATTAATAATATTAATGTATGCATCTTCAATACCGCAGGATTTCAGAGCCATTGTAACTGCTGATGGTTTCACCGAATCAAAGGCTTTTTCATAATCGATAAAAGCCATGCACAATGGAAGTTCATATTCCCTCGCTCTTTCAATTAGTTCTCTCAGTACGTGGATATGATCTGTTGTGCTGTAGCCACTCCTGAATCCAGCTTGTTCTCTCGGTTGAGCCATGTCCAGTGTTACCTTCAAGCGGTGTGAAAGAACTTTAGTGAAGATTTTATAAACCACTGATAGGAGGCTGATAGGTCTGTAGTTCCTGAGATCCTCAATGTCACTTTTTTTATGTAGCAAGATTATTGTAGCGTTGTTGTTCCAATCCTCAGGAATCTTCCCTTCATTTAGGCATCGAGTGAAAATTTGGGAGAGTACTGTTTCGATTCCTCCACTTGCTTTCCTGTATGATGTCTATAGCAATTCCATCTTCTCCTGGAGCTTTTCCCAGCTTCATGTTCTTGATTGCATGTGCAACTTCTGCTGGGAGGACTGGAAGTACTCTGGTACTGGTACTTTCCATGCATGTAAGTGACATTTACTTACATCTGCATAAGGTTTTTAATTCAGTGACCGGTGTACATGTGTATGTGTACAACGACATAATGCGGTGATGTCACAGGTTTGAAGAAACGGGGTCCATCACGAGCCCACACTCCTGTGCACTTAGGACCACATCTGAAATGCTACAGATATCCCTCGTACCTCAGCTGGGTCGGGCTGCCTTTTTCATCACGATGAAGCTCCATTACAGTCGTTGACAACAATACGGGCATTCTTGACCGCCATATTCAGCAGCTGGTGCGGCCACGGTAGCCTTGCGAATTCTTCTGATCTGACAACACCGATTTCTTTGTGTGAGAGTTTACCAAGAATATCGGGTACGCACAGCAACCTCAGAACCTCCAGAAGCTGAAGCACAATGTTTTCGCAGCATTCACGGAAATCCCTCCGGAAAAGGAAAATATATTTGAAGATTTGGGCGCCAGGTATGAACTGTGTCGTGCCTTCAACTGGAGTCGTGTGACGAACCAGATAAACTCTCATCCTTAAGGGTACATTATGCCAGATATTGTATATTTACATGGGCTGCATTCCATTTTACACTGTTTTTATTTCCCCCCTGACAAAACAGATCACCCTGTATTTTTGCTTCCATATTCTGTTCATTTCATAAATAACTCGCAATGATTTTATATTTCTTACAGTGCAGTAGTCCGGTGAAAATGCTAATTTCCAAAATACTGTACGTGTGTTGTTTCACAGCACAATCAACACGAGACAAGTTCTAATAAAATAAGCAGACACTGATGACAAAAAGACGGGTGAAATAAAATTGAAAATGAGCTTTCAGAATGTTTATAGAAAAAACTACTGGAATTACAAGGGCTTGAATGAGTGTTAGTGTTCATCTTCTGCGATAGATGGCGCAAAAATCACTCCTTGGGCGTGGCTTTTACGTATTGAGTAACTATCCCAGAAGTTGGCGTCAGCGATTCACTACAGACCTCACCATTTTCAGCATGGAAGCGGTATCTGGTTGGCTCTACAATGAAAAGACAAAATACGCGCTGTTACGTTTTAACCAATGACGTTATTTGGGTTTGGAGCTTAGTAAGTAGGCAGCGTTTCTATTGCCCAAATTCAGCGCTTCTCTGCTGATGTACACATTTTCTCTTCAAAAATGAACGGACAGTAGGATTTAAGATTACCTATAGAAGAAAAGATTCCAATTTCACTTTTGCCCCTATTCATTGATTTCTATTTGGCTCAGATAATTAGAAAAATCAGGCAGGAATAAGAAATTTCGTCGCTTCCAGACAGAAACACTGCTATGGTAACTTATCGTGCCATCTAGCGCCAAATGTGAATGCTTTCCAGTCAGATAAATTGAATTAAAAAAAATTCTAACAAAATTTTTGGAATAATAACTGTAGCATATACACTATATTGACAAAAGTTACCGGACACCCCTTCAAAAGCAAATGTTAAGATGCGCGGTACAGCTGCAAACGGTGTATAAACAAGCCTGCAGCTGACCGCGATCGTATCGCACTGTGAGGTTGAGTGAAAATGTCGCGGCGGGAGAGAACCGACTTTGAGAAAGGAAAGATTGTTGGGTGTTATATTAGTAGGTTGTCCATAAGAGAAATCGAGAAGCGTTTAAACATACCCAAGTCAACTGTTTGGGATGTACTGAATAAGTGGAATACACATGGCGTGTCTGAAGCGGCAAAACGTACCGGCAGACGAAAGAAAATCAGTGATAGAGGACGTCGAAGTCTCAGGAGAGTCGTTACAGCTAATCGACTGAGTAATGCACAAGAACTCAGTGTACAGGTGAGTAAAAATGCTTTAACCTCGGTATGTACGCGTACCATTCGCAGAGAACTTCATTCCATGGGTTATTGTGGTCGTGTGGCTGCTCATAAGCCTTTCATCTCCACTCGGAATGCTACTCGTTGTTTGGCATTGTGTAAAGAACATTTATCGTGGACCGTAGATCAATGGAAACGGGTCCTATGGACTGGTGAATCCAGATACACGATCCATCAGTCTGATGGCCGCATGTGAGTATGGCGGCAGCCGGAGGAACACTATCTACCACAGTTTACTGTTCTTACGGTTAAATTTGGGGCTGGCAATGTACTCGTGTGGGGGTGTTTTTCATGGTATTGTCCCGGCCCATTGGTTATCGTGGACAAGCCTGTTAACCAGCACGTCTACCTCGATATTCTGGACAATTATGTCGTACCAACTCTGTGGCAATACTATGGAACTGAGCCTTGTTGGTACCAGTAGGATAATGCACCGAGCCATAAAGCAAGGAATGTTACGGCGTAGTTTGACGATAATTCCGCATCGTGTGTGGACTGGCCAGCACAGAGCCCGATCTTAATCCCATAGAGCACCTATGGGATTAATTAGAGCGCCGCATAAGAAGTTTGGGACCAAGGCCTACTACTAAGCAACAGTTAGGGTCAGCATTATGTGCTGAATGGAAGAGCATGCCTATCGCTGTGTTCCGAAACCTTGTCGAAAACATGTGTCGAAGGGTCAGTGCATACATTAAGGCCAAAGGTGAACCGACACCATTCTGATGAGTCTTTTTTTATTTGTGCTCTAAATTTGAAATACTACAAAGTAATAGTCTTTGAGAAAATGTGTACAAAATAATTTACATTGCAGATATAGGGCAGAAGATGAATCCTAACACTCATTCAAAGACAGCCTCAAATACATACCTGATGTATATTTGGGAGTAACTTTCAAAAATTGTTTGTAAAATAACTTCGAGTTCTTCTTTGTAAAAAACAAAAACAAAAAAAATGAAAAAATAAACATTCCAACTGAACAAACCTACTGACATTTATACTTTTTTAAAAACAAAGCGTTTGATGTTTAAAAGAACAGCATCGAACGTTACAAAATCTATGCATTTCGACCATCTTGCCACTTTATTTTCTGCAAAATATTTTTTATTGTTTATGCATTTTCTTTATTAGAGAGTTAAAGAAATAAGGAGATTTTTTTGTTTCTATGGGACATGATATTAACGCATTTCGTTTGCGCTGAAGCTGTGCCATCTCTTTCATTTCAGTGATGAAACAATGAATCCTAAAGGTGCCAGGTATAGTAGTTCTGAAATATATGCCGTTGGTAAGTATCTTATACGTTTTCTTTTCACGTGAATTCAAATCACACTCACATTGGTTAACACTGTGAAATTGGAACAACTCTATATGTTTTGATTTGCTTCGTATGAAAGAGATGCAATTAAGCAAAATAAGTCTGCTCTTACTCGGAATTTTTTAATGACAAGGCTTATGATGGTCTTACAAAGTCAAAAAAAAAAAAAAAAAAATACGTATCCATCCTTCTACGCGAAAAAAAATGTGCATCTGATGCTGAAAAGTAATAGTCTCCTCAAGTATAATGCTGGGTCTAAGCTCAGCATTTCAGACGTACATTGGACGACTGTCCTGTCTGTAATTTTCCGTTGGCAATAACGTGATTATACACATTTTTTAATCGTAAATTTCAATGAATTCTACATTTCTTCTCCGTGACCTGTGCCCCCTAGCGGAAAGTCTATGATTTACTTGAAAATTTTGTATTTTTAGGAAAAACATTTCGCATCGGAAACACTATCCAACAAAGAAGGAATTTTTCAAATCGGACTACTAGAAGTAGAGATATTGACAAAAATAAGATATACATCTACGCCCCTGGCGTAGAAACCATGCATTATTCCAAGAAGAAAAATTTTCCAAAAAGGTTTGTCGACATGAGTACTATTGGTCAACAAATGACTTTTTTTCAATCGAGATTTTAGAAGCTCATATTTTGCGGCAAATACATCAGAAGCGGAAATTAAGACTTACGCCCCCGTAGTGGCCAAACCATTTTTTCACAAAAATTAGAAATTATGTGCAAACGATTTCCCATCAGGAGCTGTATTTGGTGCAGAAGGAATTTTTCAAATCGGATATTTAGAAACAGAGATATAGGGGGAACGCAAGTTACCTCTACGCCCCCTAGCAGAAAGTCTATGAATAACTTGAAAATCTTGAAATTATATGAAAAACATGTCACACTGAAAACACTATCCAACAAAGAAGAAATTTTTCAAATCGGACTTCTAGACGTAGAGATATTGACGAAAATAAGATATACATCTACGCGTGCTGGCGGAGAAACTGTGGAACATCTTAAGAAGAAAATATTCCGAAAAGATTTACCGATGTGAGTGGCATCAGTCCACGAAACAATTTTTTCAATCGATATTTTAGAATCAGATTTTATGGTAAATATATCAGAAGTAAAAATTTCCCGGTGAGGCATGGATGTTGTGTTTGTCTTACGGCACTGGCTCTCTCCCTTCCCTGGAACCAGTGACCCTAAATTAGGGACGGGCGACTGCTTATAGCCCATTGAGTTGCTCACGGTGGTCGTTAAACCTCCAATCAAAAAAAAAAAAAAAAAGTAAAAATTAACACTTACGCCCCCTGGTGGCCAAAGTATTCTTTACCAAAAATTTGAAATTATATGCAAAAGATTTTCCATCAGGAGGTGTATCCGCTGAAGAAAAAAATTTCAGATCAGAGTTTTAGAAGGAGAGTTATCGGGAAAAATGTAATTTACTTTTACGCCCCCTAGCGGTAAATCTATACGTAATTTGAAAAAGTAACTATATCTAAAATACTCTTTGACATAAGTGGAATCGAAAGATAAAAGATTATTTTTCAATCGGATGTTTAGAAGCAAATATGTGGATTAAAACGTATTTTTGAATTCGACATCATCTGCACTTACGCCCTCTAATGGCAAAATTGCACATCGTAAAAAAAAAACGAAATAAAGGATCATCATTCGCATATTTCAAGCTTCCCAATGCAAAAATAATTTTTCAAATCGGACTAATAGTTGCAGAGATATCGTGGGTACAGGCGGGCGGACGGACGAACGGACAAACCGATAACATAAGCACGATCTTTTTTTACAAAAGACGTGCTAAAAATTAAATGAATGCAAGTATAATTAGAGATGTGTTCGCTATCTCCTTGCACCGTAGATACGCTGCTGGCTAGCCGTATGGCTATTTACATGGTCGGCAATTAAATAATGAGACTGATTAAAAAAATTCCCGGTAAAACACACAGGTCGGGAAGTCATGGTTTTTTTCTGTCATTTATCAGCTATGCGGTGGCAAGAGCGTTTACGTGAGAATCGCGCAGATGATTATTTAGGCTGTGCATGACGTCACTTGGTGGAATAAGATTGTTACTGCTTTGTCATGGAAGTGAGAGTAAATATCCGGTTCTGTTTGAAAATCGGTTGAACTGCATTTGTTGCGTGTTCTGTATGGAGCTAATTGCTTATCTCGTGTACAAATATACCGATGGTATGCACGTATCAAGGATGGGCGGGAAGATTTGGAAATGACGAAAGGCCCGCTTGTCCGATTTCAGTGACACGTCTGAACTCGTGGAGAAAGTTCGCGAAAGGATAAAAAGTGATCGTGGCGTGACCTTGAGGATGCTCGAATGTGAGCTCTGTGTTAATAAGGAGACGATACGTCAAATTTTAATGCAAGATTGGGGGGAGGGGTAATATATTTTGTTCCGCATCAATTAAAGACTACTGACAGCCAAAAATATAGATTTAAAACTGAGGAACAGAATTTTAAAGGCATATGTTTGGCCAGTAGCTCTCTACGGTTCTGAGACATGGACATTGACCAAGAGGGAAGTGAAAAGGCTGGAGGCATTTGAGATGTGGAGCTATAGAAGAATAGAGAGAATAAGCTGGCTCGATGGAAAGAGTAATGAGGGTCCTGGAGAGAGTGGGAGAACCCAGGAATCTGATCAACATGTTAAAAAGAAGAAGAAAAAGAATGTTATGGATGGGACACACATTGCGCCATGGAGGCCCAATTCTGAGTGTTTTGGAAGGGAAAATTCAAGACAAGAGAAGAAGAGGACGGCCAAGTGTAACGTACCAGGAGATGTGACGTACCTGCCAGAAGGACGCACACGACATAAAGGCAGATAGCAATTAGAATCAATGTCCGCGTAGCTCAATTGGTAGAGCAACTTATTCCGGAATGAGGGGACCCGGGTTCGAATCCCGGCGTAGACCAAAAATGACGGAGAAATTTACTTCGTTATAATGGCGCCCGAACTATCCGGATGACCCGGCCGTTCAAAATCTCGCATTGGTGTGATGTTATTTCCACACCGCGAGATAGGAAAAATATGAGCAGCACTTCGAAAGAAAAAAAGAAAAATAAGGGTGAGATGATGTAACGTACCAGGAGATGTGACGTACCTGCCAGAAGGACGCACACGACATAAAGGCAGATAGCAATTAGAATCAATGTCTGCGTAGCTCAGTTGGTAGAGCGACTTGTTCCGGAATAAGCGTACTCGGGTTCGAATTCCGGCGTAGACCGAAAATGACGGAGAAATTCAATTCGTTATAATGGCGCCCGAACTACCCGGATGACCCGACTGTTCAAAATCTCGCATTGGTGTGATGTTATTTCCACACCGCGAGATAGGAAAAATCAGAGAATCCCTTCTCCAGTGCTTCGAAAAATAAATGTGTGTGACGTTGCATTCCACACACCAGATTGACTGGGAGTTCTCAAGTGCACGTTCTACAGTGGATGGCTGCCTGCTACGATTCATGGTCACGGCTGACCCGTGGGCCATGCCCCCGGCCCTCTTTGGGGGGGGGGGGGAGATGTGACGTACCTGCCAGCAGGGCGCACATGACATAAAGGCAGATAGGAATCAGAATACATGTCTGCGTAGCTCAGTTGGTAGAGCGACTTGTTCCGGAATAAGAGGCCTCGGGTTCGAATCCCGGCGTAGACCAAAAATGACGGAGAAATTTACTTCGTTATACAAGGAATGGTCTTGTGGCACAATTACTCCAAGACACCAATACTCAGACATGCTATGACTTGAAGAGAACGGCGGAGAATAGAGGAATGGAGAGACAAAGTACATCTATTGAACAACCAGTCCTTGGACTGAGTAACCAAGAAGAAGCTTTGTCAGACGACCAGAAACGTGTACTAGTGGAGTACGTAAAAGACATCTTGGAAACTGAAAAAATGATGCAAAATTTTCTCCAACGCATTGTGGCAGGTGACGAGACATGATGGTTTCGTTATGATCCTGAAACCAAGCATCAGAGTGCTGACTGGAATGTCGCCACAGTCACCCAAAGGGAAGAAGTCCAAAATCAAGACAATGCTCGTGTGCTTTTACGACAGCAAGGGAATTCTGCATCACGGTTCATTCCTGAAGGTACAACTTCCTTAGTAATGCTTACACATCCATTTTGGAACGATTCTGAAGAAGATCGTTCGTATCAGGCTCGAGTACAAAAACGGGTAATGGTCCCTTCTTCACGATAATGCACCTGCACACAGAGAAGTCAATGTACAGCAATTTTTGGCACGAAAACAAGTGTGTGCACTCAACTATCCCATTATTCTCCAGATTTGTCACCGTGTGACTGCTTTCAATTCGCCAACATTAAAGCTGCCTTTAAAGGAAAAGTTTTTCAAGACTTTGAAGACATGCAAATAACTATAGCATTAGCTCTTCACTCCATGCCAAAAGATGACCTCTGCAAGTCCTTCCTTTCGTTAGGCGATCACAGGGAAATGTACTTTGAATAAAATATATTCATCTAAGTTTCCTGCTTTTTCATTTTTTTTTATTGTCTTATTACTTAATTGCCGCATTGTGCAAAACAGCACATGAATGCGCGCTATTTATCAAAAGGCTGCTGCTACTTCTTCAGCATTAATCATGGCTTAAACAGGGAAGACAGATGACTGGCACCGATGGAAGACAAAGGCGATACCTTTGTCTTCCATCGACAAAGGTATCGCCTTTGTCTAAATAAAGAAGTCAACGTTATCATCGCTCTGCAGAATTATACATGGACTTGTGCATCACAATTTGCTAGGCATGTTTCCTTACATTAATGACCAGTGGTGTCTGAACTCATTTATTTAAATGCATTTATTAACGGATGATAAGTCGAGATGCTCCTGTTTAAGCTGTAATCGAGATAAAAATTTAATTTTTGCCTCTAACAATATCTTGAAAACCATCTTTTTCGCCTACGTGAACTTTAGGGCTAACCACTGATTTATATTGGATGCACAAATAAGTTTTAAAGCGTTTTAAGACAACGCAACATGTAATTTGAGAGAAATCAACAATACCTTTATGAATCAAAATATGCGCCGTCATTATCGATCACCTTCCGCCATCGGTCGGGCTGCTGACGGATTCGAGCCATGAAGAATACTTAGTCGTGTGACGCGATGAAGCCGTCAACCCATTTTTGTACTTCGTCACATGTCCGCGTATAGAAGACAAACCATGTTGCATCGATCGGAACAAATGATAGTCTGAAGGGTCTATGTCGGGTCTATACGCCGGATGCTACAAAACTTTCCAGCCAAGCATCAATAACGTTTCCTTGACTGATTTTGCGATATGCGGCATGGCGTTGTCATGCAGTAATTTCACCAGACGCAATCCTTTGCCTGTCAATGGACGTTTCCGACAGATTTCCTGGTTCAATCGCAGCAATTGTTGCTTTTAGCGATCAGCAGTAACAGTTTGACCCTGTTCCAATAGTTCGTAAGAGTACACGCCTTTCATATCCCACCAAATGCACAGCAGAACTTTCTTGGAGTGAATATTGCGTTTCGGTGTCGAATACATTGCTTCACTGGGTTCAACCCAGTGTTTTTTTGCGTTTGGGATTGTCGTACCATATCCACTTTTCATCACCCGTAACGATTTTCCACAGGAAAGACTTTCTACGTTGTTTATTCAACAGAATGAAACACTTCCTGACACGCTCATCTTTGTTCCTCTGGCTCAGGTCACGTGCCAATCATTTTCCTTCCTTCTGAATCTTTCCCATTGCGCGTAAATGATTGGAAATGGTTTGTTGAGTTACTCCCAGTTGTTCAGCTAGTTCGTTTTGCGTTTCAGACGAATATTCATCCAACAATGCTTTCAGTTCCTCGTGTGCAACCTTCTGCGGGGTGCTGCTACGTTCTCGATCGCTAACATCAAAATCACGTGCTTTAAACAGTCTAAATCAAAACTCACACGTGCTTTTCGATACAACATTCTCCCCCAGAACAGATCGATGCACATGCTTTTGCAGCACTTTTTCCTTGATGAAATTCGTAACGAATGCAGTGTTGAATAAATGCAGTATCGCTTGCCATCTTTCACCTATCGATATGCAAGCGCCTTTGACTGTTGGGCAAACTTCTGTGTCACATTTTATACTCTGGACCAGTTACGACACATCACAACAACGCGGGGGATATCGGATATGTAAATTAGCGGTATACGTCACACAAAAAACGCCTTAAAACTTATTTGTACATCTAATATTTATATATTTACAGATGTCATATGATTTTAAGCACTGAAAAAAGATGGATTTTTCCCATATTTTTTTCAAGTTATTTTCTAATATGTTTTATGCATCTCTGCGTGCTTCTGTAATAGTCAAAATTTCTGCATTCCTTGGTATGTGCCTGGTGTGCTTGTTCATAAATAAACTCGTTGATATCTGCTCCATTTATTCTAAGTTTTATTTCTGTCACTTCAGTTTTTTGATAAATGTCATCGTCATATCACTTTATTTTCAGAACTTCTTTTTGCTTATTGAAGCATATGTTTCACATACTAGGACACATCCTATAATCTATCATTTTGAGGTCTAAAGTTTGACCTCTCAGTTTTATTGTTTCGAGAAAGTTGTAGTTGCCTATCTTTCCGTTGCATATTTTAGCCTGACTAACTTACTGTACACAAAAAGAATGTAGAACAAGCTAACAACCTTTACGTTTTCAGTGTCTGCTCCCTTGACTAATCCCCTACTATCCAGCTGCCCCGGTGGCCAAGCGGTCTGAGACACTAGTTTCTGACTTTTCGTCCGAGATGGGCTACGGATGGGCCCATGCTCGAGCTCCGGATGAGGCATTGGTGGTGCCCCTCTTCTCTCTCCGGATGAGGCATTGGTGGTGCCACTCTCCGATGATGCTGGCTCTCTCCGAATGAAGCATTGGTGGTGCCCCTTTCCGATGATGCTGGCTCTCTCCGAATGAGGCATTGGTGGTGCCCCTCTCCGATGATGCTGGTTCTCTCCGGGTGAGGCATTGGTGGTTCCTCTCTCCTATGATGCTGGCTCTCTCCGAATGAGGCATTGGTGGTGCCCCTCTCCGATTATGCTGGCTCTCTCCGAATGAGGCATTGGTGGTGCCCCTCTCCGGATGAGGTATTGGTGGTGCCCCTCTCCGATTATGCTGGCTCTCTCCGAATGAGGCATTGGTGGTGCCCCTCTCCGATGATGCCGGCTCTCTCCGAATGAGGCATTGGTGGTACCTCTCTCCGATGATGCTGGCTCTCTTCGAATGAGGCATGGGTGGTGCGCCTTTCCGGTGATGCTAGCTCTCTCCGAATGAGGCATTGGTGGTGCCCCTCTGCGATGATGCTGGCTCTCTCCGGATGAGGCATTGGTGGTGCCCCTCTCCTATGATGCTGGCTCTCTCCGAATGAGGCATTGGTGGTACCTCTCTCCGATGATGCTGGCTCTCTTCGAATGAGGCATGGGTGGTGCGCCTTTCCGATGATGCTGGCTCTCTCCGGATGAGGCATTGGTGGTGCCCCTCTCCTATGATGCTGGCTCTCTCCGAATGAGGCATTGGTGGTGCCCCTCTCCTATTATGCTGTCTCTCTCCGAATGAGGCATTGGTGGAGCCCCTCTCCGGATGAGGCATTGGTGGTGCCCCTCTCCGATTATGCTGGCTCTCTCCGAATGAGGCATTGGTGGTACCTCTCTCCGATGATGCTGGCTCTCTTCGAATGAGGCATGGGTGGTGCCCCTCTCCGATGATGCTGGCTCTCTCCGAATGAGGCATTGGTGGTGCCCCTCTCCGATGACGCTGGCTCTCTCCGAATGAGGCATTGGTGGTGCCCCTCTCCGATGATGCTGGTTCTCTCCGGATGAGGCATTGGTGGTGCCCCTCTCCTATGATGCTGGCTCTCTCCGAATGAGGCATTGGTGGTGCCCTCTCCGATTATGCTGGCTCTCTCCGAATGAGGCATTGGTGGTACCCTTCTCCGATGATGCTGGCTCTCTCCAAATGAAGCACTGGTGAAGCCCCTCTCCTATGATGCTGGCTCTCTCCGAATGAGGCATTGGTAGTGCCCCTCTCCGATGATGCCGGCTCTCTCCGAATGAGGCATTGGTGGTACATCTCTCCGATGATGCTGGCTCTCTTCGAATGAGGCATGGGTGGTGCGCCTTTCCGATGATGCTGGCTCTTTCCGAATGAGGCATTGGTGGTGCCCCTCTGCGATGATACTGGCTCTCTCCGGATGAGGCATTGGTGGTGCCCCTCTCCGGATGAGGCATTGGTGGTGCCCCTCTCCGATGATGCTGGCTCTCTCCGAATGAGGCATTGGTGATGCCCCTCTCCTATGATGCTGGCTCTCTCCGAATGAGGCATTGGTGGTGCCCCTCTCCTAAGACGCTGGCTCTCTCCGAATGAGGCATTGGTGGTGCCCCTCTCCGATGATGCCGGCTCTCTCCGAATGAGGCATTGGTGATGCCCCTCTCCTATGATGCTGGCTCTCTCCGAATGAGGCATTGGTGGTGCCCCTCTCCGATGATGCCGGCTCTCTCCGAATGAGGCATTGGTGGTACTCTCTCCGATGATGCTGGCTCTCTTCGAATGAGGCATGGGTGGTGCCCCTCTCCGATTATGCTGGCTCTCTCCGAATGAGGCATTGGTGGTGCCCCTCTCCTATGATGCTGGCTCTCTCCGAATGAGGCATTGGTGGTACCCCTCTCCTATGATGCTGGCTCTCTCCGAATGAGGCATTGGTGGTGCCCCTCTCCGATGACGCTGGCTCTCTCCGAATGAGGCATTGGTGGTGCCCCTCTCCGATGATGCCGGCTCTCTCCGAATGAGGCATTGGTGGTACCTCTCTCCGATGATGCTGGCTCTCTTCAAATGAGGCATGGTTGGTGCGCCTTTCCGATGATGCTGGCTCTCTCCGGATGAGGCATTGGTGGTGCCCCTCTCCTATGATGCTGGCTCTCTCCGAATGAGGCATTGGTGGTGCCCCTCTCCGATGACGCTGGCTCTCTCCGAATGAAGCATTGGTGGTTCCCCTTTCCGATTATGCTGGCTCTCTCCGAATGAGGCATTGGTGGTACCTCTCTCCGATGATGCTGGCTCTCTTCGAATGAGGCATGGGTGGTGCCCCTTTCCGATGATGCTGGCTCTCTCCGAATGAGGCATTGGTGGTGCCCCTCTCCGATGATGCTGGCTCTCTCCGGATAAGGCATTGGTGGTGCCCCTCTCTATGATGCTCGCTCTCTCCGAATGAGGCATTGGTGGTGCCCCTCTCCGATTATGCTGGCTCTCTCCGAATGAGGCATTGGTGGTGCCCCTCTCCGATTATGCTGGCTCTCTCCGAATGAGGCATTGGTGGTACCCCTCTCCGATGACGCTGGCTCTCTCCGAATGAGGCATTGGTGATGCCCCTCTCCTATGATGCTGGCTCTCTCCGAATTAGGCATTGGTGGTGCCCCTCTCCGATGACGCTGGCTCTCTCCGAATGAGGCATTGGTGGTGCCTCTCTCCGGATGAGGCATTGGTGGTGCCCCTCTCCGAGTATGCTGGCTCTCTCCGAATGAGGCATTGGTGGTACCTCTCTCCGATGATGCTGGCTCTCTTCGAATGAGGCATTGGTGGTGCCCCTCTCCGATGACGCTGGCTCTCTCCGAATGAGGCATTGGTGGTGCCCCTCTCCAATGATGCCGGCTCTCTTCGAATGAGGCATGGGTGGTGCGCCTTTCCGATGATGCTGGCTCTCTCCGAATGAGGCCTTGGTGGTGCCCCTCTGCGATGATGCTGGCTCTCTCCGGATGAGGCATTGGTGGTGCCCTCTCCTATGATGCTGGCTCTCTCCGAATGAGGCATTGGTGGTGCCCCTCTCCAATGACGCTGGCTCTCTCCGAATGAAGCATTGATGGTTCCCCTTTCCGATTATGCTGGCTCTCTCCGAATGAGACATTGGTGGTACCTCTCTCCGGTGATGCTGGCTCTCTTCGAATGAGGCATGGGTGGTGGCCCTTTCCGATGATGCCGGCTCTCTCCGAATGAGGCATTGGTGGTACCTATCTCCGATGATGCATGGGTGGTGCCCCTCTCCGATGATGCCGGCTGTCTCCGAATGAGGCATTGGTGGTGCCCCTCTCCGATGACGCTGGCTCTCTCCGAATGAGGCATTGGTGGTGCCCCTCTCCGATGATGCTGGTTCTCTCCGGATGAGGCATTGGTGGTGCCCCTCTCCTATGATGCTGGCTCTCTCCGAATGAGGCATTGGTGGTGCCCCTCTCCGATTATGCTGGCTCTCTCCGAATGAGGCATTGGTGGTACCCTTCTCCGATGATGCTGGCTCTCTCCAAATGAAGCACTGGTGATGCCCCTCTCCTATGATGCTGGCTCTCTCCGAATGAGGCATTGGTAGTGCCCCTCTCCGATGATGCCGGCTCTCTCCGAATGAGGCATTGGTGGTACATCTCTCCGATGATGCTGGCTCTCTTCGAATGAGGCATGGGTGGTGCGCCTTTCCGATGATGCTGGCTCTCTCCGAATGAGGCATTGGTGGTGCCCCTCTGCGATGATGCTGGCTCTCTCCGGATGAGGCATTGGTGGTGCCCCTCTCCGGATGAGGCATTGGTGGTGCCCCTCTCCGATGATGCTGGCTCTCTCCGAATGAGGCATTGGTGATGCCCCTCTCCTATGATGCTGGCACTCTCCGAATGAGGCAATGGTGGTGCCCCTCTCCGATGACGCTGGCTCTCTCCGAATGAGGCATTGGTGGTGCCCCTCTCCGATGATGCCGGCTCTCTCCGAATGAGGCATTGGTGATGCCCCTCTCCTATGATGCTGGCTCTCTCCGAATGAGGCATTGGTGGTGCCCCTCTCCGATGATGCCGGCTCTCTCCGAATGAGGCATTGGTGGTACCTCTCTCCGATGATGCTGGCTCTCTTCGAATGAGGCATGGGTGGTGCGCTTTTCCGATGATGCTGGCTCTCTCCGAATGAGGCATTGGTGATGCCCCTCTCCTATGATGCTGGCTCTCTCCGAATGAGGCATTGGTGGTACCCCTCTCCGATGATGCTGGCTCTCTCCGAATGAGGCATTGGTGATGCCCCTCTCCTATGATGCTGGCTCTCTCCGAATGAGGCATTGGTGGTACCTCTCTCCGATGATGCTGGCTCTCTTCGAATGAGGCATGGGTGGTGCCCCTTTCCGATGATGCTGGCTCTCTCCGAATGAGGCATTGGTGGTGCCCCTCTCCGATGATGCTGGCTCTCTCCGAATGAGGCATTGGTGGTGCCCCTCTCCGATGACGCGGGCTCTCTCCGAATGAAGCATTGGTGGTTCCCCTTTCCGATTATGCTGGCTCTCTCCGAATGAGGCATTGGTGGTACCTCTCTCCGATGATGCTGGCTCTCTTCGAATGAGGCATGGGTGGTGCCCCTTTCCGATGATGCTGGCTCTCTCCGAATGAGGCATTGGTGGTACCTCTCTCCGATGATGCTGGCTCTCTCCGGATGAGGCATTGGTGGTGCCCCTCTCCTATGATGCTCGCTCTCTCCGAATGAGGCATTGGTGGTGCCCCTCTCCGATTATGCTGGCTCTCTCCGAATGAGGCATTGGTGGTGCCCCTCTCCGATTATGCCGGCTCTCTCCGAATGAGGCATTGGTTATACCCCTCTCCGATGACGCTGGCTCTCTCCGAATGAGGCATTGGTGATGCCCCTCTCCGATGACGCTGGCTCTCTCCGAATTAGGCATTGGTGGTGCCCCTCTCCGATGACGCTGGCTCTCTCCGAATGAGGCATTGGTGGTGCCCCTCTCCGATGACGCTGGCTCTCTCCGAATGAGGCATTGGTGGTGCCCCTCTGCAATGATGCTGGCTCTCTCCGGATGAGGCATTGGTGGTGCCCCTCTCCTATGATGCTGGCTCTCTCCGAGTGAGGCATTGGTGGTGCCCCTCTCCTATGATGCTGGCTCTCTCCGAATGAGGCATTGGTGGTGCTCCTCTCCTATGATGCTGGCTCTCTCCGAATGAGGCATTGGTGGTGCCCCTCTCCGATGACGCTGGCTCTCTCCGAATGAAGCATTGGTGGTTCCCCTTTCCGATTATGCTGGCTCTCTCCGAATGAGGCATTGGTGGTGCCCCTCTCCGATGATGCTGGCTCTCTCCGAATGAGGCATTGGTGGTGCTCCTCTCCTATGATGCTGGCTCTCTCCGAATGAGGCATTGGTGGTGCCCCTCTCCGATGACGCTGGCTCTCTCCGAATGAAGCATTGGTGGTTCCCCTTTCCGATTATGCTGGCTCTCTCCGAATGAGGCATTGGTGGTACCTCTCTCCGATGATGCTGGCTCTCTTCGAATGAGGCATGGGTGGTGCCCCTTTCCGATGATGCTGGCTCTCTGCGAATGAGGCATTGGTGGTGCCCCTCTCCGATGATGCTGGCTCTCTCCGGATGAGGCATGGGTGGTGCCCCTCTCCTATGATGCTCGCTCTCTCCGAATGAGGCATTGGTGGTGCCCCTCTCCGATTATGCTGGCTCTCTCCGAATGAGGCATTGGTGGTGCCCCTCTCCGATTATGCCGGCTCTCTCCGAATTAGGCATTGGTGGTACCCTCTCCGATGACGCTGGCTCTCTCCGAATGAGGCATTGGTGATGCCCCTCTCCTATGATGCTGGCTCTCTCCGAATTAGGCATTGGTGGTGCCCCTCTCCGATGACGCTGGCTCTCTCCGAATGAGGCATTGGTGGTGCCCCTCTCCGATGACGCTGGCTCTCTCCGAATGAGGCATTGGTGGTGCCCCTCTCCGATGATGCTGGCTCTCTCCGAATGAGGCATTGGTGGTGCCCCTCTGCGATGATGCTGGCTCTCTCCGGATGAGGCATTGGTGGTGCCCCTCTCCTATGATGCTGGCTCTCTCCGAGTGAGGCATTGGTGGTGCCCCTCTCCTATGATGCTGGCTCTCTCCGAATGAGGCATTGGTGGTGCTCCTCTTTTATGATGCTGGCTCTCTCCGAATGAGGCATTGGTGGTGCCCCCTCTCCGATGACGCTGGCTCTCTCCGAATGAAGCATTGGTGGTTCCCCTTTCCGATTATGCTGGCTCTCTCCGAATGAGGCATTGGTGGTGCCCCTCTCCGATGATGCCGGCTCCCTCCGAATGAGGCATTGGTGGTACCCCTCTCCGATGATGCCGGCTCTCTCCGAATGAGGCATTGGTGGTACCTCTCTCCGATGATGCATGGGTGGTGCCCCTCTCCGATTATGCTGGCTCTCTCCTGATGAGGCATTGGTGGTGCCCCTCTGCGATGATGCTGGCTCTCTCCGGATGAGGCATTGGTGGTGCCCCTCTCCTATGATGCTGGCTCTCTCCGAGTGAGGCATTGGTGGTGCCCCTCTCCTATGATGCTGGCTCTCTCCGAATGAGGCATTGGTGGTGCTCCTCTCCGATGACGCTGGCTCTCTCCGAATGAAGCATTGGTGGTTCCCCTTTCCGATTATGCTGGCTCTCTCCGAATGAGGCATTGGTGGTGCCCCCTCTCCAATGATGCTGGCTCTCTCCGAATGAGGCATTAGTGGTGCTCCTCTCCTATGATGCTGGCTCTCTCCGAATGAGGCATTGGTGGTGCCCCTCTCCGATGACGCTGGCTCTCTCCGAATGAAGCATTGGTGGTTCCCCTTTCCGATTATGCTGGCTCTCTCCGAATGAGGCATTGGTGGTACCTCTCTCCGATGATGCTGGCTCTCTTCGAATGAGGCATGGGTGGTGCCCCTTTCCGATGATGCTGGCTCTCTCCGAATGAGGCATTGGTGGTGCCCCTCTCCGATGATGCTGGCTCTCTCCGGATGAGGCATTGGTGGTGCCCCTCTCCTATGATGCTCGCTCTCTCCGAATGAGGCATTGGTGGTGCCCCTCTCCGATTATGCTGGCTCTCTCCGAATGAGGCATTGGTGGTACCTCTCTCCGATGATGCTGGCTCTCTTCGAATGAGGCATGGGTGGTGCCCCTTTCCGATGATGCTGGCTCTCTCCGAATGAGGCATTGGTGGTGCCCCTCTCCGATGATGCTGGCTGTCTCCGGATGAGGCATTGGTGGTGCCCCTCTCCTATGATGCTCGCTCTCTCCGAATGAGGCATTGGTGGTGCCCCTCTCCGATTATGCCGGCTCTCTCCGAATGAGGCATTGGTGGTACCTCTCTCCGATGATGCATGGGTGGTGCCCCTCTCCGATTATGCTGGCTCTCTCCTGATGAGGCATTGGTGGTGCCCCTCTCCGATGATGCCGGCTCTCTCCGAATGAGGCATTGGTGGTGCCCCTCTGCGATGATGCTGGCTCTCTCCGGATGAGGCATTGGTGGTGCCCCTCTCCTATGATGCTGGCTCTCTCCGAGTGAGGCATTGGTGGTACCTCTCTCCGATGATGCTGGCTCTCTTCGAATGAGGCATGGGTGGTGCCCCTTTCCGATGATGCTGGCTCTCTGCGAATGAGGCATTGGTGGTGCCCCTCTCCGATGATGCTGGCTCTCTCCGGATGAGGCATGGGTGGTGCCCCTCTCCTATGATGCTCGCTCTCTCCGAATGAGGCATTGGTGGTGCCCCTCTCCGATTATGCTGGCTCTCTCCGAATGAGGCATTGGTGGTGCCCCTCTCCGATTATGCCGGCTCTCTCCGAATGAGGCATTGGTGGTACCCTCTCCGATGACGCTGGCTCTCTCCGAATGAGGCATTGGTGATGCCCCTCTCCTATGATGCTGGCTCTCTCCGAATTAGGCATTGGTGGTGCCCCTCTCCGATGACGCTGGCTCTCTCCGAATGAGGCATTGGTGGTGCCCCTCTCCGATGACGCTGGCTCTCTCCGAATGAGGCATTGGTGGTGCCCTCTCCGATGATGCTGGCTCTCTCCGAATGAGGCATTGGTGGTGCCCCTCTGCGATGATGCTGGCTCTCTCCGGATGAGGCATTGGTGGTGCCCCTCTCCTATGATGCTGGCTCTCTCCGAGTGAGGCATTGGTGGTGCCCCTCTCCTATGATGCTGGCTCTCTCCGAATGAGGCATTGGTGGTGCTCCTCTTTTATGATGCTGGCTCTCTCCGAATGAGGCATTGGTGGTGCCCCTCTCCGATGACGCTGGCTCTCTCCGAATGAAGCATTGGTGGTTCCCCTTTCCGATTATGCTGGCTCTCTCCGAATGAGGCATTGGTGGTGCCCCTCTCCGATGATGCCGGCTCCCTCCGAATGAGGCATTGGTGGTACCCCTCTCCGATGATGCCGGCTCTCTCCGAATGAGGCATTGGTGGTACCTCTCTCCGATGATGCATGGGTGGTGCCCTCTCCGATTATGCTGGCTCTCTCCTGATGAGGCATTGGTGGTGCCCCTCTGCGATGATGCTGGCTCTCTCCGGATGAGGCATTGGTGGTGCCCCTCTCCTATGATGCTGGCTCTCTCCGAGTGAGGCATTGGTGGTGCCCCTCTCCTATGATGCTGGCTCTCTCCGAATGAGGCATTGGTGGTGCTCCTCTCCGATGACGCTGGCTCTCTCCGAATGAAGCATTGGTGGTTCCCCTTTCCGATTATGCTGGCTCTCTCCGAATGAGGCATTGGTGGTGCCCCTCTCCAATGATGCTGGCTCTCTCCGAATGAGGCATTAGTGGTGCTCCTCTCCTATGATGCTGGCTCTCTCCGAATGAGGCATTGGTGGTGCCCCTCTCCGATGACGCTTGCTCTCTCCGAATGAAGCATTGGTGGTTCCCCTTTCCGATTATGCTGGCTCTCTCCGAATGAGGCATTGGTGGTACCTCTCTCCGATGATGCTGGCTCTCTTCGAATGAGGCATGGGTGGTGCCCCTTTCCGATGATGCTGGCTCTCTCCGAATGAGGCATTGGTGGTGCCCCTCTCCGATGATGCTGGCTCTCTCCGGATGAGGCATTGGTGGTGCCCCTCTCCTATGATGCTCGCTCTCTCCGAATGAGGCATTGGTGGTGCCCCTCTCCGATTATGCTGGCTCTCTCCGAATGAGGCATTGGTGGTACCTCTCTCCGATGATGCTGGCTCTCTTCGAATGAGGCATGGGTGGTGCCCCTTTCCGATGATGCTGGCTCTCTCCGAATGAGGCATTGGTGGTGCCCCTCTCCGATGATGCTGGTTCTCTCCGGATGAGGCATTGGTGGTGCCCCTCTCCTATGATGCTCGCTCTCTCCGAATGAGGCATTGGTGGTGCCCCTCTCCGATTATGCCGGCTCTCTCCGAATGAGGCATTGGTGGTACCTCTCTCCGATGATGCATGGGTGGTGCCCCTCTCCGATTATGCTGGCTCTCTCCTGATGAGGCATTGGTGGTGCCCCTCTCCGATGATGCCGGCTCTCTCCGAATGAGGCATTGGTGGTGCCCCTCTGCGATGATGCTGGCTCTCTCCGGATGAGGCATTGGTGGTGCCCCTCTCCTATGATGCTGGCTCTCTCCGAGTGAGGCATTGGTGGTGCCCCTCTCCTATGATGCTGGCTCTCTCCGAATGAGGCATTGGTGGTGCCCTCTCCGATGACGCTGGCTCTCTCCGAATGAAGCATTGGTGGTTCCCCTTTCCGATTATGCTGGCTCTCTCCGAATGAGGCATTGGTGGTGCCCCTCTCCGATGATGCTGGCTCTCTCCAAATGAGGCATTGGTGGTGCTCCTCTCCTATGATGCTGGCTCTCTCTGAATGAGGCATTGGTGGTGCCCCTCTCCGATGACGCTGGCTCTCTCCGAATGAAGCATTGGTGGTGCTCCTCTCCTATGATGCTGGCTCTCTCCGAATGAGGCATTGGTGGTGCCCCTCTCCGATGACTCTCTCCGAATGAAGCATTGGTGGTTCCCCTTTCCGATTATGCTGGCTCTCTCCGAATGAGGCATTGGTGGTGCCCCTCTCCGATGATGCTGGCTCTCTCCGAATGAGGCATTGGTGGTGCTCCTCTCCTATGATGCTGGCTCTCTCCGAATGAGGCATTGGTGGTGCCCCTCTCCGATGACGCTGGCTCTCTCCGAATGAAGCATTGGTGGTTCCCCTTTCCGATTATGCTGGCTCTCTCCGAATGAGGCATTGGTGGTACCTCTCTCCGATGATGCTGGCTCTCTTCGAATGAGGCATGGGTGGTGCCCCTTTCCGATGATGCTGGCTCTCTGCGAATGAGGCATTGGTGGTGCCCCTCTCCGATGATGCTGGCTCTCTCCGGATGAGGCATGGGTGGTGCCCCTCTCCTATGATGCTCGCTCTCTCCGAATGAGGCATTGGTGGTGCCCCTCTCCGATTATGCTGGCTCTCTCCGAATGAGGCATTGGTGGTGCCCCTCTCCGATTATGCCGGCTCTCTCCGAATGAGGCATTGGTGGTACCCTCTCCGATGACGCTGGCTCTCTCCGAATGAGGCATTGGTGATGCCCCTCTCCTATGATGCTGGCTCTCTCCGAATTAGGCATTGGTGGTGCCCCTCTCCGATGACGCTGGCTCTCTCCGAATGAGGCATTGGTGGTGCCCCTCTCCGATGACGCTGGCTCTCTCCGAATGAGGCATTGGTGGTGCCCCTCTCCGATGATGCTGGCTCTCTCCGAATGAGGCATTGGTGGTGCCCCTCTGCGATGATGCTGGCTCTCTCCGGATGAGGCATTGGTGGTGCCCCTCTCCTATGATGCTGGCTCTCTCCGAGTGAGGCATTGGTGGTGCCCCTCTCCTATGATGCTGGCTCTCTCCGAATGAGGCATTGGTGGTGCTCCTCTTTTATGATGCTGGCTCTCTCCGAATGAGGCATTGGTGGTGCCCTTCTCCGATGATGTTTGGCTCTCTCCGAATGTGGCGTTGGTGGTGCCTCTCTCCGATGTTGCTGGCTCTCTCCGAATGAAGCATTGGTGGTGCCCCTCTCCGATGATGCTGGCTCTCTCCGAATGTGGCATTGGTGGTGCCCCTCTCCGATGATGCTGGCTCTCTCCGAATGTGGCATTGGTGGTGCCCTCTCCGATGATGTTGGCTCTCTCCGAATGTGGCATTGGTGGTGCCCATCTCCGATGATGCTGGCTCTCTCCTTTCAGCAATCAGTGGCCTCAAATTAGGGAAGTGTGACTGTTAATAGCCAAGCCAGTTGTTCATAGTGGTCGTTAAGCGCCCCAAACAAAACCCTCCAACCTGCTTTACACAACAATTTGGTTACAGTGCATACGTTTTTTTTTTTTTTTTTTTTGGTCCTTCCTAAATCTCTTTATCCATGAGTAAGAGACACCTCTGTCTCGTTTCTTAACAAACTAATAAAGAATTACTCAACCGGGGAAAGAGAGTTAGAGTTAAACCTCAAACGTGCAGATTTTTTTTTTTTTTTACTAATTCATTGAGGAACTTAGCTGTTTTAACTGATACAACACAGATGTTCACTGGTGTTTGGATTTGGGATGTCCTTGATAATATTTTCCGTGACAAACATCGTACTTAGGTCGATCAGAAAACAAAAAAAGGTTACACGTGTAAAAGTGGGATGTTACACAAGTAGTATTGATGACACGTACGTTCGAAAGATGGCGCTAGTGCTCCAGGCACCTTTGTGAACTCCTGTGCTCAGAGTGAGATGCACAGTGACATTTCGAAATGGCTACACAATGGGAAACGTGGTCTCAAGTCGAAGTAAGAACAGTGGCAAAGTTTTTATGGGCCAAGAACGTATCCGTAGCCAAAATTCATCGGCGGCAAGTGATAGTTTACGGTGACGACGTGATGTCTCGACAACACGTGGCTGAAATGGTGCCGTTCGTTTCAATCCGGCAGGGATGATGTAGGGAATCGACATCGCACAAACAATAGACGTTTAAATTCGTCGACGACAGAGATCAACACTGCACGTGTGGAAGAAATGATTCAAGACGATCGAAAGGTAACATTGCGCCGTATTGCGTCCAAGCTGGGATTAAGCTATGGCGTTGTTCAACATCTTGTGGTGAATGTTTTGCAGTACTCCAAGGTTTGTTCCACATGGGTGCCACGTTCATTATCCGTCAATCACAAATCAGCACGAATGATGGCATGTTTGACGTTCCTGCAGTGTTACGCTGAAGACGGGCGGATCTTTCCTGACCGTATAGTGACTGGGGACGAGACATGGCTCCACCACTACGCTTCCACCAGCAAGAGACATTCCATGCAATGGAAACACGTTGCTTCACCGCCGAGGAAGAAGTTTAAAGTTACACGGTCTGTTGAAAAAATCATGACATCCGTTTTCTGGGATTCCGCGGATGTGCTTTTGATGACTTCTTAGGTCATGGACGCACCATCATCGGTACTGTGCCATGCCGAAAAAATTGCACGAGAGCATCAGAGGAAGACTACGATGTCTGATGAGGGATGGTATCATTGTCCTTCACGATAACGCGAGGCCGCACACCGCAAACACCAAGCAGCACTTGCTTCACAAATTTCGGTGGGAGGAGTGGAAGCACCCGGCCTACAGCCCGAATTTGGTTCGTAGTGACTTTCACCTATTTCCAACCCTGAAACAGCACCTGTGTGGTACTACCTTCACGTGTGATGATGACGTGGAAACAACTGCAACAAACTGGCTACATCACAGGGGCACCGACTTTTCCAAATTATTTGAGAGGGGGAGGGGAGTCGTGAAGAGATCAGACGTAGGACGGGCATGTCTCTTCCATTGTCAAGAGATCAGACGTAGGACGGGCATGTCTCTTCCATTGTCAGGAGGAAACTTGAAATAAAAAGGGGGGGGGGCAAAAAGATAAACTACGAGATTCAACGTATATTTTAAAGTGCAATTGTAATTGTTCACCAGCAAATGAACAAGGAAACCGAAATATTCTTATGCTGAATATTAATATTTAAAAACAATACTCAGCCTGTGATTTTGTAAAAATATCCAGAGAGATTTTATTTCGAAAATTTAGTAAAAACTATTAGAAATTAGCTAGGTTACTCAAACAAAGAACAAGAAGCGCAAAAGATAAATAGATAAATAAAGGCGCTTGAGTTTATGCATTTCTGTATTTTATTTATTTTACTTTTGATAATTGTTTTAAGCGTTTACCACATATCACGAGTTCATGTCAAACACTATTAATACAGGGATGCCAATCCAGTTTCTTATCAAATGAGCAATACTGAGATTGTGAAAAAAGTTTTCATTCATTTTGTTATTTATTAATTTTTTGGAAATAAATCGCTTTGGCCCAATAAGGTGGAGCTTGGTCCACCTTACGAGGCTAAAGCGATTATTTAATTGAACAGAACCAAAAATACACTGCCGGACAATTGCTAAGGACGGAGGACAATAGCAACGATAGCAACCATAAAATGGAAGGCAGGAAAATGTGGAAATTAGCATAAGTGCGGGATACAGTAAGACGTGTTGTGCGTATGCAAATTTTGGATTGCCGAACTTGTTCGTGACGTCATAGCGCTGATAAGAGATGTAAAGGATTTGACGCGTATTGACCGTTGTTGTTCAAACGCAAAGTTGAAAGGGAAAGAATCAATTGACGAACTTGCAATTTTCAGTATGTCTTCCCGACATCACCTAGATGATTTTACGCGTGGCCGTATTATTAGCAAGATTGAAGAAGGTCGAAAAATAACAGATGTTGCCAGGGAGTTCGACGTCAGCCACAGTGTTGTTTCAAGGCTTTGGAAATAATTTCAAACAAATGGAGAGTGTAGCAAACGTCACGGGTTAGGTCGTGTTCGCAGTACGACACCTGCAAAAGATCGGTACATAGTGCTATCAACAAAACGACACCGGCGCAGCACAGCTAGTGAGGTAGAAAATCAGTTTATGGCTGCTACTGGCAAGCGGATCTCCCGAAAAACTGTCGCCAGACGTCTGCATGAAGGAGGACTATACGCCCGCCGTCCTGTTGAGTGCATCCCATTGTCCAGACGTCACCGTACCGCCCGTTTGCAATGGTGCGATCAACATCGCAATTGGACTGATAACGACTGGTCTGCTGTCCTCTTCTCAGATGAGAGTAGATACAGTCTATCGTCTGATTGTCGACGACAACTGATCTGCGTGATAATGGTACTGCATATTGTCCAGCAAACATACAGGAAAGGGACCGATATCCGACATGTAGTGTCATGGTATGGGCTGGCATCATGATCAATGGCCGTACGTCCCTCTATGTGCTTCCAACTGGGACTATGACTGGCCAACGATACATAAATGATGTTCTGCTACCTCATGTTCGCATGTTCCGTGGTGCTGTCGGTGATAGATTCATTTTCATGGACGACAACGCAACATGTCATCGAACAGTCGCTGTCCAGGAGTGTTTTGAGAGCGAGGATATTCAACGCCTCGTATGGCCAGCACGTTCTCTAGATCTGAATCCCATTGAAAATGTATGGGATACTTTGGGGAGGAGTCTTGCTGGTCGCCAACGCCCTTCAATAAACAAGAACACCCTCATCCATGCACTGACAGAGGAATGGGATAAATTACCCCAACAGCTGCTTGATAATGTTGTGCAAAGCATGACACGACGTGTGGAATCTTGCATCGCCCTCCATGGTGGCCATATCCCGTATTGACATCTTACGCCGGAACGCCTGCTGACGGTAATTGCATTTTTTTCACGTTTACATATTCTGCACAAAATGGCCTGTTTGTCCCTTGAACACGTTCCAAAGCCTTCTGGATTTCAGAGCACAATAAATTGTCTTTCTTGTAATGTCCTGGCATTCTGACATTATTTTATTTCACTTGGCATCCAACCACACTTACTTTTTTATGCGCTATATAGCCGTTTATGATCCGTCCTTAGCAATTGTCCAGCAGTGTATTGGGTGGGCACTGCCCCTCCCAGTAAAATTATTGGAGGGGCAAGGTGACCCCTAGTGTCGGCGCCTATGCTACATCAGCAGACTCATGAACTTGGCCATCCCGGACCGAAAAAATGTTTGATTCGTGACGGTGATTTCGTCGAGAAATAGTGCTTCATATCCTTTGTCACATCGCAAAACACACTTCCTGGTTGGTGAGTTTTCCTTCCTCCTACTCGAACGTGTAACCTTTTTTTCTCATTAACCCTCGTAAAATAAAATTTAATAAAGTATATTCGTCAACTCTTCACGAAATTCAAAATCCCTATTCCTCACACACGCGCGCACGCACGCACGCACGCACGTACTCACACATTGTATTAGACATTATCCCACCGCTGAATTTACTCTTTCTTCTGTAAACGTCGTGCAGTGATGATAAATAATTATAAGTTCAAAATCGAATAATCCCAAATATTTAAAAAAAACATACTCTCGTTTTTCAGTTGAAGAATTTCCGGAAATTCAAGACAGCATTTGTGTTTCGCAGCAAAATGATAAAGGAGATGAAAGAACAGTACTATTTGTTCAAATGAGAAAAGGAAACCATTTCAGTGGAGATTTTGAGTTGAAAATACGAAAGGCAATTAGAAAAGAACTATCTATGCGCCACGTGCCGGAGATCATCCTAGAAACGAAAGACATTCCGGTAAGATTTCAGTTTTTTTTGTTTTACCTTTTCCATTTTGTGCTGTTAAATTCATATGAAACAAGAAAGATGACCCCGAATTTTCGGGTGTAATAAGCATGTCTTTTGAATCCGTTCTGACGCAAATTAAATTTATCAAAGCTGTTCAAAGTCAATGGAACCGGAATGGAAAACAGTAGTATCTGACAGAAGAAAGAAGTTTTTCAATCGGGTTTTTGATCCCTCAGATATTGCTGTAAACAGAATCGTGAGCTTACGCCCTCTGGTTGCAGACTTGTGCGTTAAGAAAAACATGAATTTATATGAGAAACATTTCGCACCGGAAACACTTTCCACCACCGAAAGCATTTTTCAAATCGAACTCTTAGAAACAGAGATATCGACAAAAATAAAGTGTGACTGTACGTCCCCTAGTGGGAAAACCATGCATTATTTTAAGAAGAAAGTATTCTCAAAAGGTTTTTCCGTATGAGCTTTATCGGTTCAAGAAAAAGAAATTTAGTCGAGTTTTCAGGAGCCCAGATTTTGCTACAAATACATCAGAAGCAGAAATAAACCCTTATGCCCCCTGGTGGCCAAACCATTCTTTACCAAACATTAGAAATTATGTGAAAAATATTTTCCATCAGGTCTTGTATGCGATACAGAAAGAATTTATTTTTGAAATCGGAGTTTTAGAAGCAGAAATAACGCAGAAAACGCAATTTACCTTTGTGCCCACTAGCGGAAAGTCTATGATTTATTTGAAAATTTTGAATTTATAGGGAAAACATTTCGCATCGGAAACAGTATCCAATAAAGAAGGAATTTTTCAAATCGAACTCTTAGAAGTAGAAATATTGACAAAAATAAGATATACATCTACGCCCCTGGCGTAGACACCATGCATTATTTCAAGAAGAAAATGTTCCTAAAAGATTTGTCGACATGAGTAGTTTCGGTCAACAAACGACTTTTTTTGCAATCGAGAATTTAGAAGCTCATGTTTTGCTGCAAATACATCACAAACGGAAATTAAGACTTAATCCACCTGGTGGCCAAACCATTTTTTACAAAAATTAGAAATTATGTGCAAACGATTTTCCATCAGGAGCTGTATCCGGTGCAGAAAGAATTTTTCAAATCGGAGATTTAGAAGCAGAGACATAAGGGGAGACGCAATTTACCTATACGCCCCCTAGCGGAAAGTCTGTATTACTTGAAATTTTTCAAATTATATGAAAAACATGTCACACTGAAAACACTATCCAACAAAGAAGGAATTTTTCAAATCGGACCATTAGAAGCAGAGATATTGACAAAAATAAGACATACATCTACACGCCCCTGGCGGAAAAACTGTAGAATATTTTACGAAGAAAATATTCTGAAAAGATTTATCGATGTAAGTGGCATCAGTCCACGAAAGAATTTTTTCAATCGATATTTTAGAAGCTCAGATTTTATGTCAAATACATCAGAAGCAAAAATTAACGCTTACGCCCCCTGGTGGCCAAAGTATTCTTTACCAAAAATTTGAAATTATATGCAAAAGATTTTCCATCAGGAGGTGTATCCGCTGAAGAAAAAAATTCAAATCGGTGTTTTAGAAGAAGAGTTATCGGGAAAAATGTAATTTACTTTTACGCCGCTAGCGGAAAATCTATGCGTAATTTGAAAAAGTTACTATATCTAAAATACTCTTCGACATAAATGGAATCGAAAGATAAAAGAATTTTTTCAATCGGATGTTTAGAAGCAAATGTGTGGAATAAAACGTATTTTTGAATTCGACATCATCTGCATTTACGCCCTCTTGCGGCGAAATTGTACACCGTTAAAAAAAACGAAATAAAGGATCATCATTCCCATATTTCAAGCTCTCCAACGCAAAAAAAAAAAAAAAAAAAAAATTCAAATCGGACTAATAGTTGCAGAGATATTGTGGGTACAGACGGACGGACGGACGGACGGACAAACCGGTAACATGAGCACGATCTTTTTTTACAAAAGACGTGCTAAAAACCAGTTTTCTAAGGTTAAAATAAGGCTTGTATATTTGTACGAACCAATGTTTTCACAAACCAAGAAAATGGTTTAACACAACTGTCTAACACACAAAAGAAATTCCTTCTGTCGATAAATTGTGGTTACATGAGCAGGGCTGTGGAGAGCGAGCTCGGGCCCCTGTGCAATAAAATCTCCGCCCCCCCCCCCCCCTCATCTCGGCTCCTCTACTAACCACATATTCCATATTTCTGTTTCCTCACCTACCCCCCACCCACCATTCCCCTACTTCCCGACAACCCGACCGGTCGCAACTCTTCAATCTTTTTTTTTTTTGCGGTGGATAATTTTTCATATTCTCCCCTCCGTAAACAAACCCTGGAAACCTCCATTCCGAGAAAAGAGTTTTCTCTGAAAACTCTTGAAAGCCATCTACCGACAGACATTCTTATTTTTCTTAGTACTCTTTCATAATCATCACATTTTTCACCTTTCATTTTTAGAGTGTAATATACGTCTAAAGATGCAGATTCTGCGAAAATGTCCACAAAGAGTTCTCATAAGTAAACATTAAATTTTGTGTTTTCTCTTTTAAGTTGCCACTGTTAACAGGACGACTTCATCGGTCATCGGAATAAAGGAAAATAAACGAAGTCGGAATTACGCGCAAAGACATTATATTAATTTATAAAAATTGCCGCAATGCGAAAATAATGAGTTGAGCATAAAATAAAAAGACAAAAGATGCCAGCTTCTGGTGGGAAACACAAAGTAACAAAATCCACATGATAAAAATTGTCTGCAGCCTTTGATGACTAGCAATAACGTTGTATATCATACACAATGGTCTGTGTCGGTAAGTAGCAAAGCAACACAGGAAACTCAATGTGTGGTGCAGTGGCGGCTCGTGGTGAGAAAAATTGGTGAAGAGCTACAAGAGTAATATGAAAAGATATCTACTATCTTCAATGAAAATCAGTTAATGAGAACTTACCTTTTTTTTTTTTATATATTAGATCCATTCTTCCCTTTAAAGCAGGAAATTTGTCGATTATGTCGTCATAAAATGGCTGTTTCTTCGTGATATCAAGAAAATGTCTTTCTGAATAGAAAGATTTGCCAAAGAAGCAAGTTTATCTGGAGAAATAGTGTTTCTAGAGTAAGTTTGTATTCTTTTAAGGCAAGAAAAACTTCTTTCTACTGAAACACTTGCAGATGCAATTGTTAAAATCAGGAAACCAATTTATAAGCTTCTGTAAAAATGCCTTTATCTCCATGAAGCACTCGAAGAAGTTCATGAGTCGATATATTCCTTAATTTTTCATCAGCATATACAAGACTCAGTTCATTTTTAAGGCGCTGGTGTTTAGTAAAAAAATTCCGTAAAAATGTTGTAGATTTTCAA
Organism: Macrothele yani; assembly: GCA_039090855.1. NCBI lineage: Eukaryota > Metazoa > Arthropoda > Arachnida > Araneae > Macrothelidae > Macrothele > Macrothele yani. Next base: position 116,749,096 of record CM076990.1, read on the forward strand.
AAGCGTGAGAGGGAAAGCATGTATTAAATTGGTCGAATTTGGTTGTGTCAGCAAGACAGGCAAATTGAAGTTTAAGTTTCTCACAGTCTTGAAATCTTATATCCATTTCCATAAGAATGTGGTACAAAATTTCCAAATACAATTGTTTATAATTTTGAAAAATTATTTCTTGTGTAAGAGCAGCATATTCCCGCTTAGATCTGCTTAATTCGGTGCTCTTGCTAGCTTTTCCAAACAGTGTTTCAAATACCTCATCGTTCTTTTTATGGCTCAAAATTTCATAAGTTTTTTTTTAATTTGAGTAACACAGTAGTTTATGTCTAGTGATTTTTTCTGCAAAATTTCGAATAATAAATCGGTGAAGCCAAACATTTCATTAAATACTATTGCCAAAAATGTAAATTCAAAAGTGTTCATATCATTTAAAATCCCTTGGGCAAGTTGAGTTGATTTTTTGTCAGATTGGTCACTATTTGTGAGCAATTCGAATACTTCCTTCAATTTATCTCAATCTTCAACTATTACACTTACTAACTTCGAAGTGGAGGACCGTCGAGTTTATGTTATGGTTGGCATGCATCTTGCGGTTGTTGATGGGAATGTATTGTTTTTTCACCACTCAGCGAATCGATTGCTTCGCTGAGTGGTGAAAAAACAAAGGAATTACACTGAGGCTTGCAAAAAATATTCGACACTTAGAAATTTTAGAAAAACTCTGCTGTAATACAAGGTTCAAACGATGTACTGAGCAATAACAAAAACAGCTTGAGAAGCTTTATGCTTCATTTTTTCTGGAGTCCAGTCAAGTGTCCAGACATTACGCTTGCCCCATCGTAACATTGTCCTATTGACTTATGTTGATAATCAAACTGCTTCAAAATTTTGTCTAGCATTTTGTATAAAGCTTCTGACGTTCTATCTTCACTCACATCATGGAAACCTAAAAATCGCTCAACCAATACACCTTCCGAATCAACAGATCTTATTATTAAAGAGCACTCGGAACTCTGGTTATGTCTTCGCATCTACTTGAATAGAAAAGCATTGAACTTCATTTATTTCATTTTTGACGTGATCGTTTATATATTCAGAAATACATTCAATTAATTCGTTTTGAATAGTTTTTGAGTCACCTGTGAAGACATTTTTTATCGTTTCGTATTGATTTTGAATTTTTAAAGGACTTCTTGATATCAACAGTGAAAGCAATTCCTTGAATTTGTACGATTTATCGAGTCAGTGCCTTCGTCATGGTCACGGAATGCTAATTCTTGTTTACTCCAATACAGTACTGCATCAATCATTGTCTGCAGGAAAAGTCTATTTAAACGAACGCTTTTGTTGAAATTCATTTTCAAAAGCCTAGCATTCTCTCTCAGGGCATCGGCAATGGTATTCTGATTATTTTCAAAATTATTTAGAATTAATTCGCATTTCAGGTGGTCGCTAGAATCACCACGTTTGTGAAGTGACCGTTTTTATATTTAAGAAATCTGAAAATTGTCTTTATTCCACGACGAATTTTATTACTAAAATATCAGCAGGGCCAACAAAATACTTTTTGTGAAACAGAAGGGCTACAAAGCCATTTATATTCAGTAAACCAACAATTTTTAAAATTAATATTGTAAGATTTACCGCTCTTCTTGATTTCTTTCTGGTGACAATTCTCAGTGAATCCGTTGGTCGTCCTTGAAGTAAAATGTCTCTTTTATTTTCATCTTTCCACCGATTGAACGGAGTTTGCAATAAATTACAGACAATGTCGTTCACAGGATACACACTGAAAACTAAAACTATCACTATCCGTTAAACTGTACACGAAACTAAAGCAACTAATGAAGTTTTTAAAAAACAATCACAAAACACGAAAAAACAAATCTCTTTCGGAAAGTATGTACCAAAATCACCGCAAGGAAAAAGCCCTAGTGAATTGCAAAGACCCTTTGCAATCCGTCCCGTTCCACTGCGATTTTTTCGGAAGGTCACGTCTGCAGGTGCAGAGCCTTGGCGTCTCAAGCTACAACACTTCACTTGCCCGGCAGATAGGGAAGGGTGACGTCACAGTTACCATGGCAACTCGGACGAAAACGGCAGACTTCCAAGCATTCTCATTTCAGCTCTTCACTTGAACTGTTTTGCGTATAAGGATTTGTTTTCCGTGTTGAACGCGCATTGTGAATTGATATCTAATCAAAATTTTGGGTATTTTGGCACTCAATAAAGGCAAAAAAAAGTATATATTATACGAAATTATTAATAAAACCTTATTTCAAATGAAATAGGTGAAGAGGCACTTCACCTACTTCACCTGAAAAGCCGCCACTGGTGTGGTGTCGGCGTGTCGTTGGAAAGGAAAGAAGAAATGAAAAACGTAATATGAAGAGCTCGTTTGATTTGCCGCAGGTAACCCACACACGTGTTACAGTAACCTTGGGAACTCGAGTAGCATTGTAACACTTCGTTTTTTGTTTTTGTTTTTGTTTTTGTTGTATTTAAAGAAAGTTTTGAAATTATTACATTTTTTACATTTATGACATAAATTACGCATTTTTACGCGTATTTTACGCGTCACGTAGAAAATATTTTTTTACGCGAAACTTCCCAACTCTGGTGACGGCATAGCTTGAAAAATATTCGGACACCATAAAATAATAATTTGAAAAAAAATTACTTTAGAAACGGGCTTTAAGCCCCTTAGGGGCACAGGCCCCGGTGCTACAGCACCGCCTTCCCCACCCTCTCGTCAGGCCTGCACACGAGAGCCGTCCACATGGATGAACTACCGTTGGAAAATAATAATGAAGCAGATAATTTTATATTGAAGTCTAGCAGGGTCATATACACATGTGTGTACGTATGTCATGACCAGTTGTAAAACCAGAAAGATGACACCGAATTTTCGGGTGTAATAAGCACGTCTTTTGAATCCGTTCTGACGCAAATTAAATTTATCAAAGCTATTCAAAGTCAATGGAACCGGAATGGAAAACAGTAGTATCTGACAGAAGAAAGAAGTTTTTCAATAGGGTTTTTAATCCCTCAGATATTGCTGTAAACGGAATCGTGAGCTTGCGCCCTTTGGTTGCAGACTTGTGCGTTAAGAAAAACATGAATTTATATGAGAAACATTTATCACAGGAAAGGTTCTCCAACGCAGAAATAATTTTTCAAATCGGACTCTTAGAAACAGAGATATCGACAAAAATAAGATGTGACTTTACGTCCCCTGGTGGGAAAACCATGCATTATTTTAGGAAGAAAGTATTCTCAAAAGGTTTTTCCATATGAGCGGTATCGGTTCAAGAAAAAAAAAAAAAATTTAGTCGAGTTTTCAGGAGCCTAGATTTTGCTACAAATACATCAGAAGCAGAAATTAACTCTTATGCCCCCTGGCGGTCAAACCATTCTTTACCAAACATTAGAAATTATGCGAAAATTATTTTTCATCATGTCTTGTATGCGATACAGGAAGAATTTTTCAAATCGGAGTTTTAGAAGCAGAAATAACGCAACAAACGCAATTTACCTTTGTGCCCCCTAGCGAAAAGTCTATGATTTACTTGAAAATTTTGAATTTATAAGAAAAACATTTTGCATCGGAAACACTATCCAACAAAGACGGAATTTTTCAAATCGGACTCCTTGAAGTAGAGATATTGACAAAAATAAGATATACATCTACGCCCCCTGGCGTAGAAACCACGCATTATTTCAAGAAGAAAATGTTTCTTAAAGGTTTGTCGACATGAGTACTATCGGTCTACAAACGACTTTTTTCAATCGAGATTTTAGAAGCTCATATTGTGCTGCAAATACATCACAAGCGGAAATTAAGATTTACTCCCCCTGGTGGCCAAACCATTTTCTTACAAAAATTAGAAATTATGTGCAAACGATTTCCCATCAAGAGCTGTATCCGGTGCAGAAAGAATTTTTTCAAATCGGGGTTTAAAAGCAAAGATATAGAGGGAAACGCAATTTACCTTTGCGTCCCCTAGTGGAAAGTCTATGAATTACTTGAAAAGTTTGAAATTATATGAAAAACATGTCACACTGAAAACACTGTCCAACAAAGAAGAATTTTTTTCAAATCGGACACCTAGAAGTAGAGATATTGACAAAAATAAGATATATATCTACGCCCCCTGGCGGAGAAACTGTGGAATATTTTAAGAAGAAAATATTCCGAAAAGGTTTATCTATGTGAGTGGCACGAGTCCACGAAATAATTTTTTCAATCGATATTTTAGGAGCTCAAATTTTATGGCAAATACATGAGAAGCAAAAATTAACGCTTACGCCCCCTGGTGGCCAAAGTATTCTTTACCAAAAATTTGAAATTATATGCAAAATATTTTAAATCAGGAGGTGTATCCGCTGAAGAATTTTTTTCAAATCGGAGTTTTAGAGGAAGAATTATCGGGAAAAATGTAAGTTAATTTTACGCCCCCTAGCGGAAAATCTATGCGTAATTTGAAAAAGTAACTATATCTAAAATATTCTTCGACATAAATTGAATCGAAAGATAAAAGAATTTTTTCAATCGGTTGTTTAGAAGGAAATATGTGGAATAAAACGTATTTTTGAATTCGACATCATCTGCTTTTACGCCCTCTAGCGGCGAAATTGTACACCGTGAAAAAAAAACTAAATAAAGGATCATCATTTGCATATTTCAAGCTTCCCAATGCAAAAAAAAAAAAAAAAAAAAAATTCAAATCGGACCAATAGTTGCAGAGATATCGTGGGTACAGACGGACTGACGGACGGACAAACCGGTAACATAAGCACGATCTTTTTTTACAAAAGACGTGCTAAAAATTAACCTTGAATATTAGATATGTGCACAGAAGTCTTTTAAAAGGGAATTTGAAAAATTGAATTTTTGCTCAGCCGGAACAAGACAAAAATGTAAAAACTAAATTCGATGATGTAACATATCCCTCTGTTATACACCGAAGAGACAAAACATTATGATTACATGATCACCTGCCTAATATGATGTTGGTCCACGTGCCGCCAAAACAGCTCTTACCCGGCGAGGGATAGACGCTACGATATTTCTAAAGGTGTTTTGTGGTATCTGGTACTCACACGTTAACAGCAGATCCTTTAAATTTTGTAAATTATGTGGTTGAGCTGCGCCGCAGATAGGATGCCCAATTCCAACACAAGCCACAGATGCTCAATTAGTTTGATGTCTGGGGCATTTGGATGCCAGGGTAATATCTGGAAATCTTCCTCATGTTTCGCGGACCATTCTCGAACAATCCGAGTAGTGTGGCATTGCCCATTACCTGCTGAAAGAAGGCGTTACTATAGAGGAATATTGTTACCATGAAAGGATGTACAGTACGTCGTCTGCAGTGATGTTAAAGTAGGTGGTAGACATCATAGTTTCCTGCACATGAATGATTAGACCCAGGATTTCCCCGCAGACCACACTTCTTCCATCAGCTTGCTTTAGTCCCACGAGGCATCCTAGTGTCAACACTTCCCCAGGTGGACCGCCGGGTACGACGCACACGTACCCGGCCGTTCACATGGTGCAACAGGAAACTAGATTAATCAGACCAAAGGACCTTCTTCCAAACATACAAGTTCCATTTTTGATGCTCGCGTGCCCATTGTTAAGCTCTTTCGACAGTGAACAGATATTAGCACGGGCACTCTGAGCAGTTGCGACTACGTAGACCAATTTTCAGCAGGGTTCGATGCACTATGTGTGCACAGTGGTATCAGAATAATATGACCACTTACCTAATAATGCGAATAACCACCCTTGGTCCAGATGGCGTGGCATGGACGCAATGAGGCCCGGGATGGTTGCCCGAGGCACACGTGCCCATTCGAACTGCAGCAGAGCACGGCGGTCCCTGAGATAACGTGGTTGTGGGTCGCTACGTCGAACCTGTCGATCCAAATAGTTCCACAAGTGCTCTATGGGACTGAGGTTGGGCGATTTCGCCGGCCAAATGAGAACGGAGACATCGTTGTCGTGTTTCTGGAACCAGTCACGCACCCTCTTATAGCGACGTGGCACGGCGCATTGTTCTGTTGGTAGACACCATCACCACAAGGGTAAATGTTCAACATGAAGGGATGCCTGTGGTCAGCGAGGATGGACAGGTAGCCATTGGCGTGCGTTCAGGGACACATCAAGTGGTATCAGTGGTCCCATGTCATACCAGGAAAACATCCCTCACACATGTACACTGCAACCGCCGGTCTGTACTTGACCGACAAGGGTGTCCGGGTGTTGATTCTCGTGTGTCTGACGCCGTATCTGCCACCGCCCGTCACTTCTGTGGAGTAGAAACCTCGATTCGTTGGAGAAGACAACATTTCCACAATCCAATGATGAACTGTAGGCGTCGCTGCTGATGGACCTGTATTAACATGGGCATCTTGACGCAGCGTCGACTCCGGGGACCTATGCGTAATAGGGTTCGTTCTACTATTATCGGTGACACATACCTGGGTGCCCAGCGTCCATTTGCATGGTCGATTGCTGCACTGTTGCGCGTCGATTGGCCTTTACGTTCTGCTCTGGGGTCCATGGTCTTTGGTACTCTACAGTTATGGCGTCGGGAGGTACTTGGTGTGCCAGCGGTCCATTTTTGGTACACCCTTACTACAGCACCTCGCGAACAGCCCACAAAGTCTGCTGTTTCTGAGATGCTTCCACCCTTGGCGCGGTAGCCAATGATCATTCCTTTTTGAACGTCCGTCAGATCACTACTACTGTCCATTGTGCTCACGTAACGCACTATGGCTCATCCGTCCTGGCCGGCCGCTTATATCTCCGAGTGGTCGATCTTGTCACGTGCACTCTGTGACGCGCCTAGGCGAGAACACTGTGATTCCGGAGGGTGGTCATATCATTCTGATACGACCGTGTATGCACGCATTCATGGCACCTCGCAGAAATATATATTTCTGTAAACGCACAGTTTTATCACGCATCAAGCGAACACAAACATTATGTTAAGCTCTGTTCGTAGTTTTAGCTATCAAAGGCAAAGAAGGAAAAAAAATCATCTTTATCAGACTTTTCAGAAGTATACACATCGTGCCTACCACAGAAGTGCATTTAAGTTAAAAGCGGTAAAAGCTGCATCACAGAAATCCCAATGCTCATACAATGCTATCCACGTAAAACAATGAAAAACGGTATTTCCCGCATACAACTTGCAGATGCGCACGTATTTCTGCAGGCGGACGAAAAAATGTGCAAATTTACACTACAATCATGTATCCCCCGCCCCCGAAAAAATGCGCTATACTGAATGAATGCAAATTTGAGCTAACTTACCACCTTGCGATTGGTGCGACATTGTGTCGCTTTGTATATATATATTTTTTCGTTTATTTTGCATACAGCTTGTATTTGTATGGTTGGTAAAGTGTACCTGTCAACTTATTAAAGGGAATTGAAAACCTTGCGATTGGTTGGAAGTGGTTTAAAAATAATATCATGACAATTTTGCACATACACAGTAGGCTGAAAACAGTCCTTATGTTTATAATAAATACATAATTAAAAATCCCAATTCTTTTAGTATCAACACTTTTTCAAGTGTTTAAGATGTTTTCATAACAAGTTGCTTCTGAGGTTTACATTTAGTATTATCTGATTGTGGTGATCCTAATTAAGGTGGTTACACCTAAAATCTCTGTCCTATGTTTCCAATGGTAAAACTTCTTTACATATCTTCTTCGCAATATGAATTGCGTATTAATATTTCTTCGCAATATTAATTGCAATATTAATTTTTTTTTTTTTTTGATTGGAGGTTTAACGACCACCGTGAGCAACTCAATGGGCTATAAGCAGTCGCCCGTCCCTAATTTAGGGTCACTGGTTCCAGGGAAGGGAAAGAGCCAGTGCCGTAAGACAAACACAACATCCATGCCTCACCGGGATTCGAACCCGGACCCCTTACGGACAAATGATCAGAGGCCAACGCCTTAGACCACTGTGCCACCATATTAATTTTATATTCCCAAGGATGAAAACTTGCACATTGGTAAAACTAACTTTAAGTTATAGCATGGGATGCTTAATATTTTGCTAAAACATAACCATAATTAAGCAATCCAACATTTGTTTGTCTACTGACGCCATCAATGCACAGGTCGCGCCATCTATTAACAAGTCTGAACATCACTCAAACAAAAATCATTTATTTTTTATATAATTATGGTTATGTTTTAGCAGGTATTAAGTATCCCGTGCTATAACGTAAAGTTAGTTTTATGGATGTGCAAATTTTCATCCTTGAGAATACATTAATTGCGAAGAAAATATGTAAAGAAATTTTACCATTGAAAACATAAGGCAGAGATTTTAGGTGGAACCACCTTAACAGCCCTGAAAAAGAAAAAAATATGGATACCTCTATACTATGTAATAAAATCCATTCACACTTGAGAAATTTACTTTTGATAAAAAGAAAACAAACTGTATAGAATATCAGCTGTTCTAAGAGTAAATAAACGAGCAAGCTGTCAAAGGTTAAGAATGTCTCAATCACAGTAACTTCTTTTCATTCTTATGTATGATTAGTTGCTCATTTAATTAAGATAAAGAAATAATTAATACAGCATTTTCTTTCTCTTTTGCAGTACAATCTCAATGCGAAGAAAATGGAGCTCCTAGTAAAACAGCTAATAAACAACAAAGATGTGCCAAATGCTGATGTGGTGCGGAATCCACATTCACTTGACTTTTACAAAAACATTCCTCAGCTTCAGGGATTCTGATGAGTTAAATGCATCATATTGTTGTGAAACCAAACCTATGAAAGTACTTGGAAAATAAATTACATAATCAATATGTTTGCTGCTTCAATATATATATATATATATATATATATATATATATATATTCTATAAAGAAGATACCTAAGCAAAAAAATGCAAATATAATTTTGACTCACACCTAGTACAACATAGAAAAGGTTATGTATCTACCTGTGTGAGTAAAAGGAGAAAAGACAAAAAAATAAAATAAAACAACTGAATGTAGAAGGTGTCGAGAATACTGAGCCTTGGCTTTATCAAGGACCAGCAAAAACTCTGCATTTTCTCACTTCCACAAAGACCTAGTTGGAAATGGGTTTCTGCAAGGCCATAGATGCAAGTAACATTCCCACCTAAAATAGTTTAAAACATATATATATAAGTCATGTCCTCCGTAGAGTTGCATGACCTAGCACTAGTTAACAATTTCGCTTGCATCCATTAACCTTCATGGCCCGACCCATGCTCTTCATCTGTTACTATTAAACAGAGAGAAGAAGATTAAAGAGAACTCAAGCTGTGAGAGTGCAACCTTCGTTTTAAATTCTAAAGTTTTTCCTTAGTCTTCAGTTTTGCTCTTAAGTATATATCATCATCATCATCATCATTGTCAACCATTATCAATCCACTGCTGGACGAAGGTCTCCCCAAGTTTCCTCCACAACGGTCTGTCTTGTGCCAGTCTCCTCCATGTCACTCCCGCATATTTACGAATTTCATCCACCCATCTCCCATGTGGTCTTTTTTCTGGGTCTTTTCCTGTCCCTTGGAATCCAATCTAAAATTTCGGCTGTCCATCTATGGTCTGTCCTTCTGGCAGTATGTCCAGCCCATTGCCATTTCAGGGATTTAACCCTGATCATGATGTCTTCCACTCTCGTCATTTTTCGGATCCACGAGTTTCTCTTCTTATCTCTCCTGGTTATACCAAGCATGCACCTCTCCATGCTACTTTGAGTTGTCTGCAGCCTTTGTATGTCTCTTTTAGTTAAGGTCCACGTCTCTGCACCATACGTAAGCACTGGAAGGACGCATTGATCAAACACTTTTCTTTTAAGACATAATGGCATATTGCTCTTGAAAATTATGCTGTTTCTTCCAAAAGCTCTCCAGGCAAGTTTTGTACGCCGATTAATTTCTTCATCAATGTGACCCTCACTTGATATCTGCTGTCCAAGATAAACATACTTATCTGTTATCTCCAGTTTTTCTCCATCAATCGATAAATCTTCATTTCTTGTAAAAGCATTGAACATCACTTTTGTCTTCTGAAAGTTCATTTTTAATCCCACTTCTTTACTCTTGTCAGCAAGTTCCTGGATCATACTCTGCAGCTCTGATGGGGTAGTTGCAAAAATGACTATGTCATCAGCAAAACGAAGGTGGGTTAGATAATCTCCATTAATCTTTATCCCTTTGTTTTCCCAGTTCAGTGATTGAAAGACATTTTCCAATGTGGCATTAAAGAGCTTCGGAGATATGGTGTCACCTTGTCTCACTCCCTTTCCAATTTTTATGTGTGTTGTATTTTCAAACAGCCGAATCTTTGCACTTGCATTTTCATAGATGTTATTAATGATATTAATGTATGCATCTTCAATACCGCAGGATTTCAGAGCCGTGGTAACTGCTGATGGTTTCACCGAATCAAAGGCTTTTTCATAGTCGATAGAAGCCATGCACAATGGAAGTTCATATTCCTCGCTCTTTCAATTAGTTCTCTCAGTACGTGGATATGATCTATTGTGCTGTAGCCACTCCTGAATCCAGCTTGTTCTCTCGGTTGAGCCGTGTCCAGTGTTACCTTCAAGCGGTGTGAAAGAACTTTAGTGAAGATTTTATAAACCACTGATAGGAGGCTGATAGGTCTGTAGTTCCTGAGATCCTCAATGTCACCTTTTTTATGTAGCAGGATCATTGTAGCATTGTTCCAATCCTCAGGAATCTTCCCTTCATTAAGGCATCGAGTGAAAATTTGGGCGAGTACTGTTTCGATTTCTCCACTTGCTTCTTGTATGATGTCTATAGTAATTCCATCTTCTCCTGGAGCTTTCCCCCGCTTCATGTTCTTGATTGCATGAGCAACTTCTGCTGGGAGGACTGGAAGAACTCTGGTACCTTTCATGATGTCTGGAGTACATGTATCATCCTTTTCATATAATTTGGAGTAGAAATCTTTCACTCTTGTCAAAATTTCGCCTCTATTTCTTGTTATAGAACCATCTTCTTTTCTCAGAGCCATAATCTGTTTTCTTCCTTACTGAGATGTCCCTTTGCTATCTTAAGGCTTTGGTTGTTTTCAATTGCTTTCCTCACTAGCTCACAGTTGAATTTCCTTACGTCTTCAGTGATACTTTTTCGTGTTGTCTTGCATAGCTCTATATATTCCACTTTGGAAGTCACATCTTCTTTAGTTGTCCTCATCTCTCTTCTTTTTTGCATCAACATTTTGGTTTTTCCTGATAATTTGTTCACATGCAACTTGTTCTTAGACCCAGCTAATTTTGTTGCTGTTTCCATTAGAGCTTTGGTTACTTTTCTGTTAACTTCCGAAATATCCACTTCTTCCGATGTTAGGCCTTCTAAAGCAGAGAATCTGTTCTTCAGTTCTAACTTGAAAGTATTATGGTGTTTTTTAAGGTTGGTTATGTCAATACATTTTGTTTGTCTTATGAGCTTGCCACGTTCCAGTTTAGTGTTGAGGTGCATCTCACATCTCACCAATCTATGGTCACTACCTGTGTTGAACTTGTTCAGCACACTGCAGTCTTCGATGACGAATTTTTTGTTACACATAATAAAATCAATTTCACTTGTCGTTCCAATTGGATGTCTCCATGTCCATTTCCTGTGTGGCTTTTTCTTGAAAAAGGAGTTCAAGATGAAGAATCCTTCTGACTCTGCAAACTCAACGAGAGTATTTCCACGCTGGTTTCTGTTGCCGTGACCGAATTTACCTACTGAAGTTTCATTCTGTTGCCGTTGCCCTATTTTTGCATTGAAATCTCCCATAATTATCTTCAAGTGCTGCTTACCTTTATTATTTAGATGACGAATTTCCTCATAAAATTCTTCAATTTCTTCTTCAGGATGACTTGTGGTGGGTGCATAAGTTTGAATAATCTGAGCCTGGTATCTTCTCGAGAGTTGGATAACGAGTCGTGCAGCTCTGTCAGAGGAACTTTCAACTTCTACAACTTTATCCTTCAGTTTCTTGTTTATTATAAATCCAACACCACTAGTTCTGCCAGTATCTGTCCCACGATAATAGAAGAGATGTCCACTTTTCAGTTCAATGAGATCTTCTCCTTTTCTCCTTACCTCACTTAGCCCGACGATGTCCCACTTGATCCTTTGTAGTTCCTCTTCCAATTCAAGAAGCCTTGAATCAGAAGATAGGGAGCGTCCGTTATAGGTAGCCAAGGTCAGCATCAAATGGCAGCCTAGTCCGGTCCTCCGGGGATTCTTAGCACCCTCTGCCTTCATGTCGCACTGGCCGCTGCCTTGGCCAGGTACATTCCAGCTGCCGGAGACTGAGGGCCAAGATTTAAGTTGTAGAGTCATTTTGGAGGTGTTTGGCCATAACTCACCACGCTGGCCAAGCGGGTTGGTGAGTGTGGGATAGCATTTCCTCTGATCCCGATGGTATAGTTATACCGCTATTGGCGGTCGTCAGAGATATATATATATATATATATATATATATATATATATATATCTTGTTATTTAAAACTGATTAAATACTTTTCATATAAAACTCAGTGCTGTTTAATTGCAACAGTCCCACACTAGAGAAATGTGCAATTTCAGGGTGCCTACCAATATACACCGGGCACCTAGAAGAGAAACACAACATAGAATTTATTGACATACATTAATACGGTGTCGGTCCACCTTTGGCCTTAATGCACGCACTGACCCTTCGAGACATGCTTTCGACAAGATTTTAGAACACAGCGATATGTATGCGCTTCCATTCAGTACATAATGGTGCCCCTAAATGTTGCTTAGTAGTCGGCCTTGGTTCCAAACTTCTTATGCGGCGCTCTAATTCATCCCATAGGTACTCTATGGGATTAAGATCAGGGCTCTGTGCTGACCAGTCCACACACGACACGCCATTATCGTCAAACCACGCCGTAACAGTCCTTGCTTTATGGCTCGGCGCATTATCCTACTGGCACCAACAAGGCTCGGTTCCATAGTATTGCCACAGAGTTGGTAGGGAATAATTGTCCAGAATATCGAGGTAGACGTGCTGGTTCAGAGGCGACTTTAAATCTTTTGGGGCGCTAGGCGCTAAACGATTCTGGGGCCCCTCCTTACCGCCTCAGAAATTTTCATCCGTCAGATTAACAAAATAAAAGTTAAGTCAAGAAAAATGTTTTTGCGCTTTTTTGAAATGCAATTCTATCATAAATTATTAGGATGTTTTGTCAGAAACAGTGCTAATGTAATCAGTTTGACTGTTCGCGCACATCAAACATTTTGTTTTTACAGATATTTCAAAAATTATTTTTGCGGCTAATAGGAAATCAAAGGGCACTAGTTTGGTACTTTAAATATCCTATATTTTTATGAATTTACGACTAAAGGCTGTCAAAGTCGAACATTCAGGAAATTAAAGTTCTCTTGTGAAGAAATATTTTTGTGCCTCTCAGATTAGGCTTAACAGTTCTTTCTCAATTACTTAAATTTTCGAATCAGTTCATTAATTTCTTGCTAGAGGTACTAAAGGACAATAAATGTGGTTTTCACAAATTCTTCAAAAATTATTTTTGCCAATGATAGGACATAAAATTTCATTAAAATTTGGCCATTTTAAATTTCCCTACCAGTTCATAAATTTCCCTCTAGTTCTGGAATAGGAAATTTAAGAAATTTCAGCTTTACGCTACGAGAGATCATTTCGGTTACGGCAAAAGTTCTTTTTGAATTTGATACGTTTGGCAAAACTAGCTACATTAGTACATCTTCAGTTGCTATAGTTACTAGGCGAATTTAACGCTAAAGGCGCTGAAAATGGAGTTTCGCTAAATTTATCAATACATTTCGTATGAATTGTCACGAAAATGGAATAAGTTTCAATTACAAAACATGCCCTCTCCATTGCTTCAGCTTTAGAAAATCACCTTGTTTTTACATTATGAGTAAATCAGTCAAATTAGTAGGCAACGAGCATGGTATCCAGCAAAAATAAAATACTTGAAGACACTGGCAACTGGAGAAGTCCACGTTACAAAATACGGGTAAATTTAAATTTGTGCACAGTACTTCGCTTAAAAAGGATGGATGACTTTTCGTGGAGGAGTTTTCTTGTGGCGAACGATTCTCTAAATCGAAGAGATTCAGCCGTCCATGGCATAGACAAATATCGTGGACCAAAATACACTAACGGAAAAAAAAATCCCAACACCACGAAAAAATAGTTGTAGAGGAATGAAATGGCGGCAATACATTTCTATAGGTAACATACTTAATCGATTAAGGTTTCAAGATCACAGCTTATTGTAAGCGCGAGAAGAGCCATTTTAAATGTGAAATGCTGGTACATTAATAACCGGTGTAACCGCCAGAATGTTGAATGCAAGCACGCAAACGTTCATTTATTGTGTCGTACAGGTGCTGGATGTCAGTTTGAGGGATGGAGTTCCATGCCTGTTGCACTTGGTCGGTCAATACAGGGACGGTTAATGCTGGTTGGGGGTGACGCTGGAGTTGTCGTCCAATGATGTCCCATACGTGCTCGATTGGTGAAAGATCTGGTGATCTAGCAGGCCACGGCAATATGTCGACACTCTGTAGAGCAAGTTGGGTTACAACAGCGGTATGCGGGCGAGCGTTATCCTGTTGGAAAACAACCCCTGGAATGCTGTTCATGAACGGCAGCACAACAGGTTGAATCACCAGACCGACGCACAACTGTGCCGTCAGGGTGCGTGGGACAACCACGAGAGTGCTCCTGCTGTCATAGGAAATTGCTCCCCAGACCATAACTCCAGGTGTAGGTCCAGTGTGTCTCGGCCGGAGACAGGTTGGTTGCAGGCGCTCACCTGGCCTCCTAACCAACACACGGCCATCACTGGCACCCAGGCAGGACCGGCTTTCATCAGAAAACACAACAGATCTCCACTCCGTCCTCCAATGAGCTCTAGCTTGACACCACTGACGTCGCAAACGGCAGTGGTTTGGAGTAAGTGGAATGCACGCTACAGGGTGTCTGGCTCGGAGCTGCCCTTCAAGTAACCGATTTGTAACAGTTCGCTGTCACTGTGGTGGCAACAGCAGCTCGAATTGCTGCCGCAGACACGGTACGATGCGCCACGGCAATACGCCGTACACGGCGGTCTTCCCTCTCAGTAGTGCCACGTGGCCGGCCGGAACCCGGTCTTCTTGAGGCAGTACCTTTCCTTGACCACCGCTGCCAACAATAATGCACAGTGGCTACATTCCTGCCAAGTCGTTCTGCAATATTGCGGAAAGAAAATCCACCTTCTCGTAGCCCTATTACACGACCTCGTTCAAACTCCGTGAGCCGTTGATAATGGCTTCTTCGTCTTCTTAAAGGCATTCTTGACTAACATCAACACGCTACGTCGAATCTCAACGATAACTAACGCTCACGAACGTTACAGCAAACCTGCTTTGCATGTTCCGAGGGGCGCTACTAGCGCCACACGTATGCGCCGAGCGCGAAATTTGCATAGACGTCATCTTACAGATGTACTCTCACCGCCTACCAACTGTCGTT
Organism: Macrothele yani; assembly: GCA_039090855.1. NCBI lineage: Eukaryota > Metazoa > Arthropoda > Arachnida > Araneae > Macrothelidae > Macrothele > Macrothele yani. The sequence continues at coordinate 116,764,655 of CM076990.1, forward strand.
TATCTAACACAACCCCTTCTTGGTGTTGGGATTTCATCAGTCAGTGCAAATAAGCTCTCTCGTGTGAAGAGTTTCTTGAAAACATTTTTCCTTATTACTTTCATCAGATAATTGAGGTCTGCATTATGTCAAAAAGATGCGTAAAATTTTCTTTATACCTCCACCGCAGTTATCAGAAACAGAAGCATAAGGGTTAAGTGCAAAAGATCCAGCTTGAAAATGGAAAAGTGGGAACCACAGTTTTTCGAGTAAGAGTATCATTGAAGATTTTATTGGCCGCCCGGGTGGTGCAGTGGTCTAAGCGCTGGCTTATGACCATTCGTCCGAGATGGGTCCGGGTTCGGATCCCAATGAGGCATGGATGTTGTGTTTGTCTTACGGCACTGACTGTCTCCCTTCCCTGGAACCAGTGACCCTAAATTAGGGACGGGCGACTCCTTATAGCCCATTGAGTTGCTCGCTGTAGTCGTTAAACCTTCAATAAAAAAAAAAACGTTTATTGCTTTTTCAAATGTTAATTTGTTGTCAATTTAGGGAATAGAAAGGGTGAGAATACTTGATAATTATTAGTATTAAACTAAGGGAGGAGAAAGTAATAAGAAAATGCTATTGCAATACAATAAAAATTTCTCTTAACACTATTCAATAAGAAAAAGATAAACAGTGCAACATTTTCGAATTTCTCTATTTTGTAGCCTAAACACACACTTTTTGTGAAAAAAAAAAAAAAAAGAAAAGAACGAAGCACCCCGAAAAAGTCCTTTGATCCTAATGAAACTCTACATGCAAGTACTTCAGGGCCGAATACGCAAATGATTAATTAAAAAATAACTACCAATGACTAAATAGCGGCCCGCGACAATGCATGGGAACCGCATCGAGAAGGGTACATCAAGAGCAAAGGGCGATGCAACAGGTCGTAAAGTGCGTCGACGTACCGGACAATCGTGACAGCGAATTACTGGTACATTAACGTCCAGGCTGTCAGGATGCCACGACGACGGATCCATGCACACCACAAGAAGTCGAGCGGGTTTGAAAGAGGATATATAATTGGGCTGAGAGAAGCCGATTGGTCAAGTCGCCGTATCGCCAGGCATTTGGTTCGGAGCAACGCGGTAATCGGACGATGTTGGCACCAATAGGTCGAACAGGGCACCACAATCCAGAAGCACACGGGCAGTGGACGGCCGAGAGCAACGACAGAACGCGAACATTGAGCGATTGTGAGAGCCGCCCGAACAGAACCGAATTCGTCGCTCTCAACAATCCGTTGCCAAGTTGCGTCGTCCACAGGTACGGAAGTGGGCATCCGGACCGTTGCCAGACGAGTTGCGGCATAGGGATTACATTCGAGGAAGCTAATCCGCTGCTTTCTACTGATCAGAGATCATCGCAGGCACCAGTTGCAGTGGTGTCGGACCCGATCGACGAGAGATAATGTCCAGTGGTGTCATGTCTCCAGTGATGAGTCACTGTTGGCACTTAGCGCTGATGACCAGCGCAAGCGTGTCTGGAGATGAGCCGACCAGCGCACGGATCCTGCTTTTACCGTGCAACGGCACAGGGCTCGGACACCCGATCTGACTGTCTAGGAAGCTATTTCCTACGATAGCTGGACACCCTTCGAAGTCATCCGTACTACCCTCACGGCTCAACGGTACGTCGACGCATTCTATGACCTTCTGCCCTTCCTCTAGCACATCACCGAATAATTTTGCAACAGGATAATACCCGGCCACACACGGCACAGCTCTCCCGGGCCTGCCTCTGTAATATCGACACCTTTCTAGGCCAGACCGATCACCCGATTTCTGACCGATCAAACAAGATGGGACCCCACCTACACCCATCCCGGAATGTCGGCGAATTGGCCCACAATTTGGACACCATCTGGCATTCCATACCTCAGAACAATATCCGTAAACTGTATGTGTCTCTGACACGCTGGGTTTCTGCTTGTATCCGAGCGAGAGGTGGCGCTACAATACAACTTATTGACTTCTTCAACTCATGTAACTGTTTTATCCGGATAAATGGCCCAACTGATGTGGAATTGCAAACATTTCCTCTCCTATACATGTACATTACACATACCAATTTTCATCTTGATTGGATGATTCCTTCTGGGTGCTTCCTTTTTTTTTTTTTTTTTTTTAGCGAAGAGAAGATTGTATTAGCTACTTTGGTTTAGAGTGGTGTAGGAAGATTAGGGCTAAGAAAGAACTTGATTATACTAATCCAAGGAGAAAAGGTAGTAAACAGCAAACACCCGGATCATCAGGACAGTTTCTACAAGCACTCTTCATCGCAGCTCAGGAAAGACAGGTAAAAAGTCCCAACACAGATGGTTTTCCTTGGCTGGAAGTCATATGAAAGTAATTTATATCACAGCCAGCTAAGTATTCGCCTTAAACAACGAAAATTGTGGGAAGCGTCAATCCTTGTTTCACCTACCACTAAAAGGAAGGGCTAGGTTATTTTAACAGTTTCTTTCAAAACAAGTACATCAATAACAATTCGAAAATTTAAAATGAGAAAGTAAATTATCAATTGACAATAAAGTGGGCACTTTAAGGATTGATTTATTTCGGTCCGTGAAAAACAAAACAAAACTGCTAAACCAATTATACGTTTTCGGCCCCCCCCCCCCCCCCCCAAGCTCTGGGGCCCTAGGCGCGCGCCTACTGCGCCTAGTGGGAAATCCGCTCTTGTGCTGGTTAACAGGTTTGTCCACGATAACCAATTGGCCGGGACCATACCACGAAAAGCACCCCACACGAGTACACTGCCAGCTCCAAACTTGACCGTAGGAACAGTACACTGTGGTAGGTAGCGTTCCCTTGGCTGCCACCATACCCACACACGGCCATCAGACTGATGGATCGTGTATCTGGATTCATCAGTCCATAGGACCCGTTTCGGTCCACGATAAATATTCTTTACACCATGCTAAACGACGAGTAGCATTCCGAGTGGAGATGAAAGGCTTATCAGCAGCCACACGACCGCGGTAACCCATGGAATGAAGTTCTCGGCGAATGGCACGTGTACATACCGAGGTTCAAGCATTTTTACTCACCTGCACACTGAGGTCTTGTGCAGTACTCTGTCGATTAGCTGTAAAGACTCTCCTGAGGCTTTGACTTCCTCTGTCACTGATTTTCTTTGGTCTGCCGGTACGTTTTGCTGCTACAGGCACGCCATGTGTCTTCCACTTATTTAGTACATCCTAAACAGTTGACTTGGATATGTTTAAACGCCTCTCGGTTTCTCTTTTGGACAACCCACTAATAAAACACCCAACAATCTTTCCTTTCTCAAAGCCAGTTCTCTCCCGCCGCGACATTTTTACTCAATCTCACAGTGCGATATGATCGCGATCAGCTTCAGGCTTGTTTTTATACTGTTTGCAGCTGTACCGCGCATCTTAACAACGCAGCGGATATGTTCATTTGCTTTTGAAGGGGTGTCCGGTGACTTTTGTCAATATAGTGTATATTCCTATTCAAGACCGCGGTATATGTACGATGCACTTGTACGCACACACACACACACATTGAAGTGAAGGAACACTAGGTCCCCTCTTTAAAAAATGCCTGACAGCCATTCTGCTAGAAACAAAAACCTACTCATCATACACTGCCGGACAATTGCTAAGGACGGATGACAATAGCAACGATAGCAACCATAAAATGGAAGGCAGGAAAATGTGAATATTAGCATAAGTGCGGGATCCAGTAAGACGTGTTGTGCGTATGCAAATTTTGGATTGCCGAACTTGTTCGTGACGTCATAGCGCTGATAAGAGATATAAAGGATTTGACGCGTATTGACCGTTGTGGTTCAAACGCAAAGTTGAAAGGGAAAGAATCAATTGACGAACTTGCAATTTTCAGTATGTCTTCCCGACATCACCTAGATGATTTTACGCGTGGCCGTATTATTGGCAAGATTGAAGAAGGGCGAAAAATAACAGATGTTGCCAGGCGGTTCGAAGTCAGCCACAATGTTGTTTCAAGGCTTTGAAAATCATTTCAAACAAATGGAGAGTGTAGCAAAAGTCACGGGGGAGGTCGTGTTGGCAGTACGACACCTGCAGAAGATCGGTACATAGTGCTATCAACAAAAAGACACCGGCGCAGCACAGCTAGTGAGGTAGCAAATCAGTTTATGGCTGCTACTGGCAAGCGGATCTCCCGAAAAACTGTCGCCAGACGTTTGCATGAAGGAGGACTATACGCCCGCCGTCCTGTTGTGTGCATCCCATTGTCCAGAAGTCACCGTACCGCCCGTTTGCAATGGTGCCATCAACATCGCAATTGGACTGATAACGACTGGTCTGCTGTCCTCTTCTCAGATGAGAGTAGATACAGTCTATCGTCTGATTGTCGACGACAACTGATCTGGCGTGATAGTTGTACTGCATATTGTCCAGCAAACATACAGGAAAGGGACCGATATCCGACATGTAGTGTCATGGTATGGGCTGGCATCATGATCAATGGCCGTACGTCCCTCTATGTGCTTCCAACTGGGACCGTGACTGGCCAACGATCATTAATGATGTTCTGCTACCTCATGTTCGCATGTTCCGAGGTGCTGTCGGCGATAGATTCATTTTCATGGACGACAACGCAACATGTCATCGCACAGTCGCTGTCCAGGAGAGTCTTGAGAGCGAGGATATTCAACGCCTCGTTTGGCCAGCACGTTCTCCAGATCTGAATCCCATTGAAAATGTGTGGGATGCTTTGGGGAGGAGTCTTGCTGGTGGCCAATGCCCTTCAATGAACAAGGACACCCTCATCCGTGCACTGACAGAGGAATGGTATAAATTACCCCAACAGCTGCTTGATAATGTTGTGCAAAGCATGACACGACGTGTGGAATCTTGCATCGCCCTCCATGGTGGCCATATCCCGTATTGACATCTTACGCCGGAACGCCTGCGGACGCTAATTGCATTTGTTTCACGTTTATCTATTCTGCACAAAATGGCCTGTTTGTCCCTTGAACACGTTCCAAAGCCTTCTGGATTTCAGAGCACAATAAATTGTCTTTCTTGTAATGTCCTGGCATTCTGACATTATTTTATTTCACTTGGCATCCAACCACACTTACTTTTTTATGCGCTATATAGCCGTTTATGATCCGTCCTTAGCAATTGTCCAGCAGTGTACTTTGAGTGTACTTAAAATAAGTTGAAATACTCACAATTGTCCTACAAGATTTCATTAAGCGCCGTTCTTTAACATTTATACCTGAAAAATGTCCTGATTCCATAAGTAGCATAACTTAAATTGCTGAACTGATCTCAATATTTTGCAAACAGCATTAAGTACATGCATTTCTATACTAAGACATTTTTTGCTTCAGATTTCAGATTTCTTTGTGGGGAAGGGCACAAGTCCTCTTTTTTTTTTTTTTTAAATGCTCTTGAATCGTTAAGATGGAAACCACATTTTTTTTTTAAATGCTCTTGAATCGTTAAGATGGAAACCACATTTTTTTTTTTTATTATTATTATTGAAGGTTTAACGACCACCGTGAGCACCTCAATGGGCTATAAGCAGTCGCCCGTCCCTAATCCAGGGTCACTGGCTCCAGGGAAACGGAGAGAGCCAGTGCCGTAAGACAAACACAACATCCATGCCTCACCGGGACTCGAACCCGGACCCCTTTCGGACGAATGATCAGAGGCCATCGCTTAGACCACTGCGCCACCGGGTCAGCGGAAACCACATCTATGCCTTATGTGGTTGTGCATGGAGAATTACTTAAGATTTTTGCCAGAAAATGAACAATTACTAAAAATAAAAAGAAATTCACGATCGCAAAGCAAATTTCGTGACTTTTTCTTGACTTCCACGACACTTTTCTGAATTCGTGACTTTCATTACCAGTAGACACTCTGAATTTTGATCTCAGTTTTCAATCCTTATCCAGTTTTAGTTATCTTTTTTTTTTTTTTTTTGATTGGAGGTTTAACGACCACCGTGAGCAACTCAATGGGCTATAAGCAGTCGCCCGTTCCTAATCCAGGGTCACTGGCTCCAGGGAAACGGAGAGAGCCAGTGCCGTAAGACAAACACAACATCCATGCCTCACCGGGACTCGAACCCGGATCCCTTTCGGACGAATGATCAGAGGCCATCGCTTAGACCACTGCGCAACCGGAGCGGCGGAAACCACATCTATGCCTTATGTGGTTGTGCATGGAGAATTACTTAAGATTTTTGCCAGAAAATGAACAATTACTAAAAATAAAAAGAAATTCACGATCGCAAAGCAAATTTCGTGACTTTTTCTTGACTTCCATGACACTTTTCTGAATTCGTGACTTTCATTACCAGTAGACACTCTGAATTTTGATCTCAGTTTTCAATCCTTATCCAGTTTTAGTTATCTTTTTTTATTTTTTTTTTATTGGATTTTTAACGACCACCGTGAGCAACTCAATGGGCTATAAGCAGTCGCCCGTCCCTAATCCATGGTCGTCACTGGCTCGAGGGAAACGGAGAGAGCCAGTGCCGTAAGACAAACACAACATCCATGCCTCACCGGGACTCGAACCCAGACCCCTTTCGGACGAATGATCAGAGGCCATCGCTTAGACCACTGCGCCACCGGGGCGGCGGAAACCACATCTATGCCTTATGTGGTTGTGCATGGAGAATTACTTAAGATTTTTGCCAGAAAATGAACAATTACTAAAAATAAAAAGAAATTCACGATCGCAAAGCAAATTTCGTGACTTTTTCTTGACTTCCATGACACTTTTCTGAATTCGTGACTTTCATTACCAGTAGACACCCTGAATTTTGATCTCAGTTTTCAATCCTTATCCAGTTTTAGTTATCTTTTTTTTTTTTTTTTTTTTTGATTGGAGGTTTAACGACCTATCGTGAGCAACTCAATGGGCTATAAGCAGTCGCCCGTCCCTAATCCAGGATCACTGGCTCCAGGGAAACGGAGAGAGCCAGTGCCGTAAGACAAACACAACATCCATGCCTCACCGGGACTCGAACCCGGACCCCTTTCGGACGAATGATCAGAGGCCATCGCTTAGACCACTGCGCCACCGGAGCGGCGGAAACCACATCTATGCCTTATGTGGTTGTGCATGGAGAATTACTTAAGATTTTTGCCAGAAAATGAACAATTACTAAAAATAAAAAGAAATTCACGATCGCAAAGCAAATTTCGTGACTTTTTCTTGACTTCCACGACACTTTTCTGAATTCGTGACTTTCATTACCAGTAGACACTCTGAATTTTGATCTCAGTTTTCAATCCTTATCCAGTTTTAGTTATCTTTTTTTTATTTTTTTTTTATTGGATTTTTAACGACCACCGTGAGCAACTCAATGGGCTATAAGCAGTCGCCCGTCCCTAATCCATGGTCGTCACTGGCTCGAGGGAAACGGAGAGAGCCAGTGCCGTAAGACAAACACAACATCCATGCCTCACCGGGACTCGAACCCAGACCCCTTTCGGACGAATGATCAGAGGCCATCGCTTAGACCACTGCGCCACTGGGGCGGCGGAAACCACATCTATGCCTTATGTGGTTGTGCATGGATTTTTGCCAGAAAATGAACAATTACTAAAAATAGAAAATGAACAATTACTAAAAATAGATTTTTGCCAGAAAATGAACAATTACTAAAAATAAAAAGAAATTCACGATCGCAAAGCAAATTTCGTGACTTTTTCTTGACTTCCATGACACTTTTCTGAATTCGTGACTTTCATTACCAGTAGACACCCTGAATTTTGATCTCAGTTTTCAATCCTTATCCAGTTTTAGTTATCTTTTTTTTTTTTTATTGGAGGTTTAACGACCATCGTGAGCAACTCAATGGGCTATAAGCAGTCGCCCGTCCCTAATCCAGGATCACTGGCTCCAGGGAAACGGAGAGAGCCAGTGCCGTAAGACAAACACAACATCCATGCCTCACCGGGACTCGAACCCGGACCCCTTTCGGACGAATGATCAGAGGCCATCGCTTAGACCACTGCGCCACCGGGGCGGCGGAAACCACATCTATGCCTTATGTGGTTGTGCATGGATTTTTGCCAGAAAATGAACAATTACTAAAAATAGAAAATGAACAATTACTAAAAATAGATTTTTGCCAGAAAATGAACAATTACTAAAAATAAAAAGAAATTCACGATCGCAAAGCAAATTTCGTGACTTTTTCTTGACTTCCATGACACTTTTCTGAATTCGTGACTTTCATTACCAGTAGACATCCTGAATTTTGATCTCAGTTTTCAATCCTTATCCAGTTTTAGTTATCTTTTTTTTTTTTTTTTTTGATTGGAGGTTTAACGACCACTGTGAGCAACTCAATGGGCTATAAGCAGTCGCCCGTCCCTAATTTAGGGTCACTGGTTCCAGGGAAAGGGAGAGAGCCTCTGCCGTAAGACAAACACAACATTCATACCTCACTGGGATTCGAACCCGGACCCCGTTCGGACGAATGATCAGAGGCCATCGCTTAGACCACTGCGCCACAGGAGCGGCTAGTTATCTTTTCAAGGGATATTTCACATAGTGTAAAAAAAAAAGGATAAATACGCTTTGTGTTAAAAAAAAAACTTGTGTAACTGAACATAATTCTAACCCTTAAAACTTAGATGCTGTGTCTAAAGAATTTGTGCACACATTTTCATGTTTTTGTGTTCATGCTTAAAATGATTCATAAGTAATGCAAAAAGTTCTTTAATTGAAAATTAGAAACTGTGTTACTGCCTGGAGTGCTCTCTACAGAGCATATGCATTGTATATTGAATTACTTGGTATTGGGATGCTAGTCTCTGGCATTACTCATCAGGCTTGGGATGTCTGGCATGACTCATCAGACATCGCATGCTAGTCTCTGGCATCATGCATTACAATTGAGATACTAGCCTCTGGCAACAATGATCAAATTTTTGATTAATGTTAACTTTCAAATAAAATTTTTACAGTAACAGAATTTTACAATCTTTGCATTTTTTAACTGCAGACAAAATTTGCATGATTATTGCATAAAACATCAGACGCTTACTACGGAAATCCGTAGAAAACGAGGCAGAATCGATTTTCTACAGCAGAAGACATACTCAGCACGTATGTCATGGGCCAGTATCGCACATCCCATTATACTCGAGATCTTCAATGCAAGGTTACAAAAAGCTAAAACAATTACACAAGCCAGGCATATCAACAAACTATGCCTATTGGTAGCAGATTCAGCTGGCATGCATGCTACAACATCCACAAATAAATGGTAAACTGAGTATGGATATGTGTAAAAACTTTCACTTACAATCATGTACTGACGACTATCCACGCTAAAGTAAATAAATAAATATAATAAAACAAATGTCAGTTAAATCCTTTATCTTATGATTATTTACATGGAAGTCAAGTCACTTGGAGTCCTAGTTTCAGTTCAATGAAATTGAAAAATTTCAATACACTGAAATTATTTTGAAATGAAAAAACTTTTTTATTCAATATAGTTCTAGTTTCAATAAAATTTGTTTATCAATAAATTTTAATAAATTTATGACTCAATCTGAAATTTCGTCTACATATTTTAAATAGTTTTTTCATTTCAAAATTTGCATATGTAGAATTATTCAGTGGTATTTGAAACCCAAACAGATTCAATTATACATGTATATATTTAAAAATCTGAACAGGTTTTTCTTATCTTGTGGGTGCATCATATGTTGAGTGTCAATATGTGAATAAGAGCAAAATGCTTTTTTTTTTTTTTTGTTCATTTTTTTTTTGGTTCTTGCTTTTTATAATGGTCATAGAACTACACTAAGGAGAAATAATTTAATTTTCAGTGCTGTATTTTTACAGAATAAGTTTTATCTGTAGCATGCTTCTTTTACAGGTGTAATTGCACCTACAATGTCCTACTTTGTTGAATAATGTAACTGTAGTTTTAATTAATTTTGAACAGTAGTTTTCTCAGCACTGCCCACATTCTCATTTTGTCAGTGCTTTTGCTTGTTTCTCTTGTTTTAAGTTTTTCTCATGCATTTTGATTTCTCTCCAAAGTTGTTTTTTTTTTTTTCAGTGTATATCCCCTGATAGTATCAACTACTTATCTTAAAAACATAAGACAGATTTCCAACCACACAAGTTAAAAAATGCAGATGTTTTTTTTTAAATCTGTGCAGTTAACTAACATATATTTTCTATTCTAGTTTAAGAATTCTGGCAGGTTCTGTTCACTTAATCATCTGATTACAGCTGTTTGTATACATTTCTTTTAACCATCTTCTTCCTCCAGAAAATAAATTTTTGTCATTAATATAGCACATTTACTAATCCTTTTTCAGATCTAATAGGCATTGATACTATCAGGGGATATTTGGACGATTAAGCTTTTCTCTAGCTTTCTGCTTCTCAACAATGTGGTGTGTGTGTGTGTGACACATTTCCTTAAACCAATCATTTTATTAACAACATAACATTTACACCTTCATTAGTGAACTAATATAGTTTTTTCTGAAGGGATTTACAGATTTTCTATTCTGCAGTTCAAATTTTATTTCTCACACATTTTTGAGAAATGCATATTTGCCAAGAAGTCCAATTCTTTCTCTCACCACATCAACTAAAAAAATCATGATATTCTACAAAGAAATGACTTCCAAGTTAAATTGGTACATCTGTCCAAAACATTTGATCCATATCAACACTTAATTATATTTTGGAATGGAAATACAATGCCTGTGCAATAAGGCCTCACAGTGTCCATGTTACCGCTAAAGTGCAGAAATCAGTTATTCTACAGATTATCTAGGTAATGTGCAGATTAACTAGGGTGATCCGTTAAAGTGTCGAAAATTGTTTCATTGCTCAAATTACCTAGATAATCTGCACAGTACCTACTAGGCACTCGTTAAAGTGAAAATAAGATCTTTGCTGGAACAACAGCAACGTTTCTGTATGCTTAAATTAACATAATGTTATTTATTTATTTTCCGATATATAAAGAATCAAGTTAATACAATCAAACAATCAACAAATTATTTGATAGAATCAATCATCAATCAATTAAAAAACTATAATAGAAAGAATCAAACGGTTTAAAATATTATTATAAGGAAATGAATTTGCAAAACATATGATAAAATTATGCTTACTTATTAGTGCAATCTAAAGATTGGTGACACTTTGAATTACATAGCAATTGGTTTTTGCGACACGCACACCTATTTGTGGTACATTTAGATTTGCAGTCACATTTTCTGAAACCCTGCCCAGTACCAAGGGATTGTTTTATTGCTGTTTGACGTAAAGATATTTCTACAGCAGGGACATCTTCTTTCGTTAAAAATCTCTCTTTGCAAACACTGAATTCATATTTTGCATACAATTGCTTTAAAATACCCGTTTTAGTACCAAGTTTATAAAAGCCATCCTCTGTTTTACTAAGAACCACAGCTAAAATCGAGCGGACATCAGTTTTTGCTCTGTCTACTTCGGGTACTTTAATTCTCACAGTGACACCTTCATCAACATTTGGGTGCTTTGCATTAGAAACTGCTAACATTTTCATTGCTTGCTTTTCTAAACCTTTCTTGGCTTCACCACGCTGTATTTTCTGATCCATATTCTTTTTACAGATGTTGCACAATACATTCTTACCATACCCTTTCTCTTTAGGATCCATTTCACCACAAATGACGTGAACAAACATATCACACGATTTACACTTGTGAGTGCCTGATGTTGCTTTTGAGCAAACAATACAGACTGTCTTGTAAAGTCCTCTTTACAGGCTCTGTACGAAACTGCGATGGCGATTCTGCTGAAGTTGAGGGTAACTCAGTGATGACTTCTTCAACATGCAGAGGTGATTCCTTGGAGGTGCAGGGTAACTGAATATTCTTCATATCTGTATCCTCAGTCAACACATCATATCTTTGAATTATTCGATAATCTCGAGATGATTCTTTCTATGGAAACTTTTATTCACTTTACATCTTCAATTATGCAATCATACTTTCGTTTTGTCATTAAAACACTATTATATTTTGAATCTTCGCTAAAGAGGTTTTCGAAGAATCTTTTCTTCATTTTACTCACCAATTCGGTGCTTGCTTGCATACTAGGAGTTACATTTATCGGCTTTAAAAAAAATCACAACACAAATTCACGCGCTAACAGGCAGAAACAAATTTGAAAACAGAATTAGCTATGCTACGCACTGGCAGCTGACGCCAATTATGAGAAATGAAAACAACCGGTGAAGACTAGATGCTGGCAAAACGAAACTAAAAGTGGAGGGAGAGGGGAAGGTGTAGGGAAAGGAAATGAGAGAAACAAACTTTTGAACTTTAACGATACGGAAGCCGTTAATGTGCAAATTACCTAGCTAATCTGCAGATTAACTGATTTGCTCCGTTAATGTGCGGAATCAAGAGTTTTCCGCATTTTACGTAGGTAATGTGCACATTAACGGCTTCCGTATCGTTAAAGTTCAAAAGTTTGTTTCTCTCATTTCCTTTCCCTACACCTTCCCCCTCTCCCTCCACTTTTAGTTTCGTTTTGCCAGCGTCTAGTCGTCGCCGGTTGTTTTTATTTATCATAATTGGTGTTGGCTGCCAGTGCGTAGCATAGCTAATTCTGTTTTCAAATTTGTTTCTGCCTGTAAGTGCGTGAATTTGTGTCGTGATTTTTGTGATAACGGCTTTCGAGCTTTAGCGGTAACATCCATACCAATAAGAAAGAGAGTACATCTGTGGATTATCACCTAATAGAGAGTCATTTGGATTATTGTCTGCACAGGCCTTAATTTGGATTACTCAGCCTACCCATTTCAAACTTCCACGAAGCATTCCCTGCGATTTATCGCAAATCACAATGCTTCTGCGAGAGCACATGACGTTGTCCACAAAGGCTTTTTCATTCGTGTGGTCCACAAGTCCTAATCCATTTTGTCATGTTATCAGTGATTCAGAAGGTAAGGATGAAGACTCCTCCCCTCCCCAAATCTAGGGGAACAAAAATTCTTTATTGAATTGAACTGCCTTTGTAATAAATGGAATGTAACACAGACAGATATGGCATTTCTCATAAGGATTCTTCCCGTAAATGAAGTTTAGACCAGACTACATATTTCTGTTACAAGAAATGTAAAAGTTTTCCCTCTTCCACACTAAAGAAAGAACAAGCTAGCCCTCGATCCCCAAATATGTAAACAAATACTTTGGACTTCCTTACCTCTACTACATTTGTGAGAATAAGCTCGCATCATAAAACATGCCTAAATAACTAATATGTTAGGCTTAAATGACGAAACCCATAAAAGTCCTTTAAAACTTTATGCACGTCAATCCAAAGAAAACAGCAGTATTCTGATGAAATAAAAAGAAGACAATTGCAACACCTTACGTTAATGATGATGTTGTCACTCAACAGAAAAATCCACAAATGGTCACATGGTTGCAGTCTGATTCATAAAAACTAAAGTGGAATGAAAGACTAAAAAGAATAAAATGTTAAAACCATCAGAATTGCCATAAACTTCTTGAAGCAATAAACAGCCAAGAAACTAAAATGGCCATGCATTTCAATATGATATGTTTTGTCTTCAGGCCAACATAGCCAGTATACAACTGAACGTTTATTCAAGTTGTGAATTCCAAGTGGAGTTTCTGTTGTATTCCAGAGTCAAAAATTACAGGGACTTAGTTATTAGAAAGAAGGAAAACATAAAGGTTTTAGATAAATCTCGGGTGCATCAAACCCCTATCAATGATATGAAACATAACAGTCATACAATGAGTAACATAGGCAGCACAAAAAAAAAAAAAAAAAATGCAGTACAGGCTGTACCAATGCATCAAAAATTGGTTTTGAAGAGAACCTAAGGCAGTTCTTATCAAATTATCAAATATTGCATCAAAAATTAAACAATGCCACTTTGAGAATATTAAACTTTTGAATAGACAACAAAATGAAAGGAATCTTACGTACACAGAGGCATTTCTAATTGAGAAAACTAAAAACCATAATTGTAACACTAATAAGGGGTGACTACCGCATGGAAATTACTTATTCATGATAAAAAACCAGAGGAAACAATACGAAAAAAGACAAAAAAACAAAAACAAAAAAAACCAAGATAACATACTTTTTGAACATGACCATGATAAGGTTCTCATAGAAACAGATTAAGTTCTTATCAAAGTGCAATTTGGGGTCCAAGCACACATGTGATGGATTAAAAGAGCATGGCACTTAAAATGTGGCACATGGAACCAGAGGAATATGGCAGAAACCCCACTTGACATTTAAGGTATTCATGTTTTGAACAAACATTCAGTTGTATGCTGGTGATGTTGGCCTGAAGAATAAACATATCATATTGAAATGTACAGCCATTTTAGCTCCTTGGCTGCTTCTTGCTTCAAGAAGTTTATGGCAATTCTGATGGTTTTAACATTTTTTTTCTTTTTAGTCTTTCACTCCACTTTAGGTTTTATGAATCAGACTGCAACCAGTCCATTTGTGGATTTCACTGATGAGTGGCAACTTCATTAAAGTAAGTGTGGCAGTGGTCTTGTTATTTTATCACAACAATGCTATTTTCTTCAGATTAATGTGCATAATGTTTTAAAGGACTTTTTTTTTATTTTTTTTATTTTAGTCATTTAAGCCTAATGCATTACTAATCTCTATTGCAGCAACAAATCGCACCAGAAACTTGTTTTGGTTTTGTCAAGTTGAAAACTCTTGTTTATGAAAACATTTTTCAGAAAAATAAATAAATAAAGCCATGTGTTTTAGTCACTAAAGCCAATGAAGTGAACACAGAATTTTATTTTAACCTTTAAAGTGGACGTCAAGTAATTTTGCTTCCTATACTTCCAATGGAAAAGCTTCTGTACACATTTTCTTCACAATTAATGCGTTCCCAAGGATGAAAATTTTAACTTTGATTAAAATAGCTTCATTTTATAACTTGGAATACTTAATATTTTCTAAAACATAACCATAATTACGCAATCCAACATTTATTTGTCTACTGACGTCATCAAAATACAGGTCATGCCATCTTTTTTCTGGTTTCAACACCCCCAAAGGAAGCGTTATTGTTTTCTTAATATAATTATGGTTATGTTTTAGAAAATGTTAAGTTTTCCAAGTTATAATATGAAGTTATTTTAATCGATGTTCAAATTTCCATCCTTGGGAACACACTAATGAAGTTATTTTAATCGATGTTCAAATTTCCATCCTTGGGAACACACTAATTGTGAAGAAAATGTGTACAAAAGTTTTTCCATTGGAAGTATAGGAAGCAAAATTACTTGACGTCCACCTTAATGATATAAACTGTTCAATTTCAAGCTCTCATCTTACAGCCAGGCTTGTCAGTTTCATTTGTGATTAATCAATGCATCCTGTGGCAGATTGGATCTTCATTTCACTCAGTGAACTTTGCCATCTCATCATTTAGGAAGTCAGACTTTTTTCTTTTTTTGTGAGATTTTTTTTTTTTAATTCAGGAGCAAAATGCTAAAGCTTCCAGTACAGGCCTGGTCTAGCCAAAGCCCAGATTTTTACACTTAACTGAAGCCAAAAAAAAAAAAAAAAAAAAAAAAAAAAAAAAAGAGCCAGACCCATGCAGACCTCTAATTTGAATGCAAGAATTTTATTTTCCTGCTAAAATAAAAATTATTTTCCCAAAAGATCTAAGGATCTGCTAAGCAAGCAAAATCTATCAGAATGTAATTTTACTCTATCATTGTTCAAGTTTTCTATTTCATACTTCTATCACAAGCAAGCTAGCAATCCCATTAAATGTAAGTCTGTTCTGCCTACTAGCCAAATAAAGGTTTCAGGTCACCCCCTTCCCCCATCCTGTGAAGATTTTGAGAAATAGATTTACTATATATATAGTAATTAAAAAATTAATGCAAAGAAAATTATTTTTATTTGTGACAAATGTAATACACAAATACTTAATTTATGTAAACAACAGTTCAATACAGGCACATTCTATCTACAAAATATACAGTAGGAACAGTACTTATTACAATTCTTTTTATTTACACTTTTGTATAAACAAGAAAGCTTAATACACTGTTTCAACGATTTTTAGGCATAAGTAGAATTAATTATATAAATCAAAAAAATTAATGTAGAAGACATAGGATAATGGGAACTAATTAATGACATAAAATGATGTAAACTGCATTGGCCAATGGTAATAATAACAACAATGAAATGATGTAAGTCACACTGACCATTGATGTCCATGTTTGACTACCAAATTCTTAAAATATACTAAGAATAAAAGGAACTCCCTGCAATAAATTTTCCAACACAAAAACATAGAATGAATCTTCATAAGATCAGAACTCTATGATACTTATAACTCCCCCAGAAACTCCAAAGTAACAAAATTAATATGCAGTGAGCCTTGTGATCTGATTCTAAACGAAAAACGCAGTGTTATTCAAAGTGGGTAAACTTCTAGGTAGGATTAAAATTAAATCAAAGCAAAATGAAACGATATCTAAAGTTATAATGAAGGCTTCTTATTTTTCGCTACTTTCTAATCACAGTTTTACAAGTTCACAAAAAGAAAAAAATAATCACCATATAAAATCCTTTCTCACTAAGAACTTATGTTACTGTTTACACACGTTGACCTTCCCTGACCAAGGTAGAAGATGAATTGAAGTTTGCAATAAAAATGGTTTGCATTTTTCTAATACATTTTTTAACCACAGGGGAACCCAAAGTTATACATGTAAGAATCATATTGGGTATATAAATAAGTTTTGAGGGATTTACATTCGGTGTCATACTTATTACTGCTTGCATGTATTTTAAGGTGGCAACACTGCGATATCGCAGTACGAGACACCAGCTGTCAGTCGGTATACAACGTTCGATTGCGATGCGAAGACCTATTTGTTTTACTTGATGGAAAATGGCAACTTTCGTCCCGACAAAACAGCATTTGCGAGAAGTGTTAGTGCATAACTTTATTGTCAAGAAAAGTGCTGCCGACAGCTATCGCTTAATGTCAGAAATCTACGGTGAATATTCCTCATCCATAAAAACATGTGAGTATTGGTTTAGACAATTCAAAAGGAACAATTTCAATGTCAGTGATGAACATTCTGGACCACCCAAAAAAAATTGCTGATAACGAATTAGAAGCTTTACTCGACGAGGATCCGTGCCAGAACCAAAAAGAACTAGCAGCAGCATTAAATGTTAGTCAACCATGCATTTCACAATGTTTAGCTGCCATGGGAATGGTGCAAAAAGAAAGGAATTGGGTTTCACATGCTTTGCGGGAAAGAGACCTTGAACGTCGAAAAACCATTTGCGAATTGCTGCTTCAAAGGCAAAAAAGAAAGGTTTTTTTGCATCGTATTATTACTGCTGGCGAGAAATGGATATGATACGATAGCCCTAAATGGCAGAAAGCATGGGTGAAGCCAGGTGAACCAGGTCCTTCAACGCCAAAACGCAATATCAAAGGTAATGCTGTGTATCTGGTGGGACCAGAAGGGTGTGATCAACTATGAACTCCTGAAACCATCAGAAACTATTACTGCTGATCGCTATCAAACCCAATTAATGCGTTTAAAACGAGCTCTCACGCAAAAACGGCCGGAATGGGAGAATAGACACAACAAAGTCGTCTTACAGCACAACAACGCAAGACCACCTGTTTCTCGACCTGTGAAAAAGTACTTAGAAGGATCCGACTGGGAAGTTCTACCCCACACGCGGTCGCTCTATTCGCCAGATATTGCACCATCGAATTACCATTTGTTCCGGTCGATGCAGTCAGCACTTTCTGGAGAACGGTTTAGTTCTTATGAAGACATCAAAAATTGGCTGGACAACTGGATCTCTTCCAAGGAACCGGAATTCTTCCTTCGGGGCATACGTTCACTAAAGAGGGGGTAAAGTTGTAGGTTCAGAGGGAGCATATTTCGATTAATATTAAAATATTGTTTCTGTTCTCCAACAACGTGTTTTGTTCACTTCAAATCCCTCAAAACTTATTCATATACCCAATACAAATGTAGCAGCTTTTTATTGTTTGTTTGTCATTTTGATTTATGATCAGTGACCGCCATGCTTAGTTGTTGACACTTATGTGATGAGAGTGCTGATGTTGGGTCTGATCATTATATTTTATTGTGGAAAGTAAAGTTTAATGTAGTATAGAGGAACAGGAATATATGCCTATAAAATGAAAGCAATAAAAGTTTAAATTATTTCTCATAAACATCAACAATACCCTGAGCTGCTTAGTGAATTAGTGAATCAGTTGAATGTCTGTGAGATCAGTGTGGAAAGGTAGTAGGCATGATTCATGAATCGCACTTAAGCAACAGTGACACTGTTGCTTAGAAGATATGAGGCATTAAAAGTGTTGAAAGTGATGTTTGGCAGGACGGTGAGATAAGAGAAGTTGTAAATTAAAGGAAAAGAAAGCATACTTTGGAAACTTACAAGGTAAAGTTTCTGAGGTTGAATATTCCTTCAGAAAGCATTAAGCAGCAAAGCTGGTTTACCAGAATAAAGTATGATGAGCTGGACAAGGAGAGACCTAACTTTTTTGAATGTGTCAAAAATGATATTTTTTGGAAGTACATAAGAAGAATCCAATCGTCCACATGACGTATTTTCTTCCTGAGTACATAAGAAACATGGAAGCAAAAATTTAAATTGTGTGAGACAACACAATTAGAGAAATAATCTAGCAGCAGCGAGAGCGAGAGAGAGAGAGAGAGAGAGAGAGAGAGAGAGAGAGAGAGAGAGAGAGCTATAATAGGGATCTCAAGAGGAGATATTTATAAAACTATAAATACTCAGCAAATGGTAAGTCTCCTGGAATACACAGGCAAGAGCTGTGATGCTGAAACACGGTGATGACAGCGTTATTGATTGGTTACCTGAAATTTGCCAACAATGTGGATAGTTAGGAGTTGTTTTTCAGGATTAAAGGGATAACAATACTATCTCTTTAATTTTATGAGGGAAAAGGTGGTCAAACTGAATGTAAGAGCAGTCATGGCATCAACCTACTAAGTGTGCCAGGTTCAGAAAGATCATTGAAAGTAATTTTATGCTGAGTAAAGAGTTGTATACTAAACACATTTATTTAATTAGTGACTGAAAAGTATCTGTCTGTTGGTAAAGAAGTTTCTGCTACATAGATGACAGAATAAACAAGGCGCTTGCTTTCTGTGAAAGATCTTGAAAAACAGTATATGCAGAAATTTACTGGGTGTATGAAAGCTACATATACTGGCAGCACAGCACATGTGCAAATAAACCATGTTTGGTTTAGCATTGGTACACATGTCAGACTAGGTTGTGTAATGTCTTCACGAGTGTTCATTATATTTATGGATGCATGCATGATGCCAAAGTAAACAGTACAGGTTCATGCCTAGGAACTTCCATATGTGCAGATCATTGCATGCTGAAGACACAGTCCTGCCATCAAAGAGTAACTGTGAATTGCAGAGTATGCTTTTCAGTATAAAGAATTGTGCATGAAGTTAAAATTAAGAATAAATAATGGAAAAACCAAAGTCATGTTTTTTGAGCAAGTAACTGTTAGTACTGGAATGGTACAGAGTTGGAGAACGTGAATGAGTCTGTATTTAAGAACCGTGTTTGACAGAGAAGACAGATTCATACATGAGACTAAAGAAGAAAAAGGAAAGCTGAGCTTTTTAACTGGGTGAACAATCAAAATGTGTGGCAAAACAGTGGGAATATAATAATGCAGCATAAGCACGACAGAATTGTTCACTGAAATATTTATGTAAATATTAAACTGGAGCACATCACTGTATTCAAAATATAAAATTACTGACATTTAATAAGGATGCAGGATAGAGTAAAACATCATGGGAGGGGGATATTACGCTCTTTTCAACTTTCATTTCCTGAAAATTTCCCTCCGTTTTCAAGCTGAAATACAAATATTTATGGAATGAAGTTATGTTTAACAACAATACTTGGTAGAAAGAGTGCATCCCCCCCAAAATTACTCTTAAGGGAGAAATCTTCACTCCGTCTAACTTGCGTTTTTGAAGTTTTTTTAATTAATTTAACCTAACATTCGAATCTCAGAAATGAGCTCAATGATATGTATGTAAGTACACTTTAGGACCCTGACTTGTCCATAGCATCCTTTATTACAACAATAAGTTTCACCAAAAAATTTACAGAGGAAACATTTTTATAATCTGACCCAACCCTAAACATGAACTGACTGCTCTTACAATTCCATTATTGCAAGGTTTTTCTTTGATGTCCAACCAACAAAAAGAATAGTTCTTCAAGTAATATAAAAATTAACAAAAACAGACTTTTTTAATTCTAAAATAAAGATGTTTAACTAATTGATTTCATGCAGTCAAATGAATGTATAACTACAATATATTAAACTTACGTTACTTTGAATAACTTACAACATATTAAAAGTTAAAAACTTTCAGCTGCATATCTTTCTTAATTCATTTTCATAAGTCATACTTAATGATAGAAACATATTTTCATGTTCAGTACATTCCAATCCCTATTTATTTCATAACACTGATGCATGGAAACATTCCCTTTCAACAAAGGAAAACCAAATACTGTTTTAATTTTGCTTATTTTAGCTACATTAAGTTCCTTGTTTGAATCAAATTGCAAAATTCTTCACATTTCTTCATATGAGCAACTCAAAATTACAGTCAGAAATAAAATCCATTAATATTTTTTCACAGGAAAAAATGTTCTTTCAATAACCACAACTCAGTAAAGAGCTAAACAAAGAAAACTTTTCTACATTAAATTTTTCCATTTAAAGAAATATCAAGATAATTCCCATTATCATTATTTTTAATACATTGATTCATTATTTCAATTTCTTAAATTTAAGAGTGTCTAAACAAAACTTGAAATGATGTGGAAGTGGTGCTGCTACGAAGAGATCCACACCATTGAAAAACTTAGGAATTGCTACAGTCTGAGCATGTATGTGCATGGGAACGTATCTAACCTTGCTTTGTCGAATATTTAGTTTCCTTAAAATGTCTCCTGAAAGTCGCTATTTTTGAAGAGAAAAAAAAAAAAATATTTAAACACATTAACAATTGAAATCTTCAGCACAACATTATTTGCTTAAACAAATTATGAATTTGTAACAACACAGCACATTCTAATTAAGTGAAAATACATATAAAGTACAAAATAACATCATTAATGATGCAAGCAAAGACATACAGTTCGAATTTTACCAAAAATCACGAACTGCCTAATACAGTAAAACTTATGTAAGACAGAATCTGTGTGAGGTGGACATCTACATCTGTCTACTATGGAAAATTTCCTCAGTCCCTTCAGTGCTAATGTGCACATATAAAGTAGAAATCTGCACAATATGGAAAGAGGGGGAAATTTGGTACTCTTGCAAAGAAAAATCTGAATAATGTGAAAATTTCAAGCTACATCATTTCATGATCATGCAATTAGAATAAATATTCATATTGTACTTTGCACTCCTTCATTCTGTTTCATTGAGGTAGTTGGGAAATACAGTACACTGGGCCAGCCGTAAGTGTTAACAATGCATAAATGCGGAGATCCGAAGATGAACATGTAGATTTATATATGTACACTAAGGAAAACTGCCTCCCTTCCCTTCCTTTTCCATACAAATTTGGTTCTAACTGGCTCCCTCGGAGCAACTGAAAGAGGAGGATTGACAGTAGGGGAGTGCAAGGGGACACTGTAGTAAATACCACATTCCAAAGTGGAGGTGCAAAAATACAAAAAAAATGCTAAGATCCACTTTGCATGAAGTGGAAATCCCATAATATCTTTTAGGGAGGCTGTCATCTGATAACGAATTTTTCAAATTTGGTTTATTACAACATTTTTCCCCCCTGAGTCATAGAAAGGAATATGAACTATGATGGAAAGCAGAGGTCAACAGGTGCAAAATTCATTGTAAAATTCAAAAGATAAAAATTTCTGAGTTAATGACAAATGTTGAGAGATCTTCAAGTGAGGCAAAATGCAAGTACATGGTGCTCTGAAATGGAAGAAAGAGTTGCAAGATCAATGGGTATGAAGGGCAACTTTTCAGAAGAGGAAAGTTCAAAATGAGAATGTGGATAATTTAGTTTGGAAGTGGTTTATGATGACAGATCAAAACTTACCCTTGTCTGGTCCCATTTGCAATCTGAGGCAAAAGAAATATAAAAACTTTAGAAAATTCATTTAAGGCATCTAACGGGTGGTTAGTTAAGTTTCAAAAATAGGCACAACATTTCTTCCAAAGCGTTCTACAGTGAAATAAAAGTGCTGACATTTGTATTGTGACCTCATGGAAAGAAAACTCTCTAAGCTTGACCCATGAGCTTATACACTGAGTGGCCACTTTATTATGACCACCGCCTCAGTACTTCGTTGGGCCACCTTTTGCCTTTAATACTGCGTTGATTCTTCGTGGCATGGACTCCATGAGATGTTGATAGGTGGTTGGTGGAATCTGAGACCATGTTTGATGAATAGCACTTTCCAGGAGTGTGAGATTGCAGGGTTGTGGATCCAGCTGTCTGATGGCTCATTCAACTTCATCCCACAGATTCTCAATGGGGTTGAGATCTGGAGATTGTGGGGGCCACCTAAGCAAAGTAAACTCACCGGCATGTTCCTGAAACCAATCCTGTACAATACGGGCACTATGGCAGGACGCATTATCTTGTTGAAAGTAGCCATCGCCATTGGGATAAACCATCCACATGACAGGATGCACTTGGTCCGCAACGATGTTTAGATATGATGTGCCAGTCAGACGTTGATCAATACGAATTAAAGGGCCCAAAGCATGCCAGGAAAACATTCTCCAAACCATAACATTGCCTCCACCAGCTTGAAGGGTTGTAGCAATGCATTTGGGGTCCACACCTTTGTGCTGTTTCCGCCAAATTCTCACTTGGCCATCGGCATGGTGCAACTGAAAACGTGATTCATCGGACCACATAATTTGTTTCCAATTATCGACTGTCCAATCCTTGTGCTCCTGTGCAAACTGGAGATGCTTTCACTTGTTAACTGCAGACAGCAAAGGTATCCCATCTGATGCAGTGTATGGCCAACAGTGCGTGCAGAGATCATTTGAGGGGATCCTTGATTAAGATGGTCTGTAATTTGCTGCACTGTTGCCCTTCTGTTGTCTGTTACCAGTCTGGAAACTCTCTGTTCCGCCCGAGCAGTCACTAGTCGATGACGACCACACGTTGCATGCAGAGATCCAGTTTTTTGGCTGACAGTCCAGTCTTTAAACACTTTAACAACAGCTGCTCTGGAACATTTAATGAATGCGGCAGTTTCGGTGATACTCGCTCCATGGCTTCGAGCTCCTACAATCATCCCACGTTAAAAGTACATCAAATCGCATTTTTTACCCATCTCGTCACCCAAAAATCACTTCTACTACTGTCGCAAGCACTAAGCTTTCCCTTTTTATACTAGCCTCGCCCTCTGGCTGCAACAGCGTGCAGCCATAGCTCATTTGCTTAAAACTGTCAGGTGGTCATAATAAAGTGGCCACTCAGTGTATAAGGTGTTTTAGTGGAGATGAAAACAGTTATTTTTTAGAGTACTTCCAACTAAAACACTTTTCACATACAGTGAAAAATAAATAGGAAGTAAACATTTTCTAAATAATGTCTCACTGTGTTTTCATGTTATGGGGGCTGGCAAGGGCTATTTATTCTGAGCTTTGGGAGCAAATACCATATGCCATGCATCAATGGGTTTCTGCAGAGAAGGAAAAGCTCCTTCAAGAACTGTAGATACTAGATACCATACTGCAGAAATTTCATCCTCTTCCCCCATGTGGCAGCTCCACAATAATTTTATTGCACAATGTAAGTAGATTGCAGGGCAGCCCAAAGCATTTCAGGGGGAAATGGGTGTTCAAAGAAAATCGTGCAGCTATACTAAAAAAATAGATATCCCTTCCCCACTCTCCAGCTGAAAGACATTTATCACAGGGGAGGAGAGAGTGAAAATCTATAAGAGGAGATTTTTTTTAATTATTATTAATGCCTAAACTGGTCAGTTTTCAGGCTTGGCTCTATTTTGTGATATAGGATTTGGGATCCCGCTGACATACCTTGGGCTCAGACCCCTCAAAATAGAGCCCGAACTCAGCACTGCTGTTCAACCCCTTTAGATGACAGGCAACAATAACATCCTGTAAAGTTCCCAGTTCAGATGTCAGGTAGCAATTACATCAGTGTGAACTATCATATCATTTATGAGTCAGATCATGCTATAGGCGTATCAACATGAATCACATTGTCAAGCAAGGATACTGTCATCATTATAACGATGATCCTATCATCTTGATACATGCCTTTCAGCTATTACAATTTCATGGATAGATCGAGATTATTATAAAATATTTTTATTCCGTCTTGAGTTGAGTCAGTCCTGTTCCTTTGTGCCTGCAGCTACATTCTTTAACAGTGAAGTGGCTTAAAGCTGTCTCCTCAAGCCTGATGTGACATGCAATAACTTACAACTTGCTTGATTTTTTTATCCCCTGATCTCTGGATGCACACATCCATCCATTTTTTACCTGAAAATTGGAGTTAGAATACTTCAAAATTATTCTTGCTAACCCCAATTATCACAAAACATGGAAAAGAATTGATAGAAGAGTAAAGTCCAAAGTCTGCTATTAATTCTTTCAACTGCATTCCAATCACTTTCCATGGGCCAAACTATTCTGACTATGGAGGGGAGGGATAGCGGGATGTATAACAATAATTATATAAAAATCTTTAAGTACATCAGATAACAACACTACATACCACAAGCAAAACATAAAAAAAAAAAAAAAAAATTTGTAAGTTTTTTACCTAATTTGTGCTAAGTAACACACACTATATATATATATATATTTTTTTTTACAAAGCACATTTTTACCTCTTAATTTCCATTTTACTTCCTTCCAAAATTAATCAGTATTTACACATACGAGGTAGGATCCAAAAGTTTGGGGACTTGGCGTATAGTTCCTTACATTGAATACTTTAAAACACTGATGCACAACCACCTCCAAAATAATCATCTTGGGCGATGATGCACTTTTTCAAGAACTAGTAAAGCTTCTGGAAGCACTGCTGAAAGCCATGTTCTGCAACCACTCATAATGCCTCCTGCATTGCTGTTTTTACCTCATTTGTTGACACAAAACGACATCCCTGCAGATTTTGTTTCATCAGTAAAAAGAGGTAAAAATCACAGGGGGGGGGGCTAAGTCTGGCGAATAGGCAGGATGTGAAAGCACATTAGTACCATTTCTGGCGAGAAACTTCGTAACCAGTAGGGACCGACGTGCAGGCGCATTGTCATGGAGAAGGTACCATTGTCCACTTCACCACATCTCCGGCTGTTTATGGCGGATTGACTCTCGTAAGCGACATAAAATGTCCAGATGATAGCATTCCTTGTTAACTGTTGTGCCCTCAGAAATAAATTTGGAACGGACAATGCCGTGAGAATCAAAAAACACCTCCAGCATGACTTTCCCTTTGCTGCAGTTTTACCTGAATTTCTTTGATCACGGTGAAGACGGCGATTTCCACGTTGAAGCAACACACTTATGGCTGAATATCGAACAAGTAGCACCACGTTTCATCACCTGTGATGATGATGTCCAAAAACGTAGGATCGCTATCTGCTTTGTTGATTAATTTGCCCGATTTGTTCATCCTTTTGTTCGGAGGTCAAAGGGTGAGGGACAATGTGCTGACATATGCGGCGCATGTTAAGATCTTCCATCAAAATGCGCTGGCATGTGATCTCCAACAAGTTAGTTGTGTTAGCGATTTCCTCAATGGCTTGGCGATGATCCTGATGAACACACCGTGCCAACATCGTAATGTTTTTCTCACTCCGTGCAGTCACAGGTCGAACACAGCGCTCATTATCTGCGATGGATTCTCGGCCCTCTTTGAAATGTTGATACCACTTGTACACCTTCGATCTCGCCATCGTACAGTGACCGTACACTTTCGAAAGCATTCCTAAGGTCTCTGTAGCTGTTTTACCCAAACGCTGACAAAATTTAATGTTACGACATTGCTCTTCAAAAACCACGTTTTCACATTGCAGAAGACAGACAACTAACCCCGCAGCAGCAAACGTCTGCGTGTGCATTCCAATCACTTTCCATGGGCCAAACTATTCTGACTACGGAGGGAGGGATAGCGGGATGTATTTCAAATGCCGTAACTTTAACTATGTTCTTGCGTTGTCACCGGTAAGCGCTGTCTCGAACTTTTGGATCTTCCTCCGTATTTTGAAATTATTATTGACATCTTACCTGGGGAGCAAGCTTAGTCAGATGCGAGTACTTGTGATCACCTAGAACTGGACAATTTAATCCAAATCCGAAGTGGACTCTTATCTGATGTTTTATACCTGAAAAAAAATACAAAAAACAATTCATTGCTGCAAACAATATGGATGGATGTACAAAAATTATGAGTCGCATTTAAGGCACACTTTCTTGCACATCAACTCTCCACAGAAATAGGCATTTTCAATTATAAAGCTGCTTCAAAAATGCGCTTTCAATAAGAGACCAATACTATACTCTAAGAATTTAAGGATAAAGGTTATTTATGACTTTACAAAAACACATATGATATATGATGCACGTGTTAAGACTTTCTCCTGTCTACTTCTGAAGAAAACATGAAGAATGACAGATGATATCACACAAAAGGTGAGACATATATCAAAACACACGTAACTGTATTCAGTAGCATTTTGATTTTGTGGTAACATTAGCTGACAAAAAAACAAATTAGATGTATGAACGAAAAGAAAGACTCACTTTTGTAAATACAGAAATCTTTAATTATTATATAAGTGAAATACACTGTGATAAAATGAAGGATTATAAAAATATCTAATGCCATAGTGCAGCAATTTCGGTAATTCGTATCCTGCTTTTTTTTTTTTTTTTTCTTCATTTGTTTAAAGTTGATGCACTCTGCAGTCAATGTCATTTTCTCTGTCTCCTCTTGTCTTTTTTTTTTTTTTTTTTTACATATTCAGTTGAAGCCACATGAATTCTAATGTGTATACTAGTCCTTCATGCATTTTACTTTGTTTATTACAGCTACTTTCTACAAAGTAGTAAATTCTGTTTTTACTCAATTCATGACTCACCTATATGCACAAAATTGGATGTTCTGGTTAATAAGGCACCACACAAATGCAGACAATGAGAACAGAAAATTAAAAATTTAAAAACATAATGAAAATTAATGCCAATTACCTACAAACTTTATCCCTCTTCTCACTCCACTGCAAGATTTCCTGCTTCAGACAAATCACTCCTTTTATCTCTTATGACTTAATTTACACCATCAATGCATTCTGTTCTACATTAACCACTTGGTTCATGAACAGCTGCTTTCAAAAGTAACATCTGTCATGGAAATATTTTTCTTCTGTACAGAACACATGCATAAACTACCTAAGCATCATATTATTAATTTCTTCTACAGAAGAAATATCAGACTCTGATCAAATATCTGCAATACTACTATTTCTTATTTTTAATTACGCAATGCGCTATCATTGTAAAGAATTCTGTGTTTACTGTATTATGTACAGAAGATGAGTCTAAAGTTTTGGAATATTTGCATAAACGCACGTGCTGCAGCGGGTATGTCACGTGTTTAAACTAGTTCAAGTCGTGCATTGCAGTCAGTCAAAAGGGATATAAAGTGGTAGTCATTGCTGTGAACAGCATTGCATGTTGTCATTCTGTCTGTAGTTGGAAGGCCTAAAAGATGAACAACCACAACCGGCTAATTAGGAAACTTCTGCTTTACGAGTTTGAACTCGGCTATAACGCTGCTCAAGCAACATGAAACATTTGTCATGGGAAAGGGGAAGGTTCTGTGGACCACAGCATCACAACCAGATAGTTCAAGAAATTTCGCTAAGGTGACAGAAACCTCAACGATCAACCAAATCGAACTGTAGATTTGGAGGCCATGCACCATGCTGTAGAGGCGAATCCGACAACCAGCATGGTTTGTCACCTTCAAGACCTCGGCAAGATCTACAGGAGCTGCCGCGTTGTCTCTCATGAACTGATGCGAGCTGAAGCAAACCGCTGGGTGGAAGTGTGCACGACACTTCTAGAAATCCCCACGCAATGTACCTTTCACCAAGAGAATTGTTATGTCTAATGAAAAGTGAATCTGTTTCCGTGATCCTAACACACAACGGCAGTGGTTGAGCCTGGGCCAGTTTCCCGAAACTGTTGCCAAATGTGGGTTCTTCGAGCACAAGGTAATGCTCTCAGGGCTCAGCACGATTCACAGCTTCAAAACTAGTGAAAATAGTGACTGAAATTTAAAAAAAAAGTGACCAAATAGTGACCGACCGAACAATGATGCATACAAAAATCAAAATTAAACTCTTAAATATTTTTTTTAATTTAATTTAACATACCACTAATCTGGATAAAACATCACCTTCCATTGTTTACAATGCCAATGAATTCTAAATCACGGATGACTTCAGAAATATGGGAAAGAACACTGAAATGTTTTGATGTTTGTGTTGCAACAACAGAAAAGTCACATTCATAGTTGATAACTGCACAGCTCACTGCGAGGTAAGGAACTTGAAAGCAATTGAGCTTGTTTTCATCCCACCAAGCTGCACCTCAGTTTTGTAGCCAATGAATCAGGGTGTTATCTACAGTTTTAAAGTTCAGTACCACAAACTTCTCCTGAAGGATCTCATTGCAGCTACTGATAGCAAGCAAGGGTTAAAAGTTGCAGTTCTTTATATTGATAAAAGTTGGTCGGATGTGTCAGCAAAAACTATTAGAGAACTCTTTCGAACATGCTGGAGTCAGAGATATCAGGGATGAAAGTAATGATGATTTAAATAGATACAAAGAGAATGATATTCCATTTGCGGAGCTGGCGGAATTGATCCATATCTGTGGCTTTGTGGTGCCTGATAGGAACACTTACGTTTCTGTTGATGATCAGGTGGAAACAAACTGTACACTGTGTATAAGTGACATTGTGTTTCAAGTTAACAGAGGTTCTACATGATCAAAGTGTCCAATGATGAAGTAAAGAAAATTTGCCACCAAGTGTTACGAAAGAGGATGCTATGGCTGCTTTGGATCGAGTAAGAAGATTTTTAACGTCCACAGTAGAAATAGATGAAAGTATTTTCAGGGAAGTAACTGAACTGGAAAAGATTGTCGCATCAAAAACATTCAGCAAATTCAAACAAGAATTGCTCAGTTTTTCCAGTAGTGGTATGAATGTACTGTGGTATACTTTCAAATGATTTACGTACTTTGATGTTTCAAAATTTCTACAAATTTTCGTTTTCCACATCTTTGTTGTTTCTAAGATTCATACTAACATGTATTACCCTGTTTTTCCTTATTTCCACAGCAGATAAATGACTGACAGCGACATGGTAGCATTTTTAGTGTCATGTGAGACTTATCCGTTTAATGTGTCTCTTCAGATATAACATCAGAATGTACTGGTCTCACAGGGTGACATTATACCGAGGGTTGACTGTATATCAAAGTATCATCATCATGATATTTTGATATACAGTCAACCCTCAGTTTAACGTTACCCTGTGGAACCAGTACATTCTGACGTTATATCCGAAGTGGGGCATTAAGCAGATAAGTCTGACATGACACTACAAATGCTACCACATTGCCATCAGCCACTTATCTCTTTCTTCACATCAAAGTATTTCAATCAATTTTAGGTTTTTTACACAGACAGTTTTCTATTAATGTAGATTTCCTTTTTTCCACTACGGTTTGAATTTTATTTCTCTTGTTTCTTTCTTCTTCTTTTCGCATATTTGCCACACCTTCCAACATAGCTTCGGCCAAACCAATTTCTTCAATATTTTGATTTTGTACTCCTTTCTTTAACCTTTGTGTCGCTTCAAAAAATAAAGTATCTGCTGTTTTGCGTATAGTTTCTTCTTTTTGCCTCTTTTCTTTTAATGTTTGTTCACATTTTTTAATGACTTCTTTTTGTTTTAGCGTCTTTTCTTCATTTGCCTTTTCTCTTGCTTTACTCTCTTTATCCTCCTTTTTCTTCAGTTCTTCCTGCTTTTTAATGCATTTCTGTTCATATAAATAATTCTCATATTGTTTATGAGCATTACGTGCAAAAACTAATAGTTCTTTGGTAATAGGCACAAGTTCAGGCTTGTTGTTATATACTTTTAATACACTTGTTGCAGTCATAATGGAGTTTAAAGTCCTCTGTGACATTGAAGCTCTATCTTCTGTGAGAACTCTGCCAGAAGATGAAAATCCTCTCTCTACTTCAGAATTGCCATGTGACAAGATTAAAGCAGCTTTTACCACTTTTGCCACAGTAATATAATTCTCCAACACAATTTTTTATGGAAAGGAGGCTATTCCAATAGATGTCAATTTTTTCATTGGTTGACATACATTCTTTTTCTAGTTGCAGACACTTCCATTCATCCAAAAGTCTGTCATGTGGAACATCAATCTGTAATGACTTTGCAACTGCTACTATATCCCGACAGCTACATACAGTTTTTCTTTCAGCAGGATGAAGGAAACAAAGCTTTTTAAGCAAACCTGATGAGATAGATGTTTTATCAATAATAAATTTACAGGCACTTATATAATGTTTCTGAACAGCTTTTAAAAAATATATTTTATCATTTTCACTTACATTTAACAACTCATTCATCACTGCTTCACCACAATTAATTTGTTTAAGTTGAAGTTGATTTGCTTCTTGGAGGATGCTTTCTACATCTGTATTATTTCTATCCAAATTTGAATTTTTACAGAACCTTCCTATTAAAGTCTGAACCAAAGCAGTGAGTTCAGTATGCAAAACATGTACTAATGGTTCATCCTTCTGGAAGGTTTTTGTAAATTTTGTAAAAATATTAGCACTAGATATTAAGAAATGCAGTTCAGCCTTAATTGTGCTCTTCTTCAACAAATTTATACTTTTATATTTTAAGCCAACTGCTGTGTTCTTATTTGGGACATGCTTTAAAAAATAATATTTAATAGCAGGCCATTGTTCAAGAAGTCGCTTAGCAGCTGGTTCTTCAGTTAACTACCTTGAAGAGCAATGTTTTATGAATCTGTTATTTGGCAGTCTCTCTTTATTTTGAATATTTGTAAATGCTCCCCACCTCGATGGCCATCCATCAAAAAAATAATATATTGCAGAAATCAGTTCACAGGCATCTTCACCAAGTTCAGATAAGCCTTTTAAATATGCGTTATGTACAGTATGTATATTACATGTTCCTATGTCTATAACCTTTCGTTCACAAACCACCTTAAGTTCTTCATTCATACGTTTATGAACCTTTTTGTTAACATTTGGACCATCACTTCCCAACATCAACAAATTACAATGAGGGAGTTGCATCTTATCCATAGCTTCTGTAATTTTACTTAAAATAACTTCAGCTGTAGCACTGCCAATAAAAAAGGTTTTAAGATGATGAGAAACAACTTTATTTTGAGTTTTAGACCAATACCTTGCAACAATTTGTAATTCTTTTTTACTGCTTGCATTAGTTGTTTCATCGTACATCAAAGTGTAATATGCACCTCTCATATCCTCTGTTATCCTCTCTCGGAAATATGGTGCCAATCCATCTGAAATTAAATAATGTATTTTTTGTTTGGATTTAAACAAAAACCTTCTGGAATGCTGTTAGGAAACATAGCTTTAAATATTTCATTTAAACCCGAAGAAGAAGAAGCAGAGTAATTAGAAGCCACTGTCTTTAGTGTCCATATCAATTCAGCTGTGGTAGCTGCATCTTTTATGCTATACAGATGAATGGATCCAGGAACTTCTTTCTTACTGCAATGTGAAGGGTTTTCTTCCTTTTGTTCACATCCACTTAATAGATGAAGTTGTAAAGAATTGAGCTTAAGTCACACTGTTGTTTATGCTTTTTGGTAGCACCATGCTGAATTATGGCCTGAAATCCTTTGTTAATGTTTACTATACACTCACAAGCCATGCAAAATATGGAATTCTCATCTTCCTTTCTCGCCCACCGTGACACTTTATTTCCTGTTCCTGTACCATCATTCTTCAACAATCAGGTGGCATTAAAACGGCATTCTCCCATCTTTAGTTAAAATTTTCATCTGAAAATGAAAAAAAAAAAATCAATTTAAGAATAAAAATTACTTTAAGTTAAAAAATATAAAATTTTTATAGCAACTGAATAATACTACATAACAAGAGATTAATAACTATAGCACATTTTTAGCACTTTGAACAGTTATTTGTTTCAAATATGATTAAAAAGGAAGACTACTTCAGAATAATTTGTGATTTTTAGTTCTATTGTGTTAGGGCAGCCTAAAGAATCAAAGCTACTATGGAACTATTTGTAACACTTTTTAAATCAGATTGAAGGAAGTAATATTTTGAATTCAGTTTCAAATCAAACAGCATGGAAAAAAAAAATCAGGAATTACCTGGATTTCCTTTAAAGCCTTCTTTCATTTTTTTTTTTTTTGGATTGAAAGTTTAACGACCACCGTCAGCAACTCAATGGGCTATAAGCAGTCGCTCGTCCCTAATTTAAAGTCACTGGTTTCAGGGAAGGGAGAGAGTCAGTGCCGTAAGACAAACACAACATCCATGCTTCAGTGGGATTCGAATATGGACCCCTTTCGGACGAATGATCAGAGGCCATCGCTTAGACCACTGCGCTACCGGGGCGGCTTCAAATTTGCATTGGCTGTTAAACATTAACAATCGTAATGAAAAAGGCTGGACATTGTGAAAAATTATGACTGTTGAATATGAAAAATTATTAGATGTTTATTAATCAGTTTGTGAATGAGAATCGTATACATGTTTGTGTTATTGAAAAACATAAAATGTTTGAAAAAAATGCATTGACATCAAGATTTGTATCATATTGTTTCTAAACTTAATAGGATAGAAAAATTGTTGGTTGTAATGGTGATTAGGAAATCTAGTGATGTGATATATTGGCAAACTGGGGGTAAAACTTTGCATAAAAGTCAAATTTAAAATTTGGGAGATGGGTAGATGAAATTAGGAACATCCACAAAATTTCACCTAAGGCCATGATTATTATTAATGCTAAACATGAAGAAGCATTTAAACATTCTAAAAATACCAAAAACGTTATTTGTTGATGTTTGTGTTTGCAGAGTTGAATCCTGAAAGTGGAAAAACAAAGGTATTCTTCTTACATGTGTAAGCAATGTGTGACACTAAAGAATCAATAGTATAATACATTGTACACATGTAAACAAAAAATTTTAGGCAATGATCAGATACTTGATACAAAAGGACATTGTCGTAATTTGAAAACCATACCTTACCATGCTTCAGTCTAGCTGAAAGGAATGATATATGGACCTCAGAGATAAACTTCAACCCTAAATAACTTCCCTGCACTTAAGTGAATGTTTTTAAATGACCACTTAGCCTGTATTTATTTAAATAAACTTAACGGAATCTGCACAAGAGCAATGTGAACATGTAATCATAAAAAATTTTCCACTAGGGAAAATATCCAAAATAATTAAAAAAAAAAAAAAATTGAAGTCCTAAAGTAGAAATTTAGTATCTGGCACACACAATTTAGGTTTTTTTGTTTATGGCCCAGTCACAGAATACACAACAACTGTTGATCAAATATCACAATCTCCAGACTTTTCCCCTAATGTGCCATTGTTTGTAGGTACAAATTAATTTTCATTTTGAGATGTACACTGAAGTGCCAGAAAAACTGGAACAGACGAGCTTATGCAAAATACATAGCAATGTCACCTATGCACGTACTCAGTTGCGTCTGCCAGTGCGTATATAAAGCGATAGACATCCCTCCTGCACCCACTGAATCCATACTCGCCTCACTGTGGCTGGATGTCGTAACACACGGGCGCCGATATCTAGGTACGATAAACCGCTGTCGCGATAAGCCACTATTCGTCCTCTGTCGAACTCCGAAACGTGCTGGCATGACTGCCGTATTCTGCGACGAGGCATCAGGAAGCTTCCCACGCACAGGTCCGGCAGCACAACACACTTTCACTACTTACACCCCGCCTTCTGTGCACCCTTCTTATAGTGCTTCTCGGTGGTGTGCTGGGCGCACATGATTTGCATATGCCCTGCAATGCTAATCGTTTGCATGTCCTCTCGCGGGCGATGCATGCTGCGAATTTCAGGCCAATCGGATGCTTCCTTCTTGGTGTTGCATTTTGGGTGGCCAGCAGTGTAATTCCATACTTGTAAGAAAATTAGCTATTAAATCTCTATGTACTGAACACCAGAATTTACTTAATCAAAACAACTACTATATAACACACCGAACAGTACTGCACTCAAATTCCTACTACATTTACTCCAAATTAAACTGAATTTGCACCACTGAAAAATTCACACTACCAAGAAATTCACATAACTTTCTCATTACCAACTTGCCTTACCCAACCTATGGTTGGAAAGCGTTAAAATTACTATTAGAAGTTGTTGAGACGGCGGCTTGATGGCAAGTAGATTTCTACCCCCATGTGTGGTTAGCGAGTAGATAAACTGCCAAGTCATTCGTACCCTGAGTGGAGGCCAGTGAAGGGCGACCTCCAAGCTAATTTTCAGCCATGCAGCACCAGAAAGAGTACGCTTTACAACTGAAATATCGCCACCTACCTAACGAATATTTCTCGCCCTAAATTTTTTCACAACATATCAACAATCACAAACTTTTGTCAAAAGTCTGAGATAGCAAATAAATGACAGGTTTGGAAGATTTCCGGTTTTTTTTTTTTTTTTAATTTTACAGGATTCCGTTAATTAGCAAAAGAATCACATGCCTGAACATTGAAAATGATGTATCATAAAAAAAAAACAAAAAAACAACAACAGAGGATTCCACTTCTGTTATTCTAAACAATTACTCCCTGGCGACAATGCATTAATGTGGTCCATGCACGGGACTGCTGGGGTCAACAAAGAAAGTAGTTCCAAGGTATTAGAACTTTTTTCTGAAATTATTTAACGAATAAATGATATTTGCCTAGGCATACACAGTGTATCCTGACAGTAACTCTAAACGATATAATTTTCATGTTTTTTTAAGAAACGGAAGGCTGTGCCCCTAAACTTTTCATTTTGTTTCATTCATTATCAATCCTACTGCTTTTCCAAAAGGACATTTGAAAAATTAAATAAAAAATAAGAAAAAAAAAACACATTCAGTATTCTGAATTAGATGATGCTTTGCTTTTCATTATATATCAGAATTTCGAAAGTTTCAGAGTTAACGTGTAGTTTATGATGCAAAATTCAGGGACGAAAAATTTCAAAAAACTGTGACGTACATCATTTTGGAAATCAAAAAATGATCTAAGATAAAAAAAAAAATTCAATGATAGTCATTTTTTGAAAAAAATTTATGTAAAATTTACCTATGAAGCAGGACGCGGGAATACAGTAAGTGGCGATGACGCTTCAGCTGTGTCCTTCGGGACGGGCACGAGTGCCGGTCAAGGGAGTGCCGGTGACCGATGCGGATCGACGCCGCAAGACATGTTTTCGGGCAACCACGGCATCGCCTGAGCCAGGAGACACCACTGCCGAAAATACGTAGAGCATCTATGTTTCCACCGATATTATACAAACATCCATGTTTCTCATCGATTTACAAATTCCCAACATAAAACACTGAAAAATTGGAAATATAAAGTAAAAGACGGAGGCCCTCCCATTGCTTGTGAAAGCAAAGCCAGCCTGTACTGCTGCATGTGTAGCACGGCTAGGCCTAATATGTTTTGTGGGAATGCTTCCGTTGCAACCACGGGCAGATCAAGTCTTTTATCGAATTTGTGGCAGATTCTCTGCCGGTAGTCACAGCGTGATCGTCGCGAATTTATAAAACACAAAAAACAACTATTATCTAAAAACAATGCTCTGATAATTGATTCATTAAGTTAACAAAAAAATGTCCTAAATTTATGGAAATAAATATAACATACCTGATTTTCAATTTATTGCAGACATTCCACAGCATCCAGGAAACAGAAGAAGACATGAAACATCGCGATGGAAGTTCTACCGCGCATGCTCACGGATCTCCTGAACGAAGGTCTTGTCTCTTTTTGGGGGTCGTATTATCATTCTCCGCTACTCTCGTACCTAGATGTTGTTTATTACAACAGGAGATAATCTACTAACCTTATCTGCTTCGGCGGGATCTACGCACTTTAGGCAGCGTCAATAAATACGTTTGGACACAAGTGCAAACAGTTTTCTTCAAAAAAAAAAAAAAAGTGACAAAAGTGACCTATGGGAAAAAATACGGAATAAAAGTGACCAATAAAAAAAAAGGTGACTTTTAGTGAAAAAAGTGACCCGTGCCGAGCCCTGTGCTCTGCGTCTGATGGAATTTTGAGGGAATAATCCATTACGAATTTGTTCCAGATGGTCAGACTATCAATGCCAACCTCTACTCTGAACAGCTGGAGTGGATGTATGCCATTTTGTAGGAGAACCCAACACTAATGAACAGAAAATGCGCTCTCCTACAGCAGGACAATGCTAGGACTCATACAGTGTGAACGACCTGGGCAAAACTATAGGAACTTGAGGGCATCAAACTGATGCCACACCCAAAATGTAGTCCAGACCTTGCCCCGTCAGATTATTACTTGTTTCGGTCTATGGCCCACTTCCTTTGCGGGTGGCACTTCAACAACCAGGTGGAGGTGGTAGCTGGGGTGAAGGAGTTCCTCACCTTGAAGGACAAGAGCTGGTACCGCTGCAGAATCGAAGAACTGGCAGACAGATGGCTAAAGACGACGCAACATGTTGATGGCCTATACTTTGAATGCTAGTCAGCTTTCATTATAAAGGTACATATGAAGACATAAAGTGATCCAAATATTGCCCAATTTTCAACTTACCCTCTGTAACTGAATTCTGTAACATACCATAACAATGAGTGCAAAAAGAAATAGAAAACTAGTCTGGATGGAAGCTTGAAGCCCTTAAAAGGTTGGTCAAAGATAGACTGTTAAAAATACATAGCCATTAAAATTAAATGTAAAAGTGACTGTGGTAATCAGCATCAAAACAAAATTTGAAAAATGTGGCACAAAAAGCTCTGAAAATGCCTCAAATTCACAAATAAATGGAATTACCATTGATATTGTACAAGAAACCAGTTCACTGGTTTAGTTCTCCCCCCCCTCCTTTTCACCAGATGCCTCAATGAAGGGGAAATTTCTGATAACTGGAACAATGCTACAGTGATCCTGCTGTGTAAAGAGGGGTCCTTGAGGACCACAGGAACTACAGACCCATCAGCCTCCTATCAGTTGTTTATGAAATCTTTACTAAAGTACTGTCACATTGCTTAAAGGAAACACTGGACATGGTTCAACCAAGAGAACAAGCTAGATTCAGAAGTAGCTACAGAACTATAG
This sequence comes from Macrothele yani, assembly GCA_039090855.1. Lineage (NCBI taxonomy): Eukaryota > Metazoa > Arthropoda > Arachnida > Araneae > Macrothelidae > Macrothele > Macrothele yani. The sequence continues at coordinate 116,802,268 of CM076990.1, forward strand.
ATCATATCAATGTACTGAGAGAACTAATAAACAGAGTGAATGAATATGAATTCTAACTATGTACCTTTTATTGATTATGAAAAGGTTTTTGGTTCTGTTAAACCATCAGCATCATAATGTCTTTGAAATTTTGCAGTATTAAAAATGCATACATTAACATTATAAATAACATCAATAAAAATGCAAGTGCAAAGGTTTGATTGATCAACGGCACATAGGAAAATAGGAAATTCAGTCAAGATGATGCCATATCTGATGAGCACATGTATGCCACATTGCAGAATGTCTCTCAATTATTGAACTGGGAAGACATTGAGATTATGATTAATGGAGACAGTTTAACCCACTTTCATTTTGATAACATAAATAGTTTTGCAATTACCCCCTCAAAGATAGAGCATGATCCAGGAGCTTGCTGAAAAGAGTAAAGAAGCAAGATAAAACCAACAGAAAACAAAGTTGATGTAAATGCTTTTACATAAACTAGATTTAACATTTGATGGAAGAAACCTTTGAATTTTATGATGAAAACCAATATTCTTTTTAAGCAATCTCACAATGAAAATTTATATTGAATATCTAACAGCAGAAATAGTGCTTTGAAAACATATAAAGCAATAACCATAATTTGGTTTATTGATCAAAGTAGCACATCATAATAATATTGAAAAGTCCAATGAGATGCAAACTGTAAAGCAGAAGTTCAAATTAAATTTTATAGGAATGCAATGACACGTAATTTTTTGAATGGATTATGTTCACTAAGCTGTTCTCTGAGATTCAGAGGTTAGCTCCAAAAAGAAATACAAACTACCAGATATTTTTACTTACTGTTGTCGTATCAAACTTCTCCATTTACAGCGATCTTGACATAAACTCTGGCTTCACTTATATCAATTACACGCTGTACACAAGATCTTTTATACTTCATACTCATAATCTTTTTCTCATGCAGACACTCCTGAATCTGATCCACCCATGTCTTCCTTGGCCTTCCTCTGCCTTTCCTTCTTGCCACTTGGGCTAAAAAGATTTTCTTAGTAAGCATCTGATCACTTATTCTTTCAACATGCCCACACCACCTAAGCATATTGGTCTCCACCTTGCTAACAACATTTTGCTTTACATCACACAACTGCAACACATCTTCATTCCTCACACAATCAGACCATGTCTTGCCACAAACCCCACGTAAGTAACGCATTTCTCCAGCACACAAACAACTCCTATGTTTCTTCTGCAGTACCCAGGTTTCACTGCTATACATCAGCATAGGAACAATTACACTTTCATACACAGCCATGCGGGACTCTCTAGAGAACCCATCATTCCTGTGAAAACCTCCCAGAGCAGCTATGACTTTCAATGAAGAATTCACTCGCCTACTAATTTCACCATCCCATTTGTTCTCTCTGTCAAACAAGCTTCCTAAATACACAAACTAACTCACCTGGTCAATCACAGTGCCATTTAGACTTACATTACATTCAGTGCTACCAGTTCCTCTCTCAAAAACCATAACTTTGGTCTTTCCCTTATTTATACTCAGTTTGAATTTCATGCAAACTTCGTACATCCGAGACAACATACTCTGCAAATCACTTTTGCTCTCTGCCAACAGGACAGTGTCATCAGCATACAGCAATCTGCACACATGGATATCACCAAGACATAAACCACTATTATTTATTTTGGCATCACGCATGCATGCCTCCATAAATATATTAAACAGCCATGGTGACATTACACAACCTTGTCTAACTCCTGCACCAATGGAAAACCATTTTGATAAAACACCATTCACTCGTACACAAGCTCTACTACCAGCATACATGGCTTTTACACTATTAAGTAGATTCCCAGTAACACCATATTCATTCAATACCTTCCACAAAAGTGTCCTATTTACTCGGTCGTAAGCTTTCTCTAAATCTATGAAGGCAGCAAATACTTTCTTACCAACAGCCAGATACTTTTCAAACATTGTGCGTAATGCAAAAATCTGGTTAGTTCAGCCTTTACCAGGCATAAAACCACTCTGAACATACCACACTTTCTCTGATGTAAGACCCCGTACTTTTTCAATAACAACCTTACCAAACACTTTCCCTGGCATACTTAGTAGGCTAATACCACAACAGTTCTTGCATTCAGTCTGATCACCTTTTCCCTTATACAAGGGAACAATAATAGCATCATTCCAATCCCAAGGGACCGTTCCCTAACTCCCAGCAGAACTGGCAAATTTCAGTTAACCAGTCAATTACAGAGTCACCACCATATTTCAACATCTCGGCAGTTATGCCCTCAACTCCCAGAGCCTTACCATTCTGAAGATATTTTAGAGCTTTACTCACCTCTTCTCTTGAGATCCCTCCTGTGCTTCCCTCCTTCACTGTAACATCATCTGCTTCTGCCTCAGAATCACCTTTGCTTTCCTGATCTAATAACTCACAGAAGTATTCACCCAATCTTTCACTTAACTCGTTGGGCTCCCATATCACTTCCCCGATCATATTCTTCACACAACTGACAACTTTGTTTCCCCCATTTTTTCTGAGTCTCACGAACTTCCAGAAAGCCTTTCTATCTTTCCAAAAAGCCAGTTCATGCTTTCCCACCTTCTCCTTCCTATCTTTTGCCTTACTCTGGCGAACCAGCTTAGCAGCTTCACGCTTCTTTGAGCGATATTCTTTTTTTTTTTTTTTTTTTTTGATTGGAGGTTTAACGACCACCGTGAGCAACTCAATGGGCTATAAGCAGTCGCCCGTCCCTAATTTAGGGTCACTGGTTCCAGGGAAGGGAGAGAGCCAGTGCCGTAAGACAAACACAACATCCATGCCTCACCGGGATTCGAACCCAGACCCCTCACGGACGAATGATCAGAGGCCAGCGCCTTAGACCACTGCGCCACCGGGGCGGCTTGAGCGATATTCATCCACAGAGACTCTACCTTGCAACATCCCCAAATAGGCTTCCTTCTTTCTCTTTACTGCCTCTTCAATCTCACTATTCCACCAAGCATCACTTCTATTGCTACCCATTCTTGTGGTGCCACAGACCTCTTTAGCAGCAGTGACAACACAGTTCTTAAAACATTCCCACTTCTTTTCTACATCCCTATCACCAGACTTCGGCTCCTTCAGTCGTTCTCTGAGTAAGTCAGAATAATGCCGATGGTCTTCAAGGAGCCTATCAACCTTTATTCTTTCTATCCTGGGTCTCTTCCTATTCCTTCAGCCAACATAAAGTTTCACTCGTAACACTAACAAGTAATGATCAGAACCAACACCCGCACCTCTCATTACACGAGTGTCAACAACTAAGAGTTTCAGACGCTGATCGTAGACAACAAAATATATCACACTCTTTTAACCAAGAGTACGATTTTTCCAAGTATATGTGTGGATATACTTGTGGTTGAAAAACGTATTAGCATTCCAGTATTTACAATGGTTTGAAAATAATCACAATTGCAGTAATGATTTATAGCAGAATTTTTTTAATTCAGTATGATTCACATCATTTTCATTCAATGAAAAATAATTTATATTAAAATAACTAAAGTCTGAAGTGAAAGCACAGGAACTAATGAACCAGCAATCCTCCTCCTACATTGGAATAATTACAAATTATTCCTTCCCATATGGTGCTGCTTCCTTTCATATCCAGACAACTCACTTTTATATTCAAATACGGCTTTATTTATTTTATAAAACTGATGCAAGAGTTTGTGTAAAATGCAGAAAAATTTTGCACATGTTCCTAATATCATTAAAGAAGAAGAAAAAAAAAAAGATCCAATACCAGTTATAGGTTGAACTTCAACTACAGCAGCATTTTCAGCAGTAGATACAACTTTATAATAAGTAATAGCTTCTTTTCCATTCTTCACATGTGGCTTGTATTTTATTTCACGTGGAACATCAGGTTGCAAAACCATCTGAAAAAAAAAATCGTTTATAAAAAGAGCCACCGTATTTTAAATTATATGGTTCGTTCACAATATCTAAATCTGTAAGTTGAAATTAAAATAATGATACAATGCCCACACATATGAGAAAAAAATAAAAAGCAGTTATCCATAATTACAAAATATCTGATGATGCTATTTAAAAGCAACAACTTATTGTTTTATTTATTTGTTGTTGTTTTTTAATTTGAACTAGAATACTTGTTAATGAAATTTAAATCGAACTAATTTTATAAATGAAATAATATGTTGCATGAATAACAATAATACCTTTAATTAAACTCCATAAATTTCCAAACTACAACAGAATCTGAGTAACAAAGGAAAAGAGAAGCCAGCAACAATGCCCTTAGTCTTAAATTTTAAACATTTTGAAGTAAAACACTTGCATATCATTTATAATAATGTTGCTGATTAACTACAGAAATAAAAAATTAAAATGCTATTCAATATTTTATTTGTTCTGTTCACTAAAATATGCTACCAACTTATCAGTATCTAATAAGTTTGCAAAGTTGTATGGAGTCAATAAAACAGCAAAGGAATTACGTTGCTCCTGATGCGTGAATGATTACTGATAAATTTCAATTTATTATTTATTTATTTATTTATTTATTTACCAGAGTTTCTTACTGCAGACTCAAAAAAAAAAAAAGATCCAATTTCAACATACAACATTAAGAAAATTCTTACTGCAAATCATCATTGAAAAAATTCATATGTAAGATCACTTCACGAAGATAAGGAAGTATTTCCATATGTTGCTGATAATCAATGGTTAAACCTCAATGTTACAGAAGCCGATACATTGAAAAAACATTCGAATTTTCATGACCGATGTTTGAAACTGCTAAAGAATATTTTATATGAAAAGCAAACAATTTTTTTTATTGCATTCCTGTAAAGAGGAAGCGAATATCACAAAACCCGAACAAGATTTTTTTTTTTTTTAAATAAGAGGAAAATAAAACAAAAATAAAACCGAGAACAAACAGAAGAAAAAACACAACAAACCCCAACCGTCTGAAGCAAACGAGTTCCAAACAAGTGAAATAAAACAACAACAAAAAAACAACAGAAGAACGTACGGAAGCAGATTAGTGACTGATTCTCTTATGGCTTCGTCAAGGGCAAGCATGAAGAAAATCACTCACTTATCTACAGAGACCATAGGTGTGTGTGTTTCTGCTAATTTAGTTTGATATAAGGACAAATTAAATTTAAGGTTAAATTTGACAGATTTAAAAAGGGACTGCTAACCCAAAATCAGCAAACTAAACCGCATTGCCTGACTTCACACAAATAACCAAGAGAATTTCAGCAAACTACACTTTTAGAAGGATGACAAACACCCCACATTATGCAATCCCAGAGAAAAAATTGAATACTGAATAAGTGTGAATAGCCTAGCCAAAGAAAAGCTTTTCTTTAAGTGTGAATAGAATAGACAAAGAAAAGCTTTTCTTTGGCTAGACAATTCACACTTATTCAGTATTCAATCTTTTCTCTGGGATTACATAATTTGGGGTGTTTGTCATCCTTCAAAAAGTGTAGTTTGCTAAAATTCTCTTGGTTATTTGTGTGAGGTTGGGGAATGTGGTTTAGTTTGCTGATTTTGGGTTAGCAGTACCTTTTTAAATCTGTCAAATTTAACCTTAAATTTAATTTGTCCTTATAGCAAACTAAATTAGCAGAAACACACACTCCCATGGTCTCTGTAGAAAAGTGAGCGATTTTCTTCCTTGACGAAGCCATAAGAGAATCAGTCATTGATCTGCTTCTCTACGTTCTTCTGTTTTTTTTTTGGGGGGGGGGGGTTCACTTGTTCGGAACTCATTTGCTTCAGACGGTTGGGGTTTCTTCTGTTTTTTCTTTTGTTTGTTCTCGGTTCTATTTTTGTTTTATTTTCCTCCTATTTTTAAAAACAAATTTCTTGTTCGGGTTTTGCGTTATTTTAGTATTGTGGTTTGAACTTTCTTTCATGCAGCCTTAGGCTATATATATATATATATATATATATAAGGGATATAAGGTCAAGTGATGCGTAACATCACAGCCTCTCCTTGACAAATGTCAACCCCGCCTTCTTGTGGTACATCTTGTTCCCACTAAAGGGGCTCTGACAACCGCCAATAGCGGTATAACTATACCATCGGGATTAGAGGAAATGCTATCCCATACTCACCAACCCGCGTGGCCAGCGTGCTGAGTAATGGCCAAACCCCTCCAAAATGACTCCACAACTTAAATCTTGGCGCTCAGTCTCCGGCAGCTGGAATGTACCTGGCCAAGGCAGCGGCCAGTGCGACATGAAGGCAGAGGGTGCTAAAAATCCCCGGAGGACCGGACTAGGCTGCCATCTCACGCTGACCTTGGCTACGTATAATGGACGCTCCCTATCTTCTGATTCAAGGCTTCTTGAATTGGAAGAGGAACTACAAAGGATCAAGTGGCACATCGTCGGGCTAAGTGAGGTAAGGAGAAAAGGAGAAGATCTCATTGAACTGAAAAGTGGACATCTCTTCTACTATCGTGGGACAGATACTGGCAGAACTAGTGGTGTTGGATTTATAATGAACAAGAAACTGAAGGATAAAGTTGTAGAAGTTGAAAGTTCCTCTGACAGAGCAGCACGACTCGTTATCCAACTCTCGAGAAGATACAAGGCTCAGATTATTCAAACTTATGCACCCACCACAAGTCATCCTGAAGAAGAAATTGAAGAATTTTATGAGGAAACTCATCATCTAAATAATAAAGGCAAGCAACACTTGAAGATAATTATGGAAGATTTCAATGCAAAAATAGGGCAACAGCAACAGAAACCAGCGTGGAAATACTCTCGTAGAGTTTGCAGAGGCAGAAGAGTTTTTCATCTTGAACTACTTTTTCAAGAAAAAGTCACGCAGGAAATGGACATGGAGACATCCAAATGGGACGACAAGTGAAATTGATTTTATTATGTGTAACAAAAAATTTGTCATAGAAGACTGGAGTGTCCTAAACAAGTTCAACACAGGTAGTGACCATAGATTGGTGAGATGTAAGATGCACCTCAACACTAAACTCGAACGTGGCAACCTCATAAGACAAACAAAATTTATTGACATAACCAACCTTAAAAAACACCATAATACCTTCAAATTGGAACTGAAGAACAGATTCTCTGCTTTAAAAGGCCTAACATCAGAAGAAGTGGTTATTTCTGAAGGTAACAGAAAAGTAACCAAAGTTCTTATGGAAACAGCAACAAAATTAGCTGGGTCTAAGAACAAGTTGCATGTGAATAAATTATCAGGAAAACCCAAAATGTTGATGCAAAAAAGAAGAAATATGAGGACAACTAAAGAAGATGTGACTTCCAAAGTGGAATATATAGAGCTATGCAAGACAGTACGAAAAAGTATCACTGAAGACGTAAGGAAATTCAACTGTGAACTAGTGAGGAAAGCAACTGAAAACAACCAAAGCCTAAAGATAGCAAAGGGACATCTCAGTAAGGGAATAAAACAGATTATGGCACTGAGAAAAGAAGATGGTTCCGTAACAAGAAATAGAGGGAAAATTTTGACAAGAGTGAAAGATTTCTACTCCAAATTATATGAAAGGGGTGATACATGTACTCCAGACATCGTGAAGGGTACCAGTACCAGAGTTCTTCCAGTCCTTCCAGCAGAAGTTGCACATGCAATCAAGAACATGAAGCGGGGAAAAGCTCCAACAGAAGATGGAATTACTGTAGACATCATACAAGAAGCAAGTGGAGAAACCGAAACAGTACTCGCCCAAATTTTCACTCGATGCCTTAATGAAGGGAAGATTCCTGAGGATTGGAACAATGCTACAATGATCCTGCTACATAAAAAAGGTGACATTGAGGATTTCAGGAACTACAGACCTATCAGCCACCTATCAGTGGTTTATAAAATCTTCACTAAAGTTCTTTCACACCGCTTGAAGGTAACACTGGACATGGCTCAACCGAGAGAACAAGCTGGATTCAGGAGTGGCTACAGCACAATAGATCATATCCACGTACTGAGAGAACTAACTAAAAGAGCGAGGGAATGTGAACTTCCGTTGTGCATGGCTTTTATCGATTATGAAAAAGCCTTTGATTCGGTGAAACCATCAGCAGTTAGAATGGCTCTGAAATCCTGCGGTTTTGAAGATGCATACATTAATATTATTAATAACATCTATGAAAACGCATGCAAAGATTTGGCTGTTTGATAATACAACACACATAAAAATTGGAAAGGGAGTGAGACAACGTGACACCATATCTCCGAAGCTCTTTAATGCCACATTGGATAATGTCTTTCAATCACTGAACTGGGAAAACAAAGGGATAAAGATTAATGGAGATGATCTAACCCACCTTCGTTTTGCTGATGACGTAATCATTTTTGCAACTACCCCATCAGAGCTGCAGTGTGTGATCCAGGAACTTGCTGACAAGAGTAAAGAAGTGGGATTAAAAACGAGCTTTCAGAAGACAAAAGTGATGTTCAATGCTTTTACAAGAAATGAAGACTTTTCGATTGATGGGGAAAAGCTGGAGATAACAGACACCTATGTTTATCTTGGACAGCAGATATCAAGTGAGGGTCACATTGATGAAGAAATTAATCGGCGTACAAAACTTGCCTGGAAAGCTTTTGGAAGAAACAGAATAATTTTCAAGAGAAATATGCCATTATGTCTTAAAAGAAAAGTGTTTCATCAATGCATCCTTCCAGTGCTTACGTATGGTGCAGAGACGTGGACCGTAACTAAAAGAGACATACCAAGGCTGCAGACAACTCAAAGTGGCATCGAGAGAGGTGCATGCTTGGTGTAACCAGATGAGATAAGAAGAGGGACTCGTGGATCCGAAAAATGACAAGACTGGAAGACATCATGATCAGAGTTAAATCCCTGAAATGGCAATGGGCTGGACATACTGCCAGAAGGACAGACCATCGATGGACAGCCGAAATTTTAGATTGGATTCAGAGGGACAGGAAAAGACCCAGAAAACGACCACACAGGACATGGGTGGATGAAATTCAGGAGTATGCGGGAGTGACATGGAGGAGACTGGCACAAGACAGACCGTTGTGGAGGAAACTTGGGAAGACCTTCGTCCAGCAGTGGATTGATAATGGTTGATGATGATGATGATATATCCTCCATGTCACTCCTGCATACTTTCGAATTTCATCCACCCATCTCCCATGTGGTCTTCTTCTGGGTCTTTTCCTGTCCCTTGGAATCCAATTTAAAATTTCGGCTGTTTATCGATGGTCTGTCCTTCTGCCAGTATGTCCAGCCTAATGCCATTTCAAGGATTTAACTCTGATCATGATGTCTTCCACTCTTGTTGATCCACGAGTTCCTCTTCTTATCTCTCCTGGTTACACCAAGCATGCACCTCTCCATGCTTATTTGAGTTGTCTGCAGCCTTTGTATGTCTCTTTTAGTTAAGGTCCACGTCTCTGCACCATACGTAAGCACTGGAAGGATGCATTTATGAAACACTTTTCTTTTAAAGACATAATGGCATATTGCTCTTGAAAATTATGCTGTTTCTTCCAAAAGCTCTCCAGGCAAGTTTTGTACGCCGATTAATTTCTTCATCAATGTGACCCTCACTTGATATCTGCTGTCCAAGATAAACGTATGTGTCTGTTATCTCCAGCTTTTATCCATCAATCGATAAATCTTCATTTCTTGTGAAAGCATTGAACATCACTTTTGTCTTCTGAAAGTTCATTTTTAATTCCACTTCTTTACTCTTGTCAGCAAGTTCCTGGATCATACTCTGCAGCTCTGATGGGGTGGTTGCAAAAATGACTACGTCATCAGTAAAACGAAGGTGGGTTAGATAATTTCCATTATTCTTTATCCATTTGTTTTCCCAGTTCAATGATTGAAAGACATTTTCCAAAGTAGCCTTAAAGAGCTTCGGGGATATGGTGAGTGTCACCTTGTCTCACTCCCTTTCCAATTTTTATGTGTGTTGTATTTTCAAACAGCCAAATCTTTGCATGCGTTTTCATAGATGTTATTAATAATATTAATGCATGCATCTTCAAAACCGCAGGATTTCAGAGCCATTCTAACTGCTGATGGTTTTACCGAATCAGGCTTTTTCATAATCGATAAAAGCCATGCACAACAGAAGTTCATATTCCCTTGCTGTTTCAATTAGTTCTCTCAGTACGTGGATATGATCTATTGTGCTGTAGCCACTCCTGAATCCAGCTTGTTCTCTTGGTTGAGCCATGTCCAGTGTTACCTTCAAGCGGTGTGAAAGAACTTTAGTGAAGATTTTATAAACCACTGATAGGTGGCTGATAGGTCTGTAGTTCCTGAAATCCTCAATGTCACCTTTTTTATGTAGCAGGATCATTGTAGCGTCATTCCAATCCTCAGGAATCTTCCCTTCATTAAGGCATAGAGTGAAAATTTGGGCGAGTACTGTTTAGATTTCTCCACTTGCTTCTTGTATGATGACTACAGTAATTCCATCTTCTCCTGGAGCTTTTCCCCCTTCATGTTCTTGATTGCATGTGCAACTTCTGCTGGGAGGACTGGAAGAACTCTGGTACTTGTACCTTTCATGATGTCTGGAGTACATGTATCACCCCTTTCATATAATTTGGAGTAGAAATCTTTCACTCTTGTCAAAATTTTGCCTTTATTTCTTGTTACAGAACCATCCCTTTGCTATCTTTAGGCTTTGGTTGTTTTCAATTGCTTTCCTCACTAGTTCACAGTTGAATTTCCTTATGTCTTCCGTGATACTTTTTCGTACTGTCTTGCATAGCTCTATATATTCCACTTTGGAAGTCACATCTTCTTTAGTTGTCCTCATCTTTCTTCTTTTTTGCATCAACATTTTGGGTTTTCCTGATAATTTGTTCACATGCAACTTGTTCTTATATCCAGCTCATTTTGTTGCTGTTTCCATAAGAACTCTGGTTACTTTTCCGTTAACTTCAGAAATATCCACTTCTTCTGATGTTAGGCCTTCTAAAGCAGAGAATCTGTTCTTCAGTTCTAACTTGAAGGTATTATGGTGTTTTTTAAGGTTGGTTATGTCAATACATTTTGTTTGCCTTATGAGCTTGCCACGTTCAAGTTTAGTGTTGAGGTGCATCTTGCATCTCACCAATCTATGGTCATTACATGTGTTGAACTTGTTTAGCACACTGCAGTCTTCTATGACGAATTTTTTGTTGCACATAATAAAATCAATTTCACTTGTCGTCCCATTTGGATGTCTCTTTGTCCATTTCCTGTGTGGCTTTTTCTTGAAAAAAGAGTTCAAGATGAAAAACCCTTCTGCCTCTGCAAACTCAACGAGAGTATTTCCACGCTGGTTTCTGTTGCCGTGACCAAATTTATCTACTTATGTTTCATTCTGTTGCCATTGCCCTATTTTTGCATTGAAATCTCCCATAATTATCTTCAAGTGCTGCTGAGCTTTATTATTTAGATGACGAATTTCCTCATAAAATTCTTCAATTTCTTCTTCAGGATGACTTGTGGTGGGTGCATAAGTTTGAATAATCTGAGCCTTGTATCTTCTTGAGAGTTGGATAACGAGTCGTGCAGCTCTGTCAGAGGAACTTTCAAGTTCTACAACTTTGTCCTTCAGTTTCTTGTTTATTATTAATCCAACACCACTAGTTCTGCCAGTATCTGTCCCACGATAGTAGAAGAGATGTCCACTTTTCAGTTCAATGAGATCTTCTCCTTTTCTCCTTACCTCACTTAGTCTGACGATGTCCCACTTGATCCTTTGTAGTTCCTCTTCCAATTCAAGAAGCCTTGAATCAGAAGATAGGGAGCGTCCATTATACGTAGCCAAGGTCAGCATGAGATGGCAGCCTAGTCCGGTCCTCCGGGGATTCTTAGCACCCTCTGCCTTCATGTCGCACTGGCCACTGCCTTGGCCAGGTACATTCCAGCTGCCGGAGACTGAGCGCCAAGATTTAAGTTGTGGAGTCATTTTGGAGGGGTTTGGCCATAACTCAGCACGCTGGCCAAGCGGGTTGGTGAGTGTGGGATAGCATTTCCTCTAATTCCGATGGTATAGTTATACCGCTATTGGCAGTCGTCAGAGCCCCTTTAGTGGGAACAGGATGCACCACGAGAAGGCGGGGTTGACATTTGTCAAGGAGAGGCTGTGATGTTATGCATCACGTGACCTTACATCCCATATATATATATAAAAAAACATGTCTGTTGTAAACCAGTGTGATTAAACATAAAAATTGACAAACATGTAAAATATTTCAGAACTACACTTCCAAATATCTTGGCATACAGTGAAGTAATCAGGAAGGGAATGACATGGAGGTTATGATGCTTCATACACAAACCAAATGTCATTAGCCTACAGTGTTGCATGATATACAGGGTGTCCCACGATTCATTGGACAGTGGAATATCTTGTGATTGGACAAAGCTATTGAGGTGAAACAAAAAGCAATGTAAATTAGTGAAGATGAGCTACCACGGAATGCAAAAGTTGACCCCTTTCCCCGTGGTTTAGGGGAATGGGAGGAAAATGAAAATGAAAATCTTCGATAAAATTTATTATTTGTCAATGTACAACTTATGTCCAAAGACTGCTCAATTGAAAGACATGTTTATGAACAGATCATTAGCGAAAACACAATTGAATGTCACCGAAAGCGCGCGTAATGGCAGGAGTGCGAAATGTGATGTTCCATGTATCCAAAACCCCAGAAATTACCCAGAAATGAAACTGTTTGTTGCAAATGTAGATGCATGGAGGCATGAAACAATGTTCTACCAGACTCTTGTAGTCATACACATCCACGTAATGTGTGTGCTGTGAGGAGCCAGTACTGTTTGTTGTTTGGATGCACCGATGACATTACGCATGCTAACTAAACAACAAAATGGATACAACACCGAAGAGTCACTGTTTCGAGACAGAAAAAACAATTTTTATTTCCATATTGAAAAGTACAGGTCTTATGACTTATGACCTAAAATAAGGTGCCCAAATGTGTTCGTGCCTGCATGCACAAGTTCGGGTCAGCGTTATTCCCAGTGTGGAACTTGTTGGATGTCAGAGCAGTCCTCAGCCCAGACAACATATCATGTGTGCAGATCAGCTGTTCAACTGGATAACAAAACATAAAAGAAACATAAAAGGAAGCAAACTACGACCACATCTCATTACGTGTTCAAAGTGACCACCATTGTTCTGGAGACACATTCCGAATCTGGTCATAAGTGCTTTCTGTGTTGCTGATTGCACAGTTCTGGGCGATATTCTTCTACATTCTGAACGCATTCTTTGTTGCAGTTCATCCAATGTATGCATGTCATTTGAATAAACAACTGTTTTCCAAATGACCCCATAGTAAATAATGTAGTGGTGTCAAATCAGGAGATCTCGGAGGCCACTTGATTGGTCCATGGGTACCAATCCATCAGTTAGGAAAGTGAACATTCAAATATTCTATCAGAGGGCGAAAAGTATGTGGTGGTGCACCATCGTGCTGAAACCACATGTCCTGCCTTTCACTTAGTGGTATGTCCTCCAGCAACCCAGGTAAAATATTCCTCAGGAAATGAAGGTAGCGATTGCCTGTCAAAATAACTTTGTAAAAATAAGGACCTACGATGTGGTTATTCAGCATGCCACACCATACGTTTATACCCAAAACACGTTGAAACCGTGTTTGTCTCATCCAGTGAGGATTTATGTATTTCCAATAATGGCAATTGTGTCGATTGCCATTAGTGAATCCGGGCTTCGTCACTTCATAGAATTTTCGCCTTAACGTTGACATTGTTCACGAGGATAGAGAAGCAGGCCAGGAATTCTAACCTCCTTTCCGGATCATTGGCGTCCAATCCTTGTGTTAAGGTGTTTGTCTACATTAAAATACCCATAAAAAATTTTATTATATTACTTGAAAGAGTACTCTTTTAGGAATCCAAAACACTTTGATTTTTGTTTCTACGCTTATTGGAACAGAAGTTATAGCCAATTGAATAAACCGGAAGTGAGATCGATCGAACAGTAAAAAGTTAAACATTGTAATTCACAAGTGATTTTCTTTGCTTATATATTTTTTAATGCTAACAGAATTTATTTGTAATGATTTTGAATTCATTTATTTGCATTTGGCAACACTTAATTAATTAAATAATATATTTTATGTTCTGTGGAATGGCAATCAGTATTATTCTGAGATTTGGTTACGTTTGCTTTGCGCTTTGTTTAGTCATAATTTTTGGTGAAATTTTGTATGTTCCATTGCTATTTTAGTAGTGAACTTGCTTTAGATTTATTGTTTGTCATTTGAAGTGAATTAAGATGCCAAAAGTAAGGTCTAAGAGATCGAAAAAACGATCCTTTCACGGCAATCGCTACACTGCCCCTAAGCCATGTGATAGTGACGATGTAATGACTGCAAGTTCAAGTAAGCTAAAAATTCTGAATATTCAAGTAAATGTATCAGACAATGAAACAGATGCGCCCAAAGGCAATAGAATATTTGATATTGAGACTTTAATATCTGTGTTGTCCAAACTATATTGCCCAGAATGCTTTCAAACTGATTTAAAATTGGTTGAATATTCAAAATTTGGACTGTGCTCAAGCTTGTGTTTAATTTGTAAGTGTGGTCTCAAAATGGGTTTTTCTTCAACTCGCAAGGAACACAACAAAAACTTGATAAATTCAGCATTAGTTCTTGGATTGCGATTAATTGGAAAGGGTTATTCTGCAGCGAGAAAGCTGTTATTCACTTTGAACTTGCCTTTTCTATCTAAGGCAGCTTTCAGACGGCATGAAGGCCACCTATTTGAAGCTGTACAAGCTGCAACTGAACAAAACATGCAAGCAGCAGCAACAGAAGTAAAGAATTTAAAAAGGAGTACATCTAAGAAAACAACAAAAATTACAGCTTGTGGTGTGTCAGTCGATGGCACTTGGCAGCGGCGCGGGCATACATCCCTCAATGGTTGCGTGTCAGTAATTTCCATTGACACTGGGAAAGTTTTA
This sequence comes from Macrothele yani, assembly GCA_039090855.1. Lineage (NCBI taxonomy): Eukaryota > Metazoa > Arthropoda > Arachnida > Araneae > Macrothelidae > Macrothele > Macrothele yani. The sequence goes on from CM076990.1 coordinate 116,817,285, forward strand.
GATTTGGAAGTTATGACACAATATTGTTACAAGTGTAAAAGAGACTATGATTCGAGTAAGGAGCACCTATGCTCAAATCACACAGGATCTGCATCAAGCATGGAATCAGTGGGAGTGTATAGAATATTTGAACGGTCTAAAAAAATCGACAACTGAAGTACACCAAATACTATGGAGATGGTGACTCCAAAGGCTATATGGAAGTAAAAGACATTTACGGGCAAGACACAGTTCAAAAACTGGAGTGTATAGGCCATGTGCAGAAAAGAGTTGGTTCTCGCTTGAAGAATTTGAAAAAAAGCAAAAAAGGAATCGGAGCGAAAGGGAAATTAACCGATAAGTTTATAGACAAACTGCAGAATTACTATGGCATTGCTATCTGGAGCAATGTAGGAAATTTGCAGAGTATGCAAACTGCGGTTATAGCTGCATTTTTTCACTGCTGTTCCAGCGACAAGAACATAATGCATGGACACTGCCCGACAGGATCAGACAGCTGGTGTAAATACCAGCGCGCATTATCTGCTGGTAATCTGATTTGTGATAAATCTCCTGGTCTTCCAGATTCTGTCATAAAGGGTTATAAAACCAGTGTACATGAGTCTGTGTAATCAAGCTCTACTTTCAAAATGTTTGCATGGGAAGACCCAAAACTGTAATGAAAGTTTTAACAATTTGCTATGGACTGTTTTACCAAAAGAAACATTTGTTGGACTGCAGATCATGATATTAGGAGCAAATATTGCAGTTTTGCTGTTTAATTTTGGTTATTTTGGACTGTTACCTGTGTTCGAAATATTAGGAATACCATTTGAACAAAAGATGGTTAATGATTACTTGAGACTGGACAATGAGTGAATAATGAATTCGAGACGTCAATCCTTACCCCACTGCAAAACTTGCTCGGAAAAAAAGAAGAGCTGCAAAAAAATCAAAATTGGCACGAAATGAAATCAAGGAAGGTTGTACATATAAGAGTGGCGAATTTTAAATGTGATGAACAAGTAGTATATAGACTTTTCTTCAAATCAAATCTTTTAACGCGTTTTCTGAAAAACTAAATTTTTAGCTATATTTCCGTACGAGAAATGTGATTACTCAAAAAGTTTTCAAGATATGGTATCGAAATTTTGTTCTATTGTTTCAAATATTCTCTTCTATGCTTTGAACTAAAAGTTAAAGTGTACATGCGTATTTGGTGATATTATAAGTGTTTAAACATGATGCAATAAGATTTTTTCAATAAATTTTCAAAAAAAATTTGCAGTTTTTGTTCGATTTGCTATAATAATGTGAATTTAAGGAATATCACAAAGTTTTTAGTTCATTGCACAGGAAAGGGTTACAGTTATATACAGTATCCAGGAAATTGAAATATATATAGTTTAATTGACTGTACAGTGTCTGGCGTCCGTATGAAATTTTACTTAATTTTTACTCACAATGACACGTTTCATAACATTTTAAAGAAATTTTGTCAAAGTTATAAGGTTTTTTTTTTTCATGTTTTGCATTGCATATTAACTTGAATTGTGTGTATTTAATTAACTTGTGTTAATTTAAAAAAAATGCTTCTAACGTAGACAAATACAGATAGTGCAGCTTGTAAGGGTGATATTTGTTATTGCGTAAAATATGGTGCACAGATGTTTTTGAAATGCCTACTTCACCGGATACTTGTGGCACTGACATACATGGATTCAAATGAAATGTACCCAGTACTGCAGTAGCATGTGCCTCATCAGTTGCAGTTTTTGGATGGTACGCCTTTTTCCTGGATGGCAATGTGCCACCACTGCGCAGTTTGTGTTCCACATGTCGAAATAAGTTTTTACTAGGCGGATGATGGTCTGGATATTTCTCTCTATACACTTGGGCTGCTGAACGACAATTTTATTTACACTCTCCGTAAATTAGTAGCACATCTACATATTCATCATTGGAGAACACCGTCGTACCTTATGGTCTTCGCAGGTTAAAGAAATGAAAGAAAACAAACTGACCTAAAAAACTTGGTCGACAACATTGTGCAATAATTACGGAATACCACTGAATGACACTACTGTCTACAACACGATTACAGCAGGAAACGCCAGCATTCAGTAAGAGTACTGGAACACCGTTCATACGTCGTCTAACATTTCACTTGGAAACGTAGTCTCATACGATATTTGCATAATCCCTCGCACTGCGACGTGTATTTAGTTGGTTTAGGTGTTGCCTATCAAGGAACGTATGACCTCACACCTCTTGGTACGTAGCTTCGTACAAAATCTGCGTAAGGGAGTGAATGCTAACATGGCGATATTCCCTATAACGACATCGAAAGCAGCTGTCTTTTGGTAGATATCTTTTACAGTGCAAACTCATTTTCGTGATGTTTTTCGTCCACTTCTAACTTACACCCCCTTCCCCTCCAACACGGAAGAACAGTTAATTGCACAAGCTGTTGTGTCTACTGTTCGGTATTTATGTGGTTTTTTTACATCGCATAACACAGACCAATGGAATTGGCCAATGACACAATAGCATTTATTCGCGGAATGTCGTACATTCACCCTCGATGAGCCGCAATCTGTTTCAATGAGTATGGGGATTACACTTATGGCGCAGCATGCTTTACCACCACAATGGTATTTTGCGATATTCTGCGTAGTTTGCTGGAGGACCTACACTAAGTAAATCGGAACACCCATGGTTTTAGCCAGATGGTGCGCCGCCTCGTCCTTATGACCCAATATGAGGATCGGGGAGGTGTCAATATCCTATAGCACATTTGTTTCACGCCTCCATTCATCTACATTTGCAACAAACAGTTTCCTTTCTGGGTTATTTTTGGGGTTTTGGAGACGTGGAACATCACATTTCACACCCCCGCCATTTCGCGCGCTTTCGGTGAAATTCAATTGTGTTTTCGCTAATGACCTGTTAATAAGCATGGCTTTCAAATGAGCAATCTTTGGACATACGTTGTGCATTGACGAAAAATTTTTATCGCAGATTTTAGTTTTCATTTTCCTCCCATTCCCTCAAACCCCTAGGAAGTGGGTCAACTTTTGCATTCTGTGGTAGCTCATCTTCACTAATTTACATTGCTTTTTGTTTCACCTCAATAGCTTCGTCCGATCACGAGATATTCTACTGTCCAATGAATCGTGGAACACCCTGTATATTACCCTCATTATCATACAGTATTAAAAAATCATCTACTACAGTAGAACAAAGAAAAAAATTAAATAACAGACCTTTATGATGCACAAACTGAGATTTACAAAAATTTTATAAACTTTAAAAAACATAATATGATACAAGAACTAATTATTACTTCACAGTTAGAACAGTAAAAATTGGAGAACTTACTCTGACTTTGTTGTTTATTTTGCCTTCTGCAATTGGTATGTTAATAACACCTAAATAAGAAATGTAATTTTACTTTTAATGTACTGATAAAACAAACATTAATTAATAAAAGCAATTTGATCAGGAATAGCATGTCAGCAGATGCGATTAATAACTGAACATAACACAATGCTATTTACACTGGCTCAGGAAAATAAATGCCTTATTTCTTCCCTCTGAAACAAAATAAAAAAATTTGATTAATCAGTCAACAAATCAATTCTCAAACACTGTCAGAATGCTTTCTGCCAGAATACAATTCTAATCATAAAAATCAAAAGACTGGCATGGTGGAATGGCAGAACATACTAATTGGGAAATTCAAATAGCAAGAAATTTAGTCACCAAATCTTCAATGAAATTACAATTCCATCCATCAATGTTCACTTCCAAGTGAAAGTTATTGCAGAAAAGAAAAAAAAATTACAAGTACACTATAACATACTCAGTCAAAAGTATACACAGTGCATTCCCAAAATGCAAAGTGGCAGAATGAAGAAATTGAAAAATATTTAGTTATTATCCCAATAGAAATGCAAAGATAATGCATTCTTATGAAAGACAAACAAGATATGAAAACCATATGCTCTGTTACAATCTTAAAATGAAACAAGAAAGATGACACCAAATTTTCGGATAAGTAGGTCTTTTGAATCCATTCCGACACAAATTAAATTTATCAAAGCTGTTCAAAGTCAAAGGGTCCTGTTTAGAAAACAATCAACTGGCTCCAACAATCGATAAAACATCCAGAAATAGAAACATCTACTTAGTTCCACCAGCGGCTAAAAAGCATGTTACGAAAATTAACAAATGGCGAATAAAAAGTTTCTCATACTACAAAGGAAGGTACCAGAGACAAAGAGATTTTCAAATCAAACAGTTAAAAGGAGAAATATAGAAGGGAACATGATATAAGTCTACATCTGCTAGCGGAAAAAATTTGCATAACAGAAAAGTTGAAAATAGGTGAAAATTATTCTTCATGGAAAACGAGTTCGACCTTTACACAGCGAGTGGGAAATCTTTGTGTTACTTAAAGAGGATACTGCTCCACATCTCTGTTGTAGCGAATGGCATACAGTGAAGAAGAAATTTCTCAATACAGTTTTTACAAGCGGCGATACAGCTGCAAACTGAGGTACACAAACACCACCTACCGACAGAACCGTGAACTACAAAATTCTTCATATATTAGCCTTAAGTGCACCACAAGGTAAATGGCATCCGGTGTTGAAAGAATTTTTTTAAATATCACATGTAAAAGCAGTGATATTAAGAAAAATAGAATAAGTATATGCACCTCTAGCGACAAAATTGTGCACTATTTTGGAAAGAAACTACACACACAGTTAGCATAGTTAATAGTATCTGACTGAAGAAAAAAGTTTATCAATCAGGTTTTTAGTCCCACAGATATTGTTGTGAACAAAAATTTGAACTTACGCCCTCTGGTGGCAGACTTGTGTGCTAAGAAATATTTGAAATTATATGAGAAACATTTCGCAGTGGATATTCTCTCCCACAAAGAAATAATTTTTCAAATCGGACTCTTAGAAGCAGAGATATCAACAAAAATAACATATACGTTTACGCCCCTTGACGTAAAAACCATGCATTATTTTAAAAAGAAAATATAATATTTTTAAAAGTTTTTCGATGTAAGCAGTATTGGTCAACGAAACAATTTTTTCAATCGAGTTTTCAGGAGCTCAGATTTTGCTACAAATACATGAGACGCAAAAATCACTTATGCGCCCTGGTGGCCAAACTGTTCTTTAACAAAGATTAGAAATTCTTCCTATCAGCAGCTGTATCCAGTACAGAAAGAATTTTTCAAATCGAAATTTTAAAAGCAGAAATATCGGGGAAAACGCGATTTACCTTAACGCCCCCTAGCGGAAAATCTGTGTGTTACTTGAAATATTTGAAATTATATGAGAGCATTTCACAACAGAAACGCTATCTAACAAAGAAGGAATTTTTCAAATCCGACACTTAGGAGCAGAGATATTGACAGGAAAAGGAATATACATCTACTACCCCCCCCCCCCACACACACACACCTGGCGGAAAAAACATACATTATTTTAAGAAAGAAAACAACCTCAAATGTTTATCGACCGGAGTGGTATCGGGTCCATGAAAGATTTTTTTTCAATCGTGCTTTTAGAAGCTTAGATTTTCTTAGAAATACCTACGAAACAGAAATGAAGGCCTCCCTGGTGGCCAAAACATATTTTATAAAAAATTAGAAATTACAATCAAAACATTTCCAACCAGGAGTTGTATCCGGTGCAGGAAGAATTTTTCAAATCGGAGTTTTAGAAGCAGTGATATCGGGTACAGCACAATTTAGCTTTACTGACACTAGCGGAAAGTCAATGAATTACTTGAAAATTTCAAAATTATATGAAAAATATGTTGCACCAGAAACTCTATCCAACAAAGAAGAAAATTTTCAAATCCGACTCTTAGAAGCACAGATATTGACAAAAACAAGATATACATCTACGCCCCTGGTGGAGAAACCATGCATTATTTTAAGAAGAAAATTTTATGAAAAGGTTTGTCGAGGTGAGTAGTATCGGTCCAGGAAATATTTTTTTTCAATCGAGATTTTAAAAGCTCATATTTAGCTGCGAATACATCAGAAGCGGAAATTAGCACTTACGCCCCCTGGTGGCCAAACCGATCAGAAGTTATATGCAAAGTATTTCTCACCAGAAGCTGTATTCGCTGCAGAAATAATTTTTCAAATCGGAGTTTTAGAAGCAGAGATATTGGGGGAAACGTAATTTACCTTTACACCCCCTAGCAGAGAATGTATGTGTAACTTGAAAAAGTGGCTATACCTAAAATAATCTTAGCCATGAGTGGAGTCAAAATGCAAAAGAATTTTTTTGTATTGGATGCTTAGAAGCAAATATATGGAATAAAATGTATTTTGAATTCAATATCATCTGCATTTACGCCCTCTAGTGGCGAAATTATGCATCGTAAAAAACAAAACAAAATGAAAGATCGTCATTCGCATATTTCAAGCTTTCTAATACAAAGAGAATGTTTCAAATCGGACAATTAGTTGCAGAGATACTGTGTCTACAGACGGACAGAAAAACCTAAAACATAAGCACGCTCTTTTTTACAAAGATGTGCTAAAACGGCAGTGTGTGGTTCCATCAGCGGGAGCCATGTTGCCACCCTGATGGCAGCCAGATACTGCTTCAGAATTACCAGAGATGTAAAGACTGCAGAAGATATGAGACTTAAAGATAGTGAGAAAAATCAATTTTAAAATAACTGTGCAATTTTTTTCCCACCATAAAATTTCTTTTCTGTACATTTCCTGAGGTCTTTCTCTTTGTAGCATATTTATGGATATATTTTTTTCATAAACATAAATATTAGCACCTTTAAAGAGTTACAAAACATGTTAAAACACATTTAGGGAGTTAAAAACATGTTGAAAATAAGATTATATTTATACCCAGAATGCAGGGCTTTGATTAAATAAAGCATTAATAGCTAAAGAATGAACATTTAGAACCTGTGGCACATAAGAAATAATTAAAAAAGTATCTTTATTAAGACTTTATATAATTCTCAAGAATTCATAATGTTTTTTTTTTTTACAAGTTTCATAAAATAACAAAATACATTGTATCATGCAGTAACTCTCCCAATGGTTACACTTGTGAGTACTTCTTAAGTTTAATAATATTTTGCATGCTTTTACTCTCTCTTTAACATATTCAGTTCAGAACCTGTTAAACTCAGTGATACACAGAGGAAGGAACCACTGTAAGGTTTCCTAAATATTTTTTCAGTGTTTTAATTTAAATTTTGGATTTTAAATCAGTTTGAAAGAATTTTAGATGTTACTTTTAGTCAGCAGATGGAATGTAGTATTTCCAAAATCTAACACAAAAAACACAGTAAATTTTTGAATTTTTGGCATAAAAAAACTTACATCTTTCTTGGGTCTTCACCTAATAATTCCTATTGAAACCAGTCATCAACACAGAATTCATTCTAAACTATAAACCAGTGCAGCAACAACAAAAACTTTGAAAAAAAAAAAAAAAAACATTTTCATTGAAAAGGTTATAATCCTTTACTCACATGCATTAGTAATTAATTTGCACATACCAAAGAGACATACCAAGTTTTTTTTTTTATTTTTTTTTGGCTTTTTTTTTTTTTTTTTTTGCAAAATGATACATGCTTTCATGGAGCTTCAAAGGAAGAGTAAATGTTAATGATTGACATACAATTCGTAATAACAATAAAATTGAATTCTGTTGTTATATTCATAAGAGCAGATACATTACACAAACATTACTGTGTATGGCAGGGATTATGTCATACGTTTTGCAATGCTTCATAGTGGTTGTAGGAAATAGTGGGTTGGTTGGTTGGTTTGGGGCTTTAACAATCACCGTGAGTAACTTGATAGGCTACACGAGGGGATCTGAAAAGTTCTTGTCCAAACCCACTTCCTGTAATTGTGGCATTATTTTGTCACTGCAGCTCGAAAGAGTGTTCTTTTGTATTGTAAAGTGCAAATTTTTAGACTAACAGTTTTTTTTTTGTTTTTTTTTTTTTTTTTTTGCAGATGTTTGATGCCATGAACTGAATTACGTCAATGCAAAGTGTTGAATTTTCGAATGTGGAACTCTGGGCTGTCAGTCATGAAATTTCTGTTCCGGCAGAAGAAAACTGCAAAGGAAATCTATGAGTGTATGATGCAAACATTAAGTGGCAAGTGCCTTTCATATTCTACTGTGAAGAAATGGTGTGCCAACTTTCTGTGTGGAGACTTTGAAACCGAAGATGCAGCAAGATCTGGGAGGCCTTCAACAGTGACAACACCCAAAATTGTTGATCGTGTTCATGACTTGATTTTGTCAGATCGGCAAATCTTGGCTAAAACAATAGCTGAGACACTGGAGATATCCAGAGAACGTATTGGGTTCATAATTCATGAACACTTGGATATGCAGAAGATGTCACTGAAGTGGGTGTCCAAATGTTCGAACACTGATGAGAAATGAAAATGAGTGGACACTTCCAAATCGGTTTTGCAGCATTTTGAGTGATCTAGTGATAATTTTTGCAACGCCTTGTCACTGTTGATGAAACGTGGGTACATCACTACAATCCAGACAAGGTTCGTACTCTTCCAAGCAAACTAAATTCAAGCACTTTTCAAGGACTTTTTAAACCCGAATTATCATATGTGTGTACTGTCTGCCGGTCAGTAGGTAGGTATTTTAGTAAGTTTAGACCATTAATCTTAGCTGGGGTGGGCACATCTTCAGTGGCCTGCCTGTTACCCCTTGCCCCCAGTTGGTTTATTATATTAACTTTGAATTGCCCCTCTGTTTTGGTGTTTTTCAAAATCATTTTATTTTGTGGAACATTTTGAAAGAGTACATTATTTTTGTATTCATCTGCTGGTGTGACACTTATTGTTCACTTTAACTTTTTACTTTTGATGCATGGCTTTGATGCATTTTTTGATGCAGCCAGGAGATGAAGGGTCCGGTCCATGCATGAAGCAAAAGCAATTCCGGGAAGCATCCTCCGGCAAGAACACGTCCCTAACCCCAGTAAACAGAAGCCTATCACAATTTGCGAATACATCATCATTTCCCTTATTTTACTCACATGGCTGACACTTTACTTTGTAGTGATATCATAGCCAAGGCACCAGCTGTCCACACGCTCCCCTGGGTTAAGCGCACGTTCTGCGTTATTTGATCAGCTTGGTGTTTTTATCAGAACTACACAGAAATCTCCTATACATCTTTTTAGTGCAAACAATTATTTAACACATGCTCTTTCATATCATTACTTAAAAAACAAAATAAAAAAACTCAAGTACTATTCATAGTGTCTTAAACTTTTTCAAGTACTTTCAAGGACTTAAAAATGAACTTTTTTTATTCAAGGACCTTTCAATGTTTTCAAGGAGCGTACAAACCATGCCAGAGATGAAACAACAGTCCCTGCAGTGGCAGTACTCGGGTTCTTTACGGCCAAAGAAATTCAAAACTCACAGGTCTGCAGGAAAGGTCGTGGCAAAGCTTTTTTGGGGATTCAGAAGGCATTTTACTGACTGACTATCTCTCGAAGGGCCAAACAATAAATGCTGAATACTATTCCAACTTGCTATGCCAATTAAAGGAGGTGTTGAAGGAAAAAAGGCAAGGAAAACTGTGGAAAGGTGTTTTCTTTTTGCAAGACAATGTGCCGGCTCACAAGGCTGGCAAGACAATGGATGTTTTGAGGGGTCTGGGGTTTAGGTGCATAGATCATCCACCCTACTCACCAGACCTTGCTCCATCGGACTATTTCCTGTTCCCAAACCTAAAAAAATTTGAAAGGGAAGCATTTTTCAAATGATTCGGAGGTGATATTAGCAGCAGAGCAGTATTTGAGTGATCAGACTTCAGAATTTTTTTTGGAAGGGTTAAAGAAACTCCAGAAATGCTGTGCCAAGTATGTTGAACTTTGGAGTAAATATGTGGAATAGTGTAAGTTTCATGGCTGTGAAACCCATTTCTTTCTTGGTGAGGCTGAGAACTTAGCATCGCCTCGTAAGCAGTTGTGGAAAAACGGGGAGAGGGAAGGATACCAAATATGCACAAAACTTTTATTCCCATGCTCCAAAATGGAAAGGAAACAGTAAATTTAATTCAGCTGAAGCCATTAGGAAGGGGATAAATAAAATAAAATTGTAAATTGCAACTGTGTGCTCTTAAGTGCTATTTTAGAGGCACCGTGGAAATGGAAGGGAAAGCCAAAGTGCCTGAAAATTTCACATCAGAGCTTTAAAACTGAAAGAAAACAATAAATCTTCACTGTAATGAAGTTCTGAGGTTAAAATCAAGTACATCAGTGTGCACCGAGATCTTCACATTATGTGCCTTGTAAATAGGTGGGGTGATATAAAAATGCATAAAAACCTCAGTTTCAAGTTTCAAAATTGAAACAAAACACCAAATTTAATTGACATCAAACTAATTGTGGCTAAACATTTTTTTTTTTTTTTAAAAGCTGTATTCTTGTGCTCGTCAAGGGTCATTTTTGGAAAATAATTTTGGAATAAGGCCATTTTTGCACAAAATAATTTTTGGAAAGTATTATTTTAACATACTAAGCAACCAACTACACCTGCTGCTTTATTTCAACAAGACAACACCCTATCTCATCATGTCTGTATGGCAAAGGACTGGTTAGAGGACCATTCCAGTAGTTTGCAACACAAGAATGGTGCTCTCACTTTCTACATTTGAATCCAATTGTGCATCTTTGAGATGAAGTGGAACAATGAATTCAAGCCTGAAACCCACCACCAGCAACTTTTGGTGCTTTAAGAATGGTTGGCCTAGAGTCATGGGTGGCAACACCACCTAAACGTTTACACCACCTGGTAGATTCCATGTCGCAATGTGTTGCTGGTTTTGTAAGGGTGGAAGGTGGGTCCACATATTATTAGTTGGATCTGAATAATGAGTTGTCCTTTCAGTATATATACTTGCATTTTTTTATGGACTACATAGGAACTATCTATTGTCAAAAATATCAAAATCTTGATATTTTGCTAGCAGTGGCATTGACAACCTGTTGTCCTCCCTCCCCCGATTCAATAATGGGGGGGCTTAAAATTAGTAACAAAGCAAAGATAATCTTAGATCTCATAGATTTATTAACCATTATATCATGAGATAGTCAAGGAGAGTAATGTTTCAAAAATTCATTCAAGGCACTCTATAACTTGCTAATCTTAATTTATGATCTAAATAATGTGAATACCACTAACCTGATACAAATGGTCTATATAGAATTTTAAAAACCCTGGAATACACATATATCACAGTTGCATAGAATTTTGTGTTCCATGACATCAATTTCTTCATAAGGAAGAATTTATTTAAAACATCATTGTGTATTTTTTGAGTTTTTTGTTAGTGCTTTTTCTTTCCTTTTTTTTAAGACCTTAATTTGTTGATGAAAGAAGCATTTTTCTTCATTTTCTCTCTCTCTCTCTCTCTCTCTCTCTCTCTCTCTCTCTCTCTCTCTCTCTCTCTCTCTCTTTTTGAAGAGCTCAATGTTCCTGGTGTGTATAAAATTACTATTTCTACTTCAGTTGGTACTACAGTTTACATCATCAGCACTTTTCGCAGCATTTCTAAGCGTTTGGCTGGGCATAAAGAGGATGTCACCCAAGGTAGACCTAATTCTTCCTTAGCTTTACTAACTCTCTCAGACATTTTAGCTGTACCCCTCTGGAAAGATACTCAGAAAATTGCTCATTTCACAAAAAAAAAGTGCATTGTGTTTTTGTGAGAGCATTGAAATACATATTTACCCCCTTCAAACTATAATTCCAAAAGTCTGTGTTTTATTCCCATCATTTGGAAATCTCTCCTATCATTTGGCAACATCCGAAATGAACTTGGAAATGAACATCTGGCAAACAGCCCTGCTCTGTTTGTTTATAGGTGAACAAGACCTCAATGGAGTTTAAAAATGCTACTGTGTTTCTAATTTCTTAACGTAACTACTGTGGGTTTACTGCTTATAACCTACATTTATGCACTCTACATGTGAATTGCACTATTCGTATTACATTTCCATTTCCAATTATCTCCCTACCCACTTCCAGGCATAGTTTTTCTTGAAAAAGATATCCCCTTCCAATCTCCAGAATATTCATAATTTTCCTACAGCCCAATGATTTTGCCTCCCCCCCCCAAGTGTAACACAGAAATTCATAAATCTGGAAAGCCAATGATTTGGGGAGGGTGCATCTATAGTACCCAGCTATGTATCACAATCCACAACTTCCTTTAATGACTTTTAAAAAGAACTGAAGATAAATCATATTAAACAGAACCTTTAAATGTGGGAGAATAAAAGCATTACAATATAAGCAACTACATTCAGAAAATAGAAAAAAGGAAGTAAAACACAGTTATATGCACACACAACACACATATATTACCTTTAATGGGATCCGGAACTCTCGAGGTCACAACCAAATAAGTTTTTTATTTCACGTTTAGCAAACAAAGACTTTAAATGTTGAGCTGCAGTTTCATTCCTACAAAATTAAGTTTGCATTAACAAACATACCACAATTTAAAATACACATTTGAGAGTGAATTGTACAGCATAGATTCTTTTATAATGCTGTCAGCAATGAATGATACATACATAGAAATAAGAGGTACAAAGTTATGTATGAAAACTTTACTCATCCTTATGAACTGGAGAATTAATACAAAACAAATAAAAAATTTTTTTGACAAACTGGCTTACTATCAGAAATCTTATGAATATTTTCAGAAAACAAAAAAGAGGAATAAAGGAAAGCAAATCTGGATTTAAAATGGGGATAAATATATACAACAGTTATACAGTTTCCATTTAGTTGATGACATTATTATTTCTACAACAGCAATAGCTAAGCAATCTTTACACAAGCTGAGTTTACACAAAAGAACTTAAGAAGCAGCATATCTCAACTTATGTCAAAGTGAACTGACAATTTTAATTGAAACATTAAATGCCTCTGAACTGGATTGGAATATTGTGATTGAACAATCTGAGACACAACTTTAGGAAAAGGACTTTTACATTTTATCACAATTAAAAGTGGACCTGCATTTAAGTAAAAATATTTTTAATTGATAGTTTCATGCAGATTACTAAGAAGTGGATGAAAGCAAATGTGTCACATTTAAATTTTCTTTTGTTCTTGAAATTTCCCTGAAAATACTAAAAGAAAAATATGTAACAAATCGTTTTCACTTGTTAAAGTGAGGAATTCAATTTTTGATGGTGCTAATTATCTCAGTTACATTAATAGTTGAAGAGGAAAATTACCTTTAAAGTTTAAATGATCTAATTTTTCATTCATTAAAATTGCATATAATAGAAAATTGCTATGAATTCTGGCCTGTCATGGTTTCATATTGATCATATTCACTAGTTCTTATAAGGAAACACCTCAAAAATCTGTGAAAGTATTGCATATGATGGGTTCCATTTCAACTCAGGCAGGGTCGTACCATCATAGTCTCAGATTTCTCTAAAAAAATTAAGGCGTGTTCCTTGACTAAAATAAGGAGACCCATATTTTTTCTTTCGGCAAGAAAAATTTTTCCCTTCGAGATAGACGGTTTCAAATCTTGCACCGTCAAACAAGCTCTCTAGAAAACGGTTATTTTTCCTAACATCAGCGAGTCATTGCAGCACAGTTAAAAAAGATATTGTGTTCTTGTATTTTTTTTTACATTGTGTGTATAACATATAATAATATATGGTGCTAATATTTGCTACACATCGTATGATTAAAATTTAAAAAAATCGTAAACTTTGTGATTTTTAAAAAAAATTGAATTTTTAAAGTTTTTTTTAAACAGGTTTGGATGGAGTTTTTTCTATATTCGTTTTTTTCGTTAAAGACATACAAATGTGCACTTTATTTATAATTTTTTGTGTGTCTGTGAAACTGCTAGTTTCCGCGTTTCGGCAGCGTTAAAAAACAGCAGATTTTGAAAAATCTCTAACTTTGCCAACGATTTTCTCAAAAAGGCCATTTTTTAAAATTCTGAAAATTAAATCCCTGTTTCATTATCAACAGGAGAATATCTGTGTAAATTTTCGCGGACCTAAAAACGCCCGTTTCCAAGTTAGACGCGTTTGAATTCGGTTTGAAAGCCTACGATTTCCCGTGTTCTAAAGGCGCCATTTTGGAAAAATCTCAGGCGCAAAGTGCGTACGTTATCTCTTACCCGAATCAAAGCGTTAGATATTCTTTGCCCGAATGATGGAATGAGAGCATTGGGTCAGCTGGCCCTGGTTGAATACACTCCCCCCCCTTGACAGTTTAACCTATAAAACTGTCAAGGGGGGGGGGGACTAATACATAAAGAAAATTCTTGCTGCTCCACTAACAACGTTGAGTTGCGAAAGACAGCAGAAGTTGTTTGTTTGTTTACGTTATATACTTAAACACCGCATAAGAAAAGACTATGAAAGAGTAGAAAACTGTTGTGAAATAATTTTAAGAAAAAGAGTGCAGGCACGTGTACCGTAAGTTTATTTTCGATGGCTAAACAACCTCGAGTTTTCTGGGAGTTGCTAATTGTAGGCTACTGTCAGAAGAGCAGTTCCTGTTTTGTTATAGTTGCTAAAGTTAACCTCAGTTTTTCGTTATAGTAAAATATTCGCTCAGGAGAATTTTGTCCTCTGCGAACGGGGTGAGAAGGTGCAATGCTCTTGACCTCGCTGCTGGGCTGCTTACCTCCTCTCCAAAACGTAATGGCAATTGTCTAATCTACTAAATAAATAACAATTAACACATACGCGTGCATGCTCATTCACAAAATGTAAGTTGAGTATATTTCCTGTTCAATCAACTGATTTTACAAGTAGAATACATATACAACTTATGCACTTATAATGGTGTAAAGATTTTTATCTATTTAAAACATATTCATAGATTTCAATTTTTTTAAAGAGGGGGGGGGTGATTGTGTTCTTAGTGATTTCCACCAGGGCCATGATAAACCATGCACTGCCCATGGCTTCTGTTCACTTAGAAGATAATCCTGGATCGATGGGAGACCAGCGGAGTTTTGACACACACACCCCACTCCCCTCACGTGTTGGTGAGGTGTCTCAAAGCTAGGTAGCTTTCAAAAATGTTTCAACTTAGTTGGCTGGTAATAAGAGAGGGATTCCATTTCAACTCTGGCAGGGTCGTACCATCACGGTCTCAGATTTCTCTAAAAAAATTAAGGGGGTGTTCCTTGATTAAAATAAGGGTACCCATATCTTTTCTTTCGGCAAGAAAAAATTCTCCCTTTGAGACACAGGTTTTCAAATCTTCCACCGTCAAACAAGCTCTCTAAAAAACGGTTATTTTTCCTAACTTCAGCGAGTCATTGCAGCAGAATTAAAGATATTTTGTTCTGGTATTTTTTATTACATTGTGTGTATAACGTATAATAATATGTGATGCTAATATTTTTTACACATCGTATGATCAAAATTTTAAAAAATCGTAAACTTCGATTTAAAAAAAATTGAAATTTTTAAGATTTTTTTTAACTGGTTCAAATGGAGTTTTTTTTCTATACTCGTTTTTTTGTTAAAGACATACAAATGTGCACTTTATTTGCAATTTTTTATGTGTCTGTGAAACTGCTAGTTTCCGCAGCGTTAAAAACAGCCGATTTTGAAAAATCTCCAACTTTGCCAACGATTTTCTCAAAAAGCCTTTTTTAAAATTCTGAAAATTAAATCCCTGTTTTATTATCAACAGGAGAATATCTGTGTAAATTTTCATAGACCTAAAAACGCCCGTTTCCGAGTTAGACGCGTTTGAATTTGGTTTGAAAACATACGATTTCTCCGTGTTCTAAAGGCGCCATTTTGGAAATATCTAAGGCGCAAAGTACGTTTTCTCTTACTCGAATGAGAGTGTTGGATCCGTCCACCTCACCCTACCCTGAGCGATAACATGCCTAAGAAACGGTCTTGGGAAAAAAAAATAACAAATCTATATATAGAGAGAATTGAATGTATGTCAATTTAGAACCATCAAACTTGGTATGCTATCCTCATGGTACCCTAACTTAGACCGTAGATGGTTTTTCGAAGGGGGAGCCTGGGTCAAAGGGCCCCACGCAAAATTTCCGTAAAACCTAGTTTTCAATTTAGAACCATCAAATTTGGTATACTTTTTCTTGGCACCCTAACTTTGACTAGACGGTTTTGGGAAGGGGTCGGAACCCGGGGTCAAGCCCCTCACCCCTACAAAATTTTCGTAAAATATTTTACAAAGTTAGGGTGCCAAGAAAAAGTATACCAAATTTGATGGTTCTAAATTAAAAACTAGATTTTACGGAAATTTTGCGTGGGGCCCTTTGACCACGGGCTCCCACCCACCCAGGGCTCTACCCCCTTCCAAAAACCATCTACGGTCTCAGTTAGGGCACTATAGTTTACAAGTATATTTTACGGAAATTTTGTGTGGGGGCCCTTTGACCAAGGGCTGCGACCCCTTCCAAAAACAGTCTGCGGTCTAAGTTAGGGTACCATGCTACAGTATTCCAAATTTGGTAGTTCTAAATTGAAAACTAGATTTTATGGAAGTTTTGTGTGGAGCCCCTTGACCCCGGGCTCCGACCCCTTCCAAAAACCGTCTACGGTTTAAGTTAGGGTACCATGAGATAGTATACCAATTTGGTGGTTTTAAATTGAAAACTGTAAATTTGTTTAGCAGACATACATTCAAATCTATATATATATAGATTTGTTATTTTTTTTTTCCAAGACCGTTTTTTAGGCGTGTTATCGCCCAGGGTAGGGTCAGGTGGACGGATCCAACGCTCTCATTCGGGTAAGAGAATACATACTTTGCGCCTGAGATTTTTCCAAAATTGCGCCTTTAGAACACGGAGAAATCGTAGGTTTTCAAATCAAATTCAAACGTGTCTAACTCGGAAACGGACGTTTTTAGGTCCGTGAAAATTTACACAGATATTCTCCTGTTGATAATGAAACAGGGATTTAATTTTCAGAATTTTAAAAAAGGCTTTTTGAGAAAATCGTTGGCAAAGTTGGAGATTTTTCAAAATCGGCTGTTTTTAACGCTGCAGAAACTAGCAGTTTCACAGACACAGACACAAAAAATTGCAAATAAAGTGCATATTTGTATGTCTTTAACAAAAAAATGAGTATAGAAAAAAACTCCATTTGAACCAGTTAAAAAAAATCTTAAAAATTTCAATTTTTTTAAATCAAAGTTTACGATTTTTTTAATTTTAATCATACGATGTGTAAAAAATATTAGCATCAAATATTATTATACGTTATACACACAATGTAATAAAAAATACCAGAACAAAAGATCTTTTTTAATTCTGCTGCAATGACTCACTGAAGTTAGGAAAAATAAACGGTTTTTTAGTGAGCTTGTTTGACGGTGGAAGATTTGAAACCCTCTGTCTCGAAGGGAAAATTTTTTTTTCTTGCCGAAAGAAAAGATATGGGTACCCTTATTTTAATCAAGGAACACCCCCTTAATTTTTTTAGAGAAATCTGAGACCGTGATGGTACGACCCTGCCAGAGTTGAAATGGAATCCCTCTCTTATTACCAGCCAACTAAGTTGAAACATGTTTGAAAGCTACCTAGCTTTGAGACAATTCACCACCACGTGAGAGGGAGGGGTTGTCAAAACTCCGCTGGTCTCCCATCGATCCAGGATTATCTTCTAAGGGAACAGAAGCCATGGGCAGTGCATGGTTTATCGTGGCCCAGGTGGAGATCACTACGAACACACACACACACACCCTTTAAAAAAATTGAAATCTTTGAATATGTTTTAAATAGATAAAAATCTTTACACCATTATAAGCGCATAAGTTGTATATGAATTTTACTTGTAAAATCAGCTGATTGAACAGGAAATATACTCAACTTACATTTTATGAATAAGCTTGCACGCTTATGTGTTAATTGTTATTTATTTAGTAGATTAGACAATTGCCATTACGTTTTGGAGAGGAGGTAAGCAGAGTTTCGGTAGCGACCAGCGCTATCAACCCAGCAGCGAGGTCAAGAGCATTGCACCTTTTCCCCCGTTCGCAGAGGACAAAACTGTCCTGAGCGAATATTTTACTATTACGAAAAACTGAGAAGTTAATTTTAGCAACTATAACAAAACAGCAACTGCTCTTCTGACAGTAGCCTACAATTAGCAACTCCCAGAAAAACTCGAGGGTGTTTAGCCATCGAAAATTAACTTACAGTACACGTGCCTGCACTCTTTTTCTTAAAATTGTTTCACAACAGTTTTCTACTCTTTCATAGTCTTTTCTTATGCGATTTTTAAGTATATACGTAAACAAACAAACAACTGCTGCTGCTGCTGTCTTTCGCAACTCAACTTTGTTAGTGGAGCAGCAAGAATTTTCTTTATGTATTGGTTACCCCCCCCCCCCCCCCGACAGTTTTATAGGCATGTCATCACTCGGGGAAGGGTGAGGTGGATGTATCCAACCAGGGCCAGCTGACCCAATGCTCTCATTCCATCATTCGGGCAAAAAATATCTAACGCTTTGATTCAGGTAAGAGATAACGTACGTACTTTGCGCCTGAGATTTTTCCAAAATGACGCCTTTAGAACACGGGAAATCGTAGGCTTTCAAACCGAATTCAAACGCGTCTAACTCGGAAACGGGCGTTTTTAGGTCCGCGAAAATTTACACAGATATTCTCCAGTTGATAATGAAACAGGGATTTAATTTTCAGAATTTTAAAAAATGGCCTTTTTGAGAAAATCGTTGGCAAAGTTAGAGATTTTTCAAAATCTGCTGTTTTTAACGCTGCCGAAACGCGGAAACTAGCAGTTTCACAGACACACAAAAAATTATAAATAAAGTGCACATTTGTATGTCTTTAACGAAAAAAACAAATATAGATAAAACTCCATCCAAACGTGTTTAAAAAACTCAAAAAATTCAATTTTTTTTAAATCACAAAGTTTGCGATTTTTTTAATTTTAATCATACGATGTGTAGCAAATATTAGCACCATATATTATTATATGTTATACACACAATGTAAAAAAATACAAGAACACGATATCTTTTTTAACTCTGCTGCAATGACTCGCTGAAGTTAAGAAAAAATAACCGTTTTCTAGAGAGCTTGTTTGACGGTGCAAGATTTGAAACCGTCTATCTCGAAGGGAAAATTTTTTCTTGCCGAAAGAAAAATATGGGTCTCCTTATTTTAGTCAAGGAACACCCCTTAATTTTTTTAGAGAAATCTGAGACCATGATGGTACGACCCTGCCTGAGGTAAAATGGAACCCATCATATGTGATTAAAGATTGACGGTAACTTAAACATAAGTGTGCGTTACAGCTGAAGAGAGCGATATGTTAGATGTGTTTTACATGAATTTTTAAGAATTAAATGAAGTTATATAAAGTTTTTACAGGTTCTAATGATACTGCTTAATTTGTCAAATTTTTAAGCTATAGACTAACTTGTTTTCATTCAAGTAGTAGGTGTAGCCACTTAATTGGAAGTGAAAAGGCCCTGTGGTCATTCAATGTGTCTCCTTGAATTCATGCTATTTCAGTTTCTTGTTCCAGCTTTCTCTTTAAACAATGTAGTTGGCAGGTAAATAATTTTACAGAGTCACAATTTATAGTGTGCGGTTGTCTGATTGTGCCCACCAAAACCAGTTTTGTTAATAACGGTTTTTATGGCTGCTTTGTGTTTCTCCACAAGGGTTTTCAATTGTCTTTCCATTTCTGCTATAAAATTAAGCTCACATTCATAGTAATAGTATGTACTATAGAACACCACATTCATAGTATGTACTATAGAACACCATTTTGTGTAAGCTCTTTACTAGTGACTTCCATTTTCAATTTTTTTTCTGTCAGTACCAAAGCATTACTTTTTGTCTGGTTTTATAGCTACTATTTTACAATCCTATTAAAATTCTTTAAGAGCATATAGGTTTTTCTTTTAAAAATTACTTTTACAAGCTTCTTGCGAAATTTTGACACAAAAAGTATTCTTTTCTCAGCACATTTGCTGTAAATTGGCCTTTTTTCTTAACTAATCCATAAAATGCTTCATAATTTGATATTAATCGTTTATTTGTTTTCACTCTATTGACTTTGAAGTAAGGTTGTGGCCACTTCCTTTATTGAGAATGCCTTTTACTTCCCATTCAGCACAGTGAACTACATGATCACATGTAGGGATCAACTGGGGACCAGAACCTGTTAACAACACTTTTGGGGTCAATTGAGTTTTTTATTTTACAACTTCTAAAGAAATTTCTTGATTTTATCTCTTACTGCTTTAATTAGCTGTAGGCAAAATAAAAAAAAAATCACACATAGTGTGACTTTTATTTCTGTTCCTTAGGTCAAATATAAAATTAAATTCATCATCATCATCATTGTCAACCAGTATCAATCCACTGCTGGACGAAGGTCTCCCCAAGTTTCCTCCACAACTGTCTGTCTTGTGCCAGTCTCCTCCATGTCACTCCCACATACTTTCGAATTTCATCCACCCATCTTCCATGTGGTCTTCTTCTGGGTCTTTTCCTGTCCCTTGGAATTTAATCTAAAATTTCAGCTGTCCATCGATGGTCTGTTCTTCTGGCAGTATGTCCAGCCCATTGCCATTTCAGGGATTTAACTCTGATCATGATGTCTTCCACTCTTGTCATTTTTCGGATCCACGTGCTCCTCTTCTTATCTCTCCTGGTTACACCAAGCATGCACCTCTCCATACTTCTTTGAGTTGTCTGCAGCCTTTGTATGTCTCTTTTAGCTAAGGTCCACGTCTCTGCACCATACGTAAGCACTGGAAGGATGCATTGATCAAACACTTTTCTTTTAAGACATAATGGCATATTGCTCTTGAAAATTATGCTGTTTCTTCCAAAAGCTCTCCAGGCAAGTTTTGTACGCCGATTAATTTCTTCACCAATGTGACCCTCACTTGATACCTGCTGTCCAAGATAAACGTATGTGTCTGTTATCTCCAGCTTTTCTCCATCAATCGATAAATCTTCATTTCTTGTAAAAGCATTGTACATCACTTTTGTCTTCTGAAAGTTCATTTTTAATCCCACTTCTTTACTCTTGTCAGCAAGTACCTGGATCATACTCTGTAGCTCTGATGGGGTAGTTGCAAAAATGACTATGTCATCAGCAAAACGAAGGTGGGTTAGATAATCTCCATTAATCTTTATCCCTTTGTTTTCCCAGTTCAGTGATTGAAAGACATTTTCCAATGTGGCATTAAAGAGCTTCGGAGATATGGTGTCACCTTGTCTCACTCCTTTTCCAATTTTTATGTGTGTTGTATTATCAAACAGCCGAATTTTTGCACTTGCATTTTCATAGATGTTATTAATAATATTAATGTATGCATCTTCAATACCGCAGGATTTCAGAGCCATTGCAACTGCTGATGGTTTCACCGAATCAAAGGCTTTTTCATAATCGATAAAAGCCATGCACAATGGAAGCTCATATTCCCTCGCTCTTTCAATTAGTTCTCTCAGTACGTGGATATGATCTATTGTGCTGTAGCCACTCCTGAATCCAGCTTGATCTCTCGGTTGAGCCATGTCCAGTGTCACCTTCAAGCGGTGTGAAAGAACTTTAGTGAAGATTTTATAAACCACTGATAGGAGGCTGATAGGTCTGTAGTTCCTGAGATCCTCAATGTCACCTTTTTTATGTAGCAAGATCATTGTAGCGTTGTTCCAATCCTCAGGAATTTTCCCTTCATTAAGGCATCAAGTGAAAATTTGGGCGAGTACTGTTTCGATTTCTCCACTTGCTTCTTGTATGATGTCTACAGTAATTCCATCTTCTCCTGGAGCTTTCCCCAGTTTCATGTTCTTGATTGCATATGCAACTTCTGCTGGAAGGACTGGAAGAACTCTGGTACTGGTACCTTTCATGATGTCTGGAGTACATGTATCATCCCTTTCATATAATTTGGAGTGGAAATCTTTCCCTCTTGTCAAAATTTCGCCTCTATTTCTTGTTACAGAACCATCTTCTTTTCTCAGTGCCATAATCTGTTTTTTCCCCTTACTGAGATGTCCCTTTGCTATCTTTAGGCTTTGGTTGTTTTCAATTGCTTTCCTTACTAGTTCACAGTTGAATTTCCTTATGTCTTCAGTGATACTTTTTCGTACTGTCTTGCATAGCTCTATATATTCCACTTTGGAAGTCACATCTTCTTTAGTTGTCCTCATCACTCTTCTTTATTTCATCAACATTTTGGGTTTTCCTGATAATTTGTTCACATGCAATTTGTTCTTAGACCCAGCTAATTTTGTTGCTGTTTCCATAAGAACTTTGGTTACTTTTCTGTTAACTTCAGAAATAACCACTTCTTTCTGATGTTAGGCCTTCTAAAGCAGAGAATCTGTTCTTCAGTTCCAATTTGAAGGTATTATGGTGTTTTTTAAGGTTGGTTATGTCAATACATTTTGTTTGTCTTATGAGCTTGCTACGTTCGAGTTTAGTGTTGAGGTGCATCTTACATCTCACCAATCTATGGTAACTGCCTGTGTTGAACTTGTTTAGCAGACTGCAGTCTTCTATGACGAATTTTTTGTTACACATAATAAAATCAATTTCACTTGTCGTCCCATTTGGATGTCTCCATGTCCATTTCCTGTGTGGCTTTTTCTTGAAAAAGGAGTTCAAGATGAAAAACCCTTCTGCCTCTGCAAACTCTACGAGAGTATTTCCACGCTGGTTTCTGTTGCCGTGACCAAATTTACCTACTGAAGTTTCATTCTGTTGCCGTTGCCCTATTTTTGCATTGAAATCTCCCATAATTATCTTCAAGTGCTGCTTACCTTTATTATTTAGATCACGAATTTCCTCATAAAATTCTTCAATTTCTTCTTCAGCATGACTTGTGGTGGGTGCATAAGTTTGAATAATCTGAGCCTGGTATCTTCTCGAGAGTTGGATAACGAGTCGTGCAGCTCTGTCAGAGGAACTTTCAACTTCTACAACTTTATCCTTCAGTTTCTTGTTTATTATAAATCCAACACCACTAGTTCTGCCAGTATCTGTCCCACGATAGTAGAAGAGATGTCCACTTTTCAGTTCAATGAGATCTTCTCCTTTTCTCCTTACCTCACTTAGCCCGACGATATCCCACTTGATCCTTTGTAGTTCCTCTTCCAATTCAAGAAGCCTTGAATCAGAAGATAGGGAGCGTCCGTTGTACGTAGCCAAGGTCAGCATCAGATGGCAGCCTAGTCCGGTCCTCCGGGGATTCTTAGCACCCTCTGCCTTCATGTCGCACTGGCCGCTGCCTTGGCCAGGTACATTCCAGCTGCCGGAGACTGAGGGCATAAATAGATAAATGGATGAATAAACAGTTAAAGTAAAGAATAAACAAAATAATAATAGAAGGGTATTTTTAACTTCCAATCTAATTTCTTGTTTCCTTTTCTTTTAAATTACAAACCTTCCTCATTCCTGCCCAACCGTCAGAAATCACTTAGAAACAAAAGGGCACTGTTAACTACAACTAACTTCTCAGATCACAAAAATACCCTTGGTTTGAGTTTCATCTCTTAAAATCAGTTTTCAAAATAAAACAAAACACAAGCAAAAGTATAAGCTTTGAACATGATTGATTTTATACTGTAAAACAATACATCTTCAGGAAGCATTGTTAGGTTGTTAGCACTGTACTACTATATGTGAAACTGACCTAGCCAGGATAAGACATCCTGTTGTTTCTTTATCCAAGCGATGAACAGTGTGCAGCTGTGGCTGAACAGAAGAAGGGTCAAGATTGCGAGCTAATTCATGCAGCACGGATGACAAGCTGGGAACTTTTGTTGTTTCTGATTCTGAAAGTATTAATACCAAATACTTAACTATTGAAAATTAGGCATGAAAACTGCATTAATGTTTTTTCTATAAAATTAATAGTTTGGTAACTTCAATAACTTTAACTATAACAACTTTATCAGCAAAAAATATCATGCTATACTAATTTATTATTGGTTTTATACAACAGAAGTAATTTCTCAGACTTCACTTAAAATCTCTGACCAAATATGTTAAAGCACACTGGAATTCAAAATATGAGCAATAGATACAAAAATCAGCATAATACAACATTCTTTCCTCCTCATTTTTTCCTCATACGTTTAACGACCACCGTGAGCAACTCAATGGGCTATAAGCAGTCGCCCGTCCCTAATTTAGGGTCACTGGTCCCAGGGAAGGGAGAGAGCCAGTGCCGTAAGACAAACACAACATCCATGCCTCACCAGGATTCGAACCCGGACCCCGTTCGGACGACGGGGTGGCTCATAATACAACAGTACAACAAACTTCAAATATTGTTGCATGGTTCCTACAGAAATCTATGTACATTCATTGTTCATAGTACAGAAGCATTTGTATACATAAGCAACATCATCTTAGGAACTAAAATGGGGATTACTGTGGTCTAAAGTCAAAGTCAGCAACTACAGGCTTGACTAAAAAAAAAAAGAAAAACAAAGTGAAAGGTAATTTTGCAGCACAAATATGCTGCCAAAGCAACCACAGCATTTTAAAAAGATAAATCATTGTTTCAGATCGGCACAGAAGCCCAAGATGAAAATATAAAAAAAAAATTCTGTATTTCTACATTCCTTCAATTCTTTTAATTTCACTCATTTCAAATTTGCAGGCATTCTTTCATTTTTTTAATCATTACACTTCACACTACTGCCTATCTAAAAATAATAACACATAAAAAACGAAAGTATAGAATTTTAAGAGGTTGGACTTAGTAGCTCCTTGATAATGATTTAAGGAACAGAAAGTGCAAACAACCAGATATAATAAAACTGATTAGTTAAATTTAACACTAATCCTCATTTTAACTATGGTTAGCACGTGGATGTAGTTGACTGAGTATGTCAACTACATCCACATACTCAGTCAACTACATCCACGTTTCCTCCACAACGGTCTGTCTTGTGCCGGTCTCCTCCATGTCACCCCCGCATACTTTCGAATTTCATCCACCCACCTCCCATGTGGTCTTCTTCTGGGTCTTTTCCTGTCCCTTGGAATCCAATCTAAAATTTCGGCTGTCCATCGATGGTCTGTCCTTCTGGCAGTATGTTCAGCCCATTGCCATTTCAGGGATTTAACTCTGATCATGATGTCTTCCACTCTTGTCATTTTTCGGATACACGAGTTCCTCTTCTTATCTCTCCTGGTTACACCAAGCATGCTCCATGCTTCTTTGAGTTGTCTGCAGCCCTTGTATGTCTCTTTTAGTTAAGGTCCACGTCTCTGCACCATACGTAAGCACTGGAAGGATGCATTGATCAAACACTTTTCTTTTAAGACATAATGGCATATTGCTCTTGGCCCATTCCATCTCAATTCAGCCAGAGAATATAAACATGTGTCAGTTGACCCCCTTAGATTTGTTCCAAAAAATTACAGTAGCTACTCCTACTACAGATATAAGATATTCCAAATGGATTTGCTCCAAAAAAATTTATATCACTTGCTGCGCCATTTTGAAATTTGGTGAAAAATGCGTTTTTTGAAAGGAATGTCAAAAATGGCATATTTTAAAAATGTTATTGCGTTTAAACTATTTGGGCGATTCAGTTCATTTTTGTTTTGTTTTGTAGCTGATGAATTGATTTTTAACTTGACATACTTTAAATATGCATGTTATAATTATTAGTAATTAAAAAAGATCCACTTTTTAGGTACAAAATTTTGGTTTTTCTGACATTTAACGATTTTTTTCTTACACTAAGAAAAGTTTTTTTAAATAAATAAAGATGGCAATGTGTAGTCCACCAATGGTAGTTTTACAGAAAATTTTATTTATTGCCTAACATATATACAGTCTATACAATTCAACTTCAAAATATGCAAAAGTACGAAAATGCACTATTTTCAAGTAGCAATAACTCAAAAACCCCATTTTTTAAAAATCTTAAAACTTGACCTTATGTTGTCCTATTAGTATATTATCAATTGGTGGGTTGCAGAATTGTGTGTTTTTGCCTCGTAAATTTTGAACGTTGTTTTGAAAATGACACTTCTTCAGCATTTGCGGGTCGCAAATAGAAATGATACAAAAATGTATACAATTGTTCTTTACAATGAAATTTTAAAGCCACCCTGATTTTTAAGCTCCACTGAACACTTTTATAAGTAAACTTAAGTTACTCATTTAGAAAAAAATAATGAAAAAAGAACAAAAAGAAAAACATAGAAAATGTGGAAAACCGAGAACTCATTGAACTGTTTGTCTTTTTACAATTTTCTGATTTCTGTAACACTAAAACAGATAATCGTAAACAACTCCATGTTAGCTGAGATCTATAAACATTATACTAAAATAATTACAGAGTAAGTTTACATAAAGTTCAGACACTGCAGATCTGTTGGATGTGGTTCAGCTCCTTGGTATCGAAAAATTGGAGTCGGGCGGATTGTCCGCTGGGAGTGGGTTCCTTCACCTTTAGCACTACATTGTTTAATGGCACTGCACATACATCCTCTCTCTTTCCACATTCCTCTGGCCATTGGAACCCTTTAGCTGGGCCATGGGGATGCATTAACGACACAGTAATGTTTTCGAGCTCTAGAGATATGCTCTTTATCTGACCCATCCACCAATAATCATTATATACACACCCAACTTTGACCTACTATGAAATCACTCAAAGAGTACCTGTTTTTTACTTGGCTTGTTATTTCTACTTTCTGTACATTATGTTTAATTGTTCTTGCCATATAAGCTTCATTATTTTGCACCAACCAATAATGCTGAGATTGTAATCCTACAACAGGTTTTACAGTGATCCATACTTTTTCTTTACAAGACCTGAATTTTTGAACAACTTCACTTTTGAGGTGTAGTATTTTCGTATTACGTATAAGATTTGAAATTGTACAAACAAATGAAGCTGCGTCTCTTATGGCTTCCACAGATTCTTTTTGTAGATTATATCTTGTAGCATAGTGCTTGCATATGCCACCTATACCATCGCATGCACTCTTACCATGCCCAGTAGCTGAAAATATCCACTTTCTTTCTACAGTTGGATTACCCTTAGACAACTCATGAAGTTGATATCGATTTTTGAAATGTGTGGCAGCTCCATCTGAAACGTAAACTACTGAGGTCTTAGTTTCCAATGGATACGATTTTGAAATGTCATTTTTTATAAGACCTATGGCACAGAGAGCATGAGCTGTGTCATGGGTTATATCATCAGACACTACTGCAAAACTTTCTTTCACTTGACCAATTTGTGCAACACATGTAAACAATGAGATTTGTACATTTTGCCAGTGATAGCTTTGTATCTCATCAGGCAATATAACTGACCAGTTCTCTGCAAAATCAAAATGTAAAACACACACAGAACTCCCTTTCGCACAGATTTTAGCTTTGGCTATTCCTTCTCTCTGGATTTTTTGGATATAATTATGAGGAATTGCTTTATTAATCCAATGTCTAGCATCTTCGAGGAACCTTTCAGTAGGTAAAGTTTTCTTTATAAGGTCATTACGTTTCCAAATAGCATATGTAACTTCTTCTTCATTCAACAAGCCAAGAGTATCAGCTGTCAGTGCATCTGTACCGAGACAGTCACCACACATTTGGAGCCAACAATCTTCATTGCCTGTTTTGTTACACAAACACTTAAGTAAAAGAGCCTCTTCAGTATACTTTTCATTAGTTACATTTTGGAGAGCTATGCTTATTAGTGTAAGATTACTACAGTAAATGCAAGTACAAACTGCTTGTATAGGTTGAATTTTCACCCACTTTGGACATAGTGAATAAAATTTTGAAAGTCCAATTTTTATTCCTTCGTTTTCCTTTTTCAATATACTGTATGTCTCTTTGATTGATCTTGTCATAAATCTTTTTGCCTTTTTAACATTCTCACCATTACCATCTTTAACACATATAACATCTTTTTTGTTTGGACTCTCTCTTGTGCAGTCTTTGCTGTCATCTAGGTAGTATGACAAAGCAATTGCCTTAGTATCTGCAGACAATGGATGTCCACTGTAGGAATCAGGTTTAGCATAAATTCCTTTTTCTTTTTTAACACTACGTGACTTATCTATGATGTACTTTGATACTGAAGGTAACTTTGCCTCCAGTTGCGTTTTAGTAAAAGTATGTGGTAACAGTGTCAACAATGGCACTTTTTCATTGTATTTAGAATTTTGAAGAACTGTGTTAATGTTAAAAAACCACTGATTGCAAGTATAACAGTCAGGTTTTTCAGCAGAAGGTTCACTTGAAATGTCATCATTGACACTATACACTTCTAATTTCTTCACAGATAAAGTTACTAGTACTTCCTCTAATTTAAACTTTTTTCTTTTTACATAACTTTGCCTCCTCTCAGGCCTAACTTGTGAAGGGGATTTCAATGGCGACATATTTACATCAAGAATGTTAATACTTTTGTTGACAGCATTTACAATCTCCTCACTTGCAATAAAAGGTTCATCAGATGAAATTTCTTGTTCAGGTTCATTTGTAAGTTTCCCAAATTTTTTTTTTTATAAAAAACAACACAATTACTACACAAAGTGTCATTACTTTTTACAATAACAGACCTACCTACAATCCTTTGAATTGAATCAGCTAAATCACCAATGCCACATAACCTCACACTCTTACTTTTGTATACAGTTTTTTTGTGTCTTCTAATATAGTCCACACACTTAATTCGTTCAGAACTATGATAATCTGACATTATTAAATAGGCCTATTCAGCAAAAATGTAAAAAACATATCTGAGAAATCACAAACACATATCAAGTGTTACTCTTCCAAACAAAAGAACAGACTGCACAGTAGTTATAGCACAGGTGGGCGTGGCCATGGAGGGGGAGGGGCTAGTGAGACAGTTGATTAGCTGTGCAGTGAGCAAACATTGGTCATGCATGTGCATGTATGATCCTGTTGATTCAGCATTGCACAGGTGTAGAACAAGCTTATTTGTTGTTTAAGCATTAAGACTAGGTCAGTTCATTTAACAACTGTAACTTTATTACAGAATTTATTATATAATAATTAAAATTATTATATAGTTATACCGCAAATAGCGGTATAACTATACCATCGGGATCAGAGGAAATTCTATCCCACACTCACCAACCCACTTGGCCAGCGTGGTGAGTTATGGCCAAACCCCTCCAAAATGACTCCACAACTTAAATCTTGGCCCTCAGTCTCCGGCAGCTGGAATGTACCTGGCCAAGGCAGCGGCCAGTGCGACATGAAGGCAGAGGGTGCTAAGAATCCCCGGAGGACCGGACTAGGCTGCCATCTGATGCTGACCTTGGCAACGTACAATGGACGCTCCCTATCTTCTGATTCAAGGCTTCTTGAATTGGAAGAGGAACTACAAAGGATCAAGTGGGACATCGTCGGGCTAAGTGAGGTAAGGAGAAAAGGAGAAGATCTCACTGAACTGAAAAGTGGACATCTCTTCTATTATCGTGGGACAGATACTGGCAGAACTAGTGGTGTTGGATTTATAATAAACAAGAAACTAAAGGATAAAGTGGTAGAAGTTGAAAGTTCCTCTGACAGAGCTGCACGACTCGTTATCCAACTATCGAGAAGATACCAGGCTCAGATTATTCAAACTTATGCACCCACCACAAGTCATCCTGAAGAAGAAATTGAAGAATTTTATGAGGAAATTTGTCATCTAAATAATAAAGGTAAGCAGCACTTGAAAATAATTATGGGAGATTTCAATGCAAAAATAGGGCAACGACAACAGAATGAAACTTCAGTAGGTAAATTCGGTCACGGCAACAGAAACCAGCGTGGAAATACTCTCGTTGAGTTTGCAGAGGCAGAAGGGTTTTTCATCTTGAACTCCTTCTTCAAGAAAAAGCCACACAGGAAATGGACATGGAGACATCCAAATGGGACGACAAGTGAAATTGATTTTATTATGTGTAACAAAAAATTCGTCATAGAAGACTGCAGTGTGCTAAACAAGTTCAACACAGGTAGTGACCATAGATTGGTGAGATGTAAGATGCACCTCAACACTAAACTTGAACGTGGCAAGCTCATAAGACAAACAAAATCTATTGACATAACCAACCTTAAAAAACACCATAATACCTTCAAGTTAGAACTGAAGAACAGGTTCTCTGCTTTAGAAGGCCTAACATCGGAAGAAGTGGACATCTCTGAAGTTAACAGAAAAGCAACCAAAGCTCTTATGGAAACAGCAACAAAATTAGCTGGGTCTAAGAACAAGTTGCATGTGAACAAATTATCAGGAAAAACCAAAATGTTGATGCAAAAAAGAAGAGAGATGAGGACAACTAAAGAAGATGTGACTTCCAAAGTGGAATATATAGAGCTATGCAAGACAGTACGAAAAAGTATCACTGAAGACGTAAGAAAATTCAACTGTGAACTAGTGAGGAAAGCAATTGAAAACAACCAAAGCCTAAAGATAGCAAAGGGACATCTCAGTAAGGGAAGAAAACAGATTATGGCACTGAGAAAAGAAGATGGTTCTGTAACAAGAAATAGAGGCAAAATTTTGACAAGAGTGAAAGATTTCTACTCCAAATTATATGAAAGGGATGATACATGCACTCCAGACATCATGAAAGATACCAGTACCAGAGTTCCTCCAGTCCTTCCAGCAGAAGTTGCACATGCAATCAAGAACATGAAGCGGGGAAAAGCTCCAGGAGAAGATGGAATTACTGTAGACATCATACAAGAAGCAAGTGGAGAAATCGAAACAGTACTTGCCCAAATTTTCACTCGATGCCTTAATGAAGGGAAAGATTCCTGAGGATTGGAACACCGCTACAATGATCCTGCTACATAAGAAAGGTGACATTGAGGATCTCGGAAACTACAGACCTATCAGCCTCCTATCAGTAGTTTATAAAATCTTCACTAAAGTTCTTTCACACCGATTGAAGGTAACACTGGACATGGCTCAACCGAGAGAACAAGCTGAATTCAGGAGTGGCTACAGCACAATAGATCATATCCACGTACTGAGAGAACTAATTGAAAGAGCGAGGGAATATGAACTTCCATTGTGCATGGCTTTTATCGATTATGAAAAAGCCTTTGATTCGGTGAAACCATCAGCAGTTACAATGGCTCTGAAAACCTGCGGTATTGAAGATGCATACATTAATATTATTAATAACATCTATGAAAATGCAAGTGCAAAGATTCGGCTGTTTGAAAATACAACACACGTAAAAATTGGAAAGGGAGTGAGACAAGGTGACACCATATCTCCGAAGCTCTTTAATGCCACATTGGAGGGTGTTTTTCAGTCGCTGAGCTGGGAAAACAAGGGGATAAAGATTAATGAGATTATCTAACCCACCTTCGTTTTGCTGATGACGTAGTCATTTTTGCAACTACCCCATCAGAGCTACAGAGTATGATCCAGGAACTTGCTGACAAGAGTAAAGAAGTGGGATTAAAAATGAACTTTCAGAAGACAAAAGTGATGTTCAATGCTTTTACAAGAAATGAATATTTATCGATTGATGGAGAAAAACTGGAGATAACAGATACGTATGTTTATCTTGGACAGCAGATATCAAGTGAGGGTCACATTGATGAAGAAATTAATCGGCGTACAAAACTTGCCTGGAGAGCTTTTGGAAGAAACAGCATAATTTTCAAGAGCAATATGCCATTATGTCTTAAAAGAAAAGTGTTTGATCAATGCATCCTTCCAGTGCTTACGTATGGTGCAGAGACGTGGACCTTAACTAAAAGAGACATACAAAGGCTGCAGACAACTCAAAGCAGCATGGAGAGGTGCATACTTGGTGTAACCAGGAGAGATAAGAAGAGGAACTCGTGGATCCGAAAAATGACAAGAGTGGAAGACATCATGATCAGAGTTAAATCCCTGAAATGGCAATGGGCTGGACATACTGCCAGAAGGACAGATCATCGATGGACAGCCGAAATTTTAGATTGGATTCCAAGGGACAGGAAAAGACCCAGAGGAAGACCACACGGGAGATGGGTGGATGAAATTCGAAAGTATGCAGGGGTGACATGGAGGAGACTGGCACAAGACAGACCGTTGAGGAGGAAACTTGGGGAGACCTTCGTCCAGCAGTGGATTGATAATGGTTGACAATGATGATGATGATGATGAATTAAAATTATTTTATATTTTTTATTTACTAGATTAATATTTTAAATATTTTTACTTTAAGTATTATAATTAGTCTACTAGCCTATATTTTAACTTTCAGAGCTAATTTAAAACAAAACTTTGTAGTGTTTTTCTGCGACCTGCAAATGCTGCAGAACTGTCATTTTCAAAAAAACGTTCAAAATTTACTAGGCAAAATCACACAATTCTGCCCCCACCAATTGATAATATACTAATAGGACAACATAAGGTCAAGTTTTAAGATTTTTAAAAAATGGGGTTTTTGAGTTATTGCTACTTGAAAATAGTGCATTTTTGTACTTTTGCATATTTTGAAGTTGAATTGTATAGACTGTATATATGTTAGGCAATAAATAAAATTTTCTGTAAAACTACCATTGGTGGACTACACATTGCCATCTTTATTTATTTAAAAAAACTTTTCTTAGTGTAAGAAAAAAATCGTTAAATGTCAGAAAAACCAAAATTTTGTACCTAAAAAGTGGATCTTTTTTAATTACTAATAATTATAACATGCATATTTAAAGTATGTCAAGTTAAAAATCAATTCATCAGCTACAAAACAAAACAAAAATGAACTGAATCGCCCAAATAGTTTAAACGCAATAACATTTTTAAAATATGCCATTTTTGACATTCCTTTCAAAAAACGCATTTTTCACCAAATTTCAAAATGGCGCAGCAAGCGATATAAATTTTTTTGGAGCAAATCCATTTGGAATATCTTATATCTGTAGTAGGAGTAGCTACTGTAATTTTTTGGAACAAACCTAAGGGGGTCAACTAACATGCTCTGCCGGAATTGAGTTGGAATGGGCCTCCTGAAAGTTATGCTGTTTCTTCCAAAAGCTCTCCAGGCAAGTTTTGTACGCCGATTAATTTCTTCATCAATGTGACCCTCACTTGATATCTGCTGTCCAAGATAAATGTATGTGCTTGTTATCTCCAGCTTTTCTCCATCAATCAATAAATCTTCATTTCTTGTGAAAGCATTAAACATCACTTTTGTCTTGAAAGTTCATTTTTAATCCAACTTCTTTACTCTTGTCAGCAAGTTCCTGGATCCCACTCTGCAGCTCTGATGGGGTAGTTGCAAAAATGACTACGTCATCAGCAAAATGAAGGTGGGTTAGATAATCTCCATTAATCTTTATCCCTTTGTTTTCCCAGTTCAGTGATTGAAAGACATTTTCCAATGTGGCATTAAAGAGCTTCGGAGATATGGTGTCACCTTGTCTCACTCCCTTTCCTATTTTTATGTGTGTTGTATTTTCAAATAGCGAATCTTTGCACTTGCATTTTCACATAGATGTTATTAATAATATTAATGTATGCATCTTCAATACCGCAGGATTTCAGAGCCATTGTAATTGCTGATGGTTTCACCGAATCAAAGGCTTTTTCATAATCGATAAAAGCCATACACAATGGAAGTTGTGTATGGCTTTTATCAAAAAAAAAGAAAATTAAAAAATTTTTTTTTTTTTTTTTTAGAGAAATAAATTTGTGGGAAATTAGTTCTCTCAGTACGTGGATATGATCTATTGTGCTGTAGCCACTCACGAATCTGGCTTGTTCTCTCGGTTGAGCCATGTCCAGTGTTACCTTCAAACGGCGTGAAAGAACTTTAGTGAAGATTTTATAAACCACTGATAGGAGGCTGATTGGTCTGTAGTTCCTGAGATCCTCAATGTCACCTTTTTTATGTAGCAGGATAATTGTAGCGTCGTTCCAATCCTCAGGAATCTTCTCTTCATTAAGGCATCGAGTGAAAATTTGGGCGAGTACTGTTTCGATTTCTCCACTTGCTTCTTGTATGATGTCTACAGTAATTCCATCTTCTCCTGGAGCTTTTCCCCGCTTCATGTTCTTGATTGCATGTGCAACTTCTGCTGGGAGGACTGGAGGAACTCTGGTACTTGTACCTTTCATGATGTCTGGAGTACATGCATCATCCCTTTCATATAATTTTGAGTAGAAATCTTTCACTCTTGTCAAAATTTTGCCTCTATTTCTTGTTACAGAACCGTCTCCTTTTCTCAGTGCCATAATCTGTTTTCTTCCCTTACTGAGATGTTTCTTTGCTATCTTTAGGCTTTAGTTGTTTTCAATTGCTTTCCTCACTAGTTCACAGTTGAATTTCCTTACGTCTTCAGTGATACTTTTTTGTACTGTCTTGCATAGCTCTATATATTCCACTTTGGAAGTCACATCTTCTTTAGTTGTCCTCATATTTCTTCTCTTTTGCATCAACATTTTGGGTTTTCCTGATATTTTGTTCACATGCAACTTGTTCTTAGACCCAGCTAATTTTGTTGCTGTTTCCATAAGAGCATTGGTTACTTTTCTGTTAACTTCGGAAATATCCACTTCTTCCGATGTTAGGCCTTCTAAAGCAGAGAATCTGTTCTTCAGTTCCAACTTGAAGGTATTATGGTGTTTTTTAAGGTTGATTATGTCAATATATTTTGTTTGTCTTATGAGCTTGCCACGTTCGAGTTTAGTGTTGAGGTGCATCTTACATCTCACCAATCTATGGTCACTACATGTGTTGAACTTGTTTAGCACACTGCAGTCTTCTATGACGAATTTTTTGTTACACATAATAAAATCAATTTCACTTGTCGTCCCATTTGGATGTCTCCATGTCCATTTCCTGTGTGGCTTTTTCTTGAAAAAGGAGTTCAAGATGAAAAACCCTTCTGCCTCTGCAAACTCAACGAGAGTATTTCCACGCTGGTTTCTGTTGCTGTGACTGAATTTACCTACTGAAGTTTCATTCTGTTGCCGCTGCCCTATTTTTGCATTGAAATCTCCCATAATTATCTTCCAGTGCTGCTTACCTTTATTATTTAGAAGACGAATTTCCTCATAATATTCTTCAAATTTCTTCTTCAGGATGACTTATGGTGGGTGCATAAGCTTGAATAATCTGAGCCTGGTATCTTCTCGAGAGTTGGATAACGAGTTGTGCAGCTCTGTCAGAGGAACTTTCAACTTCTACAACTTTATCCTTCAGTTTCTTGTTTATTATAAATCCAACACCACTAGTTCTGCCAGTATCTGTCCCACGATAGTAGAAGAGATGTCCACTTTTCAGTTCAATGAGATCTTCTCCTTTTCTCCTTACCTCACTTAGCCCGAAGATGTCCCACTTGATCCTTTGTAGTTCTTCTTCCAATTCAAGAAGCCTTGAATCAGAAGACAGGGAGCATCCATTATACGTAGCCAAGGTCAGCCTCAGATGGCAGCCTAGTCCGGTCCTCCGGGGATTCTTAGCACCCTCTGCCTTCATGTCGCACTGGCCGCTGCCTTGGCCAGGTACATTCCAGCTGCCGGAGACTGAGGGCCAAGATTTAAGTTGTGGAGTCATTTTGGAGGGGTTAGGCCATAACTCACCACGCTGGCCAAGCGGGTTGGTGAGTGTGGGATAGCATTTCCTCTAATCCCGATGGTATAGTTATACCGCTATTGGCGGTCGTCAGAGCCCCTTTAGTGGGAACAGGAAGAGAGATGAGGACAACTAAAGAAGATGTGACTTCCAAAGTGGAATATATAGAGCTATGCAAGACAGTACGAAAAAGGATCACTGAAGACGTAAGGAAATTCAACTGTGAACTAGTGAAGAAAGCAATTGAAAACAACCAAAGCCTTAAGATAGTAAAGGGGCATCTCAGTAAGGGAAGAAAACAGATTATGGCATTGAGAAAAGGAGATGGTTCTGTAACAAGAAATAGAGACAAAATTTTGACAAGAGTGAAAGATTTCTACTCCAAATTATATGAAAGGGATGATACATGTACTCCAGACATCATGAAAGGTACCAGTACCAGAGTTCTTCCAGTCCTCCCAGCAGAAGTTGCACATGCAATCAAGAACATGAAGTGGGGAAAAGCTCCAGGAGAAGATGGGATTACTGTAGACATCATACAAGAAGCAAGTAGAGAAATTCAAAAACAGTACTTGCCCAAATTTTCACTCGATGCCTTAATGAAGGGAAGATTCCTGAGGATTGGAACAATGCTACAATGATCCTGCTACATAAAAAAGGTGACATTGAGGATCTCAGGAACTACAGACCTATCAGCCTCCTATCAGTGGTTTATAAAATCTTCACTAAAGTTCTTTCACACCGTTTGAAGGTAACACTGGACATGGCTCAACCGAGAGAACAAGCTGGATTCAGGAGTGGCTACAGCACAATAGATCATATCCACGTACTGAGAGAACTAATTGAAAGAGCGAGAGAATATGAACTTCCGTTGTGCATGGCTTTTATCGATTATGAAAAAGCCTTTGATTCGGTGAAACCATCAGCAGTTACAATGGCTCTGAAATCCTGCGGTATTGAAGATGCATACATTAATATTATTAATAACATCTATGAAAATGCAAGTGCAAAGATTCGGCTGTTTGAAAATACAACACACATAAAAATTGGAAAGGGAGTGAGACAAGGTGATACCATATCTCCGAAGCTCTTTAATGCCACATTGGAAAATGTCTTTCAATCACTGAACTGGGAAAACAAAGGGATAAAGATTAATGGAAATTATCTAACCCACCTTCATTTTTCTGATGACGTAGTCATTTTTACAACTACCCCATCAGAGCTGCAGAGTGTGATCCAGGAACTTGCTGACAAGAGTAAAGAAGTGGGATTAAAAATGAACTTTCAGAAGACAAAAGTGATGTTCAATGCTTTTACAAGAAATGAAGATTTATCGATTGATGGAGAAAAGCTAGAGATAACAGACACGTACGTTTATCTTGGACAGCAGATATCAAGTGAGGGTCACATTGATGAAGAAATTAATCGGCGTACAAAACTTGCCTGGAGAGCTTTTGGAAGAAACAGCATAATTTTCAAGAGCAATATGCCATTATGTCTTAAAAGAAAAGTGTTTGATCAATGCATCCTTCCAGTGCTTACGTATGGTGCAGAGACGTGGACCTTAACTAAAAGAGACATACAAAGACTGCAGACAACTCAAAGAAGTATGGAGAGGTGCATGCTTGGTGTAACCAGGAGAGATAAGAAGAGGAACTCGTGGATCCGAAAAATGACAAGAGTGGAAGACATCATGATCAGAGTTAAATCCCTGAAATGGCAATGGGCTGGACATACTGCCAGAAGGACAGACCATCGATGAACAGCCGAAATTTTAGATTGGATTCCAAGCGACAGGAAAAGACCCAGAAGAAGACTTCATGGGAGATGGGTGGATGAAATTCGAAAGTATGTGGGAGTGACATGGAGGAGACTAGCACAAGACAGACCGTTGTGGAGGAAACTTGGGGAGACCTTCGTCCAGCAGTGGATTTATAATGGTTGACAATGATGATGATGATGATGATATTACATTTCACATAACTAAATTTTGTTTAAACAATAACTTAATGTGAAATAATTTT
This sequence comes from Macrothele yani, assembly GCA_039090855.1. NCBI lineage: Eukaryota > Metazoa > Arthropoda > Arachnida > Araneae > Macrothelidae > Macrothele > Macrothele yani. Next base: position 116,854,922 of record CM076990.1, read on the forward strand.
TTTGAAATAAAAATTGCAAATTCAAAATGAATTTTCAGAGACTTCTATCTTTTAGTTTTGCAAAAAAAAAAAATAAAAAAAAATGAGGAAATATAATGATAACTCTCATAATTTAAAATATACCCTTACAGATTGTTGTTATTCTAAAGTGATTCAAAATCATCACTATCACTTGGCAAACGTTTCACTCTCACTACAACTAACCATTTCAAGATTTCTTTACAGGCTGATATTATTCTAAGCTGATTCAAAACACAATACAGATTATAATAATATTTGCACCTTTAAGGTATTAATAAACACTTGCAAAGTGCGCATATTTACATGCAATTCATTAATGACATATTATTAAATGGCCAGGCCAAGGACTTACCCGAAAGTTCTTGGTCACTTTTTTTCTCTTCTTTACACTTCAATACAGCTTGTTCCTCAGTACTGCAAATACTGAGGAACAAGCTGTGAATAAAGTTTGTTCTCAGCTAACACATGAATTTGGAAAAAGATGTGGGAAATTCTAAATAGCTGAGTTTTGTGTTTGTGGTGGTTTGTTTAGGGAAAAAAGTGAATAATGTGAAGAGTTTCTAGTAATAAAAGACATTTCATTCTCCTCTGTGGCAAAGTCCGCAAGAAAAATAAACACTCCGTTGTCACTTGACCACGAGTTACGCATTATTGCACTTTGAACGAAGCTAAAAAAAAAAGTGATTTCCGACAGTGTAATGTTCTATAATTCACCCACAATCCCTTGTGAACAGCCCTGCCTCAACTGTAGTAGGAAACGTTTTGGCTAAAATTTGCCTTCCTCTCGCCACATGGTGAAAGTGCATGGGCAACTACTGCGAACACGAACTTACGATATAATTCTTATCATACATTCTCGTGATTTTTTCAATAATATTGCTGTTTGACGGTATGATTCGTGGAGATTTCATTTCAAAACAATATGATTAATAAATGATATCATCATTCACGCCGATACCTGCTCTCTGATTTGGGAACTGCTCGGGTCAAAATCGAGGGCTGATCATTCAGCCCACCGTGCTTTTAGCACAACAGTGCAGGCTGATGAATCGACCATGACAAACTAAAAGGGTTCTGCAACATCGAGGTTTAAACATCGATTATTGGTGGCAAAACTTTGATATTCAAAAACATCAAGGTTTTTTGCCATTCCTAGTTAGACTGGTTTCACTTCCTTTTACCTTTACCTATGAATTATTATACTTTAGTAAATTGGCACTAAAGATAACAAATGGCCAAAATGGGGACCCTAAAATAAATTTAAGTGCCAAAATTGCCAGTTAATCACATCTGGCAAGTGGTAAGTACTAATTTGCATCTATAATTCTGACATACCTAAATGACTTCTAAAATCAGTCATTTACTCAGATGATTTTCCACCACCTTTCTACATTTTTTACCTAGTATGTTTGCATAAACTTTGCAAGATACATTAATGGCTATAATGATGAAAATTTGCACTATATGTGCACATATAAATGTGAGGCTCCATTGTCTGAAGACACAGCATGTACAAAAAGTGGAAAGGGAGTGAGACAAGGTGACACCCAATCTAGCAGGGTCTTCAATGGCACATTGCAGAATATCTTTCAGACATTGAACTGGGAGGATAAGGGGATAAAGAATAATGGAGATAGTTCAACCCACCTTTGTTGTGCTGATGACATAGTCACTTTTGCAAGTGCCTCCTCAGAACAACAGAGTATGATCTAGGAACTTGACGATAAGAATAAAGAAGGATAAAGAGCAATTTACAGAGAACAAAACTGATGTACAATGCATCAAGCCATCTATAAAAACTGAAAAAAGTACAGGTGGAAGGGGGAAATTTAGAAGTAACTGATACATATATCTACCTTGGACAATGGATATCAAGGGTCACAAGAAGAAAAAAATTATAAAACTTGGCTAATGTATTTGGAAGAAAGAATGCAATTTTCAAGTGCAATCTACTACAGTAATATGTTTCAAAGGAAAAGTGTTTAACCAATGCAACCTTCCAGTTATTTCTTATGGATCACAGACAATGACCATAACTAAAACAGATGTACAGAGGCTGTAGCAATTCAAAAAAAGTAGGAGAGATGCATGCCTTGTATAAACAAGAAAGATAAGAAGAAGAAAAACTCATTTTCCAGGAAAATAATAAGAATGAAAAACATCATGATAAAAGCAAAGACCCTCAAGTGGCAATGGGCTGCACGTATTACTACACTGGTGTCCAAAATTAAGGTCACAAACACATATTCTGTGATAATCTTGAAAACTAAATGGTTTATTGCAATGAAATTTTGTACATAGATGCCTCATACTATGAGACATGCAATAGCAACATAACAAAATGAACAAGAGGTAAATTGTGTGTGATATGCAAATTAGACCAATAATGGTCCAAACATGATGCATCATATCTCGAGAACGGTCCGGCTAATAGGGAGTGTGGCCACCCCGCACAGCTTTACAAGTCGCACAACGAGCCCTTATACTGTAAATGAGGTTGTTGATAACAGCTTATGGCAACAAACCCCATTCTTCTAAAAGCGTGGATTTTAATGCCTGGAGGTCCTGGGAGGGGGTTGACATCATGCAATGGCTCTTTTTAGAGCATCCCAAACATGCTCTATAGGATTTAGGTCTGGCGACTTCGCTGGCCACAAAATACAGCAAAAATTCTCTCCCTCCAGAAAATCGTTGACAAGCTGAGTTCTGTGTGGCCTTGCGTTATTGTCCAAAAAAAAAAAAAAGGAAGCTCGGTCCAACAGCTCTCCGGAAAAGCCTCACACAAGGTTCAAGGACCTCATCCCTAAAGCGCTGTGCAGTCACAGTGCTCCCATCGAAGACGTGCAGTGGTGTACGGCCGTTCAACATGATGCTTACCAACACAAGGATTCCATTTCCACCATCTAAAGTGGTCGATTTCCCTTATGTTGGAGGGATGATAGTGGGCCCCAAGCTGTCTCCAGATGAAAACTCATTCGGAATCACTTTGTGTACTGAATCTTGACTCATCACAGAAAAGTACACGGCCCCAATCTTGCTGTGTCCAAGAAAGATGTGTTTGGCTCCGTGAACGACCATCGAGCGACCTCCGCTTGAGACTGGCCAGCTTCAAGCCTGCCGATGGCTGTCCACCTCAGTCCATCATCTAAACGATTCTGAGCACTCATTCCAACTGAAATCAGTCAGTCTTGTGATTTTTCTTGCAAGAAACACAACTCTGAGGAAGAAATTCACAGATGCAGAAAACGGTCACTTCCACGTTCTCTTACCAAACTCACCCTTGTTAACCGCTTAACAAACAGTGGATGCTTACATTAGTTCACCATTTCCCAAAGTATATATGACAGCAATTTTAAACATTTTACTGGTTGCTATTTTGAATTATTGTAAAAAATGTGTTTCTGACCTTAATTTTGGACATCAGTGTAGAACTGACCACTTTTGGACAACTGAAATACTAAACTGAATATCAAGGAACAGGAAAAGACCCAGAAGAAAACCACGTGGGCGATGCGTGGATGAAATTTGAAAGCATACCAGAGTGACATGGAAGAAAAAAATGCTCGCAACAGAGAGTTGTGAAAGGCACTTGGGGGAGACTTTCATTAAACAGTGGGTTGAGAATGGTTGACGATGGTGTCATAAGTGCAACAGAAACTGGGCAGATATAGAAAATGAACATAATGGCTGTGCAAAAGAAACATGCAAATTAGTATATTTAATGCCATACAATAATTACACACTAGAAGAAAAAAGTAACTATACAACTACTTACCATGAACAACTAAGTTGTATGGCTTGTTCAAAACAACAACATCATCTGTTAAAAACAACAGATAAAATATCTGCATTTAATTCATTTGATAAAGATAACAAAATCAGAACAATGACAAATTCAGTTTGCACATACTCCATATAGCAAAACATTTATACTGTAAATTTCACAAGTCTGGGGCTACAGAACATTCTGAAACGAGTTGCAGCCCTTTGAAAGAGCTACACTGAAGGAAATGTATGTCATTCATTCAACTACAGAAGCCCAGTATGTTATTAGAATTTAAGCCAAATTAAGTGCAAAAATCTCAATTGAAGGAATAAGACATCCATATAAATAATTCATTATCTATCTGCATTTTTTTTATATGAAAGCATGCCTTACAAGCTCAAATCTAGTAACTTTATAAAACCTTACATTTTACAAATATCAGTAAGGTGTGCCAATTGCATGAACAGCCCACTTTCACAGAGTGCTGTTCTGCCAACGCTGACTTACTTCATGACACAGCCAACACAAAGCTCAAAAACGCACATTCGGAATGATTTCATTGCAACGGCTGAATGCTCTTATTATAACACAGAAAAACTTTAATGATGTGGATGGCATGAATATCAATCTTCTTTCTATAGGAGCACTGAGACAGAAGGTTTAAAGCTTCAGCAGCACTGAAGTCATGTACTCGTGTAAAAAAAAAGAAATGCTGCAGTAAAACACAGCTGTTGTGCTATCTATATCATGAGATACCTCTTTTCAAAAATTCCATGTCAGAGCCTATATTCAAAAATCTGGCAAAATACAGTATTTGTAATTATTTTTTAGAGTTTGTGTAAATCTGTAAATCTTGAAATCGGTTCTTTTTTCCAAACATTTTGCCTGAGGATGATAATGTAAATAGAGAGAGATGGGACAAAATATAAGGTCGATAGCTACATTTTAAAATGTTTATTTAGTCACTTCATTTTTGCTAACAATGAAAATAAGTATTAAAAGTAGAAAGGCTGATTTTGAATTTAAAAACACAGGAAAATTATTTAATAATAAATCTCATATAAACTTATAATTGGATAATCTGCACAAAACTGCTGTATAAAAGGAATCAAAATTGAAACATGTAGGTAATTTTATACACTTTTGAGACAAAAATTTATGAAAAGATGTTATCTGTTAATCTCAATAAACACAGTACGATTTTTTAACTTCTCATACACAATATTTATCAAAAATACACCATTGCTGAGCCAACAGTTACTTTTTAAAGGTAATTTTGAAACCTGCTTGCAAACAAGAAAGTATGTATATTACTTTGAAGTTAATATAAACATAAATGAATTTTTTTCACATGTTATCAAACACACACAAATCAATTGAACATACAATAGGCATTGGTAACAAGCTTGTGCTTAATTTAGCAATCCCTCACAACTGTTCTTCACTCTACTACTATATCTATTTCAACAAAAAAATTTAATGTTCGTGACAGAACAATATTTTTCACAGAATTCTGAAGTGAAATGTTTTAATTTACCAAGCAGCTGCGCTGACTATATGCACCAATCACATAAACCAAATTTTCCTGTGCTTGTTTGTAACATGCAAAGCTACAACATTCCAAAATTATCCTTCTGGTTCTTTGTCCTCTTCTAGGCAACAACCACACAATTTTGTAAAGTTTCATTGGCCAATGTGATCTTTGGTTTGGTTCAAATATTATATATTGTGATAAACATTCTTTTGACACTTACAGCAGAAATAGAAATAGGCTACATGAGAGGCCTTTTATAAAGAGGCTTATTTTTAAACTACTATAGATTATATTAGCTAAAATAATTTTCTGAATGGGAGAATATTTTGCACTGCAGTTTACAGTTTTATATTTGATCATTTAAGTTTGCAAAAGACATGGTTTTTTTCTGTTTGTTTTTTATGTCTGCCACAAATGATTCAGCATCAATATTAAAAAAATTCTCACAAAAAGAGAATACCTATTTCCTTTCGAAATTTTCAAAATCAGATGCAGTATTCATTAGGTTAATAGCTGGATGAATTCCATCTCAATTCATGCAGAGAATGTTAGCTTATCATTTTCAAAAAGATATATATGCTAAAGTACTTTACCTCCAAAGTGCAATGATGTAGTTCTTTTTGCTTTACTCATAATATTTACTGAGACATGAAGCTTTGAAATTTCACAGCAGTCTGGTGCCAAAATCCCCAAGGTCACAAATTCCTTTATTTTCAAAATTCAATATCTGTTGATTTGTGAAACCCAGAGCACTAGATTTTTTTTTTTTTTTTTTTTGTAATGGAAAGACCATCTAAAGTACTTACTTTCAAAAACATGATTCAGATTGCATTCAACTTAACATCAAGCCAGCCTCCAATCCTGCACTTAAAAAAAAAAAAAAAAAAAATTACATTTGAGGACTGAATTTGTCTTCAAATGTAAGTTTCTAAATACATTAGCAACCACTAATGTACTTAGAAACTAAGAATACCAAATTGTTGGCATTTGCAAACACTAATGTATTTAGAAACTAACAGTACCAAATTGTTTCGCATTTTGGACACGTTAATAGCATATTTTTGCATCTGATGTAACTTTTTGCTTTAGTAGAAAACATTACGGAAATGTGCATTTTTGCAAAATATTTTCAACATGTTGTTTTATATTTTTGTTCAAAATCCCATATTGTTAATTCTGATTTTTTTATCAAATCATTTTTAGGTGGCATATATTCTTTACTGCAACAAAAATATTCTGGTACATTTTTGATTTTCAATTTTATTTTATTTTTCAAATTACCTCTGCAAGTGAGTGCACCTGTGCATGTTGCCTAATGCTATACCCCCCCCATCTGCAGCATTTGCTCTAATCACATCTGATGGATTTCTGATGCCTTTGTTAACATCTTCAGTATCTTTCTCTTTTGTAGACTGTGGAGAATACATGCTACATGAAATACACTTCTTTACCAACATCTATAGAAATTTAATAGTTTAAGATGATATAGTCTGTTTAACTTGACTGATGCACTGAATCTATTTCTCAGACTAAAATGAAAATTTAATTATGGCAATTTTTTTTACAGTGGCCACTGTGTTCAGTGTGCTGACTACGAACAATACCACAAATCTAATTTACAATACAGCTCCTAGAAGTTTCTACATATCGCTATCTGAATTGCCTGCATATTTTTAAAGTCATTTTTCTCCAATTTCATAATCTTTTAAGTTATTTTGGTAATTTAATGAGATAGCAGAAAAATGAAATGGATGATGGCATTGAAAATCCCCAATGTTCTTTCTTTATCTTAGCCCAGCTAATTTTCTCTGCCGCCCAGCTAAATTTCCTGTAATGAATGTTTTCACAACATACATAATAGTAAGAGTGGAAAAATTACTCCCACATACATCACAAATATTGGTGAAAATGACTGAAATCTGTGTTAAACACAAGTTATCGGCAGGGGTCGAAAAATATTTTGAAATTTAGGAGTCAGCTGAAAAAATCAGGAACCCCCACTCCCACCCCCACCCCGAATCAAAGTACCCGTTCCTGAAAATAGACGTAGGACAAAAAATGCGGAAACCAGCTTTGAGGTATAAAGAAATGCCACCGTCAATTATCAAGTATCCTTTTTATGGATCTAAGCATTAAATGAGCATGAAATATAAAGCCAAACCAGAGAAATGAGTAGTATTTATACATTTTCCAAAGCGCTGAAATTATAAATCTGGTTTGTTGGGGAAACACACACTTTTCGGATCACATGACGTGGGGGTGGTGGTATCGGAAGGGTATAAAGCACACGGGCGGTGTACGCTCAGCAATTCGGTGAAAGCTATTGCACGGTGTAAATCAGTTTGAACGACATCGAGTTGCTGCTATCGTGTGATATGGCCAACAGGCAATCCGGTAGACAACATCTGGATGACTTTACCCGAGGTCGCGTCATTGGGAAGTTGGAAGAAGGTTGAAGTATGACTACTGTGGCCGAGGAGTTCGGGATCGCGCACAGCATCGTTTCACGAGCTTGGAGAGCATTTCAAACGACAGGAACAGCTGTCCGAGAGTTTAGCAGTGGTCGTCCACGAGCAACCACGGCAGCGGGTGACCGGTATATTGTCCTACAGGTGAGAAGAGACAGACGGCAGACAGTGGGAGAAATCGCAAGGCACATGCAACTGACAACTGGACGTCCGTTATTGCATTTTACTGTGGCCAAGAGGCTGCACAAAGGTGGTCTATTTGCACTACGACCAGTATGGTGTGTGCCATTAATGCTTGCTCATCAGAGACGGCGGTTTCTGTGGTGCCAGGAACATAAGAACTGGACACATCAGTAATGGGGTTGAGTTCTCTTTACGGATGAGAGCCGATTTAGTCTGACGAGCAATTCTGGACGTATACACATCTGGAGAGAGCAGAGCAGGGAACACGCAATCACACCTCCAACATCATCGAAAGGGACCGGTTTGGAGGTGGCGGAGTTCTTGTTTGGGGTGGTATCATGCTTGATAGCCGTACTGACCTCCACATCTTCCAAGGAGGTTCAGTCACTGGTGTCTGATATTGTACCAAGGTAATCCTGCCTTACGTATGTCTGTTTAGAGGTGCTGTGTGTCCTGAGTTCCTCTCCATGGACGACAACGCTACACCTCATCGTACAGTGGCTGTCTCAGAGCTGTTGGAGAATGAAGATATTCAACGCATGGATTAGCCCACAAGGTCCCCGGAGGCAAATCCAATCGAACACGTGTGGGACCTTCTTGGGAGATGCTTGGCAGCACATCCCCAGCCGCCAGCAACGATTCCGCAGCTGCGATTGGCGCTACAAGAGGAATGGGCCGCGATACCTCAACAGCTCCTTGACAACCTTGTCCTCAGCATGGACAGACGTTCCAAATCCTGCAACGCAGTCAGGGGTGACCCTATCTTCTACTAAAGACTGAATTTTTCTTGGCAGCTGCCTGTCACGTGGACGTTTCTGTCTTCTGTCCAGTTGTGCTCGAAGCTACCTTTTCAATAAAGTGCCTTTGTATCCTTTGGATTCCTTGTTTGGACGGTTTTACTCACTTGTCCCATATTCTTACATCCTTATGGTATGATTTGAGTTGATGTGGAGCACTTTTGCACGACGTTACATTAGAAAAAACCGTCTTGTCCTTAATTTTTGCACACCAGTGTAATTATGAATAAAAATGAAACAGACTTCTACATAAATCTGTGATATATTTTGTCAAATATTTTTCTAGGATGGAAGTTATCATATTATAATTATATATTTGTCCTACCGATAAAGGATTAATAAAGTTTACATGATATTTGACTGTTGTTCTCTCCTGATAATTCCTACAATACAGAAGACTGATTTTTTGCTAATAATCAGCAGTTCTACTATAACAAAAATTAAACTTGTCCACAGAAGTTCGTATATTGACTTCAATATCAAGTCAATTTGAAGAAAATTAGACAAAATCTGAGAAATTGTGAAAATTACCATCAAATCATTTCTCAAAAATGTGTTTAATAGAAAATCTATTTACATAAAAATTTTACTAATTACATCTTTTAATAGAAAACTATTTACATAAGTGCTGAAGATAACTTACTTTAATTCTTCTGTTTCTTAAGGACAGTATCAGTTTTGTACACAGGTCCACTGTTTCTGTGATGTCCTTGAATATGCCGAATACCTTTTGAAGAAAAATACCAATGGTCCACATTCTTTCATTTGCTGCAAGACCATTTGAACAACCAACCATCATTGCTGCACCATCAGTACAATTCTAGAAGCCACTTACTATCACGCCACGGTAGGCCTACTCGATCCAGTGCTTTTCTAGTTGCATTGAAGTAATCTTCTGCAGTAGCAATTTTTAATTCACCAATAGTCAAGAACACTTCTTTAACTTTTTCATCTTTTACATATCTCATACAGAGAATGAGTTGTTCTACTGATCATGCATCTGTTGAAGAATCGAGAAGAAGACTAACATGGGAGCAATTCTTTATTTCAGCTAAAAGATCTCCTCTTATGACTTGAAGAATATGTTCAATGGACTATTTGCACCGTTTTTCATTACCATATTCTTCCAAAATATCAATATCAAATTTTTAAGCAATGTTAGCAAGTCGCATATATCTGAAAAAGGCGTGGTTTTTTTTTGTTTTTTTTTTTGCTCCGTCGAACTTCTGTTATCGGAAACTATTGTCTACACTTTCAAGCTGAAATGCAAACATTTATGCAAAAAATTGATATTTAATAACAATACTAGACAGAGGAAACTTCACGAGAAAAAGAAATCATGATCGCGGGAAAAATTTCACTCCGTTTAGCTTTCGTTTTCGGAAGTTCTGAAAAACGGAATACCGCTCCTCAGGCGGAAAACAAGTCCCCCAAGCGAGTACTCCAAAAATAAAACATTATCTTCAGTTGGTTTGGTTTTTTCGTCGCTCTTAAGTATAACCGAAATGTGGAATTCTGTGAATCTGAAGAACAAAATCATGCCTGATTTATGACAGTCTGCGATATGCAAAATGAACTGCTCATACGACTACGCAAGGAAGCCGATTCACGGGTCCATAAATTGATTATGTTCCCGATGTATTCAATTGCAATTTTCGTAACTCTGAACGGTTCGTTTCTAAATCACGTATTTTTACAAAGGATACGTTTTTAACGCGCGAATTTTGCGAGCAATCCAAAAACAGACCCAAGATTTTATATTTATTTATATACATATATTTTTTTTTAATTTCGCAAGGCAGGAGACTCCCGCTTAACAACTTTGTTTTGGCGGGAATCCCGCCATCCAGCCCTGAAATGGCAATTAAACGAACTTCAAAACACGTCGCTTTCCACTTCTTTTCATAAACTGTGACATAAAAGTTTAGATATAATTTCTTGATAAAAAAAATGGTCATTTTTATGACAAAATCCCAGTGTAATCGCAGATTATAAAAGGAAATTGCATATGGAAAAACAATGTGTAAAAATACACATTTCTAAATTTCAAAGCGTATTTGGCGTTTTAAAGGCATGTAGAGGCGTTATCGCGATATCTGAGCAGCATACTAACTAACAAAGAAATAAATAGCACAATACATGTGAATGCGAGGTGGAAAAAAGAGGTAAGCTGAAAACCTCTGTAGTCCTTCCCTCTCTAAAGCAGTCTCGTCGTAAATCGAATGGGCTTCGATCTTCGCCTGTTGTGGATAAAACAATAAACGAGCACTTTCACGGGAAGCGACATAAGAGGGACATTGGCATACGAGGGTAAACTTTAGCGGAATATGGGGTCCCGCGGCAGCTACGGTACTTGACCTCACACTCGAAAGGTCACGTGTGTATACTAGCGTCTCAATCGTACAGTGGCTGAATCCTCATTCCCTGTTATGCGCATGCCCGAGACTTAGAAAATGTTCCCCCATGTATTGGACTCGTGGAGGAAGGAATACGGAGGAGGTGCCTTGAGCGGTAGCTTGCATGCTAGAAAATTGTGGATAGTTTCGCAAAGGATCATGGGATACACTTAACTTACCTAAAACATTTCAGAAGCATAGAGCATTGAGTTGGTTTGCGCTGTGTGGAATGAATGTATTTTTTATTTATCTGCATAGTGGATCGAAAAAATGCCTTCCTGTTCAGCTTTTGGATGTACGAATCGACCTTCTAAAAAGATTCCAGGAGTCACATTTCACATGTAAGTGTTATTTTGCATTTTTATTATATAATCCGTGTGCTTGTGAGTGGGATAGGGTGGGGGACTTTACGGTGGGCATGTTTCAAAGAACTTTAAAATGTGAGATTATTCTAGGGCCCCTGATGAAACTTTGCCCCGGGCCCCGCAAAAATACCATCTGGCCCTGTCTGCGGGTCACACATAAACCGAGATATATCTAACAAAATTCGCGACAAAATGGAATTTGTTTGAACAGATTGATTACTAACTGATTTGAAAATCTAATGCACCTCACTTAATTGAGTACAAAAAAAAAAGTACACAAAAAATGCATATTAACCATTTGTTATGTTACATGTATGACGTTTTTAATTTTTCTGACACTGGAACATGTAGTGAATTTTATTTGTGTGATTAAAACAGTAGGGTTTTAAAATTTGTATATTTACAATCTGTATCATGCAATTGGATTTTCAGGATCCCAAAAAACCAGGAAATAAGAGCTAAATGGATTAGGGCTGTTAAAAGGAAAAACTGGGAGCCTTCAAAGTCAAGCACATTATGCTCAGAACACTTTGGTGAACATCAATTTGATAGAAGTTCCACTTTACATTTGAAGCCTGATTCTGTACCTGATGAATTTGATGCATTTCATGATCATTTAAAAAAGGTAAATTTCAAAATATTGATAAAATATGTACCATTATAACTATTAATTTAATGTTATAATCTAATTGATGTTTGGATTAATATTAAAAACATATCAGATCACTTCAAAGAGCTGAACTTCTCATTATTGCCCTATTTTATTAAATTTAACATTAAAGTAATTTATTAATCATTAACACACAAGTATGTAAAAAAGCTGTAAATAAAAAAATGTCCAAACAAATTTGGACTATTTTTGCATTATCACTAATTAAAACTCATAATTTACAGAAGATGAAATTAAGAAAACCACCAAGAGAGAAAAAATTGAAGTGCAACCTGAAGTGCTGGAAACAAATATTGAAGTCAACTTGGGTGGAGTTTTACCATTACAAAAAGATTATAAAAAAATGTACATTGCCACAAATAATAAATTGTTAAAATGTAGAAAAAAATTAAAGCTTTGTTACAGATGCAAAATAGAAATAAGAAAAGAATTGCAAAGCTAAAAATGTTATTTCTTGTCTCAAAAACAAAAATTTTGTCAATAGCGACATGTTAGAAATGTTGGACACAATTGGTCCAAACAATGAATTTTTAAAAAGACAACTGAAAAAAGTTTCGGGTGGTAAACAACTGTGTTCTTTTCTGAACACCTGAAAACATTTGCCATTACTCTGCATTTCTATTCTCCACAAGCATACAATTATGTGCGTGACACATTTAATACATGCTTACCACACACTCGTACGGTATCCAAATGGTATAGCCAAATAGACGGGTCTCCTGGATTTACACAAGAAGCATTAAATACATTGGGATAATTCTTAAAACACAGTTCTCACACTATTCTATGTTCATTGGTGATGGATGAGATGGCTATAAGGAGACACGTTGAATTTGATGGTTCTGATTTCTATGGGTATGTGAATATTGGAACAGAAATTAGTACTGATGCAGTGCCAGTTGCTAAAGATGCTTTTGTAATGGTGGTTGTGGCAATCAATTCAACCTGGAAACTTCCAATTGGGTATTTTTTGGTTGATGCTTTAACCTCAGAACAGAAATAAAATTTAATCTTACAAGCTTTAAATCTTTTGCACATGATGGGAATAAAACTTATTTCAGTAACATTTGATGGTTTGGCATCTAATTTAACTGCTGCCAAACATTTGGGTTGCAGTTTTGATACATTCCCATTAACATCAAAATTTACACACCCAAGTACTGGGCACAAGGTAGCTGTATTCAGGGATGCTTGTTCTTTGAAATCAAATTTCCTGAACCCAAATTTCCTGAAATTAACGTAGATCAATACTTACAAAAAAAAATCAGAATATATGTGTTACATTCGTAATTTATTTCCCAAGTTCTGATATTTTTTTTAAAGAACAGTGGCCCAGGGGTGCTTATTCTGTGAAATCAAATTTCCTGAAACCAAACCCAAATTTCCTGAAATTAACGTAGATCAATACTTACAAAAAAATCAGAATATATGTGTTACATTCGTAATTTATTTCCCAAGTTCTGATATTTTTTTAAAGAACAGTGGCCCAGGGGTGCTTATTCTGTGAAATCAAATTTCCTGAAACCAAACACAAATTTCCTGAAATTAACGTAGATCAATACTTACAAAAAAAAATCAGAATATATGTGTTACATTCGTAATTTATTTCCCAAGTTCTGATATTTTTTTAAAGAACAGTGGCCCAGGGGTGCTTATTCTGTGAAATCAAATTTCCTGAAACCAAACCCAAATTTCCTGAAACTAACGTAGATCAATACTTACAAAAAAAAAAATCAGAATATATGTGTTACATTCGTAATTTATTTCCCAAGTTCTGATATTTTTTTAAAGAACAGTGGCCCAGGGGTGCTTATTCTGTGAAATCAAATTTCCTGAAACCAAACACAAATTTCCTGAAATTAACGTAGATCAATACTTACAAAAAAAAAAAAAAAATTTAAAAAAATCAGAATATGTGTGTTACATTCGTAATTTATTTCCCAAGTTCTGATATTTTTTTTAAAGAACAGTGGCCTTTATAAAATTTTACTAATTGCAAATTTCCAGTGTTTGGCCCTTCAAAGCTATAAATAATACTTATAAAAAGTAAAATACTGAGAAAAATAAAATAAAAAAGCTGCTCAGGAAATCTTTGTCGTTGCATTGAAACCAATAACAAAAATTTCAGCTGAATTGGGTAGACACAGAGTGGACTTGTTTCTCTTCTCCTCTGTGGGGGTAGATTGATAGTCAGATTTCCCAACTCCCAGTGGAATTGAGTTTTGCTTTGGCCACCAACCAAGGGAAAACAGGGAAAGGACAGTGACAGGCCTTGCCACTGGCCATAAAATAAAATTTCTAAAAAAAAAAAAAAAAAAAAACGAAAATTCCACAGTACAACGCCGCAAATTTCCGTGAACAAAAAAAAAAAAAAAAACGGCGAAAATTTGCGGTGGTAAAAAAAAATAAAACGCCGAAAATTTCCGGAATTTCCGGAAAATAAGCACCCCTGAGTGGCCTTTATAAAATTTTACTAATTGCAAATTTCCAGTGTTTGGCCCTTCAAAGCTATAAATAATACTTATAAAAAATAAAATACTGAGAAAAAAATAAAAAAGGCAACTTACATAATTGATGCCTTGCCTGCTCTGTGTCAATGGTGTCTTTTCTTGTGCAGAAAAGACTGAAATGTATAAGACAAAGTTTGTTCAGTTTATACTTTAAATGATTTGTATATTCACGTAATAAGTCATCAATGCTGCTGATGGATGCAAACTTCATACTTCATAACGCTTTAGAAAAAAATTTGGTTATTTTGTTTTTATTTTGCTGCAAATCCTTTGCGTGAGATTTACGTTTACCGCACCCAGATTCCTGCTTTGGTGTTGACAGATTTTGTGTTGGAATTTTAGGGCTCACCACAATCTTTGTACTTACAGAGCTAGCTGCTGGTGATTTATTTATTCCAGAAAAATGATTTCCAATTACTTCATGCCTTCTATCAGACTTTTCCTTAGTTGATTTGTGATGAATTTTCCAGCTTTGCAACATGTTCTGTAACAAAGTTTTGTCAACTGCAGTGGTGATCGGATTTTCAACACCAAACATTTCAAACATTGAACATTTCTTTGCTAAGAGGTTATATTTGATGGTATGATAACTGTCCAAGCTTTCTGCATCTAAACTAGTTCTGTGCTGTGTGATGATATTGATGCAAAAATTGGGTCTAAATTAGTAACTATTAATAAGGGGGGATGGTCTAAATAGGAGTGGCTAAATTATGTTGATAATTAAATTAAATATTTGGCCTATTGCAAATTAAATGGGAAAATTAACTTATTTTAATTGGGGGAGTTATTTTAATTAGGGAAGTCTTGTAATTCTCTTTGTGTGAGTGAGAACAAAGGAATTAGTGGATCATCTCTGGGGGTCTGTGAGCATCATGGGACCACACCAGACGGCAATTGCGAAGCACTCAGATTCCCATAAAGACGGTTTCGAGTGGGCCATTAGTGCCAAAAATCGGTTGGGAACGCGGAAAAATTATGATTATGAGGGGCAAGAGGCAACGACGCTCCATGCGAAAGGCATGAGAGAAATCTCAAGTGTCCGGTGAAGAGAAACAGATGAGGCCCACGTGACGGGGAATGGCAAAAAGTAGGAAAAGAAAGACAGAGTGATCTCGGTACGCTAGCAGGAGGACAGACGGAAAAACTCGCTAGGAATCATCTCGGAACGCAGTTGTAAGCCGGGCCGAGAGATTCCCATGAGAGAAAAACATCGCCAGGAGGGACTACGCAGCGGTCAGCCGTAGTGTGCCCGCTAGGTAAGAAACCTGAAGTCCGACTCACACCGATGATAGCACGGTACTTCTAAGCGCAGTGTAAGCCGCAAAAGTATGATGGAACAGAGAGGGCTTAGTTAATACTTGGTGGCTGGAGGTAAGCCCGCCAGGTATAGTAAAATTTGTGAACTTAAGAGGAAGGTTCAACTACCACAGAAAAGAGCTGCGATATTTGCGTATAAAAGGCCGTACTCTGATGACAGACCGACCAGGACGTCGCGAGAGACTCTCTTACCACGAAGAGCGAACACGCCGTCTCATTCCATAGAGGGAGGTCACCAACCTTTCCGGAGCATTGCTTAAAGTTGTTTCTTTCCTGCAGAAGAACTTTCTTGACGGATTTCAAGGGGAAAATTCCCCTGCCGCCTTCGCCAGAGCCCCCTACGCCGAGTTTGGGGGCAGGAAACTTCATAGACGGATCGCCAGCAAAGAGGAGTCAGCTGTGCTTTCCCCCATCCCACGAGTGGACAGGGAAGAGCGGAGAAATTATCAGCGACTTCGAAAGAAAGAGGGGAAAACCAACACATTACTGATGACCCTCTGTTACCCACAGGTGAAACACCACTGTTTCGGCAGTCAAGGAAGGAAGTAAAAAAAGGATCCTCCAACAAAAATAAAGTGTGTGAGTGAGAGTGCTACTAAAAAAAATAGTGCTTCAAAAAACACCTGGATTATTATATCACAACAGTCAACCATACGTGAGTACTTTTATTTGTCTGTGTTATCCTATCACTGAGCGGAGGAACTGTAAACTTTAATAGATACCTGACTCTAAATTTAGAACTGTTAAACGCCCTTTTTTGGAGGCTAAAAATCTGATCTCGGAATCCCGAGTAGAAATTATTTTGGCTCATAATAAAGAACAATACCAGTATTTTTATCTCCGTGGGCCAAGGCCCCGGGATATAGTCTCCTCATAAAATAAAGAAATTCAATGGTTAATCTTGCTCTGTTCATTCTATAGGCTCTGGTGTATTACTTACCTGTATTTCAGCAAGCATAACATTCTCGCCCATTTATGCCAGCTCCCGAATTAAAAAGAACCTTCAAGTCTCATTTTTATTGATTGGTGACGAGTGTTACTACATTTTACCGCTCAGCATGGTCCCTATCAATTGGTGGTCAACGGTGGGATATAACAACAAAAGACCACGACGACGGAATTTTGGATCAATTGGTGTCGAGGGTGGAATGATTAACCCAGCTCGGCCACGGACGTTTTTATATCAATTGGTGGCAGCGAATGAAATTCGTATCAATATTATCCATGAAATTAAATGAGCTTTCCACAATTGGCCCATGAAAGCATGAGATGAGGGCTTTTAGAAGTTTAACCAATGTGGAGTACTTTTGTATTCCATCATGTGAGCACATTTTTGACACTGCAGCCCAGTGTTCATCAATGCCTTTAGGAATTTTATTTTTTTCACGTTTCTCATTGGCTGAGTAATTAAAGATATCACTAATTGCTGTATCGATTTGATATGATCTGATTTCTTCATCGATAACAAGCATTTCGTTAGCAGATAGCACTGAGCTACATGCATCAGTCAATTTTGAAAGAGCTATATAGGTAGTAGTTTGGCCCCTAAGAGAGGGGTCTAACCCTGAAAAACTAATCAGAGTAGAATTTCCCACAGGAAGTTTTTGGATCATGTATAAGGAGCATGCCAGATAACATTCCTTTAGCTCTTTCTTAAATGAAGATATCATATAATCATTTGATGTACTTGCAGCAATAAGTTTTTTGGCTTCTCCTCCAACATAAATAAATTTGTCTGGCAGGTGATTATTGCCACTCTTCAAATCTATTTTCAAAAGATCCTTGTGAGTTTTGCACTTTGAGATTATTTCATGTTTAATGAAAAATGATAAAATTTTCTTTATCAACACAAAAAGTTCAACATGCAATCTATGCAACATAGGTTGTTTGGTCTGACACAGCTTTATGTATTCATTGAATATAGGCAGAACAGCTTTGCACAGATGGATTTCAAGTAATGTTTTCTTTTGCACCACAAAAGGCTTTCGATAATTTTATTCTTCCTTTCTTTTTCCATTTCTGTTAAACTTTTTGATTTCAAAGAATCTTGGATTTTCACAAGTTTGGACACACAAGAATTACTAATTTTTCTTTCCTCATACACTTTATCCAAATCAGACTTATACAAATTTCTGTCTGAATCTTTAATCCAAGAATAATAGAAGATTAGCAAAGCATCCCACAACAAAAACATGCGTTCAACTGCTGGGAGCACACACAGCCATGTATGATTTGGTCGTGAAAGCGGGGAGAGCTTTTGAATTTCCAAAATCGTACAGATTAAATAGTTTTCTTTTGTCAACACTTAGCAAGTCAAAGTGAATGTTGTCCCACAATGATTCAATGTGCATTTTAAAAGGAGCAGTGAATCTTTTTACACTGTTGTTAACAGTATGGCAGCTATCACCATCAATATGAAGTACATGTGGAGCTTTGTTGTTACGAACTAATGTTTCTACACCATTTTTTTTTTTTTTTTACGCTTCATAGTGTTGCACGAGTCCATCAGAAGACTAAATAGGTTACTCCAAGGAATACCATTTCCTTCTATTAAATTTACTGTTTTTGAGTAAATATTGGCTGCAGTACAAACCTGAAGTTGAATCGATGATAAATGTTGTATTACGACTTCTTGTTGCTCAGGGCAAAAATGTTGTGCAAGAATAGTTAAGACACTACAATTCGCCTGACTTGTGCTCTCATCAATATTTAATGAGAAGGGAGTCTGTCTGAGGGTATCGACAATTTGTTTTTTTATTGAACGAGCAAGGCCATCTCTCATTTTGTATGTAACAGTTGACCTATTCATACTTAACACCTGTAATGCCTTTGGGTCCTTTGACAATGTCTGAGCCAGTTTTATAAGTTGAGGCCCAAGTGTATAGGGAAGAGAGTGTTCCGCTATTAATGAACATAAAATTGCCTCTGATCTAACTGTACGGGTACTTAGATCTAGTGGCTTTTCATCACCAGCAGGGTTTTCTGCAGACATATAAGAATACAAGTTCATTGAACTCTTTACAGATGTTTTTGAAGATTTGTGTTGTGAAGAATTTGAATGGCTTACCAATGCTTTTACACCATCGTTTTCATATCGAATGCTTTTGTTGCACCAAATGCAGAAACATTCCCCAGGCGAATCAGTTTTTCAACACCATATCCCAATGGCGTCAGTGTTGGCATCTTGCTTCTGAAGCCAATCCCAGCGATATTTATTGCGGATATCTTTTTCCAAAATTTTTATGAGCTCAGCATCAGAATCTTTCAAAAACTTCATTATCATAAATTACATGCGATGTCAGGAACAGAAACTATTCTGTAGAATAGCACTTCACCAGGAGGAGCAGTAAGGATAACCAGTGGTCCCCAATGCAGCAGCAGTCAAACGGAGCAGGAACAAGTTGAAGTACTTAGAAGAACTACTACTGAAGCAGGGTGGAGGAGGGATGAAGAGAGGACAGTCACCCACATCCTAGACTCAGATTTCTCTGCATTTTAAGAAAGCCAGAAGGTCAAAGAGTGCATTGAAACCAATGACAAAGATTTCCTGAGCAGCAACCATCCCAAAGGGAAGGGGGAGGGGTGAACAAAAAGTCAGCAGGGAGATCCTCCCTAGATCTCTGTGATGATGAGATGAGAAGTCTTGAAGGTCAAAAGCAGCAGACAGAGTGGGTGGGCCACTAAGCCCTGGGGTGGGGCAGAAGCAAAGGGGCACTGCCAGGAAAAGAAAGGGGTGAGAAATTTATGTTTGGAGTAGCTCTGGGCAAACCCAGCACCAAACCACAAAGGAAAGCAAACAGTTAACACACTTTTAGAAGACAAATATAACATTAGGTGGGGGTGGGAGGGGATCTCTCCCAGCTGAATTGGGTAGACACGAGTGAACCTGTTTCTCTTCTTCTCTGTGGGGGTAGATTGGCAGTCAGATTTCCCAACTCCCAGTGGAATTGAGTTTTGCTTTGGCCACCAACCAAGGGAAAACAGGGAAAGGACAGTGACAGGCCTTGCCACTGGCTATAATTAAAAAAAAAAAAAAAAAAAAAACCGAAAATTTCGTTAAAAAAAAAAAAAAAAAAAAAAAACCTGAAAATTCTTAGAGTACAACGCCGCCGAAAATTTCGTAAAAAAAAAAAAAAAAAAACGCCGAAAATTTCCAGTGGGAAAAAAATACAACGCTGAAAATTTCCGGAATTTCCTGAAAATAAGCACCCCTATGTATTTTTAGATCCTTGTCATATGTTGAAACTGATAAGTAACACTTGGTAACAAAAGGGTAATTTTTGATAAAGATGATAAAATGATTAAATGGGAATACCTGAAAAATTTGTATGAACTACAAGAAAAAGAAGGCTTGCATGCTGGTAATAAATTAAGAGCTGCACATATTTAATTTCAAAAACAAAGGATGAAGGTTAAATTAGCTACCCAACTTTTTTTTTTTTTAATAAATTAAGAGCTGCTGCACATATTGAATTTCAAAAACAAAGGATGAAGGTTAAATTAGCTACCCAACTTTTTAGCCATTCGGTAGCTGATTCATTAAAATTATGTCGTACTTTACAATTAACAAATTTTGAAAATGTAGATGCCACTATTGAATTTGTAAAAAAATTTAATGACTTACTTGATGTCTTAAATTCAAGAAATATGAGACAGATTTCATTAAAAAAAAACCTAAATCCAAAAACTGAAGAAAAATCACTTGCTTTTTTAAATGAAATGCATTTGTATATTTCTAGTTTAAAGGTGAGACGTGGTGGAGAATCCATTTTAAAATCTTCAAGAAAAACAGAGTTTCTTGGATTCTTGATAAATAAAAGTAGTACTATTGACCTGTATAATAATTATGTGAAAGGTGATAATGTTTTGTTATCTTCCATTGTATAAAGTAAGCCAAGACCATCTTGAGCAATTTTTTTCAGTTATAAGACATCATGGTGGTTCAATTAATAACCCAACAGCCAGAAAATTCCAAGCAGCGTATAAAAAAAACACTGATTTATTCTGAGCTGAAAGGTTGTAACACTGGAAATACGATTCCACTGGATCATGTGTCAATTTTGGGAGTTACCAGCACAACAAATCCTGAAGATGTAATTAACCAATCAGTTTCAAAGTTTCGAATGGTAAATGATGAAAATATAAATCTGACAAAACCGCAAACAACTGACCATGACTATATTTTTTTTCCCCCAATAGCATTAGTGAATTTTCAGAAAATATCATTGAATATATATCTGGTTTTGTTGTAAAAAAAAAATTGTACAAACTATGCATTGTGAAACATGCTTATGTGCACTTACTACTGATAAACGGTCTTATAGAAAAGAAACATTAATAGCAATTAAGGATAAAGGGGGTTTAATCTTTCCCTCTGATGATGATGTAAAAATATGAAAAAAATCAGAGGCTTTGTTTAGATGTGCAATAAATATATGTGGTGGTGACAACATTCATAAATTTAGGATTAACAAAATTGTAAGTGGAGTATTAAAATGTTTTGTTTCCAACAATAATATCTTTTCATCTTTAATTAACCATATGTATGATATGTCTCCTTTTGATAATCACTATGTTCAACTAATAAAATTAATTGCATATAAATATTTAGAACTAAGATATGAATACTTTTGTAAAAACCTAATTCAGAAGCACAATAACATTCGACAACTATAAACTAAAGCAATACTTTTTAAAGGTCAATTCTCATTTGTGCATCTATAAATTCCAGGTAATTCACAGAGTTTATGATGCCAAATTATTTGCAGGAAATTTTCCAAAAATGTCACAGAAATAACATACACATTATTTCAGAGACATGAAATAATGTCAAATTATTCAAAAGTTTTAGTGATTTAATAATAAAATTTGTTTTTCTGTAAAATTAACCTATGAGTATGGTGCTGACGGAAAGCTGCAGCCGTGTGGTGGCCATTAGGCATAGCGACTCGGAAGCGCACTGCTGTAGTTGACAGGGCGTCACCCATTAAGGTTTATATCTGCTGAACATTAGTCAAGTCTCATAGTGCCACTGCTGGCAATATAGTCAATCCAAATGAGATGCCTTGAGTTTTACAGACATTTTTCACGAGGGTGGGAAAACAAAGATTTTATGAGCGCATTGACATAATACACATTACTGTTTTGCAGATCTTTGTACAGCTTTACCAGAACCCTCACAATGGTGTAGTAATTGAATACTCACAGTTTATTAATAATATATAAATGTGATAACAATGGGACCATTGTTTCAACCCTTACGAGCACTCATCAGCAATCAGACTGTCATGTGTGATAACCAATGGATGACGACGGCCCGTAAGGGTCGAAACCGTGGTCCCATTCTCATAATAACTGGCATTTATATATTATTAATAAACTTTGATTATTAAAGTACTACATAAATGCTTTGATACCAAGTTGTACTTGCGCGAATTTATGTTCAGAAAATGATATACCAAGGAAAACGTTTTTGCAAACTTCCTTGTTGTCCTTTCAGAGAACTACCGGTCAACATGCTCTTGTAATGTCCCCCGTCGACTATAGCAGTGCGTTCCCGAGTACCTAGGCCTAGCGGCCACCACACGGCTGCAGCTTTCTGACACCACCGTATTAATAGGTTAATTTTTTGGAAAAACTTTTTATTATTAAATTACTAAAATTTTTGGCTAATTTGTCATTATTTCATGTCTGTGAAACATTACATTTGTTTTGGGGATATTTTTGGGAATTTTTCCGCAAATAATTTGGCATCGTAAACTCCCTGATTACCCAAGACCCATCTGTTAAGCTTTTGTTTTATTTGACTTTTGGTGACCCAACATTTGTCTTCTTTATCAGGAAAGGCATAAATTTGCCCTGAAGATTCTTGTTTTCACATATACAAAAATTCGATATCATCTAATGTTAACACTCGTCCAATATATATATGCTGTACAGACTTTTTGGTTTTCCATTCTATGAGAACATAGTTTCCAACATTCTGAGTTCCCAGTTGTTTATTTATTGCTCCCGTCTATTCTGTAGCTTTGTGAAGTCGACGAGGCCTTTTGATTCTTCGCGTCAGTAAGTGGTTGGCACCATGACATTCAGTCATGGTGCCAACGTATTCAGCATCATTTACGAGCTTGCCTCCTAGTATTTTGTGCCACACCAAGCACTTCACAATTCCACCTATTTCATCCACTACACCTTTCCCATGGCTTATTGCGAAGATACTCCAAATTATTTGCAGTTTATGCTGTTCGAACATGAAGGTTAAATTTGTGAATAAATAACGCTGTGTAAATTGACTGGCTGCACTGTTACAAAAAAAAAAAAAAAAAATGCTATTTCTTCAATATGTGGATATTTGTCTTTTAATTCTAAAATCAAAGTCTCTAGGAAAATATGCACAGCAATTTTGTCATGGCTTGTTTCATCGCTTATAAAAACATAACCCTGTCCATTTTCAAGCCACGCATATGATGTAAATATTGTTACTTGTTTATAACACCAATGTGCACTTTGTATTTCATTTTGCATTTTAATGCTGAAATTCTCTGCAAAATCTACTTGGTTTTTGAAATGATTTTCTCCTCTTGAAAAAATTTCTGTTGCTGTCTTTTGATAAAGGTGTGCTTCAAGAAGTATGCTATGTATTTGGCTCTGCAGAACTTGAGGGCAGTTTTTTTACTGTGCCTGTATGTGACAGTTTAACTTCTGGGTTATTCCGCGTCAAATCAACCAGTGACTGTTGCTTGACATATTTAAATATTTTTTATATTTTGCATACAATATTTTCAATATATTAACACTTCAAAAATAAAAATAAAATTTTTTTATAAGTCTTATTTTTATTCTGGCGGCCATTTTTTTCCGGCTTCACATGACATTTTTCACCAAAATCATCGTTTACGTAAAATTTAATAACTTCTTTACTACTAGAGCTATCATGTTCAAACAAAGATCATTCTTTTTTACATGAAATGTTCTACAGTTTTGACCAAGAATGCTTTAGCTACCTCTTGTGAAAAGATATGAAATGTCCCTTACAAAATGTTTAATAATTTCGCTCAAATGGCTGATTTCAGGCATAATTTTTTTTAAGAATGGTAAAAGTCTCATACTTCAGATTTTGTATGTTTACATGTATCTAGTTGAACTATTAATTCACAAAATTTGAAACTTGAGACTGTAGTCCTTTTTTTCTATAGACCTCCAAACATAGTCCGAACCTTAAAAGTGTCACTTTTTTAGGCCTAATATCTCAAAAGGGACAGCTCCTAAAATTCTAATATTTTTACACAGCAATGTTGTCTTAGGAGTAAACCTGCAGTAAAAATTTCAACTTGTAGACACAAGTAGTTTTAAGGCTGTGCTACATCAAAATAACGGAAAAATACGACCCATTTTTATTTGCGAACTTGTGAGCCAGAGTTGCTTTTAAATCATCTTAAATATGCAAGGAAAATTATAAATGGTACAACATTTTTTTATTCATTGAAATAAAGAAATATTAAAAAAAACACACAAATTAGACAAGCAGCAAAATAAATTTACCTGATTTTGAGTGCATGATTTACAATCGTCCATAAACATATATGTAGTTATAGACAGTAATATCAACATTTTTGTCATATATATTTTTTTAGATGTATTCATGTGATTTCCTGTTGGAGGCAGCATAATCCTGTCACTACATGTCCAGATGAGTCATTGTTTTTGTATCCTGTTCAATTCTTGTTAAGCTTTTAAGACCTATTAAGCTTTTAAGCTACCTGTTAAGACCTGTACATTTAATGCAGCTATATATACCACCACCCTCATTCTTGTTCCAGTTTGATGTTTCCTTTGTGACTGGCAAGTAGTTCAAATGTGACTTTGTGATATACCTGCAAATAAGTGTATTTGTGCCAAATCAAATTGGAATGCTCTGTTGGTGTATATGTCAATGAAGAATGCCATAAATGTGATTATGGATCTGTGACTAAGGATTTATGTAGTGTAAGTGATTTACCACAGAATGAACAAAATGAATTAAAATTAAGGGTGTCTAGTGATATTGAAACTATTTGTAAATATCATCAACATAAATATCTTGTAAAATATTGCCACATATTTGGAAGAAAATGTTGCAACCCCATGAAAATACATACAAAACCAATCAAAAAGGGCCTAAGGGAAATTCTTTATGAGCATATGAATAAACCAAAAAATATTTCAGTGGATCTTGTGCCAGGTCAGTCATGCATAACCTATATTTCAAAATTATTTGGTATTGTTCAACCTAAATCATGTGAAACGGTAATGGAGAATTTTTGCGATCCATCTGCAGAATTAAATACAGTAAATTTAGTGTGCAACTCGTTAAATTTATCTCCAGTTACAAAAATTGCAAAATTGAATAAAAATCAAAGACCTCATGCATTATTAAAAAAAATGGAAAAATTACTGAATCTTTAAAAAGGAAATTAGAAAATTCTTTTAGTGAGTGTATGCCTACAACCTCCAGCATTGCTCCTACTAATGAATATGATACTTTAATAAATCTGCTGAAAGAAAAATGTTCAGTGGCTAATAAACAAGAAAAAATCAAAATAATTAGTTTGCTTCCAAATTCTTGGTCAAAGAAAAAAATATGTGAGGAATTTGGAGTAACAGATTATTTAGTTAGGTTAACACGAAAATTAATGAAATCACAAGGAATACTTCCTGATCTTTCAAAAAGAAAAGGGAAAACATTAAGTGAAGACGTTGCTAATGCAGTAGAACATTTTTACGAAGACGATGAAAATAGCAGGATTTGTCCCAAAAAGATTGTGTATCTATCAGAATTAACAATGAAAAGTTACAGAAACAGAAAAGGTTAATGTTGTGCAATTTAAATGAGTTATATGCTTTTTTAAAGAAAAATATCCCGAACACAAGATTGGGCGGTCAATGTTCTGTTCACTAAGACCACAATGGTGCGTTCTACCCTGAGCTGCAGGCACCCATGTTGTTTGTGTTTGTAAATACAATGATATGCAAATTCCCTTTTTCCATCCACACGGGCCACGGACATCCTTTCAGTTGTCATTTCCACAGGACATTGTATGGCTTCCCATAAGCCATATCTTACAAAAACTGACTCCAATGGACGTGACGACAGTGACTGGCCGTTCTTACAATATTGCGGAAACACTGTGTAATAACATTTCTCAAGCAATGAATTTATTTATTTCTCAGTATAACTAGAACATCAATAGAACTGTAAGTAACTTATTTTTTCATAGTTATTATAATTTAATGTGTTAGTGTTATTGTTTATACTGTAGTAACACATATATGTAAAATAGACATTTGTAAACCATGCACTCAAAATTACAATTTGTTGAAGTTACATTTTGCATCTATGAACTCAAAGTAATGACTGCAAATTACTAAATTTGAGGTAAAAAAGTGTTGGGCGCTGGGACCAAATTTCTAGGTGCCTAAGCGACCTGGCGCCCAGTAATTTTCCAGCCCTGTACTAGTTGATTTAGCATTAGTGCCAAGTAAAATATTCACTAATCGATATTAGAGGACTCTAACATATCAAACTTCTCCCTTACTTCTTTATTTTTTGACAGAATCTTCCAAAAGCGGCATGGATACTAACTTCAGAACTGAGGAATCAAGTATCACACAAAATAATTTGAGATAGAAAATTCCTATCCAGCATCCACTGTTAACAAACAAACTTGGAGAAAACGCACACGTGATTTGAGGTTTAAGTAATTTCTAAGTCTTGGGCATGCGGATTACAGGGAATAAGGATTCAGCCATTGTAGGATTAACCTGGAGCATCTATCGACTATCCACTCCTGGGCAAAGAGTGCGAGACCAACAGATGGGGAAAAAATTTCTAAGGCTCGGGCAAATTAAAAACTTACTATGGTGTATTTTTTTTTTTTTTTTTTTTTTTTGGAGGTTTAACAACCTCTGTGAGCAACTCAATGGGCTATAAGCAGTCACCTGTCCTTGAGAGAGAGTCAATGCTGTAAGACAAACACAAAATCCATGCCGCACCGGGATTCGACCCCGGACCCTTTTCGGACGAATGATCAGAAGCCATCGCTTAGACCACTGCGCCACCAGGGTGACACTACGGTGTATTCTGAAGATCAAGAAAGTACGAGATGAGGACAATACCAACCGACTATGGATTCCGTCGATGTGTTTCATATAAAATATCTGGATGTGAGAGGACCACAGTATTTTCACCTCGTCGAATTAGCTTCAAACTGTCACAAAAAAAATGAAGAAAGTGCAAAATATGAGCACATTTCACCATTCACGTCAAAACATTATGGGAATCGTGTAGGAACAGACATTTGTTTATACCCAGCGTCATCTTGTGACATCATACTTTGGCGACGTATTAACACAGCATATGCTCCGTAATCTGGAGCGTACATCGACTATCCACTACTGGACAAACAGCACGAGTCCAACAGATATGGGAAAATTTTCAAAGTTTCGGGCATGCGCATAACAGGGAATGAGAATTCAGCCACTGTACAATTGAGATGCTAGTACGACACTATTAAGATGAACTTTCTCTTCTCCCCAACCCTTCGTACCGCTGCATCCAGCCTTGGGGCACGAGGTGCCGTTTGAAGGAAGCAACAATTCTGTTAGGTGTTAGTCACTAAAATGTCGCTTTTGAACATCACAGCAAAAACTTTTTGGCAAAAATCAATTTAGAAAAACGCACAAAAGAAGTAATAACAAAAAAAAAAAAAAAAAAAAAAAAAAGATGCAGCAAAATTCCTCCGCACTGAGTGTTCCGTGCGCCAAACATTATACTCCCATTCCTTATTTCTAGTCGCCCGTGGCGACTGGGCGCCCGTATTTTTCGATAAGTATTTAATAAGTGCAATCATATTAAGCAAAACAACATCCTTTCTTTTCTTATTAATTGAGAAAGGGGTCATTTAAAGTACCACCCAGCTGTAAAAAAACTCTAGGGAGAACACTATTGTGCAATTGCTTTCATGCTCCTCAATTCAACCATTTGTTAATAAAAGTATCCAAAAACACTGGATAAAAATGTAGTACATGAAACTTTGTCCTTATTTAGTTTTGATTTTTGTGTGAAATAAGAAACTCAGCTATCAAGAGCAATTACTTTCCTAACCCACAGAAAATGGCCATTTCCTGCTTTGTTGTTATCCTGAATCACACTGATAAAAATAAAATAAAATGAGCAAAGCATCTGTTTGGACCATTCCTTTTGAATGAAATATTTTGGTGAATACACAAAAGGTATAAGTTTGAAGAAGATAATAATGGCTTACCATTGGAAAATAACACACTGTTTTTCAGTAAGTCCAAAAGTTCAGTTTGAGTAAATTTAGAAGGGTCAAGCACTTTTTCTTTCCAAATTCTGTGGGATAATTCCAATTCTGCTGCCTTCTCTGAAATACCAACATTCATCATAGTATCTGAATGGTTAATTCTGATATAATTAATGGTTCACTCAATAAATTAAGAGTTTGGTAATAACAGAGTTACAACTATGATTAATATTAACCTATTGGAGGAAACTTATAATATTACAAATTCAATAATTATGAAATAAAAACACTAAAAATAAAGGCATTAAAAATTTCATAATTATTGAGAAATGATAAGCAGAGCATACATTTGCACACTTGACCTGAAACACTACACGATAAAGATGGCTACATTCATTCAGTACACAGACATTCAGTATAAATCTTCAGCAAGTGTAAGATAATCCACCAAATTTTTGCCCTGAATTTACAAGTAATGCCATTTGATTTCTTGTAAAATTGTACATTAATCATTGTAATTTTAAATGCTGTAGCTCATTCTTACAACTTTCATTGTATAATAGAATAACAATACTTACCATTTGCCAATGACTCTCCAATATTACTAAGTTTCAAGAAACAGGAAATCAAATTGTAACAGCTTTGATAGGTTAAGAGTGGAACAGTTCTTCAACATGGGGTAGGAAACAGAACATGCAAAATTTAACAAATTTAACAATACAAACATCATATTATAAACAGGAACATGTGCATGTATTGTTTGTTACAAGCAAGCCCTGATACCAACATGATTTAAAACTTTTTCATCACCTGGAACATGTGCATGTATGTAGTCACCCTATAATCTGCTTAATTTCAAAAACATGGCCATGATGTAACTCCCACGTATGTTTCTTTAAAGCATTAGGACTTATAATGTGCATCACATTTATTGAAGAACTTGGTTGAAAGCAGCTTTATACTTCAAACAGAAGTCATTGCTCTTTCCACATGAATAAGTGAGTCACGGAAAAACTCTCATCGGCCGCCACTAAAACATGGGAGAAAAGCTTAACAAATGATAGTGTAAAGAATTGAAGAGAAAATCCATTTGCTGTTACCATAAGGAACAATCAGGCTAATCAAGTTGCTAAAAATTAAGAGTCAACTTTGTGAAAATCTAAAAGAATGTTCAGAAATTCCCTATAGAATTCACAAGTTTATTGAACAGAATAAAGTAAATACTCTAATCAGGTCAATAAAAAAACCCCAAAAAATTCTTCATTCCAAACCTATCTTTTTTTTCATCTTTCTAGATTCTTTTCCCTTGATGATAAAAATTTCAAAAGAATTTTCGGAGCTTACCAATCTGAGTTACGTTATAATGGAATGATACTTTTTTTTTTTTATTGGAGGTTTAACGACCACCGTGAGCAACTCAATGGGCTATAAGCAGTCGCCCGTCCCTAATTTAGGGTCACTGGTTTCAGGGAAGGAAGAGAGCCAGTGCCGTATGACATACACAACATCCATGCCTGACCGGGATTCGAACCCGGACCCCTTACGGACGAATGATCAGAGGCCAGCGCCTTAGACCACTGCGCCACCGGGGCGGCGGAATGATACTTTACAATGTTAGAATTAGAAATAAATCTTCTACTGAACCAGCGGACCACTAGAATTGGCAAACAACTGGTCCACCAA
Organism: Macrothele yani; assembly: GCA_039090855.1. Lineage (NCBI taxonomy): Eukaryota > Metazoa > Arthropoda > Arachnida > Araneae > Macrothelidae > Macrothele > Macrothele yani. Next base: position 116,884,934 of record CM076990.1, read on the forward strand.
AATGGCCACTGGTCCGTAAAAAAATAATAAGAAAAATTTAAAGGCATTTACATATAGGAAACAATGGGCTAACCTTCCAAACGCCACTTTCACAACGTAACGCAACACTTTACAATGTAGCGATAACATGCCACCATCTATCGTCGCTTCAGAAAACTATTTCTGGGCCACATTTGGAAGGTTTACCAATTAATGTATAATTTCAATGAAATTACCTCCAATATTTGTTTTTAAACCTATCATTAGTTTGCAGCCTAAAAAGAAAACCATACAGCAAGGTAAAAAATGGAAATTCATTTTTTAACTTGTGATAAATCAGAAAAAAAAAAAAAAACTGGCCATCTGGGCCTATAAAATCAATAGTTCAGTGGTCCAAAGGAAGTTTTACTGGCCAATGGCCAGCGGACCACTGGGTAATTCGAACACTGCTCATTTATAAACCTAGATACTTTATACACATTTATATACCTACATACTTTAATTAACATATATTTACATACTTCACATAGCATAAATACAGACTGCTTTTCAGAATTCCTAACAGATTTAGCACACAAAATTACATTTTAAAATTACAAGAATCATGAACAAACTGGCATTTTTGAACTTCTATTTCCTTGCAACATCAGTTTCTACAAGCAATCCTTTGGCTTATACAACAGGTTCTCCATTGACAACTTTCTTGCTAATTACTTTGTAAATAAGCCAGAAAAAAAATTCCAGTGAGGATGTAATGCTCAGTCTACGTGCAAGGATACTAAAGTTATTTACAATAGAAACAATATTTTGAGTACTCTCCTTGGAAAACAATATTCTTCCCTGCTTTAATAATTAATCTACAAGATTCTTTATAGCTCACTTTGAAACTAAACTCAGTTACCAAGATGTAATACTTCATAGCCACACCAGTAGTGTGAGATGCTGGCTTCTGATCATTTGCCTGAGATAGGGCCAGGGGTTCAAGTCCCAGATGAGGCATGGGTGATGTGCTTGTTCTACAGGTACTGGATTTCTCTCTTCCCTAAAACCAGTGGCCCAAATTAGTGGTGAACAACTGTTTATAGCCCTTAGAGTTGCTGATGGTCTGGTGTGGTCATTAAACCCTGAAACAAAAAGATTCCTTGGTCGGAAGCAGGAGAGGACTATCAAATTGGTCCTGTTATCTCAACCCCCCCCCTGGTATATCTATTATTTACAAGGATGAGGTGTAAAAAAAATTTAATATCATTTTATTACACAAAATATTTATTAAAAAGGAAACTTGTAAAACCTTTAAATCACAAAAGTTTTTTTGACAGTGAGTAATAATGGCTATACAGAGCTGTAAAAGGTGACTAGCACCAACAGGAAGTTTTTTTTTTTTTTGTCATACTTGTTTGAACCCTATAAACAAGCAGATGCCACCCCGGTGGTGCAGTGGTCTAAACGATGGCTTCTGATCATTTGTCTGGGTTCGAATCCTGTTGAGGCACTGATGTTGTGTTTGTCTTATAGCACCGGCTCTCTCTTCCGTAGCCCTAATTTAAAGACCAGTAGCCCTAATTTAAAGACTGGCTTATAGCCTACTGAGTTGCTCAAGGTGATCGTTAAACTCCCAATAAAAAAAAAAAAGCAGATAAGCTGACTTTATTGTTGTACTTCTTGATTTACTTTTTTTCAATGCCTCACGGAGATTTTTTTTTTTTTTTTTTTTTTTTGGATTGAAGGTTTAACGACCACCGTGAGCAACTCAATGGGCTATAAGCAGTCGCCCGTCCCTAATTTAGGGTCACTGGTTCCAGGGAAGGGAGAGAGCCAGTGCCGTAAGACAAAACACAACATCCATGCCTCACCGGGATTCGAACCCGGACCCCTTTCAGACAAATGATCAGAGGCCATCGCTTAGACCACTGCGCCACCGGGGCGGCCACGGAGATTTGCATTGATGATCAAAGGGTGACAATCTCCCCTCTCATGAATCAAGAATGCTTGACAAAGAGACACGATTATGCCTTCTTAAACCTATCCTGGATACTTAAATTGATGGCTGCTACCCCCTCCTAAGCAGCAGTGACAGTCTCAGCACACTATTGATGCAGGTATATTTTACAATAAAAAAAAATCCTTGAACAATATTTTGTCACTGTAATTTCAAATCCTTTCATATAAAATTTCATATTCAAGAAGATGTGTATCACTTTTTGTTGCATGTTCCTCCCAATGATTTCACTTCATGTACTACGGGATTACAACACCCAATCAAATGAACTTTTATATTTTGTCACTTATTGAAGAACCCATTTTTTTTTTTACGTAAATAACAATACAATTGGACCAAATTATCCAATTTTTACCAGACTATTAACCTGATATGAATATACTCCTCCAAACCTATATGAGCATTTATGGTAGCAGCCAGCTATGTCTTATGTATGGCAATGGCCTTCATGAAAAGGGAAGAATTAAAACCACAGAATAAACACACCTGGATTTTGAACCTAGACAATCAATGTAAGAAATCAATTTCTTTAATTACTTAAACACTGGGTTCACACTACCCACCTCCTTATATGTACAAACTTACTTTGTATGCTACCACAGTTCACTGTACTTACAACTCATTGCACAAATACAGGAAGGTCAATGAATGTCGCTACTGTTTGTTCCCCACGAACTATTTCAAATTGGCCTATCTGGTTCATGTTTACTAAATGCACTGAAAAAATAAAAGGCTATAAGACAGCTGTAGTCCTGAAGAAGGGTAGGGGAACTACCCAAAAATTTAACATATCCTTTCATTCCTTAGTAAAAAAAGAAAAAAAAACTATAATTTTGTAGTTTATTAAATCTAGAAATAGCCATGTCATCAATTATTACCAAAAATTAAAGGTATAATTAAAAAAATCACCTGTTAATCCAGTTCCCCTGAGTTTTAAAGCATAGTTATAAGCTGTTCCCCCTTTGTCTTCATCAGAATGCTGAGTATCGTGTAAGTTATTCATGCAAGAATCAACATCTGCAAGCTTATTTTCAACAATTATGAGATTTCTGTCTAATTCACTAGATATTTCTTTTTCTGGACTTCTGTAAAGTAGTATCCATTTTCTTTGGAACCACCTGTGACAGAAGCCTTTGTTTTAATGGAGAAAAGGGTAAATTTTCTCTGTCCTGGCTAGACTCTGTAGAACTGGATATGGTACCTTGATTTTGAATATTTTCCATAACAGATTTAGTGCACCTAGTTTCATGATCAGTTGACCCACATACAAATGGCACAGCCTTATTTTTTTCTCTATTTTGTGAAGGAATATGTTTTTTTGCCACACCACAGTCTTCAATGTGATTTCCAAAATAAAAAGAATCTATATAGCCAACATCAGCATTTGATTGTGATGTTGACGCAGAGCCATCATTTTCATTACTCGAAATTTGGTTTCCTGGCACATAAGATGGCACATGTGAGTTAGCATCACTTGAATTATCATGTGATTCATTATTATATAGATCTCCAAAATACATATCATCTATAAAGCTGGTTTGTTGAAATGAATGAAGTTTGTCAACATCACGTTGTTCAGCAAGTTCTGTATTTCCTTTCAGGTTGGCTGCGCCACTTGCACAGTAGTCTTCACTTGTGTTTTCAACCTGTGTTACGCACGCTCTTTCATCAAAAGCATTGGAGTTCTGTGACATACGATCACCTACATTACCAAAACATTCCATGTCAACAAAACCAAAGTCATCGTTTTGTCCTTGTAAAGCTTCATCAGATTTGCTACTTGTTTTACTGCTGTCAGTTGTAATGTTTCCCAATAAAACCTCAGATCTGGGGCATACTTTATTTGACATCCCCCTTGGCTCCTCTGCCATCTTTTCACTGGCAGTCATCCTGTATAGTTGGTCCAATCTGCGGATTCCCCGTTTCTTTGATATATTCCGCAGTTTTTCGACCTGTGTATTTTCTCCATGTGGAACGTTTCCTTCTATGTTTTCTTCAAACTGGCCATGGAATCTGAGCTTGTTATCTGAATCAAACCTTAAATGACCAAAGGATGTCGCAACAATATGCTCCTTATTATTAGGAGAACTATTCATATCACTCACATTTTTCATTCCACAAGAGTTTTCTTTCACATGTATTACGCCAACATCACTTTCAATTCCAAAGAAATCTCCTGATCCTGCATCATCCTTTAATTCATTTACAGATCTATTTTTATTTGACAGCACACTCCTCACACAATTCCAATGAGCAGTGTGAAATTTAGAATGAATGGAGTTTTTATGTAAGCCTAAACGAAAATATTTGCCGTCAATAAATCTCCTTATAATGAGGGCCGACATAATGAACAGAAAATGCGTACTTTTGATAAGATGCGAAGATAACGACACTACATAACACTTACATCAACAACAAAAATTACCAAACAGCACATGCCGACCCGCAAAAACAGCACATGTTCATGCCAAAGCCGCTCATCGTAAAGTGTTGCCAATCACACATCCAGGAAAAAATGCCAATCACACATACACTAAAAAAAAGGTCAACAAATTTTTTTTTTTTTTGATTGGAGGTTTAACGACCACCGTGAGCAACTCAATGGGCTATAAGCAGTCGCCCGTCCCTAATTTAGGGTCACTGGTTCCAGGGAGGGAGAGAGCCAGTGCCGTAAGACAAACACAGCATCCATGCCTGACCGGGATTCGAACCCGGACCCTTACGGACGAATGATCAGAGGCCAGTGCCTTAAATGTTTCTGATCTCAAATGTTTCGACATATCATTATATTCCCGAAACATTTGGGGGTTCATTTAGATCAGGCTTTGTCACCAGACCTGTGGAAGTAGTAAGACGCAAGAACTTCTGACGAAGATCTAGTGTTTAGATCGAATATTTGAGAGGTAATGCACCTTAATAAATTTATCCTCTCTAGGTGATTCCCGTTGCCGCCCCGGTGGCGCAGTGGTCTAAGCGATGGCCTCTGATCATTCGTCCGAACGGGGTCCGGGTTCGAATCCCGGTGAGGCATGGATGTTGTGTTTGTCTTACGGCACTGGCTCTCTCCCTTCCCTGGAACCAGTGACCCTAAATTAGGAACGGGCGACTGCTTATTGGGAACCTCAACGAACTATAAGGGGCACTGCGCAAACGTAAACAAACTTCTCTAGTACGGGTAACGTCGCACGTGTTTTCATAAAGTCGAATGTTAGAATGGCTGGTTTGTCGCTTTCAATCCTTGAAATAATGAAATTTTTGGACGCTTCCAAAAATTCAAGATGCATTAAAGAAGGGGAAGTGATTGTTAATGTAGGCCATATAATTTCTTGGGGAGTTAAGAAGGAAGATGGAAGAGAAATTCTCATAGTTTCGCACTGCATTCAGTCCACGGCAATAACGTCGTCGCCTCACTCCATCAACGGTGTTTTAGATACCAGTAACAGTGAAATTTCTATAAAGTCATTTGAGTGCTCTTGTAAAGCGGGCAGAGATGGAACGTGTAAGCACTGTGTAGCAGTAATGCTTTACTGTAACAGGTAATTTTTATTTTTACATTTTCAGGCAAGTGATATAGTAATACCGACAGGGGTGTTCTAATCCGGATTACTATTAAAAGCTGAATTTCGTTTCATTTGACGTTTCCCAGGACCCATTTTTAATACTGTTAACAATAACATTTGTAATTTTTGAACATTCTGTTCCTAAAGGTGTTTGTGAATTGGTAATTGTTGATCATCATTGGGTTCTGCGTTTTTGAGCCGATGACTGTTGACAGAACATTACAAATCTTGTTCCATAATGAAGTTTAAATTTATACGGATAACAACAATTATTTGTTTTCAAGATTATGTAGAAATGCGGATTTTTTAATTACTACTATGCAATAAAAACATGCTGCCTTGTTTATTATTCATTCAAAGACGTTACTAGGTTAGTAGCATTTCACTGGAAGGATTTCAAACGCAAGGCACAAACGTTTATACTAACTTGTGAAAAACACAGCCGAAACCTTGGGAACGACATTGCGGGACACAACAATATGATTTGTTCTTCTTCACGGAATTCTCCGTTATACAGCTCTCTAATTCCAGAATGAATGCAAAAACACACCAAACTACGACAACTGAACGTAATGAGCGATCTACCAACAGCCAAGCATTGAGCCGAAAACGTTACCCGTACTACAGTAATTCTTCCTTTTGCCGCTAAAGGGAGAGCGGACCGCTGGGATTGATAATAGCCCATTGAGTTGCTCACGGTGGTCGTTAAACCTCCAATCGCCGCCCCGGTGGCGCAGTGGTCTAAGGCGCTGGCCTCTGATCATTCGTCCGTAAGGGATCCGGGTTCGAATCCCGGTCAGGCATGAATGTTGTGTTTGTCTTACGGCACTGGCTCTCTCCCTTCCCTGGAACCAGTGACCCTAAATTAGGGACGGGCGACTGCTTATAGCCCATTGAGTTGCTCACGGTGGTCGTTAAACCTCCAATCAAAAAAAAAAAAACCTCCAATCAAAAAAAAAAAAAAAATTCCCGTTAAATATTTATAATACTGAAAGTAATAAGAGGAAGCCATGAAGTCATTAATTATTAGAATTCAATTGGCCGCCCCGGTGGCGCAGTGGTCTAAGCGATGGCCTCTGATCATTCGTCCGAAAGGGGTCCGGGTTCGAATCCCGGTTATAGCGTCTAAAAGGGGAAGTGTGCCGTGCGAACTCAAAATCTGCGTTCGAAATATGTCCCACGCCGCATCGCGGCGCTGCAGACGGCGTCTGTGTCAAAGATTGTGTGTACTGTTGTGCAATGTGAACCAAACAACAGGGGTTGGATTAGGATATGTACGATTTTCTTAAGTGTGTGATTATGGAAACACATTTTATGGTTCAGTGAAATGTCTACGTCTGGCGCAGAGTGCAGCGTCGGCAAATGTAATTGAAAGTATAATTATGCGTGATTTAAATTGATATGCTACCTCCTCGAAGAATGCCTACCAAAAGGCTAACAAATGGCTTGTATGTGCCAAGTAAAGAAGTGCTGTTTGGAAAATTTAAATGTATGTCACTTAGTAGCGGCTAGTGGTAAGCTGAGTCGAATCTGACGAAAAAGACAGGCTACGGTGCGAAATAGTCACGTGCACAACTTAGTGCTGTCGCCAAGTCAATCGGTTGAACAGCCATTGCGTTTCATTGTTGGTTCACATTTGTTTGTATTGAGTGAGTGTTCCGTTTATTGCCATTTGGATACACGTATAGTTTTGTAAGGTAGGTATTATTATATTTCTAAGGTAAGGTTAATTCTTAGTAAACGTTTTATTTAGTTTTAGTAATAATTATAGGTTTAATGAGTAGATCTTAGTTTCACACGTGTTGAAATCTGTTCATGTCTCGTGAATAGTGAAGTATAAAGAAGTGAGTTATTCTGTAGTGTTGAATTCTTATTTCAAATAGAATAATTAATATATTTTGCCAATGCCGATTCACATAGAGCTTGAATATTACCAGAAATCAGGGCAACTTTTCAGGAAATTAGCCTTCGTAATTTGTATAACATTTGCATCTCCAACAATCGTTAGCCCTTTCTTTACGAAATTAATGCTTGAACTGTTGTTGCATTGTAATGTGTCTCTGAATTAAAGAGTACATTTTTTAATTTCGTAACTTAATGCAACTGTGATATAGCATTTGTCTGATTGAATTTACTAAAGCTGTCTGAACAGTGTGGACAGATTATGTTGAAAAACTTGCATGATCAACTTTATTCTAACTGTACAAAACATAGGGAACTACTTTCGATTAAAAATTTCATATCTAGTTCTTCACTTGTATTAAAAGGTGTAATTCTTTTTACAGGAATTGCCAAAATTTGCCATGCCACAGTGTTGCAGTGTTAGTGGCTGCTAGTTAAATTATAGAAGTCAAAAGGAGACTTACAACTTTTGCCATACCAATTGTCTTATACAAAATCTGCTGCATACATTTAAACAGACAAAGTTCTGATTTTAGATTTCCTTGTTCATTTTCCGTGGAATGTTTGTGTATGAGTAGCTTGAAAACTAAATAGGAAAACATAACTCTCCTCAGCTGGAAAATACTCTTGAACAACTTAGTGAAAGCCAAACATGACAACTGAAATTATTTGAAATCACGTGAAAGGAAAATTAAGAAGTTGAAAGTCTGAACGCTTAGTTTTGTGTGCCTCTCCTTAGTGCATAGTGTGCACAGAGTAAGTCCTGAGATAGGAAAAAGAGTTCAAACTTATCAAATATTTTATATGCAAAAGTGTATAGCCAGGTTGGTTAAAGTATTGAAATGTATTTTTCTTCTGTAATAAATGAAGATAACATTTCTGAAAAGTTATCTTTGAAACTGGAAAGTAAAGATCCGTCATATTTGGTTTAATTTTATTTGAAACTTGTATACCAGGAAGCAGTACTTCAGTTAGCTTCTCGTAACATATTTCCAATCTTTTTTCTGCTTCATCACATATTCACACAGTGATGCGGAGTGGTTGGTGGCATTCTGTACTGAAGATTTGTATTTAATATTTGGTGGTGTCTTTTTTTTTTTTCAAATTGGAACTAATACTGTTTGTGCAGTGGTTGCCCGTCTTCAAAATGGACCAGAGGTCCTCATTTACTAGCAGGTTTGATTTCATCTGTCAAAATTCATTTGAAAATCTATGGACTATTTTCTTTCCGTGGAAGATGATGCTGTACTCCTTCGCGTCATGGGGTCCGGCTAGTCCCTCAACGACACCATACCCGTACGAGTTCCATGTCACTTATTTTCAGATTAATAAATGTTAGCAGTAATATTGTAGCATTTTTGTTTATGTTTCAATACTGTACCAAAAAATTCCAGGAAATTTCTCTTATTTTTCATACTTACCACTATGACTTCATTGCCATAAAATTTTTGATAAAAACACCTGTGAGAAATTAACTGAAGTGTTACTGTGTGTGTGTGTGTGTGTCAGAGCTGAGTTCGGGCTGAATTTCAAGATCCCGAGCCTGAAGTATGTCAGCTCGAACGAGCCCGAAAACTATGATTAACCTGTTAAGCATTGAAAAAGTCTTCCAGACTTCCACTCTTTCCTACCCATGCAATTAACTGATGTCTTTCTCAACTGCGGAGTGGAGAAGGGATGTCTATCTATTTCTATAGTTACCTTTAACCATTCATTTATTCCCGAAATGTTTTTTTTTGGGGGGGGGGGGACATCTGGAGGCACAACAAACTACGTCGTATGTTGCTCAATAGAATTAGCAGGGAGCTGCCCCTTTGAGGTAGGGAGCAAAATTCCGTCAGCTTGCTATCTACTATCTATGCTTCTTAAAACTTATCCTTGGCAGAAATCCTGTAATTCATGGCCTATGGTATTTTGTTATCCAAGCCCGGAATGGATAGCCCTGCAGAATTCCTACTCCCCATTTGACCCAGTTGCTGAAGAATTCTCTTTCACAACTAGAAAGTGTAAAAAAAGTCTCGTGTGCTAAATTATATAAAATCACATTAAAAGAAAAAGGAAGAAAATTCTTCCCCTCTCTCCAAGCCCGAACTCCAGTAAGTATTACACAGCCAGCGCCCGGTTCGGGCTCGGCCCGTCTCAGCACTGGTGTGTGTGTGTACTAGTGCTTAGCTTGACATTTATAGTAGGTATATTGAAAGTAAAAATTTAATTTTACTATAATGAGCAAATTTGGCTTCTAGTAAAGAATGTTAGTAAAATGTATAAATTCCCTAGTGTTATGAAAAACTACTAACCAATTCTGCTTAATTCCTTTAGAAATGTGTGGGAAATATTTATTTATACTGTTAAAATGTTGTCTAATCTAAAAAGTGATATCAAATATGTTTTATAAAAAAGTAGATCACAGTTAGGTATGAACATTACAAGAATAGATTTTAGGTAAAGAAAATAATTGACATAACTCATACATAAAATATTCAGATGGTAACACACACTGGAGGATCTAAAGCTGAGATAATTTTGATGTAACTTGTGATGATTCAAACTATTTGAAACAGATGTCTTAATTTCTGCCATTGGTTAGCAAGAATTCTTTTTTTATTTTGTTGTGTGTATCTATAACTTTGTTGCAGATGCTATCACATAAAGGAAGTTTGGGTAACAATCTGAAGCTGAATACTGTTTAGCTTGTGATGACTTCCTTCTTTCAAACTATTTGAAACAGACATTTGAGGTACATTTATGTAAAAGAATGGACCCATTTGTTTATTTTTAATAGTATTTTTTACTTTGTTCCGCTTGAAGATACAAGACAAATTCATAGTCAATAGGTAAGTTGATTCTTTATCCAAATGTAGTATTTATGCTAATTTTTAAAACAAACTAAAAAATTAATTTCTGAATTGTAGCAAAGTGCTTTAATAATATGAGGGTGGATCAAAAAGTTAGTTACACTGTTGAATAAAAAAATCAAAGATATACTCAGGGGATGTATGTTGGTTTACATCATTAATTCATTTTTCGACATAGTCGCCTAAGGACTGTAAACATTTATCAGAACGTGCGATTAACTTTCCCATACCTGTACAAGAAAAGTCCAGTTTGGTGCAACTAGTTAAGGACCGCACTTTTCACAGCCTCATCCGTTGGGAATCACTGTCCACTAAGCTCCTGTTTCATTTTACCGAACAAATGGTAGCCGCATGGGGATAAGTTGGGGCTGTAAGGTGGATGCTGCCACACCTCCGACTTGAATTAATGCAGCAATTCCCTTAGTTTTCCGTGCTGTGTAATGTTCTTGGACATCAGTGTGACACCTTCGCTCAACTTACCCCGGCATCTGTCCTTAATTGAATTTCGCAAATTTAATGGTGTTTGGCAATATGAGTCACTTGATGGTTGTCTCTTTTGACAGAAATTCTGTGTAAACAACAGATTCACAGTCATCATGACCACTCCCGCAGACAGAGACAGTTGGACTTTTCACGTCTTCCTTGTTGGGGAGGTGACATGTTTCCATTCCATGGACGATCGTTTGATTTCAGTTACGTAACAGTAAATATGTGATTTCAGATTGCTTATAGAGATATATTTCCCACGTATAATAAGAAGAAATATTTCTTCCCCAGTGTTTACCTGTATAACTGGGAATTTGCTAAGCATCGACCTGACTCTAAATAGCTGAGCTACGATGAAGCAAGGCTCGCTTTGACTGGCGAAAATCTGATATGAAATGTAAACTAGAACAATCTGTAGGATGCATAATGCTGTATTTAGTTCCAGAACAATCTGCTGATATACCAAATGTCTTCCACATATTCCTGGTCCAAGAAGCCCCATCACACGTAATGAAATTAACAAACAGACCTGCATTTTCAGTGAGAATAACAGCTTTAATAATTAATTTTGCAAGCAAAGTTCCACTTATATTGTTACTTGTGGCAAAAACACCAATTATTTGGGTCCAATCTCCATTTAATGGCTGAAACACCATTACCAGTCCGTGATTACATGGGGTATACTTAACAGTTTTTGAAGTGTATGGCTCAATATGAACAAACCCTAATATTTCACCAGATGATTTTGCATGCAGTTTTTCTGTAAGCTTCACTTCATCTATTAATATACCACCATGTCTTGCAAAAGGCTCCATTTCACTTGTTTTCTTTGAAATAGTTTCAAACGTCAGTGCATTGAATCCAAAACTGCTGTTGTAATTTGAAATATACTTTCTAATAGTTGTTCTATTAGGTAGGATCATGATTTTGTGTTTCCGTATGTGCTCGTACAATTTTGGACTTTTTATGTGCATTAGTAAGCATTCAAGTAACCATTCTTTGGTATATGACATACCTCTTGCAGATTTCTTTTTTGCTGCCTTATAACAATGAATAACCATTTGCTGCTGCTTAATGGGTAATTCTGCTATTTTTTCATTAATGGAAAGTTCTGTAAAATTCCTTTTTTTTTTTTAAGTTTAATTAGAGAGCGAAATAACTAGTTTCTTCAGCCTGTTGATTTTCCGAACTGTATTTTGATACTTATTTTTAAATGTAGCCTTTCTTCTATGATAAGCTATTTTGTGCAAAAGTAAGCGCTGCAGATACTTACATCTGAGGCAAGTCTTTGTTGTTCCTTTCGTTACACAATTTTTGCTGTACAAATTATTCTAAAAAATAACTCCACTTTCAAGGTACTTCATGTTATTTTCAAATTCTGAAATGGAGCCTGTGCCATGACATACTGGTAGCCTATCAGTGTCTCGAATAATGGATTTTGATTCATCTTTAGAAGTAATATTAGAAACTGAGTTAATTTTTATTCCACGTAAATACACTTTACAGGTAACCTCTGGTTAACTTTTGGTAACAACAACCAGTTTTTCTGTTGTCAATGAATTTGACAATTCACATTTGAATGAATGAACATGGAAAATTATGCACTTTGAATTATTTGCAGGAATTTGCTTACCCCAAAATTCTGAAGGCTGTGATATTCAGAAGGCAGTTTCGTGTAACTCTTTGGGAAGTAAATTCCAAGCTATTTAAATTACCATCAGGCTTATCATCGGTTTCCCTAACTTTCCTGTATTTTGCCAGAGGTTTTGACAAATAATGGGGAAGGTTTGGAAATATTGTTGGAATTGCATCTGGTGTCAAGATGGGCCGATCTCTGGGTATTAACACAGTCTCCTCATTTATTTTATGCACAAAATTTCGAACCACAAATCTCTCAAAGTGCAGTTCACATACAGCACTAAATTTGTCGTAAGTTTTTATTTGCACCGGGAATCAATCTTTGCCACTGCTGTAAAAGTTTTATCATTTTTGGGTATTCCAAAGAGTGACGGCTTACTGTTTTTGTACTGAGTATTGCAACCTGGCACAAAACTATGGTTATTTCTCTTCCGCATAATGAGCTAAGTATAACTTATATACAATATTTAGGTAATCCACATTCCTTCTAAAACCTAAAACATAACACGTTTTCGTCTAAATTACCGTTCTTTTCACTGTAAGCAACACGAATTTAGTTTCCCGCTCCCATCACAGTAAGAAAGAGGGAAGGGAAGGCGATCGGAGCGCCATCTACGAAGGGGACAAATTTCGGTATCCACGCCAATCATTACGTACGCTAGGCGCTCGGCACACTTTCCCTTCTAGACGCTATATCCCGGTGAGGCATGGATGTTGTGTTTGTCTTACGGCACTGGCTCTCTCCCTTCCCTGGAACCAGTGACCCTAAATTAGGGACGGGCGACTGCTTATAGCACATTGAGCTGCTCACAGTGGTCGTTAAACCTTCAATCAAAAAAAAAATTGTATTGATTAAATGTTGTGTTCAAAGTAAATAAGTATAAAGCACTACCTCAACTGAACTGTGCAGCTTATATTGAAGGCGGGGAGGTATGCAGCAGAAAAGTAAAATGGAGCCAATGGAGCAACTTCAGTGTTTTTTGATGAATAAAAATTTACACGAGTTTAAAAGTGAAAATTTCGCTGTGCCTGGTAAGTGAAAATATTAATTTTGTGCAAGTATTTTTCTGCAGAAATTAGTCTTTTTTTTTTTTTCAATTTATCCATTACTGAATTTCATTCTTAATTGCAATTTGTTCACATGTCCATTTTGATCAGAAGAGAAAATATAAGTAAAACTTTTTTTGCAAATATCTTGGCAATTGAGTATTTGTTATTAGCAAACACGAATATTCTCCAGTTATTAGAATCATCATTAGGAAAAATGTAATTCATGAGGCAACCTTAAGGGTTGATTGCATTTTTCACATAGAGGCAGCAAACCTTCCCATCGATTTCGACATGCAACTCTAAAACTACACACACGTAAGGAGGTTAGAAGTAAGAGGAGCTGGCGACAGCCCCTCTCCCTGTGCTTCTGGCGTGACGCCACTTTTTATCAGCTAAATACAGTCCCTCCAGTATAAATCCGAACGATTTTAAAAATTCTAGATCACGTGATGTGTAGTTTCATCCAGAAAAAGAAGGCAACCTATCTCCCTGTTATAATCGCTAAAAGAGAAGGTAACCCATCTAAAGCATTACCAGAAGGGAAGGCCACACAACATTGCTGAAACTAATCTGAAGAGTATTTTTTTTAGCGTGAGATCATAATATAACACCAATGGTTCAACCTCGTTATAAAACTTGTTAAAAAAAAAGGGGAGGGGTTGACCTTTTATGTTGCAAAGTAAAGGTACAGTGCCTAGAAGAATTAGTGTGACGTGCTCCATAAGATGTCCCTCACGGTTTTGTGACCAATCGTCATGAAATGACAGAGGGCGCTGGCATCGGAAGTTACGTTAGGATGCTTCATCGGCTTCATGCTATTCAATGGTGGGAAGTTTGTTTGCCAAGGATTTGCTGCCTTACGAAACTTCAAATTTTCACAAAACAAAGGTTAGTGGAGGGAAATTTTTTTGTAAGTATCTTTGCTAATTCGTTGTAGCTCGATCATAACAGTAATACACTAGGTAATTCAACAGTTGATCACTAAAACGCAATAGGCTTTTCGGATGTTAGTGTGCTAGTTTTATTCAACTGTGGATTGTTTATAACGAAATTTATTTCTGAAATTAGTAACTTTTTATTCGTGAAGATGTAGAAGTTGATCAAGTATTGGCTGTCACGCATTAAACCTACTGTGTGGTTAAACTTAAGTGCAGTACTGAAATCGACTGCAACAGTTATAAGATCATAGGGAAATAATGTCAGCTATGAAAGGACGGAAATTCTGCATTAGCAAATAATAAAAGAAACATAGAAAACGGAAAAGGCAAAGCAGCTGTTTTGTGCCAGGATGTAATACTGGCTATAAATCCTGCAAAAATAAAGTATCGCTCTTTGCTGTCCCCAAAATTCCTGATATGTTGAGCAAATGGGATAAGGCAATTCCCAGAGCTGATAAGAAACTTGATGAAAGTTGTGTTGTATGTGCCTTGCACTTTGAATCTAAATTCATGGAGATGCATTATCGTTCCACTATTCATGGTAAGGAAGTTCTAACATGCCGAGACAACCCATTACTCAAGACTGACGCCATACCTACTATTTTCCCAAATTTAAAAGACATTTAAAAAGCGAACGACTAATTAGTTTCTCCAATTTTTAAGGGGGGGACATGCCCCTACTGTGCCTTCCCCACGTTACGCCTGTGTGTATGCTACATTAATAATTTCCTTTTTTTAAGGGTAAAAATAGTTTACAGGAACTGCATAGAATTATCCCATTTAGACAGACTCCATGAACACCCACTTCTTAATTTTCACCTTATTAAACTTTTTACTAAAGGTGAAAAAGAATTTTCCTCTCTTCACTGCAAACCCATTTGAATAGCAAATTTAATCACATAATTATTATAAGGTGAAGAAAAGTAAAGAAAAATGTTATAATTATTTTTATTTAAAATAATGTCATCATATACATTCAGTTTTTGTATATTTACTTCTGTCCAGTATGATTCATTTTGTTTATCGTATCACAGGCAAAGTTTTTTTAGGAATAATTTTTTATAAATGGATTACAGTTAGTATATTATTAGAAAATAGACCAATTTTAAAAATAGTAATCGCATTTTTTGTATTCTATTTTCAACTCATTAAAAAGCTTCTTTTTAAAGCCAACTAAATGGAAAGTTTCAATATTTATTTTGATCCCATGTTCTTACCAAGAAATTTAGTCACTCATTGCTGAAAAATGAAGTACATTATTAAATAATTTATAAAGTTTTTAGGTTACTGAATTTTAAGACATTATTGGAATGCAAATTATAAAGCCGATGTCTCATTGAGAAAATATTTCCCCCTTTTTTTTCCGGTAAGGTTTTGAGGGGCAAAACATTTTCTTTTTTTTAATTTTTACTTTATTCTGTAAGTTGATGTTTCAGTGATTAACTGCATATTGGTCTCCAGTGTTTTTGCATAATGTAACCCATGTATGACTCTAAAACTTCCGAAATATCTAACATTAATGTTGACGTTAGCACAATGCAAAGCTTAACTTAAACTACGATACCCTTATTAATGAATGTTGAGCACCCCGTTCGTTCTTTTTTTAGGGGGGGGGGTGAAAGAGGTGTGTCGATTATTTCGTATATACTTAAGTTATCTGCTTATAAAATATCGTTCAAGGAGTACCCATAATACTGACGAGCTGGGTGTGTGTCATAGAAAGATGTGCGTTTATGGCGTCCTTCCTCCCTGAAAAGCGACGTGACATCCGATGGCAGCGCCATCTACCGCTTTCATGATTGCGGGCAGCAAGTTTTTCTGCGAGCACGACACACTAATTCTTCTAGGCACTGTAGTAAAGGCGTCAATAAATCTCTATTTAAAAAAATGACACTAATGGCTCACAGCCGTGAAACCAGAGAATTTCAGCGCCTGCATTCTGGCGCCCTCTTTCGACCGGAAAAAGTTGCGTTTGGCGGAGTTTGTTTATTCTGTTGAGCTCATTGATCTCTAAAGTCGACTCCTAGAGCAACTTTCAATGAATTCGCCTACTTCTTGAGTTCCCCCTGAGGATGTTATTACAGAAAGTATCGTATTCTTGATTTTACCCAAAACAAATGCTCTAAAAAAAGGGGGGGGGGCTCTCTCTTAATGCAGCAAAGATAAGTCGTTTATATAAATTTGGCTGCTGAAAAAATACATTAATATAGATAACAGGTTGAAACATTATTTATTGAACGTTGCATACACTACAAATTGCATAATGTCCGTATATTCTTCATATATGAACAAATATTTATCTCGTGAATTTGATTTTTCGAAAATAGATAGTCAAGTTCGATTTACATTATGGAAAATGTTACGTAACTTTGAAAAAATATCACCTTATTTTTGCCCACAGGATCATCCATGGTTATTAGATGAACTGTTATTAAATCCAAAGGTAATCTATTTGGATGATTTACATCTTCCTGTTTTAAAAACCTGGATTGAATTGTGCAAACCATCAAAAGATCAACTAACGGAAGTCTTTTCGCGTAATATGAAACTAAAATATCTGATTGATGTTGGTGCAGATGTAAACGGCGTTGAATACCAAAGACCGTTATTTTTTTGTTTACATAATGAAGTATACTTCAATTGGATGGTTAGTATTCCTGGGTTTAACCCACACGTTCAAGATCACAAAGGTGACAACGCTTTATCAGCGTACTTTGATAAATCAGAAAGAGATCCTCAAATACTTGGCAGACTTCTCACCATGGGTGTTAACGTGAATAATACCAACAAAAGGGGACAAACGCCTTTAATGATGGCATTGCAAGATAGAAATACCAGCGAAGAAGAAATACAATTACTACTCAGTAGTGGTGCAGATTTAAACATTCGCGATCTCGAAGGTCGTACTGCTGCTTTTCATCTTAAAAATGAATTCGCCCTTCGTTTCCCTCAAATGATGTTATTGACATGTATCATTGCAACTTGGAACAACATAAAGTCGCACAGAAATATAAAAAACATTTTTTATATTCCAACCAATCATGTCATTATTATTATACCCGAAGATCTTCCTGAAAACCATCCGGTTGTTCTAGTTAAAAAACTATATTCAGCATTTCATGATAAGAAAAACGTTATACACGATATCATCGATGAGCCAGCTTTATATTTTGACAAATGTATTTTTATATTAGGATTTCGATTAGCTTATAGCTGTAACGACAGGGATGCTTGTGTTTACATGTGTCAAAAAATGATAGCACAATTTGGATATTTACCAGATCAATACGAAATTTCCCTCATGTTGCTTCACCCAGTAGTATATCTAGCTCATGATTATAATGGAATTTTAAGAAACGAGCCTACAGCCTTAGAAAAAATTATATATTATGATCCTCTTTCTAACATACCTTTCAATGGACAATCACTCGAATGTTTATGTTGTCAAGTATTATTAAAACAGAACAAATATGAAGAGAAGCTTCCACCTTTAACTATGAAGCACGTTAATTTACATGATGTTCAAAAATTATTAGAATATGTTATCACTCAAGTTCATATTCAAATCGATTAGACGATTCATCCACAGAATCGGATTAGATCTCGTTAAAATATTTTTTAAACCAAAGATTTTGAACATACATTTGCGACGTTCAAAATTTTGACTCTCAAAGAATAGGGAAACACCTTGACACCGGAAAAAGTTGCGTTTGGCGGAGTTTGTTTATTCAGCTGAGTTCATGGTACTAAAGTCGACTCCTAAAGCAACTACGACTTTCAATGAATTTGCCTACTTCTTTAGCTCCCACCCCTGAGGATGCTATTACAGATAGTACCGTATTCTTGATTTTACCCAAAACAAATGCTTTATTAAAAGGGGGAAAAAAAGGGGGGGGGGGCTCTTTCTTCTAATGCAGCAAAGATGAGTCGTTTATACAAATTTGGCTGGAAAAATAAATATAATAAGAAGATAATTTTTTTTTAATTTAATAACTATATTAACACGTTGCATACACTACAAGTTGCATAATGTCTGGATATTCTTCATACATGACCACATTTGAATCTCGGAAATGGGATTTCGCGAAAATAGATGGTCAAGTTCGATTTACATTATGGAGAATATTACGTGACTTTAAACATTTTTCATCTCATATCTGCCCACAGGATCATCCATGGTTATTGAATGAACTGTTCTTAAATCCAAAGGTGATCCATTTGGATGATGCCAATCTTCCTGTTTTAAAAACCTGGATTGAATTGTGCAAACCATCAAAAGATCAACTAACGGAAGTCTTTTCGCGTAATACGAAACTAAAATATCTGATTGATGTTGGTGCGGATGTAAACGGTGTTAAACACCAAAGACCGTTATTTTCTTGTTTACATAATGAAGCATACTTGAATTGGATGGTTAGTATTCCTGGATTTAACCCACACGTTCAAGATCACAAAGGTGACAACGCTTTATCAACGTACTTTGATAAATCATGGAGAAATCCTCAAATACTTGGCAGACTTCTCACCATGGGTGTTAACGTGAATAATACCAACAAAAGGGGACAAACTCCTTTAATGATGGCATTGCAAGATAGAAATACCACCGAAGAAGAAATACAATTACTACTCAGTAGTGGTGCAGATCCAGACATTCGCGATCTCGAAGGTCGTACTGCTGCTTTTCATCTTAAAAATGAATTATTTCGCCCTTCGTTTCCCTCAAATGATGTTATTGACGTGTATCATTGCAACTTGAAACAACATAAAACCGCACAGAGACATAAATTAGACTTTTTTATTTCTCAACCGCTCATTTTCTCGTCAAGAGTTTCGCAGATTCTCTTACAGTCCAGAAATGAGAAACCATCCGGTTGTTCTACTTAATAAACTATATTCAGCATTTTATGATAAGGAAAACATTATACACGATATCATCGATGAGCCAGCTTTATATTTTGACGAAACTAATTTCATATTAACATTTCGATTAGCTTATAGCTGTAATGACACGGATGCTTGTGTTTACATGTGTCAAAAAATGATAGCACAATTTGGATATTTACCAGATCAATACGAAATTTCCATCATGTTGAGTCACGTAGCTCATAATGGAATTTTAACAAACGAGCCTACAGCCTTAGAAAAAATTATATATTATGATCCTCTTTCAAACATACCTTTCAATGGACAATCACTGGAATGCTTATGTTGTCAAGTATTGCTAAAACAGAAGAACCTTTAATTACGAAGCACGTTCAATTACACAATGTTCACAAAATTATTAAAAGACACTATGAATTTTATTCCGATCGATCAGACGATTAGGAATACTTTCTTTTTTTACACAACGTAGATGAATGGCGTTGAACTGGGCACTCTGTTATATCAAATGGAGGCCAGGAATCGTGTTATTAGCTCCATCTCTATGCAGTCGTCTGGCGGCATCTATGATGGCGCAGGAATGGCAGACGAGTCCTCGGCGATCCATGTATCTACTTTGGGACGGGGCGCAGGAATGGCTGACCAGTCCTCAGCGATCCATGTATCCGGACGGGCAAACGAGTCCTCGGCAATCCGTGTATTGGGACGGGGCGCAGGAATGGCTGACCAGTCCTCGGCGATCCATGTATCTACTTCGGGACGGGCAAACGAGTCCTCGGCGATCCGTGTATCTACTTTGGGACGGGCAAACGAGTCCTTGGCAATCCACGTGTCTACTTTGGAAATAGTAGACGAGTCCTCGGCGATCCACGTGTCGGGTCTTTGGGTGAAACTACCTTTTGGGGGAATCTCCAACTGTTGAAGAATCCATTTTTTAATTGCTTTTGCAGGGACGTAGGAGCACGTGTGCTCCATCATCGTTCCGTGCAACTGGCAGTTCCACCCTATGTCAGGTGTGAGCCGATCGCTGGACGGACAACGGACGCTGTCCACGTTCAATGTGTGGAAATTGCTGAGGAAGACTTCCTTCTGATTATCTCTGAAGTCAATGAGGGTATGTTTTCGGTCTTTGTAATTTTGAAGAGCATCTCGGATCATGGTAGTGACCTCCTTCAGATCCAAGCAATGTTCTTCTATGGAAGGGTGAAAAGGAAGTCCGTGGATGTGCCTTTTTTCGTAGTTAATTTGCCGCTTATCTTCCGGTTGATGCTTGCCCAGATCGAACGAGTAGTGGTAACCCGGCTCGTTGATGAATATTGGAACAATACTCATTTCCCGCAGCCCGAACCGCCGTTGGCTCTGGAGCCAAAAGCCGTGCATCTCGACCACCATGCATATTTTGTCGTGATGCTTTGCCGTTTGGTCCTCGTATTTGTCCATCAATTCGCGCCAACGACGGATCTCTCCGTGGCACCGGTCAAAAAACTCCTTTGGCTTCAACGATAGGAGATGGTCCATGGCGATCGGCTAAAGCGACTGAGTCTGTCCCTCTTTTTATACTCGTAGCCACGTCTACGTGAACAGACGTCTTGATGGGGGAAGTACGTCAGTTATGACATCAAGGACGTCTGACTAAATATTTGCGGCCGTGAAGTGGTACAGTCCAAAGGTACATTGGCAGCAAACGTACTGACAGCTGCTTCTCTTCTCACTAGCCTTTGTACGTCAGTTATGATATCCAGGACCTTTGACGTACATTGTTGTATGAAGAAAATATTTACGGCCGTGAAGTGGTACGTCCAAAGGTACATTGACAGCAAAAGGTACTGACCAGCTGCTTCTCTTCTCACTAGACCACCATGCTGCTATTTTATAAATACTATTTTTCTAGGAAACCAATGCCCCCCCCTTTTTTTAAGTACCATTGGTTATACGGTGTGTGTCTATTAATTCATAGAGAAAAAACAGGGGCCAGACCTATTGAATCCATTATTTGTTATCGGGAAAAGTATGCTTTTAGGTGACAGTCTGCAATGTAATAATTCAGATTCAATGGATAGAGAGAGAGAGAGAGAGAGAGAGAGAGAGAGAGAGAATATGATAATCAGGGCCTATTGAAATATACTTTCATTAATTCATAAAGAGGGGTAATTCAAATATAATTAAAGCTAATTGTGTGTGTTGTACGACGAAGATAAAATTCTTATATGTCCAATAAAAACGTAAGAACATTAAAAAAAATGTTGGTCTTTTTAAAAAGTCTTCGCTGGCAATTACACTTAAAAAAATGTTGTTTTCCTTCTATTTTATAATACTAGAGTTTATTACTGGAACAAAAATAATTTATTATGTTTTAAAATTTGGGTTTTCCCTTGTACTCTCACATAAATTTCTTTCTCGATGGTCTTTATGTTGTTAGAAGCTTTCACTACGACTAGTATTAAAAAAATGTATGGTCTTTTTTTTTTTTTTTTTTTGTTATGAGAAGCTTTCACATAAAAAATGCATTTTTGCAATGATGAAAAGGTTAACCCATTAAAAAAACCAAGAAAAATGACACCGAATTTTTCGGGGGCACGTCTTTTGAATCCGTTCTAACGCAAATTAAATTTATCAAAGCTATTCAAAGTCAATTGGAACCGGTATGGAAAACAATAGTATCTGACGGAAGTTTTTCAAATCGGGTCTTTAATCCCTCAGATAAATTGCTGTAATCGTGAACTCTTAGAAACATCGACAAGATGTGACTTTGGTGGTGGCGGGGGGGGGGACCATGCATTATTTTTTGGAAGAAAGTATTCACGGTTTACCCATATGAGCGGTCAAAGAAAAAAATTTCTTTTTTAGTCGAATTTACAGGAACCCGGATTTTGCTACAAATTGCCTTTATGCGTCATTTTTTTACAAAAGACGTGCTAAAAATCCCAGTGAAGACGTCACTTGATACATTAATTAGGGCTTATCTCCATTAATTTATAAAGAGGGTGGTCTAATAATAAAATAGAATTAATTCATAATTAACGGATCTTTTTGTGTTCTTAAAATCAAGTTTAAAACAAATTAGAAAAAAATATCTTTAAAACCTAAGTAGGGCCAATGTGGGGGGGGGGGGGGAGGATTAACATTTCTTTTTTTTTTTTTAATCATTTCTGTATAAACCTTGTTTCAAAGCCAAACAAATATGTTTTCTGAAAAGAAACGATACAAGACGACAATGAAACCTCTTTGATGTTAATAAAGCCTTGATTTTTCATTAACTGTTTGGTTAAAATGAAAAACTTACAATTATTAAATAGATTTTTTTTTATAGATTCCGCGTTGTTGAGGTTTGTAATATTCAACCAGCCACGTAAGGATTGTTCTTAAAAGCTGATGTTAGCGGACAGAAAGTATATGTGTTCAGCTGTGTAAACAAACTCACGCCACTAACTCCTGCGCTGATAAGAATGTCCAAAACCCACGTTGCAAGAGAGAGAGCCGAATGAATGATTTTTCTGGCTTCACGGTGGTTTGTCCCCAACCCACCCCCCCTTTTTTTAATTTATCGATAAATTATGTTCTTTTCATTCATCGTCACACTAAAATGTCTTCTCGAGTTGGAAAATCTGTAATTTTATATTATTCTCTCTGAAAAGTCTGTTTGTTCTTTCGATAAAACTATAAATTTACTCGCCACCCGTTTAACAAGTTCGATAATTTTTAACCCATGGATATAAAAAAAAATGAATTTTTGTAATTGTTGAAAAGGTTATTCATCACATCACCCATTAAAAAAAATCCAATGAAGACGTCACTAAAAAAACGTTAATTCATATATAACAAGTTAGTAAAAACATGCAATGCACGCTTTCCAACATATCAGAAATTATTATTCAAGTTATGAGGATAATGGCTGTGGAATAAATCTCGCTCCTGACCCCATTTCGATAATATTCAACAGAACCGGTTCAGTACACCTCAAGAACTAAAGTTTTGTCGCAATAGAAGCAGTTTTACTCAAGTTATGAGAATAATGGCTGTGGAATAAATCTTGCTTTTGTGGAATGACCCCATTTCGTTGATATTCAACAGAACTGGTTACCTCCGGTACAACATGATAAAGTTTTATCGAAATCAAACTACGCATGTTATGATGCATAATGAAATGCATCCCGCTTTCATGCCCTGACCCCATTCCGCCCAATTTCAATAGGTTTCGTTCCCAGGTGGACCACATTACTTCATCGAACCGCAAATTAATATGACGCATAAAGGCAATGGAATGGATCCCGCTCTTATGCCCTGCCTGACCCCATTTCGCCAATTTTCAACAGGGTTCGTGCCCAGGTGCTTCCCTACCACATCGAACCATATTTACGCAAAAAAATGACGCATAAAGGCAATTTCTAGCAAAATCTGGGCTCCTGAAAACTCGACTAAAAAAAAAATTTTTTTCTTTGACCGCTCATATGGGTAAACCGTGAATACTTTCTTCCTAAAAATAATGCATGGTTCTCCCCCCCCCCCACCACCACCATCACCAAAGTCACATCTTGTCGATGTTTCGAAGAGTTCACGATTACAGCAATTTATCTGAGGGATTAAAGACCCGATTTGAAAAACTTCCGTCAGATACTATTGTTTTCCATACCGGTTCCCATTGACTTTAAATAGCTTTGATAAATTTAATTTGCGTTAGAACGGATTCAAAAGACGTGCACCCGAAAAATTCGGTGTCATTTTTCTTGTTTTTTTTAATGGGTTAACCTTGTCATCATTGCAAAAATGCATTTTTTTATGTGAAAGCTTCTCATAACAACAAAAAAAAAAAGACCATACATTTTTTTAATACACTGCTGGACAATTGCTAAGGACGGATCATAAACGTCTATATAGCGCATAAAAAAGTAAGTGTGGTTGGATGCCAAATGAAATAAAATAATGTCAGAATGCCAGGACATTACAAGAAAGACAATTTATTGTGCTCTGAAATCCAGAAAGCTTTGGAACGTGTTCAAGGGACAAACAGGCCATTTTGTGCAGAATACGTAAACGTGAAAAAAATGCAATTACCGTCCGCAGGCGTTCCGGCGTAAGATGTCAATACGGGATATGGCCAACATGGAGGGCGATGCAAGATTCCACACGTCGTGTCATGCTTTGCACAACATTATCAAGCAGCTGTTGGGGTAATTTATTCCATTCCTCTGTCAGTGCACGGATGAGGGTGTCCTTGTTTATTGGAGGGTATTGGCGACCAGAAAGACTCCTCCCCAAAGCATCCCACACATTTTCAACAGGATTCAATTCTGGAGAACGTGCTGGCCATACGAGGCGTTGAATATCCTCGCTCTCAAGACACTCCTGGACAGCGACTGTTCGATGACATGTTGCGTTGTCGTCCATGAAAATGAATCTATCACCGACAGCACCACGGAACATGCGAACATGAGGTAGCAGAACATCATTAATGTATCGTTGGCCAGTCATAGTCCCAGTTGGAAGCACATAGAGGGACGTATGGCCATTGATCATGATGCCAGCCCATACCATGACACTACATGTCGGATATCGGTCCCTTTCCTTTATGTTTGCAGGACAATATGCAGTACCACTCTCACGCCAGATCAGTTGTCGTCGACAATCAGACGATAGACTGTATCTACTCTCCTCTGAGAAGAGGACAGCAGACCAGTCGTTATCAGTCCAGTTGCGATGTTGATGGCACCATTGCAAACGGGCGATACTGTGACGTCTGGACAATGGGATGCACACAACAGGACGGCGGGCGTATAGTCCTCCTTCATGCAAACGTCTGGCGACAGTTTTTCGGGAGATCCGCTTGCCAGTAGCAGCCATAAACTGATTTGCTGCCTCACTAGCTGTGATGCGCCGGTGTCTTTTTGTTGATAGCACTGTGTACCGAACTTGTGCAGATGTCGTACTGCGAACACGACCTCCTCCGTGACGTTTGCTACACTCTCCATTTGTTTGAAATGATTTCCA
Source organism: Macrothele yani (assembly GCA_039090855.1). Taxonomy (NCBI): domain Eukaryota; kingdom Metazoa; phylum Arthropoda; class Arachnida; order Araneae; family Macrothelidae; genus Macrothele; species Macrothele yani. Next base: position 116,910,207 of record CM076990.1, read on the forward strand.
AAGCCTTGAAACAACACTGTGGCTGACGTTGAACTCCCTGGCAACATCTGTTACTTTACGCCCTTCTTCAATCTAGCCAATAATACTGCCACGCGTAAAATCATCTAGGTGATGTCGGGAAGACATACTGAAAATTTCAAGTTCATCAATTGATTCTTTCCCTTTCAACTTTGCGTTTGAACAACAACGGTCAATACGCGTCAAATCCTTTATATCTCTTATCAGCGCTATGACGTCACGAACAAGTTCGGCAATCCTAAATTTGCATGCGCACAACACGTCTAACTGTATCCCGCACTTATGCTAATTTCCACATTTTCCTGCCTTCCATTTTATGGTTGCTATCGTTGATATTGTCATCCGTCCTTAGCAATTGTCCGGCAGTGTACTAGTCGTAGTGAAAGCTTCTAACAACATAAAGACCATTGAGAAAAAATTTATGTGAGAGTACAAGGGAAGACCCAAATTTTTAAACATAATAAATTATTTTTGTTCCAGTAATAAACTCTAGTATTATAAAATAGAAGGAAAACAACATTTTTTTAAGTGAAATTGCCAGCGAAGACTTTTTAAAAAGACCAACATTTTTTTTAATGTTCTTACGTTTTTATTGGACATATAAGAATTTTATCTTCGTAGTACAACACACACAATTAGCTTTAATTATATTTGAATTACCCCTCTTTATGAATTAATGAAAGTATATTTCAATAGGCCCTGATTATCATTCTCTCTCTCTCTCTCTCTCTCTCTCTCTCTCTCTCTCTCTCTCTCTCTCTCTCTCTCTCTCTCTCTCTCTCTCTCTCTCCATTGAATCTGAATTATTACATTGCAGACTGTCACCTAAAAGCATACTTTTCCCGATAACAAATAATGGATTCAACAGGTCTGGCCCCTGTTTTTTCTCTATGAATTAATAGACACACACCGTATAACCAATGGTACTTAAAAAAAGGGGGGACATTGGTTTCCTAGAAAAATAGTATTTATAAAATAGCAGCATGGTGGTCTAGTGAGAAGAGAAGCAGCTGGTCAGTACCTTTTGCTGTCAATGTACCTTTGGACGTACCACTTCACGGCCGTAAATATTTTCTTCATACAACAATGTACGTCAAAGGTCCTGGATGTCATAACTGACGTACAAAGGCTAGTGAGAAGAGAAGCAGCTGTCAGTACGTTTGCTGCCAATGTACCTTTGGACTGTACCACTTCACGGCCGCAAATATTTATTCAGACGTCCTTGATGTCATAACTGATGTACTTCCCCCATCAAGACATCTGTTCACGTAGACGTGGCTGCGAGTATAAAAAGAGGGACAGACTCAGTCGCTTTAGCCGATCGCCATGGACCATCTCCTATCGTTGAAGCCAAAGGAGTTTTTTGACCGGTGCCACGGAGAGATCCGTCGTTGGCGCGAATTGAAGGACAAATACGAGGACCAAACGGCAAAGCATCTCCACAAAGTATGCATGGTGGTCGCGATGCACGGCTTTTGGCTCCAGAGCCAACGGCGATTCGTGCCGCGGGAAATGAGTATTGTTCCAATATTCATCAACGAGCCGGGTTACCACTACTCGTTCGATCTGGGCAAGCATCAACCGGAAGATAAGCTGCAAATTAACTACGAAAAAAGGCACATCCACGGACTTCCTTTTCACCCTTCCATAGAAGAACATTGCTTGGATCTGAAGGAGGTCACTACCATGATCCGAGATGCTCTTCAAAATTACAAAGACCGAAAACATACCCTCATTGCCTTCAGAGGGAATCAGAAGGAAGTCTTCCTCAGCGATTTCCACACATTGAACTTGGACAGCGTCCGTTGTCCGTCCAGCGATCGGCTCACACCTGACATAGGGTGGAACTGCCAGTTGCACGGAACGATGATGGAGCACACGTGCTCCTACGTTCCTGCAAAAGCAATTAAAAAATGGATTCTTCAACAGTTGGAGATTCCCCCAAAAGGTAGTTTCACCCAAAGACCCGACACGTGGATCGCCGAAGACTCGTCTGCCATTCCCAAAGTAGACACGTGGATTGTCAAGGACTCGTTTGCCCGTCCCGAAGTAGATACATGGATCGCCGAGGACTGGTCAGCCATTCCTGCGCCCCGTCCCAATACACGGATTGCCGAGGACTCGTTTGCCCGTCGGATACATGGATCGCTGAGGACTGGTCAGCCATTAATGCGCCCCGTCCCAAAGTAGATACATGGATCGCCGAGGACTCGTCTGCCATTCCTGCGCCGTTAGAGATGCCGTCAGACGATTGCATAGAGATGGAGCTAATAACACGATTCCTGGCCTCCATGGGATATAACAGAGTGCCCAGTTCAACGCCATTCATCTACGTTGTGTAAAAAAAGAAAGTATTCCTAATCGTCTGATCGATCGGAATAAAATTCATAGTGTCTTTTAATAATTTTGTGAACATTGTGTAATTGAACGTGCTTCATAATTAAAGGTGGAAGCTTCTCTTCATATTTCTTCTGTTTTAGCAATACTTGACAACATAAGCATTCCAGTGATTGTCCATTAAAGGTAAGTTTCAAAGAGGATCATTATATATAATTTTTTCTAAAGCTGTAGGCTCGTTTCTTAAAATTCCATTACAATCATGAGCTAGATATACTACTGGGTGACGCAACATGAGGGAAATTTCGTATTGATCTGGTAAATATCCTAATTGTGCTATCATTTTTTGACACATGTAAACACAAGCATCCGTGTCGTTACAGCTGTAAGCTAATCGAAATCCTAATATAAAAATACATTTGTCAAAATATAAAGCTGGCTCATCGATGATATCGTGTATAACGTTTTTCTTATCATGAAATGCTGAATATAGTTTTTTAACTAGAACAACCGGATGGTTTTCAGGAAGATCTTCGGGTATAATAATAATGACATGATTGGTTGGAATATAAAAAATGTTTTTTATATTTCTGTGCGACTTTATGTTGTTCCAAGTTGCAATGATACATGTCAATAACATCATTTGAGGGAAACGAAGGGCGAAATAATTCATTTTTAAGATAAAAAGCAGCAGTACGACCTTCGAGATCGCGAATGTCTAAATCTGCACCAATACTGAGTAGTGATTGTATTTCTTCTTCGCTGGTATCTTTATCTTGCAATGCCATCATTAAAGGAGTTTGTCCCTTTTTGTTGGTATTATTCACGTTGACACCCATGGTGAGAAGTCTGCCAAGTATTTGAGGATTTCTCAATGTTTTATCAAAGTACGCTGATAAAGCGTTGGCACCTTTGTGATCTTGAACGTGTGGGTTAAATCCAGGAATACTAACCATCCAATTGAAGTATGCTTCATTATGTAAACAAGAAAATAACGGTCTTTGGTGTTTAACACCGTTTACATCCGTACCAACATCAATCAGATGTTTTAGTTTCGTATTACGCGAAAAGACTTCCGTTAGTTGATCTTTTGATGGTTTGCACAATTCAATCCAGGTTTTTAAAACAGGAAGATCGGCATTATCCAAATAGATCACCTTTGGATTTAAGAACAGTTCATTCAATAACCATGGATGATCCTGTGGGCAGATATGAGATGAAAAATGTTTAAAGTCACGTAATATTCTCCATAATGTAAATCGAACTTGACCATCTATTTTCGCGAAATCCCATTTCCGAGATTCAAATGTGGTCATGTATGAAGAATATCCAGACATTATGCAACTTGTAGTGTATGCAACGTACAATAAAAATGTTTCAACCTATTATCTTTATTAATGTATTTATTTTTTTCAGCCAAATAAACGACTCATCTTTGCTGCATTAAAAGAAAGAGCCCCCACCCCTTTTTTTCCTTTAATAGAATCATCCTCGGGGGGGGGGGGCTAAAGAAATAGGCGAATTCATTAAAAGTTGCTTTAGGAGTCGCCTTTAGAGATCCATGAGCTCAGCTGAATAAACAAACTCTGCCAAACGCAACTTTTTCCGGTGTTTCCCCATTCTTTGAGAGTCAAAATTTTGAACGTCGCAAATGTATGTTCAAAATCTTTGGTTTAAAAAATATTTTAACGAGATCTAATCCGATTCTGTAGATGAATCGTCTAATCGATTTGAATATGAACTTGAGTGATAACATATTCTAATAATTTTGTGAACATCATGTAAATTAACGTGCTTCATAATTAAAGGTGGAAGCTTCTCTTCATGTTTGTTCTGTTTTAATAATACTTCACAACATAAACATTCGAGTGATTGTCCACCGAAAGCTATGTTTGAAAGAGGATCATAATATATAATTTTTTTTAAGGCTGTAGGCTCTTTTCTTAAAATTCCATTACAATCATGAGCTAGATATACTACTGGGTGACGCAACATGAGGGAAATTTCGTATTGATCTGGTAAATATCCAAATTGTGCTATCAGTTTTTGACACATGTAAACACAAGCATCCGTGTCGTTACAGCTGTAAGCTAATCGAAATCCTAATATAAAAATACATTTGTCAAAATATAAAGCTGGCTCATCGATGATATCGTGTATAATGTTTTTCTTATCATGAAATGCTGAATATAGTTTTTTAACTAGAACAACCGGATGGTTTTCAACTTCTGGAAGGCCTTTGGGAATAGTTAGAGAATAATTATGAAACGAGCGGTTGAAATATAAAAACTCTTTTCTAAATTTCTGTGCGACTTTATGTTGTTCCAAGTTGCAATGATACACGTCAATAACATCATTTGAGGGAAACGAAGGGCGAAATAATTCATTTTTAAGATGAAAAGCAGCAGTACGACCTTCGAGATCGCGAATGTTTAAATCTGCACCACTACTGAGTAGTAATTGTATTTCTTCTTCGGTGGTATTTCTATCTTGCAATGCCATCATTAAAGGAGTTTGTCCCCTTTTGTTGGTATTATTCACGTTAACACCCATGGTGAGAAGTCTGCCAAGTATTTGAGGATTTCTCCATGATTTATCAAAGTACGTTGATAAAGCGTTGTCACCTTTGTGATCTTGAACGTGTGGGTTAAACCCAGGAATACTAACCATCCAATTGAAGTATACTTCATTATGTAAACAAAAAAATAACGGTCTTTGGTATTCAACGCCGTTTACATCTGCACCAACATCAATCAGATATTTTAGTTTCATATTACGCGAAAAGACTTCCGTTAGTTCATCTTTTGATGGTTTGCACAATTCAATCCAATTTTTTAAAACAGGAAGATGTAAATCATCCAAATAGATTACCTTTGGATTTAATAACAGTTCATCTAATAACCATGGATGATCCTGTGGGCAAAAATAAGGTGATATTTTTTCAAAGTTACGTAACATTTTCCATAATGTAAATTGAACTTGACTATCTATTTTCGAAAAATCAAATTCACGAGATAAATATTTGTTCATATATGAAGAATATACAGACATTATGCAATTTGTAGTGTATGCAACGTGCAATAAATAATGTTTCAACCTGTTATCTTTATTAATATATTTTTTTCAGCAGCCAAATTTATATAAACGACTTATCTTTGCTGCATTAAGAGAGAGCCTCCCCCCCCTTTTTTAGAGCATTTGTTTTGGGTAAAATCAAGAATACGATACTTTCTGTAATAACATCCTCAGGGGGGAGCTCAAGAAGTAGGCGAATTCATTGAAAGTTGCTTTAGGAGTCGACTTTAGAGATCCATGAGCTCAACAGAATAAACAAACTCCGCCAAACGCAACTTTTTCCGGTCGAAAGAGGGCGCCAGAATGCAGGCGCTGAAATTCTCTGGTTTCACGGCTGTGAGCCATTAGTGTCATTTTTTTTAATAGAGATTTATTGACGCCTTTTCTTTGCAACATAAAAGGTCAACCCCCCTTTTTTTTAACAAGTTTTATAACGAGGTTGAACCATTGGTGTTATATGATGATCTCACGCTAATGCCGCCCCGGTGGCGCAGTGGTCTAAGGCGTTGGCCTCTGATCGTTCGTCCGTAAGGGGTCCGGGTTCGAATCCCGGTCAGGCATGGATGTTGTGTTTGTCTTACGGCACTGGCTCTCTCCCTTCCCTGGAACCAGTGACCCTAAATTAGGGACGGGCGACTGCTTATAGCCCATTGAGTTGCTCACGGTGGTCGTTAAACCTCAAAAAAAAATCTCACGCTAAAAAAAAATACTCTTCAGATTAGTTTCAGCAATGTTGTGTGGCCTTCCCTTCTGGTAATGCTTTAGATGGGTTACCTTCTCTTTTAGCGATTATAACGGGGAGATAGGTTGCCTTCTTTTTCTGGATGAAACTACACATCACGTGATCTAGAATTTTTAAAATCGTTCGGATTTATACTGGAGGGACTGTACGCCAATGCGCCCAACCTAAGAATCTCCTGTATATCTCAATGGAGAAATCGCGATTTTGAACGGGTTTTTCGGACCCTTACGCTACCCATACAGGCATGAAAAAAGTTGAGGCTGAAATATTCATTCCCATAATAAAAAATTTCCGGAAAAAACAGGAACATATGCGTTGGTATTTCTTTAAAAAATTGAACAAAATAATGATTTTTTGAGCGGAAGTGCATAGTGCGCATGGTTACTTACTGCCCATGTGCAAGTAACCATGTTCAAAATATAACCAAAAGCCTAATGTTCAGAAATAAGAAGTCCGAAATATTCCTTCTTTCTATCCTTGGTTTGCATGCGCTAAGCAAATCTGCTTAAGCTACAGGAAGTGACGTCACGTTCCGGAACTCTCGCAGCGCAGACTCCCACCACCTCAGAGATAGGGCAGAAACAGCTTATCTGTTTTGGCTTCATTCAAAACGGGTCCCTTCACCTCCTCTTCTTCAAACCTCCTTGCACACACGCGAGGAACCCTCATGTAGAAGTAGAGGCCCGACGATGGCGGTTAAGCATTGCTGAAAGCGCTCGCCGTAACAACGAACCCCTTGTGAGACGTCTCCTGACCCGATAAGCATAACTCTTTCTACTAAAATCTTTTAATTAATAGTAAATTTGAAACGTCTGATTGTGAGAGTGAATGAATGTGGAACTGAAAATATATAACCTAAGTGTTTTATTTCTGTATAAAACATTTTTTTTATAACTAACCAAAGGTCCGTAACACAGAGCAACAATCAGTGGCGGCTTTACAGGTGCAGTAGGTGAAGTGCCTCTTCACGTATTTTAGTCAAAATAAAGTTTTATTCAGTATTTTTTTTTATAATATATTCTTTTTTGCCTTTATTCAGTTCCAAAAAACTCAAAATTTTGAATAGATATTAATTCACATGGCGCGCTCAATACGGAAAACAAATCCGTATACGCAAAACAGTGCAAGTGAAGAGCCGAAATGAGAATGCTTGGAAATCTGCAGTTTTCCGCCGAGTTGTCATGGAAACCGTGACGTCACCCTCCCAATACGCTCGCTCAAGTGAAGTGTTTCAGCGTCAGGCGCTTTACCTCTGCATTTTTCAGTTTTTGAGCATAAAGTCGTGAGATATCACGGTGGAGTGGGCGGACTACCAGCGTACCTTGCAATCTGCTAGGGCTTTTTCCTTGTGGTGCTGTGCTACATTTTTTTCGAAAGGGATTTGTTCTTTCGTGCTTTGTGATTATTTGTTGAAAGCTTTAACTGATTTTTTAGGTTTGTGTTCAATTTAACTGATAGTGATAGTTTTTAGTATGCATCCTGTGGACGACATTGTTTGTAATTTATTGCAAACTATATTTAATCTGTGGAAAGATGAAGATAAAAGAGACATTTTGCTTCAAGGACGACCGACGGATTCACTGATAATTGTTGCCAAAAGCGAAATCAAGAAGAGCGGTAAATCTAACAGTATTAATTTTAAAAATTGTTGGGTTTTTTTTTTTATTGGAGGTTTAACGACCACCGTGAGCAACTCAATGGGCTATAAGCAGTCGCCCGTCCCTAATTTAGGGTCACTGGTTCCAGGGAGGGGAGAGAGCCAGTGCCGTAAGACAAACACAACATCCATGCCTCACCGGGATTCGAACCCGGACCCCTTACGGACGAATGATCAGAGGCCAGCGCCTTAGACCACTGCGCCACCGGGGCGGCCAAAAATTGTTGGTTTACTGAATATAAATAGATTTGCAGCACTTCTGTGTTAATTTTTTTTTGGCCCTGCTTACTTTTTAGTAATAAACATGAGGCGTGGAATAAAGACGGACTATCAGATTTATTAAGCATAGCACGGTCACTTCATAAACATCGTGATTCTAGGGAACACCTAAAATGAGGATTAATGTTAAGGAATTTTGAAAAAATTCAAAACACCATGGCCGATGCCCTGTGGAAGACAGCTAGGCTTTTGAAAACGCATTTTAACGAAAACGTTCGTTTAAATATACTTTTCCTGCAGACAGTGATTGATGCAATATTCGTCTATACTGTATTTGAGCAAACAAGAACTAGCATTCCGTGGTCATGACGAAAGCATGGGCTCGATAAATCGTGGAAATTTCATTTAATTACTTTCATTGTTGATATGGAGAAGTTCTTTAGAAATTGAAAATCAATACGAAAGGATAAAAAAACTATTCAAAATGAATTAACTGAATGTATTTCTGAATATAAAAACGATCACGTCAAAAATTAAATAATTTTTGATTGTTGATTCGGAAGGTGTATTGGTTGAAGGATTTTTGGGTTTCCATGATGTGAATGAAGATAGAACGTCAGGAGCTTTATACAAAATGCTAAAAAATTTTTTGGAACAGTCTGATTACCAATACAAATAAATAGGACAATGTTACGATGGGACAAGTATAATGCCTGGACACTTAAATTTGCTACAGAAAAAAAAGTCAAGGATAAAGCTTCTCAAGCTGTTTTTGTTCATTGCTTAGTTCATCGTTTGAATCTTGTATTACACCAGAGTTTTGCTAAAATTTCTAAGTGTCGAATACTGTTTGCCAGCCTAAGTGGAATTGCTTCGTTTGTTCACCATTCTGAGAAGCGGACTTATACACTTTATCAGCAACCGCAAGACACAGACCAACCACAACAGAAACTCGATGGTCCTCCACTTCGAAATTAGTAAGTGTAGTTGTTGAAGATTGGGATAAATTGAAGGAAGTGTTCGGATTTCTGACGAATAGCAAATAATCAGACAAAAAATCAATTCATCTTGCCAAGGGGTTTTTGAATGATATGAACACTTTCGAATTTACATTTTTGGCTCCACCGATCTATTATTCGAACTTTTGAAGAAAAAATAACTAAATAACTAAACTGTGAAACTCAAATTAAAAAAAAGTAAACCTCGTGAAATTTTGAGCCATAAAAGGAACGATGAGTTATTTGAAACACAGTTTGGAAAAGCTAGCAAAATCACAGAAATAAACACGGGAATATGAAGCTCTTACACAGGAAACAATTTTTCAAAATTATAAACAATTGTATTTTGAAATTTTAGACCAGATTCTTATGGAAATGGATATAAGATTTCAAGACTGCAAGAAACTTCAATTTGTCTGACTTGCTGACACAACCAAATTCGAATAATTTAATGCATCGCGCTCTTGAAAATCTACATTTTTACGGAAACATATTTACTAAACACCAGCGCCTTAAAAATCAACTGAGTCTTGTATATGCCGATGAAAAATTAAGGAATATATTGACTCAAGAACTCCTTCGAGTGTTTCACGGAGACAAAGACATTTTTACAGAAGATTATAAATTGGTTTTCCTCAGTTTAACAATTCCATCTACAAGTGTGCCACCCCGGTGGCCCAGTGGTCTAAGCGATGGCCTCTGATCATTCGTCCGAACGGGGTCCGGGTTTGAATCCCGGTGAGGCATGGATGTTGTGTTTGTCTTACGGCACTGACTCTCTCCCTTCCCTGAAACCAGTGACCCTAAATTAGGGACGGGCGACTGTTTATAGCCCATTGAGTTGCTCACGGTGGTCGTTAAACCTCCAACCCAAACCCAACCCATCTACAAGTGTGCCAGTGGAAAGAAGTTTTCTTAAAAGAATACAAACTTGCACAAGAAACACTAGTTCCCAAGATAGGCTTACTTCTTTGGCAAGTATTTCTATTCAGGAAGACATTTTATTGATGCTCATGAAGAAATAACCATCTAACCATCTAATGACCACATAATCGACAAATTTGCAGCTTTAAAAGGAAAAAAATTGACTTAATATACAAAATAAAAAGGTAAGTCCTGATTAAAAGATTTTCATTGTAGACAGCAGATATCTTTTCATACTGCTCTTGTACCTCTTCACCTATTTTTCCAAAGACGAGCCGCCACTGGCAACAATGTGCGAAATATTTTGACAATATAAGTACAGTGCCTAGAAGAATTAGTGTGTCGTGCTCGCAGAAAAACTTGCTGCCCGCAATCATGAAGGCGGTAGATGGCGCTGCGATCGGATGTCACGTCGCTTTTCGGGAGGAAGGACGACGAAAATGCACATCTTTCTATGACACACACCCAGCTCGTCAGCATTATGTGTACTCCTTGAACGATATTTTATAAGCAGATAACTTAAGTATTTACGAAATAATCGACACACCTCTTTCACCACCCCCTCACCACCCCTCCAAAAAAAAAGAACGAACGGGGTGCTCAAGATTCATTAATAAGGGTATCGTAGTTTAAGTTAAGCTTTGCATTGTGCTAACGTCAACATTAATGTTAGATATTTCGGAAGTTTTAGAGTCATACATGGGTTACATTATGCAAAAACACTGGAGACCAATATGCAGTTTACAATCACTGAAACATCAACTTACAGTATAAAGTAAAAATTAAAAAAAAGAAAATATTTTGCCCCTCAAAACCTTACCAGAAAAAAAAGGGGGAAATATTTTCTCAATGAGACATGGGCTTTATAATTTGCATTCCAATAATCCAAATAGGTCTTGAAATTCAGTAACCTAAAAACTTAAAATTATTTAATAATGTACTTCATTTTTGAGCAATGAGTGACTAAATTTCTTGGTAAGAACATGGGATCAAAATAAATATTGAAACTTAATGCTTTCCATTTAGTTGCAGAGTGTGGCTTTGAAAAGAAACCTTTTAATGAGTTAAAAATAGAATACAACAAATGCGATTACTATTTTTAAAATTGATCTATTTTCTAATAATATACCAACTGTAATCCATATATAAAAATCATTCCTAAAAAAAACTTTGCCTGTGATACGATAAACAAAAGGAATCATACTGAACAGAAGTAAATATACAAAACCTGAATGTATATGATGACATTCTTTTAAAGAAAAATAATTATAACATTTTTCTTTACTTTTCTTCACCTTATAATAATTATGTGATTAAATTTGCTATTCAAATGGGTTTGCAGTGAAGAGAGGAAAATTGTTTTGCACCTTAAGTAAAAAGTTTAATAAGGTAAAAATTAAGAAGTGGGTGTTCATGGAGTCTGTCTAAATGGGATAATTCTATGCAGTCCTTGTAAACTATTTTTACCCTTAAAAAAAAGGAAATTATTAATGCAGCATACACACAGGCATAGCATGGGGAAGGCACAGTAGGGCATGTGCCCCCCTCTTCCCACTTAAAAATTGGAAAAACTAATTAGTCGTTCTCCTTTTAAATGCCATAAAGTGTGATATACAGCGAAGGGAACACTACGTAATAGCCATCATTGTTATGACTGCTTTCCAGCAGAAATTCATGCGCAATAGCATGCAGTCATCTTTACGATGGGTTTCATCATCAGATGACAGCATGAGGTCAGTGCCGTCTTAACGCTTTTGGGGGTCCTGGGCCGTCATATTCTTCGAGGCCTCCGATTATGTATATACAGAACATATACAACATATGGATATATATATGCAATGTATCAGAATTATTATATACACTACCATTACCATGTTACCCCTATGAGAAGCAATATTCAATATCCAGTAACTTTTTAAATACCACTTGAACGAGAAATGCCGTGTTCGAAGTGGGCAGGTATGGCATACTGGTAGTTAACAAAAATGGAAGTGAGCATACCGGCAGTTAAAAAAACATTGTTTACCCATCCTGGTATGTAATAAATTATAAACCCGTCACAAACTACGTAAAGAAATTAGGTTGAAAGCACAAATTTTAACGCAAAAATCAGCAAATGATATTTTTAATGGCTAAAATTGAAAAATGATTAGCAGCCGGGACTGAAAAGACGTTAAGTGCTCTGCTTTTACACTACAGTTTTAGTGTAGCAGCATAGCACTTAACAGACTGAAGCAGAATGGCTTTCGATTTAAAATCTTGGTGTCGACCATATCGGCAGTAGCTCTGTGCCACTTCGATCACTGGAAAAAATGGTACATGACAAAAATTGTAGAACTTCATGAAGTGTACCAAATTGCATTCACATTTTGTTGTTCAGCAAATTACAAGAAAATGGGTGCTGGAAGATATAATATTTCTTCCCTATCTCACAAATTATTAAACGAAAATTAAATTGAAACTGAAGAAAGATACCAACCAGCGCCCTTTTCAGACATGACGCACCGGACGAAAATGCGGATATGCAGCCCCCATCAGTTATTTGTGTAAACAGCGACGATGTAAAAAAAATTATAAAAGTAGCCCAGGTGGGCAAACCCTAGTGATAAACATACGTGCGCTTCTTCATATATATAACACAAATGACGGTTTAAAAGTTAAAAAATGATTCCGAAAAAAATGCAATTTGTGCGTGGCCCTCAGGCCTCACCCGCATTTAAGATCGGGAGGGATGCCGGTTTTGTTTTTTATTTTGTCACAAAAGATCCACCCGAACTTTCTTCCTGCCTCCTCGGGAAATCGGAGCTATGAGCAAGGTTTAAAAAAAAAGGCAAAAAAACTTCCAACTTTCTGGATTGGTGTTTCTTCTTTTCTTTAAATAAAAAAACCTGCTGGTGAGTGGTAAAAGATTTTAACTTTTGGTAAACCCATAAGACTCTTGGGACGTTAAGGGCCCTGGGCACCAGCCCCGTTGGCCCACCCCCTAAGATGGCCATGCATGAGGTGTTTCGAAAGGAGTTGCTTTTTTGTATTCATTAAGGTGAATCAACAAATCCTGGCACACCTTACAGGTTTGGCACCAATGGCAACTGAACAGGTGCCTTTTCAGGAAAAATATTTTCAAAAATGCTCTCCCAACCCAAGAAAACACCAGTTTACACTTATCCGTGCCCCCCCCCCCCAGAAAAAAATTGACGCCTATGTGCATACATGTCAGGAGAATTAAATTCTTAATGAATTGTTACTGAAAAGATTAAGCACAGAAATTTCAGGGTGACTCAAAGCTAAAGTTCAAGGCAGTGATGTTTTATTAGAATACATGGCCAACTTCCATGTAATAGTGGGACACAGAATGCTTGTTTTAAACATTTGTGATAAAAAATATTATTATGAATTTGTTTCATGCTTACCTCTTCTTGTACTGCCTTCACAGATCTATTTTCTACACGACCAGAAAAAATGTACATAGCTAAGATTGTTTCCATTCAACCTACACATTTCCCCCTTTCAATATGTAACATTGAATAGATGTTCTGCTTTTCGGTTACATATTTCACTCCCAGCCCTGCAATAAGTAATAATGAATTGTGGTCCTGCTTTTGATTGCACTTTCACACAGTCTTGTGGCTGATGCAGAATTAACTGATAATCTCCTTTTGATGTGAGAGAAATAAATTTGTGCTCATGTTCTTCCTTTAACAGCCACAAGAAAATACAATAGCAGGCAGTGGTAGTTAACACTACTGAATCTTTAGGATAGTTAAGCTTACCATAATCTGTTGCAGTTAAATAAACAAAGCTGTAAGATTATGCAAGATCTAAATCTATTAGTTTGTTATGAATAAATAAAAAAATTACACTTGAACAGTTTGTTTCAAACTTGGTTCGAAGAATGCCTAGTTATGTGTATCAGCACAGGCTTCATTTCTTCAGGAGTATCCGATATGCAGTACATGTTAACACAATAATTTTGTTCGGTTTCTTTCAGAAATTAGAAACATGTTGCAAGTTTAGTATTATATGCAGAATACCTATGACTGTGTATATCAGCACAGATATAAAAGTAGGTGGGATATAAAACTAATCATGCAGTATTTGGAATCCATATGTATAATCACAATTACAACCGAAGTATCACAATTATATTATTACTGTATTTGAATGTCTTCTCTCTGTTACTATTTCCAGTATAAATTTAATGGACTGACTCAAAAAGTTTTTTGACAATTTGCATATGAAACTGAATTTAGTAAACTGTTAATTGCAGGATCAATTGCACCTCCGCATTTTTAAGTGTTTTTGCCGTTCCCTTTTGGATGAACGATTCTTATTTTGTTGTTTTAAATAGAAATTAAGTCTTGTCATAATGTAATACTGAATAACTTTACTAGTGATCTCTATTTCATGATTTTTGCAACCAACTGTTTTCAAGGTGGAACCACGTAAAGCCTGTATGGTGTCCAAAATGCTATCTCGGTGCAATTCAAGAAAACTGAAGCACTTAGTAAATTTTTCTTCAATTTCATAGATCAAGGCAAAAAGTTTGTTTGACGAATATGTCAGCCCTCCCTGATCAAAATGTTTTGTGTATTCTGCATTAACATTATTGATAGACACCTTATCCTGTTGAAGAAGGCTTTTACAAGTTTCACACACAATTTTTCTATTAAAAACACTAGCCACAAATCCTGAAATATAATATATGAGACGAACATCACTCTTTTGCTGGACCAGAATATTATGCTCCAAACTGCTTTCTTTGCGCGTAAGGTCAGAAGAATTTTCATTAGGACTTCCGGTTTCAAAAAATGAATCAATAACCGGAAGAGCTGATTCTTCTGGTTCCTTTGGTGGGACACTGATTAGTGAATTTACTACACAAGGTGGAGCATTACCACCTCTTGGAGGTTTAGCAAGGTTATAAAAACTTAGCATTTCTACAATTGTCAGAAATTCAGTGCTATTGGGGTGATCATTACATCCTTTGCATTGGCGAATAATGCTGAAAAGGTTTTCAATTTTATCCTGACTTAGTCTAGATATTAAAAGGTAAGAATAATGAGCACTATGCGTCAAGTATTCAACAAGGGATAAAGCGCTGCTAATCGATACCTTTAAACCTGTAGCAGTACTTTCAGAGATGAAACCATTACCTTCGGTATGCA
Organism: Macrothele yani; assembly: GCA_039090855.1. NCBI lineage: Eukaryota > Metazoa > Arthropoda > Arachnida > Araneae > Macrothelidae > Macrothele > Macrothele yani. The sequence goes on from CM076990.1 coordinate 116,925,342, forward strand.
TCTCCCAAATATCTAAGAACTTCAAGAACTCTTTAAGAAACTCATATTTTGAGCTATTCAGGTATAAAGAATTATAAGGAGTTCTTGATGTCATTATGTCAATGAGTGCATTCATTTTTGTTATGAACATAATAGTTGGCTCTGGATCCCCGTATTGAAAACTTATTTGGTCTTTATAAATAAACAGGCCTTTAAGAACTTCTAAACTGAATATCTGAAATGCCAAGTTAACTTTCATTTTTTCAAAATTGTTTGGAGTAAGATGAGCTTGAGTTATTTTTGGCATTGCTCTTAAACTAAGAGCGTTTCGATCCAACTTCCATGCAGCTTTTATAAATTTTGAACGTACTCGACCTTCTAAAAGACTGAATCCATTTTTAAAAAATGCATTGCGTACACATTTGATTAAATGGGGAAAATCTGAAAAGAAGTGCAGATATCTGTGTCCATCAACAGGATGAGGCACCTTGCATTTAATGTCTCCTGCGCTAGTCACGCCAATGCCAAATTTACGCCACATGGATCTGTTCCATGATGCTCCATCACCTACTATGCCATCCACAAATAATCCAGCTTTTTCGGATAATATTATTGCTTCAGTTAAAAATTTACTGAGCATATCCCCTTTCATATTACTTTTTGTGGCAAATACTGCTAAAATTTGGGTCCAATCCCCAGTAAACGGCTGAAATAGAAATACCAAACCATGGTCACATAACTCATGATTTTTCTCCGCAGGTGTAAACAATCCATAATCAAAATATCCCTGAATAGTCCCACTTGACTTTAGTTGCAGGCGCTCAGAAAGTTTCATCTCATCAAAAACTATGCAACCATGCCTTTCGAAAGAATTTAATTCAGCAGTTCTACCTTTCAAAGTTTCAAACATTTTCTTATTAAATCCATAACCAGCTTGATATGATTTTACATATTTTTTCAAACAGGTTCGACTAGGCAAAATAAGTAATTTGTTTAACCTCATGTGCTCATAGAGCCGGGGACTTTTCATTCTCATTATAATGCATTCTAACAACCAACTGCTGTCATACCTCATACCTTTTACACTCTTCCGCTCTGAAGCTTTAATGCATTCACCTATGGCTAATTGTTGCTTATGAGATAAAAATTTCAACTTGTTAGTCAAGTTACTAGATGTATATTTTTTGTTTCTAACTTTTAAGTTTTTAATTTTATTTCTCAAAAAGACTGTATGTTGTTTTAATCGCTTTGAAGTTTGATGTGCCATTTTTAACTTTATTCCACATGTCAGAACAGGTCTACCATTTCTTCGTCTTTTTAACACAGATCTGTGATTTAATAAAAGCTTGTGCTGGTACTGACATGCTGAACATATTGCTCCATTTTCACTAACATGACCAACACATTTCCTGTTTTGCCAAAACTTCCGATTTCGAGTAAGGAGTTGCTCACCTGTTTTGTGCTTAGGTATTTCTGGAAATTCTTCAAGAGTTCCAACACCACGACAGCTGTGATAGGAATTGGCCTTTTCCAGTATGGTTTCCAAACTTTTACATGAATTTACTTTCTCTTTAACAATTTCTATACCTTAATGGTACACAATACATGAAATTTCAGATTCTGAACATTTTTCAACAACAATTTTGGTATCAGGATTGGTATGTTTTTTCGAGTATGTTTTCCATTTCATAACGCACACAACATTTGGTGATTCTTCATATGTAACAGTTACCCAAAATTTTGTTGGCAAAGTAACGTTGCATATTTCTTCAAATGAAATAAGGTCTTCATTCATTTTTGTGTTGGTATCTATTAAACGAGGATTGTCCTCCAATTTTCTCTTTTTTCTGGTACAGAAGATGTAATCCTTGTAGAACGTTTGTTTGGTAAAGGTTTACTTAAATATTTCGGTAAATTTGGGAAAATAGTAGGTATGGCGTCAGGCTTGAGTAATGGTTTGTCTCGGCATGTTAGAACTTCCTTACCTTGAATAGTGGAATGATAATGCATCTCCATGAATTTAGATTCAAAGTGCAAGGCACATACAACATAACTTTCATCAAATTTCTTATCAGCTCTGGGAATTGCCTTATCCCATTTGCTCAACATATCAGGTATTTTGGGGACAGCAAAGAGTGATATTTTATTTTTGCAGGATTTATAGCCAGTATTACATCCTGGCACAAAACAGCTGCTTTGCCTTTTCCGTTTTCTATGTTTTTTATTATTTGCTAATGCAGAATTTACCAGTCCTTTCACAGCTGACATTATATCCTTATGATCTTATAACTAACTGTTGCAGTCGATTTCAGTACTGCACTTAAGTTTAACCACGCAGTAGGTTTAACTCGTGACAGCCAATGCTAGATCAACTTCTACATCTTCACGAATAAAAAGTTACTAATTTCGGAAATAAATTTCGTTATAAACAATCCACAGTTCACAGTTGAATAAAACTAACACCCGAATAAGCCTATTGCGTTTCAGTGATCAACTGTTGAATTACCTAGTGTATTACTGTTATGATCGAGCTACAACGAGTTAGCAAAGATACTGCCAAAAAGATTTCCCTCCACTAACCTTTGTTTTGTGAAAATTTGAAGTTTTGTAAGGCAGCAAATCCTTGGTAAACAAACTTCCCACCATTGAATAACATGAAGCCGATGAAGCATCCTAACGTAACTTCCGATGCCAGCGCCCTCTGTCATTTCATGATGATTGGTCACAAAACCGTGAGGGACATCTTAGGGAGCACGACACACTAATTCTTCTAGGCACTGTAATATAAGGTAAAATACCTTAGATATTATGTTTATTAGAATGGACCTTACTCACCTCGCAGTGCATTATGGGAAAGCCTTTCCGTGGCCGAGGACCAACAACAGTTCGTTTACATGCGTTTTCCCTTTGCTTAACATGGCGTTACGTTGCAAGGGTTCAGGAAAATCGTGATTTTCGTAAATTTATTAACAACAAGTCCAACTTTTGCTCATCGTACGGTTGTGCTAATAAATCCTGCAACATGTATTGTGTAGACGAAAGAAAAACATTCCTTAATTTTCCTCTGAAAAAGACGAAATTACTAAAGGAATGGCTGTGTAAAACGAAACGCGGTGGTATCCATTCCGATGTGCACTCTCCAATTTGTTCTGTCCACTTTAATGAAAAAGCTTTTGGATATTATGACACTACGAATCAAAGGCAGTTAAAACCTCGTAGTATTCCTTCGAATTTCAATTTCAAAAAAGAAAAAGAAGAAAGGGTAGGAGAAAATTGATGGCATATTTGGATCGGTAAATTACGAATTAAGTTCTACTTTCCTCAAAGAATGAAACAAACATATCTATAATTTCTCTTTTATTTAATGTTACGCATTCATTTAATTTTTAAGCAGATTGCTTAGCGTGCGAACCTTAGTTCGTTTCCTTATTACGTATTTGCCTGAACTTCTAAATGTTTTTGTTTTGCAAAACAAGGTATTCAATTTTATGTTTCAGATATTTCGCCAATGTCAGACAATAAGAACATGAAAATTTAATATAGCGTGCACGAGAAATGCTACATTAAAAACTTCACGCTGACTAACGGCGATGCTCTCCTGCGTCATGCGAAATAAACATTGAACACAAAATTGTCTTGGTATATTTTTGCAACCTTGATTAGTTCTTTTTTTTTTTTCTACTGGAGGTTTTTTTTTATTGGAGGTTTAACGACCACCGTGAGCAACTCAATGGGCTATAAGCAGTCGCCCGTCCCTAATTTAGGGTCACTGGTTCCAGGGAAGGGAGAGAGCCAGTGCCGTAAGACAAACACAACATCCATGCCTCACCGGGATTAGAACCCGGACCCCGTTCGGACGAATGATCAGAGGCCATCGCTTAGACCACTGCGCCACCGGGCGGCGTTCTTTCTTCTTCTTCCCACTATAGCTCTAATTCCTCGACAAAATCCATGACGTTAGGATTCTAAAAATTAGCCAACAGTAAGGAATAATCAAATAGCGAAAACATTGAATCAACAGCCGCCGCTCCGGTGGCGCAGTGGTCTAAGGCGCTGCCTCTGATCATTCGTCCGTAAGGGGTCCGGGTTCGAATCCCGGTCAGGCATGGATGTTGTGTTAGTCTTACGGCACTGGCTCTCTCCCTTCCCTGGAACCAGTGACCCTAAATTAGGGACGGGCGACTGCTTATAGCCCATTGAGTTGCTCACGGTGGTCGTAAAACCTCAAATCAAAAAAAAAAAAAAAACCCTCCAATCAAAAAAAAATCAGCAGCCATGTTGGTTCGCAGAAATACACTTCTGACGTCACATGAATAAGGTCCATTATCATGCTGAATAAAAGCAGGAACAAACTAAAAATTGAATGTATCGCCGCGATAACGCGATAAGGCCCGGTGATGCATTCGCAGCCAACTAGAGATTGTAATTGTAGCTAGGTCACTGGCGAACAACTCCGAGGACCATTCATATCTCCTGTAACAGCGAGAGCTCCCATCAAAGCAGCCCCCAGGAACGTTTTATTCAAAGAAAACGATCTGATGTGGGAATGGGCAGATTTTCCCGCATGAGTTAGTTTCAATAGCAGTCAGAGCAGCCCACCAACGCGTGCCAGCGTTCCTTTTGTTCGCAGTGGCGTAGGAAAAACTTCCAGCAGAGTTCAGAAAACTCTCTCTCTTGGCGCGGCATGAAAAAAAATTATTTGGGTTGGGGGGCCAGCTGCAGCCCCACAGCGCCCTATTACAGGAGCAGCCATGACTCGGAAAATCTAGGGAGTCCTGACACCCCCGCCCCCGTTAGGCTTATGATAAGATATAAGTAATGCCGTGGTTCAACAAATTTAATGCTGCCAGTCAGAGACAGAACTTTCCTTAAAAACAATTTAGGGACAGTGGACAAAATTTACTGTTTGAAGTAAATACATGGGGTATGTAAATATAAAGTTGTGCATCCATGTGTCTACTCTTCAAATGATTATATAGAAACGGCTGATATATAGCGTCTAAAACGGGAAGTGTGCTGAGCTCCCGGCGTACGTAATGATTGGCGTGGATATAGCTGATATATTGGGTTGTCGGAAAAGTCCTGACGTATTTTGGTACCCGATGGATGTTGGGCGGTTTTGGAAGTACTAAAGGCACTATGGCATTTGACAGGTGCCAGTTCTAGCTGCAGTATAAAAGGAATAGTGAGCGATTTGGTTGATTTCCTGAAATTTGACATCAAGTTGAAGATGGAAGAGCAAACTGTGCATTTTCGCCATATTTTACTGTTTTACTTCCGTAAAGAGAAGAACGCGCGTCAAGCTTGTGAAAACTTACGTAATGTATACGCTGACAATGCTCTACAAGAATGTCAGTGCTAACGGTGGTCCGCAAAATTCCGTGCTGGTGATTTTGACCACAACGATGCTCCTCGGTCCGGGAGGCCCACCGAGGTTGATGACGACCAAATCAAGGCATTGATCGAGTCAAACCGACGTTACACGACACGAGAGGTTGCAGACACATTGCACATCCATCATTCAAGCGTTCACGACCACCTGAAGAAGCTGGAATACGTAAGCAAGCTCGATGTGTGGGTTCCTCATAAACTCAAAGAAGCTCAATTGACGGCGCGTATAAACATCTGCGATATGCTCATTAAAGGTGAGGACAACGATCCTTTGTTGAAGCGACTGATAACTGGTGACGAAAAGTGGATTGTGTACAACAATGGGCTGCGCAAACGGTCTTGGTCCCGACGTGCTGCTTCGCCTAAAACGACATCCAAAGCAGACATTCATCATCGGAAGGTTCTGGTATCAGGTGTGGTGGGATTTTAAAGGTGTCGTGTTTTTCGAGCTCCTACCACAGAACCAAACAATCAATTCGAATGTGTACTATCGGCAATTGGAGAGTTTGAACGAATCCATCATCCAGAAACGTCCATAGCTCGTTCATCGTAAAGGTGTTGTGTTCCATCACGACAACGCGAGGCCACAAACAAGTTTGATCACCCGCCAAAAATTATTGGAGCTTGGTTGGGATGTGTTGCCCCACCCAGCATACTCGCCTGACCTTGCGCCGTCAGACTTCCACTTGTTTCGCTCTCTTCAACAGTCCTTGCGTGGTATAACGTTCAATTCAGATGAGGCTGTAAATCAGCACCTTGTACAGTTTTTCGACACGAAAGACAGGTCCTTCTATGAACGAGGCGTTCTGCAGCTCACTGACAGTGGCAAAAGGTTATCGAACAAAATGGGCATTATATCATTGATTGATCTTTGTTCTTTCTATCAATAAATGACCTTTGCAAAACATGGCCAAAATACGTCATGACTTTTCCGAAAACCCAATATATAAACGTTGCGTAAGGTTTTCGTATTATTAAGAGGCTTAACAAAAAATATTTCTGCCTGTTACTGACTGGTTTAAAAAACGGTGTGTACCACCTTATTTAAGCTGTGTCACACGCATTTACAATGACATTCCTCACTGACTGAAGCATAATTTTGGTCATAATGCATTCATGAGAAAACATTTACCAGTAATTGTTCAGAAAAAAACGCAAAAAAAAAAAAAAAAAGGAAAGTGGCTAATTTGGGGGGATTTTTTTCATACCGTTAGATAAATTTTACTATTAAATGAAGAAATATTGTGGGGGAGCAAATAATTTACCAAGACTTATTTGTTCTTAATTTCTGAAATTGTAACTATTTCAGTCTCATACTGATATCCCCTCAGAAAATTCAGAAAGGTTTATCGTCCCAGTAAGGTACGCGCAGTGACACATTGTGTACAATGTAAACATGTAACATCGTTGTGTAATGCCCCTAGTAGTTGGGAATAGATAATACAGATATAATTTACACCAACTGAAACAAATCTTGAAGCACATGTAAAAAAGTTGACCCTTGACGCGGACCGGTTTCGAGTATTAAACTCTCATCAGCACGGGGACCAAAGGCGTGCTGATGAGAGTTCATTATAAATGGCTTTAGGCATTTCCATACAGCAGCCACGTGCAGTTTGTAATAAAGCAATATTTTAATTTTACATTGCTTGCATGTACTAAGCATTATTTTTTACTATATTGCCACATCTCAGCACATTGGTTAAGCTTTATTCAGTTTATACAGTGAGGCAAAAGTAAGCACCCCATTTTAAATTTTTATTCTTATTTTTATTTTTTATAAAGTAGAAGCTTGATTAATTCATTGCATACTGCTATATGTCAAAGGCTAGTGCAGCAGTTGTTGAAATTTTTATCAAAAAACATTTCTCAATTCTACAGGGACCGAGAAATTTATCAGCAACAGAACTTGAGAGAGGGGTTTAAAAAGTCACATTACACAAAAAATAAATAACACACAATCTGATTTTTAGGCATCTTAGAAAATGCAATTGAAAGAGCAAGAATTTGTGAATGCAACTATTAGATGTTTTCACACATAATTAAATTTCCAGGAATAAATTTAACACCTGTTTAGTTTCTTTTTTTATTACTTTTACACCCCCTTGTATAAAGAGTAAATTATTCACAATCAATCATGGCATTTTGCAAGTTTTCTCCAAAATACTGAATTTTGTAGTATATAATTCCATCATGGAAGCCCTAGTTAGCCACGCTGGAAATGCTAAAGCTAAATTTTGATTGAAAAAAAAAGTGCATTGATATCAGATTGCCACCAGTGGTTTTGGGATTTGAACATAAAGGGAAAAAAAAAGATGAAGGGGTGGTGCGGTTTGCTAAATGAATCCCACAGGTCTAAGCATTTTTAACGAAAAATAGTAACTGTGCAACATTATTACCTAATGCTACAACAAATGTTCCTTAAAATCTTTTTGTATATTAATATCTGCTGAACAGTTAATTACCAGTGAAGTAAATATATTCTGTAATAATTCCACATAATGGAATTACTTCAGAATACATTTCTGTCCTCAGCACAGTTGATAGCAACCATTGCAATTGAAATTTTTGAACGTCTTTTATCTTTCACCTTTGATGCAGTTACTTGGGGGGTGGGGAGAGCAAGAAATACACTTTTGTTTAAATAAATACATTTACAGAAATGAATTTTGAATCTCTAAATAACTTACCAGTTTTTGTAACTTTCTTTTCTAAGTTTGTTAACAACCTGGACATTTCTTAACCTCATTTTAGGCTGCAAAATTTTTTAATGAGTTTGGATTAAATTTCTAGGATCACTTATTTGGATATGCATTAGGCTTACTGTCTGCTATGTGCATACATATCATATTTAATGAAGGAAAAGTTAACTAGCCACTTCTACTGTAACGTGTCGCCGTTCAAATCAATCAGGAATGCACAGCATTGAAGAAAAATGACTTCTTACCTGCCATTCATTTTTGGACGACGGCTCTGGAATCGCGGGTGTTGAGGTCGGTATATATCAATTGACAATAGCACATTAATCCAAAGGAAATAAGTAAGTCCGCAGCAGTTAATACCATGAATTCACAAGAGAGTCAAATAAACATCTAACATATAATTAACACGACACAGATGACCGAACGCACATATACTAAAGACACGTAACATAAAACACAGGCGTTATTTTTCAACTTGAGTTCCATCTTGTTCAAAACACACGACCTCTCCTTTACCGAGTTCAAATCACACTATTTTTTCTCCGCCTTCTATCAAAAACGCCTCCACAGCTGCTCGGATTTTTGTTTTGTTTTCTCTTCGGGAGCTGTTGTTTTTCCGACATCCTCCCACCTTTGAGCTTCGGGATCAAGTCACGAAACTCAAACACATAAAACTTCATAAGTCTAGTCGCCGCATTGGCTTTAAGATTCGTCCATAACGGGATCGCACGTCTCCACCACCCGTCGCTTGTTCTTGCTTTTCTGACACTGGGTCATGTAAAATGTCTCTGGAAGTAGGTCCCCTTTCGACGTATCTCGATACTGCAGGAGGCTCAGGGACCTGAAGGGACTAGCGCTCGCTCTCTCGAATCTCAAGAGGATAAAGTCACTTCACTGGTTGCAATAAGGATCCTGTTTTGGTCTTAACTTCCGCAACACAGATTTCACCGTCCTTGCCCGGAATAAGTTTTTGCACCTTGGCCAAAAGCCAATTGAGTCTCTTAGTCTTGTCATCACCCACTAAGATCACGTCCCCTTCCCCAATGTTGGATCTCCTTTGAACCTTTGAAAATTCTCTGAAATTTCTCAGATAATCGACCCTGAAGCGTTTCCTGATATCCTGCCGAATCCTCTACCTATAGGTAAATCGCTTGTTCAGTCTTTCGATGTTAATCAAATCCAGGTCAGGGACTCCTATCTCTCTGATCTCTTGCAAAACCATAGCCGGTGTGAGGGCAACGAGGTCATCACTGTCCTCAGAAAAGTATGTTAGCGGTCTCGAATTAATCACACCTTCCGCATTGCAGAGAATCGTGTACAGTTCTTCGTACTGTAGACTAGCTTTACAGTACGAAGAACTTTACACGATAGAATTGTTCTGAGCGCAGTCTTCAACATGCCTGTCCTCCTTTCCCAGAATCCTCCCCACCAAGGGGCAGAGGGTGGATTGAACTTTCATTTAATTTTTTTCGCAGTAGCAATCCTTTGTACTATGTCCCAATGAATGGATTCCAAGTTCTTAGATGCTCCCACTAAGTTTGTTCCATTGTCAGAATAAATGGTTGTTGGACGTCCTCTGCGTGCAATAAATCTTCTAAGTGCCAGGAGTAATCCGTCTGTCGACAGAGAAGTTATCAACTCTATATGAACCGCTCGGTAAACTGCACAGGTGAACAGTACAATCCAACTCTTTTCATTATTTTTAGAAACAACGGTCCACATAAGTCGATGCCAACCACTTCGAAGACAAGGGCATCTCTAACTCTATCTTCAGGAAGAGGCGCACTAAGTGATTCCAAAGGAATATACCTTTTGCATCTGACACATTGTTTAATAACTTGCCGTATCGTCTTTCTACACTTTATTATCCAATAACGTTCACGCAAAGTCGAGATTAGGACCTGCAGACCAGCATGGCCTAGTTCAACATGTTTTTCCCAAATTAATTTTTGTGATGTTTAGAAGGCAGTACTACTGGATGATGAAATGCCTCCGAGTCCTTTCTCAAGGTGATTCTCGTATTGACTCGAAGCAGCCCTTCTACGTCAATAAAGGTTTTCAGAGAAGTTTCTCGATTTTCGCCAAAACTCTGTCTTTGGACTTCTTTCAACATTACCATTTCGGTCTTTTCGACTTGCTCTACACTTAACTCACCGAAACATCTTTCAGTTCGTATGGCCTTTACATTCCTGTAAAAACGAAAAATCCACGCCATGACTCTGATTATTCTGCTATACGAGGAGATCTTTGTAGAATATTCGAAAACCTTCTCAATTTCTGTATTAGCAGCAGACACAATAGTCTTTCGCCTTTCTGAATTCACAACCTCCAAATTTTGAAGCGCTTCTGAGCTGGCCATTCATCACATGGTAATCTTAGCCACTCCGGACCATCCCGCCAACGAGAATTTTTCAACTCTTGCACTGTACATCCTCTCGAAGGGAGATCCGCAGGATTCATAGACCCGGCAATGTGCCTCCAGTCTTCTGGGTCTGTTAGCCGCCGAATTTCCTGAACACGATTGTAAACGAAGGTTGCCCAATTTTCATTTCTTTTTATCCAGTATAACACATTTACAGAATCAGACCAATAGTATGTACTCCCGTTCTCCAGCCCCAAGTCTGATTTCGTTGTTTCTGCTAACCTAGCTCCAATAGTGCAGGCTAAGAGTTCCATCCTGGGTATGGAAGATAATTTCAAAGGGTCGACTCTACAACGTGCTTGTATTAGCTGATACGTCGTGGACCGATAATTTTGACATCGGACAAAAATACAAGTAGCAAATGCTATCTTGCTTGCATCACACAACACATGAACAGATACCTCCGAATTGGTTGAAGCATCCTTTAGTATGCATCGTGGAATCAACACACCACTCAAGCTTTCCAATTGCGTCTTCCAACGTTCAAATTTCCTAGATATAGTCGGAAGCAGCTTAGAGTTCCAAGTGATCCCGTTCTTCCAACATTCTTGCAGCAAAACCTTTGGCCCCAGTGTGACCAGGCACGTGAATCCAATGGGGTCGAATACTCGATGGACAACTGAGAGGATCTCTCGTTTTGTCAATGGGGACTTTTCATCACTAGAGAGCCCCTTCACGTCAATAGACAGCTCATCTGAACTCAGTGTCCAACTCAGTCCCAGCACTGGGACCTTCCTTGCATCTCCATCTTCATCTTCCACTTCTGACGACGCAGTAGCATGCTCCCCCTCCCCCCCCTGCAAATCGAACTTGGCTACACTGAGGATACTTCGTGACTCAAAAATGAACTTTTCAAGATCCTCTCGGCTATTTACATTAGAAACACAATTGTCAACATAAAACGCCCTCAGGAGCTTTTTTGCCGTTTCCTTCAGATGATCAGGCGCGTTCTTCAGGTGAAATTCCATTGTTGCTTCCAGCAGGAAAAGGCTCGAAGAAATTCCAAAAACAACTCTTCGGTGCTGGAAGGTTTTAAGATTTTCTTCCTTACCGTTCTCCCACCACAGGAACCTGAAAAATGGTCTATCATTATCCTGAAGTCCAATCTGTAGAAAGCTTTCTTTATATCGGCAGTTACCCCGATTTTCCCCATCCGAAATCTGTTTATAATCGAGGGTATAAGTTCTACAACATTCGGTCCCTTTTCCAGACAATCGTTAATGGAGGGAGAATTCTTCCCTCTCGCCGAGCCATTAAAGACAGGTCTAACTTTGGTCGTTGAGTTCTCCTTGAAAACAGGATGATGAGATAAAAAATACTCAGCTTTCACATTCTCCTCAAGTGATTTAACTTCTTCTATAATGCGCTCCTTCAGCCACTCCCGGAAAACATCTTCATGAGCATCTAACTTCTCAGTCCGTTCTAAGGATTTAACACAGTCCTTCAATCTTTTGACAGCTATCTCGCTGCAGTCCGACAGAGGTGGGTGATCTTGAATCCATGGCAAACAAGTAATATATCTTCCTTCCTCGTCTCTTGAAACATTACGAATAAAATGATCTCTCGAAGCGTCTTCGAGCTCCTTTCTTGCGATCTTTTCACCTGGATCGAGAATCCCCAAAGTATCAAGTCTCCACAAATCAGAAAGGTTTATTTCACCAACGTGGAGAGATACAAGGGCATTAGGTTTACTGGCTTCCTTTTCTTCTGTTTTTCCCATAAACGTCCATCCCAGACGTGTGTTTACTGCCACCAATCCATTGGTAAGGTTCTCAATTTTACCTGTAAATAACTTCCCTGCAAAGTCAGCTCCTATCAGAATATGAATTTCTTTTTTTTTTTTTTTTTTTTTTGATTGGAGGTTTAACGACCATCGTGAGCAACTCAATGGGCTATAAGCAGTCGCCCGTCCCTAATTTAGGGTCACTGGTTCCAGGGAAGGGAGAGAGCCAGTGCCGTAAGACAAACACAACATCCATGCCTCACCGGGATTCGAACCCGGACCCCAGACGGACGAATGATCAGAGGCCAGCGCCTTAGACCACTGCGCCACCGGGGCGGCAATATGAATTTCCTTCGTATCTTTCTCATACAGACCGTCATGTTAATTTATGGAAATATCGCCAATGAACACTCCACGATTTGTCAGTTCTTTTATGCATTTAGAGTCCTCTAACTTCGGAATGAAAGCACAGATTCTTTTTTGATCCATCACCTCTAATTCACAAATTTAATCGCCGTCAATATTGCTTAATTGAATCTAATATCTTTTGTGCTTTTCACTTTTTCTATTCTTCCAAAAAGTCCATGAACGATTTTTTCTTCCCCTTTGCATTTCAACTTCAGTGCTTTAGTGACAAATTCACTTACATATGATCGCGAGCAACCTGTATCAATAATCCTTCGTACATAACGACTGATATCATTCTCCTTAATACAAACAATTAAGTCTGTAAATACACCTCCTTGGAACAGGAATTTTTAGTCAAAACACTGGCTTCCAGAGCTTTATGATTTTCTTTATTATTCTCTGGTTTATTATCTCTCCCTTCGTGTTTATGAAAACACATAATAGATAGATGTCTATTACCACAGTGTGAGCAGGTAATTTTTGCCTTACAAGAACGTGAAATGTGTCCTGGTTTAAGACACCTAAAACAGCATCCCCTTTTAACAGAATAGATTTTCTTTCCTCCAGAGACAGATTTCGAGCTTCTTCGCACTCAGAGTTTGCGTGCGGCTTGTCACAAAAACACAAACGAGTTTTTTCTTTTCTTTCAGTTTAGTGCTAAATAGCTCAGCTGCTGTTGGTGTCTTTTCCTTTTCTCTCGAGTCACGTGAGAGCTTCCGGCCACAGTCACCTGACCTAGGAGCAAGGGTGGCTGGCACACTGTGGTGCCAGTCTCTGGTGACCGAAACACTAGCAGTAGTACGCTCCCTAGAGGTCAGTTCCTTCATCAAAAATTCAATCAAATCTTTGATGTCATAACTGGCATTGGCACTTTGTTGAATTCTAAGATCAGATCAGCGGGGAGCACTTTAAACAACATCGGACACATAAGATTTTCATACGTGTCTGACAAAACTCCCAGCGACTTCTTATATAACTTCTTATATGCGTTTGAACATTATCAAACAACTTTCGAAATGTTCCGATATCACTGGAATTCCTGGGAGGGGAAAGATAAAGCAAGTTACTCATATGTGCATTTATTAACAAATATTTCTCCCAAATCGCTTTGCTAACATGTTTCCAGCAATGTCGTAATTTTCCGGCGTGATCGTAAATTCTTGTACAGCGTTTATAGCCGTACCTCATACGTGAGCTTTAAGATAATTAAATTTATCTACTTTGTTCAAATAATCATTCTTATGAATTGCCGATTCAAAAGAATTCCAAAATGTGAGCCATTGACTCACATCCCCGTAAAACTTAGAAATAGATAGCTTCGGCAATTTTATAATCACAGAGTCCCTCACTCGTTGTTCTATTTTCGATTCATGTAGCTCGGGGCTCTGACCAAGAGACATGCCGTTATTCACAACATTTTGCCTTAATACATGAACTCGTTTGGACGCTCTATATCTCCATGTAGTTATTTTTTCACGATATTCTTCAGCACTTTCTAACTCAGACTGCAAGTCCCCTGGGTCTAAAACCGTTTCCAGCTCGGAATCAATTAATTTTAGTTCTGTTGATTTTTCATTAAGATGTTCTAAAAGTTCTTCAAGATTATCTATATCCACATCAGTTAGTTTAAGTTCCGCTTCCAATCGCTTAACAATTTTGGTAACGGAAGTTCACATTACGTCGCGTTTCTGTCTCAATCTAGCTCTAATTTCTTCGGTCATCTTTTCGTTCGAAACAATATATCAGAATGTCAACAAACGGAAGAATTCTCTCGGTTACGAATTCTGTGCTATATGTTCAAAATACCTCAACTCAAAGTCCCGCAGGGATGCCATATGTAACGTATAGTCGTTCAAATCAATCAGGAATGCACAGTATTGAAGAAAAAAGACTTCTTACCTGCAATTCATTTTTGAACGACGGCTCTGGAATCACGGGTGTTGAGGTTGGTATATATCAAATTTTGAAGATGACAATCCGATTTTTGGCGTAAATGTGACAAGGATGGTAAGTCAGATAATATCTGAAAACTTGAAAATTTTCATCGTCCTGGAGTGGGACACGAACCCGCGTCTCCCAGAAAACGCCTAGGTATGCTAACTACTACACCACCCAGAACGACCAAGTTTCAAGTTTCCGATCAATTTGAAATTTAACCATCACAGGATTCGCTAGTCGAAGCAACCGGCATTCATGTTTAGCGAATCTGGAGGTTAATAATCCTATCCCGTGATTGCCCGGAGAAGCAGATAAATATGGCGTAATCCCGTATTTCTTTCATGATGGTATATATCAGTTGACAATAGCACATTAATCCAAAGGAAATAAGTAAGTCCGCAGCAGTTAACACCATGAATTCACAAGAGAGTCAAATAAACATCTAACATATAATTAACACGACACAGATGACTGAACGCACACATACTAAAGACACGTAACATAAAACACCAGCGTTATTTTTCATCTTGAGTTCCATCTTGTTCAAAACACACGACCTCTCCTTTTCCGAGTTCAAATAACACGATTTTTTCTCCTCTCGCTTCCCACGGAGTGACAGCGCCCTCTATCAAAAACGCCTCCACAGCTGCTCGGATTTTATTTATTTTTTCTCTTCTGGAGTTGTTGTTCTTTCGACAGCTACATACTCCCAAAGTTATCCATTCTTTTTAATATGGTTATATGCATACATATGGTAATATATAGTAGATCAGTAAACAGAGCAGTGGCCGCTCTGCTTGCTCAGAGCTGAACATTGGTAATGTGACTGAGTTCAAACCACTGGGTTGGAATGACTGAACCTGTTCTGTGGCAAAGTTCTTATTAACTGTTAAGGTGGTTTTGAAGAACTCTCGGGGTGAGGGTTTGACCTGTAGCATCACTGTGGAGTCAGTACATATTTACCGACTCCACAGTAATTATGAGTGAGAGCTATTGACTGACTCCACAGTAAGTATAAAGGTGTCTCTCACTTGCTTCCTCATAAAAAGAACCTCAACACCCAGATCCAGGGACTTTATATTTATTTGCAGCATCTCAGCTTAAGTTACTTCATTTTTTCTATATTATCATTGTGAATCTTATTAAGTCTCTTTATATAGAAATGCAATTTTGTCAGTAAATAAAAGTTTGCAATTTTACTTGTCACATCTTTACTGTGTTCTGCACAACCAATGAATTGAATTTTCTTTATCATCAAGATAGCTAGAATATCAACGATACTATATCTGTGTAGTTTTTCGGTGCTGAAATAATGTGTAACAATACCTTCCGGTTGACTTACAAGAACTAGGAGTTCCTTTGATGGATATAATAAGCCACCTTTATCAAATTCTTGTATCAGTGTTTCAGAAAATCTGGCCTTTTCTTCAGTGCTGCATGTTAAACACATTTTGGTGCAATCTTTGCGTTTAGTTATTACAACACATTTCCTAGCTGCATAACCTGCAACATAAACTAGCAACTAGTTATGGGAATTATGTGGAAAAAGGGAAGCACAATCAGAATATGCAGCACTATTCAAGGTATCTTTCACATTATCTAGCATTCCATGACTTAAAAGTTCATTTAAATTTAACAAAACATTAGGTCTGCAACTGATGAAGTCACTTGGCTCAATACGGGAATTGATGATTTCTGTTGTGCAGCTAGCACCACACTTTACAGGCTTGGCCAGATTATAAAAACTTAAACACTGAATGGTCACTAAAACTTCTGCTGCAGTGGGATTGTCATTGCAGCCTGACAGTTGCCGAATAATGCCAAAAATGCCTTCTATTGAGTCTTGACTCAAGCGCGATGTCATTACATACTTGTAGTCAGTGGCGGCTCGTGGCAACTGCAACAGGTGGGGCCAGTAGCCGAAGTCAAACAATGAAATAAAATAACTGTCATTATTAGGCCAACTATTCAGACCTCCCCCCCCGATTCTTTTACTCTGCCTCTGTTCACCCACTTGACTCAATAACGCCCAAATCAGGCGGGAATGGGGGTCAACTATTGTATTGCACACGAAAAAAATTTCCTCAGAATTGAATGCATAACTAGTAACAGAAAAATGTTAAAACTCCTTAAATCAAATTTTTACCTTAAAACATATGAGCGTTAATTTGTGTTAGTTGTGTTTTGTGTTTCTTCAGATTTCTCAACTGAGGAATAATCACAGGATTCACAGGATAAAAAAATGTAGTGAAAAAATAATGACTCCAAATATATGCAGGGAGGGAATGTTTCATGAATTTCGTCCCATATTGAATGAGTACCATACTACCTTTTGCATTATTTAAAAGGTTTAACCTTTTTTTTAAAGAACTTGTGAAACCTAAAAACATATGCACTCATGTGCAAATTATACTTACAAGTTTTCTCATTTATTTATTTATTTTTAACATAGAAAATCCTCTCAGTTAAAACTGAAAATTAGTTCTGCAAAGCGCTTTGTAATGTTTTGCAAAAGGCTCCATCCATGTCTTGCAAAAGGCTCCATCGTACTTGTTTTCTTTGAAATTGTTTCAAACCCTGAAACGATGAAAGTTTTTCGTCTTTAGCACGATTTAATGATTAAAAGATGAGAAATACATACAATTAACACCATGAGCACTTTCGAGGCAGCGGCTGCCTCTTCTTCAGATGTAATAAATAGAGACACATTTAATCTATATATAATATAGATCATTGCATTGTGGGAAGCATGGTAATTATTAGCTCTTCTTGAGATGTAATAAATAGAGACACATTTAATCCATATATAATATAGATCATTGCATTGTGGGAAGCATGGTAATTATTAGCCAATAGTAATCTACATGCGCCAAAATGTTGCGTATACTGTTGGCCCAATGGTCTGTGAAGAAATCATGAAAATATATTGTAGAAATAAGAAATGGTGCAGGGTGGGGTGAACATTCAATTTTAAGTTTATATTACAATTTATAATTTACTGTTTTAATAAGTGATTTCCAAACGTTTTGTAACTCATAGGGGGAATGTTCATTACAACATTGCTTACCGGAAGCCTCTCTATATACAATTTCTGCAGTTAAAAGCTCACCAGGTTTACTAGGAGTATTAATTATTCTTACATTACTTCAGTCGGGATTAAGATCATCTTGTATAACAGATTTGGTTAGGGATGTACAATACATGCCTGTTTTAATATTGTATTTATGCTCTTTAATTCGTAATTCAATATTACGTCTTGTAGAGCCCACATAATTAGAGGCTGCTTGTCCTGTAACCAGCGGGATATTGTAAATACCTCACTGTCCCATTTTGCTGTTCTGTTCACGATCCTTACGAACTACTGAAAATAAGTTTCGTGTTCGTGAACCAAATTTCAAGCCATATGGTTTACATATTTGTGTTAAGTCTCTCGTTAAATGTGGATTATATTGCATAGAGCCAACATATATGGAATTGCACTTGGAGTTTCTTAACAGGGCATATTTGACCTTGCCAAACACTTGTAGGGCATATTTGACCTTGCCAAACACTTGTAGGGCATATTTGACCTTGCCAAACACTTGCCTAATCAGATATTTAGGCAACTCATATTGCTCAGCTAAACCAAAAATGTAGTTAACTTCTTGCTGAAATGATTCAGTAGTTGATGAATGTGAATGACCTCTTCTAAACAAATAGAATAATGTTGTCAACTTATGTTGTTTAGGGTGTGATGAATAATAAGGTATTAAAACAGGTGTGTGACAATGTTTTCTATATGCACAAGTGGTATGCAATTAAGGCTATCGTCCTTACGAATAAGAATATCCAACCAAGGTAGGCAGTTATTAGCTTCAAATTCTATCGTGAGCCTGATAGTCGGGAACATGGATGATAGTTCGTTGGCAAATAAGTATAAATCATCCCGGTTGTGAGCAACTATTTGTTGATCATTGTTTCAAACGTCTGTGCATTGAATCCAAAACCACTGTTGTAATTTGAAATATACTTTCTAATAGTTGTTCTATTAGGTAGGATCATGATTTTGTGTTTCCGTATGTGCTCGTACAATTTTGGACTTTTTATGTTCATTAGTAAGCATTCAAGTAACCATTGCTTGGTATATGACATACCTCTTGCAGATTTCCTTTTTGCTGCCTTATAACAATGAATAACTATTTGCTGCTGCTTAATGGGTAATTTTGCTATTTTTTCATTAAGGCTGTCTTTGAATGAGTGTAACGGAAATTCTGTCCTATATCTGTAACGCAAATTCTTTTGTACACATTTTCTCGAAAACTATTACTTTGTAGAGTTTGAAATTTTGAGCACAAATAAAAACGACCCATAGCTAATACGTGTGGCAGTTATTTTTCCGAAAAATTTGTTAGATTTTTTTTAAAAATTCAATTTATCTGACTCAAAAGTATTCCAAATTGGCGCTAGATGGCGCCAGAAGTTAGCTTGGCAGTGTTTCTGTGTGGAAGAAACGAAATCTCTCATTTCTGTCTGATTATTTTAATTATCTAGGCCAAATAGAAATCAAAGAATGGGCACTGAAGTGAGATTGGAATCTTGTCTTCATAGATCATCTTAAATTCTACTGTACGTTCACTTTTTGAAGAGAAAATGTGTACATTACCAGAAAACACTTCAGTTTGAGACAGAAACTACGCTTACATACTAAGCTCCACCCCCAAACAATGTCATTGGTTAAAACGTAACAGCGCGTATTTTGTCTTTTCATTGTGAAGCCAACAAGAGGCCGCTTCCATTCTGAATATGGATAGGTCTTCTAGTCATTCGCTAACGCCAACTTCTGGAACAATCCCTCAAGACGTAAAAGCCACGCCCAAGGAGAGATATTTTGTGCCATCTATCGCAGAAGATGAAGTTTAACACTCATTCAAAGACAGCCTTAATGGAAAGTTCTGAAAAATTCTTATTTTTGTTTTGGATTTTTTAATGTAATCAGAGAGCGAAATAACCCGTGTTTTCAGCCTGTTGATTTTCCGAACTTTATTCTGATACTTCTTTTTAAATGTAGCCTTTCTTCTATGATAAGCTATTTTGTGCAAAAGTAAGCGCCGCAGATACTTACATTTGAAGCAAGTCTCTGTTGTTCCTTTCCTTACACAATTTTTGCTGTACAAATTATTCTCAAAAATAACTCCACTTTCAAGGCACTTCCTGTTATTTTCAAATTCTGAAATGGAGCCTGCGCCATGACATACTGTTAGCCTATGAGTGTCTCGAATAATGGATTCTAATTCATCTTTAGAAGTAATATTAGAAACTGTGTTAATTTTTAATCCACGTAAATACACTTCACAGGTAACCTCTGGTTCACTTTCGGTTACAGCAACCAGTTTTTTCGGTTGTCAATGAATTCACATTTGAATGAATGAACATGGAAAATTATGCACTTTGAATTATTAGCAAGAATTTGCTTACCCCAAAATTCTGAAGGAAATTTGATATTCAGAAGGCAGTTCAGTGTAACTCTTTGGGAAGTAAATTCCAAGCTATTTAAATTACCATCAGGCTTATCATCGGTTTCCCTAACTTTCCTCTTTATTGCCAGAGGTTTTGACAAATAATGGGGAAGGTTTGGAAATATTGTTGGAATTGCATCTGGTGTCAAGATGGGCCGATCTTTGGGTATTATCACAGTCTCTTCCTTTATATTATGCACGAAATTTCGAACCACAAATCTCTCATCAAAGTGCAGTTCACATACAGCACTAAATTTGTCTAAGTTTTTATCTGCACGGGGAATCAATCTTTACCATTTCTGTAAAAGTTTATCATTTTTGGGTATTCCAAAGAGTGACAGCTTACTGTTTTTGTACTGAGTATTGCAACCAGGCACAAAACAATGGTTATTTCTCTTCCGCATAATGAGCTAAGTATAACTTATATACAATATTTAGGTAATTCACGTTCCCTCTAAAACCTAAAACATAACACGTTTTCGTCTAAATTGCCGCTCTTTTCACAGTAAGCAACACGAATATAGTTTCCCGGGTCCCCTCACAGTAAAAAAGAGGGAAGGAGATCGCAGCGCCATCTACGAAGGGGACAAATTTCGGTAACCACGCCAATCATTACGTTCGCTAGGCGCTCGGCACACTTTCCCTTCTAGACGCTATAGCACAGCTGACTGTCCTGCAGTCATTGTGTAAAGTGCGGTCATTAGCGATCGGTGTTTACAAAAATTTGAAGCCACAATGCCTAAATTTTGTGGCATTATTAATTGTGGTAGTAGAGGAAGTCGAGACCAAAAGTTCTTTCTTAGGCTGCCAGCTGCTATCTCTAAAGGCAGTACCGAAAAAATTCGCTTATCTGCAAAACAACGGGAGATCGCTTCCCAGAGCTTAGGAAACACTTTTTATTGAAGAGTTAGACTCTTCAAAGGCCAAAAATCTTTTAAAGGTTAGTTTTATCCATAATTCAGTGATTTCTGGTAAGGCAGGTAACTTATCTTTTACTTGTTCAAATGCTGTTGGCGTACAGTGCTTGCGCTTATTGGGCCAGGCGTTTCACTCGTTGATTCCAAGTTTTCAAGTAGAAATTAATAGGTGTTGGCTGTTATTTTGCGTAGGCTTTATTGCTACTGATCATTTTCTTATAGAACATCTTTTAGAGTTAGTCTCTTAGTCAAAATATTTCTTAAATTAACGCTTCAGTACCCAATTCGCACTTCTGTGCACGGAGGCTTTTCGCCTCCAGGGATTTCTATTCAGAAGTGTCCTGACTGATCTAGGAGGCGTTGAAACTTTTTATATAGCTAAAAGTTAATTTGTTAGCCAATCTGACTTTTATTCAGAATCAAATCTCTTTGGCTGCTCTGGAAATTTTAGGAGAGCTCGAGTACACCGTCCCCCTGCCACTTATTTTGCAAGTTTTTGGCTTTTTACTTAGAATTTTCACTTTTAAGGTTATTTGGCTGGAGGTGTTCGCTGCGTTTTACTTTGCTAGTTTTTTCTATATAATATTTCCTCTCCAAACCACCGTTGATTTTATTTTTAGTACACCAGGATTTTTTATCTGGAGCTTTTGCGAAAAAATGCAAATCATGGCTAAAATTATTGCCCAAATGATTTTTTGTGTGTGTCTAGGTCTGTTTACAGACCGGGAGAATGCTGCTAAATTTATTTACAGATAAACAAATTAGGGCGCAAATAAAAATTACTGTGTTTTTTCATCACAATTTTGCGTGAAAAGACAGAGTTTGCTCTAAATTTTTCTGAGTTTTGGAAATCGCTTCCCAGAGCTAAGAAAGACACTTTTTATTGAAGAGTTACTAATTACTCACTTAAGCGATCACACTAAATTACCGTGTAAAAGAATATCCAATATGAGAAATTGTTATATGCTTCAAACTGTAGTATGGTAAAGACGCTTCGACCAAAGACGAAGTAATAGATAATATTTACTATTTGCACTTTAGGAAAACTTTACGCGTCACCTTCGAAGATACTTGTGTTCAGCGCATACGGATCTTTTCCTTCAATCTCTTTAATTTTTTCCAGATACCTCATGTTGTACTCGGAAATTAAACTTTCAAAGTAAGACATCGTCATTTCAACGGGGACTGGTTGTCCTTCACTTACGTTACTAAGGCTCGCTGCCATGCTGAAAGTCATGTGTTTGCTACATCCTCATTAGGAAGAAAGTTCGGTGGCCGTAGACCAAAGACCTTGAAGGAGAATAGACTGGAAAATACTTAGCTACTTCGGTCCGTGTTTGAAAACCGGATGTTCTGCCATTAGCGAAGGCGGAAGGTTGTTCATGAGTATACAGCAGTAGCGTGCTTGGTACAAATCGTGCTTTAAATAATTGTTATGAATAGTAAATATGGTTAGGTTTGGGTCAGATACTGTGTTAGATATGAATGTAACACTAAGGCGATTGCGGCCGACACAAAGAACGGAGATGTTTTGCTCATTGTTGTTCAAAATGCCTTTGGCTGTAATTGCATAGATGATGCTTTTTACCAGTATGAAGTAATATATGTTTTAAGTATGAAGAAATATGTGGGCATTATATCATGTCAAAATATAATAATTATCTATCGAACAATGTTTTTGGTTTGAATATAGGACTCTTAACAATTTTTGAACACCCTCTCTTGTTCATTTCAACTTTTGTATTGCATGTTCAAAAAATCAAACCTCGAAACACATGTTCGATAACCAGATAGTCACATTTGGTGCCTAAGGATTGTTTGCAATTGGGCTTTTCGAACATGGGATACTGAAAATATAAAAAAATGTGTGTTCCGAGACATCAGAATTTCGAAATTGTGCCTGGGAGCAATACAAATGCAAATACAGTTCCTCGACAATCACCCCTGTGAAAAGTGACATGCTGTTCTTCCCATGTGGAAAGATGAAAAGTATTTATTCCCTTACATTTTTTTTAATTTGCTGAAAAACACCAGTTGGAAATTATTTTCTCCTATGGATTTAAAATTTTAATCACACAATCACATTTATTTAATAAGATTGCCCAAACCATGATGAAAAGCCCCCAACGCTTTCTCTGTGTGAACATTTTTGCATGCTCCAACTCTTTTGGAAAGATTATATAACTTATTACAGTACTTTTTTTTTATGTGGTGAAACACACCAGTTGGAAACTAGTATGAGTTATGGATACAAAACTATTAATCATATTTTGAATTAAATTGCCAGAAACGTGGCGGAAAACATGCGGAAACTTTCTCCGCTTCTCTGGACAGTGTATCAACAACGTTCATTGAACATTTCAAAGTTCGTCTCCCCACGGAAGCTAGAAATACACAGCATTTGTGACCCGTAAAAGCTAATCCTTACGTGACGTGCAAGATTCTTAATCTTTGGTTTAATAAACCAGTATGTCAGGTTTGTAAGCCCATGTGACATGGTTATCAAGTAACGCTGGGCCACTCATAATATTAAGGTGCCGATATGTTAACAGAACAATTTAAAATAAAAGGTGTCCTGGTTGTGCTCATGTCAAAGTGTCAGGTGGTTATGTAATTCTCCTTTTATTCAATCACAGCTGTGTGAGCCGCCCCGGTGGCGCAGTGGTCTAAGGCGTTGGCCTCTGATCATTTGTCCGTAAGGGGTCCGGGTTCGAATCCCGGTGAGGCATGGATGTTGTGTTTGTCTTACGGCACTGGCTCTCTCCCTTCCCTGGAACCAGTGACCCTAAATTAGGGACGGGCGACTGCTTATAGCCCATTGAGTTGCTCACGGTGGTCGTTAAACCTCCACTCAAAAAAAAAAAAAAAAAAAAAACAGCTGTGTGAAGTGAATTTTGTGTTGCATAACAACCAGAACAATTCCAAATGGAAGATGTGTTCATGTCAAAGTGTCATACAATTCTCATTTTATTCGATCACAGCTGGGTGAAGTTAAGTTTCTGTATTTTTACCCAGTAAGTTTGCTGTGGTTGTGATAAACACAACTATTCTGTGCTTGCTTACAGCATACAATCGTTGAATACAAGGTGCCAATAGTTAACAGCTTGGCGAAGTAAATTTTGTCAAATGTTGTTACACAATCGTTGCATACAAGGTGTGCTATTGAAAATAACTCAACACATTCTCAGATTGGCTATCGAGAGAAACATTCTACAATCTCATCGGTAAAAGTTACACTCATGGGAATCGGCGTGTTCTGTGCTGAGTGGATCAAAACATCACTTGATTACAGAACAGTTTGTTGACATTAATTTAATATTAAAGCTAGCATTTGACTAAATCATAATTGCAAGAAGAAAAACAAAGGTTGCTTACCACTATTTCAGTGCCTGTCCTGTGCTATGTTCTCCTTTTTGATCTTTTACAACATAATTTGAAAAAAATGTTTATATAGCCATCTTTTCTTAGCAAAAAAAAAAAAAGCAACAGTTCACACAGGTCTGAGGTCTGTAGTCAAAGAAATAATTAAGGCAAGAAAAGGACTTTTGTATGCATGTATCAGTTAGAGGGAGTGATGTATTTATTTTTCATTTGCTTCATAAGAACAAACAGTGTTTACTGAGACACTCTGTGCATAGGAGTGTTTGGTTAGAAAATTAGACGAGATAAAGTGCTGTGTTATTCTTTAAAATTATATGTAGGAGTAACTTTTAAAATTAGTATATTGAGTGTGAATACGGCACTGCAATTAATAATAGATATAAAGAGCTCTGCATATCTGAGGAAAAGCCGTGATAGTTTTGTAAACATGATATCTCTAGACTCCCTCTTTTATTTTATGCGATATTAATTTTTCATGAGCTCATGGGGTAAAAATATTTGTCAATAAAACAATTTGAGGAACAGAATCGGGTATTTAAGGGTAACGTGGAAGAACGATAATACGGTATATTTAAATCCACATTGCTACAACTTCACGTATCAGGTGTTCGTTGTATGTAGCGGTGTATTTTCTATTTCACAGCATATTTTCATCGAAATTGAGAACTTTCTAATTAAATTTTGATCTAGAAATTTGTTGGTGCGCATTTGCACCCGAATATTGGTTCTGCGCTATTTATACGATTTATTATGCGTTGAATCAAACACTGTATGTACCTTTCCAATAGCTATGTATTTCTCACCAATTTCTCGTGGTTACAGATGGCGCTGTTATCTCAATTGCTGCTCGTTTTTGTCAGTCTATTCTCCTCCAAGGCCTTTGCTGTAGACTGAGCTGACCAGATGTCCCAAAGACCTTGGAGAGAATAGACTGGCAAACGTAACTATAGCCCTTCGGAGGCAACGAGCAGCAATTGAAATAGCAGCGCCATCTGTAACCACGGGGAGTTGGTGGGAAATACATGCTATCCTTCGGAGGCAATGAGCAGCAATTGAGATAGCAGCGCCATCTGTAACTACGAGGAGTTGGTGGGAAATACATAGTTATGAGGTTGTAGCAGACACGTGACTTTCAGCAAGGCAATTTTTTTTTTTGATTGGAGGTTTAACGACCACCGTGAGCAACTCAATGGGCTATAAGCAGTCGCCCGTCCCTAATTTAGGGTCACTGGTTCCAGGGAAGGGAGAGAACCACTGCCGTAAGACAAACACAACATCCATGCCTGACGGGATTCGAACCCGGACCCCTTACGGGCGAATAATCAGAGGCCAGCGCCTTAGACCACTGCGCCACCGGGGCGGCTCAGCATGGCAAGGAGCCTTAGTATCGTAAGTGAAGGACAACCAGCCCCGTTGAAATGATGGCGTCTTTCTTTGAAAGTTTAACTTCTGGGTGCAAAATACGGTAGCCGCCCCGGTGGCGCAGTGGTCTAAGGCGCTGGCCTCTGATCATTCGTCCGTAATGGGTCCGGGTTCGAATCCCGGTCAGGCATGGATGTTGTGTTTGTCTTACGGCTCTGGCTCTCTCCCTTCCCTGGAACCAGTGACCCTAAATTAGGGACGGGCGACTGCTTATAGCCCATTGAGTTGCTCACGGTGGTCGTTAAACCTCCAACCAAAAAAAAAAAAAAAAAAAAAAAATACGGTATTTGGAAAAAATTAAAGTGTGTGAAGGAAAAGATCCGTAAGTGCTGAATGCAAATATCTTCCAAGATGACGCGAAAATTTTTCTGAAAGTGCAAATAATAAACATTTTCTGTTACTTCATCTTTGGTCGAAGCGTCTTTACCACAAAACAGTTCGAGGCATATAAAAGTCTCGAAGCATACAACAATTTCTCATCGTGGATATCTTTTACATGATAATTTAATAATAATAATAATATGCCGCTCCGGTGGCGCAGTGGTCTAAAGCGCTGGCCTCTGATCATTCGTTCGTAAGGGGTCCGGGTTCGAATCCTGGTCAGGCATGGATGTTGTGTTTGCCTTACGGCACTGGCTCTCTCCCTTCCCTGGAACCAGTGACCCTAATTTAGGGACGGGCGACTGCTTATAGCCCATTGAGTTGCTCACGTTGGTCGTTAAACCCTCAATCAAAAAAATTAATAATATCACTATTTAGTGAGCAATTAGTAATTTAGCGAGAGAATACGTACGCTGCTTTAATAAGTAAGTCTCTCTGCCCTCTCAGGTGCGGAGCCCTGGGTAAAAAGAGTAGGTTCTCTGCTTTTTCAGGAATCACTGGTTTCTGGATGAAACTAAGCCTTGAAAGATTCTCTGCCTTTTGGAGAGTTTAACTCTTTAATAAAAAGTGTTTTTCTAAGCTCTGGGAAGCGATTTCGAAGACTTAGAAAAATTTAGGGCAGAATCTGTTTTTTTCACGCAAAACTGTGGTAAAAAAACACGGTAATTTTGCTGGGATATGCGATTTGATTAATTTATCCGTAAATAAATTTAGCAGCATAATCTCGGTCTGTAAACAGACCTAGATAACGAAAAGAATTTTATTTGGAGAATAATTTTAGCCATTATTTGCCTTTTTCCGAAAAAGTGGGATTCAGCTCCAGTTAAAAATCCAAGAGTACTAAAAATAAAATCAACGATGGTTTGGGGAGGAAATAACATGTAGAACAAACTAGTAAACTAAAACCCTGCAGCACCGATAGCCAAATAACATCAAAAGTTAAAATACTAAGTGAAAAGCCGAAAACTCGCAAAAAAAGTGAGTCAGGGGACGGTGAGCTCGAGCTCTCCTAAATATTCCAGCAGCCAAAGAGATTTTATTCTGACTAAAAGTCAGGCTGGCTAACAAATTAACTTTTAGCTCTATAAAAAGTTTCACCCCCCCCCTAGATCAACTAGGAACTTTTTGAATAGAAGTCCATGGAGGTGAAGAACCCACGTGCAAGTGCCTATTGGGTACCGTAGCGTTGATTTAAGAAAAATTTTGCCAAAGTGACAAACTCTAAAAGGTGTTCTATAAGAAAATAATCTGTAGCAATAAAACCTACGCAAAAAAATAGCCAACACGTTTTAAATTAAACTTGAAATCAACGAATGAAACGCTTGGCCCAATAAGAGCAATCAGTGCACGTCAACAGCATTTGAACAAGTATAAAGTCTTACCAGAAATCACTTATTTTTGGATGAAACTAACAGTTTAAAGATTCTCTGCCTTTGAAGAGTCTAACTCTTCAATAAAAAGTGGTTTCTAAGCTTTGGAAAGCGACCTTTCTTCGTTTCGCGGAGCGAATCTTTTCGGTACTGTCTTTAGAGACAGCAGCTGGCAGTCTAATAAATAACTTTAAAAAGAACTCCTCTACTACTACAATCAATCATGACACAAGATTTAAGCATTTTGGATCCAAATTTTTACAAACACCGACAGCTAATGATTGCAGGACAGCCAGCTATGCTTGTCCTTCAGGAACTTGCAGGGACGGTTGCCACTTAACTGAAACTTCTCGATGACGTCACGTGCTACATCCTCATAGAGCCTTTGCACGTGACATCACAAAACTGTCTGCTAGACTTCTGGGTGGTTAGAAAGTACCCGAGCTTGTCTCTCTGCATGCTTTTCAATGGCTGCTTATGCTGTGAATAGAGTTAAAAAAACTGTTCTTCCTGCCAAAGTTTGCCATCTTAATGTGGTGGAAAAGCAACGTTACGAAGAAAAGTTTAGAAATAATGGCATAGAAGATCCATACGACATTCCTGAAAAATATTTTTATCGTCTGGAAGTTTGTGTTGCTATGGACCTCCCTGATCTGAAGTATCACGATATTTGTAACTACTTAGAAGGTAGCTTTTCGTGTTATACCGGAAAAGTTCTAAAAACTTATAAAAGCTTTGGTGCATATAAATATTTTACCAATGGGTGGGTTAGAAATGAATTAATTCTGAAGACTGAACACAAAAAATTCTTTATCCGGTATAAGGTATGTTGTTACATTTCTGACAGGTTCCAGCGTGTATTGCAATTAAAAAAAATGAAAATACCGACTTCGCGTATCCCGAAAAACGGACTACTTTTTCACCAAAAAAAAAAGGGGGGAGGGGCGAAAACAGATCCATGAAAACCGACGACACGATAATGTTTTTTTTTTTTTTATTGGAGGTTTAACGACCACCGTGAGCAACTCAATAGGCTATAAGCAGTCGCCCGTCCCTAATTTAGGGTCACTGGTTCCAGGGAAGGGAGAGAGCTAGTGCCGTAAGACAAACACAACATCCATGCCTCACCGGGATTCGATTCCGAACCCCGTTCGGACGAATGATCAGAAGCCATCGCTTAGACCACTGTGCCACCGGGGCTGCCACGATAATGTATAAAAGCACCCTCTAATTCTATGTGGACGCATATCCTTAAATTTCGGCTCGGAAAAAAAGGCATCTGTTTCAGTATTTAGGAATCAGTAACAGTACAAAATCTTGAAAGTTCACGAAAGCTTAGCAATTTCCGTTTTAACAGCAAATTTATTCCGTCATGCATTCAGAGCATTTTAAACAGAATAAAAAGGATTTACGTAAAATCTTGAAAATAATACTTAAGAGTGAGCAAGAATATGTACCGATACAAATTCGACCATTAACGTAGTAAAATATGCAGATTTACGATACTTGAAATGTGTTTACTGCAGATCCTGCCATACGGCCTGGGCGACCATGCCTTCCGATTTACGGATATTTTCCACATAATCATGCGTTTTTCTGCAGTTGGAAAGCGATAAAATGAGATTCCACTATCTTACTCGTACTTTGAGAAGTACCCAAGCGCCACACAACTTTTAACCATTTCTAAAACTTCAAACAATTGAGTGACAGAAGGCTCAGAAATCGCTTCCTTATGTTAATCGTTTGGTAACTTCAGCAGCCGAACTTTCTCTTAACCACTCGGAAGTAACACTGACGTCAAAAATGACGTCGGTGCAAAGGCTCTCTTGGAAAGGTACATACAGTGTTTGATTCAACGCATAAAATATCGTATAAGTAGCGCAGAGTGAATATTGAGGTGCGAATGCGAACCAACAAATTTCTAGATCAAAACTTAATTAGCAAGTTCTCAATTTCGATGAAAATCAGCTATGAAATAGAAAATACACTGCTACATACAACGAACACCTGATACGTGAAGTTGCAGAAATGTCGATTTAAATATATCGCATTATCGTTCTTTCATGTTACCCTTAATCACCCGATTCTGTTCCTCAAATTGTTTTATTGACAAATATTTTTACCCCATGAGCTCATGAAAAATTAATATCGCATAAAATAAAAGAGGAGTCTACAGATATCAAGTTTACAAAACTATCACGGCTTTTCCTCAGACATGCAGAGCTGTTTATATCTACTGTTACCCATTGGCACCTAGTATTCAATGATTGTATGCTGTAAGCAAGCACAGAATAGCTGTGCTTATCGCAACCACAACAATCTGAATGGGTGAAAATACAGAAAATTCACTTCACTCAGCTGTGATCGAAATAAATAAGAATTGTGTGACACTTTGACATGAACACATCTTCCATTTGAAATTGTTCTGGTTGTTATACAACACAAAATTCACTTCACACAGCTGTGATCGAATAAAATGAGAATATCATGACCACCTTGCACTTTGACATTATCACGCCTTCCCTTTGAAATTGTTCTGTTAACACCTTGATAATGTGCATTGGTTCAGCGTTACTTGATTACCATGTCACATGGGCTTACAAACCTGACATACTGGGTTATTAACCCAAAGAATCCTGCACATCACATAAGGATGAGCTTTTAGGGGTCACAAATGTTCTGTATTTCTAGCTTCCGACGGGAGACGAACTTTGAAATGTTCAATGAACGTTGTTGATACACTGTCCAAAGAAGCGGAGAAAGTTTCTGCATGTTTTCCGCCACGTTTCTGGCAATTTAATTCAAAACATGATTAAAACATTTGAATCCATAATACATATTAGTTGACAACTGGTGTGTTTCCCCAAATTAAAAAAAGTAGGGTAATAATTTATGTAATCTTTCCAAAAAAGCTGGGCCGCCCCGGTGGCGCAGTGGTCTAAACGATGGTCTCTGATCATTCGTCCAAAAGGGGTTCGAATCTCGGTGAAGCATGATGTTGTGTTTGTCTTACGGCACTGGCTCCCTCCCTTCCCTGGAACCTGTGACCCTAAAATTAAGGACCTACGACTGCTTATAGCCAATTGAGTTGCTCACGGTGGTCGTTAAACCTCCAATTAAAAAAAGAGCTGGGGCGTACAAAAGATGTTTACGCAGAGAGTCTTGGAGGCTTTCATCATGTTTCGGATAATTTTATTCAAAAGGTACGATTTAAAATTTAAATCCATAGGAGAAAATAGTTTCCAACTGGTGTTTTTCAGCAAATTAAAAAAATTGTAAGGCAATAAATATATTTGATCTTTCCACAGCAGAGGAACAACAGCATTTCACTTTTCAGAGGAGTGATTGTCGAGGAACTGTATTTGCATTTCTAGTGCTGTTAGGCATAATTTAGAAATTCTAATGTCTCGAAACACACAGTTTTTGATATTTTCAGTATCTCATGTTGGAAAACTTCAATGCAAAAAATCCTTAAGCCCCAAATGCGATTATTTGTATGTCGAACATGTGTTTCGAGGTTTGATTTTTGAACATGGAATACAAATACATGTGATATAAGAGAATAGTCAAGAGTACAAGAACCATATCCCCTGGTCATCAGAATGGCACAGGAGAGTTTGCTTAGCATATAATAAGTGCTTTTTTTCTGGCATAGAAAATTATGGCTCACAGAAATCAGGTCCTGTGAACCAGTTTAGCAAGTAACCTATGCAGACCTGCCAACTGATTCGATTTTATCGTATTTAGTAAGATAAATCATGCTGCAGTACGCTAATATGTCTTTACCGCCAAAAATACGATTTTCTTTTTAAAAAGCCATGTTTTTCCCCATTTTCCCTTCTTCGGACAGAAGTAGGGAAAATTTACGTGTAATCTCTTTTTTCCCCTCCTAATGTTTTTTTCTCAGAGAGGTTTCCGATTTCTCGATGCTTAACTTTATTTTTTAAAAAAGTGTTCTAATGACAGAGAAAAAAATATTTGTTTCACTCCAAGAATTGGTTCTTATACCATTCCTAAATTGGATCATTCAAAATTAGAAAGTTGTAAACCCAATGAAACTTTAAAAAGGAAAAATGTGAATTTTGACTTCTGTTAATAAGAAATTTAAAATTATTGCAGTTAGCACCGAACATGTTAAAAAATCTCAAG
Organism: Macrothele yani; assembly: GCA_039090855.1. Taxonomy (NCBI): domain Eukaryota; kingdom Metazoa; phylum Arthropoda; class Arachnida; order Araneae; family Macrothelidae; genus Macrothele; species Macrothele yani. The sequence goes on from CM076990.1 coordinate 116,957,020, forward strand.
CACAGGTAATTAAAAAGCAACAAGAACTGCAGGAAAAACATCTTGTAAAAAATGTGTTAAATATGCAAGAGAGAATTTTTTTTACCTTGAGTTCAACTGTGAATCAAGTTTATGCACTGTTTCTTTGCCATGTTACAAAAGTTTTTGAAAAATACAATATAACGTTTCAACAAGAGGAATCTCGTGTGCATATACTTAAATCTGATGTTGAAAGTCTTTTTCATGAACTAATTAGATTTGGAAAAGTAAGTGTTATTAAGCAAACAAAATCAACATTTCATGTTAAATATAATGAAATAGAGAACCGAAGAGACAATGCAAAGTTATCACTCAGTTTTGAAACCAAAGAATTGATTAAAACGGTTAGCACCGAGGAGCAGAAAGAATTTTTTTCTAAAGTTAAAAATCATTTTTTTAAGGGCTGCGACTATATAATTTCAAAATTTCATGGACTTTGGAAATGTTAAATCATGCCCAAGTTGCTGATATTTCTAGAAGAGAACAGTCTAATTTTTCATCAAATCATTATGTAATAGATATGTTCCCATGTCTCCTTTTATGGTGTGAGAATGAAACAATTCCTGAAATTGTTTATGTCATAGAAAGTGAATTTTTGAAATTTCAAGTAGCAATGTAGCCTCCACTGTAGTAGTATCATTACCACATAACATTCTGAATAGCAAAAGTATCAGTGAGAATTGGTATTTATTATAAAAAGAAAAGAACTCTTGTGGCAAATTTCTTTATAGCAGACTTTGTAATGTCATGTTAGGGATTTTAACCTTGCCTCATAGTAATATATCATGTGAAAAAGCTTTAGTTTAGTAAGGAGAAATAAGATTGATGTATGAGACTCTTTGAGTAATTCAACACTTGAATCACTTTTAATTGCAAACACCAGTATGTCTGGACCAAGGAAGTTATAATAATACTTCTGGAGATGCCCTGAGTCTCTTAACCGTGAAGCCCCCAGGTGTGTGAATTTGACGTTGTTTACATGACACCTGTGGAATTTCAACTGTGTGTATTTTGGAATTGCGTGGTTTTTGGTTGCAGAAATGGTGTTAATATCAAACCGGAATGAATTATACTTCATACACGAGTGAAATTTTCAATTTTAACGTTATGTCTTGGTTAGAACTTGCACTAACGTGTGGGTATTTCAATCTAAAATAAAAATAGGAAGAGGCCTCAAAATAATTAAGAATTTTATAAATTCAGCATTATCTCACACATCGGCAACAAGTTCCGATGCGAAATTGGAAACATTTACGACGAAAGAAGGGGATTTACCCAACACAATATGCATTGCAATAGCCTTGAAAACCATCAGATTTCCCACACTTTGACGGCTGTCGCTCGCGGTTATAGGCTTCACGCAAAGTCATACTGCTGCATTAACAAGGGCATCTCCAGATATCTTATTCTAACCTCCTTGGTCTGGACCAAGGAGGTTATATTACTGGAGACACCACTGGCTCTGCCGCCATAGGTCACAGCTAATCTGTGGTGTAACGTCACAAGCAGGCAGAAAATGAACTCAATTGTACCGTTAATGAAACAGTAAGCTTGTGTATCATTGATTAAGATTATTGAATTACTCATTTAGCTGTTTATACGCTTAGACGCTTTTGTTCCATTGGTTTCCAAGTAGCTTCTCTTCTGCGGATGCGTCGTGCCTGCTCATGACGTCATTTGCAGCACAGACGGTAACTTATGGCGGCCAATGCTGCGTGGTAGGAGTGGTGCCTCCAGTAATATAACCTCCTTGGTCTGGACCAAAGACCTTTAAGATACATAGACTGGAAGTTCTTGTGTAAATGAGTGGCAGCAGCTAGCGACATTTTGATCGCAGAGCTTGTACGGTAAAAACGACATGTGTCGTATGTGAGTAACAGGAGCGCGCCAAGGGCATTTGCCGACCAGGTGCAAGTCCAGTTTTGCCGCCCCCTTGTACGATAACATTTTTCAATTTTTATTTATTTTTACATGAAATAAATATCTTTAGCAACATTTTTCTATTTCCGGTAAATTGAGTTATTCCATAAAACACTACTGTCTCATATAAAACTGAAGAAAAAAAATCTGTAAAACTCTAGTTCAGATGACGCTACGAATAATTCAAGAAGTCAGCATCCTCTCTCTCTCTCTCTGTCAATTTACACAAAAGTCTTCATTACCGGTAAAAAAAAAATTCGTCATGTACGAGGATAAACATATTACAGTTTCTTGTTGGACACACACACACAGTATATACACTGAAGTGCCAGAAAACCTGGTACAGACGAGATTATGCAAAATACATAGCAAAGTCACCTATGAGCGTACTCGGTTGCGTCCGCCAGTGCGTATATAAAACGATAGACATCCTTGCCAGCTGTCAGAGCTGTTTTCGGCGTGAGAATGAAAAGTAGTAACGATTTAAGCGATTTTCAATGCGGTGTCATAGTTGGCGCTCGTGAGATGGGCCCCCAATGTATTTTTACGGCCACCCTGGTATCGTAGCTCGGATTTCCACGTACGACCATTGCAAGGGTGTACCGTGACTACAAGAATTCCGGCAAAACCTCCAACCTACGATACCAGGGTGGCCGTAAAAATACATTGGGTGAACGTAACCATCGTCGGCTGTCAAGAATCGTTTCACGCGATAGGCGTGCAACACTCTCGCAGGTATCATCGGAATTCAAAGCTGGAGCCTCATCAATCATCGGCGTCCGGACGGTGCAACGTACCCTGCACGACGTGGGCTTTGGAAGCCGACGCCCAACTCCAGTCCCCTTGATAGGTGAACGACACAGAGCTATGCGCCTCGCTTGGGTACGGCAACACCGCCACTGGACACTTGATGACTGGAAACAATTAGCCTGGTCTGACGAGTCGCGTTTCCAACTGTATCGGGCAGATGGAAGGATTCGTGTGTAGGGCAAACCCCTTGAATCCATGCAACCCGCCTGTCAACAGGGAACTGTACCGGCTGGTGGGAGTCCGTAATGGTATGGGGTGTGTTTAGCTGGACTTCACTAGGACCCCTGTTACATCTACAAACGTCTGTGATCGGCCAACGCTATGTGCACATTATTTCTGACGAGGTACACCCGTTCATGTCCTGCATTTATGCTGATGGGTTGAACCTGTTCCAACAGACAATGCATCTCCACACAAGTGTTGGGACGCTACAATATGGTTAGAGGAGCATTAGTCTGAGTTTGGAGTGTTGGCATTGCCACCCAAGTCCCCAGATCTGAACGTGATAGAACACATTTGGGATGCCATGCAACGCGCTAACGAACACAGGAATCCGAAACCTCGGAATACACCCGAATTGTGGAACGCTCCGCAGGAAGTATGGTGTGCATTGCCTACAACATATTTCCAGAAGCTAGTGGAGTCCATGCCCCGTCGTATTTCTGCAGTCCTGCTCTCACGTGGGGGACCTACCAAGTATTAGACTGGTGTATCAGTTTTTCTGGCACTTCAGTGTATAACTAAGCAAGATAAGATGAGGAACCCGTGGGTAAGGAAAGTGATAATGAGTGGAAGACATTATAATCAGAGTAAAATCCCTGAAATGGTAATGGGCTGGACATATTGCCAAGAGAACGGACCATCGATGGACAACCGAAATTTTAGACTGGATTCCAAAAGACAGGATAAGACCCCAAAGAAGACCACGTGGGAGATGGGTGGATGAAATTCGAAAGCATGCGGGAGTAAGATGGAGGAGACTAGTCCAAGACAGACCGTTGTGAAAGAAACTTGGGGAGACCTTCATCCATCAGAAAATTGATAATGGTTGAGGATGATGATGATTTATATACATGTAATATTAAACATGATGGGCGTCTCTTTAACTATTCTAACCAAAATATCTAATATCGTGGAATGCATCGAAATTGTACCCCAGTGCTCGTTACCCGTATTGCATCGATCTTACAGTATAATATTTTCCCACCCTGTTTTACGGTCAACACTGGAAGCTCTTTCTTGAAAATTTGCCAACGCTAAGGTAATTCATAAAAGTAAGCATATATTTCTTGAACAATGCTGAAAATGTTCACAATCTGTAGGGAAATTTTTTCGTCGGCATTTACGACCAGATTTAAAGTACACTGGTGTGCAAAAATTAAGGACGAAGAGGAGAAATTAGCATAACAGCGGAACGAGCAGACAGAACGGACCGAAAGACCACTCAGGAGTTAGACTAGGGTCCGGTACGGTTGAGCAGGCGCATATATGCGCATGACGTAGGGGGGGGTTCGGAAGGGTATAAAGCACACGGGCGGTGTAAGCATCAACGAAAGGGACCGGTTTGGAAACATCAACGAAAGGGACCGGTTTGGAAGTGGCGGAGTTCTCGTTTGGGGCGGTATCATGCTTGGTAGCCGTACTGACCTCCACATCTTCCAAGGAGGTTCAGTCACTGCTGTCCGCTATTGTACCGAGGTTCTCCTGCCTCACGTGCTTCTGTTTAGAGGTGCTGTGGGTCCTGAGTTCCTCTTCATGGACGACAACGCTACACCTCATCGTACAGTGGCTGTCGCAGAGCTGTTGGGGAGTGAAGATATTCAACGCAAGGATTGGCCCGCAACGTCCCCGGACCTAAATCCAATCGAACACGTGTAGGACCTTCCCGGGAGACGCTTGGCAGCACGTCACCAGCCGCCTGCAACGATTCCGCAGCTGCGATTGGCGCTACAAAAGGAATGGGCCGCGATGCCTCAACAGCTCCTTGACAACCTCGTCCTCAGCATGGACAGACGTTGTAAATCCTGCAACGCAGTCAGGGGTGATCCTATCCCCTACTAAAGACTGGATTTTTCTTGGCAGCCGCCTGTCACATGGACGTTTCTGTCTTCTGTCCAGTTGTGCTCATAGCTACCTTTTCAATAAAGTGCTTTTGTATCCTTTGGATTCATTGTTTGGACGGCTTTGCTCACTTGTCCCATATTCTTACATCTTCGGGATCTTATGGTATGATTTGAGTCGATGTGGAGCACTTCTGCACGACGTTACATTCGAAAAACCGTCTCGTCCTTAATTTTTGCACGCCAGTGTATGAGCCGCTCAAAGTACATTAAATGCGTTAGGGTCTTAAGTCGACAAATTATCCTTTTTGAAGTCCATTGTGTTTTTCCTGCATATTGGCCCCATTTGTCATAGCGCTGGTCACGCATTCATGAATGCTGAAATCTTGAAGATTTGAAAAAAAAAAAAAATTAGAAAAAGAATTTTTAATCTTTTGCCCGCGGTATCTGATACTGAAAAAAACAGTAAAAATTATTTTCTGATTTCAAGACGTTTTCTGTTGAATTATAAACAAGTTATTTTTACTAAAAAGGTACCGTATATACTCGTGTATAGGTCGTCCCCCCACCCCCCGACTTTTATCTGAATATTTGTAGTTTTTGTATAACCCCTGTATAAGTCGACCCCCCGATTTTTATGTGAATATCTGCAGTTTTTGTATACATACCTATCTTGTATATAAATATTTTTTTCTTTTCCGAAGATGTGCCCGCATGCGAAAATGTGAACCTACTATTTATTGTTGTAGCTGGCTCTCGCAATGTTACTTGCGGCAGTTTCCCGCAAAATGTGGGTGAAATTGAGGCACAATTCTGGGAAGATGATAGGGCTCACCACCCTGGTTAGAGAGTTTTCGGGGGAAGGTTACACACTTTAACAATATATGAACCCACTTTTGCACATAGTCCCACCCCCTTTCTTCCGCTTTTTGCGAGCGAGTTTTCTGCAGTTACTTCATTTATGGAGAGTAAAGCATTTGTTCCCGTAGCAAACGAATAGTGATGCATTTACCAAACGTCGTAAGGCAGGCACATCGTTATTTAAAACACATCAACTTCCTGAAACATATTTGGAAAGTGTAAATAGCTTTTGATGTCAACCTGATAGTTTTTTTTTATTCCATAAAGAATATGCATGCCGTAAAAAATAAATGTGTAACTTTAGAAGTTTTCAATGGATTTCTTCAAAATTTAAAATGAATCTTTATTGTGATGTATTGCGGGCACTGTAAAATTTGCACGCAACTATTTAAAAAATTGAAGAAAATTTGTTCTATAAAATTTTCTCCTACTACCCTGTGCAGAGTAGCAGCTGTCGGTCAACTACTGAGTTGGATGAGTGTGTGATTGACAGAGAGGTGGTTTAACTACTCCCGAGTTTCATTCCCCCTTTCCACCGTGTTTGTGACAAACAATCAGCTTTAGTGACAAAACCAAACATCGCCCCATTCAGTAAAGATGCAATCCATTTTTTCTGGCTCTTAGTCTTCAGAAAAGGTTACTGTTTGTTTGATTTTTAGAGCCGGAGCACACTCAATTTAATAACAAGTGTAAGTAGGTTGTTAAACTAATGCACTTTTTTACTATGAGTGGCAATGTTATTCTGAGCGATGGCCAAGTTTAAACACTTTCGTTTTCGGGATACATTGATCAAGTTACCGCTGCTCTGTAGATTGTCACACCTCTCTTCGCCGTCGCTAAACAGGGGCAGCGGTCTCCTTTTGCAATAGTCTGTCCTTTTCCCTCTTCATTCCCCCCGTCAAGAATTGAGCACGTTCGTAGGTCACGGCACCGTGCAACTTAAACTACTGACGCGTTCACCTCTTTCCTCTGACCTCTGGGTGATTTACCAGCGGAGCAGTCAAGTCAAGGCCATATCGACAGATCTAAAACGGACTTTGAGACATCCTTGCGAAATGAGTTTTTCTATTAGTGAATAAAAAAATTCGTACATATAAAATCAAGGAAATTCTGAGCAATAATTTTCTTCTGTACCAGTAACACCCGGAAAATGACCAAATATAACAACTGCAAATGAACTGATGGTGCAAAGGGATAAGTATGCGTATTTCCATAAGGCATCAAAAGTTTGGTTTTCAACCTATCAGAAATATTTTCCGTGTATAGTTCGACCCCCTAATTTCGACCCCCTAATTTCGACCTAAATATTTCATTAAAAAAAGTCGACCTATACACGAGTATATACGGTAAACGTTCCACTTAGCATTAAATTAATACTGCGTATTAATTTCTTTTAATGGGGTATAAATTAGACATTACGCCTTTTAACTTACAATTAAAGAAAACATCATTATCATAATTTGGGGGGATATGAAATAACTGAAGAAAAACGTCGCTTGTCCTACGTGCAAAATATATTTCGGCTTCAGTTGCTTGCAAACTGCGTGATCTAGTTACATGAAGTTCATATTTTACACTCTAAGTAAAGTCAAAAATTATTTTAATGTGGACATTTGTTTATTCTTAAGAGAAATTGCCCAGAGCAAAAATTATAATTTCGGAAGTTTTTCCCACAATGTTAAGAGTTCGTAATAGCTACTCAACGGGGGAAAAAATAAGTAAAATTAAATATGATAGAAAGAAATGCCCTTTTCATATAATTTAGAGTTTAGACAATTACAAATCTCGAGGATGAAAAGTCTAGGAAAAGAAACACGAGTTAACAAACCATGTGTAGGTTTAACCAAAAACCTTCCCTTTTGAGCCATACACAGTCTGGTGAATTACACAAGTGATCTAGTAAAAATTAAGTCCCTCAATTTAATATTTAGAAATCAGATAAGTGAAAAATGTTACTAGCTTACTATCTTGAACTGAAAATACTGAAATACCTCTATTGTCTCAAGGGAAATATTACAAAAAGAAGTAAGAAGCCTAGATTGAAACTGCAAGTCACGGTAAATGAGACAAGGTTCTAGTAAAAACTGAGTCCTCAACTTAATATTTAGAGATAAAGTAAGTGCAAAAGTTTACTAGCTAACTATCCTGCACTTAAAATACTAAAACATCTCTATTATTTCAAGGGAAAGATTAGAAAAGAAGGTGAGAACCTAGATTGAAACTGCAAGTCACAGCAACATTGCTGTGACTAGCACTTAAATTCCGATGAAAATATGAATATGTTTCCCCTTTTTTTTTCTCACGCTTTTTTTCCTTGTGGACAACTTGGTCGTCGCACTTCTCTTTTCTATTTTCAGACAGGGGATACCTCTTGCTAAATGGCAATCGTCAGATTTTGGCTTGGCTTAGCTTCGTTTCCAGTTAGCACGTCTTAGAGCATTTACCCACTTCCCCAAAGTATCACAATTTTTATGAGGAAACCTACGAAATGAAAGTGTCTGCTGGCCAGTTGTTTGTTTATTGGTACATCCGTACGCTACGCATCATATAAACATTTTAAAAATCTGGTTAACTCATTAAATTTGGCTAATTATTTTCTGAAATCATCATCACCATCATCATTGTCAACCATTATTATCAATCCACTACTGGACGAAGGTCTCTCCAAGCCTCTTCCACAACGGTCTGTCTTGTGATGCCATGCAACAATGTATTTATTTATTTACTTGTCGCCACGTATTTGGAGTATTCTCAACCTTTATCATTTTGTTTTTCCAGTTCAGTGATTGAAAGACATTTTCCAATGTAGCATTAAAGAGCTTCGGAGATATGGTGTCACCTTGTCTCACTCCCTTTCCAATTTTTATGTGCGCTGTATTCTCAAACAGCCGAATCTTTTCACTTGCATTTTCATAGATGTTCTTAATAATATTAATGTATGCATCTTCAACACCGCAGGATTTCAAAGCCATTGTAACTGCTAATTGTTTCACTGAATCAAAGGCCTTTTCATAATCGGTAAAAGCCATGCACAATGGAAGTTCATATTCCCTCGCTCTTTCAATTAGTTCTCTCAGTACGTGGATATGATCTATTGTGCTGTAGCCACTCCTGAATCCTGCTTGTTCTCTCGGTTGAGCCATGTCCAGGAGGCTGATAGGTCTGTAGTTCCTGAGATCCTCAATGTCACCTTTTTTATGTAACAGGATCATTGTAGCGTTGTTCCAATCCTCAGGAATCTTCCCTTCATTAAGGCATGGAGTGAAAACTTGGGAGAGTACTGTTTCAATTTCTCCACTGGCTTCTATAATGTCCACGGTAATTCCATCTTCTCTTGAAGCTTTTCCCTGCTTCGTGTTCTTGATTGCATGTGCAACTTCCGCTGGTAGGACTGGAAGAACTCTGGTACTGGTACATTTCATGATGTCTGGAGTACATGTATTATCCCTTTCCCCTTTCATTTAATTTGGAGTGGAAATCTTTCACTTTTGTCAAAATTTCGCCTCTATTTCTTGTTACAGAACCATCTTCTTTTCTCAGTGCCATAATCTGTTTTCTTCTCTTACTGAGATGTCCCTTTGCTATCTTTAGGCTTTGGCTGTTTTCAATTGCTTTCCTCACTAGTTCACAGTTGAATTTCCTTATGTCTTCAGTTATACTTTTTCGTACTGTCTTTCATAGATCTATATATTCCATTTTGGAAGTCACATCTTCTTTAGTTATCCTCATCTCTCTTCTTTTTTGCATCAACATTTTGGTTTTTCCTGATAATTTGTTCACATGCAATTTGTTCGTAGACACAGCTAATCTTGTTGCTGTTTCCACAAGAGCTTTGATTACTTTTCTGTTAACTTCAGAAATATCCACTTCTTCCGATGTTAGGCCTTCTAAAGCGGAGAATCTGTTCCTCAGTTCCAGTTTGAAGGTATTCTGATGCTTTTTAAGTTTGGTCACGCTTCAATACACTTTGTTTGTTTTATGAGCTTGCCACGCTCGAGTTTAGTATTGAGGTGCATCTTACATCCTACCATTCTATGGTCACTACCTGTGTTGAACTTGTTCAGCACATTGCAGCCATGACAAATTTCTTGTTACACATAATAAAATCAATTTCACTTGTCCATCCATTGGGATGCTTCCATGTTCATTTCCTTTGCGGCTTTTTCTTGAAAAAAGAGTTCATGATGAAAAACCCTTCTGCCTCTGCAAACTCTACAAGAGTATTTCCACGCTGGTTTCTATTGCCGTGACCGAATTTGCCTACTGAAGTTTCATTCTGTTGCCGTTGCCCTATTTTTGCATTGAAATCTCCCATAATTATCTTCAAGTGCTGCTTGCCTTTATTATTTAGATGACGAATTTCCTCATAAAATTCTTCAATTTCTTTTTCAGGATGACTTGTGGTGGGTGCATAAGTTTGAATAACTGAGCCTGGTATCTTCTCGAGAGTTGGATAACGAGTCGTGCAGCTCTGTCGGAGGAACTTTCAACTTCTACAACTTTATTCTTCAGTTTCATGTTTATAATAGAACCAACACCACTAGTTCTGCTGGTATCTGTCCCACGATAGTAGAAGAGATGTCCACTTTTCAGTTCAATGAGATCTTCTCCTTTTCTACTTACCTCACTTAGCCCGACGATGTCTTACTTGATCCTTTGTAGTTCCTCTTCCAATTCAAGAAGTCTTGAATCAGAAGATAGGGAGCGTTCATTATACGTAGCCAAGGTCAGCATCAAATGGCAGCCTATTCCGGTCCTCCTGTAATTCTTAGCACCCTCTGCCTTCATGTCGCACTGGCCGCTGCCTTGGCCAGCTACATTCCAGCTACCGGAGACTGAGGGCCAAGATTTAAGTTGTGGAGTCATTTTAGAGTGGTTTGGCTATAACTCACCACGCTGGCCAAGCGGGTTGGTGTGTGTTAGATAGCATTTTCTCTAATCCCGATGGTATAGCTATACCGCTATTGGCGGTCGTCAGAGCCCCTTTAGTGGGAACAGGATGCACCACGAGAAGGCGGGGTTGATATTTGTCAAGGAGAATTTGTGATGTTGCACTTCACCTGACCTTACATCCTGAAATACTTTACAATATATACACACTATTTATAAAAACAAAAAATTTAATCTTACTGGTTATACATTAAAAAAAATGGATGTAATTTATATAAAAACACGAACGACGCCTATGGTAAAAGAACGAGATGTGACAGATTCTTTCCGTACAAAGCTGAACTTCAAATGTCGCCCGTTTGCTAAAACCGAAGTTGGCCACACATGTTGGTTTAAATAAAAGTTAAATTTCTTAATGATTGTCATGTGTGAAATTTAATGTTTCCTTGCTTTTGATGGAAAGCAAAAACACATTATAGTTTCCTAATGGTTTCATATTAATACATTTTCCTGAATAATTAAGACCTTTGCCTAAATTTAATAAATGTTTGAAATGTTAAATATTGAATTTAATAATTAACAACATAAACGTGTTTGCTGATTGATTTAATTCGTTTCTCAATAAAATTTTGATGTAAGGAAAAAATCCCTACATTCTGATCGTCAAGAATTTATATAACTGAAATAGGCTTCAAAAAGTATCAGCGTGCGTCGTGTTACGATTTTTCTGTCTGAGTGTTACGTTCTTTGGATCTGAGAGGTTGGCAGGTCTGCCTATGTTAAAAACCCATAATGTAGAAATTTATGCTGTTTTCTGTGAACGATATAAAATTTTTAAAATGTGTTCTTTCTCAGTCATCTTATTAGCACAAATATATATACATAATGACTTTCTTTTTAGCCTTGGAAAAACATTCAGGTGAAATGTGATACCCTTTCAGGGCAGTAGCTTGGAGGCCTCCAGGGGAAGTTTTGAGCTTCCCCTAGGTTAGACTCTTTGAATGTAATAATAATTAGCACAAGCCATATTTGAGGGGGAAAATGCCGAAAGGAAATTTAGTATCACACAAAAACTTACAAACGTTGGACGAGTGAATTACTTGACTGAATACCAAAGGAGAAAACAGGCGTATAGCACTATATATCGATCTTACTGAGAGGAAAGCCTGTACATCAGCTGATTAGCCGATGGCCTCTGATAATTCGTCCGAAAGGCTTATGGGTTCGAATCCCGGTCAGGCGTGGATGTTATGTCTGTCATACCGCACTGGCTCTCTCCTTTCCCTGGAACTAGTGACACTAAATTAGGGACGGGCGACTGCTTATAGCCCATTGAGTTGCTCACGGTGGTCGTTAAACCTCCTATCAAAAAAAAAAAAAAAAAAAATCAGCTGTTTAAAGAACGTGTCCTCACAGAATCTTGTTTAAAATACAACAAAAATTCAGTGATGAATTTCAAAACATTAATTTAAAATAATCGTTTGAATTGAAAAGGGAAGTTTGTGTATGTGTGTGTGTGTGTGTCTGTCTTTTGCGATACAAAATGAAAAATGTTATTCCCGATCTGAGTGTGTCTTCCCGCTTTGTTTACATGCAACCTGATCACAAGTAACGTGAAGGTGTGAAGGAAAGTAGTTCATGTTTTATTTTAGATATTTCTTTTTTAGAATGTTTCGTACTTTTGTTCTGGAAGTCATAAATTTCACGCGTTCGTTTTTTAGAATTTTTTAGAATTTGTTACAATAGACGCCCTAATGAGCTTAGATTTTGCAATAGCTTTGCTCAAAATTTGCCAACTTATGAAAGCTAATAAAAGCTTTGGTGCATATAAATATTTTACCAATGGGTGGGTTAGAAATGAATTAATTCTGAAGACTGAAAACGAAAAATTCTTTATCCGGTATAAGGTATGTTGTTACATTTCTGACAGGTTCCTGGGTGTATTACAATTAAAAAAAAGAAAATACAGACTTCGCGTATCCCGAAAAACTGACTACTTTTTCATCCAAAAAAAAGGGGGGGGGCGGCGAAAACAGATCTGGGAAAACTGACGACACGATAATGTTTTTTTTTTTTTGATTGGAGGTTTAACGACCACCATGAGCAACTCAATGGGCTATAAGCAGTCGCCCGTCCCTAATTTAGGGCCACTGGTTCCAGGGAAGTGAGAGAGCCAGCGCTGTAAAACAAACACAGCATCCATGCCTCACCGGGATTCAAACCCCGGAGTCCCGGACCCATCTCGGACAAACCATCAGAAACCATCAATTAGACCACTGCGCCATCGCGGCTCTTGTCATATGAAACATTTTTTTTATGTTAAATTTTGTGTTTGTACTTCTGGGAAATTGAGGGAGTCTGACCGAATGTCTAAGAGAGTAGTAATAGAAAGACATAATTTTTGTAATTAGAGTTTAAAACGATGAGAGAGAGAGAGAGAGAGAGAGAGAGAGAGACAGATTCCTTGTCAGGTTACAAACTAAACCTCATAAACAGCGTTATGACAAAAAAAAAGAAAGAAAAAGAAAATGACATAAGTGAGCTAACATGGTAAAATTAGGAAGAAATAGTAACTTGCCACGGATATTTGTGTCTATAGTTCCCAGTGCTACATATACTGAATAAATACTACGTACAGTATGCACTTGAAAACCTTTTTCTTTTATTAGGGATACCATCGTCAGCTTCGGATAAAATCTACATGAACGGGATTTTTTGCGAGAATTTCTGCCAAACCCTTTAAAATTTGTGCCCCCAATCATGTTTAGCCACACCCCCACTAGTCCAACCAGTTCTCAGAGGCTGGCGTCGCCACTGATAGTTAGGGTTGGCAAATTAATGCTTTAACGACTATGACTCTAAAATCTAGCATCACTCTAAATACCATAACGCTCAAAACTGTCTGTTGTTTCGCTTCTTTGTTTAGTAAAAACAATAGTGACTGACGGTGACTCCTGCTGATCCCTCATAGGTTGTGCAAATTCAAAGAACGCGTAAGAGTAGAAAATTTGACTCACTGTAGACAGGGGTTTCGGGCAGCTATGGTCGTTTGTATGTACGGACGTTTTGGGCGTTATGGTCATTAAAGGGTTAAGGTATTAATTTACCAATACTATGGTGCTCCATTCATTTGTGGAAATTATAATTGTCATTTCCACGTGTTTCAACGTACAGATCTGAAATTACTATTTTAACATTTTTTAGTAGATGAACATTGCGAATCAGTTTGATGCAAAGCAAGTAATACATAGCAATATTGGGGGGGGGGGGGCTCTCATAGGTCGAGGCCCTGGTCACGTGCCCCGAATGCTCTCCCTTAAATGCCCTCCCTTAAATCAGGCTATGCCACTACGTTATTTTATTTACGGGCTGTAACGGATTCCCTGAGTTTTTATTATAATCAACTGAACGTCCTTGGAGTTATGTACAAAATAATTGCAAAAGGAAAAGAGAACGTAGCAGAGATAGGATGTGTCCTATCTTAAGGGTAAGAAGCAGGGCGCTCCCCACCAAGTAGGTTAGAATAAGATATCTAGAGATGCCTTTGTTAATGGAGTAGTACCACTTAACGTGAAGCCTATAACCGCGAGCAACGGCTATCAAAGTGTGGTAAAGCCGATGGTTTTCAAGGATATTACAATGCATTTTGTGTTAGCCGAATCGCATTCTTTCGTGACAAATGTTTCTAATTTCGCATCTTAACTTGCTGCCGATGTGTGAGAAAATGCTGGATTTATAAAATTCTCAAGTATTTTGAGGCTCCTTTCTATTTTTACTTTAAATTGAAACACAGGAACGTTAGTGCGAATTCTAAACAAAATATAACATTAAAATTGAAACCTTCACTCGTGTAAGAAGTATAATTCATTCCGGTTTGATATCAACACAATTTCTACAACCCTAAACCACGCAATTCCAAAATACACACACAGTTGAAATAACATAGGTATCATGCAAACAACGTCAAATTCCCACACCTTGCGGCTTCACGGTTCAGAGACTCGAGGCATCTCCAGAAGTACTATTCTAACTTCCTTGCTTCCCACCGACTGCAGTCCTGATGCACAAGCACGCACGCATACCAGACGATGCTTTATAGCTTTTGCCATTACATTTCAATCCTTATACAAGTCACAAAAACAATAAGAATAAGAATAAAAGTAAAAATCAGAGAAAAAGGACTACAACAGGCAAGTAATTAATTTCTTTTAAGTCGCGTGCCTACTCTATGAAATCGGTGCAACATACAAATAGAGTGCCTAGGATAATCAACGAAGCATGTTTACATTATATCTCTCCTGATAATCACTTCCCGTAGAATATCCATGTTGTTTGAGGTTATTTCATAATCTCTTGACATGTTAAGGAATTAATTTCAACACGACACATGGCATTTTCCAGATTGGTATACCTGATTTTCATTTCATTGACTTTGCAGCCATGTTATTAGTCTTGCTTTCTTGGCTAAAACCGTAAGTTATCCCATGACTTGAACAATCAGCTTAAATGAGTCATATTTGATGTTATTATAGTTACTGAAGCTACTCGGCATGTGGTTAAACTTCCTCTTAGAAGAAATGACTTTCGTAGATTTGACATCAGAAAGGCAATTTTCAAGAAAAAAGATCTGCGTGTTTTATCATTGTCTCTCTTGGCATAAAACACCAAACTAAACAGAAAGAAAAATGTCAACCATGCCCCAACAATTCAGAGAACTCAGCAGGTCTTCACTCAGTAAGTGCATTGACAAACCGGAGCAGCTCTCGTTAACTATACATGACTTTTACATGGCACAGCGATTCGTGGATTCTAAAAGCTCAGAATTTATAAGCATACTGTGGGAAGGTTATTGATTTACAGCCAGGTCCCGTTTTATAACTGAGCAAGCCGGGCAAATTCCCAGGGCGCCAAATTTTAGGGGCGCAAGTAGAAGATATAAATCTTTTAAGGCAGGATTTTTGAAAAATTGTTTAATATTTTTTTTTCTATTTCAAGGATTCCTCGAGTGAGCAAACGACTCTACATACGGGCAGTTATAACTTTATAAGAACAGGAACAAACAGAATTATAAAAACAAGCTAGTCACAAAAATAAATCAAAAAACGGTACATAAGAAGGAAGCAAAAGAGAGAAAGTTACTCGAAAAAGTAAACATAAGGTGACGCATTTAAATGGACCACACACACACACACGCCCAATGCCATACCTCCCTCGCCGGGTGCGCAGTCAGCATATCCCATTCTTACAATTGTTTTTTTTTTTTTATAATTCAGTTACGCTTACGCATTTAAAAGGGCAACACCTCCACTCTCCAAGCCGGGCTCCGAGCAAGACTTTTATTTCCTCACCTGCTCTGCGTATGCTTGGCGCCAATTGCCAGGAGCGGCTGGCGCATTCAGCATATTCGACTTCTGGGTCTCTGGTTCCAACGTTCCACTCGTGTTTCGTGTCCTCGTGTGTTTTTATTAACCTTGTATGTGTAATGCGGCGTCCACGTGGGTTTTTGGTTAGATAAGTTTGCCTGCTGGAGTGTTTAAACATGAGCAAGAAAGTAAGTGGTGCTGAGTTTAGAAAGCGTGCTGATAAAAGACAGAACGATGAACTTATTTAAACTACTAAAATAAAGTACCAAAACTAGGCTCGTTTTTTACATCTACCACCACCCCTTCTGCCTCTGCCTCACCCACTTCTATTGAACGTCTGGACATATGCTCTCGCCTAGGCCCAGGACCGTCCTCGGCTGTGCAGGTCCAACAAGAGAGGGAAAAATGTGATGAAGCAGCTTGTTTGAAGCAGACCAACTCAGTAGACCTAAATAAACATGAAGAGCTTTCTAACCTACAAACCAACACGGTAGGCATACTTCCTTACACATTTTCACTAGAAGATCCCGCAACTTGGTATGTGAATGTAAGTTATGTAACTAAAATATATTAAAGATTCCTCCAAAAGAGTCAGATTTTTCAGGCTCTGAGCGAATTTATAATGATACCAAACGCACTCTATCTGCGAAGATGTTAACAGGTACACTCCCGAATTGAGAAAATTTTATAAGAGACGGGCTGCTCTTCTCTCAGTCAACTGGAAAGGTTGTTTTGTGTTCCATGTTGCCTGTTCCAACCAATGAACAAGAAAACACCTTTTGCAACAGGATTAAATGATCGGAAGCATGGTAATGAATTAATTAAACAATATCAGCAGTCAGCTGATTACAGTAATAACATGCTAACGTTTATAACTAGGAAACAAAAGACCATGTAAGTTGATACCATACTAAAGACACAGTATGAAGAAGAGGTTAAGTACTGGCAAGATGTACTATCAAGAATTGTGTCAGTTATCAGATTTCTTTCAGTTCGGGGTTTACCTTTCCAAGGGGATGATGAGCAGATAGGATATACCTCCAATGGTCTGTATCTTCGATGCCTGGAGTTGATAAGTGAATATGACCCCTTTCTTGCACAACATATTACAAAATATGAAAACAAAGGCAAAGGACATGTCTCGTACTTATCTGCTCAAACAAGATATTTCGTGACAGACAAGTCCCCCTCCCCCTCCCGAAGCATTTCCTTTTTAAAGTAAAGCAGTATGTGGGAAACAATATAAGAGGTAACCTATGTGTCACAATTTATTGTAGAAAGTACTGTCACAGCTGACATTTGACTATTCTTTAAACAAACGACACGCGTTTCAAATCAGAATCCTTGGAGTTCTGGCACATTGGTGTAAAAGTCAAGTGAACGAGGATTTTTCACCACGTCTCTGTTCGGAGCCCTTTTGTTGTTTATGAGAAGTTTCACTAGTAGCTCCATCTTCTTTGAATTGAGGCTGTACTGTAAAGAGAGAGAGAATAAACATTTAACTAGCATTTACCACGATATGGCACAAATGTGAGAAAAGAAAACGAGAGGATTTTAGAATTTAAAGCACCATTTTTACTTTGAAAAATTGTTTCACCAGGTCCACAGTAACAGTGAAATACCTACTTTTTCTAGGTTCTTAATTTTTAGCAGGTCTTTTGTAAAAAAAGATCGTGCTTATGTTATCGGTTTGTCCGTCCGTCTGTAGACACGATATCTCTGCAACTATTAGTCCGATTTGATAAATTCCTTTTGAATTAGGATGCTTGAAATGTGCGAATGATGATCCTTTATTTCGTTTTTTTTTTTTTTTTACGATGCAAAATTTTCCCGCTAGAGGGCGTAAATGCAAATGATGTGGAATTCAAAACACATTCTAATCCAAATATTTGCTCCTAAACATCCAATTCAAAGTGAAAATCCTCTAAATACGTGTCAGTTGAATAAGTAAATCCATCGCTCTTTCCACGTTAAGCAACGCACAGCAACCGAAAAATTGTTATTCGGCCGCCGTAGGAAATGAATCCCGAATCACTCGAATCTAACCGAGTGCGTTAGCCTTACACCACAGCGGCCAACAATTTACGGCGCTATGTGTTCAATTTTTTATAAAATATGATTTTCTCCGACGGCGGCCGAATAGCAATTTTTCGGTTGCTGTGCGTTGCATTACGCGATGGATTTATTTATTCATCCAATTCAAAAATTCTTTTACTCTACGATTCCATTCAAGTCGAAGATTATTTAAGGTACAGTCAGTTCTCCAAGTTACGCATATATTCTCCGCTAGGGGGCGTAAAAGCAAATTGCTTTTCACCAGATATCTCTGCTTCTAAAACTCCGATTTTAAAAATGTTTCCTTCAGCATATACAGCTCGTGATGGAAAAAATTTGGCATATAATTTTTAATTTTTGGCATAAAATGGTTTGACCACCAGGGAGCGTAAGTGTTGATTTCTGCTTCTAATGTATTTGTAGCAAAATCTGAGCTCATAAAATCTCGATTGAAAAAATTCCTTCGTAGACCGATACTCCTCACGTAGACAAACCTTTCCGGAATATTTTCCTCTTAAAATAATGCAAGGTTTCTCCACCAGAGGGCGTATATGTATATCTTGTTTTTGTCAATATCTCTGCTTCTAATGATCCGATTTGAGAAATTTCTTCTTTGTTAGGCAGTTTCCGGTGCGATATGTTTCTAATATAATTTCAAAATTTTCAGTAATTCATTAAATTTCCGCTAAGGGGAGTAAAGATAAATTGCGCTTTCCCCGATATCTCTGCTTCTAAAACTCCGATTTGAAAAATTTTTCAAGCACCAGATACAGCTCCTGGTGGGAAATTTTCTTATTGTAATTTTTTATAAATATTATTTGGCCACCTGCTTCGTGGGTATTTGCAGCAAAATCTCAGCTTCTAAAAGCCCAATTGAAAAAATTCTTCCGTGGACCAATACCGCACCTTTCGATAAACATTTGAGAATATTTTCATCTTAAAATAATGCATGGTTTCTCCAGCAGAGGGCGTAGATGTCTATCTTATTTCTGTCAATATCTGTACCTCTAAAAGTCGGATTTGAAAATTTTCTTCTTTGTTAGATAGCGTATCCGGTGTAAAATGTTTCTCATATAAGTTCAAAATTTTTAAGTAATGCATAGACTTTCCGCTAGAGGGCGTAAAGATAAATTGCGTTTTCCTCAATATCTCTGCTTCTAAAACTCCGATTTCAAAAATTCTTTGTACACCGGATACAGCTCCTGATAGGAAATTCTCAGCATATAATTTCTGATATTTGATAAAGAATGGTTTGGCTACCAGGGGGCGTAAGAGTTAATTTCTGCGTCTGATGTATTTGCAGTAAAATTTGAGCTTCTTAAAACTCGATTGAAAAAATTCTTTCATGGACCGATACCGCTCACATCGAAAAACCTTTTTAAAATAATGCATGTTTTTTCCGCGGGAGGGGGCGTAGATGCCTATCTTATAATTGTCGATATCTCTTCTTCTAGAGCCCGATTTGAAAATTCTTTCTTCGTTGGAGAGCGTTTCCGCTGCGAAATGTTTCTCGTATAAATTTGAATTTTTCCTAACACAAAATTCATTCAGCCACCAGAGGGCGTAAGCTGACGTTTCCGTTTATAGCAATATCTGCGAGATTAAAAACCCGATTGAAAATTATTTTCTTCGGTCATATACTACTGTTTTCCATATCGGTCCCATTGATTTTGAATAGCTTTGGTAAATTTAATTCACATCAGAACGGATTCAAAAGACGTGCTTATTACAACCGAAAATGCGGTGTCATCTTTCTTGTTAAAATTTTACTCGCCTGTTTTCCAGTTATTTCCTTCCTTTTTTCTGCTTTTTAAACCGTTATTTTCTCCACAAACGTCGCTCAACAGTTTATAAGTTAAGAATGCGTTCAAATTTTATGTTTCAAGTTTCTTTATTTTCATTTAACTCGGTTTTTTTACAAAATTATAATTTCAATTAGAGCAAAATACATGTTTTTACGAAGTTGTTCGCAGTTTTTTATTTCTGTGCATGTGTGGGAATTGAAATACCTGCATTGATTACTTTTAATTATTTGCTTTTGCTTATTCAACTACATACTACTACAAAACTTTGCTTTCGTCTTTTCGTTGAAGTGTTAAAACAAATAATTGATAAGATAATCACGTATTTTTCTCTATTTTAAATAAGCTTAAAATCGTCGAACTGCACACACACGCATTCATATATAAAAAACTGAACAGAAAATTGTGCTAAAAAAAAAAACCCGGGGTGTGATTTCTTGCATAAATTCAAGCAAAAATGTTCTGCGATGGTTTTGATCCAGAACTTACTTTTCAAGACATAAGACCCCAAACTTTTGCGATGTCACTTTCGAATTTGATTCTATTCCAAGCGTAAAACAAGAAACATCTTGGCGGATTCCTAGGGGCTGAATGAGTTAATGTATTACTATTGCATTTATCGAGAATTACTCGTATTTAAATATCAGAGCACTTTCTTAAGCTGAGTGTCATTCCATAAGTTTGTTACTTTCGCAAATGTTGAGGCGAAAGAAACTTCTAAAACCGCAGTGTTTGCGCTAAATAGTTTTCCGCTCGCAATCACTACTCGAAGATCATTCAAATCTATAAAATTCTGCTTGAGTAGACGACAATAAAAGGCATTTTCTTTCGCTCTGCTTCGTTCCCTTACATCAAGCTGAATAAACAACTACCAGTGGCGTACCGAAAAACCTCGCCCCCCCCCGCAAAAAATATTTTCGAGGCCCTTTTGCAAAAATCTATCAGATTTCAATTATTGAAATTTTTAAATTCCAGATTATTAACTAGGTTTCATGAGCGTTTTAATAATCCAAATTATTTGGAACCTACAGGTATTTTTCGTAAAACCAAAATTGTTGCACTTCATTGCATGTAACACAAATGTGTACGTTGTAGTTAAAATGACTGCCCTAGTTTTATACCAATGCAAAGTACTACAAAACACTTTTCCCGGCATTAATTATATCATGCAAATTTTACTTGGCCAGACACTTTGAAAAGCTTCACGATCACATACACACACAAAGCACGTAACCATTGTGTGATAGCGTCTGATGGCGTTTTCCGATTTACACGAAAATATAGAATAGAAGTAAGCAAATAAATAAGAAGCAATTAAGATTGTGGCATGAAATTAGCAAAACTACTTAAATAATTTGTCTTGAATATAAGAAACACAATAAT
Organism: Macrothele yani; assembly: GCA_039090855.1. Lineage (NCBI taxonomy): Eukaryota > Metazoa > Arthropoda > Arachnida > Araneae > Macrothelidae > Macrothele > Macrothele yani. The sequence goes on from CM076990.1 coordinate 116,978,182, forward strand.
ATAATGACATAATGTTGTGCACATACAAAAAATTTACCTCTTGACTTCGTTATAAAAAATGACACAGGTTTGTTTTTTATCCCCGCGAAGTTCATTATAGTTCGTTATATTCTGAAGGATGCAGTGGCGGCCCGTGACCAAAATTGCTGGGAAGGCAAACTACTTTTCAGCCTGCATTCAAATAAATTTATTCAAATTTTGAAGATGACAATCCGATTTTTGGCGTAAATGTGACAAGGATGGTAAGTCAGATAATATCCGAAAACTTCAAAATTTTCATCATCCTGGGTGGTGTAGTGGTTAGCATACCCGGGCGCTATCTGGGAGACGCGGGTTCGAATCCCGCTCCAGGGCGATGAAAATTTTCAAGTTTTCGGATATTATCTGACTTACCATCCTTGTCACATTTACGCCAAAAATCGGATTGTCATCTTCAAAATTTGTATTAAAACCTCTGTTTGAAGTTTTGCCCTTTGAAGTCATCTTTTTCATTTCAGGTGTAGGCTTACCATCATTTTTAATTTGATTCTTTTCTTCAAAATTTCTTCTACTGAAATTCTTTTCCAGTAAGCTATCCACCATATTAGATATGTTTGAAACAGAGGCCATAGTCTGATAAACAACTCTTCATAAAACATAAATAAAATTAGTTTTTTTTATTTTTATTGAAGGTTTAACGACCACCGTGAGCAACTCAATGGGCTATAAGCAGTCGCCCGTCCCTAATTTAGGGTCACTGGTTCCAGGGAAGGGAGAGAGCCAGTGCCGTAAGACAAACACAACATCCATGCCTGACCGGGATTCGAACCCGGACCCCTTTCGGACGAATGATCAGAGGCCATCGCTTTGACCACTGCGCCACCGGGGCGGGGCTAAAATTAGCTACACAAACATTAGTGTGAAAGAAAGGCAACTAGGAAGAAGACGCTATGTAATGACGCTTGAAGCTGTCAGAATGAGGAGTTAACACAGCGGAGCTGCTGCCTACAGGGAAACAGCTGTTCCCATGAGGCAAGATAACATCTGCCTCACAGGAAGTCAACGCTGCGCGTGCGCTCTTTGTGTTGGCAGTTCCACCGCCTACCTTCGTATCTACTGATTCAGCGGGAGTAAACAGGTTTGGCGCAAAATATACGAGAAGCAATTTGCTTCCTGCCTCAAGCACGGATATCGCAAGCTGAGGACAATTCGCAACTACGCGCTACCGATTGTTTTCGAAAAGCGTCAATTTAAAAAACTGAATGAACGCATAGACGACAATTAATTCAAAAGAGTTAACTAGCATAAACGTTTGCTCTCCTGTACCCAAAAGTACTGAATGAACAAAACAAATACTTCTAACTAAGAGTCTTAAAATTCTGAGGAGGCACTGCCTCCCTTGCCTCCTCCCAAAAGCCGCCACTGGAAGGATGTGTAGTTATGTGCAGACTACTGAATATATATAACACCTTATCCAGATTGGTTCATTTTTCATTTCCCACTTCTTTACTCTTGTCAGCAAGTTCCTGGATCATACTCTGCTATGTCTTAAAAGAAAAGTGTTTGATCAATGCATCCTTCCAGTGCTTACGTATGGTGCAGAGACGTGGACCTTAACTAAAAGAGACATACAAAGGCTGCAGACAACTCAAAGAAGCATGGAGAGGTGCATGCTTGGTATAACCAGGAGAGATAAGAAGAGGAACTCGTGGATCCGAAAAATGACGAGAGTGGAAGACATCATGATCAGAGTTAAATCCCTGAAATGGCAATGGGCTGGACATACTGCCAGAAGGACAGACCATAGATGGACAGCCGAAATTTTAGATTGGATTCCAAGGGACAGGAAAAGACCCAGGAAAAGACCACATGGGAGATGGGTGGATGAAATTCGTAAATATGCGGGAGTGACATGGAGGAGACTGGCACAAGACAGACCGTTGTGGAGGAAACTTGGGGAGACCTTCGTCCAGCAGTGGATTGATAATGGTTGACAATGATGATGATCCAGATTGGTATAAAAAAGTTCATTCCTTGAACTGATATTTCTTTCACATTCTCTAGTCAATATACACTGAAGTGCCAGTAAAACTGGTACAGACGAGCTTATGCAAAATACATAGCAACTCACCTATGCGCGTATTCGGTTGCGTCCGCCAGTGCGTATATAAAGCAATAGACATCCTTGCCAGCTGACAGAGCTGTTTTCGGCATGAGAATGACAAGCAAGAACGATTTAAACGATTTTCAACGCGGTGTCATAGGTGGCGCTCGTGAGATGGGTCATAGTATTTCGGAGGTAGAAACGAAATTTGGATTTTCACGGTCGACCATTGCAAGGGTGTACCGTGACTACAAGAATTCCGGCAAAACCTCCAACCTACGATACCAGTGTGGCCGTAAAAAGACATTGGGTGAACGTGGCCATCGTCGGCTGTCAAGAATCCTTTCTCGCGATAGGCGTGCAACACTCTCGCAGGTATAATCGGAATTCAGTGCTGGAGCCTCAACAAGCATCAGCTTCCGGACTGTTCAACGTACCGTGCACGATATGGGCTTCGGAAGCCGACGCCCAACTTGATATGTGCACGACACAGAGCTATGCGCCTCGCTTAGGCACGGCAACACCGCCACTGGACACTTGATGACTGGAAACAAGTAGTGTGGTCTGACGAGTCGCGTTTCCAACTGTATAAGGCAGATGGAAGGATTCGTGTGTGGCGCAAACCCCATGAAGCCATGGATGCCGCCTGTCAAGAGGGAACTCTACCGGCTGGTGAGGGTCCGTAATGGTATGGGGTGTGTTTAGCTGGACTTCATTGGGACCCCTGGTACTTCTACAAACGTCTGTGACCGGCCAACGAAATGTGCGCATCCTTTCTGAAGAGGTACACCCATTCATGTCCTGCATTCATGCTGATGGGTTGGGCCTGTTCCAACAAGACAATGCACCTCCACACAAGTGTCGGGACGATACAATATGGTTAGAGGAGCATTCATCTGAGTTTGGGATGTTGCCATTCCCACCCAAGTCCCCAGATCTGAACGTGATAGAACACATTTGGGATGCCATGCAACGCGCTATCGAACACAGGAATCAGAGACCTCGGAATACATCCGAATTTTGGAACGCTCTACAGGAAGTATGATGTGCATTGCCTACAGCATATTTCCAGTAGCTAGTGGAGTCCATGCCCCGTCGTATTTCTGCAGTCCTGCGCTCCCGTGGGGGACCTACCAAGTATTAGACTGATGTACCAGTTTTTCTGCACTTCAGTGTACATGCATATGACTGTGATAAATTGCCTCAAGTTCTCTGGAATATCTGTTTTCCCGTCATCCAATTTTTTTCATAAGATTAAACCGCGAAAATCATTTCGAAATATTTTACTTATTTATTGAAAAAAACCCTGCCAAAAATGGCTTTTTCTTTTAATATTTCATTCAAATCAGGCATCAAAAATTACTTGCTATTTCTTTAACCACCTTCATATAAAAAAATTGTAAAATCTTGAGGCCCTCTTAGCCGTAATCCCCCCTCGGCAATGCGGGGTTTGCGGGGGCTATCAGTATGCCCCTGACAACTACTTTGTAAGAATACACCAAGGGTTTGCTTTCTACGTCATTGTCAAGTTGTTCCTTCGTTGGTCGTTTAATGATCCTGATTAGTATGTGAAGCTGTGTGGTATCTCCCAACATAATTTTGTGTAGATGAATCCCAAGAAGGAAATTATCCAGTGCTGGAAGAACACGCATGACATCCACATCTTCCATGTCCGTTAACCTGGCTTCTGAAATTTCTGCACATACGACAAATTATCAGTATTTCGAAGGATTTTCTTTTGTGCTCTTTATGCGGTCGGTTTTATTTTTTGCGCTTGCATATTTCTTTTGCTAAAAAGCAGTTCAAATAACCGGGGACAGGTTCACGTTAGACTCTGAACTGCTTTAAGTAAACTCCAAAACTTGCATATTGAATTCATTTTGTTTGTGCTTCCGTGTAATATCAAAATTTTCGTATGGGCTACATCTCCAGATTACAAAAAAATATTTTTCTAAACTGGCAGCTAAGTTTATAGTCCCCGGTGTTTATCCGATTTCGGCCAAAATTTTTGTAAAGCCCTTTCGTCGTTTCTAAAGCATCGTTAGAGGTAACGTTTGTACTTCACGCGTTTAAGAGAATTTTTTTAATTTAAAGGACGGAATTCGAAAGTGACCTTGGGCACCAATAATGAAATTTTTTATCCTATACCTCCTAAAATTTGCATATCTGTCGTTTCTGCTATAAAATTAGACCAACTCCATGTTTTGTGTTTTAGACATTTACGACAGATTTTATATATTTCCAAATGGAAAATTACCCGTGAACCTGGTCCTCAATTAAAAAAATTACTCAATTTTTACCAAAATTCTCCCAAAATGTATTCACCGCCTGTGCTCTAAACACAGTCAAAAATGACGTTTGTGCTCCGCGCAGTTAGGAAAACTTTGAAGTTTTCGGAAGGAATTAGACTGTGATCTTGGACTACGCGATTATGCAAATATTTATCCGACGTTTCTTAAAACTAAGTTTATAGTCCCTGGTGTTTCTTAAAACTCGCGTAAAGTATGTCTGCCGTTTGTGCTCCAAAAACAGTTAAAAGTGTAACTTGAGCTCTGCGCATTTAGGAGAAAATCTGAATTTAACAACGGAACTTTGCCTTGAAGCTGGTCAATTTTTCCTAACTGATTCTTCCCAAAACTCGTGGAAAGTACAACTATAGTTCGTGCTCCAAAGAATCACTAAACGTGGAGCAAAGCTTTGTTTCCATCCTAGATCACACCACTTGACATCCCAATGACAGGGTCTTTGAGCCAAGTATGTTCTTTTCTCCTTATTTGTATATGTTTGCTATTAGACTTATGAAGTTTTGTAACATCTTAATTTCTTTCGACTCGTCATTGCGTTTCCGGACATACATTTTGTACATTTTTTTTTCCTTTTCCTCTCAGCCATGATGTTATTTGCTTCATAACACCTTTTACGAGTTTGGTCATAGGGAAAGAGAGAATCAACAGCAAAAGAAAGTCAGTTGAATCATTTGGCTATACCACACGAAAGGCGGCTTTGTAAAAATTAAGAAGATAGTCCCCCCCTTCCCCCACACAGTAAAATGCCCGAAGTAAGCGTAATATACGATGATCTCATTAATGGGCACATGCGAATTACTGGGAAGTACTTGAAACTATTAATTTTTTAAGGTCAGTCAGGCCTTTCATAATAGAGAAATTTTTGTTAGGAAAAACGTTATTTGGAAGGGCGTAGAATATACTGATTTAAAGACTGATAAAGTGAGTTAATGCCTATTCGCTTTAGAATCAGAAAGGGCCGTGATGACAGTTGCTTGTCATTAATAGCCAGTGAAGTAAAATCGATACATGCCTGCCAGCGAATTCCTTGGGGAAGAAGAGCACGGTCGTAGCCAGTGAGGTTAAACCAAGAGTTAAACCATTTTCTGTTGAAATTTTCTATTTTTCGCGTTCCGGATTTTATTTTGAGAGTTGTTCAGCCCTCAACGTAGTCACTTTTAAATCTTAACTGAAACTTTTATCGCTGGAGAGAATGAGCTCTTCCTAATAATTCAACGGAACTTCAAGCGCTTCTGATGAAGTATTAATGTACATATGATATTAAAAACAGCAGTAGAATAACCAAAAGCTAGTAACGTTTAGAAGCGTACAGTAATTTGCTATTTGTTTTGGGGTTTCACGATCGCTGTGAGCAACTCAAAGCGCTGCAAGAAGTTGTCCGTTCATGATTTAGAGCCACTGGTTCCACGGAAGGAATAGAGCCAGTGCTGTAAGACAAATACATCATCATGCATTGCGTGGGATTCGAACCCGGACTCACCTCGGACGAATGTATAGAAGCCAACGCTTTCGACCATGAGCAGTTACTTGTTAAGAAAGATAACGTTTATGCTATTCGGAGTCTGAGGAATAATCCTCTAACAGCGTGTTTCATGAAAATATTTTCAATGAATCTAGTGGTGACGGCATATACTCTCCATTTTGGAGACACAGTTGTCTACGATATACACACGTATACACATACGATGAGCAACTTTTCTAAAGTATCAATAACCGCCCCGGTGGTCGATTGGTCAGAGACGCGGGTGCATGACCACTAGCCGAAGTTGGGCTTAGGCTTCAGTCCGGATGAGGCATCGGCATTGTATTTGTCTTATTTACGATGCCTCTTCTCAGGAACCAGTTGCTGCAAATTGAAAAGCTCCTGCTCACAATAGCCCTAAATGTGCATGGGGTCGTTCAACTCTCTCTCTCTCTCTCTCACATACACACACACAAATATCCGTGTCTCATGCGCAAGGTTTCAGTTTCCTTCAGTTTGTCTTTAGTAAAATACAATGTCTTTTTTTTCAAAAGATTAATTGATTAACAATTACTGCAAAGAGATTAATTTAGTTATTCGTTACTCGCAAAAAAAAAAAGTTTCACAGTGAAATTTGTGAAAATTATGTCATATTATATCAACAAAGGCACCGCCCTATTTGGACAGCGGGAAAAGTTTTCTAGAGTGAAAGTACAGTGGCAACCTGCTGCACAAATGTATTAAAAATTGGCACCAAAATTTCAATTTAAAGCGCAGAAATTCTATTACATTTATTAATATGAAGTATTAAACATTTTATTTAAGTGATAACATGGGAGCCAACTTAGAGCAAACACATTCAAAAGGAAATTATTTGTTCGTTAATTACAAAGTTGTTCTAGTGTACAATGATTTTAAACGTAACAATAGAATCAAATGGCTGATTGCATATAGTCAAATGTTTCAGAAAAATTTGTGTCAGATACACAAAACTCGAAAAACGTGAAGCGTTATCACAAAAATATACTTTTCACAAAGTCAATGAAAAGGAAAAACGCAGTTATACTTTAAAAGGCGTGAGCTTCTGTTCATTTATTTGTGATGAAGCACGGGTGGTGAGTTTGTCTGACGGCGCTGGCTCTATGCCTTCCTTGCAACCATTAAGGACGGGTTACTGCCAGTAGCCCTTAGATGGTCATAAATATATCCCCCTACACCCTCAAAAACTTCCCTAAAGAGCTGAAATGTACAGATTTAGTATCACATGTGAAGATGTAAATCAACAAAGTAGGTAATAGTTAATCTCTCCATAAAAAAGAATGGTATCCATCTTTCAGCAATGTCTTGATAAAACCACATAGAAAGTCAAAAGAATTAGTACCATACCGGAATTTCTTGGGTTTCCAGGATGATCTCCGGCACATGACGAGCTGTCAGCCCCTCTTTAATAGCTTTTCTTATCTTCATCTCAAATTCCTTATTGAAGTAGCTACCAGATTTCATTTTTACAAATAAAACGGCACGTTCGTCTCCCTTTTTGTTTAACTGAGAAACACAAATACTGTCTTGGACTTCCGGAAGCTCATCAACTGAAAAGCAAAAATTTACTTTTAGACACACATTTCCAGAACACACCGATCAAACATATTAGACTTATCAGGGATATATACACACTCCCCTAACACTCCTACAACACATCCCCAGATTTCTTAGACACCCCATAAAAAAATCTCAACACCCATCCCCCGCCTTTATACACACTATAATGACAAAAGTCACCGGACACCTAGAAGAGAAACACAACATAGTATTTATTGGCATACATTAGTGCGGTGTCGGTCGACAAGGTTTTGGAACACAGCGACAGGCATGCGCTTTCATTCAGTACATAATGCTGCCGCTAACTGTTGCTTAGTAGTAGGCCTTGGATCCAAATCCAAACGTCCTATGCGGCGCTCTAATTTATCTCATAGGTACTCTATGGGATTAAGATCAGGGCTCTGTGCTGGCCAGTACACACACGATACGGAATTATCGTCAAACCACGCCGCAACAGTCCTTGATTTATGGCTCGGTGCATTATCCTTCTGGTAACAACAAGGCTCGGTCCCATAGTATTGCCACAGAGTTGGTAGAGCATAATTGTCCAGATTATGGAGGTAGACGTGCTGGTCAACAGGTTTGTCCCCGATTACCAATGGGCTAGGACCATACCACGAAAAACACCCCCACACGAGTCCACTCTCAGCTCCAAACTTGACCGTAGGAACAGTACACTGTGGTAAATAGCGTTTCCCCGGCTGCCGCCATACCCACACACGGCCATCAGACTGATGGATCGTGTATCTGGATTCATCAGTCCATAGGGCACGTTTCCATTTATCTACGGTCCACGATAAACGTTCTTTACTGCATGCTAAACGACGAGCAGCATTCCGAGTGGAGATGAAAGGCTTATGATCAGCCGCACGACCACGGTAACCCATGGAACGAAGTTCTCTGCGAATGGTACGTGTACATACCGAGGTTCTAGCATTTTTACTCACCTGTACACTGAGGTCTTGTGCAGTACTCCGTCGATTAGCTGTAACGACTCTCCTGAGGCTTCCACGTCCTCTATCACTGATTTACTTTGGTCTGCCGATACGTTTTCCTGCTTCAGGCGCGCCATGTGTCTTCCATTTATTCACTACATCTAAAACAGTTGACTTGGGTATGTTTAAACGCCTCTCGGTTTCTCTTATGGGCAACCCACTAATATATATAACACCCAACAATCTTTCCTTTCTCAAAGTCAGTTCTCTCCCACCGCGACATTTTCACTCAACCTCACAGTGCGATATGATCGCCGTCAGTTGAAGGTTTGTTTTTACACCGTTTGCAGCTGTACCGCGCATCTTAACAACGCAGCGGATTCTTTCATTTGTTTTCGAAGGGGCGTCCTGCGACTTTTGTGATTATAGTGTATATATACAATACCTGAGTCGGAGCTCTCTTAGTCAGTATTTCATTTCGTCTCAACATGGGAAAAGAAAAAAAGGATTTGTCTGATATCGTCAAAGGCCAGATCGCTATGGCAAGACGCCTTTGCGAGAGCATCTCCGAAACAAAGACGATGGTAGGCTGCTCAGTAGTTAGTATCTATCAAAGATGGTCCGAAACAAGTGACAATTCGAGCTGTCGACAAGACGTGGGCAGGCAATACCTCATTTGCCCAAAAGATCAGCGCGGGCTATCTCGTCTTGTCGGCAGCAACAGGGGGCTACTGTGGCTGATATTACCCATAATCTCAACTGTGGTGATGGGCCTAATGTGCCCGAGCACATCCTTCAAGGCTCTTGGATATGGGTCTCCGCAGCCGCAGACACATTCGTGTGTCTATGCTCACAGCCATTCACCGTCGTGAATGCTTGCAGTGGGCATGAAATCATCGTAATTGGACAATAGAAGACAGGAAGAGGGTGTCATGGTCAGACGAATCCCATTTTCTGTTGCACCATGTCGATGGACGAGCCCGTGTGTGATGTTTACCGAAGGAAACCTTTCTCACCTGGATGCACTATGGGAAGGATCCAGGTTGCTGGAGGGAGTGTGATGGCCTGGACAATATTTTCTTGGGGAGCACTTGGGCCCATTATCCCTGCAGAGAGAATTCTGACAGCTGTCGCGTACCTGAACATCGTGGCTGACCAAGTACACCCTATATGGCGAGTGCATTCCTTGGCGGAGATGGCGTCTTTCCATAAAACAATGCCTCCTGCCACACTGCGAAGAAGGTTCAGGAATGGTTTCAAGAACATGAAGAGCTATTCCATTTATTGTCATGGACCCCCAAATTTGCTGGACATGAATCCTATCGAGCTTTTGTGGTTTGTTGTAGAAACGGGTACGAGCAGCATCATTCCAACCACGTAATTTACATGAAATGAGACATCTTGTGTTGCAATTATGGTAACAAATATCAAGAGACACCTATCAACATCTCTTTGAATCTATGACTCATCGGGTGAGAGCTGTTTTGGTAGTGAGAGGAGAACCTACATCGTATTAGGTAGTTGGTTTTCATGTTTTGGTTGATCGGTGTATTTGTAATATATGTTTTGAATTATATATTCGAATTTCACTTTAATATGGCGGAGATATCTTAATGGCTTCTCAATATGTTGAGCGATGTTTTCGAGGTGTTTCTATTTTCATGTTTAATATTTTAGGCCACTTCCATGAAGAAATTCTGGGTGCGCCAGGGACTGCTCGTACATACTAGAAATGCATGCCTTGTTGGCACGTTCATGCTTTGGGGTCTCTGAAGCAGAACATTTTTAGAATATGTTTTGGGTACGATGATGTCATCGACTCGCTAGTCAAGTATTGTGACAGTTTGTAGTTACATGTTCTTTACGATCAAGCACTGGAAAGTTTACAAATAAATACAATCTCTGCGGAAGTACGGAGGTAGGCTCAAAAAGGTAATCAAGCGTTTGGTAAAAAGGAATAAAACGGCTGACTTTCACACAACATTGCTATTTGCATCTGTCAGATAAAAAGAAATCTAATTCACAGTAGATGTGAGTCATCGCATCATTTCTTTACTTATAGAAATAATAAAGCGGCATATAGAAAAGACACTGGAACACTTACCAACAGCATATATTTCTGAACTGCTGTACCTAGCTCCCTTAGGGTTCATTGTTTCGTCACTGAAATAAAACAGAAAGCAAAAGTTTAGGCATATTATCAAGAACTTGATTAACTTGCTCGAGGGTCTATCAAAAGAAAGTTTTCAGTGCTGAAAGACAATATTTTATTGTAGGATACTTACAATGCACAATTCAGTGTCACAGATGCAATGATTGTCAAGGAAATCACCATGGCGATTGAGGCATTTGTCGCAGTGTGATAAGTTTAACCCGGATGCATAAAAGGTACCGGGCTGTTCTGGCCGCTTCACGGTGACACGTTATTCGTCTTCATCGCACGTGAAACGATGTCTCGACGAGTTCTTTTTCAAGGATGCAAACGTATAAAAGTCACTGGGGATAAATACGGACTGCAGGGTGGACGTACCATCAATCTCGCAGCAAGTTTGTGTTGAACGCGCGGGCCTTGTCCTGGGGAATCACGCCGTCGCTAATAATACGGCGACGTTTTCTCATGATGGTATCCCGCAATTTTTTCAAAACGGAGCAGTACCTAACGACGTTGACAGTGCATCCGTGCTCTAGGAAGTCCACAAGGAAGACTGTGACGTATATTCTAAATTAAATTTCCTTTTTAGTTTCTTTCCCTATGTAAATCTTGAGTTTATTCTGTTATTCTTCACTCTTAACGTGATATCTTTCTCTCAAACGAATACGTTTGGAAACACAATTGAGGTTTAAAATACGTGACGTATGCCTGAGTTTTGATAAGAACAAGAGATAAAAACGACGACTAATCTATTGCTTGAGAGCGTTGGATTGTAAACTGATTATTGAAAGGAGCGTTGAGAAAAGAGCGTTGTGTGGTGTGTGGAGAGTTTAGTGCAATATGCTATGCTACGATGTGTTTGTTACATCCTGAATAAAGCATCTTTTTCCGTAAGTGTGACTTCTGTTGTTTACATGTTTCATCTGGCCGTTAAGGTTTCTTTCATTTAGGAACTATTTCTTAGTATGTTGCTGTTTTAAATTAACGTAGAAGTAAGACAAGACTTCTACACCATAAGACGTTGACAGTGCATCCGTGCTCTAGGAAATTCACAAGGAAGACGTTGCCAGTGCATCCGTGCTCTAGGAAGTCACAAGGAAGACGTTCACAGTGCATTCGTGCTCTAGGAAGTCCACAAAGAAGACGTTGACAGTGCATCCGTACTCTAGGAAGTCACCAAGGAACACACCTAACGAATTCCAGAATGCTATGATCATTACATTTTCAACAAGATTGTTATTTTAAATTTCTGCCTCGCTGAAGAACGGGGTGGTTCTACTTCGTGCTTTATCCATTAGTGGTGAAGGTAAAGTGATAGAACCAAGTAACGACTCGACACAGAAAGTTGTGTCACTCCACTACATGCTGCTGCAGTAAACTCAAACATGCCATCATTCGTGTCTCTCCCTGTGGCTGTACGTTAATATAAAAGACATCCGTTGAGCGCAAGTCTTTACGTACTGTAACACACTCACTACGATGTGTTTCACAGTGCCGTATAGGACAATCTTAGGTCGGATGCCATAAGCTGCAATGTTACCCATCTGTACTCTTGAATGAGTTCCTCGACTAATTGAGTGTTGACATCTGTCGGCAAGGAGCTCGGTCATCCATTCGATGCTGATTGTCGTTTGTCACATTATCCCTGCCTGATTCAAACGCACGGCACCATTTTGCGAGCTGTTATCTTGACATCACTGCGTTGCGTACGCTTAGACGAACTATAGATGGATATTGGCTGCCGACACTTTCTTTGCATATAGAAAGCATATCACTCTTCTCACTTAGACGTGAGACTAATTTTCCAAGCCGGTTGGCACGTTTAACTGCAGCTGCTGCTGTGTGTAGGATTCCATTCACGAGGCACTGCGCACTGTAGTATTTTGATTGTATTCTAAGTATCCAAGGGTCCAAGCACAAGAGAAAACAAGAAAGATGACACCAAATTTATCGGGTGTAATAAGCACGTCTTTTGAATCCGTTCTAATGCAAATTAAATGTATCAAAGCTATTCAAAGTCAATGGAACCGGTATGCAAAACAATAGTATCTGACGGAAGAAAGAAGTTTTTCAGTCGGGTTTTTAACCCCTCAGATATTGCTCTAAACGGAATCGTGAGCTTACGCCCTCTGGTTGCAGACTTGTGCGTTTAGAATAACATGAATTTATTTGAGAAACATTTCGCACCGGAAACGCTCTCCAACAAAGAAAGATTTTTTAAATCGGACTCTTAGTAACCGAGATATCGACAAAAATAAGATGTGACTTTACATCCCCTGGTGGGAAACCCATGCATTATTTTAAGAAGAAAGTATTCTCAAAAGGGTTTTCCATATGAGCGGTATCGGTCCAAGAAAAAAAAAATTAGTCGAGTTTTCAAGAGCCCAGATTTTGCTACAAATACATCAGAAGCAGTAATTAACACTTATGCCCCCTAGTGGCCAAACCATTCTTTACCAAACATTAAAAATTATGTGAAAAATATTTTCCATCAGGTCTCGTATGCGATACAGGAAGAATTTTTCAAATCGGAGTTTTAGAACCAGAAATAACGCAGAAAACGCAATTTACCTTTGTGCCCCCTAGCGGAATGTCTATGAATTACTTGAAAATTTTTAAATTATATGAAAAACTTGTCACACTGGAAACACTATCCAACAAAGAAGAAATTTTTCAAATCGGACTCCTAGAAGTACAGATATTGACAAAAATAAGATGTACATTTACGCCCCCTGGCGTAGAAACCATTCATTATTTTAAGAAAAAAATGTTTCTAAAAGGTTTGTCGACATGAGTAGTATCGGTCAACAAACGACTTTTTTTCAATCCATATTTTAGAAGCTAATAATTTGCTGCAAATACATCAGAAGTGGAAATTAAGACTTGCGTCACCTGGTGGCCAAAGCCTTTTTTACAAAAATTAGAAATTATGTGCAAACGGTTTCCCATCACGAGCGGCATCCGGTGCAGAAAGAATTTTTCAAATTGGAGATTTAGATGCAGAGATATAGGAGGAAACGCAATTTACCTCTACGCCCCCTAGCGGAAAGTCTACGAATTACTTGAAAATTTTGAAAATATATGAAAAACATGTCACACTGGAAACATTATCCAACAAAGAAGGAATTTTTCAAACCGGACTCCTAGAAGTAGAGATATTGACAAAAATAAGATATACATCTACACCCCTGGCGGAGAAACCGTGGAATATTTTAAGAAGAAAATATTCCGAAAAGGTTTATCAATGTGAGTGTCATCAGTCCAGGAAATAATTTTTTCAATCGATATTTTAGAAGCTCAGATTTTATGGCAAATACATCAGAAGCAAAAATTAACACTTACGCCCCCTGGTGGCCAAAGTATTCTTTACCAAAAATTTGAAATTATATGCAAAAGATATTCCATCAGCAGGTGTATCCGCTGAAGAAAAAAATTTTCAAATCGGAGTTTTAGAAGAAGAGTTATTGGGGAAAATGTAATTTACTTTTACGCCCCCTAACAGAAAATCTATGCGTAATTTGAAAAAAGTAACTATATCTAAAATACTCTTCGACGTAAATGGAATCGAAAGATAAAAGAATTTTTTCAATCGAATGTTCAGAAGCAAATATGTGGAATAAAACATACACTGGCGGAAAGTGAAAAAAGAACACCAAGAAGGAATTGTAGGACGATCATGAAATTTACATATGTTAATGGGGTCGAGTTTACGTAGGTGTGATGTTAATTTTGGGACCAACCGGTGAGCGCTTACGCTACAGCACGGCATAATATGCAAATTATCGTCGGTGGTATTTAAGGAGTACTGCGAAGTGAATGTAATCAGTCGTCGGCGTATGGACACGTGCGAAGACCCTGAAGAAGCTGCAATGCCTGGACATGGAAGACGTGTACGATTTCAGCAGTTATCGGACTTTGAGCGAGGTCGTCGAGTCGGACTCCACGAGGCCGGGTGGTCGTATCGTCGTATTGCGGAGCGAATTGGACGGGAAGTATCGGTGGTGGTACGATGGTGGCGTAGATGGTCCGAGGAACATTCCCACACGAGAAGACGTGGAACCAGGAATCACAGACGACTGATGAGCGGACCGATCGACGCATAAGAAGAGCTGCGTTGTCAAGCAGAACATCTATTGCGACGCAAATCCGAGCTGCCATTGCACCTGAGGTGACTGTGCGAACAATCCGCAACGGTCTACTGGATGCAGGACCACGTGCACGTGTGCCTCTGGCATGTGTACCTCTGACTCCAGCCCACCGTCAGGAATGGCTGCAGTGGTGTCGCCAACGTCTGCACTGGAGAACGCAATGGCGATCTGTCGTATTCAGCGATGAAAGCAGATTCTGCTTGGGAGCCACCGATGGCCGTATGCGTGTTCGCAGACGCACAGGGGAGCGTCTCCACCCTTCTTGCATCCGCCAGCGACACTCCTGGTTTGGGGAGCGATCAGCTGTCACTCCCGGACACAACTAGTGTTTGTACCGGGTACGTTAAACAGCACCTCCTACATCAACAACATCATTCAGCCCGTTGTTTTAACATTTGTAAGGTCGGTCCATCGTGGTGTTTTCCAGCAAGATAACGCACGCCCACACACGGCACGTGCAACGCAACATGCACTTCAGGGTGTGAGACAACTTTCATGGCCTGCACGTTCACCGGATTTGTCCCCCATTGAGCACGTTTGGGATTTTATGGGACAACGACTTATCCGGTCTCCACAGCCAGCCAATACCATCCCTTATTTACGCGTCCAGGTTGAGGATGCTTGGAACTCAATACCCGAAACTTACATCCAACATCTGTACGACAGACTCCATGCCAGAATTGCACAGTGTGACGCAGTTAAAGGCGGTTCAACCTCGTACTAATCATCTAATCATGTTACATGGAAATGTTATTTTTCAGTTTACCAGCAAATACAGCTGTATTTTGCCATAATGTTTTGATCACGTTATCCTCTGTATTTCGTTATTATGCTGTATAAATTTCGTTGGTATCAGACGTCTCCTTCTTGGTGTTCTTTTTTCACTTTCCGCCAGTGTATATTTGAATTCAACATTATCTGCATTTGCGCCCTCTAGCGGCGAAATTGTACATCGTAAAAAAAAACGGAATGAAGAATCATCATTCGCATATTTCAAGCTTCCCAATGCAAAAAGAATTTTTCAAATCTGACTAATAGTTGGAGAGATATCGTGGGTACAGACTAGAGCTGAGACGGGCTGAGCCAGATTCCGAAAGCCCGAACCAGAGCCCTGGCCGCCGCCCCGGTGGCCCAGTGGTCTAGGCGATGGCCTCTGATTATTCGGCCGAAAGGGGTCCGGGTTTGAATCCCGGTGAGGCATGGATGTTGTGTTTGTCTTACGTCACTGGCTCTCTCTCTCTCTTCCCTGGAACCAGTGACCCTAAATTGGGGACGGGCGACTGCTTATATATAGCCCATTGAGTTGCTCACGGTGGTCGCTAAACAACCAATAAAAAAAAAAAAAAGCTCGGGCTGTCGAATATTTACTGCGGTTCGAGCTCGGGCTCTTAGAGAGAGGGAGAGCGAGATCATTTTTTTTTTTATATTTAAATGTGATTTTATATGATTTAGCAAATGAGACACTTTACAGTTGGTAAAGGGAATTCTTCGGCAACTGTTTCTGGCTGTGGAGCGGGCACTCGAGATGGCTATACTAATTCCGGGCTTGTGTAGAAAATGCCATAGGCCACGCATTGTGTTTCTGCAGAGAAGAAAAAGCTTTATTCAAGAACAATAGATATTGGATAGTTGATAGCATGGCGACGATAATTTACCCCGCTATCTCCACGCAGTAGCTCCCTGCTAATTATATTTAGCAACGTACATATTGCAACACATTATGGCGAAATAATGTTAGCATTATTCGAGCAACAAACAATTGCAGCATTGCCCGATCATTTTCGATGTCCGGCCGCCCGAAGCGCTTCAGGTGGAAACGAACGATCAAAGAAAATCGTACGGTTACACTGTAAAAATAGATAGAGGTCCCTTCCCCACTCGCCCATTTGAGAAATACATTAATTAATTGCAGGAGGAGGAGAGAGTGGAAGTGTGAAAAAGCAGATGTTTTTTATTAATGGTTGAATAGGTTAGCCAATTTTCGGGCTCGTTCGGGCCCGGGCTCTATCTTGCAATATAAAATTCAGGCTAGGATGGGCTCGGGCTGATATATCGCTGGCTCGGGCTCCGAAAATTGAGCCCGAACTCAGCTCTAGTACAGACGGACGGACGGACGGACAAACCGGTAACATAAGCACGATCCTTTTTTACAAAAGACGTGCTAAAAAGATGGAAAGTTGAAATAATCCCTTACAGTTTGAAGACTAGAACGCCTTTATTGGCACTTGTTGCAGGAACATCAGTTGATGAGCTTAAGTTAGTTGTGCACGAACAATTCACGAAGCTTTTATTTACAACCTAATGACGAAACTTGAAAGATCATGAATAATGTTGGTTAAAAAGGAATTCGCAGAGGTAATTAAATCTCTCGCCAATGTAGTCGAAGTCAGTTAAATTAACAGGCGAGATCACCTCTCACATTTGACATCACGCCACTTCTTTCTATCACCGCTGCCTGACCCGAATGTCCACCAGTTTTGTCGCATGTAAGAGAAAAACTTGGAGTTCAGACATGACATTAATTTTTGGAAAATGTAAAGAGAGATAACCAAAATGTATACATAACAGAGAGTAAACAGAAACGGAAAGATACATAGATAGTATACGCCATAAGCTCTTTACCAAATATATCAGTAACATTTGAGGTATCAACGACACCGATATCTTGAGTAATATGGCTTGTAAACTTTTTCCTGATCGACCTACGTGAAACTTTATCAGCAAAAGTAAAGTATTGTGTATTTTTTTCAGCATAAATACAATTTCTTTATATGGAGACCATCCAATCCAAATTATCGAGATATGCCAGCATATTCTCATACAGATATTTCTTGAACTTAAACTTTTTTTAATCCTAAATACAGAAACCTAAGAGAAACCTAGTGCCCTTAATTTAGGGTCATTGGACGCAAGAAGGGACGGAAATAAAAACGAATGCATGATATTATCTTATTCGTCACTTTAGTGATATTATATCAAAAAATAGTTCATTGTGCTAGTTCCACTGTGTAAATGCTGACACAAGACGTTTGTTTACCTAGAGTCAAATAATTTAGTTTCCTTTAGCTCCTTTTAAGGGCCTGGCTGAAAAACAAATTACACATTTCACTCATAATGTTTAGAATGATCTCTGAAGCAAAGCAGGTTTTCAAGATGATATGTATGCTTGCTCACAAAACCGTACATCTCCTTTTTTAGCACGTCTTTTGTAAAAAAAGATCGTACTTATGTTACCGGTTTGTCCGTCCGTCCGTCCGCCCGTTTGTACCCTCACTTTCTCTGCAACTATTAGTCCGATTTAAAAAATTATTTTTGCATTGGGAAGCTTGAAATATGCGAATGATGATCCTTCGTTTCGTTTTTTTTTATGATGTACAATTTCTCCGCTAGAGGGTGTAAATTCAGATGACGTCGAATTCAAAAATACGTTTTATTCCACATATTTGCTTCTAAACATCCGATTAAAACAATTCTTTTATCTTTCGCTTCCATTTATGTCGAATAGTATTTTAGATATAGTTACTTTTTCAAATTACGCATAGATTTCCCGCTAGGGGGCGTAAAAGAAAATTCATTTTTCCCTATAACTCTTCTTCTAAAACTCCGATTTGAAATTTTTTTGCTTCAGCTAATGCACCTCATGATGGAAATTTTTTTGCATGCAATTTCAAATTTTTGGTAAAGAATACTTTAGCCACCAGGGGGCGTGTGTGTTAATTTTTGCTTCTGATGTATTTGCCATAAAACCTGAGCTTCTAAAATATCAATTGAAAAAATTATTTCGTGGACTGATGCCACTCACATCAATAAACCTTTCTGGAATATTTTCTTCTTAAAATATTTCACAGTTTCTCCGCCAGGGGGCGTAGATGTATATTTTATTTTTGTCAATATCTCTACTTCTAGGAGTCCGATTTGAAAAATTCCTTCTTTGTTGGATCGTGTTTCCAGTGTGACATGTTTTTCACATAATTTCAAAATTTTCAAGTAATTTGTAGACTTTCCGCTAGGGGGCGTAAAGGTAAATTACCTTCCCCCCTACAACCCTGCTTCTAAATCTCCTATTTGAAAAATTCTCTCTGCACCAGATGCAGCTCCTGATGGGAAATCCTTTGTACATGATTTATAATGTTTGTAAAAAATGGTTTGGCCACCAGTTGGCGTAAGTCTTAATTTCCGATTTTGATGTATTTGCAGCAAAATATGAGCTTCTAAAATCTCGACTGAAAAAAAAGTCGTTTTGTTGACCGATGCTGCTCATGTCGACAACCGTATTAGGAACATTTTCTGCTTGAAATAATGCATGGTTTCTACGCCAGGGAGCGTAGACGTATATCTTACTTTTGTCAATATCTCTACTTCTTGGAGACCGATTTGAAAAATTCCATCTTTGTTGGATGGTGTTTCCAATGCGAAATGTTTTTCCTATAAATTCAAAATTTTCAAGTAAATCATAGACTTTCCGCTAGGGGGCACAAAGGTAAATTGCGTTTTCTGCATTATTTCTGGTTCTAAAACTCCGATTTGAAAAATTCTTCCTGTATCGCATACAAGACCTGATCGAAAATATTTTTCACATAATTTCTGATGTTTGGTAAAGAATGGGTTGGCCACCAGGGTCATAAGTGCTAATTTCTGCTTCTGATGTATTTGTAGCAAAATCTGGGCTCCTGAAAACTCGACTAATTTTTTTTTTCTTGGACCGATACCGCTCATATGGAAAAACCTTTTGGAATACCTTCTTCCTAAAATAATGCATGGTTTCCCCACCAGGGGACGTAAAAGCCACATCTTAGTTTTGTCGATATCTCTGTTTCTAAGTGTCCGATATGAAAAATTATTTCTATGTTGGAGAGCGTTTCCTGTGTGAAATGTTTCTCATATAAATTCATGTTTTTCTTAACGCACAAGTCTGCAACCATAGGGCGTAAGCTAACGATTCCGTTTACAGTAATATCCGAGGAATTAAAAACCCGATTGAAAAACTTCTTTCTTCCGTCATATACTTTTGTTTTCCATACCGGCTCCATTGACTTTGAATAGCTTTGATAAATTTAATTTGCGTCAGAACGGATTCAAAAGACGTGCTTATTACACCCGAAAATCGGTGTCATCTTTCTGGTATTTTTTTATTGGGGTTTAACGACCACCGTGAACAACTCAATGTGCCATATGCAAAAGTCGTTCACCTTTGAACGCGTACACGACCGTTAGACGCTCCCAAGCAGAATCGGTTTTTATCACTAAAGACCACTGACCGCAATTCTTCCCTCCAATGAACTCTTTCTTGACACCAACGCAAACGTACTCCAAGGTGACCAGGGGTCGGTGGTAACCCTGCCAGCGGCACGCGTGCCCGTAGTCCTGCTTCCAACAAACGATTCCATATCGTTCTGGTAGACAGACACCCTTGGTATAATATAGGATCGAATTTGTGATGACGTAGCCGTCCGCTCTGCCGACGCCGCACTCCTGATATGCCGATCCTCTCGTGCGTCCGTAAATCTGTGTTGCCCGGACCCACGTCTGCGATTGAGCGAATGCTCCCCTGACCACCGACGCTACCATCTTACCACGGCCGATTCCTCTCGTCCCACTTGGTCCGCAATTTGACGGAAGGACCAATCTCCTTCCCGCCGACCCACTGTGCGGCCTCACTCGTACTCCGATAACTGAACAAATGTTGCGCTCCTGCGTCGTCCAGGCACAGTCGTTTCTTCAACAAGCACTGAACAACACCACACCAGACGAACTACTTCGTTCTGAACGTCCTAGTCCGTAAATACGATCTTCGTTCATTTGCATGTTATCGTCCGCAGTGACGTCATTATTTCATTCAATGACATTCCAACTTGGATCACAGTTTCTGACGCCCTTTACAATTAGTATATTTATAATATGACGTTCCTACTGGCATTCCTTCTGGGTGCCCTTTTTTCACTTTCCGGCAGTGTATGTTTTGAAAACATGCGTAACAATAACACGTGGGATGATAGTTAAAGAGGAAAACCTATCAGTGACAATCTAAGAGTGACAACCTATCATTAAAGAGGACAACCAATCTTTCTCGGCGTCGACCCTAGTCAGAAGCTGCACCGGATGCAGTGTGTCATCAGCATTTCGGGGAACAAATAAAGTGCAAAGGACCCAAAGACTTCTGGCGGAAGAACGTGAGCCGGTGTTGATGCTTTTCTTGTAATTGTTCCCAAAACAGTGTATTTCTTGTATAATACCACTGATTCAACAGTAGTTCGGCTCTGCTCGTCCTAGTAGGTCCAATATCATCAAGATTTAGGCTCCAATCAGGGGGAAAATATGGAATTATATCTTCTGCGAGATTCATATTCCTACATGGATGTGTTTTCTGTTAGTTTCCATCCACATGAAATTAAAAAAATTATTAAAGAAATTTTCGGTGAATTGCAAAGGAATCTTTCTCTTTCTTGTGATTTCACTAATCATGTGATATCAAAGCCTGGAAGAAATCTATCTTTGATTTAGAGTTGCTGTCTCCATGAAAACCAAGGAAACCAAACCGAAGTGCGTATGTGAGTGATTGAGGGTTTAACGACCACCGTGAGCAACTCAACGGCAGTCGCCCGTCCCTAATTTAGGGCCACTTGTTACAGGGAAGGGAAAGAGCCAGTGTCGTAAGATAAACACAACATCCATGCCTCACCGGGATTCGAACTCGGACCCATGAGGATGAATGATCATAAGCCAGCGCTTAGACCACTGCCCCATCGGGGCTGCCCAAACCGAAGAATAACCACAATATTGCAGCGCCCCGTACATTGTAACTCAGACCCCTGGTGAAGGATACTGTTGCATCTGGTCAATGAGCGATGTGTTACAGCATTATCACAGATGAAGATGCAATTAGCATGCATATGTAAAGACCTACCTTCTTCCAAAAACCACGAAACCTTTTGTTAAAGGGTTAATCCAGCATTCATCATGTTGGCTCCAGTGACCTGGAACGAAAAACGTGCACTTGGTTAAAAACATGTAATGAAAACTTATTCTGAAATTTGAATGTCTTACGTCATTTCCAAAAATTTGTTATTCTTTAACTGTTCATAATTTCCTCTGAGTAAATTCCCAGTTTATGCTCTAATGAGTGGAGGGTACATCGATTACTCCAATCCTTGGGGTCTCTAACCGCAACTAATCACACAAAACGTGAAAAATTGATATATGAGGACAGAAGACGATCGTTAAAGAAAGTTCTGCAATACTCCTTCTGCAGTATGTTTCACCTGCAAGAGAATTAAGTGCAGTTTTTATGTTAATCTCCCACTTTTCCCTTCATCTCGATTTTTACCTTCTTGTGCGTTTGTTTAGGTATGCTACTGGCTAATTATGTGCCCAGTGGTGACGGAAAGAATTGGGTATTGTAGAAAAAATAAGCACGTAGCCCCGATAGGAAATTGTAAAAGAAGTTACTATTGATGTATTTTATTCCTATTCAATAACACACAGCTAAAGCATCAGAGAATAAATAATTTTTAACTGATCTTGGGGTGAAATGCTTAAAATATTTTCATTAAGAACTGTATGCTTATTTGAGAACATAATGCGCACTAATCGTGTATTAGTTGAAGTAGGCACACGCGAACACTGTACTACTATAGCATAACGTTTTCACTAGCGCACATTTGCTTGCAGGTACAGATGTTTCCAAAAATACTGACGATCCATTTTAATCATTTCTACCTTCTTCACGAAATAAGTTAAGTCAGTAAGAAATACACCACATCGCTACTCTGGGGGCCACTCACATCTTCCACTCGCAAATTCTCTTAAAATTTTTGAGGCTTCGAGAGAGTTCTCGAATGTATGGACGATTTCTGCTCTGCTCGCGTGGAGTACGTCACTAAAAGGGAACAGCTAAGGTGTACCTTCTTGCAGCACAAGTCGCTTTTTCTCGCAGCACATCTAGATTGGCTCTTGAAGTTCGCATAAAAGGAAAATAGTATTTCTACTCCAAAACAGTGATGACGCCAGTTGCTCAGAACTGGGTGGGCTATTATGGGAGGAGGGCACACATTCTGAAGTGTTTGGCAGAAATGTTGGCAAAAACTTCCGTTTACGTTTATTTTGCCCTACGCTGCTAATGTTATCCCTAATATAAAAAAGTTTTAAAGTGAATATTGTAAATAGTATTTATTCAATGTATGTAGTACGGGAACCATGGATACGAATCTCTATGGCAAGTTACTATTTTTTCGCAGTTTTAGCTTTCTTAGTTTTTTTTTTTTTTTCGTGTTTTTCCTTTCATAAGGCTGTTTATGAATTTTAGTTTGTAGCCTGACAAGTAATCTCTCTCTCTCTCTCTTTCTCATGGTTTAAAACTATAATTATAAAAATGGTATGTTTCTACTACTATCTCAAAAATTCGTTCAGAGGACTCCCTCCTTTCCCATAAGTACAAACGCTGAATTTCACAAAGAATTCATTTATACACTGAGTGGCCACTTTATTATGACCACATGACAGTTTTAAGCAAATGAGCTATGACTGCACACTGTTGCCGTCAGAGGGCGAGGCTAGTATAAAAAGGGAAAGCTTAGTGCTTGCGACAGTAGTAGAAGTGATTTTTGGGTGACAAGATGGGTAAAAAATGCGATTTGACGGACTTTCAACGTGGGATGATTGTAGGAGCTCGGAGCCATGGAGCGAGTATCACCGAAACCGCCGCATTCGTGAAATTTTCCAGAGCAGCAGTTGTTAAAGTGTTTAAAGACTGGACTGTCAGCCGAAAACCTGGGTTTCTACGTGCAACGTGTGGTCGTCATCGACTAGTGACTGCTCTTGCGGAACGGAGAGTGTCCAGACTGGTAACAGACAACAGAAGGGCAACAGTGCAGCAAATTACAAACCATCTTAATCAAGGATCCCCTCAAATGATCTCTGCATGCACTGTTCGCCGTACACTGAATCGGATGGGATATGGCAGCCGAAGGCTTGTTCGAAGACCTTTACTATATGCAGTTAACAAGAGAAAACGTCTCCAGTTCGTACAGGAGCACAAGGATTGGACAGTCGATAATTAGAAACAAATCATGTGGTCTGATGAATCGCATTTTCAGTTGAACTATGCCGATGGCCGTGTGCGAATTTGGCGGAAACAGCACGAAAGCATGGACCCCAAATGCATTGCTACAACCCTTCAAGCTGGTGGATGCAACGTTATGGTTTGCGAAATGTTTTCCTGTCATGCTTTGGGACCTTTAATTCGTGTTGATCAACGTCTGACTGGCACATCATATCTAAACATCGTTGCGGACCAAGTGCATCCTGTCATGTGGATGGTTTATCCCAATGGCGATGGATACTTTCAACAAGATAATGCGTCCTGCCATAGTGTTCGAATTGTACAGGATTGGTTTCAGGAACATGCCGGTGAGTTTACTTTGCTTAGGTGGCCCTCACACTCTCCATATCTCAACCCCATTGAGAATTTGTGGGATGAAATTGAACGAGCCATCAGACAGCTGGATCCACAACCCTGCAATCTCACACTCCTGGAAAGTGCTATTCATCAAGCATGGTCTCAGATTCCATAAACCACCTATCAACATCTCGTGGAGTCCATGACACGAAGAATCGACGCAGTGTTAAAAGCAAAATGTGGCCTAACGAAGTACTGAGGGGTGGTCATAATAAAGTGGCCACTCAGTGTAAAACAAAATTTTGGTGAATTCGAGAAATTCACATATATTTATCCAAGTTTCCTAGAATCTTAGATGGTTGCACCCGCCATATGTTACAACTGCCTAAATATTTGAGGGGGGGGGGGGCTCAAAGAAAAGTTGGATAGCCCACCTATAGCGTCATGCTTGCTCCAAAACCAAGGGTGGTAAAGTAAATATTTTTAAAAGCTCTAGGGATACGAACTTCCTTCCGCAAAATACCGACACAGGGTTTTTATTTCTTCCATTTAACTGAAATTTTAATGTTGCAGCCTCTATTTTGTCTTTGCAACTTCACCCTATAAGGTGACGAACATCGAATTTCTATGAGTCACACGACTATTGTACGTAGTACATCGCAATTGTAGTAATTAAACTTATACCTCAACTATTTTTATACTAATCGTTCATTTTCACTTGGTAGAAAAGAAAAATCATTAATATTCGATATGCATAGATCCGGTGCAGCACAGACGAAAATTTCGAATCTTGGGACGAAATTAAATTGGTATCTGTACGTGTTTCAAAACCGATAGTTGTAATCCTTACAAGAACTGATAGACACGACACAGTTTGTTAGTACTCTAAATATCTTGTCAATATCGATTATGACACATAGTGTCGCTCATAATTTTCTGAAGTTACTGGCTATACAAAAAGAGGAGAACCAAAACCTTAGAGTAAATATAACAGTAATGCGTGACCCAAGACATATCCCCTCAGCAACAGAGATTAGTGTATCAACATGACGGCCAATCAGTTACCTTTTCTGTGTTCTTTCGTTTATTTCCGTGATTAACGGTCCTTATGAGCACCTAAACTATAGATTTTCGCCTGTCTCTAATTTAGGGCCACTGCTTCCAGGAAAGGGACAGAACTAGAGTTGATAAGCAAGCACACCTCTCATGCCTCATCCGGGACTTTAGGCCAGACCCAGCTCGGACGATTAGCCAGAATACTGCGGTTGTGATAACAAGGCTACAGGGAAAGCAACAGGCTGCTACCATCTCATCTTCTTTGTTTTCTACAGAGGCTTGCCGAATGTACCATAGATACAGATTTGTCGCTAACTGTAAGCAAAGAAAGTTCCAACTTCTTTGCATTGGTTAATCATGTCAGAATCCATTAATTCTTGCCCTTCATTTTATCATTTCGTTTTATTTTTTTGTCATTCACTCTGTGTGCGATGGTTCTCAGGCATCCGTTTATACCATTTTTATGGCACTAAGTTCACGAAATGCTTGCCCCGATCCTCAAAGGTAGGGTGTGTTATTTTGTTTTCTCTGGAGAAGAATAAAAAATAACATAAAAATCTTATGAGCTTCATTTTATTCTTGAATGAGCTAAAGTATAGGTTAAATATCACTAAACATAGCTAAGTTTTGGAGATTCGAACGTTCTGACTCCACTTGACGTGTAACTTCATCATCTACCAATTTGGTTGCAACGACTCCAGTTGACTGATAGCTGAGCTCCAAAAGCACAGGATCGCTGTATTACTAATCCCCACAGCTGGGGCATTATTCCAAAATACCCTCAAAAGCATGCATTTAGGGGTATTTATAGAATACTTTAAAAAAAATGTCTTTTTATTTTGTGTCTTTTTAAATGGTATCCATCACTCAGCACTGCTGTTTCACAATCCTTTTCGTAATCATAGTATTCATCTTTTATAAAAAGGATTCTCTTGTACCACTACATTTTAAATAACACATTCCACTATTTAGGGAATTTTTGTTTTCAGTGCCGTTCAACACTTCTCTCCCTATGGTATCTGCATTCATGCAATCTAATCTCCTCCGCGCCTAAACACAAGCTTAAAAAAATGCATCTTTCACCCTTGCTGCACTTACAATTTCTCTTTCAATGATATTTATGTTTATTTCATTAAATCTAAATCAAGTAATCTTAAAAGAGACAAGAAGTGAGAGTAAATTTAAAGCTAATACTAACATTGATTATATGGTAGTTCTTAATATTCAACTGTAAATAAAAAATTTCAAAGGGTCAGTGCACTTACCTGGATATTTCGATAAGTAAGAAGATTGGTACTTTTCTTTGTCTGGATCATCATAGAGGCAAATTGGCAAAGATGGCAGGGGATTGGCTATAACCATATCCCCTCTTTTACCGATTACATAGTTCCCTGAAAAGAAATTTAAGTCTATGAACACTATGATTAGATCATTTGAATATTTAATTTCTTTTTTTTTATGAATTTGCTTAGTTTCTTTGGTTTTTTTTTATTGAGAGTTTAACGACCACCGTGAGCAACTCAGTGGGCTATAAGCAGTCGCCCATCCCTAATTTAGGGCCACTGGTTCCAGGGAAGTGAGAGAGCCAGCACCTTAAGACAAACACAACATACATGTTTCACCGGGATTTGAACTCGGACCTATCTCGGACGAATGATCAGAAGCCATTGCTTAAGTTTAACAACTCAAAGTGATCAGAGAGTGCTTTCCGGGATTCTCAGTTATTTGTCGTCACGTGATAATCAATTTTCAAACTGAAAATCATGACAAAAGTCTTGCTCCCTTTGAAAATTTAAGTTGTATGCGAGTTAGCCTAAGTGTTGGCTTCAGACCATTCGTCCGAGATGGGTCCGGATTCGAAGTACGGTGAAGCATGGATGGTGTGTTTGTCTTTCGGCACTGGCTGTCTCTGTCCCTCCGTTATTTGAAGCTGCCTCTTCCCCGTCTTATTTTGGTTTTCATTTAAATATAAAAGGATAATACATGCAATTATTTCATTCGAGTTGACCGTATTATGACAAATTTTAAGTTTTGAACGTTTTAAAAAACTCGTCGAATTTGTTTACCTTTTGCGGTTTTTTTTTCGTTTTTTTTGGAGGTTTAACGACGACCGTGAGCAACTCGACGGGCTATGAGCAGTAGCCCGTCCCTATTTTAGGGTCAGTGATCCCAGGGATGGGAGAGAACACAACGTCCATGCCTCACCCGGATTCGAATCCGGACCCAACTCGGAAGAATGGTTAGAAGCCAGAGTTTAGACCACTGCACTGCCGGGGCGACCCTGTAGCGTTTGACTGCCTGAAGTTGGCTAAAGTGCATGTACGCGTTTCAGAGCTCATAGACCTTAATTCATCTTCACCAGTCACTTTATTCCGAATAGTGTTGTTTTATCGGTTTCACCCGTCGGGATTCGACGGTAAGTGGCTTCATGTACCTATTAACTCTATACATGTACATTTTAATTCGGTGTTATTCTCCGAAGGCTTTCTAAATGGCAGCCTCCAGCACCCTGACTCATGCTCCTGGTGAAACGAATGTACGTCATCTTTCTGCTGCTTCACACGATCAGGCTTTTCGACTTGGCGACTACCCAGCGTCTACCACACCGACCTTTCCCGTTAGGACTGTGCTTTCCTCACTCATGAAATCGTCACAGTCTGCTCATCCTAACGAGATGGCTGCACATCCTGCCTTGCAATTAGGGATCATCCGTCCGGAGGATGTTTCTTAAACTTCTCTTATATCTACGGCTACTCTACATCCTTCAAATACAACAGCGACGCCAATGGATTCTTCTAATCTTATTTAGGCAGCTGAGACTGCCATCACTTGTTTTACTTTACTTGATCTTATGGATTCTGATGTTGCGTTCCACTCCTTTGGAAAACATCATCGGAGTACGATTTCTCCTATCCTCTCCTTGCCCCACGGTACCAACATGCTAAACGTAGAAGTGTTAATACTTCTACTACTACTACTACACTGGTGTGCAAAAAATAAGGACGAAGAGGAGAGATAAGCATAACAGCGGAACGAGCAGGCAGAACGGACCGAAAGACCACCCAGGAGATAGACTAGAGTCCGGTATGTAGGGTATGCGCATATATGCAGTATGACGTCGGGGGGGAGTGTCGACAGGGTATAAAGCACATGGACCGTGTACGCTCAGCAATTCGGTGAAAGCTATTGCACGGTGTACATCGGTTTGAACGACGTCGAGTTGCTCTCACCGGGTGATATGGCCAACAGACAATTCAGTAGACGACATCTGGATGACTTTACCCGAGGTCGCGTCATTCGGAAGTTGGAAGAATGTCGAAGTGTGACTAGTGTGGCCGAGGAGTTCGGGATCGCTCACAGCATCGTTTCACGAGCTTGGAGAGCATTTCAAACGACATGAACAGCTGTCCGAGAGTTTAGCAATGGTCGTCCACGAGTAATCACGGCGGCGGACAACCGGTATATTGTCCTACAGGCAAGAAGAAGATACAGACGGCAGACAGCGGGAGAAATCGCAAGGCACCAACAGAAAACTAGGCGTCCGTTATCGCGTTTTACCGCGGCCAGGAGGCTGCACAAAGGTGGTCTATTTGCACGACGACCAGTACGGTGTACATCGGTTTGATTAACGCCTGCTCATCGGAGACTGCGGTTTCTGTGGTGTCAGGAACACAAGAACCGGACATATCAGCAATGGGGTCGAGTTCTCTTTACGGATGAGAGCCGATTTAGTCTGACGAGCGATTCTGGACGTATACACATCTGGGGAGAGCCGGGAACACGCAATCACACCTCCAACATCATCGAAAGGGACCGGTTTTGAGGTGGCGGAGTTCTCGTTTGGGGCGGTGTCATGCTTGGCAGCCGTACAGACCTCCACATCTTCCAAGGAGGTTCAGTCACTGGTGTCCGCTATTGTACCGGGGTTTTCCTGATTCACGTGCGTCTGTTTAGAGATGCTATGGGTACTGAGTTCCTCTTCATGGACAACAACGCTACACCTCATCGTACAGTGGCTGTCGCAGAGCTGTTGGAGAGTGAAGATATTCAACGCATGGATTAGCCGCAAGGTCCCCGGACCTAAATCCAATGGAACACGTGTGTGACTTTCTCGGGAGACGCTTGACAGCACGTCACTAGCCTCCAGCAACGATTCCGCAGCTTCGATTGGCGCTACAAGAGAGGAATGGGCCGCGATGCCTCAACAACTCCTTGACAACTTGACAA
This sequence comes from Macrothele yani, assembly GCA_039090855.1. NCBI lineage: Eukaryota > Metazoa > Arthropoda > Arachnida > Araneae > Macrothelidae > Macrothele > Macrothele yani. The sequence continues at coordinate 117,007,544 of CM076990.1, forward strand.
CCTCGTCCTCAGCATGGACAGACGTTGCAAATCCTGCAACGCAGTCAAGTGTGATCATATCCCCTACTAAAGACTGGATTTTTTTGGCAGCCGCCTATCACATGAACGTTTATGTCTTCTGTCCTGTTGTGCTCGAATCTACCTTTTCAATGAAGTGCCTTTGTATCCTTTGGATTCCTTGTTTGGACAGTTTTGCTCACTTGTCCCATATTCTTACATCTTGGGGATCTTATGGTATGATTTGAGTCGATGTGGAGCACTTCTGCACGACGTTACATTCGAAAAACCGTCTCGTCCTTAATTTTTGCACGCCAGTGTACATGTTTCAAGACTCCTTCGACACCTGCTACAACTACTTGTATTAGTTATGCTGCAGCTACTGAGGGTCAATGTCATTCTGACCAGCCGTCCTCCCTCTCAGCTGTCCTTTACCTCCACATCAGGCACGAAAGTCACTTCTCTTACCGATAGAAAAATTTCTGTTTCGATTGCCGAAAGTCTCTACTTTCGGACGCTATCTTATGGATTTACTTAATAAAAGAGTTTTGTTTCATGTCTTACCTGCAAAATCTAAAGCATCTCACCCTATAAGTGACGAACATCGAATTTCTACGAGTCACGCGATTATTGTACGTAGTATATCTCAATTGTAGGAATTAAACTTGTACCTTAACTATTTTTATACTAATCGTTCATTTGCACTTAGCATTAGATGTTGTGGATCAAAGGTACGAAAGCAAAGATTAATCTAAAGATTTAATCACCAATGGCAGCTGCTCACAAAGAGGTGTAGTTGCATATTTGTCCACTCCTACTGCCACAGGACGTGTCCTACATGTCGGAATTGGTATCTGGACACATCACCTCATCACTTCACATTTAACACAAAAACCAGTTACTTTGACTTTTTATCCCGTCCCTCCAGAAGTGCCCGAGTGATGTTCTCAGCTTTGCGGTTTCTCTTGCTTGCAAAGTGGTAGTCGGACCAGTACACCCGCTTCCATCTGCGCCTAAAGTTTCTCGTTTTTGTTTTAATATCAAGAGATTACGATACCAGTTGAGAGTCATTTTCCAGACAGATTAGGAGTTTACCGCCCTCCTCACTGAGTGTACAGTGGCATGTGGCTACCATATTGTATATTTTACTATTTTAATTGGTGTCACTGTTCGGCTGTTGGCCACATTCACTCTCGGTGCCCACAACTTGCCAACCTTATTTTTCGGCCAGACTCTACACCAATGAATATTAAACCTTTGAAGACAACGCCTACTTCTCATCATCCGACTTCTCACCAGAGTTCATCTCCTTCTTGAAATCATTGGTTTATTCCGGTGGTTTTGTTTAACCATCACCTCCGCTCGTTCTGTTGTCGCTCTTCCATTTACCTTGGCACAATTAATACAGCTCTCTACCTTATCTACCACCATGACCACTGCGGATACATTATCTCATCCAGGTGATCTTCACAGTGGTTTCCACGTTTCCGACTCTGTGCTTAATTACCCTCCAGATCCTGTTCATCAATGCGATCCTACTGAGGAACCGTCTTTCAGTGCAGCCCAACACCCAGATCTTCCGGCTGGGTCTCCGTGTCAAAACGCTTCCACTTTTCAGGATCAGGATTCAGCTACTGCTCTTCTCCTCATAGATGCTCCTGCTCACGATTCTGTCCGTAAGTCAGCTCGATAACGAACTCGCACCCGCTCTTGTCCAAATCAGAGTTCTGATTCGGAAAGTAATCCCACATCTGGTGATGCAGTTTCCTCATGTGACGATCGACCTTTCAACCCAACCACACTAACACGAGCTCGGTCTCGTTCGTCTCACAGTGCTTTTGCAACTCTTACCCAACAAGACCTTCAAGCACTATTGAATAAATGGACGATATCATCACTCTTCCCACGTTATTTTTTAAACAACGCATAGCGACTGAAAAATTGTATTCCGGCACTGCTGGGATCGAACCCCAGAACTCTCGATAACTAGCCGAGTGCGTTCGAATTTACGCTACAGCGCCAACAATTCTCAGCGCCATGCGTGGTTTATCAGTCAGCATCTGACTACACGAATACGTATTGATGGTCTCAGCAACTGAGATGTCGTCATCTGGTGGCATTTAACGCAACAGCTATTTTAATTGTAGCTGATAAATTCAAAGGGCGATAGAAATGGTAAATATATATCAAATACGTGGAGATAATGTAAATGGACGATATCATCACTCTTCCCACGTTATTTTTTAAACAACGCATAGCGACTGAAAAAACGTGGGAAGAGTGATGATATCGTCCATTTACATTATCTCCACGTATTTGATATATATTCACTATTGAATAAGATGCCTCCTATTACAGGACCTTTGATAAGTTATGTATGACTTTTGACTCCAAAATAGAGGGTTTCACTTTCACTAGAGATTTATTCCTTCAATTTCAAGTTCTTCCACAACAAATTTTATCTCATGTCAACGCCATTCTAGACTGGCTTTATATTTTAAAAAACTACACCTCTTGTTTGAAACTGGTGCTTCCTTTCTACAAAATTGGTATCAAGGTCTCACTCACTCGTACAGTCACAAATTTTCTATTCTGTTTACGTTGACCAGCTTGCCTAGGACAAACCTTAACTAGGGGAGTTTCACCATTCTCTTTTTTACAAATATTATGTTTTTCAAAAAAATCTTGTGTAATAAGTAAGTGTACTATTCTCTTACTATAATGTTACTTATACCTAATTATCTGTTTGTACGAGATGCGCCTACTTAATCATTTTGTACTTTTTGTTGTAATGCCGTGTTTCGTCATCCTTTCTTGATTATTACATTTTACCTAATTAATCACCCTTTTGTCTGATGTGAACCATGTCCTCCTTTTTGTATATTATATGGTGTTCCCTTTATTTTACCTGAAATAAATGTTATCCTGACTTTGTCTTCTCCCTGGGTAGTGCCAATATATGTTATACCGACCTGTTGAGCGGCATTTTGTACATACCTTTTTGTATCGTGCCTTTCTTTATAATTATGTTTTTTTAAATAAACTGAACATGATACTCATGTTCACAGCATGAGATCTCACTCTTCCCTGGAACCAGTGGCGCTAATTTAAGGACGGGCGAATGCTTATAGCTCACGGTGGAAGTCAATCCCCCAAACAATATGTGAGTCATCAGAAACTGTGATATTCAACAATTAGTACTGACTTGATTTCAGGTACATTTCATAAAAAAGTTCTTTCCAGCTACATGAACATCCTAAGAGAGCATACATGCATGTTACGCTAAGTATACACTTAAATGACCGACCACATACACAGCCGTCATTCCAGTAAAACACTCACTACTACACTGGACAATGTAAATCTCCACCACTTTATCACCTATTGAATCATCATCATCAACAACAACCATGGGTAATATTCCCGTAGGTACCTGATCCCTTGAGGCATCAGATTTCATTCGTCTTACATGGTTTTACTACCAGCTCATCAACACACATCTGGTAAACCTAGGCATCCCGGGAAATGGAGGTCCAGGGACAAAGAGCGTCGATGGCCGATTTCATAGGGAACCATCTACGCATCCAGGTCCCCAACACGAGGAGTCTGCGGAAAACCCAGGAAAGCTCACAGACTAGACGGTCGGTTGGACCGGGGATCGAACACCCGTAAGAAACGTCCACCCCCCACAGAGTGCATAGCGGCTTAAACCTATTGAATAACTATCAAGATATAGAGCATTAACATCTAGGGAATATGAACACGTTTTCGCAGGTTAGTCGGTACGTCCTTGCAGGAGCCCAGAATCCGTTTGTATTTCTCCCAACTTTAGGGCTTACTACTTCTGAAGTTCCTCCCATGGGTAGTTTTCGATAGACTAGTGACAAGCTTCCTTTTATGAAATCTGGAGTTAAACAGAATAACGTAGAAAGATAGACAAATGAAGCTCACTCGTTTTGTGTGCCTGCTTTAAAGGTGCAAGTTCTAAGCAATGGATTATGATCATTCGTCCGAGAAGAGTCCGGGTTCGAATCCCGGCGAGGCAATGATATTGTTTTTGTCTTATGGCACTGGTTCTCTCCCTTCCCTGGAACCAATGACCCTAAATTAGAGACGGGCGACTGTTTATAGCATATTGAGTTGCTCACGGTGGTCGTTAAACCCTCAATTAAAAAAATAAAATAAATGATATTAATATTGCCAGCGTTCGTAGATCACTCGCACATATAAATATCTGCACAAAAAACCATATCAACTTCATCTGACACTGGCAATTCTAAATTATCTGTAAATTAGGTTAAGGCGAAATGTAAAACGCATGGAGTTTGGCGAAGTCATTGTAATACAAACCCAAACAACCCTGTTCTACTTATACTTTCATAACACAGCTACTTATATTGGATTTCCCTATTTTAGTTACTGATTACTCACACGATATAAAACCTAAATAATCAGTTAAACAAAAGAACATTCAATGGGTAAACTATTCAGCAAGCAAACAACGAATAAGTAATGGAAACACGGAAGTCACAAAGCTGGAAACATTGCAGAAGAACAAGCAATAAGGTTGTTGAAGTCCGACATAAGTACAGCTTAAATCCTCCGTGTTTAAGATAAGATAAGATAAATATGCCGATGTGTGTGTGTGTGCGTGTGCGTGCGTGCGTGCGACAGAGGCCTGACTAACACAAATTTTAAAACAGAATCATGGAATTAGAAGTGGAGTCGCGCCGTGCTTTCAAGTCACTCACAGTTTTTCATTTACTGAAGGCAGCAAATAGTGTGGACAATAACTGCAGTTCGTAATTGAAGAATCTTATTATTTGGGTCATAACCCCCTCCCCACCTTCAAATAACGCTTCAAGCAATCTTTCAAAAATATGGCATCAAAGCTGATTGGCATTCGAGAAAATTGGAAGTAAAAAGTACCCTTGTATGAAAAGTTTTCTAAAGGTTTAATTAATGGATAACTTTCAGTTCGATAACATAGCGAAAGAACATTTGGAGTGGTGTCTGTCTCAGTTAATACAGAATGCGTTCATGGAACAACTACAATTCTCATGTCCGACCTGACTACAAACGTCTATGTAAGCAAGTACACTGAGATAAAGTTATTGTACCTAAAATGGCTATCGGGTTGCCAGTAAGAAAAGCTCGAGTTCAAATATTTAGTACTGATTTTACCTTATAACTCAGTAGCTGAGGCGTTTGAAAATGAGCCTATAGTGCCGAAAGTCAAGGTTCGAATTCTTTGTGTGACTCTATTCTCTTCCTCACAATTCATTGGAGACAACTCTAAATCAAAAGGAATGAGCTTCCCTTCCTAAATTTCTACATATATGACAGTTAGAAACTACCAGTTGTAACAACAACAACAATAATAATAATAATAACAATAATAATAACAATAATAATAATAATAATAATAACGCCGCCCTGCTGGCGTAGTGGTCCGAATGCTGACTTATGAACGTTCGTCCCAGTGATCTCGGGTTCGAGTCCCGAATGCCGCATGGGTAGTGTGCTTACCTCACGGCACTGGCTCTCTTCCTCCCCTGGAACCAGTGGCCGCAAATTAGAAACGAGCGATTGCTTATAGCTCTCAGCCCTGCTCACGGTGGTCATTAAACCCCGAAACAAAAATCATGGAAGAGGTAACGACCTCATTAGAATTCAAGTATGTACAAAGAGGTTTACATAAACAGGAAGGCTAGAATATCGTTCTCTCTCTCTCTCTCTTTTACACCCACATACAAATATATGAATAAGTAATTTTCGTTCATTCATGATCCTGTACGGCTAAGAATTGCCTATTTCTGACCTAGATGCGTTGGTTTCTGTAATGGAAGAGAACAAAAAACGCAAGGTAAGGAGAACATCCATGTTTCACCGGGGACTCAGTTCCAAAAGCTAGTATCCTGGCAGCTTAGCAACAAACCAATAAATTTCATCCCAAGTCATATTGATCCCAAGCACTTCACTATGCTTCTATTGTCGTTTCATCGAACAACTACACTGCTGGCCACCCAAAATGCAACACCAAGAAGGACACGAGATAGCAAAGCCAGATTTACTGGACACATAACAACAGATACAAAGATGAAACGATTGAGCTTACAGGCCCGTGCGACTTGCGGAACATGCAGACATCAATAGTTCGTGTGGCTTCCATGGCTGGCAATAACGTTCGCTACACGCCGCGGCATCCAACGAAAGAAGCTTTGGATGTGGGCTTTGGGGTATGTCGGTCCAGGCTGCTTCCACACGTTGCCACAGTTCATCAGGCGTAGCCGCGGGTGGTGCTTGCCGGGCCACTCGGTTGCCGATCAGCGACCAGACGTGTTCGATGGGCGACATATCGGGAGAACAAGCAGACCACGGCAGTAGTGACACCTGGTGGGCCATGAAGAATTGTTGCACGATGCGCGCCACGTGCGGGCGCGCATTGTCCTGTTGAAACGTGGCCGCTGGCAGGTCCTGCGTAATGGAGGACTACAGGCTCAAAAACGTCGGAGATGTAGCGGTGGCTGATAAGTGTACCGGCAATGAGTACCAGAGGGGTGCGGGTGTCATATCCAATTGCGCCCCAAACCATAACGCCAAGCGACGGACCGGTATCGCGATGCATAATGCGGGTGTCATGCAGTCTCTCGCCGCGGTGCCGCCGCACGCGGATCCGACCATCGTGGTGTTGCAGGCAGAAGCGGGATTCGTCGGAGAAGACAATGTCGTGCCATTCCGTAGTCCAGGTGCGGCGTTCAATGGCCCACTGCCGCCGCACTCACCGGTGGTGTAACGTCAATGGTAATCGGAGCAATGGGCGTTCGACAAGTCCCCGCTTCTGCAGACGACGTCGAACGGTACGTGCTGACACAGGTTGTTGCGCAACACACCCTAATTCCTGCGCTAACGTTCGTGATGTGGCGGTGCGAGCCGTCAATGCCCGCTGCACAACATGCCAGTCCTCTCGTTGGGTGGTGTGCCGCGGCTGCGGCAATCGCTCACGTCGGTCCGTCCGTCCATACTGCACCCACCGAATCCATACTCCGTCTCACTGTGGCTAGATGTCGTCCCACACAGGCGCCGATGTCTCGGTAATATAAACCGCTGTCGCGACAAGCCACTATTCGTCCTCTGTCGAACTCCGAAACGTGCTGGAATGACTTCCGTCGTATTCTGCGACGAGGCATCAGGAAGCTTCCCACGCACAGGTCCGGCAGCACAACACACTTCCACTACTTACACCCCGCCTTCTGTGCACCCTTCTTATAGTGCTCCTCGGTGGCTTGCCGGTCGCGCATGATTTGCATATGCCCTGCAATGCTAATCGTTTGCATGTCCTCTCGCGGGCGACGCATGCTGCGAATATAAGGCCAACCGAATGCTTCCTTCTTGGCGTTGCATTTTGGGTGGCCAGCAGTGTAGATGTAAAATCTATCAGGAAGTCGTTAAAAGTTCCTGGCGGACTTCAGAAACTGTTTTTCTCTGCTTAGATCTCTCCGTGTCTCTCTCTTTCTCTCTCTTTCCTCCCCTTCCCCTTCCTTCTAATAATATGGAGTTTAGCCATTCACGCACACATTTTTGGAAAAGAAATTATTGTGTTCTGTAATTCCATACACTAAAGTGACAAGGTGAATCATAAACGCCAAGCATAAGGATATTGAGGTTGCGATTCTGTTGACGTAAGATTACGTCTAACTCCGCGGATAGTATGGGGCGACTTATGGCCGACCGCCTGTGACAAAAATTGGTCCCAAGTGAAATCATTATAGCGTTAAAAATACGTGCGACACACTAATCGTGTTAGCGTTTTCGTAAACAGCATGGAGCCCAATTCGCGAACTGCGCAATACATCGTATGTGCGACGCTCCCTTCACTGTCTGTGCGCAGTGTAGATGATGCAATATTTCTGGGTGTGCCGCCGCATTTGACTCCGTCTATCTCGGCAACAGTGAGTGCAACACAACTGTGCGTGGTATCGTTTTAAAGCTCTCGAAGAGATCTATTCAAATATAAGAATATTTCGCAGTGGTTTGAACTGAACATTTTAAAAAGTGTTTTCTTGAAACAGGTGAACATTTTTGACAATGCCGCGTAATTCGCAGAATGAACGCAAGCAAAAGTGGAGAAAATCAAAAAGAGAGGCAAGAGCAAGTGATGTAGAATGTAAGAAGCCCAGGAACACAGAGCACCACGTTGGGTAATTCGTGTATCGATCTGCTTTGTGTTCGCAGTGTATCCAGCGTTATTCGTGGAAATTATGTAAGCTACTTTTCATATCATAGACCTGTGTTGGCTATAACAAATTAAATAAACGCTTTGAAACCATACTTGACTAGCTCATTTCAACTCTCCTATCTGCAAGTCGTAGTCCTACGTTCCAAACTGACGGCTCAATCAGAACTAAGCCTACCTGTATTATTTTTTTTGTGTATGTGTGCAACAACAATGTCAGAGCTGGAGTGGACTCCTCGTAAACGGATGAGTCAGTCGATACATGCTAATGAGTAGCGTAACAAAAGGAAGTTAACTCGTTCGCATGACAATGAAAGAAGTTAGTCCTCAGCGACTTATGAATCACACTTCAGTGTAAAATTAGGATGTTAAATGATGTGTGCAGCAGATGAAAAATGAATATATGAGCTCTATATACACCTAGTCATTAGTCAGAAAAGAAACTTTACCTCCCCCCCTTACACACACACAAATCTCCATAACACGAAGGGATGAGGGAGAAGATAGCTCGTAACTACTCAAAATATTGTTTCGATAAAATTTAAATTCGATTAAATATTAAGTGCATAACTATGAAAACGTTACGAGCCTTGTTAATCAGTCTGCATGTTTATCACGAACATATAAGTTAACGGCTTTCCTACATTAAAAGCTCGATTCACAGTTTGCAAAACGTTTATCTCAAAGGCCTTGCCAAGACTGTAAAACCTCTGTTTCAACAATTATCTAGAATAATTAGGTAGCTACAAGAAAAAAAAATTAGTGCAAAAGCAAATAGTATCAGTTTCAAGATGCAAATAGTTATTGAGATTTGCATACCTTTCTCATCGACGCACTTAACATCCATACCCAGAGCAAAGCATTGCACTTCACCTCTGAACACCGGCATGTTTCGGTCTACGCCAGAAGCAAATCCAAATATTTCGCTTGACCCTGAAATCAAACCAAGAAACAACTTTATTCTCTTAATTTCAGACTTCTGAGTACGAAAGTTTAGTGAATTTATTGGTAACATACTTCTATCGAACATATCATGAAAGCAGAGCGGTCACATTACGTCTAAAAATATCCCGGACTGATTTGCTGTGTGCGGTACTGGTAACACCATCGGTCAAGCAGTGCTGAAACTTCTTAGCATCAAGTATTATTGTGTTACGTGAGCAAGTTTCGTTGTGTCTGTTTGTCAGACGCTGAGGAACCAGTTCAAATCGGTTACAGTGTTGCAGTGGTGCGGCAGAATTTCACGATGGAGTAATGAGTCGCGAAAAGGTTTCTTTTTACATGGTAAAAGTACTATGAAAATACCTAAACTGTTATTAAAGGCATGCGATAAATGCACGTTTGTAACGTTCAACAACATACATTTAAGTGGGTCAAAACAATTCGGGAAGGTTGCGAATTGTTGCAAGACGACGAACACAACAGGCGCCGGTCAACCAGTCGAAACGACAACATAATTGAAGAAGCTCGGCAGTTGGTAGCACAAGGCCCTTACATCACTTTGAGAATATTGAGCGCAGCGCTGAATATTAGCAAAGACACAATCGGATCAATATTGCAGAAAGATTTAGGGAAGAGAAAAGTGCGTGAGAAGTTTATCCCGCATTTCTTAACACCGGAGCAAAAAATGGTTCACGGTGATTCCTACCGCAATTTCATTGAACTTGGTGTTAAAGACGAAAGTGTTCTGAATAAAATTGTCGCAAGGAACGAAACGTGGGGCTTTGTTTATGATCACAAGACGAAAAGACAAAGATATGTGGGTAGTCGACCCGATACCCCAAGCAGTGCAAAGTTAGCATGAATTAAAACCGTGTAGAAACCATGCTAATAATGCTAAGGGTGTGATTCATTGTAAATTTGTCCCAGAAGGATAAACAATCAACAATTTGTCCCTGAAGGATAAACAATCAACAATTTGCCCCAGAAGGATAAACAATCAACGAATTCCACCCGTTTGTCCGGAGTTTCACAGAATGAAAAATTAGTTTCTCCTTCACGATAAGGCGCCATGTCACACCGTTAGTTTGTTGCCCGTTTTTCCGAAAAAGAAGAAAGTATTTACACTACACGACCAGCCCTATTCACCAAATTTAGCACCAGAAGATTTTTCTCATCTCCAAAATTTAATCACCGCTTAAAGGGAAGCGCTTTTAAGATATTTCAATGATCCAGGCTAATGTGACGGATTAAATAAACGCATTCATTTCGAGGTGTTTCGAAAACGTTTCATACTTTGTACCAGTAAAGCCTACATTGAACGAGGATTATTTTGAACGCTAAAGAAGTAAACTTCTCTTGTCCATGTGTGTGCCTTTTTATTATCATTGTCCGGGAACTTCTTAGACTTATTGTGTTTAAACACAAAATCTTCGGTGGTGCTGATCAAGTGTGATTGTCATATGATGCAAATTTGAAATTCAACATCAGTTTGCAAAAAAACATATTATATCATGCATCTACTGAAAGGAATGCGTCATACAGTGAACAGTGAACGAAACTGATTTCAAAAACGTGCGTAGTACGAAACTCGCCGCGACATGTACTATGAACTATATAAAACATCTTCAATAGAGACTACACGACATTTTCAAACTAAACTATCTCATTAAAAATACCTTTTCTTCAGTCTGTAATAAAATTATAATTTCCTAACTTCAACCACAACACTAACCACTTTTTGTTCATATAGCGATGCTACCATATAAACCCTGTTATGGTTGATGTCATATCGGTGCTAGACCTAATAATCGTGTAATATCTATTGTCCCATGCTATGGTAATAAGTAGGGCGTGATTCTTCTCATATTTCGAAGAGGTAGCTTATACTGCATCTCTGAGAAGTTTTAGGCATATTGGGCAGTGCATGAAGTGAACTAATACAGCTTTTAGTAAAGTCAACAATTCCCTATTGTATGGTTGAAAAATAAAATATCCTACGTCATAACACTAAAAGCTTATTCATTAATAATATTTATTGCAGGCAATTGTTGAAGAAGCTTGACGCCGTAAAAGTTTGCAAAAGGTATTATAACGTATAAGTTTGTCCGCGCCGGAGTAAGTCGCTCTCCCAACTGAGCTACGCGAACCTGTGCTCTCACTGTTATCTGCCTTTATCTCATGTGCGTCCTGCGGTGCAGAAACGTCACATCCCCCCCCCAAGAGGGTCGGAGGGCATGGCCTGCGGGTCAGCCGGGACCATGTGTCGCTGTTGGCAGTCATCCTATGAAGAACGTGCATTTGAAAAATCCCAGACAATTCGATGTGTGGAAAGAACATCACATAATTATGAGAAACTAAATAGCCGGGTCATCCTAGAAGTTCGGGCGCCAATATAACGTACAAGTTTGTCCGCACCAAGCATCGAATCAGGGTCCCCTCACTCCGGAGTAAGTCGCTCTCCCAACTGAGCTACGCGGACATATGCTCTCGCTGCGATCTGCCTTTATCTCACGTGCGTCCTGCGGTGCAGGCACGGCACAGTATACGAATGTTGAAATGTTGTTAATTCTACGCAATCATTTAAAAACACAGATTATCACTGATTCACAGTTACTTTTTTAAACAATACAAAAGCATGAAGAGAGGGTTCTCTTTTTTATTTTTATTTTTCCTAATCCTCATTTTAAAATGCCAATTCCACTAAAGAGCCTAAAATGAATAACACACTTCTGCGGTCAACAGAATGAAGCGGAATAAGACACGGGTTTAACCGGGAACAGTAAGAAAGAACTGCGTGTCGAATTGTCAATTATTAGTAGCAAATCTGCGCTTTTCATCTCTTAGTTGCGTGACGAGTTCTGCGTCGGGAACTGTAACGTCACTAATCTTTACGTTGACTGGGGTATATAACGAAGTAAATTTCTCCGTCATTTTTAGTCTACGCCGGGATGGAGATGTGACGTACCTGCCAGCAGGACGCACACTACATAAAGGCAGATTGCAGTCAAAATAAACGTCTGCGTAGCTCAGTTGGTAGAACGACTTGTTCCGGAATAAGCGGACTCGGGTCCGAATCCCGGCGTAGACCAAAAATGACGGAGAAATTTACTTCGTTATAATGGCGCCCGAACTATCCGGACGACCCGACCGTTCAAAATCTCGCAATGGTGTGATGTTATTTCCACACCGCGAGATAGGAAAAATCAGAGAATCCCTTCTCCAGCGCTTCGAAAAATAAATGTGTGTGACGTTGTATTCCACACACCAGATTGACTGGGAGTTCTCAAGTGCACGTTCTAAGGTGGATGGCTGCCTGCATCGATTCATGGTCACGGCTGACCCGTGGGCCATGCCCCCGTCCCTCTTTGGGGGGGGGATGTGACGTACCTGCCAGCAGGACGCACACGACATAAAGGCAGATTGCAGTCAAAATAAACGTCTGCGTAGCTCAGTTGGTAGAGCGACTTGTTCCGGAATAAGCGGATTCGGGTTCGAATCCCGGCGTAGACCAAAAATGACGGAGAAATTTGCTTCGATATAGGTAATAAAAGTGTTCACATTTTGCAGTAGGATCGTCTAGGCGGATTCATTTGTCTCAAGAAAGCACATCTTATCATAACAAGCTGAAAATTTCAGCGCTTAAAAAATTTGCATGGACATGAAAAGTTATAGGATCTTGGCCGATAATCTCGCGAAAGAATTTCAATATACGTCAGTGTTGGTAGTGATTGTCTGATATCAAATCTACAGTACACAAAGTTTCCTCGCAAAATAGCGTTTAGTATCAATTTATATAACGCATAATAGTTTTATCAAATATTAAGAGTTACGCGAAATTAGATCGTGAAATCACATGACAACAACTGTGAAAGATACTCAGCGCGCTCTTAAAAGTATGAAATCAAAGCTGTTCGTCTTTCAGCCTGGAAATATTAGGTGTACAAATAAGTTTTAAAGCGTTTATTGTGTGACGTATACCGCTAATTTACATCTCCGACATTCCCCCGCGTTGTTGTCATGTGACCGTAACTGGTCCAGAGTATAAAATGTGACACAGAAGTTTGCCCAACAGTCAAACGCACTTGCACATCGGTAGGTGAAACATGGCAAGTGATGCTGCATTTATTCGAAACTGCATTTGTTACGAATTTTATACAGGAAAAAGTGCTGAAAAAGCATGCACTTTGATCTGTTCTGTTCTGCGAGAGAATATTGTATCAAAAACACGTGTGAGTTTTGGTTTAGATGGTTTAAAGCAGCTGATTTTGATGTTAGCGATCGAGAACGTAGCGGCGCCCTGCAAAAGGAACTGCAAGCATTGCTGGACGGAGATTCGTCTCAAATGCAAAACGAACTAGCTGAACAACTGGAGGTAACTCAACCCAATCGTTTACGCACAATGGAAAAAATTTAGAGGGAAAGAAAATGGGTGCCACATGCCCTGAGCCAGGGGAACAAGGATGAGCGTGTCATGAAGTGTTTGAATCTGTTGAGTAAACAACACAGAAAGCCTATTCTGTGGAAAATCGTTACGGGTGATGAAAAGTGGATATGGTACGACAATCACAAAAGCAAAAAACACTGGGTAGATTCCGGTGAAGCAACGACTTCGACATCGAAACGCAATATTCACTCCAAGAAAGTTCTGCCGTGCACCTGGTGGGATATGAAGAGTGTGCTCTTCTATGAACTATTGGAGCAGGGTCAAACTGTTACTACTGAACGCTACAAGCAACAATTGCTGCGACTGGAATAGGAAATCTGTCGGAAACGTCCATTGACAGGAAAAGGGTTGCGTCCCGTATAATTACTACATGACAACGCTAGGCCGCATGTCGCGAAATCAGTCAAGGAAACGTTATTGATGCTTGGCTGGGAAGTTTTGGAGCACCCGGTGTATAGTCCCGATATAGCCCCTTCAGACTATCATTTGTTCCGATTGTTGCAACATGGTTTGTCTGCCGTACGGTTCCGGACATGTGACAAAGTGCAAAAATGGGTTGACACCTTCATTGCGTCACAAGACGAAGTATTCTTCATGGTGGGAATCCGTCAGGTGCTCGACTGATGGCGGAAGGTGATAGATAATGATGGCGCATATTTTGATTCGTAAACGTATTGTTTGTTTCTCTCAAATTACACGTTGCGTTGTTTTAAAACACTTTAAAACTTATTTGTACACCTAATATAAAAACCATTTCAAAATGTTTTGTTAACATCTATAGTACACTGGCGTGCAAAAATTAAGGACGAGACGGTTTTTCGAATGTAATGTCGTGCAGAAGTGCTCCACATCGACTCAAATCATACCATAAGATCCCCAAGATGTAATAATATGGGACAAGTGAGCAAAACCGTCTAAACAAGGAATCCGAAGGATACAAAGGCACTTTATTGAAAAGGTAGCTTCGAGCACAACTGGACAGAAGACAGGAACGTCCATGTGGCAGGCGGCTGCCAAGAAAAATCCAGTCTTTAGTAGGGGATATGATCACCCCTGACTGCGTTGCAGGATTTACAACGTCTGTCCATGCTGAGGACGAGGTTGTCAAGGACCTGTTGAGGCATCCCTGCCCATTCCTCTTGTAGCGCCAATCGCAGCTGCGGAATCGTTGCTGGCGGCTGGTGACGTGCTGCCAAGCGTCTCTCGAGAAGGTCCCATACGTGTTCGATTGGATTTAGGTCTGGGAACCTTGCGTGCCAATCCATGCACTGAATATCTTCACTCTCCAACAGCTCTGGGACAGCCACTGTACGATGAGGTGTAGCGTTGTCGTCCATGAAAAGAAACTCAGGACTCACAGCACCTATAAACAGACGCACGTGAGGCAGGAGAACCTCGGTACAATAGCGGACACCAGTGATTGAAAATCCTTCGATAATGTGGAGATCCGTACGGCTACCAAGCATGATACCGCCTCAAACGAGAACTCCGTCACCACCAAACCGGTCCCTTTCGATGATGTTGGAGGTGTGATTGCGTGTTCCCTTCTCTCTCCAGATGTGTATACGTCCAGAATCTCTCGTATGGCTAAATAGGCTTTGATCCGTAAAGAGAACTCGACCCCATTGCTGATGTGTCCAGTTCTTGGCCCCACAGAAACCGCCGTCACCAATGAGCAGGCGTTAATGACACACACCGTACTGGTCGTCGTGCAAATAGACCACTTTTGTGCAGCCTCCTGGCCACGGTAAAACGCGATAACGGACGTCCAGTTGTTTGTTGCATGCGCCTTGCGATTTCTCCCGCTGTCTGCCGCCTGTGTCTTCTCGTCTGTAGGACAATATACCGGTCGTCTGCCGCCGTGGTTGCTCGTGGACGACCACTGCTAAACTCTCGGACAGCTGTTCCTGTCGTTTGAAATGCTCTCCAAGCTCGTGAAATGATGCTGTGAGCGATCCCAAACTCCTCGGTCACACTAGTCACACTTCGGCCTTCTTCCCACTTCCCAATGGCGCGACCTCGGGTAAAGTCATCCAGATGTCGTCTACTGGATTGCCTGTTGGCGATATCAAACGGTGGGAGCAACTCGACGTCGTTCAAACCGATGTACACCGTGCAATAGCTTTCACCGAATCGCTGAGCGTACACCGCCCGTGTGCTTTATACCCTTCCTACCCCCCCTACGTCATGCTGCATATATGCGCATGCCCTACCGTACCGGACCCTAGTCTATTTCCTGAGTGGTCTTTCGGTCCGTTCTGCCTGTTCGTTCCGCTGTTATGCTAATTTCTCCTCTTCGTCCTTAATTTTTGCACACCAGTGTACAATGACACAAGGAAAAAATCACATATTTGCACATATGCATTTACTGTATATATGGAGATGCTACTTTATTAGGTACACTTGCTGTCATCAATAAATGTCTTACTCCAACATGTAAGCACGGTGTGGGGGTAGAGATCAGGAAATCCAGCTCGTCGAGCATCATTTAGCTTTCGATTGAGTGTCCAAATGGGCAGAATGAGTAATTTGAGCAAATTTGAACGTGGCATGATAGTTGGCGCCAGGCGTACCAGTTTGAGCATGTCCCAGAAGGCCATTCTGTTAAACTTTTCATCCTCAACCGCGGCACGGGTTTGCCGTGAATGATGCGATTTAAAAAACTTCCAACAACAGACGATACTGGAGACGAAAACAGCTGATGGATCACAGGGATCAATCGTGCAAGCGAACAGACAGCGGATGACCATGTCGCCAGTCTCCTTTGACCGCTCTGATCCACCTGCTGTTCTCATCGACAGGGTCATAAATTGTTGGACACTATTTGAGTGTCGCAGTATACACAGTAAACCTTACCCAATATGACACTCAATCGAACGCTTACTTATACTCAAGGAGCTGGTTTGCCTGATCACTACCGCAAACTGTTCTCTCGTGTCGTCATTCCTTTTGGAGTGAGCACTTTGTGCGATGAGGTCAGGAGTACCTGATAAATAGGCATCTCATTGTATATACTGTATAAAATGCCTACATTTACCTTGAACAACAGACATCAAGCGACGGCTACATCAAGAATGAAACGAACAAGCATAAAAATCTTGGTTGGGGGCATTTGGAAGAAACGACACAATTTTTCAAGAGCAATTTACTATTACAGTAAAACAATTATCCGTGGTAATTGAGTGACGCTAGAGCCCGGATAAATAAAAACCACGGTTAACCCAATACGTTTTGTTGATTTACATACATAAAAACCTTATAAAAACATAAGAAAAACATTCTTGTGGTATGTAAATACAAAACTGAACATTTTAAAACTTATTTAGATAGAAAGTCAATGCTGTTTGTTTGATTTCTGTTATTTTACGAATCCACTTGCACAGATAATTTTAAAAAAGAAATAAATTTGCATATAATACAAAGAACCATGGTTAATCCGACCCCACGGATAACTAAGCAACGGATAATCGGCGTTTTAATGTATGTCGTAAAAGGAAAGCATTTAATTAATGCAGTCTTCCAGTTCTTGCTAACGGATCAGAGGTATGAACCTTAATCAAAAGTGACTTGCATAGGCTGTGGAGAACTGAAAATAGTATGGATATATTCATTCTTGTGTAACCAGAAAAGACCGGAATTCCTGGATCAGGAAAATGACAACCGCGGATCACATCATGATTAAAGTAAAAATCTAAAATGGCAGCTGGCTGGACATACTGCCAGAAGAAGTGACCACCGTTGGACAACTGGAATACTGGACTGCATTCCAAGACATAGGAAACGACCCAGAAGGTGGTACGGGTTATATTTTTTCTTATTTTTTTTTATTTTTTTTTTTTTTTTGTGAGTGATTTTCTGTCCGCTGAAAGTTCTTTAGTGCTAATTTGCACACTCAATAATGCAGAAACTCAAACTTTTGTCTGTGTAGAACGATGAGAGCTATGATCTGTGTCTGCCCATGCTGAAGCCATAGGTGACAACTGCTATTTGTTCTAAAATCCTTCCTATCTCTCCAAATTGCGACACCTGTTTTCAGTTCTGTGAAATTTGTCTCCGAGTAATTTTAGTTTTTTTTTTTAATTTCTATACTATAATATTATCTTTGTGTGTGTGTGTGTGTGTGTGTGTGTGTGTGTGTGTGTGTGTGTGTGTGTGTGTGTGTGTGTGTGTGTGCACGGTCGAGTCGCATTATTGTGATCCCCAGCTAATATCCAGAGTAACCGCCGTGTGCAGCGCGGACAGCTAGCTAGGCGGGTTGGGAGTGACTCAGTAAGGTGTTGGAAGGTGTTCACAAGTATGTGGAGCATGCTGACTGCAGTGCATCTAACAGCTGCTGGAGGGGGCGTGGTGGAGGATCAATAGAGCGAACAACAAGATTGTGGTAGTCCCACAGATGCTCAATTGGGTTTGAGTCTAAGGAATTAGGAGCTAAGGAAGTACTTTAATGTCTTCACCGTGCTCTTCCAACCACTCTCGGACATTTCTAGCTGTGTGACACGTCGCATTGTCGTGCTGGAAGATCCCATCCGCTCCAAGGAAGACAATCAGCATGCATGGGTGTGCGTGGTCTGCAAGGATGAATTCATAACGAATTCGGTCCATAGTGCCTTCCACAATTATGAGTGGACCCAGGGAATGCCACGAAAACATTCCACAGACCAAAACGCTGCCCCCACCAGGTTGTGTTCTTCCAGGCAATGGTTGAAGAGTGTTTGTTCTCCGATGTTTCCCACCTTATACGCCAACGTGCATCCGTTGGATGAAGCAGAAAACGTAACTCATCGGAGAAGACAATCCTTTACCAATCAGCGGAGGTCCAATTCCGATAGGGCCGTGCAAATGTAAGCCTTTTCTTCCGATGCACCTTCGTTAGCATAAGTGCAGTGACTATTTGTCTGCATCGGAGCCCCATACGCAGCAGGATTCGCTGAACTTTCGTTTTAGACACACTTCCGGTAGCCCCCTGGTTCATTCGGTCAGTGAGTTGCTCCACTGTAACGTGTCGATCGGCCCTCACGCACCTTCGAAGCCGACGTTCACCTCTCACATCAATGGCACGTAGTGTTCCGCAGTTTCCACGTCGCTTATTCGCAATGGTGCCATTTCTCCAATCACGATACACTTTAACCACAACAGCAAGCGAACAGTTCACAAACTGCGCTGTTTCAGAAATATTGCTAACTTTGGCCCGAAAGCCGATAATCATCCCTTTTTGCAAATTTGATAAATCGATCCTTTTATCCATGACAGCAACCAGTGATATGTTTTCAGAATGCCGACACACTTTATATACTCTCCAACAAAGCTCACGACACGTGTCTTCTTTCATTGGCTACGCGCTGTTGACGTCAAAAGTACGAGCTGTCCACAATAATGTGACTCGACTTTGTGTATATGTATATATATAAAAGACATGCAGACTAAACAAAATATATATATTATTTCGGTCTACATGTTTCGAACATTTTCTCTGTTCTGCTCCGGCTCTCATGTCTTACAGCTTGTTGATTAATATTTGGGTTTTTGTGGTGGCCTGGTATGCGTGAAGGTTGGTCAACATTTTTGTTTTTCTTCTGTTGATGGTTTTTTGGTTCTCGTGTAGTTCGGATTTTTAGATTTGATACTTATCACATTATATATATATATATATATATATATATATATATAATGTGATAAGTACATATATATATATATATATATACTGGTGGCCACCCAAAATGCAACACCAAGAAGGACACGAGATAGCAACGCCAGATTTACTGGACACATAACAACAGATACAAAGATGAAACGATTGAGCTTACAGGCCCGTGCGACCTGCGGAACACGCACACATCAATAGTTCGTGTGGCCCCCATGGCTGGCAATAACGGCCGCTACACGCCGCGGCATCGAGCGAAAGAGGCTTTGGATGTGGGCTTGGGGTATATCGGTCCAGGCTGCTTCCACACGTTTCCACAGTTCATCAGGCGTAGCCGCGGGTGGTGCTTGCCGGTCCACTCGGTTGCCGATTAGCGACCAGACGTGTTCGATGGGCGACATATCGGGAGAACAGGTGGGCCACGGCAGCAGTGACACCTGGTGGGCCGTGAAGAATTGTTATCCGACGCGTGCCACGTGCGGGCACGCATTGTCCTGTTGAAACGTGGCCGCTGGAAGATCCTGCAGATAAGGAAGGACCACAGGCTCCAAAACGTCGGAGATGTAGCGGTGGCTGTTGAGTGTACCGCCAATTGAGCCCCAAACCATAACGCCAGGCGACGGACCGGTATGTCGATGCATAATGCGGGCGTTATACAGTCTCTCGCTGCGGTGCCGCCACACGCGGATCCTACCATCGTGGTGTTGCAGGAAGAAGCAGGATTCGTCGGAGAAGACAATGTCGTGCCATTTTGTAGTCCAGGTGCGGCGTTCAATGGAACACTGCCGCCGCACTCGCCGGTGGTTTAACGTCAGTGGTAATCGGAGCAATGGGCGCCGTACTACAAGTCCCCGCTCCTGCAGACAACGTCAAATGGTACGTGCTGACACAGGTTGCTACGCAGCACACCCTAATTCCTGCACTAACGTTCGTGATGTGGCGGTGCGAGCCGTCAGTGCCCGCCGCACAACATGCCGGTCCTCTCGTTCGGTGATGTGCCACGGCTGCGGCAATCGCTCACGTCGGTCCGTCCGTCCCTCCTGCACCCACCGAATTCATACTCCCCTCACTGTGGCTGGATGTCGTCCCACACGGGCGCCGATGTCTCGATAAGATAAACCGCTGTCGCGATAAGCCACTATTTGTCCTCTGTCGAACTCCGAAACGTGCTGAAATGACTGCCGTATTCTGCGACGAGGCATCAGGAAGCTTCCCACGCACAGGTCCGGCAGCACAACACACTTCCACTACTTACACCCCGCCTTCTGTGCACCCTTCTTATAGTGCTTCTCGGTGGCGTGCCGGGCTTACATGATTTGCATATGCCCTGCAATGCTAATCGTTTGCATGTCCTCTCGCGGGCGACGCATGCAGCAAATTTCAGGCCAATCGGACGCTTCCTTCTTGGTGTTGCATTTTGGGTTGCCAGCAGTGTATGTATGTATGTATGTATGTATGTATGTATATGTACGCACAGTATATATATATATATATATATATATATATATATATGTGTGTGTGTGTGTGTGTGTGTGTATGTATGTATACATATATATGGAACAACGCTACAATGATCCTGCTACATAAAAAAGGTGGCATTGAGGATCTCAGGAACTACAGACCTATCAGCCTCCTATCAGTGGTTTATAAAATCTTCACTAAAGTTCTTTCACACCGCTTGAAGGTAACACTGGACATGGCTCAACCGAGAGAACAAGCTGGATTCAGGAGTGTCTACAGCACTATAGATCATATCCACGTACTGAGAGAACTAATTGAAAGAGCGAGGGAATATGAACTTCCATTGTGCATGGCTTTTATCGATTATGGAAAAGCCTTTGATTCGGTGAAACCATCAAGAGTTACAGTGGCTCTGAAATCTTGCGGTACTGAAGATGCATACATTAATATTATTAATAACATCTATGAAAATGCAAGTGCAAAGATTCGGCTGTTTGAAAATACAACACGCATAAAAATTGGAAAGCGAGTGAGACAAGGCGACATCATATCTCCGAAGGTCTTTAATGCCACATTGGAAAATGTCTTTCAATCCCTGAACTGGTTGACAATGATAATGATACATATACATTGTACAGTATATACACATACAGAAGATGTACTTATATATTGCACCTTAAAATGTCGGGCATTGCATTTTGAAGTCAGTAACCTGGTGAGTAGTGCTTTTAATATTGCTATCTTTTTCTCCTTTGTAGAGAAAATGAGGACAGATTTGTGCCAAAATCAAACTAAATGTGTTTTTCCTTTAGAAAGACTTTTCTTCCATGAATTTTAAAGTTCAGTGTTCGATCAATGATCAAATTTCACCCAGTGCAATTTCTGACAAAAACAAAGGAAATGAATTTTTTTTTAAAACATACATTCCTGTCAAGGAACAAAACTGATATATTCTGCAAAGGGTAGAAAGATAAATGCAATTGTTGAAGGCAAATGATGGTCACGATTCAGAAACACCTGACATGGTCGATCTTATCATTATCGCTCAATTCTTGTTCAACATGAATGTCTAAAAGCCACATCATCATACTCTAATTTGTGCGCCTGATATCATGTAATTTTACTAAATATGGCTGTAGTTATTTGGGATTAAATCTGTGGTGGAATCCATACCTTAGCTTTCCTTTCCCATATCATGTCAGTAGGAAAGATTGTTCTACTGAGAAGCCACTTGCCAAAGGAAACAGCACATCGCTACAGAGTGACCCTAGGTAAGAGAGCATTACTTTTCAAACCGCGACAAAAATGCATCCAGAGGAACAAACACATTTTTTTGACTAATGCTTCTTCAGATAAAACTGGTTAAGTATTTCCATACCTGCGTCCCGTGGATTACGTGAAAACTGCATCAGGCGAAGTTACAATCAAACCTTTGTGAAACCTAGGGCTCTGCATGAGTGAGCGAAGAATCCGAGAAAAATAACAAATCAGGAAAACCAGAAACATGGATATTGTAACGGAAGATTCAACGGAAACCCAACACTCCATATTTCTTCTTCAGGAAGAGCAAAGTCTGCTTAGTGCTTTCCTTTATTTTTATTTTTTAGGTGTTAACGACCCTGTGTAAAGTTGCAAGGCTCACACTTCAATGGTATCACAAACAAGAATGGCTTACAAGAAATGTCCTCAAGTTGAAACGTTTATTACGATGTCCAACAAAGGTACACCAAGAAGCAGCAACTGACGATAATTGACAGTTTTCGTCATAGACTAATTACACGTGGTAGCAGACATTGTTAACTACACATTTGACAATAGCTTTTACTTTAACAAAGTTGTAATAATGTCAAACTATGTTATGGATCGTCCATATCTCCTTGATAGCTCTCGCACCTTACACACCTTTTCAGCAACGCGGTCCTGTTTTACCCAGTTCTGCTTGACTTGAATGATTGCCAGTGTATATTAGAGAATAAAAATCTCTTAGGAATTCCGATGTGACGTATAGTGCAGAAAGCATAGAAAGAAGTAACTATAAATTTACATAAGAGAAAGTAAACAAAACAGGAGGTTAAGGTGGACGTCAAGTAATTTTGCTTCCTCTACTTATAATGAAAAGACTTTTGTACACATTTCCTTCACAATTAGTGTGTTCCCAAGGATGAAAATTTGAACATCGATTAAAATAACTTCATATTATAACTTGGAATACTTAATATTTTCTAAAACATAACCATAATTATATTAAAAATCAATAACTTTTCCTTTAGTGGTGTTGAAACCAGAAAAAAGATGGCGCGACCTATACTTTGATGACGTCAGTAGACAAACAAATGTTGGATTGCATTATTATGGTTATGTTTTAGAAAATATTAAGTATTCCATTTTATAAAATGAAGCTATTTTAATCGATGTTCAAATTTTCATCCTTGGTAACGCATTAATTGTGAAGAAAATGTGTACAGAATTTTTTCCATTGGAAGTATAGGAAGCAAAATTACTTGACGTCCACCTTAAACGAAGAGTGAAGCCATGACCATTGTAAACATCTTGGTCTATGAGGAACCAGCTATCCCTCACTTAAGACTACTGGTTCGGAGAAGCGACAGAACCAGCACTATCAGACAAGCACATCATACGTGATTCACCCGGCACTCTAATCCTGACCCTATTTGACCACCTGTTAGTAGCGCGGTGCTCTGATTACTAGGCCACGGGGCAGACAGAATTCCTTTCCGAATATTCACGCAATGTACTTCATTAGTAGTGTACAACCGTGTCAAACTCTTTACACGTTACTCTTGAAAATATATCTCTGGGCCATAGGTAGAGTGCTCAAAAACAAAAATTTACGTAATGACCAAAGGAATTAAATATTTATTACACTTAAGTACAAAAAAGTTCAAAAATACATTCTCAATTATCTTCTATGTAGGGTCCTAGACCGAAGTCCTTTATATACAGATGCTGATAAATAACTTCTAAAAATTATATGTGAACACTCTATCGCTGCTCAGAATAGTATACTGTATACCTTGTTCTAACTAAAAATGTTTATGTTGGTAGTTTATGATGAAAAAAAAAATATCTTCAAGCTCATGAAAAAGATTCCGGAGGCTTAAGTCGCACTCTCTATTACTTCATAAAAGTCAATACACCACGTGAATATCCAGATAGGGACTCCCAAACAGGATGTTATCAGATGAGGAAAGTTTATATGGACACATAAGTCACAATGGATTATACTTCCATGTCATAGATAGCCGCCCCGGTGGCGCAGTGGTCTAAGGCGCTGGCCTCTGATCATTCGTCCGAACGGGGTCCGGGTTCGAATCCCGGTGAGGCATGGATGTTGTGTTTGTCTTACGGCACTGGCTCTCTCCCTTCCCTGGAACCAGTGACCCCAAATTAGGGACGGGCGACTGCTTATAGCCCATTGAGTTGCTCGCGGTGGTCGTTAAACCTCCAATCAAAAAAAAAAAAAAAAAAAAATGTCATAGATATGACTAATTGCTGTAAGTTGACTTTACACTCAATTTTTTTTTTTTTTTTGGAGGTTTAACGACCACCGTGAGCAACTCAATGGGCTATAAGCAGTCGCCAGTCCCTAATTTAGGGTCACTGGTTCCAGGGAAAGGAAAGAACCAGTGCCGTAAGACAAACACAACATCCATGCCTGACCGGGATTCGAACCCGGACTCCTTTCGGACGAATGATCAGAGGCCATCGCTTATACCACTGCGCCACCGGGGCGGCACACTCAATTTGCACTTTATCCATGTAACTAAAGCACTAATGTACACACACCGGGACAGATATACATTGCACACTCACCAAACTGTAGCACTGGTATTAGTCTATATTTCCATCTGAAGCATATAAATTCCATAAAAGAAAAGACACAGGATATTGCCATGTAACTGAGAAATAATAAACACACAAATCGATTCTGTACACTTGAAAACCGAAAAGACCTATTTCGAAATACGTCGGTTAATACGGAACCCAGCGAAACACAAGGATGGTACAATATTTATGCTACACAGCTAGGAAATTGTTGACACAGAACTTCTAAAACCAAAATGAATTCCTGACATGAAATGTTGAAAAAAAAAAAAAAAAGAAGCTATATCAAGCAAGACAAAAGTGAAAGCAATAAATCAAGACAGATAAAAACCGAACCCCCAGCCATGGTCCAGAAAACCCTCAAGTGATTGATGATCGTTGATCAGTCCGCTATGCATTTCGGCGCAATTATCACCATCTTCAGGGAGGTACCGTCATCACTTCAAGAACACGCGCGCCTCATGTTGGCCGCTTAATAGAATATTGTATTCAAAGAGCACATTTTAATACAGTCACAGTAGCACTGTGTTTCGTGATGTTATTCCTTTCGAAATTAGAATCTTATGGATACGTGAAACTGAGATTGAGAGGAAAAGAAGCAATTTCGTTACATCAGTCTCAGACAGGCACATAATTTTCATCGCTGACTTAAATACAAATTTCTTACTGTATGCTGAACAGAAAGTTTTAAAATAACATCGCTTTTTCTCATATAAGCCTGCTGTTGAGCATTTTGTCCAAATACATTAAAAAAAAGTGCATAGTGTCACGTTTGTAAGAAAAAAAAAGTTATTACCGTACAAGGAAGCAAACAACATCCCTGGCTTGACCTGTTGAGTCACAAAATCGAAACATAGAGGTTTAACAGGACTTCCAGCTCCAATTATTACTTTCAGTGTCCTCACACTGTGCGGAAGTGCTAAAGATATCAAAAGGGTGATAGTCATATAAAGGAACAACTTGAAACACGTAACAATAAGCAAATAGCTATTCATTCTTTAAACAAGACAATATAATATTAAAGCAATTATACACTACTGTTCGTGAAAATTGCAACACCATGAAGGACTGCTGGTATTAGCTTGAAATTTACAGGCAATTGGAAAGTTTTAATGAAACGGGTAAAAACCGTGTGTGATTCTTTATTTTTATTTCTTTTTTTTGGTTTAGCGACAACCGTGAGCAATTAAGACCACTGGTTCCAGGAAATGGGAGGGAAGACACTGCCGTGACACATACACACCAGGCATGCCTGATCTGGGACTCGAACCCAGGTCCACTCGGACGAAAGGTGGGAAGCGAGCGTGAGTTTTACTGCTTCGCTGTATTCTATGACGCACTACAGAGGTGAATCGCGTGTCAAGATGACAAATCTGTAACCGTACATTCCGTCCGTGCAGCTTAGTTGGGAGAGCAACTTACTCCGGAGTGAGAGGAAGCGATTCGATCCCCGTCACGGACAAACTTGTTTTTTTCACATTGGCGTTCGAACGTAAGAATGGATGTATTGGCTATTGGGTTTTTCCAAAAATGTGTGATGTCTGTTCCACACATCGTCTGGAATTAATAAGAAATTCCTACGTAGCTTCAAAAAAAAAATTAAGGGGGTGATGATGTAACGTACTACAGAGGTGAATCACGTGTAAAGACGACAAACTTCCAGCGGTACATTCCGTCCGTGTAGATTAATTGGGAGAGAAACTTACTCCGGAGTGAGGGAGCGCGATTTCGAACTCTGTCACGGACAAACTTGTGTTTTCACAATTCACACTTATGAGTCTCCTGCTTAGCTTTTGACAGCCAGTATATTTTATTTTGTATCGTTGCTTTTAAATATCCTATTGAAAAATTGTGCGTGTGTGTGCGTGTGTGTCTTACGTCTGATGCCTCCTACCGTGAAAACGTTTTCCGCATATTTTGTAATTTAAATATTGCACATTTTATCCACTAGGTGAAGTAAAAACGTATTCTATTTTTCTCTTTCTCTGCTTCAAAAGTCCGATTTTAAAAATTCTTTGCGTGCCGAAGTTTTCACTTTATAAAATATCATGCATACTCTATTTTGTGGTTTACCGCAACGAAGAGTTTTGCAACTAGGGCATAAGTGCACATATTAATTACTCCTTGCAACGGTATCTCCGTATCTAACAACCTGAAAAATTTCGTCTATAGATCAGACATCACTTACCACGAGAAATATTTTACGCAAATTTTCTTCTAAAAGTAATGCTTTTCCGCCAGGGGGAGCAAAACTATGCCCCAAATTCCGCCAGGGGGAGCAAAACTATGCCCCATTTCCCTCACTGTCTCTGCTTTTAAATCTTCATAATGAAAAATTCCTTTTGCGACGGATATTTTTCGGTTAGAAGAACATTTCGCATATACTTGTTATTTTTAGCACGTCTTTTGTAAAAAAAAAAACGCGCTTGTGTAACCGGTTTGTCCGTCCGTACGTCCGTCTGTACCCACGATATCTCTGCAACTATTAGTCCGATTTGAATTTTTTTTTTTTTTTTTTTTTTTTGCATTGGGAAGCTTGAAATATGCGAATGATGATCCTTCATTTCGGTTTTTTTTTACGATGTACAATTTCGCCGCTAGAGGGCGCATATGCAGATAATGTCGAACTCAAAAATATGTTTTATTCCACATATTTCCTTCTAAACATCCGATTGAAAAAAATCTTTTATCTTTCGATTCCATTTATGTTGAAGAATGTTTTAGATACAGTTTCTTTTTTCAAATTACGCATAGATTTTCCTCTAGGGTACGTAAAAGTAAATTACATTTTTCCCAATAACTCTTCTTCCAAAACTCCGATTTGAAAAAAATTTCTTCAGCGGATACACCTCCTGATGGAAAATCTTTTGCATGTAATTTCAAATTTTTGTTAAATAATAATTTGGCCACCAGGGGGCGTAAGTGTTAATTTTTGCTTCTGATGTATTTGCCATAAAATCTGAGCTTCTAAAATATAGATTGAAAAAAATCTTTCCTGGACTGATGTCACTCACATCGATAAACCTTTTCGGAATATTTTCTTATTAAAATATTCCACAGTTTCTCCGCCAGAAGGGTGGAGATGTATATCTTATTTTTGTCAATATCTCTACTTCTAGGAGTCCGGGTTGAAAAATTCCTTTGTTGGATAGTGTTTTCAGTGTGACATGTTTTCCATATAATTTGAAAGTTTTCGAGTACTTCATAGACTTTCAGCTAGAGGCCGTATAGGTAAATTGCGTTTCCCCTATATCTCTGCTTCTAAATCTCCGATTTGAAAAATTCTTTCTGCACCGGATACAGTTCCTGATGAAAAATCGTTTGCATATAATTTCTAATTTTTGTAAAAAAAAATGGTTTGGCCACCAGGTGGCGTAAATTTAATTTCCGCTTCTGATGTATTTGCAGTAATATATGAGCTTCTAAATTCTGGATTGAAAAAAAACTTCATTTGTAGACCGTTAATACTCATGTCGACAAACTTTTTAGAAATATTTTCTTCTTAAAATAATGCATGGTTCCTACGCTAGGGGGCGTAGATGTATATCTTATTTTTGTCAATAGCTCTACTTCTAGGAGTACGATTTGAAAACTTCCTTCTTTGTTGGATAGTGTTTCCAGTGTGACATGTTTTCCATATAATTTCAAAATTTTCAAGTAATTCGTAAACTTTAAGCTAGGGGGCGTAGAGGTAAATTGATTTCCCCCTATATCTCTGCTTCTAAATCAACGATTTGAAAAATTCTTTCTGCACCGGATACAGCTCCTGATGGGGAATCCTTTGCACGTAATTTCTAATTTTTGTAAAAAATGGTTTGGCCATCAGGTGGCGTAAGCATTAATTTCCGCTTCTGATGTATTTGCAGCAAAATATGAGGTTCTAAAATCTCGATTGCAAAAAAAGTCCTTTGTTGACCGATACTACTCATGCTGACAAACCTTTTAGGAACATTTTCTTCTTGAAATAATGCATGGTTTGTACGCCAGGGGGCGTAGATGTATATCTTATTTTTGTCAATATCTCTACTTCTAGGAGTCCGATTTGAAAGGTTCCTTCTTTGTTGGATAGTGTTTCCGATGCAAAATGTTTTTCCTATAAATTCAAAATTTCCAAGTAAATCATAGACTTTTCGCTAGGGAGCACAAAGGTAAATTGCGTTTTCTGCGTTATTTCTGCTTCTAAAACTCCGATTTGAAAAATTCTTCCTGTATCGCATACAAGACCTGATGGAAAATACTTTTCACATAATTTCTAATGTTTGGTAAAAAATGGTTTGGCCACCAGGGGGCATAAGTGTTAATTTCTGCTTCTGATGTATTTGTAGCAAAATCTAGGCTCCTGAAAAGCCGACTAATTTTTTTTTTTTTTCTTGGACCGATACCGCTCATATGGAAAAACCTTTTGAGAATACTTTTTTCCTAAAAGAATGCATGGTTTTCCCAACAGGGGACGTAAAGTCACATTTTATTTTTGTCGATATCTCTGTTTGTAAGATTCCAATTTGAAAAATTATTTCGGTGTTGAGAGCGTTTCCGGTGTGAAATGTTTCTCATATAAATTCATGTTTTCCTTAACGCACAAGTCTGCAACCAGAGGGCGTAAGCTCAAGATTCCGTTTACAGCAATATCTGAGGGATTAAAAACCCGATTGAAAAATTTCTTTCTTCCGTCAGATACTACTGTTTTCCATACCGGTTCCATTGACTTTGAATAGCTTTGATAAATTTAACTTGCGTCGGAAGTGATTCAAAAGGCGTGCTTATTATACCCGAAAATTCGGTGTCATCTTTCTTGTTTACTAATGAAAACGTTTGTTGCTCCACTTGCCACTGCATCTTCGCTTCTAAAAATCGAATTGAAAAAGTCTGTCTTCAGTCCGATAACATAGATCACGGAGGGCATTTTAAGCGTTTATTCTTTTTCTTTTTTCACATAAAGAACGTTTTTCTCGTTAGAAGGCATAAAAGTATATTACAGTTTCCGCGATATCTCTGCTTCCGAAAGTCCGATTTAAAGAATCCTTTTTGCATCCAATATCTTCCATTATTAACAATATTTTTCGTATATTTCTTTGAACTTTCATAACGCATAAGTCTGGTGAGCGTTAGTGCTTATTTCTTGGCTCACACGCATTTTCACTTTTAAAAATCCAGTTTGAAAAAATTATTTTTGAATTGGGCACCGTTCACTATGTAAAGAAAATCTCCCATACTGTGTACTTCACGTGAAACACAGTTTTTGCGCAAGGGAATGCAAAAGCATGTTCTTTTTTCTCTGATTACCTCCTCTTTTAAAGATCCGATCTGAATAATTATTTTCATGAATGAAAGCATCTACTTTGGGAAATGTTTCTTTACAAATTTTGGTGCTCCGTAACGCACCGTTCTGCCGCTAGGAGCGGAAATACGTATTTGAATCTCAAGTTATAGCTTTGATTCTAAAGCACTGGCTGAAAAGAATTTCTTCTGCATATAGATTAACGGCCAATATGAAAAATGCGTGCGTACATTTCCTGCTTCTAACGGTACACAGTCTTTTACATAGGGAAATAAATATTTATTTCTGTTTGCGATCATACTTCGTCCCTGAAAGTACGACCGAGGAAGAAGCTTTTCTGTTCCGGATAAATTTATTTTGAATAATATTTCAGGTGAATTTTTCTGTTACGGTAATGAAGCAAATCGATATTTCTATTTGCAACCGTTTCTCTGCTTCCTAAAAGCCAATTTTAAAGAGTTTTTTTTTTTTTTTTTTTGCATCGAACCGCATTCTCGATAACGAACATACAGCAATAAATGTTCAATGATTTTTATTTAGAGAATGAAATTTTAAGTAAAAAAATAATAATTTTCACATAAAACCATACAGTATATTTTCGAAAATTGTGTATATAAATACATATTCCCCAAATTCCGTAGTAAATACATAAATTTGAATGTTTCCTGCAATTTTGTAGCGCATATAAACCCCAAGTAAAGATTTAGCGTAAAAAAACAAAACAAAAAATGATCTGTTCTGAATAATTGTTTCCGTGAATGAAAGCATCTACTATGGGAAACGTTTCTTTCCAAAAGAAAAAAAAAAAAAACGTTTCCCATATCAAAAAGGAGCAGTATTATAACGAGCGGGTGAAATTTACTCCCTAATATTACCCTAACATAAGGGTAATAGGTCCATAAGTAAAAACGAAAAAATGCTGGGTGAGCATTGATGAAACTACCGATTTCAGTGGTAGAAAAGTGGGAAATGTTATAGTCGGTGTGTTGAATTTTTTTTTTTTTTTTTTTTTTTTGCTAGCGTGCAAAGACATTACGAATGCAGCGGCATAAGTGAAGCAATACGCTCAGGGTCTTTCTGTGAGCTTTCCGAAAAACATACGTGTAACGTGTGTCGTTAATGCTTTACACAGGTTGCGTGAAAATATCCGAATTCTTTATGCTGACGTGGACAAGTTTGCATCGGACGGGGGGGGGAGTGTTCGTTAAGTCACCAACAAGGATCGACCTTTCCAAAAAGAAGAATCCTGATCTCCCACTGCAACGTACACCCGTATGCACATACTGGGGTACCTGGATAAATCCCGTGGTATACTATGTCGATCATTTTTATGCTTCAGATCTGTTGTCAATGAAATGGATAAAGATGATGATTCTTCAATTGAGGCTTAATGAATGATACCACGTAGCTTAAAAAGAAACTTGGCATACATATCTGTTGATTTACGTTTCTTGTGTTATTCGATAAAGAAATTAGAAACAACAACAAACCTGCTGTATTAAACAGCTAAAAAAGAGCAGGATGTTAAAACGAAACTTAACACACTATCGGGTTTAAAAATACGAGCCCTGAGAAAAATTCATATGTGTGTTAGAAAAAAAACCCCAGTGGATTTAAAACTGTGTATAGAGTTCCTTAAGTTTTAGACAGCCAGCTTATACGCGAAAGTGACAAATTGCGTGTTAATAATATCCCCCTTTTGAAATATGCAAGCTTGAGTTCCTGTGATGTGGAACGACCCTTATTTGGATATGGGTCATTGTTTCATAACAATATGCATAGATTTGCTTTGGAAAATCTAGATATGACATTTGTTGTCCGCGGCAGCTACAAAGGACCTTTTCCATCAAAATGTGATTAATAAGTTGAATACTAACATTATCGTTTTATCACAGAAAATAACTAGCTACATTTTCTTCGAATAAAATGTTGGTTTTTTTGCAATTTTTTTTATTTTTGGCAAAATTTTTCTTTTTTTTAACGAATGTTTTTTCTATTTTAGAAAATATTTTTGAGATTATTAGCGCATAAAAAAATTAATATTTTTCTGTTTTAGCACCTAAATATCCGTTTCCTACTTATTACATTTTGTATCATCACACACTCTTCCTGAGCCAAAGGCGCAATTACGCCCTTTGATCCGGCCACATTTTTTCCAGTTAAGTAGAAATATTTAACTTTAGTCAGCCTGTGCTAACAATGAGTTACGACATCTGGACCATTAAAAAACGAACTTCGTTGTCAACTAATTAGTTTTAATGCATCTTTCTTAAAATTATATTTCAGAGAATATTGCGAATACGTACCCGGTTTATTTCCATTTCGAGCCATATCCTCCAAAATCGCAGATGGAAGGAGCAGATATGTTATTCCAAACTTATCTACTAAATTCCACAAATGAAGGGGTGCACTATAAAACGGGTTACCCTCAACAAGAATCAAGGTCGAACCGAATAGCAAAGAGTTGGTGAACATCGACCAGCTTAACCATCCAACCTGAAAGAGTTAAAAAAAAGCACGTATTACAAAACCAAAGAAAACGGAAAATTAATATTGTTCCACGAGTGATTTCGGATTTGAAATGGATTTTGGAATATATTCGATATGTGAAAAATCATGATCTTTAAATGTATGATTGTTAAATTAGAACATGAGATTGGACATTTCTCAAAAATAAGTATTTGAAAAATCTGAATAAAATAACAGTTCTTCATCACAAAAGTGCTTTTTCTTTGCTGAAAAAAAGGAAGAAATCGGATTTTGCAAGTTATTTCATTTTTAACATAATTTTCCCGAAATGTGAAATGATTTTGCAGTTACTTCCTTGTAAGCATGCAACTCATAGGAATATAATGTTAACACAAAATATATGTAAACAATTTTTAACAATGTGTTTCAGAAGGAAATAAATTTTAAAGTTTAGTTTACCACGTCAATTATTCACAGTACATCGATTAACTGCGAAACGCTTTACTCAGATAAATGAGGCACATCATTTTTTCATTTACACTTATAGCTGCATTACATTTGCTTCGAAGGGCCGCGGGTAGCCTAGTGGGCAACGTTCGTGACTGCCACGGAAAGGGCCTCAGGTTCGATCCCAGGCAGGTACGAACGCTTGATACACTAAATATCCGCCGTGCGTCGGATGGGCACGTTAAGCCGTCGGACCCCGGGTACTGCCCCCCGGTAATAATTAAGGGCGTCTTCCTCCCCCTTTCTACTTCGCTTCCGTGTCACTTTCCTATCGGGCGTTCTAGCCCAAATCTCCTAGTTTCCTATTTCTAAGGGTTGTTTAAGACCTGGGGTCAGATACTTCCTTCCTAAAATCCTCTAGATACGATCATTTACTTCGAAAAATGTATTCATGGGCCACACCATTACGACTACCCCTGTCTCCACGAAAGGACGCGTTCCACAGCACGTGGTCAATAACGTCCTCCCCCAGCGCGGAGTAGATATCGTCTTTATCTACTCTGCGCACTCATGTTAGTTCGCCAGTACGAAGTCAGTGCAATGAGGAAAGGACTCACTGAAGTTTGGACGGAAAATGCTTATCGGCTCGAGGTACGCAGGAGTTAGCATCTGAGCATCCTCAGGTATTGTTGTCTGGACGAGGGCGGCCGTATTGTGCTGAAGGTGTGACATGAATGGTCTAAAATGGAACACACATCCACCCAACGTGCCGGGATACGGAGACCACCACTGGAGAACGGTCGAGGTAAACACCGGCTGGCATGTGCTCCACGGGGTAATAGACGGCTCTTAATACCTTCGTTAACGACTGACAACAACCAGGGGAACAAGGCATAGAACCGAGCACACAGTGCAGTGGACGCTCTTGTGCTTAGGTTTAAGGCTGTCTTTGAATGAGTGTTCCGGTCCATTTTCTGCAATAGATGGCGCAAAAAATCACTCCTTGGGCGTGGCTTTCACGTCTTGAGTGACTGTCCCAGAAGTTGGCGTCAGTGAATCACTGCAGACCTCACCATATTCAGAATTGAAGCGGTCTCTCGTTAGCTGCACAATGAAAAGACAAAATACGCGCTTTTGCGTTTTAACCAATGGCATTATTTGAGGGTGGAGCTCAGTAAGTAAGCGGAGTTTCCATAGCTCAAATTCAGGGGTTAATGTACATATTTTCTCTTCAAAAAATGAACGTACAGTAGGATTTAAGATGAACTATAGAAGAAATAATTCCAATCTCACTTTTGTCCCTATTCATTAATTTCTATTTGGCTTTGATGATTAGAAAAAATCAGGCAGAAATAAGCGATTTCGTTGCTTCCAGACAGAAACATAGCTAATGCTAACTTTAGCGCCATCTAGCGCCAAATTGGAATGCTTTCGAGTCAGATAAATTGAATTTAAAAAAAAATCTAACAAATTTTTCGGAATAATAACTGTGGCATATATTACCTATGGGTCGTTTTTATTTGTGCTCAAAATTTCGAGCAGTACAAAGTAATAGTCTTCGAGAAAATGTGTACAAAAGATTTTACATTGCAGATATAAAGTACAAGATGAACCCTAACACTCATTCAAAGATAACCTTAAGGAGTCCCCGACGCATTCATGTGCACACGTTGACAATCCATCATCGAAAACTTTGCTTGTTGTGAGAACAGGGGCACTGTGACTGGACATTGGATGACTGGAAAAGATTCGCTTCGTCCGATGAGTTCAGACTCCAGCTGTAACATGCCGAAGGATCGGCCTGTATTCAAAGCTGGACTGACAAATGGTGAGGAAACAGGCAGGCGATGGGGGTGTTGTATTATGCGCAATGATCTCATGGGCATTACTAGATTCCTTCGACCCCACTGAAAGCACCGTCGAAGTCAGATTGCAATGATCACCCATGGCTAAGGTTCCCTAATTATCCTGTACCGCCCCGACTAGCTATGACTAGCAAGAGGGACTGTAGTTGTGATATGGACAATTAAAGACATAGAAGCTCACACATACACAGCATTCGAAATACGTGTGTTAATTCTTTTTATTATCACAAAGGAGCCAAGTTCCTACACCTGCAAATTTTCTTTTGCAGCAAAAACATGCTCAGAAATATCCCCAGAAGGATAACAGAAAGGGTTACCTTGCTTCAGTGTAACATCACCATGGCCTCCTCGTCATTTTGCAATTCCATTCCGACGTCCAGGGTGAGCATAACGAGATTATAACTTAGACGTGAACCGTAAAGCTTTACTGGTGTGAAAAACAACAGAAACCACGGTGATTTCCCGAAACATTGCGCAACAGGAGAATAAAAGCCACGCGCTGCAATTACCAGACAAACCTGCAGCAGCGAACGAGAAGTCAAGCACAACTTCTCATAGCTGAAGAACTGCACAAACAGCAGCCGGCAATTTCAAGAAAGAGAAATAGTTTTTTTCGCATCAATAACAATGTCACGCAGCATAGCTTCAAACTTTCGCCCAGGGCGAGAGAGCGAGAGAGAATTCCATAACATCAGAGTCTTTTAAAGAACAGTTCTAAAAACACCGAAGTCAGCGGTTTGCAAATGCAGAGTTACATCGGGTCGTCCCCGTCTTAGAGGAGAATACACAAAGGTACAATTCATGATTCTTACTAGCGCTCCATTGGCGGGACCCGAAACTACGTTAGCGTTCGTCGCGTGATACCAAAGCAGATGTTATAAAAGCAGCAACACGGAGAGAGTCGTTATTCTAAAAGGGCAAGGTGAAATGCTGCCCAACACGTACGTGGTCCTAAGACCACGTACGTGATGTTACATCTCTCCGTGATGTAACATCATGGTTCATGTGTACATAGACGGAAGTCACAGTTTGCGTACACAAAAACGAGGAAAAGCCCTAGGTTAGAAAATCTGCAGAAAATAAGAAAAGATATTGTGTAAATATAAAATTATTAATCTGAAGAAATCTGTGACAGATATTTGGGGTAAAAAAACTTAGGTTGGCCCTAGATATAATTTCCTGCATGAGGCATTTCACCCATCATTTCTGAAGGTAATGAGAATAAAACGCTGAGTAAAGAAATCGTTCGGAGGAGAGGGTTGACTCGCACAGCATCATAATAAAGGAGATATCAGAATAAAACGCACTTAGGGAAACGGAAACACCACGAAAGAATCATATGCTGTTGTCTAAACTCTGTGATGATGTCAAAAGAGGTCATAGAAATACATGATTAAATTAAGATGAGTCAAAACCAATTCCACTTAGCATATTGTGAAAACACAAGTTGAGCCGCGACGGTCATCGAATCCGTATCCCCTTACTCCGGAGTAAGTCGCTTTCCCAACTGAGCTACGCGGACAGAATGTCTCGCAGCAGATTTGTCGTCTTGACACATGTTTTCACATCTGCAGCACGTCACAATATTTATGAAAAATATTTACGTTTTTGAAATTTAGTTTTGGTAGAATCCGCACAGGTTTTAATACTATTACTGACTCATTTAAACTGGTGTTCAAAAATTAGCGAGACAAATACAAATTCGAGAATATGCCCGAAACGAGAAGACCGATTGGAAAGATTTTTCCCAGACATGTGCAAGGGGAAACACTACGTCGATGTGCACAAGCAACTTTGCTTTAGCTCATATGAAAATATTAGGCAAATGACGTCATTACGTCATCGAGCTGGCAGGCACGGGACCTTGGTAAACGTTGTTCTGAGCAGGGTGAGGCTATTGAAGCTTCAGTTAGACTATTAGTGGAAGATTGGCTCCGCACTATCGCTTAGATCGGTGGAGAGCGATTGGTAGATTGAAAGCAGAGAAATTGCAAGCTGAGTTAGCAAGATGGCTGAATGTGTCGAGGCAAGTGGTCTCCAATCTCTAGAGACCGTTCCAGGAAACCGGAAGGAGAAGGCCTGGGCATGGTCGCCCCCCCCCCCCAGCCACAACAAGTCAAGACGACCGGCATTTATCTCTAATAGCTCGTCTGCATAGAAAGTCGGCAGTTAGGCAACTGTCGCAGGAGCTCTTCTCTGCTATAAGAACCGTGATGTCAAGGCAAAGTGTTTACAAAAGTCTCCATGAGAGAAGTCTGTATGCAAGAAGACCAATGATCTGTATCCCACACTGCGCATCACACAGAAGGGTCCGTCTGAATTGGGCCCGACAATATCAACCCTGGACCATTGATCAATGGGCCTGTTTTCATTTTCTTCAGTGACGTGTCGCACCTAAACACGGATTCTCGATGTATGCACATTTGGAGAGAGGCGGGACGCCGAAATTTTTCCCTCACCATTAGGTAAACTGACCACTGCCGTGGTGGAGGAGTCCTGATTCGGGCTGGCATCATGTTAGATGTATTCACGCCGCTGCTTGTACGTGTTTCCAGGGAACACCCTGACCGCTGCACGCTACAGGAATAACATCCTAAAGCCTTATGTGCGGCTTTTCACGGGAGTTGTTGTCCCCCAATTCCTTTTTATATGGACGATAATACACCCGTCTTCATATGGCTCGACTAGTCAACGAATATATGGATAAAGGATTCACAGGATGGAGTGGCCCGCGAAATCTCCTGACCTGATCCTGTTAGGGCATGTCTGCTATGCCCTGGGAAGAGCAATTGCAAGTTGGCAGCCCCCTCCCATAACCCTTACGGGACTCCGACGCCCCTTGGTGGAGAAGTGGCACTAATTGCGCCCAAACTCTTATTCACAGCCTTGTAAATAGCATAAAGATTTGTTACGTGAGCTGAATCGATGCTCGAGGTAATTAATCTCACTCCCTATTAGCCCATCAAAATCCTCGCCACCTGCTGCACCACTTTTGGACTGTCATGCTGTCATGCGCATGCTTCCTCCTCACGCGGTGATGGCATTCCTTTTCTGTTGTGTATTGTTGCGTTACCGTATGTATATCCGTACCAACTGTTATTATTATGCTGAAGAATGTATCTCTCTTCAGTGTCAGTCAGATTAGCTCCTGTGTGCTTTTGCTTCATGATTGATTTCCGTTGTGTTTGTCTCTTTATGTTCTCCATGCCCTTTTAGTCTTCGTTGCTTCCCCCTTTTGATTCGTGCTTTTATATTGTGCCTCGTCTTTTCCTCATTTTGTTGCTTCGTGACTCTTCCTGTGTGCCTTGTGTTACGACGTAGTTGCCTACTCTCGTTTCGTTCAACATTACCGACTGCCTCGTTGAGATTGTTCAGCTCCGTTCCTTCTGCGGTTTCACCATGACTTCTGCCCGGTTTCTGGAGTGTCTTGTGTTGCTTCCGGCACTGCTATTTTGTCTCGTATTGTCCACTGTTCCTAGTGTTCTGCTCATCATGTTGCTCCTGGACTCTGGAATGGTGCTCTTTTGTTTCTGAAGACTCAAACGACCCTGCCCAGTGACTCTCTCTTGTGTGCTTCGTCTTGTGTTGTATTCTGCCTTCGACTGCCTCACACGATTGTTACAAACTATATTGTGCCATTATCATGCTCCGTTTCTTCTGTGATGCCTTGTATGTCTTTTATAGACTGCCTTCGCCGCTCGATTCAGCTTTGATACTTTTGTTGTTTTACTATGCCATGCATTTTTCCTGTTCTTATGTGTACTAGTCTTAGAGACACATTAAAGCGATGTTGAAACCAACTGTTATTAAATTCTGTTGTATGGATTTTGCGTTATTCATGATTTTGTGTTTGCCACGTTAATTTGGGACACTACTGTAGTTGAAGAGGCGCTAGATATTATTATATTTTGCAGTATGCCATTCGAAGCCAGTTCCAAATTAGCTTTTTAGTTGAAGGATCGGAATTTCAGATAAAGAGCCATCCAATCATATTTCAGTCATGTTTGATCGCCAAGAAACCTGGTCATCCCGCCGACCATAAGTGAGCATTCATGTCTTGAACAGATCTGGTAATGCTCGAATATCTCAGTATTGATACTTGCCACTTGTGTGATGACTTCTGAGTTTATGACAATTTCATTATAAAAGAGGATGTCATACTGCCCCTTTAGCACGTGGTTTAGTTTCTTATTATATCAGATGGCTTTTCAAATCATCACACCGGGAGTTCGCGATATGTTTCCATCTCTTTCTCGTATACGATTTGTTGTCTTTTAACCCTCACTTGTTTGTACTCTACACCAATGCAGAAACATCCATGAACGCTATTCCAGCCTCTTCTTTCCGCTATTCCAGCAGATCTAACCAGCGCTTACACACAAGCGAGTGACAATAAAGAAGATGTTCGTGTCAGTGGTGGGTGTAAACAGCAAACAGCTGAGTAGGATCTTGCGCTGCTACCAGCAAACGGTTATGAGCTGAGGAATCACGAGAAACATAACAACAAAATTCGAGCGAGCTGTGAATGTGGCCGAGTGATTCGAGGCTCTGGGGTCGGGCCACTCGACCGAGAAATGAGCCCAAGTTCAAGTTCCGGATGAAGCATCGCCAATGGCACTTGATCTCTCCCTTCCTTGGAATCAATTACCTTAAATTAGGGACGTGCGATTGCTTATAGCGATATGAGTTTCATGTGGCAATCGTTAAACCCCAAAAAAATCCAGGGAAAGTTGAAAAATTCCGTCAGTACTCGGGTCGTGACTTTTTTTCGGCTCTTTTGGAAAGTTCTGCGTCTGATTTTACATATGTGTGTCTTTTTCTTCCCACATAATGAATTAAACATCAATGAACTGTACGCATCTCTCGGTGAACACGCTCAACGGTATCATGGGAATAGCATTCACTGGAAAGTGTCTACCTAACTTTTGCACAGTTACTGTTCCGTAAAACTGCGGAACGTCTTCTCTCGAAATTGGTACGTTAGAATTAGGAAGCAGGAAAATACATTGCTGTTAGTAGAAATTGCAACACCATGAAAAACGCGTCGGCGTCTGTCATCAACTTGCTATCTTATCGCTAAACTCGACCGTACGCCGTTGTTGACAGTAAACATACCGCGTAGGAGGACGAAACAAGCATACGAACACTTGAACGAGTTTAAAAGAGGTAGAATCGTTGGACTCAGAGAAGGTGGTATATCATTGCGTGATATTGCTGCACGCGCTAGGCGTAACGCAACTACCGTTATGTGTACATGGCTTCAATGGACAGCAGAAGGTTCTACGCATCGATGTGTAAGGTCTGGAGCTCGAAATCGCACGACCGCGCAGGAAGACAGGCACTTGCACCGTATGGCAGTGACGTCGCGTTCAACACCTTCCACGACATTTTCTCAGCAATAGAGGATAGTCATACATTGTCCGACGTCTGCAAGCACTGTTCGTCACCGATTGCTGTAGAGAAGCTTCGTTGCTCGCCGTCCATTTCTGTGACTTTCCTTGACTCTGAACCATAGGCGCCAGCGATTGCAGTGGTGCCGCGAACGTCGAAACTGGTGTGCTGAATGGGAGCGTATTGTGTTTTTGGACGAGTCCAGATTCAGTATAATGCATCACGACGGGCGAATTCTTGTTCGCAGATACGGTTGTGAACAGTATCTGGAAGCTTGCATTGTGCAGCACCATACCGATCCCACGCCGAGCGTGATGGTCTGGGCCGCCACTTCGTTTCATTCACGCACTCGCCTACTACGCATCACAGGCACGTTCAACAGCCAACGCTACATCACGGAAGACCGAGACGGGGTTTCCATCGAGGACCGCCATGGTGTCTACGATATTCCCCTACGTGACATAGACCCGAAAACTAGAGACAGTGTGTATGTGGGATCCGCAATGAGAAATATTAAAAACAAAAGTGTACGTACACAAACATAGCTTAAAAACTGGTGCACACTCCACGGCCCTACCCAGACACTGTCTGGATGAAACTTTTTCTCCAATGCGTATTAATGACTGAGAGCCTACATATCCTTGATCTGAGTGATTCATGCTGTAACGATGACATTCCGACAGAAGTACCCTTACCATGGAGACTTCTGTTGACCCATGTTAAAGACTTTAAACGCTCTACTGGTCTTCAATCTTAATCGGGGGGGTAAAAATAGAGAGTGGGGCATCGCGATGGAGGGGAAGGAGGGGGAAGTACTAATTGAGAAAAATGATTTTACTGGAGCCTCGTATCTTCATGTGATGTCATTCTATTATTGGTTTTTTGCATTGTAATTACTGATTCACTCATACACTGGTGTGCAAAAATTTTAAGAAGACACGGTTTTTCGAATGTAACGTCGTGCAGAAGTGCTCCACATCCACTCAGATCATACCATAACATCCCCAAGATGTAAGAATAGGGGACAAGTGAGCAAAACCGTCCAAACAGGGAATCCAAAGGATACAAAGGCACTTTATTGAATAGGTAGCTTCGAGCACAACTGGACAGAAGACAGGAACGTCCATGTGACAGGCGGCTGCCAAGAAAAATCCAGTCTTTAGTAGGGGATATGATCACCCTGACTGCGTTGCAGGATTTACAACGTCTGTCCATGCTGAGGACGAGGTTGTCGAGGAGCTGTTGAGGCATCGCGCCCATTCCTCTTGTAGCGTCAATCGCAGCTGCGGAATCGTTGCTGGCGGCTGGTGACGTGCTGCCAAGCGTCTCCCGAGAAGGCCCCACACGTGTTCCATTGAATTTAGGTCCAGAGGACCTTGCGATTCAATCCATGTGTTGAATATCTTCACTCTCCAACAGCTCTGAGACAGCCACTGTACGATGAGGTGTAGCGTTGTCGTCCAGGAAGAGGAACTCAGGACCCACAGCACTTCTAAACAGACGCACGTGAGGCAGGCGAACCTCGGTACAATAGTGGACACCAGTGACTGAACCTCCTTGGAAGATGTGGAGGTCAGTACGGCTGCCAAGCATGATACCGTCCCAAACGAGAACTCCGCCACCTCCAAACCGGTCCCTTTCGAGGATGTTGGAGGTGTGATTGCGTGTTCTCTGCTCTCTCCAGATGTGTATACGTCCAGAATCGCTCGTCAGACTAAATCGGCTCTCATGCGTAAAGTTAACTCGAGCCCATTGCTGATGTGTCCAGTTCTTGTGTTCCTGGCACCACAGAAACCACCGTCTCCGATGAGCAGGCGTTAAAGGCACACACCGTACTGGTCGTCGTGCAAATAGACCACCTTTGTGCAGCCTCCTGGCCACGGTAAAACGCGATAACGGACGTCCAGTTGTCGGTTGCATGTGCCTTTCGATTTCTCCCGCTGTCTGCCGTCTGTCTCTTCTCGCCTATAGGACAACATACCGGTCGTCCGCAGCCGTGGTTGCTCGTGGACGACCACTGATAAACTCTCGGACAGCTGTTTCTGTCGTTTGAAATGTTCTCCAAGCTCGTGAAACGATGCTGTGAGCGATCCCGAACTCCTCTACCACACTAGTCACATTTCGACCTTCTTCCAACTTCCCAATAACGCGACCTCGGGTAAAGTCATCCAGATGTCGTCTACTGGATTGCCTGTTGGCCATACGGTGGCAGCAACTCGACGTCGTTCAAATCGATGTACACCGTGCAATAGCTTTCACCGAATTGCTGAGCGTACACCGCCGGTGTACTTTATACCCTTCCGACATTCTTCCTCCGTACGTCATGCTGCATATATGCGCATGCCCTACCGTACCGGAGCCTAGTCTGTCTCCTGAGTTGTCTTTCGGTCCTTTCTGCTTGCTCGTTCCGCTGTTATGCTACTTTCTCCTCTTCGTCTTTAATTTTTGCACACCAGTGTATTTGTACATAATTAATGTATTCACCCTGTATGCAATGATTCGCTTTTTGACCTGGAGCATGCGCAGATCTAACCAGCGCTAGCTATTTAAAACCTGGAGTATCCATGGTACAATTTTCAGTGTACATAACACCTGATGAAGGAACCTATGGGGTCCTGAAAGTTCTTGTGGGGATTTCAATGTTGCTTCTAAATGTAAAGTGTTTTTAAACTTCTCATAAAGAAAATTATACCGTGATGAGACGGCTGATATTGACTAATTCTGCATTTACTTCCAAGATTTGCTCAACCCAAACACAACTGACAAACTCAATGAACAAAACATTAGAAATACCTACTTAATAGCGTATTGATCCTCCTCTAACGCAAATACGCCGAGGAAATGGCTCCACCAGATGCCGGAGGGTTTCCGGAGGTAATGACAGCCATGCCTGTTGCAGAATTGTCCACAACTTCGCCCGAGACGTCGTTCCAGGATCCATGGTTCTGATGTTCCCCTCCACGGCTACCCAGATACCTTCAACATGGTTCAAATCCGGGAAACTTAGGGGCCACTGGATGGTTACAAACTCACATGAATGTTCCTCCAGCCATGCCACGTGGTTGCGGTCTTATGGGGCGGTACATTGTCCTGTTGGAACAGAATATTGGCCACAAGATGCGCGAAGGCCGTGAAAGCGTGTAGGTGATCAGCCAGCACATGTTGGTAGCACGCAGCCGTTAAAGACCTCTCCATATACACTGAGGGATCTAATGTGTCTCATAAGAAGGCTCCCCAAGCCATCACAGAGCCACCGACGCCTTTAACAGAGCCAAACGAGGCCATGGGTTCATGATGTCGACGCCACACCCGCGCCCTCCCGTCAGCTCTATACAGCCGAAAGCTGAATTCGTTTGACCACACGCTGCGGTACCACTATGCACACGTCCTGTTCTGATGTTCCCGATACCAGGTGAGACGTAATTTCCGATGACGAGCAGTCAACAGTGACACACGAACAGGGCGTTGGCTCCCGTAGCCCAGGGTATGCAAACTGCGTCGTATTTTTCACTTGTTGACGCTACTTGAGCTTCCGACATTTAACCTGGATGTGATTTGCGCCGCCGTTGCCAAGCGGTCGGTCTGTACGAACCTGGAGAGTCTACATCGACCCCGGTCATCAATGGTGGTCGGTCTGTACGAGCCTGGATAGTCTGTGTCGACCCCGGTCATCAGTGGCGTGTGTTCGGCCACCGTTTGCTCTCTGGGCGCTGGTGTGTCCATCAATGCTATACTCGCGGTACACCATTGATATAGTGACCCTCGAGAACCCTGGATATCTTACCACTTGGCCCATAAAATGGCCCATCTGTCTAGCGCAGACAATGTGTCCACAATCAAAGCCGCTCAGATTACCACGTTTCCCACGATTGCAATACTCTGTTGGAAAGCCCTGCTGTTCCTGTCTGCCTATTTATCTCCTGCATTCGGTTTGGGTCTGTTCCACTCTGCGCGGGGATGCTAATGTCAACTACCCATTACCCCCTATCTCTATGTTTTGTCTGCTGAGTGTACACTGAAGTGCCAAAAAAGCTGGTACACACGAGCTTATGCTAAATACATAGCAACGTCCCCTATGCGCGTACTCGGTTGCGTCCGCCAGTGCGTATGTAAAGCGATAGACATCCTTGCCAGCTGTCAGAGCTGTTTTGGGCATGAGAATGACAAGTAATAACGATTTAAGCGATTTTCAACGCGGTGTCATAGTTGGCGCTCGTGAGATGGGCCATAGTAATTCGGAGGTAGAAACGAAGTTCGGATTTTCACGGACGATCATTGCCAAGGATGTACCGTGACTACAAGAATTCCGGCAAAACCTCCAACCTTCTATACCAGTGTGGCCGTAAAAAGACATTAGGTGAATGTGACCATCGTCGGCTGTCAAGAATCGTTTCATGCGACACTCTCGTAGGTATCATCGGAATTCAATGCTGGAGCCTCAACAACCATCAGCGTCTGGACTGCGCAACGTACCCTGCACGATGTTGGCTTTGGGAGCCGACGCCCAACTTGAGTCCCCTTGATGGGTGCACGACACAGAGCTATGCTCCTCGCTTGGGCACGGCAACACCGCCACTGGACACTTGATGACTGGAAACAAGTAGCCTAGTCTGACGAGTCGCGTTTCCAACTGTATCGGACAGATGGAAGGATTCGTGTGTGGTGCAAACCCCATGCAGCCATGGATCCCGCCTGTCAACAGGGAACTGTACCGGCTGGTGGGGGTCTGTAATGGTATGGGGTGTGTTTAGCTGGAC
This sequence comes from Macrothele yani, assembly GCA_039090855.1. Taxonomy (NCBI): domain Eukaryota; kingdom Metazoa; phylum Arthropoda; class Arachnida; order Araneae; family Macrothelidae; genus Macrothele; species Macrothele yani. The sequence continues at coordinate 117,052,318 of CM076990.1, forward strand.
TTCGCTGGGTCACCTAGTACGTCTACAAACATATGTGACCGTCCAACGCTATGTGCGCATCCGCTCTGACGAGGTACACCCGTTCATGTCCTGCATTCATGCTGATGGGTTGGGCCTGTTCCAACAGGACAATGCACCTCCACACAAGTTTCGGGACGCTACATTATGGTTAGAGGAGAATTCATCTGAGTTTGGGATGTTGCCATTCCCACCCAAGTCCCCAGATCTGAACGTGATAGAACACATTTGGGAAGCCATGCAATGCGCTATCAAACACAGGAATCCGAGACTTCGGAATACACCCGAATTGTGGAACGCTCTGCAGGAAGTATGGTGTGTATTGCCTACAGCATATCTCCAGAAGCTAGTGGAGTCCATGCTCCGTCGTATTTCTGCAGTGCTGCGCTCCCGTGGGGGACCTACCAAGTATTAGACGGGTGTACCAGTTTTTCTGGCACTTCAGTGTATATTAACCTATTTAATTTTTTTCTGTGATTGCGTCAGATATGTTGCGTGTACATGGACATGGATGCAAATGATTTTGACGGCTTATTTGTATCTTCGCTTGTAAACATATGTTTGCATCAAAACCTTTTACAAAACGAAATGAAAAACGATAGATTACAGACAATCCTACGCTGAGCATTTTAGTAACGGCGATAAATTTTGACTCGCGGTGACACTTGGGTACATCATACTTATCTCTTCACCAAGAACACCACCACAAGCCATTCTACTATACTAATACACGAATATCAGTCCACAGTATTTATCGTGAACTGATAGTCACTGCAGTATTAATCTCTACAATATTTAAAATCTTCCCATTAATGGTCACATGAAGGACAGCCCTAAAACTTTAAACAAAACTGAGATCATACCTTTCGTCATGAGTTCAGGAGATGTGACGTACTGCAGAAACGGCAAATAATAGTGTGTGCACATGCCAAGACGGCAAATAGTAGTGAAAAGCCCTTGTCGGTGTAGCTTAATTCTGTAGCAGAAGGATGCGGTTTCGAGTCCTAACATCGACAAAAATGTCGGTTTTCACATTGGCTCCCGATCGTTAAAATGGATCTACTGCCATCTAGGTTCTTCGAAAAATGTACGGTGTTCCACATATCGTCTGGAATTAATTAAAATTCCTTCCTCTATTTGAAAAATGTGTGATGCTTCTTCCACACATCGTCTGGAATTAATCAGAATTCCTTCTTCTGCGAAGAGTTACTTCAAGCATGGCTTGCGGCGGACCCCAAACCTGAGGTTTTGTGCTCCTGCCTTTCTCAAGGGGGAAGGTGATATATTAGGTATGTGCAAAAGTTCTACCAGTTCTTCATGATGCAAATTCCAAGTTAAAAAAAATTAAGTAACAGATGGCGAGTGTGATGGCCAAAAGACTTCTAGGAGTAGGCTATAAAATGGCACCAAGTATGCAGGTGCATCTCATTCGCAAACAATCACACTAGGGTTAACATGTCAAGCAATAAAAATCACCTTAGGTACTGTTTGCTTTATGAGTTCGATAAAAGGAACAACGCAGCTTATAATGAATAAAACGCTTCTGCTACTGAACTGCTAATTATCGTGAATATAGCTTTCACTAATATTATAATGAATATCACGCTTCTTCTAATGCTTCTGCTACTAGTTTCTTCTAGTAATGGTTGTTCAAATGGTTGTTGTTTGTAAATTAAATCATGAATAAACTTTCCTGCTAGTAGTGTAGTAATAATAATGAACAAGCTTATAACTGGTAGTAATGTTGTAGTAGTAATTAAGATGAATAAAGTCTTATGCTGGTTGTTACTAATAACACTAAATGAAATAAACCTAACAGCCAGACAGAGATCTGACAAAACTATGAACTGAGAAAGACGTACTTACAACAAATTCTTTATTAGTGAGACTTCTGGCTCTCACATAAACGAAGATCTCTTTATATAGCAACAGCTTTCTGACACATAAACCACAGCTCACTTCGTACAACAACAGCTCACTTCGTACAACAACAGCTCACTCTACGCACATCAACAAAAAGCTATTTTCCACATCAACAAACGCTCTCCCTATACAACAACAAACGCTCTCCCTTGGTATCGTTGAACGCGCCTATTTATACTGGCTACCACCACGTCATGACTTACACTCATTGCCAGATCTCATTCAGCGGGTGAAATAACATCTCGTTCAGTAAGAAGATAATTTACATAGTAAAATAAAATAACCAGAGATAGTAAAAATCAAAAGGAAAGTGAATCTAGAGTATACGTTACAAGCTGAAGTCTACCACAACATTTGTGGTTTGTATGACCACAGACGAAAGTACATGTTGCTGTTGGCTCCGGAAATTCCGTTAAAGAGACAGAATCTGCAGAGATCAGTCGCGTTCTGAACGTCCATCAGAGGTTTCAGAAGAGGATCTCAATTAAGCCATACCATATGGCCAACATCTAATAGTTGAAAAAATATCAGAAAAGGTTTTCTGTACACAGAACAACAGTAGAAAGAAGGATGCATGCACTTGGTTTTATCATAAAGGTCTACCAGTGGGTATCACGTGACCTATCCGCAAGAACTCGATCGGACATTATGACCACCTATCTTTCTTTGCTCGCACGTCACAGAAATGAACCTTTCTTGAAACGATTAGTTACGGTTTATAAAAAGTGGGTCCTTTACAGAAATGTGAAGCGTCAAAAAACTGTATGTCGACTTCGAGAATCTGCTCCATCAACTTCAAGAGGAGGACTGTATCCGAGAAAGGTCTTGTTAAGTGTGTAGTGGGTAATCCACTAGGAGCTGCTTGGTCTTGTTAAGTGTACAGTGGGTAATCCACTGGGAGCTGTCTTGTTAAGTGTATAGCGGGTAAACCACTGGGAGCTGGTTGGCCTTGTTAAGTGTATAGTGGGTAATCCACTGGGAGCTGCTTGGTCTTGTTAAGTGTATAGTGGGTAATCCACTAGGAGCTGCTTGGTCTTGTTAAGTGTATAGTGGGCAATCCACTAGGAGCTGGTTGGCCTTGTTAAGTGTATAGTGGGTAATCCACTGGGAGCTGTTTGGTCTTGTCAAGTGTATAGTGGGTAATCTAGTGCGAGCTGCTTGGCCTTTTTAAGTGTATAGGGAGTAATCCGCTGGGAGCTGCTTGGTCTTGTTAAGTGTATCGTGGGTAATCCACTGGGAGCTGCTTGCACCAAACCAAACGATAAATGCTGACTTGCACTGCGAACAGTTGGAAAGGCTGAAAGAAAAATTGAAATCTAAGCGTTCAGTACTGGTTACTCGCAAAGGCGTCATCTTGCAACATGACAACACAAGACCCCATTCAGCTTTAGCCACTCACAGAAAATACCGAACATTGGATGGGAAGTGTTACCTCACCCCCATATTTTCCAGATCATGCACCTACGGACTGCCACCTTTCTGGATTTCTTGAAAACAACTTCGCTGGAAAAACCTTCGATGAAGTTGAAGATGTCTAAACTGCATCACCAGAGTTTTTTGACTCCGAAACTGAGGAGCTAGTTCTACAGAAGGGCTAATTCAATTACTACCGGAAAGACGGCAAAAGAAGTCATAGGTAATAATGGCAGTTATGTAGAAGAATAAAGATGTTATTTGTTGAAAAAATTTGTTTTTTCTTCTCAACTAAAAAAAACAGAATTTTTTCACACACCTAATATGCGAAGCACTGCAGAGGTGATGGACAACATGTCAACGCGTAAAGTAGTAGTGATAAGCACTTGTTTGTGTAGCTTAATTGAGAAAACATTCGACACCAGAACAGAAGGATACGGTTTCGAGTCCCGTTATCGGCAAAAATTTGTGTTTCCACATTGGCTCCCGAACGTAAAAATGGATCTACTGGCATATGGGTTCTTCAAAAAATGTGCGATGTTCCACACATGGTCTGGAATTTATGATAATTCCTTCCTGGATTCGAAAAATAGGGAGACGTCAATTCCTCCAATGAACGATAACCAATGATAACCAATGGCAATAGGCAACCATATGCAGTTTAATAAATTGTGCACGTAAAACCATGTTCTTGTGTAATTCCAGAAAAATATAATTGACTCGCGATCGAAACACAGGATCATCTGTACGGGGAACAAGAAATCTGCGCATTAAACTTTCGAAAACCGAATGAAAATATAAAGAGGCCTACAGGGTTTTTTTTTCAGTGTACGTACACCCATTACAGTTTTTACTTTAAAGAACATAGAAGTAAAGAGATGCAGTTTAACTTATGATACCAATGAGGACGGATATGATATGGATCATTCGAAAGAGAACTAAACGGGATTTTTAAAATTCCATGATTCAGTTGCCAAAGAAATGCCGAAATTTAAATCACATACTTATGTCAGATTTGAGAGGGAATAACTCTCGTTAGAAAGGTCTACGTTTCAAAATAAATAAAAGCAAATAATTGCTGCCGAAGCACCCAGGAAAACCACAAATTCTCGTATTACAACAAACGGTGTAAAGATAAGCGCAGAAATGTGAGCACTGAAATTACACTGCTGACCACCCAAAATACAACACCAAGAAGGAAGCATCCGATTGGCCTGAAATTCACAGCATGCGTCGCCCGCGAGAGGACATGCAAACAATTAGCATTGCAGGGCATATGCAAATCATGTGCCCCCGGCACGCCACCGAGAAGCACTATAAGAAGGGTTCACAGAAGGCGGGGTGTAAGTAGTGGAAGTGTGTTGTGCTGCAGGACCTGTGCGTGGGAAGCTTCCAGATGCCTCGTCGCAGAATACGGCAGTCATTCCAGCACGTTTCGGAGTTCGACAGAGGACGAATAGTGGCTTATCGTGACAGCGGTTTATCGTGCTGAGACATCGGTGCCCGTGTGGGACGACATCCAGCCAAAGTGAGGCGAGTATGAATTCGGTGGGTGCAGGAGAGACGGACGGACCGAAGTGAGCGATTGCCGCAGCCGCGACACACCACCGAACGAGAGGACCGGCATGTTTTGTGGCGGGCATCGACGGTTCGCACCGCCACATCACGAACATTAGCGCAGGAATTAGGGTGTGCTGCGCAACAACCTGTGTCAGCACGTACCGGGGACTTGTCGCACGGCGCCCATTGGCAGGAGCGGGGACTTGTCGCACGGCGCCCATTGCCCCGATTATCATTGACCTTACACCACCGGCGAGTGCGGCGGCAGTGGGCCGTTGAACGCCACACCTGGACTACGGAATGGCACGACATTGTTTTCTCCGACGAATCCCGCTTCTTCCTGCAAGACCACGGTGGTCGGATCCACGTGTGGCGGCACAGCGGCGAGAGACTGTATGACGCCTACATTATGCATCGCCATACCGGTCCGTCGCCTTGCGTTATGGTTTGGGGCGCAATTGGATATGACACCCGCACCCCTCTGGTACGCATCGCCAGTACACTCAACAGCCACCGCTACATCTCCGACGTTTTGGAGCCTTGCAGTTCTCCATTACCAGCAGGACCTGCCAGCGGCCACGTTTCCAACAGGACAATGCCCGCCCGCACGTGGCGCGCGTCGTGCAACAATTCCTCACAGCCCACCAGGTGTCACTACTGCCGTGGCCCGCTTGTTCTCCCGATATGTCGCCCATCGAACGCGTCTGATCGCTGATCGGCAACCGAGTGGCCCGGCAAGCACCACCCGCGGCTACGCCTGATGAACTGTGGCAACGTGTGGAAGCAGCCTGGACCAACATACCCCAAGCCCACATCCAAAGCCTCTTTCGTTCGATGCCGCGGCGTGTAGCGGCCGTTATTGCCAGCCATGGGGGCCACACGAACTATTGATGTCTGTGTGTTCCGCAAGTCGGACGGGCCTATAAGCTCAATCGTTTCATCTTTGTATCTGTTGTCATGTGTCCAGTAAATCTGGCTTTGCTATTTCGTGTCCTTCTTGGTGTTGCATTTTGGGTGGCCAGCAGTGTATATGTAAGTTTTGATCACCTGGATAAAAACTGTAATGTACAGTCTGAAATTTAAACATTATCTCCTTCATCAGTTGAAAGTGGAAATTAATTTTCCCAAGAAATATACAGAAAATTCTTTCAATATTTATAAAACACACCTGAAGAACCGCGTAAACCGAATATATATATACCGGACACCATTCACAAGCAAATGAAAGTATCCGCTGCGTTGTTAAGAGGCGCGGTACAGCTGTAAACGGTATAAAAACAAGCCTGCAGCTGACCGCGATCACATCGCACTGTGAGGTGGAGTCAAAATGTCGCGGCAGGAGAGAACTGACTTCGAGAAAGATGAGATTAGTAGGTGTTATATTAGTGGGTTATCCGTAAGAGAAACCGAAGGGCGTTTAAAGTCTACTGTCTTGGATGTACTGAATAAGTGGAAGACACATGGCGTGCCTGAAGCAGCAAAACGTACCGACAGACCAAAGAAAATCAGTGACAGAGGACGTCGAAGCTTTAGGAGAGTCATTACAGCTAATCGACGGAGTATTGTACAAGACCTCAGTATACAGGTGAGTAACAATGCTGGAACCTCGGTATGTACGCATACCATTCGCAAAGAACTTCATTCCATGGGTTACCGTGATCGTGAGGCTGCTCATAAGCTTTCCATTCCATCTCAACTCGGAATACTACTCGTCGTTTAGCTTGGTGTAAAGAACATTTATTGTCGACCGTAGATCAATGGAAACGGGTCCTATGGACTGATGAACCCAGATGCACGATCCATCAGTCTGTGGCCTTGTGTGGGTATGGCGGCAGCCTGGGGAACGCTATTTACCACAGTGTACTGTTCTTACGGTCAAGTTTGGAGCTGGCAGTGTACTCGTGTGGGGGTGTTTTTCGTGTTATGGTCCCTGCCCATTTGTTATCGTGGGCAAACCTGTTAACCAGGACGTCTACCTCGATATTCTGGACAATTATGCCCTAAGAACTCTGTGGCAATACTATGGAACCGAGCCTTGTTGGTACCAGCAGGATAATGCCCCTTGCCATAAAGCAAGGACTATTACGGCGTGGTTTCACGATAATTCCGTATCGTGTGTGGACTGGCCAGCACAGAGCCCTGATGTTAATCCCATAGAGCCCTTATGGGATGAATTACAGCACCGCATAAGAAGTTTGGAGCCAAAGCCTTCTACTAAGCAACAGTTAGCGGCAGCATTATGTACTGAATGGAAACGCATACCTACCGCTGTGTTCCAAAACCTTGTCGAAAGCATGTCTCGAAGGGTAAATTAAGGCCAAATGTGGACCGACACCGTACTAATGAAGGTCAATAAATGCTATGTTTTGTTTCTCTTCTAGGTGTCCTGTGACTTCAGTCAATATAGCTACCGTGTAAAAGGGCATTCTATGAAGTCTGTGGCTTCCATATACACGGTCTTATCAGAATAATATGACCACCTACCTAATTTTGAACGTCAGTGCAGGGCCAACTGCTGTATGACCACCTTACTAATAATGGGAATAACCACGCTTGGCCTGGATGACAACGGCCAGACGGCGTAGCATGGACGCGTGGATGATTGCCTGAAGCACGCGTACCCATTCGGACTACAGCAGAGCACTGAGGTACCGGAGATGACGTGGTTGTGGGTCGGCACGTCGAACCTGTCGATCAAAATAGTCCCACAAATACTCTATAGGATTGAGGTCGGACGATTTCGCCGGCCATGGGAGAACGAAGACATTGCTGTTGTGTTTCTGGAACCAGTCACACACTCCCTTAGCGACATGGCAGGGCGCATTGTCTGTTGGTAGACACCATCACCACCAGAGTAAACGTTCGACATGAAGGGATGCATGTAGCCATTGGCGTTCATGAACCCATCCAGTGGTACCAGCGGTCTCAGGAAAACATCTCCCAGACATATACACATTGTCACCGCCGGCCTGTACTTGACCAACAAGCGTGTCCGCGTGTTGGTTCTCCTGTGTCTGACGTCGTATCTGCCACCGCTCGTCACTTCTGTGGAGTAGATTCCTTGATTCGTCAGAGAAGGCAATCTTTTCCACTCTTCCACTGTCCAATGACGGTAGTCCCATGGGAACTGCAGGAGTCGTTGCCGATGGACCTGGGTTAACACAGGCGCCTTGACGCAGCGTCGACTTCGGAGACTCATGTGTAAGAGGGTTCGCTCTTCTTTTATTGGGGACACGTACCTGAGTGGCCCAGCGCGTTCATTTGCGTGGTAAATTGCTGCACTGTTACGCGCCGATTGTCCTTTGCCAGTCGACGGAGGCGACGTTCTCCTGTGGGGTTGATGGCTCCTGGGGCTCCACAGTTATGTCGAGGGGGGTACTCGGTGTGCCAGCGGTTTATTCTTGGTACATCTTTACTAGAGCACCTCGCGAACAGCCCAAAAATCTGCTGTTCCTGACATGCTTCCAGCCTTGTCGTGGTAGCCGATGATCATTCCTTTTTGAACGTCAGTCAAATCACTACATCTGCCCATTATGCTCACGTGACGCACTATGGCTCATCTGTCCTGGTCGGCCACTCATGTCTCCGTGTGGTCGACTTTGTCACATGCAATCAGTGACGCGCCTGGGCGGGTGCACTGTGATTCCAGGGGTGGTCCTATTACTCTGATACGACTGTGTTTATAATCATGGTTTCTGCTGATAGTTGTGGACGAACTAATCGTAATGCTCATGGTTAATTTCGTTTTAGAAAAGCTCCATGCAGAAGTGAACCAAATGGTCAGCCATTCGGTCGCCTACACAGTGCTCATAGTCCCCAGAAATTCAATGTATGCATCAAACGAGCTGTTAGGGATCTCAAAGATCACAGCTCTAAATGATGATCAGAATGTATTATTGGCCAAACAAAATAAATGAAAGAAATTGTCTTAAAAGTGTTACGGCCTTAGATCAGAGGGATCAGGAGTTTTGGTCTTCCTTTCAAACATCAGAACAGCCCTTCACTAAAATAGCTTTTGAATTCCATTTTCTGCGACAAGGGAACATGTGAAATGGTATCTCTCACCCCAATATGGGACCTGTCTGTGGTGCCTCCTCGGTTTTTAGCAACTCTTACTCCCTGTCTGCTATGCACCTCTACACTTGAGGATCTCGCCAAGGGACAGAGAGTACTGTTAGAGTACGTTTTATTTGGGATTGTGATGTTCTTCATCCTTTAGTTTCTGCATAAGAACTCTAGTTTTTACACCGTCTAAATTCCTTGAAATGCATACCAACTTACTGGAGATACTGACAGAATCACATCCTCACGTACGTAGTTTTGATATATTCCCAAGTCTCTCAGGGAAGCAACAAAAGCCTATGGGAAAAAGAAAATAAATTAGTTTAAATATATATTACACAAATACTTGAAATACACTGGGCATGTATGTACACGTACAATGAATCAATTGATAAAGGATTGAGTATTTTGATGCGAAGAAGGATGTTTGGATGTATTGGTTCGCTTACTCAGTGTCAGCAAGAATTTGCATATTGAACTCGTGATTTAAGCAACTTTGAAAGAAGCATGTTAGTGAACGCTGAGTGGGCTGCAAGCATCTCAGAAACGGGAAACTTTCTCGTCCGTGCAAGAACAACTGTATCGAGGGTAAACAATGAGTAGTGCACGAACAACAAAGCAAACAGACAGCGGTCCTAAAGTGGGAAGAAACTACTTTTTTCGAGGAAACCGGCAGCTGGAGCGGATTGTACGAGGTAACAGACAAGCACCACTGCATCATGCACCTGCGCAGTAGAACGGTGGACTATATAATAGCAGACGTCCCTTCGCGTACCATTCGTCTGTACTAAAAATCGACAAATTAGTCTGGACACCGAAACAGAACCCTTGAGGATTGGAGAAAGATCGCCTGGTTCGACGAATCACGTTTTCAGTTAACACACGCCGATGTACGGGACACAATATGGCGTCAACAGCTCGAATTAATGGATCCCAGCTGCTCAGCATTAACTGTACAAGCTGGTAGAGGAGGTGTAATGGTCTGGGTTCTGTTTTCATGGTGGGAATAAATCCCTATATTATGGGTTGTCGGAAAAATCATGACGTATTTTGGCACCCGATGGCGGTTGGGCGGTTTTGGAAGTACTAGAGGCATGCGCAGCTCTGTTATCGCTATGACATTCGACAGGTGCTAGTTCTAGGTGCAGTCTAAAAGGAATAGTGAGCGATTTGGTTGATTTACAGAGATTTGACATCAAGTTGAAGATGGAAGACCAAACTGTGCATTTTCGCCATATTTTACTGTTTTACTTCCGTAAAGGGAACAACGCGCGTCAAGTTTGTGAAAAGTTGCGTAAAGTGTATGGTGATTATGCTCTGCAAGGACGTCAGTACCAGCGGTGGTTCGCAAAATTCCGTGCTGGTGATTTTGACCTCAACGATGCTCCTCCGTCCGACCATTCCGTGCTGGTGATTTTGACCTCAACGATGCTCCTCCGTACGACCAAATCAAGGTATTGATCGAGTCAAACCCACGTTACACGATACGAGAGATTACAGACACATTGCACATCCATCATTCAAGCATTCACGACCACCTGAAGAAGCTGGAATACGTAAGCAAGTTCGATGTGTGGGTTCCTCATGAACTCAAAAAAGATCACTTGACGGCGGTTGTAAACATCTGCGATATGCTCATTAAAGTGAGGAAAACGACCCTTTTTTGAAGCGACTGATAACTGGTGACGAAAAGTGGATTGTGTACAACAATGTGCTGCACAAACGGTCTTGGTCCCGAAGTGCTGCTTCATCTCAAACGACATCCAAAGCATACATTCATCAGCGGAAGGTTCTGGTCTCAGTGTGGTGGGATTTTAAAGGTGTCGTGTTTTTTGAGCTACTACCACGGAACCAAACAATCAGTTCGAATCTGTACTGTCGGCAATTGGACAGTTTGAACGAATCCATCATCCAGAAACGTCCAGAGCTCGTTCATCGTAAAGGTGTTGTGTTCCATCACGACAACGCGAGACCACACACAAGTTTGATCACCCGCCAAAAATTATTGGAGCTTGGGTGGGATGTGTTGCCACACCTAGCATACTCGTCTGACCTTGCACCGTCAGACGTCTACTTGTTTCGCTCTCTTCATCATTAAACGTTATACCTTGCGTGGTATAACGTTTAATTCAGATGAGGCTGTAAATCAGCACCTTGTATAGTTTTTCGCCACGAAAGACAGGTCGTTCTATGAACGAGGCATTCTGCAGCTCACTGAAAGATGGCAAAGGTTATCGAACAATATGGGCATTATATCATTGATTGATCTTTGTTCTTTCTATCAATAAATGACCTTTCCAAAACATGGCTAAAATACGTCATGACTTTTCCGACAACCCAAATAGATCATTAATCCTTTAACCGGTTAGGACGAATTAACTCGGAGTTAGAAAAATACGTTGTTAGCTCGAATGAATGTATTCGCTGTCTAAGATGTGGGCCGAACGCATTTGGAACGAGTTGGCCTGCGCATCAGAAAGTGTTGCTTTCTCCTTAGTTATGTTTTTTAAAGCGGTCATTTAGGGGGATCATTGACACTTTATTTCAGACTGATTTCCTGCTGAAAGGGATATAACAACGACGACAAACCTAAGAAATTAGAGATATGTTTGAGTCACTTGTTTCTGCCCGGTGGCATGATGTCCCTGTCAGGGAGACTAGCCCTTTCCCATCATGTCTTGATTTAAAATAAAGAAATGAAAGAGGGAGGGGGCGCTTAATATGAATGCCAGGTTCATGCTGTGTACTGATGATACAAGTGGAAGAAAAAAATTGTTTTAACATAACTTGCGTAAAACCCGGCCGCAATGGGAACATTTCTCTTTGGGGAGCGTAGAAAATTTTGGGTACAGTTTGGTTCAGGTACATCAGCCGCTTAAAGTGTTAATACCCCTGGGTCATCATTTGGATGCTACGAGATTTCTTAACATCACTGCCGACCATGCACACCCGTACATGTGCATGTGCATGGTGTTTCCTGATGGAGAGAGCTATAAGATAGTATGCCATTCCACAAGGCTCGAATCGTCATGAACGGTTGTTCTAGGAACAAGTGTGAAAAGGTCTCCACGCTCGCCAGATTCTTACCCAATTCAACATTTATGGAATGAGACTGAGAGTGCCGTGCATAACAGAGGTCCTCCTCCATCGAACATTCGGCAACTGACTGACGCCATCACATCCGCTTGACTGAACACACCTGTGTATAAAAATACTAGCACATCGTGGTATCTTTCTACAAAGATATTCCCTTACAATCCCCAGATTTTAACCCAACTAAACGGTTGTGGAAGGAGATTGAGAGTGTCATGAGTGACAGAGATCCTCCTCCATCGAGCATTCGGCAACTGACTGACGCCATCACATCCGCTTGACTGAACATACCTGTGTATAAAAATACCAGCACATCGTGGCATCTTTCTACAAAGGTATTCCCTCACAATCCCCAGATTTTAACCCAACTGAACGTCTGTGGAATGAGAATGAGAGAGTCATGAGTGACAGAGATCCTCCTCCATCGAGCCTTCGGCAACTGACTGGCGCCATCACATCCGCTTGACTGAATATACCTGTGTATAAAAATACCAGCACATCGTGGTATCTTTCTACAAAGGTATTCCCTCACAATCCCCAGATTTTAACCCAACTGAACGTCTGTGGAATGAGACTGAGATAGTCATGAGTGACAGATATCCTCCTCCAGCGAACATTCGGCAACTGACTGACGCCATCACATCCGCTTGACTGAACATACCTGTATATAAAAATACCAGCACATCGTGGTATCTTTCTACAAAGGTATTCCCTCACAATCCCCAGATTTTGACCCAACTGAACGTCTGTGAAATGAGACTGAGATAGTCATGAGTGACAGATATCCTCCTCCAGCGAGCATTCGGCAACTGACTGACGCCATCACATCCGCTTGACTGAACATACCTGTGTATAAAAATACCAGCACATCGTGGTATCTTTCTACAAAGGTATTCCCTCACAATCCCCAGATTTTGACCCAACTGAACGTCTGTGAAATGAGACTGAGATAGTCATGAGTGACAGATATCCTCCTCCAGCGAACATTCGGCAACTGACTGACGCCATCACATCCGCTTGACTGAACATACCTGTGTATAAAAATACCAGCACATCGTGGTATCTTTCTACAAAGGTATTCCCTCACAATCCCCAGATTTTGACCCAACTGAACGTCTGTGAAATGAGACTGAGATAGTCATGAGTGACAGATATCCTCCTCCAGCGAACATTCGGCAACTGACTGACGCCATCACATCCGCTTGACTGAACATACCTGTGTATAAAAATACCAGCACATCGTGGTATCTTTCTACAAAGGTATTCCCTCACAATCCCCAGATTTTAACACAACTGAACGTCTGTGAAAGACTGAGATAGTCATGAGTGACAGATATCCTCCTACAGCGAGCATTCGGCAACTGACTGACGCCATCACATCCGCTTGACTGCACATACCTGTGTATAAAAATACCAGCACGTCGTGGTATCTTTCTGCAAAGGTATTCCCTCACAATCCCCAAATTTTAACCCAACTGAACGTCTGTGGAATGAGATTGAGAGAGTCATGAGTGACAGAGATCCTCCTCCATCGAGCATTCGACAACTGACTGACGCCATCACATCCGCTTGACTGAACATACCTGTGTATAAAAATACCAGCACATCGTGGTATCTTTCTACAAAGGTATTGTCTCACAATCCCCAGATTTTAACCCAACTGAACGTCTGTGGAATGAGATTGAGAGAGTCATGAGTGACAGAGATCCTCCTCCATCGAGCATTCGACAACTGACTGACGCCATCACATCCGCTTGACTGAACATACCTGTGTATAAAAATACCAGCACATCGTGGTATCTTTCTACAAAGGTATTGTCTCACAATCCCCAGATTTTAACCCAACTGAACGTTTGTGGAATGAGATTGAGAGAGTCATGAGTGACAGAGATCCTCTTGCATCTAACATTTGGCAACTGACGGACGCCATCACATCCGCTTGACTGAACATACCTGTGTATAAAAATACCAGCACATCGTGGTATCTTTTTACACAGATATACCCCTACAATCCCCAAATACCTTCACATTCCCCCGAATTTAACTCAATTGGACATTGGTGGGATGCGATTTAGAGAGCCATGCGTGACAGAAATCATCCGCAATAGAACATTCGGTAACTGACGGTCGCCATCACATCCTCGTGGCTGAACATACCCGTGTATAAAGATACCAGCACATCGTGGTATCTTTCTACACAGGTATGCCCCCCCCCTCCTGCACCCCCAAATTTTAACATAATTGATCATCTGTGGGATGAGATTGGAAGAGTCATGCGTGACAGTGATCCTCCTCCATCGAACATTCGGCAACTGACGGAAGCCATCACATCCGTTTGGATGAACATACCTGTAGAATGATATCAGCACCTCGTTGAATGTATACAACTCTGAAACAAGGCTGTGTTTAAGGCTAAGGGAGGCCCAACATATTATTAAGTGGGTGTTCCTAATGATTTGCTACTCCAGTGTCTTTATATCGAATTACTTTGAACTTAATATCAGATGCAAAAATAATGCTACGTACACCTGTTGAATGAACCAGCCCTTTCGGTTTCCCTGTCGTTCCCGAGGTGTAGTTCACAATTAATGGATGATCAAAGGGTAACTGTTCAAACGGCAAATCGGGTATTGAGCCATCTGGGTGTTTTCCAAGTTCCAAGAATTCAGGGAGGTAGCAACTGCAAAGAGTAAAGTCATATCTCATTAAACATTTCAAATTTCACAAAACATGACTGACGTTTAACGAAAATGTAATACGATTAACCGCACTCAAAAAAAAAAGAGATACTTTTTAAAAAACAAGAAAACCTTTATCGAGAGTACAAACTTTTATATTGGGTTTGTGCGAATGAAATGTCCGGGAAAGATCCAGAACACGTGAACAGCGGTAAAATAATCCCCCTCGGCATCGACACATAGTTGCCATCTGTCCGGCAAGGCCATGAACCCGGAACGGAAAATGTCTTGTGGCTGGGACCCGAAGAAGTCATCAACTCCACGCTGAACCACGTTGTCTGTCGTTAACTATTTCGCGGACAGTGATCCAGGCGACGAAACAGGTGACAGTCTGTCGGAGACAAGTCTGGGGAATAGGCAGGATGATGCAGTGCTTCATAGCCCAAGACACGTAGTGTCAGCATCGTTCGTTGTGCGACATGAGAGCGGTAGTTGTCCTGGAGCAGAAGAACACCATGTGTGTTGATCAACACCGGCTGTTTCTGCAGCAATTTTCGGTACGACTTGTGTAATTGAGCACAATAACGTTCTGCAGTGATAGTTTGGCCTCTTGCCAAGAAATTTCGATGAATTATCCCGGCTATAGACCACCAGACAAGGAGCATCATCTTGGTGTGTAGGGGAGAATTAGGACGCCGTCCAGCAGGCTGTGCCTTGCCTAACCATTGGTGCAGATCGTTTCCGATTATCATAAAGGACGCACTTCTCGTCACAGGTGATGATTCGATGCAGTAGAGGTTAATGTTTTTATTCCTGGCAGGCAGCGATGTGGAGACTTCCAAACGCCTAGCAATTGTCAGTTGTCAACTCATGCGGCAGCCACATGTCCAGCTTTTTTACCTTACCCAGCGTAGCCAGACGCCGAGCAACTGTCGTGTGGTGGACACAGACCTCTGCTGCTATCTCACGACACGTTTTTCGGGGGTCCGCTTCAACCACACGTAACAGAACATCGTCAGAAACAGCAACATGTCAGTGATCACGTGCTTCGTTTTGCAGGTCCGTCTCTCCGCCTCGAAACTTCACAAACCATCGCCGAATGGTTCGTTCTTTGGCTGTATTCTCTGCAAACGCTTTGTTAATGTTTCGAGCGGCTATTCCCGCAGAATGGCCCATTTTAAAATTATATGAAAAACGTGTTACACAGAAAACACTATCCAACAAAGAAGGAATTTTTCGAATCGGAGTTCTAGAAGTAGAGGTATTGACAAGAATAAGATATACGTCTACACCCCCTGGCAGAAAAACTGTGTAATATTTTAAGAAGAAAATATTCCGAAAAGGTTTTTCAATGTGTGAGTGGCATCAGTCCACGAAATAATTTTTTCAATCGATATTTTAGAAGCTCACATTTTATGGCAAATACATCAGAAGCAAAAATTAATACTTACGCCCTCCCCCCTCCCCCGTTGGCTAAAGTATTCTTTACCAAAAATTTGAAATTATAAGAAAAACGATTTTTTATCAGGAGGTGTATCCGTTGAAGAAAAAATTTCAAATCGGAGTTTTAGAAGAAGAGTTATCGTGGAAAATGCAATTTACTTTTACGCCCCCTAGCGGAAAATGTATGCGTAGTTTGAAAAAGTAACTACATTTAAAATACTTTTTGACATAAATGAAATCGAAAAATAAAGCATTTTTTTTCAATCGGATGTTTAGAAGTAAATGTGTGGAATAAAACGCATTTTTGAATTCGACATCATCTGCGTTTACGCCCTCTAGCGGTGAAATTGTACATCGTAAAAATAAACGAAATGAAGGATCATCATTCGCATATTTCAAGCTTCCCAAAGCAAAAGGAATTTTTCAAATCGGACTAATAGTTGCCGAGATATCGTGGGTACAGACGGACGGACAGACAAACCGGTAACATAAGCACGATATTTTTTTTTGCAAAAGACGTGCTAAAATACAAATTTTGAAGATGACAATCCGATTTTTGGCGTAAATGTGACAAGGATGGTAAGTCAGATAATATCCGAAAACTTGAAAATTTTCATCGCCCTGGAGAGGGACTCGAACTCGCGTCTCCCAGAATACGCCCGGGTATGCTACCCACTACACCACCCAGAGCGACCAAGTTTCAAGTTTTCGATCAATTTGAATTTACCCATCACATGATTCGCTAGTCGAAGCAACCGGCATTCATGTTTAGCGAATCTGGAGGTTAAGAATCTTATCCCGTGTTTGCCCGGAGAAGCAGATAAATCATGAAAGAAATACGGGATTACACCATATAATACAAATTTTGAAGATGACAATCCGATTTTTGGCGTAAATGTGACAAGGATGGTAAGTCAGATAATATCCGAAAACTTGAAAATTTTCATCGCCCTGGAGTGGGACTCGAATCCGCGTCTCCCAGAATACGCCAGGTATGCTACTCGGGCGTATTGAGCCGTGAAAAACTGTTTTTCACAGCTCAATCCCATCATTTTTAGCACGTCTTTTGTAAAAAAATAATCGTATTTATGTTATCGGTTTGTCCGTCCGTCTGTACCCACGATATCTCTGCAACTATTAGCCCGATTTGAAAAATTCTTTTTGCATTGGAAAGCTTCAAATATGCGAATGATGATTCTTCATTTCGTTTATTTTTACGATGTACAATTTTGCCGCTAGAGGGCGTAAATGCAGATGATGTCGAATTCAAAAATGCGTCTTATTTCACATATTTGCTTCTAAACATCCGATTGAAAAAATTATATTATCTTTCGATTCCATTTATATCGAAGAGTATTTTAGATATAGTTACTTTTTCAAATTACGCATAGATTTTTCGCTAGGGGGCGTTAAAATAAATTACATTTTTCTCGATAACTCTTCTTCTAAAACTCCAATTTGAAAAAAAATTCTTCAGCGGATACACCTCCTGGTGGAAAATCGTTTGCATATAATTTCAAATTTTTGGTAAAGAATACTTTGGCCACCAGGGGGTGTAAGTGATAATTTTTTCTTTTGATATATTTACCATAAAATCTGAGCTTCTAAAATATCGATTAAAAAAATTCTTTCGTGGACTGATGCCACTCACATCGATAAACCTTTTCGGAATATTTTCTTCTTCAAATATACCACAGTTTCTCCGCCAGGGGGCGTAGATGTATATCTTACTTTCGTCAATATCTCTGCTTCTAGAAGTCCGATTCGAAAAATTCCTTTGTTGGATAGTGTTTCCGATGCGAAATGTTTTTCCTATGAATTCAAAATTTTCAAGTAAATCATAGACTTTCTGCTAGGGGGCACAAAGGCAAATTGCGTTTTCTGGGTTATTTCTGCTTCTAAAACTCCGATTTGAAAAATGTTTCCTGTATCGCATACAAGACCTGATGGAAAATATTTTCACAAAATTTCTAATGTTTGGTAAAGAATGGTTTGACCACCAGGGGCATAAGTGTTAATTTTTGTTTCTGATGTATTTGGTTGGTTGGTTGGTTGGTTGGTTGATTGGTTTTTATGGCGCAAGGGCCATGTTTGGCCAAAGAGCGCCAGACACAAGACAAACAAACAGTATTAAAAAAACGTGGCATAAATCTCAAAATCTGGCTGACCAAGTAAAACCGAACCATGAGAATGATGGAAGGGCCAAAAAAGACAATGAAACAAACAGTATGAAAAACATGGTACAATGGTTAGAAACTAGCTGATTAAGTAAAACTGAGGAATGAGAATGATGATAGAGCCAAAATCCAGATACGTTTACAAAAATCAATTTGTTTAAAAAAAAACACGGCAGCAGTATCGCAGTGGTTATTTAGGAGCCGCTGCAGTGCAGCGGCGTCCCCGATCAACAAATAAGAATGAAAAAAATGAAAGCACACATCACGAAAACGAACACAACTACACAAAAGATGAGTCACAGGAGAGGGACGAACTGTCACTCTCCTACCCCTTATGTTCCCCCATAATGTTGGTTGAGGGTGGGGACCTCGCTGAGTCTGGGACAGTTGCAATGTTGGTCAGTTGGACCGCGACAGTTGGATGGGTTGGATGAACACTGCACACCTTTGTGGATTTAGGGCCGGCTCTTCCACACGTGCAAGCTTTTTGCTGGGAACTGGAAGAGTCGATCGTCTTCAAAAGAGAAGGCGCAGAGTCAGCTGGTCGAATAAGCTGGAGCTCGCAGAAATCCACCTGTGTCGCTTGTTCAGCTGTAGATCTTTTGGCAAGTCCGGCGAGAGCTACAGGGCGCGGCACAAAGGGCTGCACGGGTTGTGGCAGAGACTGAACTACTGCGGCAAAACTACGCTGTCGGTTGTTGGGAATATCCAACTTGGCCTTGGCAGCAGGGTACGAGAGGCCTTCCAGGGTCTTGAGGCGCTGGATCGCCATCTCGTCCTTCCATTTCATACAGTTGCGGGAGTAAGCTGCATGGGCCTCGCCACAGTTAACACAGCAGGCCGCAGAAGTGCAACCTTTCCTGTCATGTTCACTGGAGCCACAATTTGCGCAACGAGCGGAACTGTTACATGAACGTTGTGAATGCCCGTACCTCTGGCACCTGAAACAGCGCAGAGGACTGGGAATGTACGAGCGAACCCCACAGACCAAGTAGCCAACCTTGATTATGGTCGGAACTTTCGGGGAGTTAGAAGTCAAGATTACATTTTTAGACTTAATTAAAGAACCATAGCGCCGGAACATCATACGACGTGCAGCAATAACACCCTGATCTGCTAGTTCACTCACCAATTCGTCCTCACTGCATGCCAAGAGATCAAGCTCCGAAATAACACCCCGAGAGGTGTTAAGAAACGGGTGAGGTGTCACTTTGACAGGAATGCCTTGAAGACTATATAGTGAGGTGTAGAAGAGTGTTACTCTGAGAAACACTGCAAGTTTGGACAAGCAGGTCCCCAGAGCGAAGCTTCCTCACAGACTTCAAGGAGCCAACCGCAGCGTCCAAAGCTTTAGAAATTAAAAAGGGAGATCTCGTGGACAGTCTCTCATTCGGATCGATGGATTCTACAACTAAGTGTGTAGCATGCGTATTCACAGCAATCGAGGGAAGATGACGCTTCAGAGCGACTGGTACAGCTGCCGAAGAAGAGGTTCCACGTTCTTGGTCCAGGTCATGATCTAAAGACCGTTTAAGGTTATGGGACTTGGTAGGTTGAGAAGACGAAGGGGAGTCGCTGTCAACTATCATTTTCTCTGGTGACTTGAGTTTGGAGTTTTTGTTTTTGTTTTTACCCATGGAAAAAAGGAGGAGGATTCGTCTGCAGACTACTCCACCCACCACCGAGCCCTACAAGGGAGAACTGGAGGTCTGCAAGCCAAGAAAATGACGCTGGACACATTTCTTGAGCTTATACGCTGCAGATATAGTCCGTTGGCTGTGATCACACGCACTCGGCGGACACTTCTGCCTTCAGAGTTCCGTCATGCCAACGCCTTTGGCATGATCCCACAGCCCCCGGGCTTACTCTGCCGTGCTATACGACAATAAAGCCGCTAAAACCTTGTACACAACTTGGTACAAGACTTCTGACTAGCGGTGGGTTAGTCTCTAGCCTCCCGTTTATAGCGAAGCCGGGGTCAAGGAGGAGTGTTGGTACACAGGAGGCACTTCTCCGGACTCCTGCGACCTCAGCCTCCAGACATCCCATTTCCGCCTCACGGGTCTCC
Organism: Macrothele yani; assembly: GCA_039090855.1. Taxonomy (NCBI): domain Eukaryota; kingdom Metazoa; phylum Arthropoda; class Arachnida; order Araneae; family Macrothelidae; genus Macrothele; species Macrothele yani. Next base: position 117,072,753 of record CM076990.1, read on the forward strand.
GCACGCGGCAAACATGCAGGTAGGTCTGGCACCCAAACCAGCTAAAAGGGAAAAAGTAATCCCAGGAAGAAAAAACCTGGAGTGTAACCTAAACGGAATCTCAGCAACCTACGAACTGAGCGGTTAATATAAACAGTTAGTAGTGGAGGGTAACAAAACCACAAGACCGGGGTGTTAGTACATAGCGTGGTAGCAATTAGGTAGAGTGTACAACATGGGTAACTGGCCAGTGTAGAAAATAAATAAAAACGAAAAAGCGAGGCACAAGAGCAGCTCGGGATCGTGGGGGCGCGACTCCCCAACAGCTGGATGAACAGCCGTCCCTGCAAACTCCAACAGCACCGAAAAAAAAAGCGGTCGCATGACACCGGATGTTGACCAGTCATATCGAAAAACCTTTTGAGAATACTTTCTTCCTAAAATAATGCATGGTTTTCCCACCAGGGGACGTAAAGTTACATCTTATTTTTGTCGATATCTCTGTTTCTAAGAGTCCGATTTGAAAAATTCTTTCTGTGTTGGAGAGAGTTTCCGGTGCGAAATGTTTCTCATAAAAATTCATGGTTTTCGTAACGCACAAGTCTGCAACCAGAGGGCGTAAGCTCAAGATTACGTTTACAGCAATATCTGAGGAATTAAAAATCCGATTGAAAAACTTCTTTCTTCCGTCAGATGCTATTGTTTTCCATACCGGCTCCATTGACTTTGAATAGCTTTGATAAATTTAATTTGCGTCAGAACGGATTCAAAAGACGTGCTTATTACGCCCGCAAATTCGGAGTCATCTTTCTTGTTAGTAAAATTATCGAGCAAGATTCACGTCATTTTACTAGATAATTTTTACTTAAATTTGTTTTGTACTGTACACAAACTGCCCCTATACAAATATCTCGAGATCTAAGACTCCCAGCAATAAATGGCACAACATAGCATTCTACATATTCCGATCCCAAAACAGCCCCAATATGGGCTCCAACATTTCAGTGTTTTCTTACCAAAATAGTAAAATCTTGTTCCTTTAATACCAAAACATTTAAATCCGGAAGTCTGATTTCGACCGATTACTATACTTTCCTATAGTGCTACACACAAATGAGCCATTACATTATGACCACCTACCTAATAAGCTATAGGACCTTTAGCCCGCCGCCCACTCGGCGGGGCACCGATTCGATGAGGTAGCGATAGGTATCCTGGGCTGTATGGTACCATAATGTCAACAGCAGTGTCCTCCAGTTCCGGTACATTTCGGGATGGTGGTGATTTAGCGCGAACTCGCTTTTCCAAGTCGAACCACATATGTTCGGTTGGGTTCATGCCAGATGAATTTGAAGGACAGGATATTAAGAGAAAGCCCCCAACATGTTAATCGAATCACTCGTTGACACTTCTGGCAGTGTGGTATGGCGCATTATCCTGTTGGTAATGACCATCACCAGCAGGGAACACAGTTGCCATTAATGGGTGAACTTGGTCCGCAACGATATTCAGATACCTGACAGCACTCAGGGATTGTGCTATTGGGATAATGGGGCCTAACGTATCCGAAGAAAATGTCTCCCACAGCATAACACCGCCGCTGACGGCCTGTTTCCGCCCAACAGTGCATCCAGGTGCCATTACCTCCATTTGTAATAGGCGTATCCGAGCTCATCGGTCTACGTGATCCACCAGGAATCTTAATTCGTCAGACCAGGCCACTTTCTTTCAATCATCCACGGTCCAATCTCAATGATCTTGGGCCCATTTCATGCGTTGTTGGTGATGACGTACAGTAAGCATGTACACCATGCTGGGTGACCGGAGGATAGGTAGGCCCATGCGCAGAAGGCTGCGATGAACTGTGTGCTGTGACACAGTGCCCTGATCACCACTGCTGTAGCTGAGGGTGATTTGTCGCACTGTGGACCTCTGGTCACTGTGAACAATGCGCGCCACTCTCCACTCCCCTCTGGCATCAATGAGAGGCAAACACCACACGGCTGGACGACGGTCAGTAATTTTGCCATCTGTGCACCACTTTTGATACTTACTCACTATAGCGGCACGTGAACAACCCACAAGCCTCGCCGTTTCCGAGATCGTAGTTCCGAGGCGCCGTGCAATCGCAATTTGTCCTTTATCAAACTGCGATAAATTGGCAGCTTTTCACATTCTGACTCCGAACACTCGACTAACCGAAAGCCAGTTCTCGGGTTGTATATATACTGCTCTGTGAACTTCACCTGCGCTACCGTTCAGTCTCTAGGCAGAGGGTGGTCATAATATAATGGTACATCAGTGTAAATATAAGAAAGTAAAAAGGGGGAGAGGCGGAATGGGGGGAGGTAAGAAGGGAAAAGTAGTGAGGATGTAAAAAGGCACCACTCGTTCATGTACTATTTCAATTAGCACTACACAATTGGGAACATGGATTTCTGTTTAAGTTGATTATACACGGTCCTGTCACATTATTGTGACAACCAGCTAATATCTAGAGTAACCGCCGTGTGCAGGACGAACAGCAACTAGACATGCTGGAAGTGACTCAGTAAGATGCTGGAAGGTGTTCACAGGTATGTGGAGTCATGCTGACTGCAGTGCATCTGACAGCTGCTGGAGGGTACGTGTTGGAGGATCTATAGAGCGAACAACACGATCGAGGTGGTCCTACAGATGCTCAATTGGGTTTAGTCTGGGGAATTAGGCGGCAAGGGAAGTACTTTGAAGTCTTCATCGTGCTCTTCCAACCACTCTGGGGCATTTCTAGCTGTGTGACACTAGGCATTGTTGTTCTGGGAGATCCCATCCGCCTCAAGGAAGACAATCAGCATGTAAGGGTTTACGTGGTCTGCAAGGATGGATTCATTATACGAATTCGGTCCATAATGCGTTCCACAAATATGAGTGGACCCAGCGAATGCCACGTAAACATTTCCCAAACCATAACGCTGCCCCCACCAGCTTGTGTTCTTCCAGCAATGGTTGAAGAGTCTTTGTTCTCCGATGTTTCTCGCTTTATAAGCCGACGTCCATCCGCTCAATGAAGCACAAAACGTGATTCATCGGAGAAGACAATCCTTTGCCAATCAGCGGAGGTCCAATCTTATACTGCCGTGCAAATGTACGCCTTTTCTGCCGACGCACCTTCGTTAGCATAGGTGCAGTGACCATCCGTCTGCATCAGAGCTTCATACGCAGCAGGGTTTGCTGAACTGGGGTTTTAGACACACTTCCGGTAGCTCCCTGGTTTATTCGGCCAGTGAGTTGCTCCACTGCAGCGTGTCACTCGGCCCTCACGCACCTTCGCAGCCGACGTTTACCTCTCACATCAGTGGCACGTGGTGCTCAGCAGTTTTCACGTCGCTTATTCGCAATGATGCCATCTGTCCAATCACGATACATTTTAACCACAACAGCACGTGAATAGTTCACAAACTGCACTGTTGCAGAAATACTGCCACCCTTGGCCTGAAAGCCGATAATCATCCCTTTTAGCAAATCTGATGAATCGTTCCTTTTATCCATGACAGCAACGAGTGATATGTTTTTAGAATGCTTACAGCACACCTTATATACCCTCCAAGCGACCTCTCGACACGTGCCTTCTTTCATTGGCTACGCGGTGTTGACATCAAAAGCAGGAGGTGGACACAATAATGTAACTCGACTGTGTACTTCGCATATGGAACGAATTTTGGATATCGTGAATGCCCTTCCGAATGAGAATTCCTCCATGATCGCTACCAAATAGGAAATCAACTATGATCAGTAGTTAACTGGTATACTTACTTATGCTTATTTTCTCAAACTTCAGACAGATATATCAGCTCTGAAAAACGGGATGAATCTTTGAAAGTTTACTTAAGTGACAAGACTTTGGAAATGGACCTGGCGTACAAGGAGAACCTTTACAAAAACAAGTTAGTAAAATCATACAATGCATTGATTATGTTACTCTTTCCAACATACCAGAAATCATTACTTAAGTTATTATTCAGGTTATGAGGATAATGGCTCTGGAATAAATCTTGCTCCTGTGTCCTGACCTTTGACCCCATTTCGATTATATTAAACAGAATTGGTTCAGTATACCTCCGGAACAACATACTAACGTTTTGTCGCAATAGAAACATTTTTTAGTCAAGTTATGAGGATAATGGCTGTGGAATAAATCTCGCTGCTGTGTCCTGACCTTTGACCCCATTTCGATGATATTCAACAGAACCGGTTCAGTATGCTTCCGGAAGAACATACTAACGTTTTGTCGCAAAAGAAGCATTTTTACGTAAGTTATGACGCATAAAGACAATGGAATGAATCCCGCTCCTATGTCGTGACCAACCCCATTTCCAATAGGGTTCGTCCGCAGGGGTCAGGTACCACATTTTTAAATTTCATCGAAATCGAACCATTTTTACGCAAGTCATGACGAATAAGGACAATGGAATGGATCCTACTCCTATGTCTTGACCTTTGACTCCATTTCGCCCATTTTCAATAGGGTTCGGTCCCATGCAAGTGGTTCCCTACCCCATACCCCCATACTAAAATTTCATCGAAATCGAACCATTTTTACGCGAGTCATCGTGAGGACGGACAAAGCTGGAGCATACACGCTTCTTCAAACTACGATTGGAAAGTGTAACAAGAAAGATGACACCGAATTTTGGGGTGTAATAAGCACGTCTTTTGAATCCGTTCTGACGCAAATTAAATTTATCAAAGCTATTCAAAGTCAATGGAACCAGTATTGAAAACAATAGATCTGACAAAAGAAAGAAGATTTTCAATCGGGTTTTTAATCCCTCAGATATTGCTGTAAACGGAATCGTGAGCATACGAACTCTTAGAAACAGAGATATCGACAAAAATAAGATGTGACTTTACGTCCCCTGGTGGGAAAACCATGCATTATTTTAGGAAGAAAGTATTCGCAAAAGGTTTATCCATATAAGCGGTATCGGTCTAAGAAAAAAATAATTAGTCGAGTTTTCAGGAGCCCAGATTTTGCAACAAAAACTTCAGGAGAAGAAATTAACACTTATGCCCCCTGGCGGCCAAACCATTCATTACCAAACATTAGAAATTATGTGAAAAATATTTTCCATCAGGTCTTGTATGCGATACAGGAAGAATTTTTCAAATCGGAGTTTTAGAAGCTGAAATAACGCAGAAAACGCAATTTACCTTTGTGCCCCCTAGTGGAAAGTCTTATGATTTACTTGAAAATTTTGAATTTATAGGAAAAACATTTCGCATCGGAAACACTATCTCCAACAAAGAAGGAAGTTTTCAAATCGGACTCCTAGAAGTAGAGATATTGACGAAAATAAGATATACATCTACGCCCTGCGGCGTAGAAATTTTTTTTTTTTTTTTTTTTTTGATTGGAGGTTTAACGACCACCGTGAGCAACTCAATGGGCTATAAGCAGTCGCCCGTCCCTAATTTAGGGTCACTGGTTCCAGGGAAGGGAGAGAGCCAGTGCCGTAAGACAAACACAACATCCATGCCTGACCGGGATTCGAACCCGGACCCCTTACGGAAGAATGATCAGAGGCCAACGCCTTAGACCACTGCGCCACCGGGGCGGCGGCGTAGAAATCATGCACTATTTTAAGAAAACGTTTCTAAAAGATTTGTCAACATAAGTACTATCGGTCTACAAACGACGTTTTTTTCAATCGAGAATTTAGAAGCTCATATTTTGTTGCAAATACAACAGAAGCGGAAATTAAAATTTATGCCCCCTGGTGGCCAAGCTATTTTTTTACAAAAATTAGAAATTATATGCAAACGATTTCTGATCAGGAGCTGTATCCGATGCAGAAAGAATTTCTGAAATCGGAGATTTAGAAGCAGAGATATAGGGGGAAACGCAATTTACCGCTACATCCCCTAGCGGAAAGTCTATGAATTACTTGAAAATTTTGAAATTATATGAAAAACATGTCACACGAAAAACACTATCCAACCAAGAAGGAATTTTTCAAATCGGACTCCTAGAAGTAGAGATATTGACAAAAATATGATGTATATCTACGCCCCCTGGCGGAGAAACTGTGGAATATTTTAAGAAGAAAATATTCCGAAAAGGTTTATCGATGTCAGTGGCATCAGTCCACAAAAGAATTTTTTCAATCGATATTTTAGAAGCTCCGATTTTATGGCAAATACATCAGAAGCAAAAATTAACACTTACGCACCCTGTTGGCCAAAGTATTTTTTACCAAAAGTTTGAAATTATATGCAAAAGAGTTTCCATCAGAAGATGTATCCGCTGAAGAAAAAACTTTTCAAATCGGAGTTTTAGAGAAAGAGTTATTGGGAAAAATGTAATTAACTTTTACGCCCCCTTGCGGAAAATCTATGCGTAATTTGAAAAAGTAACTATATCTAAAATACTCTTCGACATAAATGGAATCGAAAGATGAAAAAAAAATTCAATCGGATGTTTAGAAGCAAATATGTGGAATAAAACGTACTTTTGAATTCCACATCATGTGCATTTACGCCCTCTACTGGCGAAATTGTACATCGTAAGAAAAAACGATATAAAGAATCATCATTTGCGTATTTCAAGCTTCCGAATGCAAAAAGAATTTTTCAAATCGGACTGATAGTTGCAGAGATATCGTGGGTACAGACGAACGGACAAACCGATAACAGAAGCACGATCTTTTTTTACAAAAGACGTGCTAAAAAAGGGATTTCCGAGGTGGTCTCTAGTACTGTTGCTTCGTTAAAAAAACTGAAAACCTGTAAAGTTCTTCCAGGAGAAAATGCCGATTGTCAAAGTATGTCTTCCACTTACGTTTTTTGCTTTAAATACGCGCTGATAAAAATCCGTGGATATGAAAAGGACTTTTTCTACACATAAAGCATTTTTTCACTGACAGAAAGCATGCTTTTTCTTTCGAAAACATAAAAAGTATTTAGTAGTAAATTGAAATCGTGAAAATATTCAAGACTAAAATATATACACCAATGTGCCATTACATTATGATCATCCCCTCTGTGCCGCCCCGGTGGCGCAGTGGTCTAAGGCGCTGGCCTCTGATCATTCGTCCGTAAGGGGTCCGGGTTCGAATCCCGGTCAGGCATGGATGTTGTGTTTGTCTTACGGCACTGGCTCTCTCCCTTCCCTGGAACCAGTGACCCTAAATTAGGGACGGGCGACTGCTTATAGCCCATTGAGTTGCTCACGGTGGTCGTTAAACCTCCAAAAAAAAAAAAAAAAAAAAAAAAAATCCCCTCTGTAGAGAAATGAGCGCGCCTAGAGACAGAACGATGGCGCAGGTGAAGTTCACAGAGCAGTATATATACAAGCCGAGAACCGGCTTTCGGTTAGTAGAGAGTTCGGAGTCAGAATGGGAAAAGCTGCCGATTTATCAGAGTTTGATAATTGCCAAATTGTGATGGCACGGCACCTTGGAACTACGATCTCGGAAACGGCGCAGCTTGTGGGTTGTTCACGTGCCGCTGTAGTGAGTAAGTATCAAAAGTGGTGCACAGATGGCCTAACGACGAACCGTCGTCCAGCCGCGTGGTGTTTGCCGCTCATTGATGCCAGAGGGGAGTGGAGAGTGGCGCGCATTGTTCACAGCGACCACAGGGCCACAGTGCGACAAATCCCCCTAAATTACAACAGTGATGATCAGGGCAATGTCTCACAGCACACAATTCATCGCAGCCGTTTGCGCATGGGCCTGCGTAGCCGTAGACCCAGCTGGGTCCACATGCTCACTGCACGTCATCGCCAACAATGCATAAAATGGGCACAAGATCATCGAGATTGTACCGTGGATGATTGGGAAAAAGTGGCCTGATCTGACGAATTAAGATACCTGGTGCATCACGTAGACGGCCGAGCTCGGATATGCCGATTGCCAACGGACTATGGCATCTGGATGCACTGTTGGGTGGAAACAGTCCGGATGCGGTGGTATTATGCTGTGGGCGATGTTTTGTTGGGACACTTTAAACCGCATTATCCCAATAGCACAATCTCAGTCAGCTGTCAGGTATCTGAACATCGTTGCGTACCAAGTTCACCTATTCATGGCAACTGTGTTCGATGGCCATTACCAACAAGACATTGCGTCATACCACACTGCCAGAATTGTAATGAGTGGTTCGGGGAACTTTCTGGTGACTTTTTGTTAATGCCCTTGCCACCAAATTCACCTGACATGAGCCCAATCAAACATTTGTAGTTTGACTTGGAAAAGCGGGTTCGCGCTAAATCACCACCAACCTGAAATGTACGGGAACTGGAAGACTTGCTGTTGACATTATGGTGCCAGAAAGCCCAGGATACCTATCGCTACCTCATCGAATCGGTGCCTCGCCGAGTGGACGCTGTTTTGCGGGATAAAGGTGGTTATACAGCTTATTATGTAGGTGGTCATAAATATAATGGCTAATAGGTGTATACATCTTCGTCATGCAAATATATAAATCCCACATTAAGACGTTCGGGTATCTTGAATGCATATTTCTTCTGTTTTAGCGCATCTTTCCTGATTTTTATTGCATAAATGCGTGCTTGTTTTGGAGGCTTTTAATGATTGGACATCCAAGATTTACTTATCACACACTGGGTAAACATTACTCAAATGTGAGATCTTTAAATATTATTTCAGAAGTTTTAAAAGAAAGCCTGCATAATATGAATAAGCAGGGCCTGATTTATGCATACGCCCACAAGGCCCGGGTCTAGGACCCCACATTTCAGGGGGCCCTGAATTGCTATGCGAAAAAAAAATCTGAGACTTGCGGATGACATAACCTCACAGCTTGACTTTGAGGATGTAATTTCACAGTTTGCCGCAATAAAGGCCAGAAAAAAGCCTCTAAAATAATCAGGTATTATACTTTCTTTTTTTATTTATTAAGTTTCTACTTTGGACTTCTGATGTAGATGTAGAACTGCATTAAAGTTTGGGAATTGGGGTGATTGCTTTCCAGGAAAATTTTGCAATATTGTAGAGTGGCCCAACACTCTTATTTGAATATTTGTGTAGTGTAAAAATAATTTATCTTTATTGATGCTGCAATGGTTTTAATTTGTATGCGGGCAGACAAAGATGTAGAGAGAAAAAAAAGAAAACAAGTTAGTAAAATCATGCAATGCATTGATTATAATACGCTTTCCAACATACCAGAAATCATTGCTCAAGTTATGGGAATAATGGCTGTGGAATAAATCTCGGTCCTGTGCCCTGACCTTCGATCCCATTTCGATGATATTCAACAGAACCGGTTTGGTATAACTCCGAAATAACATGATAAAATTTTGTCGCAATCGAAGCATTTTTACGTAAGTTATGACGCATAATGGCGATGGAAGTGATTCCGCTTCTATGTCCTGACCTTTGACCCCATTTCACCCATTTTCGACAAGGTTTGTCGCCAGGTGGTCCCCTACCACATACTAAAATTTCATCGAAATCGAACCTTTTTTACGTTAGTTATGACGCACAACAGCGGTAGAACGGATCCCGCTCCTATGTACTGACCTTTGACCCCATTTCGTTCACTTTAAATAGGGTTCCTTCCCAGGTGATCCCCTACCAGATACTAAAATTTCATCGAAATCGAACGATTGTTACGCGAGTTATCGTGCGAACGGACATACGCACACAACGCGTGACGTAATGAGGCAGATGGGAATCGCGACCATCTGCTCACCGCAAGAGTATGACGTCATAAAACTTTAATAGGATCCACACACAACACGTGACGTAATGAGACAGATGACGTGCCCGCGCGCCAACATTCTGAAACGCGGAATTGTGACGTCATAAGATTTTTTATTTTTTATTTTATTGAAGGTTTAACGACCACCGTGAGCAACTCAATGGGCTATAAGCAGTCGCCCGTCCCTAATTTAGGGTCACTGTCTCCAGGGAAGGGAGAGAGCCAGTGCCGTAAGACAAACACAACATCCATGCCTCACCGGGATTCGAACCCGGACCCCTTTCGGACGAATGATTTTTTTTTTTTTTTTTGATTGGAGGTTTAACGACCACCGTGAGCAACTCAATGGGCTATAAGCAGTCGCCCGTCCCTAATTTAGGGTCACTGGTTCCAGGGAAGGGAGATAGCCAGTGCCGTAAGACAAACACAACATCCATGCCTCACCGGGATTCGAACCCGGACCCCAGACGGACGAATGATCAGAGGCCAGCGTCTTAGACCACTGCGCCACCGGAGCGGCTTCGGACGAATGATCAGAGGCCATCGCTTATACCACTGCGCCACTGGGGCGGCCCATAAGATTTCTAAGCATTGGTAACATTAATGGAACAACACCATCACTAAAAACATTATAATTCGGGGTGGTTATTTAACCCACTAAACGAATTCTCCTAAAGTCGAGATCAAGCTAAATCGACTTCTAGTACCAGAAAACGGTAGGTTAACGACTTTCATCAAAATTCTTAGAGCCGTTTTCAAAATAAAATGTACATACATACATACAAGAATTGCTACTTTAAGGTGGACGTCAAGTAATTTTGCTTCCTATACTTCCAATGGAAAAACTTCTGTACACATTTTCTTCACAATTAATGCGTTCCCAAGGATGAAAATTTGAACATCGATTAAAATAGCTTCATTTTATAACTTGCAATACTTAATATTTTCTAAAACATACCCATAATTATGCAATTGAACATTTGTTTGTCTACTGACGTCATGAAAATACAGGTCGCGCCATCTTTTTTTGGGGCAATTAATGCGTTCACAAGGATGAAAATTTGAACATCGATTAAAATAACTTCGTTTCATAACTTGGAATACTTAATATTTTCGCGGTGGTTACCATAACCGTAATTATGCAATGCAACATTTTTTTGCCCACAGACGTCATCAAAGTATAGGTCGCGCCATCTTTTCTCTGGTTTCAACACCACCAAAGGAAAAGTTATTGATTTTTAATATAATTATGGTTATGTTTTAGAAAATATTAAGTTTTCCAAGTTATAATATAAAGTTATTTTAATCGATGTTCAAATTTTCATCCTTGGGAACACATTTATTGTGAAGGAAATGTGTACAAAAGTTTTTCCATTGGAAGTATAGGAAGCAAAATTACTTGACGTCTACCTTAATAATATGGAATAAGAGCAATGGAATGGATCGCAGACCTATGTCCTGACCTTTGACCACATTTCGTCCATTTTCAACAGGGTTCGTCCCCTGGTGGTTCCCTACTACATACTGAAATTTCATCGAAATCGAACCATTTTTACGCACGTTATGACGCATAAGGGCAATGGAAAGCATCCCGATCTTATGTCGTGACCTTTGACCCCATTTGTACCATTTTCAATAAGGTTCGTCCCTAGGTGGTCCCCTACCACATAGTAAACTTTCATTGAAATCGAACCATATTTACGCAAGTTATGACGCATAAGGACAATGGAATGATTCCGCTGCTACGTCGTGACCTTTGAACCCATTTGTCCCATTTTCAATAGGGTTCGTCCCTAGGTGGTCCACTACCACATACTAAAATTTCATCGAAATCGAACCATTTTTACGCCAGCTATCTTGCGGACGGACAGACGGACGGACAAAGCTGGAGCATATACGCTTCTTCAATCTTCGGTTGGAAAGCGTAAAAGTGGCAGCACTGTGGTAATGCTGTGAATAACTAACTTGATCTTAGCCACCTAACTCTGATGATTGTTCCACTTTTTATATTAGGTGTACAAATAAGTTTTAAAGCATTTTGTGTGTGCCGTATACCGCTAATTTATATATCCGACATCCCCCCCTTCGTTGTTGTCATGTGACCGTAACTGGTCCACAGTATAAAATGTGACACAGAAGTTTGCCCAACAGTCAAACGCACTTGCAGATCGGTGGGTGGAAGATGACAAGCAATACTGCATTTATTCGACACTGCATTCGTCACGAATTTCATCAAGGAAAAAGTGCTGCAAAAGCATGTGCATCAATCTGTTCTGTTCCGGGGTTTTGATGTTAGCGATCGAGAACATTGGAGCGCCCCGCAGAAGGATGCACACAAGGAACTGCAAGCATTGCTGGATGAAGATTCGTCTCAAACGCAAAAAGAAATAGCTGAACAACTGAGGTTAAATCAACAAACCATTTCTAATCGTTTGCATGCAACGGGAAAGATTCAGAAGAAAGGAAAATGGGTGCCACATGACCTGAGCCAGAGGAACAAGGATGAGTGTGTCATGAAGTGTTTGAATCTGTTGAATAAACAACCCAGAAAGTCTTTCCTGTGAAAAATTGTTACAGGTGATGAAAAGTGGATATGGTACAACAATCTCAAACGCAAAAAGCACTGGGTAGACCCAGTGTTCTTTGCAACAATTTTAAGCAACGATTTTGACAACCGAAACGCAATATTCATTCCAAGAAAGTTCTGCTGTGCATCTGGTGAGATACGAATGGTGTGCTCTATTATGAACTATTGAAACAGGGTCAAACTGTTACTGCCGCCCCGTTGGCGCAGTGGTCTAAGCGATGGCCTCTGATCATTCGTCTGAACGGGGTCCGGGTTCAAATCCCGGTAGGGCATGGATGTTGTGTTTGTCTTACGGCACTGGCTCTATCCCTTCCCTGGAACCAGTGACCCTAAATTAGGGACGGGCGACTGCTTATAGCCCATTGAGTTGCTCACGGTGGTCGTTAAACCTTCAATAAAAAACTGTTACTGCTGATCGCTAAAAGCAATAATTGCTGCGATTGAACCAGGAAATCTGTCTGAAACGTTCTTTCACAGGCAAAGGATTGCACCCCGTGAAATTACTGCATGATAACGCTAGACCGCATGTCGCGATATCGGTCAAGGAAACGTTATCGACGCTTGACTGGGAAGTTTTGGAGCACCCGGCGTATAGACCGGACATAGCCCCTTCAGACTATCATTTGTTCCGATCGATGAAACATGGGTTGTTTGCTGTACGGTTCCGGACATGTGACGAAGTGCAAAAATGGGTTGACGACTTCATCGCTTCACACGACGCAGTATCCTTCATGGTTGGAATCCGTCAGCTGTCCGACCGATGGCAAAAGGTGATAGATAATGACGGCGCATATTTTGACTCGTAAAGGTATTGTTTTTTTCTCTCAAATTACATGTTGCGTTGTCTTAAAACGCTTTCAAACTTATTTTTACACCTAATATAACGTGTGTGTGTGTGTGAGAGTGTGTACGTGTGTGCGCGCGTGTGTGTGTGTACACCATCACACAACCTACTTTTGATCCTCAAAATCGCAAACATATTGATTGCTTTGAAAACTCAGAAGCTAGGGACCTTGTAAAAACTGATTTATGTGTAGTCCGTTTAATTTCAAATGTGAGTAATGGATATGGCAGGAAAATCACAGTGCTTTTCGTCTGAATCTTGCAGATGAAATATAAATGTGCTATACTCCTATATTATACTATACACCTCTTGATAGGCCGCCCCGGTGGCGCAGTGGTCTAAGCGATGGCCTCTGATCATTCGTCCGAACGGGGTCCGGGTTCGAATCCCGGTGAGGCATGGATGTTGTGTTTGTCTTACGGCACTGGCTCTCTCCCTTCCCTGGAACCAGTGACCCTAAATTAGGGACGGGCGACTGCTTATAGCCCATTGAGTTGCTCACGGTGGTCGTTAAAAACCTTCAATCAAAAAAAAAAAATCACCTCTGGATAGAGGTTTTGCATTGCTAAGACACTTTGTAGAAGCTTTGAGTATTTCATATTGTAAAATATCAGATTTTATAATTGCTTAGGTCTAAATTAAGTGAAGTAATGAGCTGAATAATCTGTTTTTATGAGTGTGAGAATTATTCAGTTAGCATGCTTGCTCAGATCTAAGTACGTTCCTCTGTTAATAGAATTATTCTACTGTAATACTGAACACATTCCAGGTGTATCAGCTACACTATCTACCAACAAGTAGTTGGACACCCCTGCAATCGACGATATCTGCGGTCCTGATACACGTCACGAACGCCGCCGTTAAATATCGTGTGGGAAACAACAACGCAACCAGTCGCATGCAAGATGCCACGCAGTTCGGAGCTCTCTGATTTCGAGAAAGGTGTAATCGTCGGGTATCACAGAAATGGCCGATCCATACGTGACATATCCAGCGAGTTGAAGTACCAAAATCGACAGTGGCGTACGTGATTGGCAAGTGGAAGATGAGAGGTGACTGTCGGAATGTGCCCCGACCAGGCAGACCCACAGAACTGGGAGTCAGAGACCGACGGGTGCTGGCCAGAGAAATTCGGAAGAACCGCACCAAATCGATGGGCCACATCCGCGAGGAGTTTCAACAGGCATCCGGGAGTGTTCGTTCGATGAATACCATCCGTAAGGAAGCCCATCTGCTCGGTTATCATGGACGTGCTGCCGCCCACTAGCCTTTAATCACCAAGTCCAATAGCGCTGCTCGGCTAACGTGATGCAAAGAACGTCGACAGTGGACCGTTGAACACTAAAAACAGGTTCGCTGGAGCGACTAATCAAGTTTCACCCTCTACCTTTCGGATGGTAGGGTCTGGGTTTGGCGTCGGCCTGGAGAACGCCTCCTGTCGGAATGTATTGTGCCAACTGTGAAGTTCGGTGGCGGTGAAATTATGCTATAGGGGTGTTTCCCCTGGTATGGCACGGGACCCTTGGTCGCAAATTCCTGGTAGACTCAACGCCGAGACCTACTGCACCATTTTGGATGACCATGCGCTTCCTACGTTGTGGCAGTTTTACGGGGTGGACCCATGTTACTTTCAGGATGACAATGCCACCTGTCATGTTGTGAGGTCCACCATGGCTTGGTATGGTGACAATGGGGTTAATCGAATGGACTGGCCTGCGCAGAGCCCAGACCTTAACCCTATCGAGCACCTCTGGGACGAGTTGGAGCATCGACTTAAGGGGTGGCCGCACCGTCCTAAATCGGTGAAGGGACTGACCTGTCTTCTCCAAGCCGAGTGGAAGAAAATACCGCTAGCCGTCGTACAGCGCCTGGTTGAGAGTATGCCCCAGAGGATCGCAGCTGTAATCGCCGCTCATGGAGGCTCCACCAACTATTGAAGGTATATAAACTTCATTTTCCTTTGCTATCACAGGTGTCCAATTACTTGTTGGTAGATAGTGTATAAGGAAGTTCACCTTACCCCCAAAACATCAGTCTGTACCAAGTCTAAATAATGTTCATCGGTTAAAAATAAAATTAAAAGAGGTTGAATAACTTAAAATCTGTGGATATTTGAATTATTACATAATTAAATGCAAAAACTTCAATACTAATCTGTCAAATACTGTTTTACTTACCCGTCTATATTTTTAAGTGCGAATTTCCTTCTTAATATTAAGATTTAATAAAAGCAGATATTATTTCCTATTTTTCCCGGCACAGTGCACCATTTGTTAAATCAACTTTTAAATTAATTGATAACATTTAGTGGCGACAAATGTTCTTACTCTTTCAAGAATGTGGACGGGTTGTGTTGTGCCTACGGCCCGATTCTGTGTAAATCAGGCCCTGTGAATAAGTAATCACTAAAGAGGTTAAACTTATTTTGTGCTGTAATTGTTATTTCATAAGCTGTAATTGCTATCTCAAACTTATTCAGAGATTTGTAACTGCTGTTTCATAGTTTTCTTTTAGATGTGAAAACCTCTATTCCTAATAATAAGATCTGAATTGTCAAGAAAAGATCTCGAATTTTTTCGTTATTACTGATGCTAACCTTCGTAATACTTTATGCTAATATTTTTATCCTGACGCAAAGTAACAGCAGATGCATACAGTAGATTACGGTCAATGGGACATATCAGGGCTAAAGCACTTTAGCCCAATTAAGCTGCTGCCCCAGTTACACAAAATTCATCCCAAAGAGATAACTTGGGATTTTCTTCAAGAATTGTCCCAAATAAATGGCTGCCCCGATTAACAAATGCCCATTTAACGGGAACTACTGTGTATGCTAGTCGTTTTATTAACAGCACCATCGAGTCTTATTTACACATATAAAAGAGCATTCATAGTCAGCGTACAAACATTTTAAAAAGCAATTTAGTTAGATAAACAATATACAGGACAAATTATACTTGACATAACCAAATTTAAGCAACAAAATAGTGTTATTATTCTTCATTAAATTGCAAGATTATGAGTGCTCAAACTTTTCGCTTTCTTTTGTAGGATTTAACGACCGCCATGTTCATCTGATGTTATAGAAAGTCGCTGCGCAACTACACTGGTGTCCAAAAGTTAAGCACAATTGGTGAAACGTACAAAGTAAGAGTTAAAACCGACAGAACAGCGGACGTTGGGATGTAGATTAGTCACACACCTAAACCAATCGTAGTGCACGGTCAAATAACGTCCGCTGACGTTCGATATGCAACTATCTCGCAGTTTCATAAAAACGGCTTACCCTACCCGGAGTGTCTTATTCTATTTTCTCATAGCTAATCCCCGTGAGAAGAGTTGTTGTCAGTGGTGATCAGGAACGTAGTATGAAACAAAGACGCCAAATTGACCATTTTTTGCAGGGTAGAATAATCGGAAGGCTCAAATCAGGACAGTCACAGGATGCGGTTTCCAGAACACTGAATGTGCTGCTATTTGTCATCTTCTGGCTGTGGAGAAGGTTCCAAGACACAGGAAATGTTTGACGCCAACCGACACAAGGTCGTTCAAGAGTCACAACTCCTCAGCAGGACCGGTATCTTGCATTAACTGCACGACGTCATAAGACGATGTTTCTCAGGCCACTCTCTGCAGAGCTTGCCCCGCCTTAGGACCAAGAGTTTCAAGACAAACTGTTTACAGGAGGCTCTTGGCAACTGGTCTCTATGCCAGACGTCCAGTACTTTGTGTCCCGCTTACCCCAGTGGACAGGAGGATCAGTTTAAATAGGAGTCTGGAGCATCGAAATTGGACACAGAATCAGTGGAACAACATGCTTTTCACTGATGAATCCAGATTCGGTTTACAGACTAATTCTCGTCGAACCACTCTCTGGGGAGAACGAGGAATCCGTTGCAATACCAATAACATCAGGAAAAGGGACCAATTTGGTGGTGGTGGAGTCATGGCATTGGTAGGCATCATGTTGAATGGGCGCTCAGAGTTCCACATCTTCAACAGAAGTACCGTTACTGCTCTGAGGTACAGAAACGAGATGCTGGAACCTCATGTGATACTTTTCATAGATGCCGTGGGTCCAGAACTGGTATTCATGGACGATAACGCACATCCCCACAGAGCTCAGCTGGTGGATGACTTTCTCCGAAGTGAAGATATCGAGCACATGGAGTGGAAACATCCCTTCATTCCCAGACAAAAAGAAGCTCAAAAGTATCCCCTCTGTCAAAATAATCTTGCCAACCTTGTTGTGGATATGCATTGTCCTATATTATAACATCATGAGGAACACGAACAAACTATTTACAGGGCAACATATTCATCAATAATTAAAGACAAGCGGAAACCTGCGATTCTCATCAGAACAGCAGGAATGTTGCCAAAGATTGTTCTCTTGAAGCACGACGGCAATCGCCATGATACAGCCGCTGCAACCATGGCGAAGATTCAGAACCTCAAGTCTGAGGTTTTTCCACATCACCTTACATTTCGGAACTCGCACCTAGCAATTTTCACCTCTTCGGTTCATTTAAAGAAGAGCTGCATAGTCGGCTTCTTCTCCGGTGGGATCAAGAAGCTTATGAAGCATTACAAAAAAGGAATAAAACTGCAGGGAGACTACGTTTAAAAATCATGGTAATCGATTTCATCCATTTTATGTGTGTATAACATTCACTTTATTTTTGGTGAAAAAAAGGCCTTTACTTTTTTTATTTACTCTCGTATATTACTTGCCCTTTCTCAGACACTGAATTCATGCAAACAAATGATTTCGTTCTCTTTCTGTCTGTTTAATCAAATTTGGGAACAGAACATTTACGAGAGACGTCTGACATGTTGTTTATAGTTTAACAGGAGGGAACGGTTACAGGGAAACCCAGGAACTTAATTTTGAGGCCTTTCGCGGTGCCAGAAAGTACCAAAATTAGTGTTTCTTTTTTTAATTTCTTTTCTACAAAAAAAACCCTAGAGTGCTTCCCTTCATTCCGCCTGAGTTTAAAGTATTTCAATTTTCATCTACAAGTATTAATTTACTAGCTTCATGTAGGCTGACTGAAAATCATTTTGAGAGTAATATTACTTAATGCCACACACAACAACTCAGCTCAGAGATCGGGTGTTGTTATTTCTGGCCGATTTGTTTAGAATGTAATAAGCATTTTGCTTTTTAATTCGGTATTTATTATAACCGCCCATCTTTCTCTTAAAATTTCTTTTTGCTTATTCAGTCTATATACGTCACATGTGATAAAGTAAAAAATGCGGTAACAATTTTTTTATCCAAGAATGGATGGAAAAGTAAAGTGGGATTCAAAACCGATACTGCGGACAGGTCCCCCATAACTCTAAATCCGCCACATTATTTTTAAGTTCCTGCATTTTTGAAATGTGATGATTAAGTGATAAACGCCCCCGGTGGTGCAGTTGTCAAGCGACCACTTCAGACCACTCGTCCGTGATGGATATAAACCTTGGCAAGACGTGGATGTCGTGTTTGTCTTACCGCACTGGAACCAAGGTCCTAAATTGGGGACAAGCGATTGCTTCTAGGCCATCGAATGACTCGCGATGGTCGTTAATTCCACCACCAAAAAAAAAAAAATTAAGTGATAAGTCTGAATAACTTACGTATATTTCAATAAGTCTTTTCTACAGAAATAATATGACAGAGGACAAAATGAAATGGCACCATGCATTGTATGTTTTTATCTAATGCAAGGCCAAAATGTTTCATGTTTCCAAAATCACTGAACATGCATTCCTTTATTTATTTGATCATCCAAATAGAATTTTGCAGCGCGGTGAGCTCCAGTGCCGGAAGAAAATGACATCGTATTTCTTTTTTGTTTCACTAGGGGCTGCGCCTCTAGGCTCGCTACGCTCGTTTCCAGAGTAGCGCTCGGGCTCTGCAGCCCGATCTCCAAGTATATCACATGAAATAACAACTGGAAAATTCATATAAATTTCAATTTTTATTGCATGTCTAAGCAAATATGGCTTGTTATTCCGAAATTTCAGAGTTTCTTTTTACTGTCGTTAATTTTTGGAAGGTCGGACTTTTGTCGTTTGAACTTATGGCACTTACTAAATTTACTAAGAAAAACAAAAGCGGTCCCAAAAGCATTTCCGTAAACCGTAAACTGTTATGCTAAACCGTTAAGGTGGACGTCAAGTAATTTTGCTTCCTATACTTCCAATGGAAAAACTTTTATACACGTTTCTTTCACAATTATTGTGTTCCCAAGGAGGAAATTTTGAACATCGATTAAAATAACTTCATATTATAACTTGGAATACTTAATATTTTCTAAAACATAATTATAATTATATAAAAAGTCAATAGCTTTTCCTTTGATGATGTTGGAGCCAGAAAAAGGTGGCGCGACCTGTACTTTAATGACGTCAGTAGACAAACAAATGTTGGATATCATAAATATGATTATGTTTTAGAAAGCATTAAGTATTCGAAGTTATAAAATGAAGCTATTTTAATGGCTGTTCAAATTTTCATCCTTGGGAACGCATTAATTGTCCAGAAAAAAGATGGTGCGACCTGTACTTTGATGACGTCAGTAGTTTTATTGCATAATTATGGTTATGCTTTAGAAGATATAAGTATTCCAAGGTTATAAAATGAAGCTATTTTAATGGCTGTTCAAATTTTCATCCTTGGGAACGCATTAATTGTCCAGAAAAAAGATGACGCGACCTGTACTTTGATGGCGCCAGTAGACAAACAAATGATGGATTGCATAATTATGGTTATGGTTTAGAAAATATTAAGCATTCCAAGTTATGAAATGAAGCTATTTTAATCGATGTTCAAATTTTCACCCTTGGGAACGCATTAATTGTGAAGAAAATGTATACAGAAGTTCTTCCATTGAAAGTAAAGGAAGCAAAATTACTTGATGTCCAGCTTAAACAACTGAGATAGCTTTACCAACAAAACATATGCATAACAAATTCTCTGCGTCACCATGGCAGCATGTCACGAGACCAGAGCGTTCCTCTGTGTTTATCGTGAAGACAGACAAGCCGTTCGCTTCTTTCCTTTGCGTCTTTAAAAAATGCTTAAAAATCAGAAAATGACTTTTTCTTAAAAAAACGTTTGTAAAAAAGAGACGATAGTTGTAAGTTTAGGCTGTAAAAATTGCAATTCGTTATAATTTATAGTTTGCCATATATCCGGTTTTTTTTAAATTGATCCCATCGCGAAATAGGGAATTTTGTGAAATTTAAAATTTTAATTCCTCGTAAAATAAATTGAAATTCAAAAAAAGGGCGACGAGGTGCAAAAATTCGGTCATGGCACTACATGCCTACAAAGTTTCTTGGTTCTGTTGCTGTTAGTGTCTGCGGAACGCGACCTGATAGCACGTTTTTCTTATCTTAAATTTGAAATACAATAGCTCTTGAAGTTTCGCTAGAATCGATAAACGGTTTATTTCAGCGTGTTTTCCAAACAATTTTCTACAAACGATGTAAATTTCATATTTTTGTGTTCAATACGTTTTGCGTTGCGAGCTAGGAAAGCAAGAGTGTCGCGAAATTTCTAAAACAGCGGCAGTTACTTTTTTTAGAATAGAGAGATACCTTCGTTTTCGTGTTACGCAAAATTCTTACGAGTGACAACATGTCCATTGTAAAATATTTATTATTAATCATATTTATACCTTTTGGGAATATAAGACAAATCTTTCTGTAAGGAAGATCTTCTCGAAGGCACTATCACGATCCTCTCCAAGCTTGGAAGTCCTGCAAGAACATTTAAAAGAATAATCTTTTCTTTTCTTTTCTTTTCTTTTGTACAGAAAAAAGCAACAACTTCACGTTAAAAAATTGCTTCACTGTTGTTTCAAAAACACTTTTGCTTGAATTCCTCGGTAAACATTTCGGAGACCTAAATCCAAGCAAACTCATTCAAAATTAATTGATTATCAAGCATATTTAAGAGAAGTTTCATATAAAATCGCATTTGACAGATCTGTTAAAGTCAGCTGGAATTTTAGGTCCTAAACGAAGTTTTAAATTTACAGCTTGATTTTATTTTTCAAAGAATTACAATACCTGTAGCTTTCTCGGCAAATTTTTATGTTAAGGAAAACAAATTTTTATAAATTTCTTCCAACATTAATAAAGACTAGTGGTAAATCGCCTTAAATGTCAAATTTTTAACTTTTTATTCATCTGACTCAGACGTTGAGGAACACAAAATCTGCTTAACTCTCTCTGTCTCTCTTTCTCTGTCTCAAGTGGTGTCTCAATTCATGATTATTTATTGCATAGAAAACAAGTTGCCAAATTTAGTGTATTTAAGTTTTTATTTTATCTGACTATCTCTGAAACCGTAATTTTAGTGTCCTTGTTAAACGGGCTTCGAAAAGTATCTGCACACCTCAAAAATGATGTTGTTAGCCCCTGTGTGACCGAGTGGTCTGAGAAGCTGGATTCTGACTATTCTTCTGATTTAGCCTGGGTTCGAGTTCCAGATTAGGCATGAGTGGTGTGTTTGTCAGGTAGTGCTGGATCTGCCCCTTTCCTGGAAGCAGTAGCCCTAAATTAGGGACGTGCGACTTCTTACAGCCCATTAAGCTACTTTTGGTGATAGGGAAACCTCTAAACAAAAACAAAAATAGTGTTGTAATAGCCTGCCCCTGACAATCCAAGTCAGACATCGGGGAGGGCTGAGACCGAAAAGAAATGACAATGAGGTATCAAAAACATTTATTGTAGAGAAAATATGCAATTTTACAGAAGCATTAGATGGCAATTTCGGGACACAAGGTGCTGGGTGTTTTGGAGCTGCACATAGCAAAATGCGCAGGAGCTGTATTCAGCAGAAGCTTACACCACACTTGTCAGTGATGCAAACGTAAAACTTTTGTTGTATGCCGTTCACTACGTCTTTGAAGCGATTGTAGACTAAATCGACTCACTCTTCAACTGTTGCTTTCCGGAGCTTGGCGCGCGGCGGATTCCTGCAAGGTTGTAGATCCTGTTTGATTGGTTTCAGGCATGCTCGAAGTGATTCAGATCGTGCCAGACTGCAGGCCACTCCATCTATGCAATTGCTTTTTCCTGGAGCGACGCAGTCATCATCCATATGGAATCGGACGTTATCGTCCTGTAGGATAAACTCATTGCTGCTGTTCAGAGTGCAGCACGATTTGTAGGAGAATATCGTATCGACGCTGCATAAGGATAAGTCCGTGCTGGAGAAGTAGGATCGGAGTGCACAGCCTCCGTACATGAACCCGTTACAAAACACCACCGAACTGCATCATTGCTGAATCTGCTGTGTGGGACGCCGGAAGATTGTTGCTTGCCCTATCTTCCTCCACACTTATTGTCTATAGTTGTCCCGCACCAGGATGATTCGCCATTCATCTGTGAAGAGAACACGGCATCAATTCACTGTCGCCCATTCAGTGTGGAGTAAGCCGGAGAACTTTGCATGGGAAACTGGAGCGAATGTTGTAGTCAAGCGAGCAGTTCCGTCTGGTTTACTTCGACACTGTTTGACGCATGTAACCAATTTGACTTTTCATTTTTGCTGCTATCGTAAGTTTAGTTTATTTTCCGATTGGGCTTCCTGAACTTAACGTCAGCTCTGAACTCCCTAAAGTTTCTCTTGATGTGGCAGCGCTGGTACTCGGTCAGAGGTCCAGCAACAGATGAAAATAAAAGTTCTCTGTACGGTTGTGATATAGGTTGCGCGATGCCATCAGTGTTGGACTTAATTGTTTAGTCTAGGAAACACAAATATTATGAACAAACTATAGAGGGGGGAAAATGGAATTTGATTTTTATGAAATTTGGTATGGAGCACCCTTACATCAATGGAATCCCAAAATTAAATTCTAACCAGTGGATGCAAAGCAGAAAGGTTGTTAGCGCAGTACACCTATAATTAAAATCAGTAGTGGTACATATTGATGAAATGCAATATGATGACAACTTGGAAGTTTATTAACTTCTTGCAGTACATTGTCTCAAAAAATCAAAAGAAAGAAAGGGGGAAAAATAAAAACCATTTACCTTCGCAGATATCTTTTATCTTTGGCATCATGTCAATTTCTTCTCTGTTGAAGGTAAAACGATCGACAGTGAACAAAATCTTGGGACAAATTTGATCAAGCCTATTTAGAACTGCCTACAATGAAAACGTGAGAATTAGTGAAACGAAAAAATAAATTTCTAGAGTGACAAAACTGAGTTTAAAGTCGCGCCTCGTTTAGAATTACTGTATATACCAGGGCAACTCCTCCTCCCCCCACCCCCGAAAAGAGAATAATGGGTAAATTATTGTTAATTGACCATGCACGCGAATTACTAAATCAGTATAATTGCTGCCAAAAATTAGGATATTATAGAGTATAAAGTAGCACGATAACAACATATAATTTCAATGGCAGTTTACTCGTATAACTATGCGTTACCACATAAACTTTCCATTGTAAGATTCTGGTAACACTATCGAAAATGTCACACCTTGTCCCTGATAGCTGAAAGGAACTGAAAAAACAGAATTAGGGATTTCGTGAAGACGCCGTCTAAAACCGTAACTTTTGTGGGTAGAGTTGACATGACAGTGGATAAACTGGATGGTGCCGAAAAACAACTGTTGTTGAAAAGCAACCGAATGGGTCGGACTTGTTCTATAATCTTCATCATTACTTCCTACGTACCATAATCTGTGTAATGCCAAATTGTAAGTAATCTGTGTAATGCCAAATTGTAAGTAATCTGTGTAGTGCCAAATTGTAAGTAATCTGTGTAATGCCAAATTATACATAATCTGTGCCCAAATTACAAGTAATCTGAAAAATGAATTAAGGGGTATTTCCGGCCTGAGTAACGAATTCTGACTTCTCCTGGGTGCTTACAACCACCAGTTTTACAACTGAAGGAAGAGAAGTCACTGGTCTTTTCTTTCAATCATTTCTGAATGTTGTACAAGGCGATCAGGGACTGTGGTGGTATTAAGCACCCCTATTAATTGCAAGAGATCACCGTTTCTCACAATGTATGTAACTTCATAGATGCTTCAGTAGCATTCTCAGAATAATTGTGTTATTTTTCCTTGACACTATCCTGGGTCCTATATTTCAGTAAGACAAAGGCCTTTCGCATGTCTCTAAAACATCAGCACGATACCCGCTTCACGCACGTCATTTTCTATTTCACGACTACATGATATGGGTATGCATGCAAATGTGAGTATAAAATCAAAAGTGTTGGTGAGTGTGACATAAACTTTTAAAGCAAACCTAACCCTTTAACTTATTGGAACGAATTAACTCAGAGTTAGGCTAAAATCAACTCGAACAAATATACAGAAACTGTATATTCCCTGTCTAAGAATTGGACCGAACGCTGCTCGAACGAATTCATTCTGGGTATTTTTAGTGGTTTCAACGCCACTGAAACGAGTGGCCTGCAAGACCAATGCATCTAAAAGCACTGCTTTGCTTTGTTATTCGAAAGGCTCGTTTTCAGGGATATCCTTTCTGAGTGATTACTTGCTAAAGGGCTACACCAATGGCTGCAAACCTAAGAAAGGAAAGAGAATATGCTTGAATGCCAAGGTGTTCATGTCAGGGACATCAGCGCTTCTCCACTCATGCCTTGGGTCGCGAAACAGAGAATAAAAGGCTTGAAGGGAGCACTTATCATTTGTGGCGTGTATACAGTAGGTACTGCTGAAATGAAAGCTGGAAAGAAATTGTTTTGCCGTGGAAACAAGATTTTTTGTAAAACCCGAACACTATGTGAACATTTCTGTTGGGGAGCAAAGAAAATTCGGAGCTAGTGTGTCCCAAAGCTGTCGCCGGTATTGAGCACCGTTTGGTTCACGTAGATCGGCCGTTCAAAGGGTTACAATTCGTTTCTATTTACAGCTGACTGACATGATGAGGGTGAATAACTTAAATGCAGTTCTCTGTTCCTGAGTCACGAGAAATGTCTTATCATCGCATCATATTTGCCATTTTCCAAGGAAACATGCGTGTTGCTGTGATCTCTTAAGTGCATGTTGTGAATTTTAAGAAGAGCGCAAGAAGCTTTCATTTTCATAGAAAAGAACTCATCGCCTTTTCACGGTAGGCTGAAATGAGAATATTAATTCTGTGCATCCATATTAGATGTATTTCATATGATGATTGGTGCAAGTGTTGATATTTTTTCATGTTACACTGTTACACATTTTGTAGCATATTGAACCAAAAATAGTGGTCTACTCCAGATGCAACACGTTCGTGCAAAAATATATCGTTGCGAGGTGTATGAAACACGCAACAACATGGTGCAGTTATGCGCCATTTTATGGTATTCAACATGGTTGCCTAGAAATTGCACTAAGTTGATGTGTGTTTCATGTTCAACAAAATGAAGTACTCAAAAGCAGGTGCATGTTATTATGTGTTTCATGCACCACACAGTAGTACACCCAAAAAGTGGTGCAAATGGTATAAGCACCACTTTTTGGTGAAATATACTACAAAATGTTTCACAGGGTATTTCAGTATGTACATGAGCTAATTTTGGACTTTTACAAAACTTAAATTACTGATGTTTATCAAAGATGATGAAAAGGGGAAGAAGAAGAAGAAGGAACTTCAAACTCTGATTACTCTGGGAAAACATCCTTGCTCTACACGATCTCGTTTTATTTTGGTTTAAAAATTTGGAATAGACGCCTAACATTTCATATGAAGGTGCTGGATTTAGAGATTGGATGTAATAAAAAAGTGCATGTCATATAAGTCTCAATACAGCTGAACTATGAAGAACAGAGAAAAAGTGAGGAGTCAATGCTCAAGACTCAACATAATCCTCACGTTACCGGACCAAAAAACGTCATTGTTTTGTTTTTTCTTCTTCTTTTCGATTAATGGCTGCGACTGAATTTTAGATTCATCACTGAGATCACAAAGCAAGCTGCAGACAAGGTGGTATTTAAGTCCATCTTAGGAACTGTGGTACAGAAGATTTTGGGTCCGAGGGTTCTTTGTTTTCTCTTTTAAATTCCCCAAAACTTATGATTTATTCTGATACCCCTTTAACTTTCAAGCGTACAATTTTTACGGGTTTCTAGTAATTCATTCGCCCATTCAACCGGAGATCCTCGTGTTTTTTAAATGGTTTTCTTAGTATGTAATCTCTAAATTCTTGGCTTTATACTTTTTATTGCTGTTAAATACATTACGTATTTTCTCTTTTGTGTAATTTTGGGCAGCAAATTTGTTTTTTGTTTTCCAGAACCTTTTATGGTTTTCTTTGGTTTTACTTCTTAATGTACCATCGCCACTGCGAATTTTGTCCTTACACTTATATTTAATTCTATTTTTTATTACAAAAGTTTTATATTCATCGTCTGTAAATGCGGTATCACTTGTTAGAAAAACATCCATGGATTTTTACAGTAACTGTAAACAAATGTAAATTTCCTTTCAATTTCATTGGCTTTGTACAGATTAAAGCATGTACTACCTTTATTTACTTTCATCCTGGTCGGCTGTGTGTTAACTCCGGTATGCTTTCATTTCAACATTTTTCTTTAGCTGACAATGAAGCATGAAGCCGCACAGCTTGTTCTAGCTACGAGATGTACAAGGCAATTTTTTCCATTCGAGACATGATTACAGATATCCGCAAAAAATTTTTATTTCTTTGTGAAAACATATAAAAAATAACTGATGCTAAATTTCTCTCAGTTGTGAACCCGTTATGCGTTCCAGTAGGAATGATAGAAATCATGAAGTGTGTTCTCTGAAAAATGCCACTTTCTCCACGGGGGACGTTCTGTGAAAGTATCAAAATATATAATAGAACAATTCCAGCTAAAAGTTTCATCAGTATTAAATCAATTTATAAAAGTTATTTCTCTCATACACAAATCCGAATTAAAAAGTTCTGGAAAAATGTGCAAAATATAGGCCTACTATTATCATTTCGGAACACCTCACATGCTCTACACCCAGGTTTTTGTTAATCACGATACAAAGGAAACTACCTTGGCACCAAGAAGTGGAAGAGCTCCGCTGAACACAGCTCCAATACTTGCTGCTGCTAGAAAGGCATAAACAGCTTCTTTTCTGTTCGACATATAACCTGTGAATTGAAAGAAAAATAATTTGGGTGACTTAACGTTGGGGATAATATACTTAAGGTTGGGGATAATATATTTATTTAAATAACAGTACAATCAAACAAGTTAGTAAAATCATGCAATGCATTGATTATTATACGCTTTCCAACAGACCAGAAATCATTACTCAAGTTATGAGGATAATGGCTGTAGAATAAATCTCGCTCCTATGCCCTGATCTTTGACCCGATATCGATGATATTCAACAGAACCAGTTAAGCATACCTCCGGAACCACATGATAAAGTTTTGTCTCAATCGAAGCATTTTTACGTAAGTTATGACGCATAAGGGCGATGGAATGGATCCCGTTCCTATGTCCTGATCTTTGACCCCATTTCACCCATGTTCAATAGGGTTCGTCCCCAAGTGGTCCCCTACCACATACTAAAATTTCATAGAAATCGAACCTTTTTTACGCAAGTTATGACGCATAAGGGCAATGGAATGGATTCCGCTTCTATGTCCTGACTTTTGACCCCATTTCACCCATTTCCAATAGGGTTCGTCTCCAGGTGGTACCCTACCACCTACTGAAATTTCATCGAAATCGAACATTTTTACGCAAATTATGACGCATAAAGGCAATGGAATGGATCCCAGTCCTTTGTCCTGACCTTTGACCCCATTTCATCTATTTTCAATAGGGTTCGTATCGAGCCTGTCCCCTGCTACATACCAAATTTTCATCGAAATCGAACCATTTTTACGCGAGTTATCGTGCGGATGAACAGACGGACAAAGCTGGAGCATATACGCTTTTTTAACCTACGGTTGGAAAGCGTAAAAAATACGAGGGTCGTTCAAAAGTAACGAGGCTGATTTTACGAGGGGCAGAAGTGTAATGCAGTAAATATACTTACATACTTTCAAAGCATTCTCCCTCTACCTGAATGCACCGCTCCTACATTTCTATCCACTACCAAAAGCTGTGATCGAATCCTTTCCTTGACATGTGGTTCAGGATACTCATCTCAGCATTGTTCATTTCAGTATTTGATGCAAACCGATACCCACGAAACTGTTTTTTTTTTATTTCAGGGAATAGGTGGAAGTCACATGGCGTAAAGTCCGGTGAATACGGAGGGTGCGCCATCATTGTGATGCCTACATCTTGAACAACCTGCTGGGTAAGCAAAGTACGATGTGAAGGGGAATTATCTTGACACATAATCCAACCGGTTTGTGCATATTCTGGGCGTTTTAGGGACATCTGCGTCACATTAACAGCCTTCTCAATGGTCTTCGCGCAGGATTGCCTCGATGGTATTGATATTAATCTCCGTAGTCGATGTCGAAAGCCTATTCGAGCGTGGCGCATGTTACAGACACTCTTTACCATTCACAAATTTCTTGTGTCACTGGAAAACTCTTGCACGGGACAAAGCATCCTTCTTACAGACTGCTTTAATCATTTCGTGCGTTTCTGTGGCAGTTTTATTCAAACGTATGCAAAATTTTATAGCTGCTCTTTGCTCTAGTTTAAAATCCATACTGGGTTACAAAAACACGTCTGAACTCTGTGCCGTCTACTACAAGAATGAACTATAGGAACGCTGTAACGACGCGTCGTCACGTGACTGACCTTTGCAGGTTTTCCGACACAGGCAGCTGCATTTTTCCGCGTGGGTTTGTTTTGGCGCTATGACGTCAGTCTCGGTGCTTTTTGAAAGTATATTACAATATACATATTACGTGTCACTGAGAAGGGCTCTTCCTTCGTTCCGATGCATGTCGTACTCATAAAAGTTTTCTTGCGTGCGGCTTCTCTCTCAGTCTCTCACATTTTGTAACGTGAAAACTGTTCACAACGAACACTTAAGAAGTAATCCATTTAACTGAATTGCTACGAAATTAAGGTACTTATCAACGAAGAATGTATTTTTATCGATCGTATTTAATACATCACCTGTTTTAATTTAATATTAAATTCTTTGAGTTCCAGCCGGAATAAGACAAAATTTGTTTTCATTCTTCAAATTTCACACGCACGCATCAATATCCCGAAAATACAGATTTAGGTAAAGCCAGTAACACATTCCATCACCGTTAACGTTCTGCTACGTGAATTGGGATCTTAAAATACATTTTTATCATTCAGAACCAAGAAAAGACATGATTGTACGTATAAAACAAATTATGAATTAAATTGAAACTTCATACACTTTCTGAAGGTGGGGTCATCCTGCAAAGATAATTTTAAGATGTAATACAGCTCTTTCTATGCAACATAATTAACTGAGATGCTAATTTAGTAGGTGCATCTACCCTCGTCACATACATGACTCACTCCAACGCGTAAGAAGTCACGTGAGCATGATGTGCAGTATAAAGCAGGCAGACCAAATTCTCGAGCATAAGTTGGGCCGCGGATGGTCTACTGGTCAACGTTCGTGACTGCCACGGAGAAACCTCAGGTTTGATCCCAAGCAGGTACGAGCGCTCGAACCACTAAATATCCACCGTGCGTCGGATGGGCACGTTAAGCCGTCGGATCCCAGGTACTGGCCCCTCAGTAATAAATAAGGGCGTCTTTCTCCCCTTTTATACCTAGCTGCAGTGTTATTTCCTATCCGGCACTCTAGCCCAAATCTCCTAGCTTCCTCTTTCTAAGGGTTGTTTAAGACCTGGGGTCAGACACTCCCTTCTTAAAGTCCTCTACATATGGTCTGATCGAGCATCAGTTAGCTTCTGATATAGGATTGGAATCGGTAAAAAGAGTGTTGTGAGAGACTTTTAACGTGACATGATAGTTGGCGCCCGGCGTGCTTTTTCCTTCATCTTCCAAACGGCTGTCTTCCTAGAAACCATTGTAACTTAACATTCAAATCGATAATGATTTCGTCCTTTGTCGCAGTGATCTTGATCATACCATATTACATGAACTTCGTCCTCTTTCGAATGAAGAAAAAAACCTATAGTAACCTCGTCTTTGCTTTCTTATACATGTGTACGCGCAATTTTTATATTCTGATTTCAGTAATACGAAAAAGACCTTTTTTAGTGTTAAGCAAAACGAATTTTTATACATTTCGTCAGACATAAAAACTGATGGCAAAACACAAATGTTAAATTTTTAACTTTTGTCTCATCTGATTTAGAAGTTAAAGAACATAAACACACTGCTTAACGTATGTGTCTCGAGTGGTGTCGCAGTCCAAGATTATTTATTGCATAAAAAATAAGTTGCCGCCCGAATTTAATATACATTAATTACCAACAAGTAATTGGACACCTGTGATAGCAAAAGAAAACGAAGTTTGTTCACCTTCAATAGTTGGTGGAGCTTCCACGAGTGGCGATTACAGCTGCGACCCTCCGGGGCATACTCTCAACCAGGCGTTGTACGACGTCTAGCAGTATTTTCTTCCACTCGGCTTGGAGAAGACAGGTCAGTTCCTTCACAGATTTCGCACGGTGGTGGCACCCCTTAAGTTGACGCTCCAACTCGTCCCAGAGGTGCTCGATAGGGTTAAGGTCCGGGCTCTGTGCAGGCCAGTCCATCCGATTAACCCCATTGTCACGATACCAATCCATGGTGGACCTCGCAACATGACAGGTGGCATTGCCATCCTGAAAGTAACATGGGTCCACCCCGTAAAACTGCCACAACGTAGGAAACGCATGGTCATCCAAAATGGTGCAGTAGGTCTCGGCGTTGAGTCTACCAGGAATTGCGACCAAGGGTCCCGTGCCATACCAGGGGAAACACCCCCATAACACAATTCCACCGCCGCCGAACATCACAGTTGGCACAATCCATTCCGGCAGGAGGCGTTCTCCAGGCAGACGCCAAACCCAGACCCTGCCATCCGAACGGTAGAGGGTGAACCTTGATTCGTCGCTTCAGAGAACCTGTTTCCACTGTTCAACGATCTACTGTCGACGTTCTTTGCACCACGTTAGCCGAACAGCGCTATTGGACTTGGTGATCAAAGGCTTGTGGGCGGCAGCACGTCCATGATAACCGAGCAGATGGGCTTCCTTACGGATGGTATTCATCAAAAGAACACTCCCGGATGCCTGTTGAAACTCCTCACGGATGTAGCCCATCGATTTGGTGCGATTCTTCCGAATTTCTCTGGCCAGCACCCGTCGGTCTCTAAATCCCAGTTTTTTTTGGTCTGCTGGGTCGGGACACATTCCGACAGTCACCTCTCATCTTCCACTTGCCAATTACATAAGCCACTGTTGATTTTGGGTACTTCAACTTGCTGGATATGTCACGTATGGATCAGCTATTTCTGTAATACCCGACGATTACACCTTTCTCGAAATCAGAGAGCTCCGAACTGCGTGGCATCTTGCATGCGACTGGTTGCGTTGTTGTTTCCCACACGATATGTAACGGCAGCGGCCGTGACGTGTATCAGAACCGCAGATATCGTCGATTGCAGGGTGTCCAATTACTTGTTGGTAGATAGAGTATTTAAGTTTGTAAATATCGATATCTCTAAAACCAGAATTTTAATGCTCTTGCTAAATGAGCTTCCGAAAGTATTTATCATGCACTCCACAAAACAGATGTTGGCCACCCCTGTGACCGTCTGAGGCACTGGCCTCGGGTTATTCGTCCGAGATAAGCCTCTGTTCAAGTACTGAATGAACCATGGGTGATGAGTTGAGTTTGCCTTACAGCAACATGTTGGCGAAGTTTTCAAATGTTGAGATTATGATATTCATCCAATTTTTCACATCTCTATGAAAGATTAAAAAATGCGTAATGCTCTTAAGAATATCCAATGCAATTAGTAAACATTCAAAAAGTTAATCGGCTACTTCATAACATCATCATCAAGACAACGGCATTTTTTTTTTTTTTTTTTTTGGATTGGATGTTTAACGACCACCGGGAGCAACTCAGTGGGCTATAAGCAGTCTCCCCCGTCCTTAAATTAGGTCCACTGGTTCCAGAGAAGGGCGAGAGCCAGGACCGTAAAACAAACTTAACATACATACCTCACCGGGATTCGAGCCTGGACCCATCTCGGACGAATGAGCAGAAGTCATTGCTTAGACCAATGTGCCACCGGAGCGGCGGCCTTTTTTTTTTTACAGCATCGTAAGAATAATACATCGGACAACATATGTACATTCTTTTTTTTTCTTCGGGGTTTAACAACCACCATTCCCATAAGGGCTGTAAGTAGTCGCCTGCCCCTAATTTGGAGCCACTGGTTCCAGGGAAGGGAGAAACCGGCGCTGTAAGACAGGCACGTTACCCATACATGATCCGGGACTCTAATGCAGGCCCAGCTCGTGCGACTGCTCAGAAACGTACATCCCAGACCACGATGCCCAACGGGGTAGCAGTACACCCTTAATAGCTGATGATTATGTCGGCATGCTCACCGCGAACCTTGTAAATAATATATGCAGCGCAAAACCTGCTCATGGTTGCTAATTTCAGCTTTTGACTGACGCTTGTATCAAAATACATTTTGTTCGCCTGGTGTGCACCAAATCCTTACTGACGATTATGTGTAGCTTTTCGCAACTGCTGAAACAAACACCGAATTCTATCGTGTACTTGCATCCGAAGTGTTCCGCTTTACACCTGCTTTTAGGAGGGATGGGGGGGTTGACGACCACCGTGAGCAACTCAATGGATTATTGGCAGTCACCCGTACCTAATTTGGGGGTCATTGGCTCCATGGAGGAAACGGAGATGGTGCCGCGAGGGACAAGCACACAATCCAGACCTCACCCAGATCCATTTTGGACGAATGCTTATAAGCCAGAGCTTCGTACCACTCGGGCACTGAGACGCTTTACGCCGACTTGTTTTGCCTCTCCCAAATGCTTTAACTTAGATATATGGCTGACGAACACGTTGCTCTGGTATCTCGTACTTGCTGATGTTCTCACAGGCTGGATTCTGTGGGATTGCTCAGAATTCTACTAGCCGCAAACTCATGGAGTGCTAAAAGAGAAAATAGACATGTCTTGTTTTTTTTTTTTTATTATTCTGACTTTCTCTGCCGGATTTGACTGATGTGTTTGCCTGTGCATTTTTACCTAATGATCTACTTAAAAATCGAATCACTTCTTTTGGTAGATGCAATTTTACCGTCGCTATCTGCACGTCAAAAGAGATCTTTATAATATTGAAGGAAAGTAATGCAAGCTGCCCAGGTGGTGCAATGGTCTAAGTGGTGGTTTATGACCATTCGTTCGAGAAGAGGTCGTATTTCGAATCCCGGTGAGGCATGAAAGTATGTGTTTGTCTTACGGCATTGGCCCTCTCCCTTCCCTGGAACCAATGATCCTAAACTAGGCCGGGGGACATTGATCTGCTCACGGTGGTCGTTAAACCTTCAATCAAAAGAAAATATGACAGATTAAGTTCCAGTGCAGAAATTATAGATTTCAAACAGCCGATTCCGATTATTGAAATGTTTTTAAGATATCCACAGTATGAGTGATATTCCTTATTTATACATGATACCAGGGTAAGTCAAGAAGAATTTTCAATTCAAATTTGCACAAAACAATGAAGAACTCATTAATGTACCATTTGCTAACAGTTCCTCCGTTTTTCAATGCACATAGACCAGCTTTGCGCAAACTTCAATAGAAAAATCGGTACCCCAGCGAGCCACAAAATCACGGTAGTGTGGGTGTAGTAGTTCTCCGAAATGCAATGACACATTTCCATGATTAAAAATGCACATATTAATGATTCTGTAGTACTTTTTTTTTTTTTTTTGATTGGAGGTTTAACTACCACCGTGAGCAACTCAATGGGCTATAAGCAGTCGCCCGTCCCTAATTTAGGGTCACTGGTTCCAGGGAAGGGGGAGAGCCAGTGCCGTAAGACAAACACAACATCCATGCCTGACCGGGATTCGAACCCGGACCCCTTACGGACGAATGATCAGAGGCCAGCGCCTTAGACCACTGCGCCACCGTAGTACTTTTAAGTATATTTTAATAAATATGTGGAGGATATATGTTTTACTTGTCATCGCAAATTTCACATGTTGCACCTCATTTCTCTATATAGCAACCAGAAGGGTGAATATTTGGCACGGTGGCAGAGTGGTCTGATTAGCTGGCTTCTGACCCCTCAGACCACTCAGAGATGGGCTCGAGTCCCAGATGAAGCATAGGTTGTGCGATTGTTCAGTGGTCTTGTACCTCTCCTGGAACCAGTTTCCCAAAATTAGGAACTGTTTATAGCCCTACAAGTTTATCATGGTTGGCATTAAACCGCGAAATAGGTGAATGTAAGTAATGCTTATTTACATTCACCTATAATGTTTATGTTGTCCTTTATGGAAACATATAGGTGAATATGCTCGCTTAATACTGCTTTTAAGTAAATTAATCAAATCAGATATGTTTAACATTTAAGGTGCTTACCTTGATGTCTAAGTGTAAAAGGGTTTCTCTGCACATCAGTATGCAAAGAGTCACAAATGTTGGCCTTGTGTTCTTGACATGTATTTTTGTCTCCTTTTTTATAAATGTATGAAATGCGTTCAGGGTGGTACACAGTCATACCTTGCATCCTAGTTGCATATCTACAGACACTAAATTTATTGTAAAGTCTCATAAACTCTACTCATGCACATCATATAATCAATCTGAGACCCTCTGGCATGTGTGAATCACATCTTGAACCATTGAAACAATAACTGTTCACGATCGTCTCGTAGCAGTGACCCACAGAGTAAAAACGCAAATAGTGCTTAAGCATCTTGTAAGAAACCACTGAATGAAAAACAACGAAACGTCAATCAACTGACGGCCAGAACAAAAAGAAAATGGACCAATACCGATGTTGCAAAGCTGCAGAAAAGTCTACATACTGCTGCTGCATGCAGAATGTTGCATTCAGACATCAGTTTGAACATGTAATGTGGAGAACGAGCAGTATTTAGAGAATTTAATAATTATAAACATGAACCCGAAGTTGTTGAATTATGCTCCATTCAGTATGTACGTGATATGCAAATAATGTCCTACATTGTGAAATGAGAGTAGTAAATCGCATAATTAACATTCCAGAGCAAGTCAGTATTATAAACTTCAAATGGAATGGTCTATATGCTGCATAGATCGATTCTCCACCTACTGGAAGTTTTCCCATTCTCTAACTGGAAATTTTTCTGTAACACTTAACTCGAACGCAGGTCTTGTGCGTAACTCGTTGCCCTTTACGCAGCTATGTAGGCTCGTGGACAGGAATATGTTTGAATCTGGTTCCTTTACTCTAAAGCAGCAGAATAATCCCTGTCTTCCACAGACTAGTAGACAGGGATGATTCGCAAGAGTTCATTACAAAACTACGTGATCCAAACAACTTCGCAACACTGAGAGGATATTAAAAACATTTCGTGAAAATATACATCCTGTGACGTATGCCTCTATTTAAAATGTTTTTCTGTTTTCTTATATAAGTTACGTTACTTCTTGGTTAAACATTTTCAAGCTGAACGTCGCATTGCATTCCTGAATAGCTTTTGCAGTTCAACAACACCGCCAGTGAGTTAAGCAAGATAAAAAGACAACATTGAATGCAGCAGGAGGATAGAAACGAGATTCATGTGAGACATAGAGATTTATGTACGAGAGAAATATATATGTCTGTAACAGTGAGATTGCGAGTAGATTGTAAAGCGTTGATATTACGGAAAAGTTAAGGCTCTGTGTGGGGGGTGTGTGTGTGTGTGTGTGTGTGTGTGTGTGTGTGTGTGATAGAATATTTCTGTTATAGGACTAAATTCTGTGTGGGTACCACATGATACCAAATTTGTGGTCATTTGACCTTTTAGTAAGTGGAAGAAGGAAGACGTTGTAATTGTTATGTAAATGTCTTATGCTGATTCTTCACTCTGGCCGTTGAATTTCTTATTCACGTTGTAATTACTCAAGCAAAACGTACGTTCAGCAGTTCACTACGAACATTAACTAGCAGAGAGACATAATTAATCACTTAAACTTTTGCCTTTTCAAAGTAGTGCACTATAAACCGATTCAAAGAATGATTGTGCTTTATATTACTTACAGATAACTTTGTCACCTTTTCGTACTCCCATTTTTCTCAAGGAGCTAGCATACACCGCTGTTTCATCATACATCTGAGCGTAGGTCGCTTCCTCTAAATTATCTTCTTCATCTAACGAATGCAGAAACGAAAAAAATGAAAGTACATACGTAGTATCAAAATTTCTTCAAGTTTTACATAGTTAAAATTGAGAAAAAACGTCTATAAAACTGATGGGAGCAGAATAATGAAGGGTGTGGTGTTCTTTAGTTTTGAAAAATGTAAATATACGTGTAAAGTCAATTTACCTAGAACACCAATATTACGTGAACTAGATTAATTATCGTAGCTAGTTCGTTTCAACCTTGACCATCACTAGCTTAGCATTTAATGTCCTTAATTAAACACAGAAACCTCACTTCAAGAAAACTTCAAAAAAGGCACTTACAGTCTTAACCTTTTATTCAGGTCAGCAAAGCTAAGGGTCCCTTCAAAAATAACGAAGAACAGTTTCAGTACGCGCTCTTCAATCAAGCTCGAATAACATGTCTCTGAAAATACATAACATCGACTATTGCATAACAAATCTCTTTTCAGAATTATTATAAGCTCTTGCCAAATTCAACAAACCTGAGAATTTAATTCGAGCGAGACAGCCTAACTAAAAATCAGCTTAACGAAAGTCAACCTGAACGTACATGGTGAACCTCGTTCTTATCTCTGCTTTCCTCATACGCCACTCAACTTTCGACCTCAATGCAGTTGCCACAAAATCATTTCGTCGAGAGAGAAATTGTAAACGTTAAATTTGGCAAATGCATAAAGAGAAAAAACTAAATTTACATAGATACAGTAACTAAAATGAAAGTTATATTAGAGCATACGTTACAGGAGGAGAGAAGAGCATCACTGCAGAGAACGCGGCACGGAAAGACAAGGGGAACCGTGAGAAAGACGAACGTAAACTCTTAAAAGAAAGCACTGAAACATTTTTACAGCGCCAGAAAACTAATGGACGAACTGTAGGATGAAAAAATGCAAAATAAGCCCCTAGATTTCCTCGTATAACACCTCGTTCGTCGGTCAAAAATATTTTGTGATAAGTATGACAGATATCAGATTTTAAACTTAATTTCACTATACAATATAACTTTTACCATCTTCTGCCTATAAACTGTTTACGCTTCATTATATTTCAAAGCATTAATGGAAACAAATGAAGAAGCAGAAACTCCAACAAATTAAAGTGAAAGGCTGTCGTAAGGTGAAAATGATATAAAAGGAGAATTATGCTGAGGAGGGAGAAACTTTAACGCCCAACAGTGAAGTATGGATACAAACCCGAGGAAATTAATTACCGAGAAGGGAGAAGTGTATATATATGATCTTTACGGGGCACACACAATGGTGGGAGAGA
This sequence comes from Macrothele yani, assembly GCA_039090855.1. Lineage (NCBI taxonomy): Eukaryota > Metazoa > Arthropoda > Arachnida > Araneae > Macrothelidae > Macrothele > Macrothele yani. Next base: position 117,110,428 of record CM076990.1, read on the forward strand.
GTGAAATAGGAAAATGTGTATTGTAAAATGAAGTGAATCACATCTAAAACTCTATGAATGCTCATATCTAACTGTTGGGAGGTAAATATTCTCCCATTTTACCCCATTGGTCTTCTGTGTATATCTCTAATATAGCACTTACGGTGTTTCGTCCTCTTACTCAGATACAAGAGAAGCTCAATAAATTCTAAACCCAAAATGTTTTCATCTTGTAATGGGGTAATATTGTCCTATCATTTTCCAACAAAGCCCGTGAAGTTTCACTGTTCTTAGCACATCACTTTTCTAGCTGTGTTAGTGCTCGGTAATAAACAGATTTGTGTTCTTCAAAACGTGCGGACCCTTAGTCCAAGTAGCTGGTTGGCGGAAGCAATAGGTTCACAAGGTATTCTTAAGTATACTTTTGAAATTCAAGTGGTAGAGAATCAGTATGAAGTAAACTATATAGGTTTTATTTCATCTTCGTGTTCCTCGAATAACACGTTTTTTTTCATCTTCCTTTTCGGAGAACACGCAGTCATGTTGTAAACTTTCGCTCTTTTGTATTTCAGTACACGACCAACAAGTTGAAGGAATTTATTTCGTTCGTCCGTAAATCATTATGCTTGGTATCTTCCGAAACGCAAACAGCGAGAGATTATTTTACAATTATGACTTCATGTTCATTCTACTTTGCCGTTTAGCGAAAGTTGTTGCATTGTATCACAATCCACAATTGCGTACTGCGTTTTGGGAAAAGTACCTTAACGTTTAAGTGAATAAAGAACCAGATTTGGCTTGAAATAATAACTGTAGTAATTTAAGAAGTTTATAAGTGTACGAGTCCAAAACTAAGACCCAGTTTTGATTTTTATTCGGATGGAATGGACAGTTATTGGATTGGAAAGAAAGTAATGTCCGATGACGAGGTACCCGAAGTCAAAGCCCCGGCCATTGTGCACATTGGTCACTGAGATAGCGCAGCACACCGGCGTGACATCACCAGGTAGATGGCTTAAGTCAATGGCAGTTAGCTTCAGAAGGCGAAAAGTGTAAGCGCCTGCGAACATGGAAATGGAGAAGGGGCACATCCGCCAGTGCATGCTGCATGAGTTTCGTCGCGGTAGCAATCCTACAGGTGCTGTACCAGTGTATACTCCGATGCCATATCACATCGTCAGTGCTGAGTTGGTTCAAAGGGTTTCGAGAGGGAAACTTTTTGAACTGTCAGACCGTTCCAAAGCAGGAAGACCCGCAACAGTGGATATGGACATGCAGAAGACATTACTAGAGACCGCCCCCCATGAGGGAGTTGGCCAAGTAGCTGGAGACTACCCACGCACATTATCATGCACCTGCGTAAAATTGAGAAAGTACATAAGAGGGAGTTTTGGTACCCCATCAATTCACAGTTGAGCAGAAAGCAAATCGCACGGGTGCATGAGATTCCCTGCTTGCACGTTGAACTGTTCTTGGACCGCATTATGACAGATGACGAGAAATGAGTCCTGTAAGACAATATGAGCGCCCAGAAACAGTAGTTGGACCCAAAACAGAAGCCCATATCGACCCTCAAAACCGACTTACATCCACGTAGGGTCCAGCGCTCTATTTGGTGAGATATGCGAGGTATCGTGTTTTCTGATATGCTGCCGGACAACCCCTGTATCACCGCCGATGTGTACAGCCCCCATCTCGACGATTTTCACGCATCGCTCACGTTCAAACGACCAGCGCTACTGATTCGCAAAGGCATCCTCCTATAGCAGTCTGGATCGAGACCTCTCACAGCACAGGTCCTGTCACAAGGTTAGGGACCTGGGCTGGGTCAATGTCCGGGAAATAGGCTGCACTCGGCCTATTTTCCGGACATTGCTCCAAGCGCCTACCACCTTTTCTGATCGTTGCAGCATTCCCTGGACCGTAAGCGGTTCACCAACCGGGACGATGTCGAACGTACACTTACTCACTTCTCTACGTCCAAACCGCCACAATTCCACAGGGACGATGTCTAACAGCTGCCCAGACGATGGGAGGTCATGACAAATGATTGCGACTACATTTTGGACTGGTTTGCACTTGCAAATATGGTAATTAGCACTCTTCTGTTGCCTTGCATTTGTAGACATTATTACTTTCTTTCCAACCCAATATACACTGAAGAGCAATTGAATTAGAGATACCTATCTAGTAACGTGTAGCACCACCTTTCGCCCTGATGACGGCGGCGATTCGTCTCGGCATGGACTCGACAAGACACCGGAAGCGTTGGGAAGCCATACGGATCCACGACCCCTGAACAAGCTCCCACAGTTAACGAAGATTTGATGGAGGGGGTCAGAGCCTCGAACATTTCTCTCGATGGTATCCCAGATGTGCTCGATGGGATTGAGGCAAGGTGACCTAGCTGGCCAAGGAAGCGAGATCACGTCAGTGGAGTGTTCATCCAACCATTCGGATACAATTCGGGAGCGATGGCACAGTGCATTGTCTTGTGCAGAAAGAGGTCCCTAGTGGGATGTCGAAAACGCACAAACGGGAGCAAATGGTCGTCCAGGGTATCCCGGTAACGTTGACCTGTGACGGACGATGTCACACGTACCAGGAGCCCCATTTAAGGCCACGTAAACAGTCCCCAGACGAGAACGCCACCCCTACCAGCATGAAGAGTGCCCTGCTGGCAAGAAGGATCCATCGCTTCATGTGGTTTGCGCCGTACTATTATCTAGCCATCCGCATGTACCAACGTGAATCTCAACTCATCAGTCCAGGCAACATTTTTCCACATGTCTAGGGTCCAGTGGCGATGTTCCTGCGCCCATGATAAGCTTTGCACTCTGTGATGAGCGGTCAGCAGCGGTACCCTCGTGGGACGATGGCTTCTGTACCCCATTGCGAGGAGATGGTTCTGGATGGTGTGGCTGCTTCCACGTTTTTGTGCACCAGCGTTAAATTGCCGAGTGATTTCTTGCACTGTGGCCCGTCTATCCGCTGTTACAATGCGAGCTAGCCGATGATGACCCCGCTCATCCACACGCTGTTGTCCACGGCAGTTGGGCCTTGCAGGGATGGTTTTGCCGGATTCGATGTACTGACGGTGCACCCGTGACTCAGTGGCTCGTGAAAATCCCAGTGCCTGCACTACTTCCGAGATGGAGTGACCCATTCGTCCGACAATTTGTCCACGATCAAATGCGCTTAGATCCTTTGTCTTACCCATACTGCGTCCGACTCTTACTGATTCCCGTCGCATCACTCCTTATATTGTATGATCGCTGCATACGTCCGTTTACAGGGCCGCCCACAGCGCCACATTTGCATAACGCCAGCTGTCTCTAATTCAATTGCTCTTCAGTGTAATTTATCTGGATGCCATTTATGTTGCGTCTTTAAATCGAAACTAACAGTGACGAAGGTCAATAATCGTGCAAAGACCAACTGTCGGGTATTCAATAAGACGGCAATTGTGGTAAGATTCCCTTAGTTGCAGACAGTTTGTAAAGTTGGCAACGATGCAGAGGATGGCAACACAGTATCATGCTTGCCGTGGCGTTTCGCTTCGTCTAGTCAGGAAGAAAGGTAAGGGATATAAGAAGTGAAAGACTGTCGACTGTAGCAGATGATTCATCGATGACGAACATCATTAGCCTTTTGGAAGAGTATCGTTGCAGGACATAGAAGGAAACCGCTCAATAAACAAACATGTCAGCGGCCTCTGTGTTCAGAATTGTGATATAAATCCTTGGGAACAGACAAATTAAATTATCTAGGAGTGAGTACTTCTCTAACTGAAAGAAAATTGAAAGGCAACTTGAAAGACCAACGCAGAGAAATATCCGCTACATTTTGAGGCCGTGGTCTGTGAAACTCATGTATGGTCCTTTGAACTAGTACTGAGATTTCTGCCCTAGCAGCCTATCCTCGCTATAATAAAACATTCGTTTGTAAGACAAAAAGATGATCATTATAGAACATAAGAAAAAGAAAGGAGTGATTTTATCGAAGTGTCTGTGGGTGTAACTTCAATAGTAGTGTACCATTAAAGAAAGAGTTTCCCTATTTTTGACATCTAAAACATAACTGTGATACCAATTGTGCGTGCTTTCCATGTATTTTCTACTTTTTTCGCAAAACTTTAGTTTGGGATAACGAGACATTGTGTTTCAGTAGCTATTGAATGACGGCATGTATCCATAATTCAAAAACAGGAGTAACAAAATCACTAGTTCTTACCTAACGAAATTAAAGCAATATGATTGTCCCTGAACTTCAAAACATTCTCTGTGTAGTTTAGACGAGCTCCGGGAAACCACTCCGTTTCTCCAAAAGATTTATTTCGATCAACAACCTAATAAAGAAAAGTCATTCTATAGTTTTTAAAATGAAATAAAAATTTCAAAGAAAATGCTTTATAACATTAAGAATTTCGACTAGAAACAGAAGTTACTTAATCTGTTGTAATATAGATTTGCCGTGTATTGTTGTAATGTAGATTGGTCCTGCATTGTTATAATGTAGATTGGTCCTGTAGTGTCGTACCTCATGGTAAAAACGAGGTGCAATTGGATCAATATTTTTTTCCTGTTTTGACTATTTTCTTAAAAATAACTCTCGTTAAGAAAAAAATTATACCGATTTGCGAAAATATAAATAATATCTGTAATTAAGCGGGAAAACTTAATTCTTTGCCAATTAAGGAAACTTAGAAAACGAATGGTGGTTCTTACTTTTTATTACGTCGCATATTTAATGCAGTAAATTGAAAGTGGAAAAGGAGTTGCATACAAAATATCTGCAAAATATTCAGTTGGCATTCTATTTAAACTATTCCCATCAAACACAAAATAATAATAATAATAATTTTGTTGATCCTCCTAACCTTTGTTCTGATACTCCTAACTTTCCTGCTTCAATATATTTTCTTCAAGTTCTTTCACTGTCTGATTGAAAGAAAAATTTCTTTTTAGCACACTGAATTTTTTCGTGGAGTTTACTAGAGATAAGCAGCTCTAGAAGCTATGAGTGGCCACCCATCCCTAATTTGAGACCACTGGTACCGGGCGGCGCGGACATTGCCGTTAATCGCCCCACCACAAGTGCGTCATCAGTCCTTCGGTCCCGGGCATAGCTCGTAGTGGCTAACCTCAAACCTATGTTTCTTACCACTGGGCTACCTCAACTGCCGTTTGTGTTTGTAACAACTAATCTTAAAAGTGGTACATTCGTTTTCCAGGCAGAGCACAAGATAATTGAGTATTGAGTGAAGATTATTGAGTCAAAATTTTGCGCATAATGTCGACATCATGTTCTGTCATTCTACATCGGAGCTTTGCTTCAGTTCAGAAGAATCTTGGCGTTTGTTCTGATACACTGAAGTGCCAGGAAAACTGGTACAGACGAGCTTATGCAAAATACATAGCAGCGTCACCTATGCGCGTACTCGGTTGCATCCGCCAGTGCGTATATAAAGCGATAGACATCCTTGCTAGCTGTCAGAGCTGTTTTCGCCATGAGAATGACAAGTAAAAACGATTTAAGCTATTTTCAACGCGATGTCATACACTGGTGTGCAAAATTTAAGGACGAAGAGGAGAAATTAGCATAACAGCGGAACGAGCAGGCAGAACGGACCGAAAGACCAATCAGGAGATAGACTAGGGTCCGGTATGATAGGGCATGCGCATATATGCAGCATGACGTGGGGGGGGGGGAGTGTCGGAAGGGTATAAAGCACACGGGTGGTGTACGCTCAGCAATTCGGTGAAAGCTATTGCACGGTGCACATCAATTTGAACGACGTCGAGTTGCTGCCACCGTGTGATATGGCCAACAGACAATCCAGTAAACGACATCTGGATGACTTTGTCCGAAGTCGCGTCATTGGGAAGTTGGAAGACGGTCGAAGTGTGGCTGGTGTGGCCGAGGACTTCGGGATCGCTCATAGCATCCTTTCACGAGCTTGGAGAGCATTTCAAATGACAGGAACAGCTGTCCGAGTGTTTAGCAGTGGTCGTCCACGAGCAACCACGGCGGCGGACGACTGTTATATTGTCCTACAGGCGAGAAGAGACAGACGGCAGACAGCGGGAGAAATCGCAAGGCACATACAACAGACAACTGGACGTCCCTTATCGCGTTTTACCGTGGCCAGGAGGCTGCACAAAGGTGGTCTATTTGCACGACGACCAGTACGGTGTGTGCCATTAACGCCTGCTCATCGGAGACGGCGATTTCTGTGGTGCCAAGAACACAAGAACTGGACACATCAGCAATGGGGTCGAGTTCATTTACGGATGAGAGCCGATTTAGTCTTACGAGCTATTCTGGACGTATACACATCTGGAGAGAGCAAGGAACATGCAATCACACCTCCAACATCATCGAAAGGGACCGGTTTGGAGGTGGCGGAGTTCTCGTTTGGGGCGGTATCATGCTTGGTAGCCGTACTGACCTCCACATCTTCCAAGGCGGTTCAGTCACTGGTGTCCGCTATTGTACCGAGGTTCTCCCGCCTCACGTGCGTCTGTTTAGAGGTGCTGAGGATCCTGAGTTCCTTTTCATGGACGACAACGCTACACCTCATCGTACAGTGGCTGTCGCAGAGCTGTTGGAGAGTAAAGATATTCAACGCATGGATTAACCCGCAAGGTTCCCGGACCTAAATCCAATCGAACACGTGTGGGACCTTCTCGGGAGACGCTTGGCAGCACGTCACTAGCCGCCAGCAATAATTCCGGAGCTGCGATTGGCGCTACAAGAGGAATGGGTCGCGATGCCTCAATAGCTCCTTGACAACCTCGTCCTCAGCATGAACAGACGTTGTAAAACCTGCAACGCAGTCAGGGGTGACCATATCCCCTACTAAAGACTGGATTTTTCTTGGCAGCAGCCTGTCACATGGACGTTTCTGTCTTCTGTCCAGTTGTGCTCAAAGCTACCTTTTCAATAAAGTGCCTTCGTATCGTTTGGATTCCTCGTTTGAACAGTTTTGCTCACTTGTCCCATATTCCTACATCTTGGGGATCTTATGGTATGATTTGAGTCGATGTGGAGCACTTCTGTACGACGTTACATTCGAAAAACCGTCTCGTCCTTAATTATTGCACTCCAGTGTAGTTGGAGCTCGCTAGATGGGCCATAGTATTTCGGAGGTAGAAACGAAGTTCGGATTTTCAGGGACGACCATTGCAAGGGTGTACCGTAACTACAAGAATTGCATCAAAACCTCCAACCTGCGATACCATTGTGGCGGTAAAAAGACATTGAGTGAACGTGACCACTGTCGGCTATCAAGAATCGTTTCACGCGATAGGCGTGCAAAACTCTCTCAGATGTCATCGGAATTCAATGCTGGAGCCTCAGCAAGCATCAGCGTCCGGACCGTGCAACGTTTCCTGCATGATATGGGCTTTGGGAGCCGACGCCCAACTCGAGTGACCTTAATGAGTGCACGACACAGAGCCACGCTCCTCGCTTAGGCACGGCAACACCGCCACTGGACACTTAATGACTGGAAACAAGTTGCCTGGTCTGACGAGTCGCGTTTCCAACTGTATCGGGCAGATGGAAGGATTCGTGTGTGGCGCAAACCCCATGAAGCCATGGATCCCACCTGTCAACAAGGAACTGTACCGGCTGGTGGGGGTCAGTAATGGTATGGGGTGTGTTTAGCTGGACTTCACTGGGACCCCTGGTACGTGTAAAAACGTCTGTGACCGGCCAACGCTATGTGCGCATCCGCTCTGACCAGGTACACCCGTTCATGTCCTGCATTCGTGCTGATGGGTTGGGCATGTTCCAACAGGGCAATGCACCTCCACACAAGTGTCGGGACGCCACATTATGGTTAGAAGAGCATTCATCTGAGTTTGGGGTGCTGCCATTCCCACACAAGTCCCCAGAGCTGAACGTGATAGAACACATTTGGGATGCCATGCAACGCGCTATCGAACACAGGAATCCGAGACCTCGGAATACACCCGAATTGTGGAACGCTCTGCAGGAAGTATGGTGTGCATTGCCTACAGCATATTTCCAAAAGCTAGTGGAGTCCATGCTCCGTCGTATTTCGGCAGTCCTGCGCTCCCGTGGGGGACCTACCAAGTATTAGACTGGTGTACCAGTTTTTATGGCACTTCAGTGTGTAATCTGTTCTTTAGAAATCTCCGGGAGAAATGTCTTTGAACGGCAGACCAGGTGATCTGAGAAGGGAACGACATAGATCCTTTGAATCATCTGTCTATAAAAACAAAGTTTATTCTAACCATAGTGAATGACGACTTGGAGTATTTTAAAACAAAAAATAACAATTTTTCGGTTGCTGTGTGTTGCTAAAACGTGGAAAGAGCGATGTCTTTGTTTATTCACTGACGCCATGTATTAGGAGGATTTTCACTTTGGAGTATTTTATTTAATCGTACTTCGAAACGCTTGACGGACGGATTTCATTTGCGGTTTCCTACCTCCAAACTTCTTCAGATATGTTTTCGACGTTCCTAAAGTGATTTCGTCTTCTTTAGGCTATTAGAAACCGAACACTCCTCCGTTGAAGACCATAGAAGCTTAATTACGTGGATTCGACAAGACAAAGGCAAGAAGATGACTATTGCAGGAGCATGTAGATTTATTTCAGACACCTAGCCACACCTGAATGACCACAGAAGCTTAATCTACGTGGACAACTATCGTAGGAGCATGTAGACTGATCTCTCAGACACTCTATACATACGACAAGACACAGAGGTAAGACGACAACTATCGCAGGAGCACGTAGATTGATCTTTTAAACACTGGCCCCACCTGAATGACCACACTTAATTTCACGTGGATAAAAATACGCTATATAAGGATTTTATTTTTTATTTTCCTTTTTTCTAGGTGAAACTTATATGTGGATTACGTTCGGGGAAGACTTTTCTGGGAATTTTAAACAAGAAGAATATCACCTTCTTTCATCCCTACTCCCCAAATTGTGCATCTTACGCTCTTTTGCATCCTTTGCAATGATGCTTTTTCGCTTCAATGACAAGTCCTTTTAGATAGGAAAAAGGAGAATTTTGTGCGTCTTATTTTTGGTCATGCGTTCACATTTGGTATTTACTGTGAGGTATTAAATTGTATTCGAGCGAAGCTTCACGAAATATTGTGACGACACTTTAGTATTACAAAGCAGTACTGTTTTCGACAGTTTCTTTTATCATGCTGCATCTACGTTACTCAGTGATCCACTTACAACAGCGTATACATACACAACCATTAGTTCCTCCTTCTTTCCTTTTATTTTAATCTGTTTTAAAGCACATTCGAAAAACATTTCTTTGAAATTAAGGTGAATCACAAGAATTTGTATCTATATATATACTGTATATACATAAATCCCTTCAGGAGAGTGCGGGAAATTATATATTTAATATAAGCTATTATTTTCATAACTGCCCTCTTCTTTTAATTACGATTGAGACAATCGAAAAATATTGATGACGCACACTTGGACATCAAGAGAGGTTAATCAGAAATTCCTTCTTGGTTTGTTTAGGTTCATTTGTCTAGATTTAGATATACATAAACTCAGAACCTGAATCTTTTCAGTCTATGAAAGTACGAGAAATATCTGACGCTGAAAATTTCATATTGAGTTCCACAGCACCTAAAAACAGTCCTTTCTTTTTCTTTTTATTATTCTAAAATTTACTAGAATTTTCATCTATTAAGCAGGTAACTAGTTATTTCCGCTTTCTACACATGCAAGTGTCATCCAAACGCTATCTCGTGATATCTTTAAAAATAAGTCCTTTGTGACGCTGTACTGGTAAAATAAAAGTATCAACGACGGAAAACAAGTTCCTTTCGTGCAAAACCGTGTCGATTTATATAAAGGTATCCAGTAATTTGCAAGCTTTTAAATTCAACAATTCCATCCTTACCTGACTATAAGGTTGAGAATGTATTATCTTGAAGTACTGCCAGATTGATTCCCAGAATTCTGGATAATTCTTTATTGACCAGTCATGAAAATCCCAGTAAGTCCCTGAAACATGGAGAAATAAAATTTTAACGATCATAATGGAACCATTTTTAGATACTTGAAACTGTTCGTTAATGGGAGCGCCGAAATAAATTTCAATGTTTTACTAGCGGGAGAGCTAAAAAGGGATTTTTATTACCTCTGTGTTTGTGGACAGATAGGCAAAATACTAAATATCTCAACTGCAGAATAAATACAAAAGAAATTATATTCTCAGCCAAATTCTTTATTTTGAAGCTCCGGCTGTCATTCAGCACAGCAGAAATTCTCTGGCTATAATTTGAATAACTGTTACCCGCTTTTAAACTGCAGGAAATAAATAATTATCGTTTACAAGCCAAATTGTACCCGGTGTTTCCTGGATATAACTTTTGAGATGTAATCTGTATATTGTGATTTTTACTGCAGTGAAGGATTTTGTTGCGAGTACCACTTCCTAAGCTCCATAACAACGAGATATGTTCGCTCTTTATTTACTCAATGAGTGTAAATCTTGTTACCAGTGCGATAGCAATATGTTTAGAATATATGAATACAGCAAAAATCTTGGTTATAAGTTCATAATACTTCTTGTAAAATGCTTTAATAATTTTTCGTTAGGAGATGAAATTTTCCTTTTCTCTGCCGTTTCGCTTCATTTATTTTCATAGCTTCAGCTGCAGCCATTAATTTTTTTTTTTTTTTTTTTTTTTGCAATTTAGACATTTTTGAGGCCTTCAGAAGTAATGCAATGGATGTGCTTTAACCTTTAAGCGGCAGATGGAAATATGCCTTAACCCTTTAAGTGGGCGACGGAAATGTGCCTTAACCCTTTAAATGGGCGACGGAAATGTGCTTTTACCCTTGTAACGTATACTCTAGATTCCGTTTCCTTTTGATTTTACTATCTCTGGTTATTTTATTTTCCTATGTAAATTATCTTCTTACTTAACGAGATGTTATTTCTTCCGCTGAATGATATGTGACAATGAGTGTAAGTCATGACGTGGTGGTAGCCAGTATAAATAGGCGCGTTCAACGATACCAGGGAGAGCTTTGTTTTATGTGTAGGGAGAGCTTTGTTTTATGTGAGAGATCTTCGTTTGATGTAAAGAGAGCTTCGTTTATGTGATTAGGTTCTTCGTCATTATTGTGCTGAGATTCAACGGAAGTTCAGATATCGAGTAGTTGTGTGACCTGTGAAGTGTGTGTTGGATAATACCAGGAGTTACCCTAATAAAAGGTTTTTTAGTAAGTACGTTTTTCTCAGTTCATAGTTTTGTCAGACCTCTGTCTGGCTGTTAGGTCTCTTTCATTAAGTGTTACTATTAACAACCAGCATAAGACTTTATTCATCTTAATTACTACTACAACATTACTAGCAGTTAAGCTTATTCATCATAATTAATTACTACACTACTAGCAAGAACGTGTATTCATTATACCCTTTAAATAACCGATGGAAATATGCTTTTACCCTTTAAGTGGCGGACGGAAATGTGCCTTAACCCTCTAAGTGGTCAATGGAAATGTACCTTAACCCTCTAAGTGGTCAATGGAAATGTGCCTTAACCCTTTAAGTTTTGGGAACCATGTGATTCAGGTACATCGGCCGCTTAAAGGGTGCCTTAACCCTTTAAGAAGCCAACATGGCGCCGAAAATTTATTTGCTCCCCTAATAGAAATTTTCGCATAGCGGCCAGGTTTTACGAAAGCTACGGCAAAACAATTCCTTTTCCCTTCTCATTTCTGCACTAACGAACATAAACATGACACAGATGATAAGGGTTCCCTGATAGTCCTTTTTCCTCTGCTCCATGTCCCAAGGCATGATGAGGAAGAGCTGGTACCTTTGACATGGACCCTTTGCCACTGGGTATAAACAAGTAAGTAGAACATGAAATTTATGTTTCATAGAAATCTACGTTTTACGTTCGCTAGCGCAAGATAAGAAAAGAAAAACATCACCTAAAAGAAAAAAGGCGCTAAAGCATAATTTATTAATCCTAAATTAAGATTTTCAAAAGGTAAATCACAAACCACATGCGCGAAACGGAAAGCCAGATGGAATCTTTCCCTTTTTTCCAAATTACCTATTCACATATAATCACGCAAGTTTCGAGATTTCGTTTGCGCCGCCGCTAGGACCCCGTACTAATAATCAAAGAAGAGCCGGTGCCTCAAATTCTTTACAGTTCAGTGTCTGTCATAAACGATTCACGAAATGATCTGTTTTAATATCGTGAACTTCGTTTGAATCTATAGTGTTACTGTAAAGGGTTATAAGCCACATCTAGTGAAGCGCCGCATTTCAGATCGGAACGTGTATAAAATCGAGTTCAACACAGTGGTGTTATAATCGGAAAATGTGGTGAACACTTGCAGAAGACTTCACATCACGTTTTGATACTGTTGCTAAGAAATCTTGTTATTTTCCCAGTTTTATTGCCAGCACGATTTACACTGGTCACGAAAAGTTAGAGATATTGCATGAAATGAAGGATCTATGTATCTGACTCGAGCACACGCATTGAAATAACATCACTGAGGCTACGTAACGAAAAGGATAAAGGGTACGTTTACAAAAACGATTTATTGTGAAATTTCTGTACACAACAAAGCAGCTCTGTAATATAGACAAAATGGTAAATTCGGAGAAAGTCCATACCTCTAGATTTCAGTACCCGGTAACACCACCACTGTCGAAGAAGGCCTTGACACCTACGAAGCATACTTGCAATGATATTATTGATGTAGGTCCGAGGCATGTTGTCCAACATTACAAGCAACACGTTACGGTGGCCTGCCAGTCTACTGGGGAATGGAACGTGGTTATCCAGATGTCACTGTACAGGTACCAAAAGTCCTCAATAGGATTAAAGTCAGGAGACCTGGGAGGCAGCTGTAACGATTTTATGAATTTTCAAGCTCCTGAAGCATGCATGCTCTAGTGACAGGTAACATTGTCATCGAGAGAACGGAATGCATGCCCAGTAGCATCCTAAAACTGTGTCACAATGGGCACAATGATCTCATTTCGGTACACTGAGGTATTCATGTTGCTTTGACAAACATGCAAGCAAATACAACCATTAAAACACACTCCTGCTCAGACCAGAGCTGACTGCCACTGGTAAGAGTGGACGGACGGCACTTAGGATGGTTGCATTTGCGTGCCTGCTCTCCTCCACACGTGCTCACGTTGAGTATCAGGATAAAAAGCGAAACGAGATTCGTCAGTGAAAAGTACATGGTGTCACTCTGTATTCCATGACATGTACTATTGGACCCAGATATATCTTTGACGACGGTGAGCTGATGTCCATGATATACATCTCAGCGGTCTCTTTGCTCTGAGTCCGTACTCGTGAAGACGGTTTTGTACCATTTGAGAAGATACTGTGACACCAGAAGCAGTTCAAGATACCCGGAGTTGGCTACTGGTGATACTACGCCTTCTCTGAGCACTTACTGTCAGGTAGAGATCTTGCCTCCATGTGATTATCCTCGGACAACCAACCCTAATTCAATCAGCAACATTTCCATGCTGTAGAAATCTTGTGTGAAGCCGACTTACTACACTTTGCGAAACTCCTAAGGCAGCAGCCACATCGATCTGCCGTATACCTGCATGTAACATGGCAATGGCCCTGTTTCTGTTGTCAATTCTAAACGTGTCTGGACATCACTTCAGGTTAAACCCATACTGAAGACAAGACATTCAGCAAACTAACAGACCAAGTGGTGAAACGACCTGTTTTCTACTTCTCGGAGGGTGTATAACGAAGCAAATTTCTCCGTCATTTTTGGTCCACGCCGGGGATCGAACCCGAGTCCACTTATTCCAGAACAAGTTGCTCTACCAACTGAGCTACGCAGACGTTCGTTCTTGCTGCTTTCTGCCTTTATGTCGTGTGCGTCCTGCGGGGCAGGCACGTCACAGGTGCTTTTAACTGAGCTCGCACGCCACGTCCTGTGTTGTCATGATGATAATTTACATATGACGTAGACTGATTACCGATGTCCAGTAATCGCTAAATTTGCACATCACCTTTTCCCTTCGAAACCGCAATATGCCTAACTTCTTGTGACCCGTATACTTGTCGCAACTTAAACTGTGGCGTTATTTCTGAACAGGTCCCTACAGTAGCATAATGAAACATGTTAGACGACAAAATATAGTGTCATCACAAATTTCTCTTCAACACCTTGTGTAAATATGCTGTGTGCAAGTCTTTAACAAGTCGAAAAAGACATACATGACGGTAGCAAAAATCTAAAGAGAGTATAGAGCAATGTTACAGCAAGGGATAAACCATATGATTGCTATATAAAAGAAGGCTTATTTAGGTATTCCTTTGATAAAGCCCCATGAGAATGTCCGATGCACGATTGTGCATGGAAAAAAGCACGAATTCAAACTTCCCGTGAATTATTGCAAACAGGATCTAAAGCACAATAATTTGTAGTGATGATATCTCGAGTTCAAATGTTTTTTATTCTACAGTCAAAAGCATTGCAAAATATATACAGTCGTATCAGAATAATAAGACCACCTATTATTTTCGCCGGCCAAGGGAGAACGGAGACATCGCTGTCATGTTCCTGGAACCAGTCACACACCCCGTTAGCGACGTGGCACGGCGCATTGTCCTTTTGGCCGACACTATCACCACCAGGGTAGATATTCAACATGAAGGGATGCATGTGGTCAGCGAGGATGGACAGTTAGCCATTGCCGTCCAGGGACCCATACAGTGGTACCAGCGGTCCCAGGTGATACCAGGAAAACATCCCGCAGGCAGGCACACTGCCACCTCCGGCTTATACTTTACCGACAAGCATGCCCCGGTGTTGTTTCTCGTGTCTGACGCCGTATCCGCCACCGCGCAGTAGCTTTCGTGGAGTAGAAACCTCGATTCATCGCAGAAGGCAGCCATTTTCCACTCTTCCACTGTCCAATGATGGTTGCCTAGTGCGAACTGCAGGTGTTGCCGATGGACCTGGGCTAACATGGGCGTCTTAACGCAGCTTCGACTCAGGAAACCCATGCGTAACAGGGTTCGCTCTATTGCTATCAGGGACACGTACCTAGGAGCCCAAGCGTTCATTAGCGTAGTCAATTGCTGCACTGTTGTACGTCGATTGCCCTTTACCAGTCGGAGGAGGTGACGTTCTCCTCTGAGGTCGATGGCCTTTGGGGCTTCCGAGTTATGACGTCGGGAGGTACTCGGTGTGCCGGTGGTCTATTCTTAGTACACCTTTTTTACAGCAGCTCGCAAACAGTCCACGAAGTCTACTGTTTCTGAGATACTTCCATCCTTGGCGCGGTAGCCGATGATCATTCCTTTCTTGAACGACTGTCAAATCACTGTCCATTGTGCTCACGTAACGCATTATGGCTCATCTGTCCTGGCTGGTCGCTTATATCTCCGTTTGGTCGATCTTGTCACGTGCACTCTATGACGCACCTGGGCGGGTACACTGTGATTCCGGGTTTGGTCATATTCTGATACGACCATGTACTCAGATAATGCATGATGAATATTTACATTACGATTACACTGTACTACATATGAGATGAAAGAAAAAGATTCTTTAAAGTTTGCAGAAGTTATCTCTATGAGAATACAATTTTAATTATTTTGGTACTTGTGTATTTCATGAACAGTATAACACTAGACTTTGTTACATATGTTAGTCCAACATGTAGGGAAGTTCTATATAATCAAAAATGGTTCAAGGTAAAAGAAAGATCAGAAGACAATACACAAAAATTGGATGAGGAGTTCTCGGTTCGTTTTAGAATTTAGGTGCAATTGTACACGATGGTTAGTGATGTCGTACCATCGTTCACGTGGAGCCCAGTCTCTATGAGAGTTTGGCACTGAGTCCTTACACAATTGCTTTAGTGTATTCTATTTCAGTCTGCCCGTTAGTTGACTGCGGAATAACATCGAGAGTTTAAGTCGAGCGTACTGTATTGCAGCAGGTGGGTGGGTCGAGTCATCATGTAAGTTGAACAGTTAGGAGATAGGTCATAAAGATATTCATGGTGGGTGTGACGTCTAGTATAGATTTTTAGTGCAAAAGCATTGGTAAACAACAGAGGAAATATTTGTCAAATTGAGTAAATATGATGTACATCGCCTGGTATGAAGCAATAATGGAAGCTGTGAGATGTTGTAAGCAGAAATTTGTGAAAATTTGTGGTGTAGATGAAGCCAATGGGTGTCAGTTTCTTTAGGATGAGCTTTAGTTGATTGTACTGCATTCTAGATGGGAAAAGTTGAGAAAGTCATGTGTTGGAATTGGAAACAGGGAGACACTGGGAAGACAGAAATTCTGATACAGTTTTGTGGAGGTTATAGAGTGAAAAAATATATCATTGGTCTTGCAACGTAATCGTGAACGCCAGCAGAAGAGGAGCTGATGCTGTGAAAATCAAACCTTGAGAGAAATTTTTAAAGACGGAAATAAGTGACTGATAGCATTTTTGAGACTCAGGAATTTAGCTTCATTATCAGCGGTTGAGAGAAGATATACTGGGAGATCATTCAGATTTTTTCAAGTATAATTCGAGTTTCTAAGTTGCGAAACGGTTAAAATTCCAGCCTCTAACCAAGTGTGATTGAAGAAGTATTCTTGATGAGCTGGGTGCAGGGAAGAAAAATAAAACAATGGTTCTGCAAGGAGGTCTAGAGTTGTGCTCGGTGGGATTTTTTTCAAGGGAAGCTGTTACAGAAGTGAATGGCTTCTCTTTACACATGAGAGAAACGAAGAGGAATTAGCTGATATCATTCCATTCGGAGAAACCTGAGAAAAGTGACATGTGGGTTCCTGGGAGACAAGAGTACGTCGTTAATAAAAAATAATAATCTGGGAAGCAATGTCTAGAGAAAATGTCTGTTGAAACTGAATATTCTTACCCAGAAAAGAAACATTTTGTATGTCAACGACTGATAAGGTCATAATTATAATATAAGTATAAAAAGGCACTTCGTGATAACTCCGAATTTGCTGAATTGGGAACAAAAATTCTTCAGAAGGTATTGTACTACGAACGAAATGTATCTCAGTATAAGACATCGTCATACTATTAATATTATGAATAAGATATGGGGATTTGTAGTCCAAAGGCCGAATGGTTACTCTTACACAATAAATCCTCGAATTAGTACCATATTCGTGCCACGAGGACTCTACAGCACAATCAACTAACGCATCTGCTCACCCCATACGGAGATGTCGTTCTTTATCAACTGTACAGAACAGTGGGACGAATAATACGGTCTACAAATCAAGTAGGAGAGCACAGTGTCCCACATGCGAGAAGTATGTGAATTTACTACTGTTTGTGGTGCTTACGAAAGGCATTGCAGTGTTCATCATTTTTACGGGCGAACAAAACTTGCTACATATACACGTTATTTGTCATATACACTCCTCATTAAAATTATTGCCCTCTCCAGAAGGAATGTCATTCATCACGTTATGACGTGGAGTTAGCTCTGACTTCACACATAGTTCCTTAACGTCCTACATGAGCTCAACCGGCAATAGATCCGGCTAATGGACTGGTCGGAAAATGGCACGAAAATGGCTTGCAAAACATAGTTGAGCAACGCGTGCGGCATATGTTCTGGCGTCTTTATCCTGGAATGGGGCATTTGGCATGCCCTAAACGAGTTGCAAGACAATAGGGCGGAGACCTCTGGGAAATTAAATTACCCTCAATGACTGGGGAAAGATGACCATCTATGGTAAAAGATGGAGCCCCACAACAGAATTCCAGAAGTGGACTCTACATAGCGTTGCATAAAGTGGAAGTTATTTCGCTGATACGCTACCACAAATAATTTCTCTCGTTGTTCTGCCCGCCTCCCCCCGAAGATACGGGTCGAATGATGAAATACCCCTGAAGTTGACATCTAGCTTGTCATCGCACCACTGAAGTTCACCATGAATGTCGCTTCGAGTGAGTGGTATAAGAAGAGGAGACGCAGCTATAACGAAGTAAATTTCTCCGTCATTTTTGGTCTACGCCGGGATTCGAACCCGAGGCCGCTTATTCCGGAACAAGTCGCTCTACCAACTGAGCTACGCAGACGTTTATTCTGATTCCTATCTGCCTTTATGTCGTGTGCGTCCTGCTGGCAGGTACGTCACATCCCCCCCGAAAGAGGGCCGGGGGCATGGCCCACAGGTCAGCCGTGACCATGAATCGTTGCAGGCAGCCATCCACTGCAGAACGTGCACTTGAGAACTCCCAGTCAATCTGCTGTGTGGAATGCAACATCACACATTTTTATTTTTCGAAGCGCTGGAGAAGGAATTCTCTGATTTTTCCTGTCTCGCGGTGTGGAAATAACATCACACCAATGAGAGATTTTGAACGGCCGGGTCATCCGGATAGTTCGGGCGCCATTATAACGAAGTAAATTTCTCCGTCATTTTTGGTCTACGCCGGGATTCAAACCCGAGGCCGCTTATTCCGGAACAAGTCGCTCTACCAACTGAGCTACGCAGACGTTTATTCTGATTCCTATCTGCCTTTATGTCGTGTGCGTCCTGCTGGCAGGTACGTCACACAGCTTCCAAACATATCAAATTCTTGCAGATGCGCATGAACGGTAGTGAAAGATACAGGCGATGCTCCATCAGTCCTTCTGTGTCAGAATATCAGTCGGGTAGTAGTATTTCTGGAACTTGCAGCTATTTGGCGAATCCGACGATCAATTTGATCTTTATTTAATTCTAGGACTATTAGATCCTGGACAACGACGTGCAACACTTTTCAGTACCCACTACTTCCATCAGCGTTCAGCTCGTCCCACGTGCGCTGAGATTTGTAACTATTGCTATTTTACCTAGCAGAGACTTATGATACGACCTCATTCAATCCGATTTATTGTCATAAAAATATAAATGCACTCTCTCTCTCTCTCTCTCTCTCTCTCTCTGTCGTGGAGCTGCTTAAACATCCAAAACAGCACAGAGAGAGAGAGAGAGATAACCTTCCCTACATCTAAGAGAAATCGTGGGATCTGCCATATTCTAAATGTGGTCAGACCACGATTTTCCCTTCATTTACATGTATCACTGTCCTGCGCTTCTGTATTAATTTGAACAACCATAGCACACTACTCTCTCCATCTGGGGCAATTCGTTTTGCATGAGGAGTTTATTTTGCAATGACAGGGCGTCTCCGTGAGCAGTTCTTCATGGGATGCTTCACGATTTCTTGGTACAACAAAGAACAAAGTTTCATATGAATGTATTGCAATTATATCTGAGCTATGTGGTTCGGCAGACAAAACAAGTTTAAACTGCTGCAATGCGTAAATACATTTTGCAGCTTTAATTCAGACGCTGGGAATGTTGGACCACGCTGTGCACAAAAAATCAGTGGAACGACAGGAACCTTAGCAATCTTTCTGAGAAATAAGAAAAGTGTAATTCCTCATGTAATAATAATAAGTCGCGTTTGCGTTTCGATTATTGAACTATTTCTTTTTCGAAATCGTAAGATTACAAAACATACCTAATTTTATTCCATGTTTGTGTTCCACAAATTCACGAAGCTTTTCCAGTGCAGTGTATTCTTTTTTCGGATGGTAAGAAATCTGCGGGTGGAGGTCGAACATCAAATCTCCTGCTTCGTCCATCGTATCTGGAAATAGAAAACTGATAAATGTCTCCTAATGTACAGAGCCTGGACAAAATAAAGGACGTCAAATTGAAAAAAGGAGTTCTCCTATCAGAAGTCATGAACACTTAAAGTTAGAAATTTTTGAAGACAAGATGTTAAAAATAAATTCCGTTTCGTCAAAACTGATGTCTTTCAATATTTGTTAAGTATTCCGTGGTAGAGATTTACACACTATTTATCACTTACTCTGAGCTATTTGATGAGCCACTGGTGATTTGCTTTAACAAGAAGCACTTAAGTGTCACTTGATTTTGTCATAAATAAGACTTAATCTATGAAGAAAGTGATTAGCATTCTTCACAGATAAAGTTCCAGGATCTCTTCTCTGTTTATGTCAACGGAAACTTCATCCAGTCAATAAAATGGCTTCTATTTTCAAACGTTTATTTTACTCCACCACTCATCTCTTGTGAATATGTTTTAATCCTGAAAGACATTAAAGCACGCATCTCACCTAGTCGTCTTCGGATCAGGAAGCTCAAGAGCGACAGATAAAGAAGTCACCCCTGAACCGAGCAGGATCAAAGATATGCCTAGAAATGACACAAATATAAAGTCAAGTGAGAGAAAGTGGGTGATCGGATTTTAGTACAAAAATGACGAGTGCTACTGGTCAGCTGAAATGAAGAATAGCTGAAACTTTAGTGGCCGCACGAACACAAAACACCGAAATGAGAAAGAGGCCCGAAGAGGACGCGTCCAGAAGGAAGACGCTGTTATCCAGAACAGGCAGGAGAAACACCCATATATGACATTATTGGCACCTCTAGCACTGTCGGCTGTAGTGATTCGCCACCAACACCTCTCCGTCGTCAAAGACAATGAAGATCCCTGCCCCTTTCTTGACTGTAAGAAAAGCTTAAAAGGGAAACGAACGTTACAGAACAATACATATAATTCAGTTCTTAATCACCTTCCCGTTTATCCTTCAAGCCCCTGCGCAAACCATATAGGAGAAAATCCAATCATTCGCCATTTATAAGGGAACTGACATACGAGTTACTTTCTCTACTAGGCTTAACACTTGCATGTAGGTAGGTGATGCTCATTTTTACACCTCCCGGGGAAGCTAGAGTGAGTACGCTTACTGTTGAGCCTGTGTTATTCAGACGGACTGCTGGACTGGTTGCGAGGCAATCCGGCTGAGTAACTTGGTATTTAGGGCATGCATCCTAAATACCAACCGCAAATATTTGGGCCAGATAAACGGAGTGCCACAATACAGCACCTGCCAGTGACAAACTATGTTAAAAATTTGAAACTATTAGGAGTATGCAAAAGTTTCCGCCGACCCCGCTAGCGGCCGCCATAGTGGTTTAACCAGCAGGCGACCCGTGCTGCCAGTTCGTACATGAAGCCAAGCACGGCGGTCGATAAATTTAATTTGCGGCAGTGTTTGTTATTCATGTTTAATTTAGTGAAAACTGCAAGCGAAACATAAGGTTCAATATGTCAGGCGTATGGCGAAATGTTTATGGGTGAGCAAGCGTGTCGAGAATGGTTTGCCTGGTTTAAGAGAGGTGATCTAAGCTTGGAAGACAAGCCACGTGCAGGTAGACCGCAGGAACTCGCAGACGAAGGGACTGAAATCGCTGCTGCAAGAGGATGCCATACAATCGACCAAGCAACTGGCGAAACGTTTGAAAGTGGCTCAATCGACGGTGGGACGGCGTCTACAGGCCTTGGGGAACATCCAGAAGATTGGTAAGTGTGTTCCGCATACTTTAACGGAGCGTAATATTGGTCAACGATTGGGCATCTGCATGTCGTTGCTGAAGATGTTTCAAGGGAAGAATTTCTTGCGGAAGGTTGTCACCGTTAATGAAAATGGGTCTATTGCGACAACCTCGTACGCAAACGATCCTGGGTCGACCCGGGCCAGCCATCAACATCCACTGCAAAACAGGATATTCACGGGGGAAAGGTGCTGTCGTGTGTGTGATGGGATATGCATGGAGTGCTGTACTTTGAACTGTTGAAACCGGGCGAAACAACCGCTGCACAACAATATAGTGATCAGTTGATGAAACTGAACGCTACAATCGAGCAAAAATGCCCGTGGACAGGTAAAGGACACCGCCAAGTCATCCTGTTACACGATAATGCCAGACCACATGTCGGTGCCACCACGAAATCAACCCATGAACAGTTACACTGGGAGGTTTTACCGCACCCAACTTACAGCCCGGACATTGAACCCTCAGACTTTCATCTGTTTCGCTCCATGCAACATGCCCTAGCCCAACAACGAATTCACCATAGTTCCAGAGGTGGAAAATGTTGTCACTGCATTCTTCAGCTCAAAACCCGAGTGCTTCTCTCACAGGGGCATTCATTTGTTGCCTGAAAAATGGCAAAAGGACATTGATGCTAACGACCAATACTTCGTTGAATAAATCTGTACTGGTTTATTGATTGTTCCTGTCTCCTTTTTCCTTAAAACGGCAGAAACTTTTTTTTTTGATTGGAGGTTTAACGACCACCGTGAGCAACTCAATGGGCTATAAGCAGTCGCCCGTCCCTAATTTAGGGTCACTGGTTCCAGGGAAGGGAGAGAGTCAGTGCCGTAAGACAAACAC
The DNA here is from genome assembly GCA_039090855.1 of Macrothele yani. NCBI lineage: Eukaryota > Metazoa > Arthropoda > Arachnida > Araneae > Macrothelidae > Macrothele > Macrothele yani. The sequence continues at coordinate 117,132,701 of CM076990.1, forward strand.
AACATCCATGCCTGACCGGGATTCGAACCCGGACCCCTTACGGACGAATGATCAGAGGCCAACGCCTTAGACCACTGCGCCACCAGGGCGGCGCAGAAACTTTTGCATACCCCTAATACATGCTTTTCATATACTTCGGCACCGTCTCTTTTTAACTTCTAATTAAATCTCTTAATTCTTCGTTTTTTAAATACTACTTCGGCGCCTAATACATAAAGCAATAATTGCGGACAGCAAAGATCTATTATTTAGTGAGTATATTAGAAAACAACACCTGCGCTGAAGAATAACAATCGTTATTATTTGTCACCTCATAATGAAATTTTTCGTTTTCTGGTGGTCCATGTTATTTATTAGTTGCACTGAATTTAGGCAGTCCCTTTTCTTCTTTTTATATTGGGTACACTGGATTCATAAATGTTCAAAGATAAAGTTGCAACGAAGTGCAGTTTTCATGCTGTAAATTAAAGAAGTTGTAAAGCGAAGAGTAGTAGCACAACAAAAAACGTATGCAGATTAGTCGCAAGCTAAGAAAAGAACTTTTAAATGAGAATCTTATGAAATTTCTGCGTGGAAGATGCACCAAAAAACTCAAATATTTAAAACATTTCCTTAATAAATGGACTATGCGCAGGTTGAGATTGACAAAACACATATATTCTTTCACATTTGAGATAATGGTTTAAGAAAACTGCAAGAACGTTTTGTTTAAAAATATACAGTAGATCTATTCATATAATGCGAAATCTTCTAATTGCACTAAAACGGAAAGAAACAGCTTAGTGATTGTCGCAATGACTTCATTTAAATTTTAGTATGTGTAACTTTGAGAATTTTATTCAGAATCAGAAAAAATTATTTTTCTAGAAAACATCATCCCGCGCGTTTCAAATTTTCAAATTTTATACTACTTTATGTGAAAATAACAGCTGATGTGAAATTTGGATATTTTTGGTAGAGTCTGTTAATCTGATCTCATAGTAAATCCGCTTGGCCGCTGAGGAATCTGTTATCTTAGCCTACATACATTTTGGCACTTACGTGTATATAGGCTAAGATAACTGTCCTACGATCTCACTGTGAATTTTTAAACCTACCTCGTTCTACATGTGATCGCTGTTTTTGTCATCAAATTTCCTGAAGATATATTTATGAATTATGAAAGTAATAATCTTACCTTTTTTTGACCTAGTCCTTAATGTTCGTCTGCAGAAAAAAAATGGTATTTAAATAAAGCTCCCGTTTATTGAACTCTTTCGTAATCTATTACTTTTAGAATAGAGCAATTTAGAGTAAATCACAGATTGATTTCTGCTGTCTTCCTTCGCGCTGATGCATCTTTGAAAACTGTTAGGTTCTATTCAGTAGAAAAAGAGAGGTCACGTGAGAGGTCGTTCACTACGTTATCTGTTCCAGAAATTAAAGATTACCTCACCGATTGTACTTATGGCGAAAACCCCTGTGTATGCTCTTGACATAGACAAAACTTCAGACGTTTGAAAGTAAGTGAAACGATATGCGTACTTCGAAGAAAATTCATGGGTATCAGAGATGGAAATCAATCGGTCAAAGGTCATGAGTTCGTGACATTCGTGATCTACAGGTCAAACAAGAAAGCACAAACACATATCCTAGCTCCGATCTGACGGAGCTAATATTTTTAATATAAACATTTGGTGATGTAAAATGATTCGCTTCCGAAGATAAATATATACTGTATTACGAGGGGTGTCCGATAAGTATTCGGATTTTTATTCCTATCAATTACAAGAGAGAAATAAATAATACAGAATGCATAAATATGATACTCACATATGTAATACAGTAGTACAACCAGCCAAAGTCACTTTTCCACGAATTTTCCGTTCAGCACAATGCATTTCCTTCACCGATCAACAAGTCGATTCATTCCAGTTGCAAATAAATCAGCAGGGGTGTTAGGAATCCATTGACGAAAAGCCGCTCGCAGATCGTTCATGATCTCATACTGGTGGCCACGAAGGAGATTATCCTTCAAGGGACCGAAAACATGAAAATTGGAAGGCGCCAAGTCCGGACTGTAAGCAGGGTGCGGAAGAACAGTTCACCTCCGTTTTGCGATTTCTGCTTGCACTGGTTTAACAATATGCGGGCAAGCACTATCATGCTGAAGCAACACTTGATTGTTTTTCAATGTTGGCCGTTTGGTCCGAATACGCTGTACAAGTTTTCTCAGTGTCTTCACATAGGCCTTCGCATTTATTGTTTCATTTTTTGCCAGGTACTCAACCAGAAGGTTACCGTATCTGTCCCAGAAGACAGTAGCTATGACCTTGGACGCCGACGAACCAATTTCAACTTCTTTGATTGGGGCGAATTCTTTGCCGTTTGTCCCCGGTTCTAACTGATGAATCCACATTTCACCGCCTGTGATTAATGCGTCATCCTCCTCATCGTAACGTTGTACCAATTCATTGCAAAATGCACAGCCTTTGGCGTTTATGCACCGCTGTAAGCATTCGGGCTACTCATCTGTCACAGATCTTCCTATAGTTGAGATGTTCATGAATAATTCGTCCAATAGAATCTTTACTGATATCCAATTCCATGGCAATATCCCGAACACGAATGCGTCTGTCACCTTTAATCAAGTCGTCAACCCTTGTAATGGTTACATCAGTCACCGCCGTGCTAGGCCTACCTGACTGTGCCTCATCTTCAAGGCTCTCGCGCCAGCTATGAACTTCGTAACCCATTCATAAACATTGAAACGAGACACAGAGGTATCACCATAAACCGTCAGAAGTCTTCTCGTAATATCCACGGCGTTTACGCCGCCTTCTTTTGTTAAAAATTTCACTACTGCTCGTTGCTCGAACTGAGCACTTAACGTAGCCGCCATTGTATTTAATCGACAGCGCCACCTAACATTAGTATCAAGCCGCTCCACTTTTGCGGTGCTTCGCTGAAAGTAGCCGTAATAGTTTCACGCATATATACGAATACGATCGTACACATGGTTTTGTATCAATAGGAATATAAGTCCGGATACTTATCAGACACCCCTCGTACTTTCTGGAGTCTTAAGAGAAGAACAAATCGTAATTTTTAAACAATGTGAGAAGAAATTATTAGTAGCACATATTGTAATATTTATTTAAGCATCTCACGGAGTATCCTTTCTATGTAATCTCCTAAACGATGAAAGGAATGTAGCCAACACATATCGTTCGCGATTCCTTTCTAGATATCATAACTTAAAGACTAGGATGTTTTTCATAACAGAACTTCCTGTATAATTACGTACAGCTCAGACGCGAATTCTTTTCAGATAATTTTCACTGGAAACTGTTTTATACAATTAAGTATACCTTTTACATCATGTAAGAATGATTATTATTGCTTATTGATACAAAACGTGGATGTCTGATAAGTAGCTATATTCCAGATGCGAAATAGTCTTCCAGATTTTTTCGACTTTTGATTTGTTTCATACTATTATAGTTTTTCTCAGCGAAAAAAGAATTGCGACTAATTCCAAAGTGAAATGGGGTCAGGAACGATCCTTTATCCAGATGCAATTATTTTTTATATTTTTAAACAAAGACTTTTTTCTGTAATTGAGCATGACATCTTGTTTCACATTTTTGTTGTAAGTGGAGGATCACGTTATTTGAAATGCTCATTCTTCACAATATCAACACTTTGTGTATTGTTAACACGAACAAGTGCACTATTTCTTAGCAGTCAAAAAAGCTGATTATCTAAGAAATTTTTCTTCTTAAATTATTCTAGAAACTTTTTAGATCAGTAAGCTTTAGTGAAAAGTTCCTTTAAGCACATTTCGTCAAAAAAACATTACAATAATAATAATAATAATAATAATAAAAATAAAGCTCTTGCAGTGGAGAACACAAATCCTGAATGCACAATGGTTCGAAAAGCACTCAATCAAATTATCAAAAATATTTACAACAATGACAATAGAGTGAATGGATGAAGCAATTGCTATGACTGTTCCCCCGAAAAAGGACCGGGCTCGAATCTCGGTGGGGAATGGCTGCTGTATTTGTCTTACAGCACTGGTTGTCTGTCTTCCCTGGTACCAATGGTCCTAAATCAGGGACAGGTGTCTGCTACTCGCCCATTGATTTGCTCACGGTGGTCGTTAAACCTTCAATCAGAAAAAATGCTTTTATCACTTACTAGCTGTGCCCACGGCTTCGCTCGTGTAGAAGATATCACTGAAAAATAAGGCTATGATAACATATGTAATCCGATCCATCCATAAGAACTGTAGCTGAATTTCATAGCAACCGATGGAGGAAATTGGCCGAAAGATTAAATGGTCGGCAGTTAGCTTTTCACGTGAAATAAAATTATAATTAACATGGTTCCACCTAAAATCTCTGCCTTATGTTTCCAATGGTAAAACTTCTTTACATATTTTCTTCGCAAATTAAAAAAAAAAGGGATGAAAATTTGCAAATTGATAAAACTAGCTTTAAGTTATAGCATGGGATACTTAATGCTTGCTAAAACATAACCATAATTATATTTAAAATCAATCATTTTTCTTTGAGTAATTTTCAGACCTGTTAATAGATGGCACGACCTGTACATTGATGACGTCAGTAGCCAAAAAAATGTGGGATTGCTTGCTTATGGTTATGTTTAACAAGTATTAAGTATCCCATGCCATAACTTAAAGTTAGTTTTATCGATGTGTACATTTCCATCCTTGAGAATACATTTGCAAAGGAAATATGTAAAGACGTTTTACCATTAGAAACATAAGGAAGAGATTATAGGTGGATCCACCTTAATTTTTACATAAATTTGAGCACATATTTTTCATTTAATTTTTTGAAAATAATTCACAATGCCTCTGTACATACAACATTCTTTGTCTCGTTTCCAGTCGTTATCAAAATAAATTTATTGTCTGAACTGCCGGTTCTCGATAAGCGGACGTATAACTGCCCGTGCGAGAAACATTGTTGACGCAAATCCAATTTCTTTTGCACCAAACGACGTCCTTTGAAACAAGGAGTTGTACTGTCTAATGCTGTTTAAAAAGTGTGTTGATGACGGATGTATATCCATTAGCAAGTCTTTGATTAGTTGTGGTGGCTCTTGAATCTGCGAAAGAGCAATTTTGCCAGCAGCGCAATATAATCCGTTTGGTTCATCAGCTTATTTTTTTGGCATTGCATTTATTGCATACTTTATCCATTTTACCTATCTGAACATCATTTAGATGGGTATAATCGATACTTGGGTCGTAATGGAATGCTGACCTACTGTTATTGTACACGAACTCTCGATTTCGCACTCTAGACCTAGTGTAACTCTCTCCCTGCTCGTTAATTCTCTGAGCACGTTCAGCGGTGGTTTCTCGATTTCGAACTTGAACTGTTCGAACTTTCTGGTCAGCAATCCGGTGAAAGCGTTGGACGCTAGTTTCTCTAAGTCGAGCTGCTGAAGTGCAAGCATTATTACGAAGCAAATATTTTCCCGTTCTTCCTCGATCCCATTTTGCCTTAGTCTTTCTTGTTGCCTTGAGGCAGAAGTCTGTCTCGACAACTGTGATTTTCTTTTAGACATTTTATTTACGGTACTAATTTGGGGTGATGCTACATAGTAAACAAAACCAAAACGTCTGCACTCTCTGCCGTTAAGCACTCATGAAATAAGACTAAAATCAAAACTGTCGTTATTTTTATTTCCATCGAGCAAACATAGACTTCAAAAGGACAGAGACTTTTACCTCGATAAACACTGTTAAAATACCAACGGTGAAAGAATTATTCAAATCGGTTCAGTAGTTTTCGAGATTACCTATTCAGAATTGTAGGAAAACGCCATTTATCGGCAAATAAGTTGATGATAGTATTTATTCGGATTTTATAAATTATGCCAATGTGATTTTATAGATCGTGACAGTGTAGTTCATACTCAAACTATCGTATCCAATAGGAGAGCTGCAAGCAAAATCTCAGAAGCCATTATTATTTTAATATAAATTCTGTATATTATCATGAACTACTTTCTTTCACGTTGGGTGCGATCAGGTTGTACAGTATGTAAACAATGAGGAACGATACATGGGAAATGGGGAACTACTTGAAAGCGATCTGATTCGGTAGTATAGCCAAAAATAATGAAAATTAATAAAAATAATAAATGAAATAGCCTATTGTCCACCATAAAAAAATAAGCTTCCCAGAGGTGAAAGAATTATCCAAATCGGTTCAATAGTTTTCGAGAGTATCTCAAACACACAAACAAAGTTTCTCTCTTTATAGATTAGTAAGTATAGATATAGATTCGTAAAGGCATAATGACGAATGAACGTTAGACATCTTTAAAGTCATCATCACATTCGTTGGAGGTATAAACATTCAAACTTATAACTTATACATGTATGAGGGTTTACCTTAAACCTGATGTTAATGTCGGTAGTTCCACAACACAGATACTTTTAGCACATGACTAATTTAGTAGTGGGAACTTCAGACTTTTTTTTTGTCCCTGACTTACGAGAGCGCATTCTTAAATATAGAAACCTTATGTGCCTCGTGCCCTTGAGAAAATAGCTGTGTGAGAACCGTAAAGGATAGGGGACTGGTGCATACATGACCAGTTCTAAAGGAGTTTCACTTCTTCAAAGGATGGAAATGAAGCTACCTATAGCGCATGATCGCATCTTGCCCAAGTCCCAGATCATCCCACTAGAGATGTCTAAAATTTTTGTTATATCATTAATCTAATATATTCAGTTTTAAGAGCTCCTTTATAGAATGAAGAATTGGACGTAATAAATTAGAAACAAATTTTGTTTTGCCGAAATGCGTATAAACATTTTCCAACTTCGGACTGTTTTATTTTCAGAGGGTTGTGAGATTGGGTGGGCCTTCTTGGCTTAGAACCTTAAAGTTCTGGGTTCAAGTCCAGATGAATGACTAATGATTAGCCGAGGTTCAGAAGTCTCCCTTCAATCCGTTGGCCCCGGGGTAGAGACTCTTGGTCATAAACCATTCTAACTCTAGTCTCGGTGTAGCATAAGTAGTGCCAGCTGGATCCACAAACCCAACCACTTGAAATCGACCGCCATCGTTTCTGACTTATGATGCAATAGTATTTCATGGAATTATCAATTACATTTTCAAACAAAGGAGTTTTTCCTCCAGGGATTTTTTAATTTTTAAGTTTTGGAGATTTTCTGGCGAAGGTATTTTTTCCGGATGAATTTTTTATGTAAATATGAGCATACCGGCTCTTCAAAAATACCACTTCGAGCACTGATGTACTGTAAGTTTAAATGAAAAGTAGAAAGAGTGACTACAGCATAAGGCAAGTTAGTAAAATCATGCAATGCAATGCATTGATTATGATACGCTTTCCAACTTACCAGAAATCATTACTCCAGTTATTACTGGAGTTATGAGGACAATGGCTGTGGAACAAATCTCGCTCCTGTGCACTGGCCTTTGACCCCTTTTCGATGATATTCAACAGAATTGATTCAGTATACCTCCGGAACAACATACTAAAGTTTTGTCGCAATAGAAGCATTTTTAGTCAAGTTATGGCTGTGGAATAAATCTGGCTTCTGTGCCCTGACCTTTGACCCCATTTCAATTATATTCAACAGAACCGATTCAGTGTACCTCCGTAACAGCATGATAAAGTTGTGTCGTAGTCGAAGTGTTTTTACGTAAGTTGTGGCGCATAAGGGCGATGGAATGGATCCCGCTCCTATGTCTTGACCTTTGACTCCATTTCCAATAGAGTTCGTTCCCAGGTTGTTTCCTACCACATACTAAAATTTCATCGAAATCGAACCATTTTTACGTACGTTTTTATGCGGACAGACAGATAAACGGACAAAGCTGTAGCATATACGCTTCTTCAACCTACGGTTGAAAAGCGTAAAAAAAAAAAGCGCAGTATACAGCGTAATTCATTGAAAAGAGTTTGACACGCTAGAGCAGGAAATGTTTCGAAACGAGCAAAAGCATTGCCGTCACGTACACCAATTTGGAAGTGACACAAACCACTAATGGAGACAGGAAGAAGATTGAGGAAATCATGTTGCTGGCAACCTGCGATGAGACCTGAAATACACGGTGGCGTTGGTTAAACCGACCCCAAATGCAAAAGACAGTGGTACAATTTTATTTGGTCATAATGCACCGCACATTTCAGTTACATTTGTGTGGTGAATGAACGACATTTTTAACTTAAAAAAAGTCCGCAATGTTGACAATTGACACGTTTATCAGCATTTTAACATACCTTTTCAGTCTGTGTTGGAAGTGGTCGTCACTTGCCTCAATGTATTTTTTTCGCTCGCCGATGCAGGTTCAGGACCACGCCCGCAATTCAGTGACTGAAATGAGGGCGATCTCATGCTGTAAGTTGGTTTCCAACTCTTCCAACGTTCGAGTGTTGTTGCGGTAGACTTTCCCATTTAGTGAGAGCCCCACAGGTAAAAGTCACATGGTGGTCATTCGGGAGAGCGGTGATAAGTCGGGATACACCTCCACAGTAAAAAACAAGAAAGATGACACGAAATTTTTGGTTGTAATGAGCTCGTCGTTTGAATCCGTTCTGACGCGAATTAAATTCATCAAAGCTATTCAAAGTCAATGGAACCGGTTGGGAAAACAATCAACCAGTTTCAACAATCTATAAAACATCCAGAAATAGAAACAACTGCTTAGTTCCTCCAGAGGCTAAAAAGCATGGTACGAGGATTAACAAATAGCGCACGAAAAGTTTCTCACAGCACAAGGAAGGTATCGGAAACAAAAAGATTTCCAAATCGAACAGTTAAAAGAAGAAGTATACGAGAGAAGGAAACATGCCTTTTAGCGGAAGAATTTAGCCTTGTAGAAATATTGAAAATAAGCGAAAATGTTCTGCATGGAAAAAGTTATGCTAAGAAAAAATAACTTTTCAAATACGTCTCCGGTAAGCAGAAATAGCGAGAAAAAGGTTTCGACCTTTACGCCCTCTAGCGAAAAAGCCATGAATTATTTTAAGAAGAAAGTATGCTCCAGGTTTTCCGATGTGAGCGATATCAGTCCGCGAAATAATTTTTTCAATCGAGTTTTCAGGAGCTCAGATTTTGCTGCAAATACATCAAGAGCAGAAATAAACGCTTACGTCTCCTGGGGACCAAACCATCCTTTACCAAATTTTAGAAATTATATGCAAAGCATTTTCCAGCAGAAGCTGTATCCGGTGAAGAAAGAATTTTTTTAAATCAGCGTTTTAGAAGAAAAGATATCGAGGAAAACGCAATTTGCCTTTATGCCCCCTAGCGGAAAGTCTATGAATTATTTGAAAATTTTGAAATTATATGAAAAACATTTCGCACTGGAAACTCTATCTAACAATGAAGGGATTTTTGATTCGGGCACTTAGAAGCAGAAATATCGACAAAAATAAGACACGTTTACGCCCCTGGCGGAGAAATTATGTATTATTTTAAGAAGAAAATATTCCGAAAAGGTTGATCAATGTCAGTAGTATCGGTGTACGAAGAATTTTTCAGTCAAGATTTTAGAAGCTCAGATTTTGCTGCAAATGCAACAGAAGCTGAAATTAATACTTACGCCCCCTAATTACCCGACCCTTTCTTAGCAAAAACTAGAAATTATATGCAATAGATTTCCCAACAGGAGCTGCATTCGCTGCAGAAAGAATTTTTTAGATCGGAGTGTTAGAAGCAGAGATATCGAAAAAAAACGCAGTTTAATTTTACGCCCTGGCGGAAAATCTATGCTTAACTTGAAAAAGTGAGTATACCTAAAATAGTCTTCCACAAAAATGGAATCGAAAGGTAAAAGATTGTTTTTTTCAATCGGACGTTTAAAAGCAAATATGTGGAATAAAATGTATTTTGAATTCGATATCATCTGCATTTACGCCCTCTAGCGGAAAAATTGTGCGCCGCCCCGGTGGCGCAGTGGTCTAAGCGGTGGCCTCTGATCATTCGTCCGAACGGGGTCCGGGTTCGAATCCCGGTGAGGCATGGATGTTGTGTTTGTCTTACGGCACTGGCTCTCTCCCTTCCCTGGAACCAGTGACCCTAAATTAGGGACGGGCGACTGCTTATAGCCCATTGAGTTGCTCACGGTGGTCGTTAAACCTCCAATCAAAAAAAAAAAAAAAAATTGTGCATCGTGAAAGAAAATGAAATAAAGGATCATTATTCGTACATTTCTAGCTTCCCAAAGCAAAAAGATTTTTTTAAATCGAACTAATAGTTGCAGAGATATGCTGTCCACAGACGGACAGACGGACAAACCGATAACATAAGCACGATCTTCTTTTTACAAAACAGTTGCTAAAAAGTGTTGTTCAATGGAGTACGGCATGACTCACACGCAGGCAGCCGCAGACTATCTCCCGGAGCATGGAGGATAGCTGAACTCATATGCACATGCGCGACAGCGTCGAACTACGAAATATAAATTTTCAACTGTAACCCAAACCGCGTTTGGAGTCGATTTAATGTGGGCAACCCTCTAGTTAAACATGTTAGATAATCACTTAAGTAAACCCCCAGGAACCTGTATGATAATCTTGCTTCTGCTTTGTTCCATTGTTCATAATATTTACCAAAGAGTTCCAGCCTGTGTCAGTAAGTGAAGGTTTTACACCTAGACGATACGGAGTTATTTAGATTTTGGCCGCCCCGGTGGCGCAGTGGTCTAAGGAGCTGGCCTCTGATCTTTCGTCCGTAAGGGGTCCGGGTTCGAGTCCCGGTCAGGCATGGATGTTGTGTTTGTCTCCCTTCCCTGGAACCAGTGAGCCTAAATTAGGGACGGGCGACTGCTTATAACCCATTGAGTTGCTCACGGTGGTCGTTAAACCTCCAATCAAAAAAATAATTAGATTTTGCTCTTGAAATCCTGTAGCACAACAGCAAAAATGAAATATTTCGCAATAGGTTTTTAGCTGTTCAGAGAAATTTTGCATAAGTGGTTAAATTTTCTTATATGCTGGAAAATCATTTACCATATTGCCTAATGTTATGTTGAAGTACTTCGAACGGACGCGTGTATGTGGGCGAAGATCAATGTAAGGCACCAACACATAAGACATGAACACCTAAATTAAGAAGGTGCTGCGTGAGAGTCAAAAATGTCACCTCCTGTGCCCGAGTGGTCAGAGGCGCTGGTTTCTCTTCAATCGTCCAAGCTGTGCTCAATTTGGAGCCCCATAGGAGAGATATGGGTGATGTGTTTGTTTCGCAGCGCTGACTCTTTCCCTTCCCTGGAACCAGAGCCCCTAAATCAGGAACGGGTAACTGCTGATAGCCCTACGAGTTACTCATGATGACCGTTATAGCCCTCCCCTCTTCCCCTCCCCAAATGTCTACAAATTCATGCCTTATGGATGGATGTAAGGGTAACTGGATATTTTCCTTTTAGGTGTCTGAGTCAAACACGGTAGTTTTCACGACATGCTGCAAGACTGTGCTTTTTCCCAATCGTATATGACTCGCAGCCAGATACTTCATTCCAACGGAATGGGACACGGCAACAGTAAGAACACAACATCTGAAACTTTCTAGGAATGGTCTTTTGAGTTCGCAGGCCAGGAAGTAGATATTCAACCTGTGGCCAGTTCGCTTAAACCGGACATAATCCTACTAAATTTTTATTGTCAAATGGCATCAGCGACATTGTGTTTTTACTGTAACAATTTAAACTTACTGTTAACAATTTAAAAGCTGGCCTTCGTCAGAGGATCCGAGATGTTGTGGACTCTGTATCGTTGGGGATACTGTAACGGTGTAACCTATGTATATGGTAGGAAATAAAATTTCGACTTGATGTATTTCATGCAATGGAAGAGATAAATGTCGAAGATAACCATATGTCACGCTTCGTTTGTCTCCCATCGTTTGTGTTTCTCTCATTTTCGCCCGTTTTTCATTTGATTGATAACACAGTCAGTTTAGACTGAATTTTAGATATTTGATCTTCCGTATGTGTCTTTTTATTATTTTCTTTGTTCTTCCTAACGCTATTTAATCATATTCGTTTGTTTTTGCATCTTTTCATTTCTCCATCCATGTTTTTTCTGCTTTTTGTTCTCACTTCGGCTCTTTGCACCCTGGTAGATTTTCTCTGATTGACTTCAGTTTAGGCTCACTGATTTTCGGGAAGAGAGAGAGCCAGCGCTAGGCAGGCACTCCTCTCATGCCTCATCCAGGGCTATCTAGGATTAATAGTTAATAACCAGCGCCTCAGACCACTCGGCCACAGGAGCGACTGTGCATATCTTCCCAAGTTTCGAGCAAAGTCCGAGTGGTACAGCCCGAGCCATTAATTTTTTTGATCACTAGATGACTATAGCATTTTCACTTGTTGTTCTGTATCTCTACAATATTTTGCATGGTAAGAACCTAATGCACTAGTTTTGTTTGAAGTTTCTGTGTGTTTTTAAGTTCCTTCTTATGTTCCGGATTTTACTTACACACATCATTTTCACGAGGGTTGTACCAAAAGTAATGCAAAAGTGAGCATAACTTTTTTATTAGCTCACAAACGTTGTTCAAATTGCACATGTTGGTAGAGTAACTCTTCCTCTATAGTAATCCCACTTCTTCATTGCCGGTAAATAATGGATTCCAAGCAGAACCTACGTGCCGTCATTGAGTTCTTGACGAAGGAAGGGTGCAGGCTCTCCGACATCCACAGAAGGCTACAGAATGTGTCAGAATGCCATACAGAAAAAGGTGGAAGACTTAGGGTATCGGAAAGTGTGTGCAAAGTGGGTACCTCGGGTGTTGACACCCGATTTAAAGGAGAGAAATGTGGAAGTCTGCTCTGATCTGCTGGAAGTTTTTAAACCAATGAAGACACGTTTTGTTTACGAACTGGTGACCGGGGATGAAACGTGGGCGTATGGCGTATCTTTACGATCCGGAAACGAAGAATCAATCCATGGAATGGTGTCACACCTCTTCACCAAGGCCTAAGAAGTTCAAGAGCCAGTGATCAGCACAGAAAGTCATGGTGACTGTTTTTTTGGGGGATGACAGGGGTGTCATTCTTCTTGATTCTAGAACGTGGCCATACCGTTACCAGCAAGCGGTACATTGAGACACTGAAGAAGCTTAAAGAAGCCATAAGGAGGAAGAGACCGAACAAGAAGCTTAGAAGGATCCACATTCACCATGACAACGCGAGACCACATACATCTTTGGCAACAAATCGGGCGATCAGCAAATTAGGCTGGTCGGTGGTCCCCCATCCACCGTAGAGTCCAGATCTAGTGCCCTCCGACTTCCACCTGTTCGGTCCAATGAAGGAGAGTCTCCGGGGAAAACGATTTGACGACACAGACCAGGTGAAAGTGGCTGTGAAGAAGTGAGTACAACAGCCCACACCTGAATGTTTTCAAAGAAGATTGGAGAGTTGCGTTCAACAAGGGCACAAATGCATCGCTTGTGATGGAGACTATGTTGAGTAGTACTTTGTACAGAAAAAGAGTTACTCTACCAACATGTGCAATTTGAATGACCTCTGTCAGTTAATAAGAAAGTTATGTCCACTTTTGCATTACTTTCGGTACAATCCTCGTATATTTAAGGTAAGTATTTCTTTAAATCAGACAAGTTCTCGCATTCTGGAAGCATGGCTTAAGTATTATACTTGCAGTTTGTTCAGTTACAGTACTGGGCTGCGTCGACGTGGTTGTGAAGCATAAGTTCGATCTAATTTCCCCGCGACGTTTTCCGGATATCGAACTTCATCAGCCAAGGAAAATGTGTCTTTTTGTGATTACATACGAGCAACTCTTTCATGCATTAAGCTCTGTCTGCTTTAAGACATGTCTTCGTAAACGATACGTTGATTAGAGTAATTTACGAAAGGGCTTTCTTGTAACCTCAGTTAAATCCTATTATTTAAACAAGTTAGTAAAATCATGCAGTGCATCGATCATGATACGCCTTCCAAGATACCAGAAATCATTACTCAAGTTGTGAGAATAATAGCTGTGGAATAAATCTCGTTCCTGTACCCTGACCTTTGACTCCATTTCGATGATATTAAACAGAATTGGTTCAGTATGTTTCCGGAACAACATATTAAAGTTTTGTCGCAATAGAAGCATTTGTAGTCAAGTTAAGAAGATAATGGCTGTGGAACAAATCTCGCTCCTGTGCCCTGATCTTTGACACCATTTCAATGATATTCAACAGAACCGATTCAGTATACCTCCGGAACAACATGATAACGTTTTGTCGCAATCGAAGCATTCTTACGTAAGTTATGACGCATAAGGGCGCTGGAATGGATCCCGCTCCTATGTCCAGACCTTTGACCCCATTTCGTCCATGTTCAATAGGGTTCGTCCCCAGATTGTCACCTACCACATACTAATTTCATCGAAATCGAACCATTTTTACGCGAGTCATCGTGCGGGAAGACAGGCAGACAAAGCTGGAGCATATACGCTTCTTCAACCTACGTTTGGAAAGCATAAAAAAATAACTTGTTTTTTCCGGTCAAGTCACATTTTGAAATTTTTAGCACGTCATTTGAAAAGAAAAGAGTTTACAGTATTGTTATGCCCATCCCTCAATGGGCACTGTATCTCTGCATTGCAGACGAATCTAATTTTTTTTATCTTTTTCCGTTGTGTGATCTTGCCGCTAGGAAAGCAAATGTAGATGCTATCGACCGAGGTGTATTTTTCATTGCCTATCATTGCTTCTGGGTATCCGACTGAAAAGTTATTTTCCCATTAAACACATTTTGCGCACATTTTGTACAGAAAAGTAATTTTTTCATTATACATACATTTCGCGAACACTTTCTCCTGAATATAATGTATAGTTTTCCTTCTAGGATTCGTAAACATATATTTTCCCATCCCGCTGGCGCAGTGGTCTAAGCAATGGCTTCTGACCATTCGTCCGAGATAGATCCGGGTTCGAACCCCGTGACGCATGGATGTTGTGCTTGTCTTACTTCAATGGCTCTCTCCCTTCCCTGGAACCAGTGACCCGCGATGGGCGACTGCTTATAGCCCACTCCAACCAAAAAAACCAAAAAACAACATGCATTTTATTTCTGTTGCTATAAATACTTCATAAAGTCCGATTTGAAAATTTCCTTTTGGTTCGCATAGCATTCAATTTGAGAAACACTTTGCTACTTTTTCACAACGAATAGTTTTGTCACAAGGAGTGAAATCGAAGACGCTCACTCATAATCGCAACGTTAGACATAGTTTCCAAAAACCCTATCAGAAAAATAAATTCTTTCTTGACCACACTATGAAAAACAATTTGCATGAACCGATGAGCCATTTCCATTAAGATCACCCCCTCCCTAGAGAAATGAGCGCGCCTAGAGACAGAACGGTGGAGCAGGTGAAGTTCACAGAGCAGTATATATACAACCCGAGGGCCGGCTTTCGGTTAGTAGAGTCTTCGGAGTGAGAATGGGAAAAGCTGCCGATTTATCGGAGTTTGATAAAGGACAAATTGTGATGGCACGGCGCTTCGGAACTACGATCTCGGAAACGGCGAGGCTTGTCGGTTCTTCACGTGCCGCTGTAGTGAGTACGCATCAAAAGTGGTACCCAAATAGCAAAACGACGAACTGTAGTCCAGCCCTGTGTCATCCTCAGCTCATTGATGCCAGAGGGGAGCGGGGACTGTCGCGCATTGTTCACAGCGACTGCAGGGACACAGTGCGACGAATCACTCGCAACTACAACAATGGTGATCAGGGCAATGTGTCACCACAGCACACAGTTCATTGCGCCGTCTGTGCATGGGCCTGTGTAGCCGAAGACCCAGCAGGGTCCCCATGCTCACTGCACGTCATCGCCAACAACGCCTCAAATGGGCCCAAAATCATCGAGATTGGACCGTGGATGATTGGAAGAAAGTGGCCTGGTCTGACGAATCAAGATTCCTAGTGGATCACGTAGACGGCCGAGCGCGGATACATCGATTACCAACGGAGGCTATGGCACCTGGATGCACTGTTGGCCAGCGGTGGAGATGTTATGCTGTGGACGATGTTTTCTTGGGACACTTTAGGCCCCATTATCCCAATAGCACAATTCCTGACAGCTGTCAGATATCTGAACATTTTTGCGGACTAAGTTCACCCATTCATGGCAACTGTGTTCCCTGCTGGTGATGGCCATTACCAACAGGATAATGCGTCATACCACACTGCCAAAATCGTCAAGGAGTCGTTCGAGGAACATACTGGTGACTTTCTGTTAATGATGTAGCCTCCAAATTCACTTGCCATGAACCTAATCGAACGTTTGTAGTACGGCTTAGAAAAGCGGGTTCGCCCTAAATCACCACCACTCCGAAATGTACGGGAACTGGAGGACCTGCTGCTGACATTATGGTACCAGATACCCAATGATACCTATCGCCACCTCATCGAATCGATGCCTTGCCGAGTGTCGGTGTATATTTTCCATGTAGCTTAACCGTTAGGACGGAAACATACGGGATGTCCACAAAGTCCGTTTACAAGTTTAAAAATTTATTACAAATACAATTGGTAGGATAGGTCTGATGGTGTAAGTTAAAAACTAAGAAATGATTTGCACGGTAACTATGTTCATAATCGACAGACTCCTGATTTAAGTTTATCGTTATTTATTCTTGACTAAACACACAACTAAGACGCTAATGTACGTTGACGGATGTATAATAAACATAAAACGAATGAGTTATTATTAACAACGAACTTTGCTTTCTATTTAGTCTGTTTTAAACAGTCTTACCATGATTAATATTCATTTTAGGAGTTCATACAACACAGCTTATTCCAGCGAGAATCCTTTTAGGATGTCATAATTCGTGTACTCTTTTAGAGCACTTTTGTAAGAACAACAACACAGCGTGTTCTCACACAGCGAAGGGACTCCAACATCTCCTCTCTCCTTCTCAACAATTGTCCAGGGTCGTGATCCTATAATTCTTTGGAACGCGCAGCTGATTGTTCTGTTCTGGAACCTCGCAACTGAAAACTCGCTTACGTAAACAAACTTGCAGCAGGTGTTCGATGAAAATAAAAAGAAACGAGCAAAGGACGCTAATATCCAACATAATCTAATCATATTGGTTGCAATACGCTAAGTGATTATCAGAGTTTTTATTGACATTACATTTATCTGATTTCAGGTACACTGTTGCTGTGATTATTTTCATTAAATAAAATGAATGGTTACTCCTCAAGAAAAGGCACAATGCGTAGCCTGGTTTATTGGAACAAAATCGGATACACAGTCTCGGCGAAATTACAGGACTAAGTATGGAAAAGATCCACCGTCACGTCGGACAGTTCGCGAGTGGCACAAGAAATTTATGAAGACAGGGTCAGTGTTAGATAAAGAGAAAACTGGTAGACCAAGAACATCCGATAAAAGCATCGATTGTGTGCGTGAAGCATTTACTCGCAACCCTACAAACTTCATCCGTACTATTGTCAGACAGTTAAAACTACCACGTCTAACAGTGCACAAAGTCCTGCACAAGCATTTGCGAATGTAAGCACACAAATTGCAACTCTTGTAAGCACTTTAACCCAATGATGAACCAAGACGAAATATTTTGCAATTCACATGCTGGAACGAATTTCTGAAGATGCAGACTTCATCACTCGTGTTTGTTTTACTGATGAGGCAACCTTTCATATTTCAGGAAAGCTATTCAAACACTGTGTGAGGATATGGGGATCAAAGAACCCCATGTGACTTGGGAGGTTCAATAGGATAATCCACAAAGATGAGTGTGTGGTGTGAGATCACGTGCAATCGAATCATTGGGACTTTTTCCTTTCATCTATGTTTTGACCGAATATGTTGTACCACACCTGGAAGACCTTCAGCCAATCATTATCTTCCAGCAAGATGGTGCACCTCCTCATTGGGGACTGCGCTTTCGTAAGTCCCTAAACCACACATTTCCAGACAGGTGGACTGGAAGGGATAACTCCTTTCCCTGGCCACCTTATTCCCCAGATATCACTCCATGGACTTCTTCCTATGGGGCATTACGATAGAAAACGTGTATCAAACCCAGTAATAGAGCATCAATGCCCTGAAGCAAAGAATCGATGACAACATTACCATCACTGATGAAGCTATGTTACAGTGAGCATGGCAAGAAATCAATCACAGTCTTGATGTGATTCGTTCCCATGTAAAACTGTTTCAAATAAGGCATAAAAAACTTCATATTTACTCGTCATTATGAAAGGAATTGCACAGGTTTATCTATTCACTTGTATTTATAATAAATGTTTAAAGTTGCAAACAGACTTTGCGGACACCCTTTATATTATACGCTCAGTAGACAAAATTAGAGGTAGGGGTGATGGGCAGTTGACATAGGCATGTCCCGCGCAGAGTGGAACAGACCCAAACCGAACACCGGCGATTGATAGGCGGACAGCAGGGCTTCCTAATAGTGTATTGCAATCGCCGGACATGGGTGAACGTGGTGATCTGAGCGACTTTGATCGCGGACGTTCGGCGCAAGGCAGATGGGTCACTCTATCGCTCAAGCTGTTTTTTTTTTTTTTTTTTGATTGGAGGTTTAACGACCACTGTGAGCAACTCAATGGGCTATAAGCAGTCGCCCGTCCCTAATTTAGGGTCACTGGTTCCAGGGAAGGGAGAGAGCCAGTGCCGTAAGACAAACACAACATCCATGCCTCACCGGGATTCGAACCCGGACCCCGTTCGGACGAATGATCAGAGGCCATCGCTTAGACCACTGCGCCACCGGGGCGGCTCTCTCAAGCTGTAAGAACCCTAGGATTTCTGAGGGCAACTGTATCAAGAGTGTACCGCAAGTATACCATCGACGGACGTACCAGCACCCAGAGAGCAAGCGGCGGCCGACGCACACCTTTGGTGACCGAGGTCGACATAGGCTATCCAGGTTCGTACAGACTTCCTGCTTGGTAACGACAGAGCAAATCACATCCAGGTTAAATGTCGGAGGCCCAAGCAGCGTCAGCGAGCGAACGGTACGATGCATGCTGGGATACTGGAGCCGACGCCATACTTGTATGCCACTGTTGATTGCTCGTCATCAGACATTACCCCTCTCCTGGTGCCGGGCGCATCAAAACTGGACCTTTTCAGAATGGCACCGCGTCGTGTGGTCCGATGAATCCTGTTTTCAGCTGTATAGATCTGACGGAAGGGTGCGGATGTGGCATCGACAGCATGAGACCATGGCTCCGTCTGTTCAATGTGGTGGTGGCTCTGTGATGATTTGAGGAGCTTTCTCACTGGACACATTGGGTCCTTTAGTGTGCCTGGAAAGGTCCTTAAGCACTGCGCGTTACAGGTACTATATGTGCTAGCTGATCACCTATATGGTTTCATGGCCTTCGCGCATCCTGTGACGGATGGTGCATTCTAGCAGGAAAATGGGCCGTCCTACCAGGCTACAACCATCTAGGCGTGGCTCAAGGAACATTCATCTGAGTTTGGAACCATCCAGCGGCCCCCTAAGGTCTTTGGATTTAAACCCTTTGGAAGCTCTGTGGGATGCTGGAAAGCGGAATATCAGATTCATGGATCCTGGACAGACAGACTTCTCTGGCGGGATTGTGGACAATGCTGCAACAGGCATGGTCGGCATTACCTCCGGAAACTCTGTGGCATCTGGTGGAGTACCTGCCTCTGCGTGTACAGGTTGTTGTTCGCGTTAGAGGAGGACCAACACGCTATTAGGTAGATATCTCTCATGTTTTGTCCATTGAGTGTATTTACATCTCTATCTCTATATACTTTTACAAGTCCTATTTGAAAAATTAATTTGTTTTGTGTGGGGTTTGAAGACCACGGTGAGCAACTCTAAGAGCTATAAACAATCACCCGTCCAATTTAAGGCCATTGGTTCCAGGGAAGGAAGACAGCCAGTGCCGTAAGACAAGTATACCACCCATGCAGCATCGAACCCGGGCCCACTCGCACAAACGATCAGAAGACAGCGCTTAGACCATTCTACCATCGGGAAGGCAAAATTCCTATTGTATCTAATGTCACTGAGTAAGATGAACATTTTACATCTCCTACTTCAAGTGCTATATCCAAACAATGACGTAGACAGTTCATCGCCATGAGCTACGCGTAGTCATGGTGACAGGTATCCTAAGGAACAGGGATTGTCATGATGGGGTTTCCAGTTGTTGCTGTTTTTTTTTGTTGGAGGTTTGACGACCACCGTGAGCAACTCAATGGGCTATAAGTAGTCGCCCGTCCCTAATTTAGGGTCACTGGTTCCAAGGAAGGGAAAGAGCCAGTGCCATAAGACAAACACAACATCCATGCCTCACCGGGATTCGAACCCGGACCCCTTTCGGACGAATGATCATAGTCCATCGCCTTAGACCACTGCGCCACCGGGGCGGCGGTTTCCAGTTGACTTCCTTATCAACTGTCCGGTACTTCCATGGCCAATTTTAAGGATCTATTAACGCATTCACGTTAAGTTTGCAGAAACCCTGGATAATCGAGAATTAGATTTTAGCCAGAGTAAAAATTTCAAATATGACTCTAATAGTCATCAACCACAAAAACTGGCGATTAGCCAACTACGCCGTGCCGATGGTAAACTTTACATTTATTTGATCAATTTTCGTAATTCCCAGTTCTGTAAGAGTGTATTTTTGTTTACAATTGTGCTACAGCCTTTTAAGATCAAATGGAAAAAAATTATTTATGCCTTTTTGCGCTGGATGCAATTCACTATGACGAACATTTCTCTCTCCGCTCGCTTCAATTAATGCGCAATATTCCTGCAAAAGACGTATATACACTGAAGAGCAATTGAATTAGAGATACCTGTCCAGTAACGTGTAGCACCACCTTTCGCCCTGATGACGGCAACGATTCGTCTCGGCATGGACTCCACAAGACACCGGAAGCGTTGGGAAGCCATACGGATCCACGACCCCTGAACAAGCTCCCACAGTTCACGAAGATTTGATGGAGGGGGGGGTCAGAGCCTCGAACATCTTTCTCGATGGCATCCCAGATGTGCTCGATGGGATTGAGGTCAGGTGACCTAGCTGGCCAAGGAAACGAGGTCACGTCAGTGGAGTGTTCATCCAACCATTCGGATACAATTCGGGAGCTGCATTGTCTTGTTGCAGGATGAGGTCCCCAGTGGGATGTTGAAGACGCACAAACGGGAGCAAATGGTCGTCCAGGATATCCCGGTAACGTTGACTTGTGAGGGACGATGTCACACGTACCACGGGTCCGATTTCAGTCCACGTAAACAGTCCCCAGACGAGAATACCACCCCCACGAGCTTGAAGAGTACCCTGCTGGCAAGAAGGATCCATCGCTTCATGTGGTTTGCGCCGTACTCGTATCCTGCCATCCGCATGCACCAACGTGAATCTCGACTCTTCAGTCCAGGCAACATTTTCCCACATGTCTAGAGTCCAGTGGCGATGTTCCCGCCCCCATGCTAACCTTTGCACCCTGTGATGTGCGGTCAGCAGCGGTACTCTCGTGGCACGATGGCTTCTGTACCCCATAGTGAGGAGATGGTTCTGGATGGTGTGGCTGCTTACATGTTTTTGTTCACCAGCGTTAAATTGCCGAGTGATTTCTTGCACTGTGGCCCGTCTATCCGCTGTTACAATGCGAGCTAGCCGACGATGGCCCCACTCATCCACACGCTGCTGTCCACGGCAGTTGGCCCTTGCAGGGATGGTTTTACCGGATTCGATGTACTCACGGTGCACCCGTGACACAGTGGCTCGTGAAAATACCAGTGCCTGCAGGACTTCCGAGATGGAGTGACCCATTCGTCGGGCCCTGACAATTTGCCCACGATCAAATGCGCTTAGATCATTTGTCTTACCCATACTGCGTCCGACTCTTACTGATTCTATTGTCGGATCGCTGCATACGTCATGTCGTTTCCGCTTACAGGGCCGCCCACAGCGCCACATTTGCATAACGCCAGCTGTCTCAAATTCAATTGCTCTTCAGTGTATATATACGCGTATTTTATTTATTTAGTATTCCTGCTTCTAAGAGTCATGTTTAAGAAGTCTTTTATCGCTGCATGTTTTTCACCATAGCAAATCTTATATTTTATATTTATATATATATATATATATATATACACAGCGTACTGTTTCCCCATTAGGGCGTACATTATGCTTTTCTTGGCATAGTCGAACCAAAAAAAAAATGTTCGAGGCTCTGACCCCCTCCATCAAATCTTCGTGAACTGTGGGACAATCTAAAAAATTGTGTTCGCTTCGATTATTTTTTTGGTAAGAAATATTTCAAGCATTTTCCCCTTGATTTTTCATAATGCACAGTTCTATCCTTAGTGAGCGTTAGTGCATATTGTTACTTGTAAGTGTACTCGCGTTTCTAAAAAGTCAGTTGAAAAAAAATTATTTTTGTACTATTTACTACAGAGAATATTGCACACATTATGTATTTTGAATAATGAACTTACCGAGAAGACATAAATGCACATCTTTTTCTCATGCTATCTCTTTTTTTAAAAATCCGATTTGAAAAATTATTTTTATGTCGGAAAGCGTCCATTGTAAGGGAATATTTCGTGAATCCATTTTTTTTTTTTTTTTGTAATGCACAGCTCTGCCACTAACTGACGGATATTCATATTTGCATATGAAGTCATGTTATTTGGTTCTTGAAGTATCAATTGGAAGAATTTCTGCACGAGACACCGATCATTGCTCCAGATTCACATTCATTTCGTACTTCTGATGATGCAGAGTTTTGCTGTTAGGCGCAACTGTTTTTTACTTATTTTCGACTAGATCTCAATGTCTAAAAGTCGAACCAAAAGAAAAAAATATTTTTTTTGGATTATATTTTATTCTGTACAGTATTTTACGAGAATTTCCTACTACCATAACTTAGTTTTCTAGTAAAGACCAAATAGAAATGGCTACGTATACGCACAAGCGGCAGAAATGTGCATTATGAAAAATCACAAATCGTACACAAAATGCTACTCATCGCTGAAAATGCTTTGATTTGTAAGCGTTTCTCTGATTCAATAGGGCCAATGTAAAAAATTATTTATGCATCGGGCTGCGTTCTGAACGACAAGAACTTTGTTAGTTACATAAACCCTTAGTTGAATAATTTTCTTTGTCTATAAGTGTTCGATTATTATCACATTTTGTATTATCACACATTCTTCATAACTAAGAGCCCATTTCAGCCTGTTATTCGATGTCATCTTTCTTGTTGGCGTTTAAATTCCGGTCTTCAGCTTATCACATAGCATCTCATTGTAACGGGCAACGTTCACTGTTGAGCCCCTTTCCCCACTATTTTTCCATAATGGACATTGTGATTCCGAACGAGAAAGATGACGCCGAATTCTTGAGTGCAGTGAGCATTCCTTTTGAATGCATTCCGACGCTAAAATAATTTTTGAAATCAGATGTTTAGAAAAAGAAAGAAATCAGAGAGAAAAGAGAATGCATGTATGCCCTCTAGTGGAATAACAGCGTATTATTTAATATACACAATGTTCTCAGTTCTCCTTGTAATGAATGGAACCAGCTACAAAAAAGTGTTTTTTTTTCAACCGGATTTCAAGTATTACTAAATCATCCACAAGTAGATTTTGTTACTTATGTCCACTAGCGGCAGAAATGTGCTTTACGAAAGACACAAATTGTACACAAACTATCGCAAAAGATCTCCGAGTCAGAAGGAAGTTTTCAAGTCTAACAATTAGAAGAAATATGTAGAAAAACGAAATATAACTGTATACCCCTCTAACAGAGAAACTGTGAATTATTTAAAGAAGGTAAAGTTCGCAACCTTTATTATCGTGAATTCTGTGCAGTACAAAAAATATTTCTTGAACAGAATATTTGGAAACAGAGACACCGTTGCAAACTGAAATGCACACTAACGCTACCTAACGTCAGATCTGTGTGTTATGAAAAATCAAAGTGTACATGCAAAATATTCCACGAAGTGAATATTTTCCGAAGTTGGAAGTATTGTTTCTTATCTTACTTTTAGAAGCAGTGATATCAAAAAAAATGGAACATACATCTGCTCTCGCGTCTCTTGGCGAGTAAATTTGTGAATGAATGCCTTTTCTTGCCGGTGGAGGAATTCGAACCCACGGTCGGATATTCTTCCAACTGATTTAAGCTGGCAAGGCTTATAGCTGCAACTTGCCGTTTTAGACTTATACTTTGCCTTAGTGGTATGTCACATATATCATCCCCTCCCCTTGAAAAAGCGGGGGCACGAAATCAGATGTTTCGGGTCCGCCGACAAATCCTGCTTGAAGGTGCTCACTGTAGAAGAAGGAATTCTGGTTAATCCTAAACGACGATGTGTGGAAGAATTACCATACATATTTTTTTGGAACCTCGCGGCCCGAAGATTCATTTTTACGTTCCGGCGCCAATGTGAAGAAATGCCCTTTTCTACCGGTGGGTAGCAATGAAATGGAGATGTCGCCTGAGTGAAACACGAAATAACAATTCATGCAGCCCGTTAATGTAGTTGACGTTGTCGCCACATTTGGCATTTCTCAGCAGACGATATCGTAAAGGCAGTTAAGTCGTCAGAAACTGCTGAGGCGAATGAAGAAAGCGAAAAGGAGAACACTCGCCCACCGTCGCATGCAACAGCCATTTATTGTGCTGAATATTTCCAATTTTTTTACGCAATAGACTATGGCGATGACGAAGTATTTAATGCTATAAAGCTGATTCGGCAAAAATTAAGGGAACATAAATAAAAAACAAAACAAAAAACATTTTTTTTTTTTAATATTTGTCCATGATGTCTGCTTCGGGATTCCCTGCTACTATGTATTGTATTCTTTTCTTCTAATTATTATTAGAGGTTTGACGACCACCGTGAACAACTAGATGGACTATAAGCAGTTTCCCTTTCTTAATTTAGGATCACTGGTTCCAGGGAAGGAAGAAAACCAGTGTCCTAAGCCAAACACAGCTTCCATCCTCGCCGGGATTCGAACCCGAATCCATCTCGAACGAATGATCAGAAGCCAGCACTGCGCCACAGGGGTGACGCTACTATTTATTCATGTAAGTGCTTATTTTATTTTAATTATTTAGGCCTCATTATGGATCATAATTTGAGCTGGAACAAGCATATTAAGGAAACCCTGGCTAAAGCACTTAAACTAAGAGGATGTGTCCGACACATAATTAAAAACAAAAGGCTTAGCAAAAAAAATAAAACCTTGTTACGGAAAGCATGCTTCAGCCCGGTGATTACCTATGGCTGTCCTATCTGGGGTAACTGCAGAAAGCAGCAAAAAAAATAATATTACCTTGTTTCAAAATAAAACTCTTCGTATGATGGTAGGACTCGATGGAAAAACATCCAATAATGCTATCCGTTGTATGCTAAATATCAACTCTATACATTATATTATGTATGATATAGCACAAAGGTATTACGAGAAAGCCAAGAAACATCCCAATCCTCTTGTCAGGGAGGCCCTTAATTATGTTGTCAATGATACTGAAAAATTTAAAAGACCGAAAGGCTATTTTAAATAAAATTCCTGAAAAGAATCCAGTTCACAGTTATACTTCCAAAAAAAATAAAAAATAACTGGGACTAAATTGAAGTTATTCTTCACACATGGGAAGAAAGCAAGAATTGAATATCATGAGGTTTTGGGGGGGAGGGAAACGGCCCTTTGCCGAGCAAAATGTTGCATAAAAGATTTATCTTTTTTGTACTGAATATCTCTCCCCCTAACTAACAAGGTGTTGTTGGTCTTGTCTTTTATATTAATTTTTTTTTCTTACGCCTTAGTTCTGACTAAGAAAAAAAAAAACATAAATAAATAAATAAAACAGGACTTAATTTTTTCCGCTGTTGCACACAATTGTGCAACAAGCAGACAAGTAGCGAAGAAAAAAAATGATTGGCCCTTATACTACTGGCTCCCTAAATAAGGAATAAAAATCCCGATTGTGGCTGTTATTATATTTTTGTTTTTCTGTTGTTTACTCAAAATGAGTAACTTAAACCTCGATCGGTGTAATGTTGTGATCACACCACCTCAGCTATGGTTACTCTGACATGTCAGGCAAGAATCAACAAAAGTAAACCTGAGGAAAAAATTTTAAACCAATGGGGAAAAATCTTTTCTCTCATTGTCTAACGAGTAACGAAGCAATAACGGACCCGAGAGAAACACTGAGCAAATGGCCAGTTTTGTCTTATCCGGTATTGAACGTCGATTTTCCTCTGGGAAACTTATTCTGTGTGTGATGGGTTTTTTCAGGTTCCTCTTTCCCTTGTCCTTCCCTTGTTTCCCCCCTGTACTCATCTGTGGCAGCGGTGTACCGGGCATTTTTCTGCGGAGAGAAATATCGCTCGGAACGGCTTGTTGTTGCGGGTAAGTATTTAGGGCAGCTTGTAACTTCACTACTTAACGGGAAACCGTTTACT
Organism: Macrothele yani; assembly: GCA_039090855.1. Taxonomy (NCBI): domain Eukaryota; kingdom Metazoa; phylum Arthropoda; class Arachnida; order Araneae; family Macrothelidae; genus Macrothele; species Macrothele yani. The sequence continues at coordinate 117,159,191 of CM076990.1, forward strand.
TCTTGTGCTCTAATATTTCCATATACTTTTCTTTCGTGCTATTCTATCAGGGCAATCTGCTCTTAACTCTCTTAGATTCTCTTTCACCTGCCAAAAGGCGCAGAGCGCTGTGGGTTCGGGTCTCTCAACCTAAGTTAGGAACTCCTTGTTCTTTGAGTTCTTTATTTTATTTTAATTTTTTCTACTGTACTTACTGCAGTTATTTAAATTTTCAAGTATATCCACTTGGTATGGATATATATTAATATAAACAAATACGCATATTAACCCGCAAGCATATTTTTACATGGTGGGATTTTTCATTCCAAAACAGATTTAGTGAGAATTTCTGTCGGCACCGGCTCCTCGTTTAAGCATGTTCTACTGAACTAAGAAATCTGAAGAATTCCGCATGCCGGCAATGTGTTTTGGTTGGTTCACGTGACCTTTTGTTTTTCTTTATAGGTTTGAAGACCGCTGTGAACACATAAGGCTATAAGCAGTTTGCCTGTCCATTACTTGAGACGACTGGATTCAGGGAAGGGGGGGGCAGTGCTGTGGGACAAACGCACCACCTATGTCCCATGCTTAGCTCCTGCCCAGCGCAGATTGCTAGACAGTAGCCCGGGCCTCTTACCACCCGCCCACTAGTGGACGGCTTACGTGACACATTCAGTCTCGGTTCCGAAGACGTTTTACGAAAGTTGACTCCTATTCAAATGTGGTGTCGAATACATTTCCTATGGAGAGTTTAGTTTTCCTGAAACTGTGTGAATTAGTTTCACACGTATTTCTCTAAACAATCTTTGTTGCTGATGAAAACTGTGCCCCTCCCGAAGACCTAGAAAATAAATAAAATCACGCAGTTGTAATGATTATAGTCTCACTTTATTTTATTTTTGAAGCTGTGAGAAGAAAACGTTATGGCATTTCTTTTTAGGTGTAGCAGGAGTTTAATGATGAAGAGGATTTTATTGGGAAAGTGCACTGAGAAGCCCAATGTAAATAAAATCTCCGTAGAAGTGAACATTGGCAATAACAGAAAATTTACCAAATTATCTGACCAGTGGTATTTTGACACTATGTAAAATTTCTATAGCGAATAAAACTACAATACCATTGGCTGCTGTGTAATGGACTGCATCGTTTCATGCAGATAAAATATCCCCACAATACTCCGAAACCTACCCCACACTCATAATTTCCTGTAGAAACATTACGTTAAGGAGAATTTCACGGGACAGTGATACCATAGCTCAGTTTCATGACAGCCAATGGCTTTTGCCGCAATTTTTACTCTGGCTGTAAACCGGAAAAACTTCGCAAAACATTAAGAAAGAGTGCTGAGAAATATTTCTTTCACCTGAACTGCTGAAAATGGAAAAATCACTTTTTTTAATGTACCTTGCAACAGCAAAAGGCGAAAAATGAAAGGAAAAGGCAAGTAAAAACATAAAAACGTTTATTCTCATTTGTCAAAATCCGCGCAACTCTGGTACGTCCTGATAAAAGTCCAAGCTTTCTGGATTTATTACAGTTTCCGAGTTATATGGCATGTTGTTTATAATTTTCTTCACCAAAATTTCCATCTTCTTCCCATTCATGTTTTTCTGAAAGAAAAAAAAATATATTGAGAAGAATTAGCGATGGAAAAGCAAACCATAGAAAAAACAAATTGAAAAAAATATTGTTTTTTAATAATTCTGTGTTATTTACTGGCATTCTAAATACGTAGGTCATTTCATCAGTTTTGCACACTGCGTAGGCACTGCCCGTAGGATGACGCAATCGCTCCAATCGTTGCTCCAGTTGTGAGTCAGTATGCAAAGTTCAATATACAAAGTTGTATAAGATAGTACAACTGTACTAGTTATCCGAATTTATTGGCGTATATGAAATCAAGGTGATGTTTGTAGACGTACCAGGGGTCCCAGTGAAGTCCAGCTAAACACACCCCATACCATTACGGACCCCCCACCAGCCGGTACAGTTCCCTGTTGACAGGCGGAATCCATGGCATCATGGGGTTTACGCCACACACGAATCCTTCCATCTGCCCAATACAGTTGAAAACGCGACTCTTCAGACCAGGCAACTTGTTTCCAGTCATCAAGTGTCCAGTGGCGGTGTTGCCGTGCCTAAGCGAGGTGCGTAGCTCTGTGTCGTGCACCCATCAAGGGGACTCGAGTTGGGCGTCGGCTCCCAAAGCCCATATCGCGCAGGGTACATTTCACAGTCCGAACGCTGATGCTTGTTGAGCATTGAATTTCGATTATACCTGCGAGAGTGTTGCACGCCTATCACATGAAACGATTCCTGACAGCCGACGATGCTCACGTTCACCCAATGTCTTTTTACGGCCACACTGGTATCGTATGTTGGAGGTTTTGCCTGAATTATTGTAGTCACGGTACACCCTTGCACTGGTCGTCCGTGAAAATCCGAACTTCGTTTCTACCTCCGAAATACTATGGCCCATCTCACGAGCGCCAACTATGACACCGCGTTGAAAATCGCTTAAATCATTATTTTTTAGCACGTCTTTTGTAAAAAAAGATCGTGCTTATGTTATCGGTTTGTCCGTCCGTCGGTCCGTCTGTACACACGGTATCTCTGCAACTATTAGTCCGATTTGAAAAATTCTTTTTGCATTCAAAAGCTTGAAATACGCGAATGATGATCCTTTATTTCGTTTTATTTACGATGTACAATTTCACCGCTAGAGGGCGTAAATGCAGATCATGTCGAATTCAAAAATACGTTTTATTCCACATATTTGCTTCTAAACATCCGATTGAAAAAATATTTTATCTTTCGATTTCATTTATGTCGAAGAGTATTTTGGATATAGTTTCTTTTTCAAATTACGCATAGATTTTCCGCTAGGGGCGTAAAAGTAAATTGCATTTATTCCAATAACTCTTCTTCTAAAACTCTGATTTGAATTTTTTTTCAGCGGATACATCTCCTGATGCACAATCTTTTGCATATAATTTCGAATTTTTGGTAAAGAATACTTTGGTCACTAGGGGCGTAAGTGTTAATTTTCGATTCTGATGTATTTGCCATAAAATCTGAGCTTCTAAAATATCGATTGAAAAAATTCTTTCGTGGACTGATGCCACTCACATCGATAAACCTTTTCGGAATATTTTCTTACTAAAATATTCCAGTTTCTCCGCCAGGCGGCGTAGATGTATATCTTATTTTTGTCAATATCTCGACTTCTAGGAGTCTGATTTGAAAAATTCCTTCTTTGTTGGATAGTGTTTTCCGTGTGACATGTTTTTCATATAATTTCAAAATTTTCACGCAACTCATAGACTTAAAATTTTCACGCAACTCATAGAGGGGGCGTAAAGGTAAATTGCGTTTTCCCCTATACCTCTGCTTCTAAATCTCCGATCTGAAAAATTATTCTGCACCGGATACAGCTCCTGACGGGAAATTGTTTGCACATAATTTCTAATTTTTGTAAAAAATAGTTTGGCCACCAGGTGGCGTAAACTTTAATTTCCGCTTCTGATGTATTTGCAGCAAAATATGAGCTTCTAAATTCTCGATTGAAAATAACGTCGTTTTGTAGACCGATACTACTAATGCCGACAAACTTTTTAGAAACAGTTTCTTCTTATAATAGTGCATGGTTTCTACGCCAGGGGCGTAGATATATATCTTATTTTTGTCAATATCTCGACTTCTAGGAGACCGATTGGAAAAATTCCTTCTTTGTTGAATAGTGTTTTCCGCGTCCCATGTTGTTCATATAATTTCAAAATTTTCACGTAATTCATAAACTTTCCGCTAGGGGACGTCAAGGTAAATTGCGTTTTCCCCTATATCTCTGCTTCTAAACCACCGATCTGAAAAATTCTTTCTGAACCGGATACAGCTCCTGATGTGAAATCGTTTGCACATAATTTTCAATTTTTGGAAAAAATGGTTTGGCCACCAGGGGGCGTAAACCTTAATTTCAGCTTCTGATGTATTTGCAGCAACATATGAGCTTCTAAATTCTCGATTGAAAATAACATCATTCGTAGACCGATACTACTTATGTCGACAAACCTTTTAGAAACATTTTCTTCTTAAAATAGTGCACGGTTTCTGCGCTAGGGGGCGTAGATGTATATCTTATTTTTGTCAATATATCTCGACTTCTAAGAGTCCGATTTAAAAAATTCCTTCTTTGTTGGATAGTGTTTCTAGTGTGACATGTTTTTCCTATATATTCAAAATTTTCAAGTAATTCATGGACTTTCCGCTAGGGGCGTATAGGTAAATTGCGTTTTCCCCTATATCTCTGCTTCTAGATCTCCGATCTGAAAAATTCTTTCTGCACCGGATACAGCTCCTGATGGGAAATCGTTTGCACGTAATTTCAAATTTTTGTGAAAAATTGTTTGGCCATCATGTGGCGTATCTTAATTTCCGCTTCTGGTGTTTTTGCAGCAAAATATGAGCTTCTAAAATCTCGATTGAAAAAAAGTATTTTGTGGACCGATACTACTCATGTCGACAAACATTTTAGGAAAATTTTCTTCTTGAAATAATGCATGGTTTCTACACCAGGGGCGTAGATGTATATCTTATTTTTGTCAATATCTCTACTTCTAAAAGTCCGATTTGAAAATTTTCTTCTTTGTTGGATAGTGTTTCCGATGCGAAATGTTTTTCCTATGAATTCAAAATTTTCAAGTAAATCATAGACTTTCCGCTAGGGCGCACAATGGTAAATTTCGTTTTCTGATCCAAAAACTCCGATTTGAAAAATTCTTCCTGTATCGCATACAAGACCTGACGGAAAATATTTTTCACGTAATTTCTAATGTTTGGTAAAGAATGGTTTGGCCACCATGGGTCATAAATGTTAATTTCTACTTCTGATGTATTTGTAGCAAAATCTGAGCTCCTGAAAACTCGACTAGAATTTTTTTCTTGGGCCGATACCGGTCATATGGATAAACCTTTTGTGAATACTTTCTTCCTAAAATAATGCATGGTTTTCCCACCAAGGGACGTAAAGTCCCATCTTATTTTTGTCAAAAACTCTGTTTCTAAGAGTTCCTAACCTCACGATTCCGTTTACAGCAATATCTGAGGGATTAAAGACCCGATTGAAAAACTTCTTTCTTCCGTCAGATACTATTGTTTTCCATACCGGTTCCATTGACTTTGAATAACTTTGATAAATTTAATTTGCGTCAGAACGGATTCAAAAGACGTACTTATTACACCGGAAAATTCGGCGTCATCTTTCTTGTTTTACTTGTCATTCTCATGCCGAAAACAGCCCTAACAGCTGGCAAGGATGTCTATCGCTTTATATACGCACTGGCGGACGCAAGTGTACGCGCATAGGTGACGTTGCTATGTATTTGGAATCTGTATCAGTTTTTCTGGCACTTCAGTGTATGTTTTTTACCTTTAAAAAATTCAAATTGAAGGTGTACAATATCATACAGGTATTATATATTGGATAAACAGGTTTATTTTAATTTGTGACGCAGGAATTGAACCTTATTGGAACAAATATTAAAACTAATTTTGTGAAAAATATATTGATAGATAGATAGATATATACATGCATACATACATGCATACATACATACATACACAGAAAGTAAATAAAGAACCATGTCTGGTTTATGTAAACACTCAGCATGTTTAAAACAAATAATGATTATGGAAGATTACTTAAGAATATCTTCAACTATGATCATTTGCATTGTTCTCCACATTTACAGTACTGTGTGGAAGTTACATATTTTACTTTACATTTCCATCTGCAAGTAAAGCAAGTTTTACACGTGTACTGGACAAGCAGTTCCGAGGGCAAAGTGTTATGATATAGTTCAGGCTTTAGAATACCACTTGACGTTTTGTACCATCAAAGTATGTTGGTTGTAGCGTTTCGTCAGATCATGGTCCACTAGAAAGAGTTAAGTATTCCCGAAGGACAAAAAAGCAACGTCTTAAGTATTCCCGAAGGACAAAAAAGCAACGTCTTAAGTATTCCCGAAGAACAAAAAAGCATCGTCTCAAATGTCAATTTCTAAATTAGAATATTCAAGGAGGAAGTTGGGATAGGCCTGCTTGTTGGTGCGTGTACATTGAATAGCGTAGTTCATAAAATGTTTTGCACTTTGTTGAAGGACTTAAAACCTTTATAAGATACTCTTCTGCTTTGTCAAGTGTTTCCTCAGACAGGAAATTCTCCTCCGCAAATCCAAGTAAGAATTTTTCTGAAGCAACTTTTAAAGCAGAAGGCTTTGTTACAGTTTTGCTAGTGACATCACGACCGGTAAAGACATATGCCTTTATTACAACACTAGACGTCTTAACCCCAATATTTTTTGCTAGTTTGTGAAGAAGCACGTAGCGCACTTTGTCTCCCAGTCCTACCTTTTTTCCACATTTCTTTCAATCCATTTGTAAATAGTTGAATTATATAGCTAAGTAAGAGTGAAACAACATCAGTGTCATTTGATAGTACTATCACACATTTAACTCCTGACTGAACAACAGCTTGAAACAAATGAAATATCAGTCTAGCATCAGCTTCTTCAATGGGGGCTTGTAGATCAGGGCAGATCTGAACCTCCTAATTTGTAACCATAAGTGCACCTCTGTTATCATTGCTGCCTCTCAAACTTCTACTTAACACCGTAATGGTAGATGTCTCTTTGGCTTTGTCAGTGAAGTAATCACTGGCAGCCAATTTCAACATCTCTTTGTTTTTGTTGGAAGACCAGACCCTTTCCATTTGCATTGGAATATGAGTATCGCATCCTATACTCATCATTTCAATGGGATCACCAGCCTTTCTTCGTTCTTTTTCTCCTTCTTTAAGAGTATGCTCAGTGCAGCTATAAAAAAAAGTCTATTCGGGTTACACTTTAAAACTTTGTTGCACTGATTCAAACTTTTTCGAACACGTTTTTGAAAATGTTCAAATCTTTGGTTCTTATTTGACATACTTGCGACATAAAATCGACAATAAGAGCTGTTTCCATGATTTGACGCTGATGAAAGTCATAGTCTTTCGGTTTCAGTTGCTTTTCAAATTCAACCAAAAGAAGGTACTTCACTGGCTTATTTGGAAAACCACTGTCATCGAATAGTGTGTGTGACTGAAATAGGTCATACTTCAATATGCCTTTCATTTTCTTCCCACTTTCTTTTGTTACATGCACACTTCGTTCAGCGGCAATGATATCATTCTTTTGTACACCTAGTGATGACTTCGACTTCGTGAATTCTAAAGGTGTTTTTCTTTCCATAGTAGTAATTTTACTTTCGAAATTGTGTCCGAAAGTGTTTTAGTTCTTTTCACAAATCTTTCATTTCTGAAAGCTTGGTAACCTTCTTCTTCACGTTCATTCACTTTCATGATGCGTAACACTATCTCTCTAGGTACACACTGTTTGGGGATGAAGTTGTGGAATTGCATTGGACTAGACATTTCGTAAGAATTGCCGATAGGGATCATGAATTCACAAAGCGTGTTAACTGATAAGGCTACATGGGAAGATAAATTCCCAGCCAATTCGTAATAGATTGTTGTTTCTCTGCATCCAGCGCTATTGGCATCAATGATTTCTCTGAAAGAATTGCTTATAGCCAACAGTTCATGGTATGTTAACTCCCATTCAGTTACACATGTGTTTTACCTCGTCTGCCCTATTATACCTTTGGACCTCTTTTGAGACCTCTGTATAGTTTGTTCATGTTTCATGTCTGGTGACACAGCACTGAATAGTCGACTAGTTTCTCGAACTACGAAGTGGCGTGTAGTAAACTTCTGGTAAATTTCAGGGTGTTCTACTAGTAACAATCGCATTTTCTCTAGATACCATGATGCATACCGTAAGTAGTTAATACTATCAAATTCATAAAACATAGGCAGAATACCTTGAATAGCTTGAAGATGGTTTTCCCAATCACCTTCCTTGTCCGCTGCTATTGAAAACTTCATCAGGTTGACTAGTTTAAGGAACGTATTCCAGTATTTACACATCTCGGACCTTTTGGCTCACTCATTAGAAAATTGTTTGGAGTCCTTATGCAACTCCGGTATATCAGAAAGTCTTTTATACTCACTAGGGGGGATTTTCCATTCTTCTTTATGAGTTTAGGTCTCATGTTTTTTGCGTGCTTGATAGTTTGAGCGTATTCCATGTTTGATGCAAACTCTGTTTGGTCATATCGCTCTGGTGTGTTTTCTGGAGAAAGTAGACTTTTCTGAACAATGAAACAGTCCGGTAGAGTTGGTTTGCGAAGTGGTTTCTTGTAGTTCAAAGATCTCTGGCATGGCATTTCTTTGTGTAAATAGTGACTTCGTTGATTTAAATTGCTCTCGGATATCTTTGGCTTACTTGGTAACTTTATGGAACCAGGACATACTTGAAAAAGAACCCTTACAGTATCGTGGGAAGCGTGAGTACCTGATATTGTTGATCGATCTTCGTGATCAAAATTGTCAATGGCTGCAATAGTGAAATTTTCTTTATCAAAATGACTAGGCAATGGTGTGTTTCCTTCTCCGCTTGCTTGCACAGCACAGTGTACGCTGCTAAGTTATATCTTTTTCTCAATACTTCGTTGTAGTTAACTGAAACTAATGCTTTGTTCATGCATGTAATTAAATCTCTGCTTTTGCATTTGTCATTTATACTATGACGAACCATGACATGTAGCGGTGTCTGTTTTTTTCCCGTGATGAACAGAATAATAGAGTATTTAGAATATAGCCTTTGCACAAACAGCCATTTTTTTGTCACTGAATGCAGGAGTACTACTTTCCTCATTACATTCATCATCATCTGCTTCGTTGCACTTTTCTGTTGGATCTTGTTCTGGATCACCTTCATCTCCAAGAGTGATGGTGTTTGACTTTAACAGTCCCTTATTAATGTTAAAAAATGCTAACAAAAATGTTAACATCTGGAACCGGAGTAGCGTTCCACGAAATTTTCAGTTTTTCAGAATCACAGAAGTTGTTTGCTGGTTCAAAATTTACTTCTTTTAAAGCATCTCTGATGTCCTTTGCAGCTGATTTGATGTCCTAAACTTTTCGTACACGTCGGATAATTTCATCAATCCCTAGACTTGAGGAGTATACCATCAAGGGTTCGTTTTTACTTACAGATGAACTGAAGGATATGTCTTCTCCATAGTGTTTTTGCAGTCTAATTTTAACTTCATTATTTCTTATTAAGTTTTTTCCTGCTTACAAGGTTACGGATTTCCGACAGTGTGAAATCGTATCCTTCTTTGAGCTTAGGACCTATAATTTGGTTAACTCGTTCAAATGCATAATCTTTCGCTGACTTTGTTTTTGTTCTTCAGGATGTCTCTTCGCACACTCGTAGTATTTTAAATATCCTTCAAAACATGTTTTGTGGTAAAATATGTCGGCACCACATACTTGAGAAGCTGATTCTAAATCTCCCACACGGGTGTAAACATCATCTTGAAAATGAAATGTAGCAGCTAATAAGTTCTTTGCTCTTCCAGTTTCACTTATTCGAAACTTCTCTCGAATGCCTTTATGACTTTGCTGTCAGCATATTACACACTTTACATGCGTTGGTAGTATACCTGAAAAGGAGGCGATCGAGGTGAAACTTCTGACCTCATTTTACGTGATGTTATGCGTAGATCATGTACACTGCTGGTCACCCAATATGTAACATCAAGAAGGACACGAGATAGCAAAGCCAGATTTACTGGACACATAACAACAGATACAAAGATGAAACGATTGAGCTTACAGGCCCGTGCGGCATGCGGAACACTCAGACATCAATAGTTCGTGTGACCCTCATGGCTGGCAATAACGGCCGCTATACGCCGCTGCATCGAAAGAAAGAGGCTTTGGATGTGGGCTTGGGGTATGTCGGTCCAGGCTGCTTCCAGACGTTGCCACAATTCATCAGGCGTGGCCACGGGTGGTGCTTGCCGGGCAATTTGGTTGCCGATCAGCGACCAGACGTGTTCGATGGGCAACATATCGGGAGAACAGGCGGACCACTACAACAGTAACACCTGGTGGGCCGTGAAAAGTTGTTGCACGATGCGTGCCACGTGCGGGCGTGCATTGTCCTGTTGAAACGTGGCCGCTGGAAGGTCCTGCAGGTAATGGAGGACTACAGGCTCCAAAACGTTGGAGATGTAGCGGTGGCTGTTGAGTGTACCGGCGATGCGTACCAGAGGAGTGCAGGTGTCATATTCAATTGCACCCTAAACCATAACGCCAGGCGACGGACTGGTATGGCGATGCATAATGCAGGCGTCATACAGTCTGTCGCCGCGGTGCCGCCACACGCGCATCCGACCATCGTGGTGTTGCATGCAGAAGCGGTATTCGTCGGAGAAGACAATTTCGTGCCATTCCATAGTCCAGGTGCGGCGTTCAACGGCCCACTGCCGCCGCACTCGCCGGTGGTATAACGCCAATGGTAATCGGAGCAATGGGCGCCGTGCGAAAAGTCCCCGCTCCTGCAGACGACGTCGAACGGTACGTGCTAACACAGGTTGTTGCGCAACATACCATAATTCCTGCGCTAACGTTCGTGATGTGGCGGTGCGAGCCGTCAATACCCGCCGCACAACATGCCGGTACTCTCGTTCGGTGGTGTGCCGCGACTGCGGCAATCGCTCACATCGGTCTGTCATTCCCTCCTGCACCCACTCAATCCATACTCGCCTCACTGTGGCTGGATGTCTTCACACACGGGCGCCGATGTCTCGGTACGATAAACCGCTGTCGCGATAAGCCACTATTCGTCCTCTGTCGAACTCCGAAGCGTGCTGGAATGACTGCCGTATTCTGCGACAAGGCATCAGGAAGCTTCCTACGCACAGGTCCGGCAGCACAACACACTTCCACTACTTACACCCCGCCTTCTGTGCACCCTTCTCATAGTGTTTCTCGGTGCCGTGCCGGGCGCACATGATTTGCATATGCCCTGCAATGCTAATCGTTTGCATGCCCTCTCGCGGGCGACGCATGCTGCGAATTTCAGGCCAATCGGATGCTTCCTTCTTGGTGTTGCATTTTGGGTGGCCAGCAGTGTATATCATGCGTCGTGCTTTCCTCTTCACTAAGCTTTTCAGATATTTTATCAAGACGTTTTTCAAAGTATAGGATTTGTACCACTGATTAGACACATGATAAACAAAATCATCTTCTTTTTTCACCCAATTAAGTCTTTTGGCAACCACATCGTCTTTAATATCTGTTGCCTCCCGTATTTGTTTTCCCCGCTTTCGCTCGTGTTTACTGTTGTTTTAGCATCGGTAGTCTGACAAATAATGCACTTTTTCACATCGACTGAAACTTGTGTGTCTTCCTCATGTACAGAAGCAAAAGCAGTTTCTAGACCTTGTTCAAAAATCATTTCTCTTCATAAAAAACGTAGCTTTTCTGAAACAAAGAAGTTTAATCATATTAAAGCATGTTGTGTCTCTTTGAAATAAGTTTTATGTAATAATATATCAAAATAAACCTTTTTATCCAACATATAACACCTGTATAATATTTTACATTTTCAATTTGAATTCTTTAAGGTAAAAAACATATATTTTGACTAAATTCACTTCTCCACGGAAGATAGGCTAAATACCATTTTTACGGCAGCCATTTTGGAAAATGACCTATAGAAAAACAGCTCCAGAATATGGTGATGTCTACCCAAGTTTTTCTGGTCGTCTCTTATGTTTATTAAGTGGTAGCACTGGTTTTCTTAGTCAGAACAAACATTTTTACGGTACTTCATTACAGGGACAGGAGTATTCTGTTTCATAACTCAAACATTTTCTTTTACTGTTTGACATCAGCATTTGCTCCTGACACTGTGGAACCAAGATTCAGTTTGATTCATCTGTACATCTGTACCAAAACGTTCCGAAAGGGAGAGATAATGAAGCAACTGATATTGTCGTTCTTTAAGCTGATAACTGGCTCAATAGCCAATAGCCTTAACTGCTATCGGATGTGCAAATAAATGCTCGGAGGCATAACATTAAGTGCTTTCGCTCTTTCTAGAAAACATTCGATTTTCCTATGGCTTCAATACTTTCCATGCTTCGAGTATTTCTATAAGTATTCGGTTAATTCTTAATCTTCACAGCGCAGTTGCTGAGCACAGGTCAAACATCATTAGGCAAAATGGTTGATTTTCTCCTTCAAAATCTAGTGTTCCCATTTTGAAAATTTGACTTCGAATCCCCTTGTACCTAAAATCAGAAATAGTGTAAATGTTGCTGTGGAGTGGTCAGTCACGTTGCGCAATGTTGTATTTTTTTCATCGACTGCGTCCGAGAAATAAATAAAATCGATCAACTAAACGTTCAAAATGGCCACTGACTTGACAAAACAAAGGGTATCCCACTTCGAGTGGTCATAATATGTAGTTGTGTTCTTTCCGTTTTGGGGTATAGCGTAAACCATAGCATCTACGGCGGTAAGTTGTGGCCCGTTCCTAATATTGGGCAGCTGGTCCCAGAAAGAGGCTGGAACGGGTTCCAGTGAGCATAGGTGGCGCTTCTGTTCCATCTGGTTCTGTGGAGTAGAAGTACCACCCATGCTCATCCAGGACTTGGGCTCGGGCGGCTCCTATGACTGGGCAGAAACATGAGCTACTGATCACTCAGTTACTGTGTACAGGCTACCCACGTTCATTCGGAGCTTGGGCTCGGGCGGCTCGTAAGACTGGGCAGCAACCTGCTCGCCTGATCACTTTCCCCACTGGGTGGAAGTATTATATGTACGCAATATTGATAAACTTAGTGTGGGTATATAACACTGCAAAGATCTGCAGACATGGTTTCGTCTGTTGAAAAGTATGGACAACCAGGTTTTGTAAAAGCTTTCTAATATCTTCAGGAAACGTTTTCGCAGACGTAGCAATTCAACGTAAGAAGTTACGTTTACATCCCACTAAACGTGTATTACTACTTTATCTGGATACGTACCGTATCAACCTGGTTTCTGTAAGAAATGAACTTACGTTTTCAGTCCACAGCTTTCGGCACTTGCCATTATTGTAAAAGTTTCACTTTTCGTTGTTGTGTGATGCAAAAATTCTACCTGCAAACTAGTCTTTCAAAGCACCTTGTTTCAGCTTGAAGTAGTGCGCGCATCAGTTTGCTTTTGAGAAACATTGGGAGAAATATACACACGAAACGCATTTTTCTGCTTGATTGTTTAAATTTAGAGACATTTTGAATCCAAGTGGAAACCTAACAGAGTCGTTCTCGCGTGAAAAAGCAACTCCAAACAACGGCAAATTATCTGGTCAAGAAGCAGACAGAAAGTTCCACTAGAGCCAAATCCCGCGTAATTTACAGCCTGCTAAATTTTGAAATTCATTAAATTTCGAATGTATCACCCCTGTTCGTCAAACAGGAACAAGAGCGTGCGAAATTGCAATTCCACAGTGTTGAGAATAATGCAATTACAGCAGCGTATTAACTCATGGAAAGCAGTTTAAAACACACTGTTATGGTGCATGGTAGAGTTATGAAATAAAAAAATCGAATTGAAAATGAAACGCGCGTTATTCGCAACAGAACTGAAGTCCGTAACCGGTGTAAGAACTCTTAGTTCCTCATACTTACGGGTACATCTTCGGCTTCAATGATAATTTCTGGTACATGCCTTTTCGTCAGTTCATTTTCGATAGCATGTCTGATTCTTTGAACAAATTCCTCAGTGAACTTGTACCCATTCTTCATTTTTATGAAAAGAACTGCTCTTTCATCTCTGTTTGCGTTGTACTGAGAAACACAAAGGCTTTCGAAAACTTCTTCAAACATGTCCACTGAAACAGAAAAAAAGTTCCATTTCCATTAAAATGTTTAGTAACAAATGTGCAAACAAAATAAGATTAAACAGAAACATCTTTTGGGTAAAAACAGAAGTGAAGGAAAGAAAAGAGTTCTTACTTCATGGAATAAATAAAAAAAAAGCACTTAAAAACGTGAAGACTTTGATCAGTGGCGTTGTTAAATTTTAAATAAATATTCTTTCTCTTAAATCACGTTTCTTGGTGAGCAATAAGTGTATCAACATGAAATATCTGTATTATTTTATGCATTGTAGCATCACACAAGGTCTGATAAAAAAAAAGTGAACTTTATGGCACTGTGTTCCAATTCATATTTTCCTCCCCTACCTTTTTATAATTTTACTTTTACTGCCCTTAGTAGCATCTAAAAGGCTACTTCAAATAATGGATGATAGTAACAAGAAGAACTGCACTAATATCACAGTAGAGGAATCAAATTCCTGTCCTTGACGGATAAGTTAGTAACCTTCGAAACCACTTGGTTATAGAATTACACTTCAGCGACCTTAAACAGATTACATAACTTGTTTATGCGCCAAAATCAGCTTATCAAAACACATAAAATTCGAAGAAAAAAAAGTGGCAATGGAAAGTGGAGAAAAGAAACTTCCGTCGTCCCGGTGGCGTAATGGTCTAAGTGCTGGCTTCTGACCATTCGTCCGAGATGCGTCCTGGTTCGAATCCCGTGAGACATGGATGTTGTGTTTGTCTTGAGGCACTGTCCCTGGAGCAAGTGGCCCTAAATTAGGGACGGGCGACTGCTTATAGCCTGTTGATTTTCTGACGGTGGGCGTTAAATCCCCAAACAAATAAACAAACATACTCCTACTACAGCTCACGGAAAGATGGCGAGGAGAGGGGATTGAGCTACTAGCCTATCTACAACGACAAAGTAAAAGCGTATTTCTAGATAGAATTTCATAGTTTAAAATTCATAACTTACCAACATTATATATTTCCACACAACCAAATCTTGCACCTTTTGGTTTCATGGTATCATCACTAGAAACGAAAAAAATTAAAATATAATTTGCAAGGGTAAATACGGATTTGTGTATGATTTAAACTGTCTCAAATACCTGCAAATAAGAAATTTTAAAAGAAAGTATGCACACAAAACATGCTTAAGAGTGAAAAAAATACTTCATATTAGCTTGTGGTGCACAAGAGCTTGCTTTCTGTAGAAATATAAGAAAACGAGAGATTTGTTGGGATTTAAGAGGCATGTAAGATGTCTTTTTTCACTCGTGAACGCTCAGCGAATTTTCATCTGTGTACGCTGAAACTTGGAGCAAATTCCTGGACTGTCCGAGGGAAACTTTTTACTTTCGTATAACAAAACAAACTCAGTCATGCACAACTGTCTAATTGCACCACGATTCATCTCCTGAGACATTCTGACAAAGGAACCTTCAAGGATTTTATAGAAAGAAATCATAACGTAGACATTTACATTCCTATCTATCTGTTTTTGCTGCTCTGTAAAGTCATGTATTACTCGATAAGTACAATCATTTTCCGTCTGACAATCTTCATGGATTACGGCATGAGTTGTACAATGCAGAACTCTGTTGTACATTTAATGGTACATGAAAAATTCATTGTATGAGGCACAGTGATGTTGCAAGGGAAAACATCACTTCAAATAATCGCCAGGAATTTCCTGAAAAAACAAATGCGTAGTTACGAAGAACATAGAAAAACAATCTTTTGACGTTGACCTGACCCAAAAAGACACAGACAGCAAAATGATTAATATGTGGATCCACCATAGCATATCTTGTCAAAACAAATTATCCCAGATCCATAACCTTTTTTAGTCTACTTATTATACCCATGAACAAATAGTGGCAATTAATATGCAAAGGCGAATTAATATTAATGGGTCATGGACTTTGACTGTTTCACACGTCATAAGAAGAAAGTAGAATGAAACCTGTGTTGACGGTCACTTACATTCCGCGGTCACCTGCTAAAGTGGACAGTTTTGTTTGGCATGGATGTTATCACCAATAGAAGAAATTCATAAGAGACTTTTATTTGGCTGCCACTGTCACGGGTATCCATTTTTGAAAATACATATGAGAAAATACCTGCCTTTAGCTGTCACTTACGCGCGGAACTATACAAAAATCTTGTTTAGGAAGTTCTAGAAAGATAACGAAAAGGCTGTGAAAACACCTGTTAAAAATGTGAAACACCTGTTTCTTCTTTCCTTCCTTGTCACCTTCATTCACAAGATTCTAAATGGTGGGGTAGTCCTTGTATAAATGTTTATGGTGCGATTTATATTCCAACAGTCCTTGGGGTCTGTCAAGCTCTTAGAGTTTTGTTTGCAGACGGTATGGTTTTTGTGTTAGCTTGGAAACGTATGTTCGCTCTTCAATAGTCCTTAATGAGAAAGTGAAGCTTGCGATGGCGTTTAACCCCCATCCCAACAAACTTAGTCTTCTCATATATTGTTTGGGTAGATGGTAAAAGAACCTATCGTTAACTTTAAGGAAGAGAAAGCAGAAAGGTTGTGGAAGTGGCGTCAAAGTTCAACCTCAGTAGTGATGCTATTGAGTTCGGTATCTTCTTACCATCCACTTCCTCCGGTAAAACGTGTGGTAGGTAGGAGCGTCCAATTTGCTACAATGTACGTATGTTCCGAACACCTTACCCCATTCCTCAGTCTTACTTTTTGGCTCGTAGTGAGAGATTTAATGAACGAAAGAAGGGAAGCAGGTGGCATTAAAAAAGGTAAGTCACTTTTTATTTCTTTCGAGTGGGGATGTGAGATATTTTGGCAAACTGAACCACTCTATTGGCGGTCCACTGTCAAGATGGTTATTTTCTTCACAGAACATGGATGGCCTTGCTAGACAGGTTTCAGTGTATATAATTGTGCACTGGTGGTGTTTATTCGTGCTATAAACGGAATACTTTGATTAACTGCGGATGAATTTTATCCAAAAGGAACTGCTATTCTTATTTACAGTGAATAACTTGGGCCTTGCATTTAGGAAAATAAGCCTTTCTGTTTTTGAAACGTTAAAAGAAAACCCACGAAGTAGCTATTTAAGGAGAGGTTGACACTTTGTGCTCTCTCATGATCCGACCATTCCAGCACACACTTTTTCAAACGTCTGCTTCAGGTGAGCAATAACAACCGCTAGTGTCAATATGTAAAAGGTCTTAACCGTATCTACACTGGCCGTAACAGCACTCTGAGTTCATACTGAATTTCATGCTAATGTTTGTGCTTCACTATGGATATTAAATTTATACCAGGGTGCGATAGAATTGCGATGAAAAATGCGAAGTGCGCGACGATGTAGAAAGGCATCGGTACGCAGTACGGCAGTTTCTGTCCTCTAATTGAAACGCAAAATAATAATGCTGCTTCTTAGTTGCACCAAATTCACTATTAAGTGCAATAAGAAGAATAACTTACCTTGAGTACTTGAGGAAGAAAAATCCTTTTTACTATACTGTGTTTATGTCATTAAGTTGAAAAATGAGAAACATGTTATGTGGTAAAATTTGAATTCATTAGTGCTTTTAGGGAACCGTGAAGGGGTGTATTATTGTTCAGTGGTCCGCAAGAAGCAGTGGAGGCACTAATATTAAGGAGATTAAATTTTACCACATGGCACATCACGGCTTGGGACATTGCCAGGCCATAGTTCAGCTCTTTTCTTTCGAACGGAGTCCAGTAACCTTTTCAATACGTCCTAATGGCATCGTTGGTTGACAGTTTGTCCCTGTTCAATTAATTCATGATGAACCATCCTCTTTTGATCGAAAAAACACACAATCATAATCTTGAACTGCCAGCATTACATGCTTGCCTTTTTTCGGTACTTATGTCATTCAAAGACACTTGACTTTTTCATAGCATCCTCACTATACGTCACTTTCAATATCTCTAACATTTCAATAGCACTTTTACCGATCTTCACACAGAATGTGATGTTAATGCGATGCTATAAATTTCTGCCACTCATTTTCACCTCAAAACTCACCCACAGACTTGCATTGCTTTCGCAACTGCTCACTCACGAATGGCCCTACTGGTCTTCACTCAAAGCATGCACTACTTGAAACATGTCCAGAAACGCATAGTCACGTGATTCTGCCCGCATCGCCGCAAGGGTGACACCACACGACCATTCCGGGAATTAAATTGTCACATCTCGTGCCTCTAATTTAACCTTCCTTTTGAGCTTTTGTGCTCTCATGTAAATTTAGTTTCTTTTCGTTAAACATTTTCTGATTTAACGACACATTATTTTCCCCGAAGAGATTTCTAAGTTTGGCATCACTGGCAGTGAGTCAGAGGTCACTAAACGTAATCAATAAATGTAGCAGGAGCAGTTTTTAGGCAACGATCTGTAGGTTCGCATTTTTGTGGTGGTAAGTAGTTAACCATCCATAAGAGCATTGTCGTGATAACGTCCTGTTAGCAATTAATGTATTTTGGTAAAGCGACCTGTTAACGGTAAATGCCATCTTTCTACAGGACAACGTGGTAGACGTTTTTTGTATATACCTGTAATTGGGGGAAATTTTCTAACGTTAAAAATTCGTTCGAATCATGATATTTGGATCATATTATTTTGCTTACTACTTCGATACAATTTCAACAAGCTAAACCCAATCCTTGGGGGTGGGGAGGGGGGATAAAGTAGAACTGAACTGGTATTCATTTTTCAACCATGTATCTTTACATTTTCTTGCTACCACTGATTCGTCCATGAATCATGGGTTACGCACTTCAATACGGCGGGGATATTTTTATGGCTTCCTTATCATATTTTGAGAATGTTTTCTCCTGGGTATTTATATTCATCCACTCATAGTGAAATCCAAGATGTGCCACTAATACTGGATCCCCAAAATACTGTCCAGCCTCCGGGCCCTACTGTCTCCATAAATGTGCTCTGCTGATAAAGTGATTTGAAGACAGCAAGTTGTATTCTGGCTAGAGCTGTTCAACTGCTCTGAAGTGCCATTACGAATAATAAAAGAGTGGATTAATCGTAAGTTCATGTTGATTCATATCCACAGCCGTTTGTGTTTCTATAGTTACTAGAGGGTGATACATATGTTCACAAGCTCATAGCTTAAAATACGTCAACATTTATGTAATTAAACCTTAAACCTCTACTATTCCAGTGTAACCAACTACCTTTAAACCTAACCAAACTGCACAACTGAATTAGAACTTCATACGTGTAATAATTCACATACTCACATCAACAGAAATGTTCGAAACATTGCTTGAAAGGTAGAAAGCGCGTTTTGTTTCCTACCCTACCCATCTTAGCTTTAATAAAATGAAAAAGAAATGTTTTACAGTAATCAAATATATTACTTCAGTACATTTGAAATGTCTTTCAATGTCAGTTACTTTTACTGCAATAAATGGCTTTCATCATTTGTAATTTTTGCTCGTTACTGTGCTGTTCTGAGGAAATAATAAAAGCACCAACTAAGATGAATGGCCTTAGAAAAAAAGCGAAGAAAATATGTAAATATTTTAAAAGACTTTCCGAGGATGCGGAACTTTAAATAATATTCTATTTTACGTTTTACAAAACTCTAGGGAATTTCCATAACAGCTTATTTTGAACCTTAGGATTCGGTAACAAAAAAAGAATATTCTACTTACCTTCTTCCAAAGATAATAAAGCCGTTGGTCACAGGATTAATTAAGCCCACATCGCCCGAATAAAAATGGCCTCCTGGGAGAAAAGGAACATTCATTAATTGTCTACTGTTCAGAAAAAATCAGTTTTTATTAAAGTAAAATTAAGGTATAACACAATCGGAAAGCGCCAAAATCCTCTTGTTAACGATGACGTGAAATTTATTTCAAACTGTTTAACATCAGCTGATGGACAAGTGGTCTTGGGCCCAATGCTCTGATAATGCTCGTTGTTATGTTTGAGTTCGAATCTCTAGAAAGGTAGATAGTTTGTTTACCTACCAGCTCGTGGCAACCGGCGTCTCCGACGAGCGTACTATGTCTTAGTACGAGGATCGGTCAAAAAGTAATGCGCATGGATGAAATACAGGACTACAACCGGCGTCACCGACGAGCGTACTGTGTTTTAGTACGAGGATCAGTCAAAAAGTAATGCGCATGAATGAAATACAGGACTACAACCGGCGTCACCGACGAGCGTACTGTGTTTTAGTACGAGGATCAGTCAAAAAGTAATGCGCATGAATGAAATACACCATATATTACAAATTTTGAATGCGACAATCTGTTTTTTTTCTGGTGTAATTGTGACAAAGATGGTAAGTCAGATAATATCCGAAAACTTGAAACTTTCGTCGTCCTGGAGCGGGAATCGAATCCGCGTCTGCCAGATAGCATCCGGGTAAGCTAACCACTACACCACCCAGAACGATTAAACTTAAAGTTTTCGAATAATTTGAATATAATCATCGCATGATTCGCTAGTCTAAGCAACCGGCATTCATGTTTAGCAAATCTGGAGGCTAAGAATCTTATCCCGTGATATGATTCTATAAGAGCATACCCGGGCGCCATCTGGGAGACGCGGATTCGATTCTCGCTCCAGGACGACGAAATTTTCAAGTTTTCTGATATTATCTGACTCACCATCCTTGTTACAATTACACCAAAAAACGGATTGTCATCTTCAAAATTTGTAAGTAATGCGCAATTAGGTATAAAGAAAATTTCAATGGCAGTTACAAACAAGTTAGTAAAATCATGCAATGCATTGATTATAATACGCTTTCCAACATACCAGAAATCATTACTCAAGTTATCACTGCCGCCCCGGTGGCGCAGTGGTCTAAGGCGCTGGCCTCTGATCATTCGTCCGTAAGGGGTCCGGGTTCGAATCCCGGTCAGGCATGGATGTTGTGTTTGTCTTACGGCACTGGCTCTCTCCCTTCCCTGGAACCAGTGACCCTAAATTAGGGACGGGCGACTGCTTATAGCCCATTGAGTTGCTCACGGTGGTCGTTAAACCTCCAATCAAAAAAAAAAAAAAAAAAAGTTATCACTCAAGTTATGAGAATAATGGCTGTGGAATAAATCTCGGTCCTGTGCCCTGACCTTTGATTCTTCGATGATATTCAACAGAACCGGTTAGGTATACCTCCGAAATAACATGATAAAGTTTTGTCGCAATCGAAGCATTTTTACGTAAGTTATGATGCATAAGAGCTATGGAATAGATCCTGCTCCTGTGTCCTAACCTTTGACCCCATTTCGCCCATTTTCAATAGAATTCGTCCCCAGGCAAGACCCTACAACATACTAACATTTCATCCAAATCGAAGCATTTTTACGTAAGTTATGACGCATAATGGCGATGGAAGTGATTCTGTTTCTATGTCCTGACCTTTGACCCCATTTCGCCCATTTTCAATAAGGTTTGTCGCCAGGTGGTCTTCTACCACATACTAAAATTTCATCGAAATCGAACCTTTTTTACGTTAGTTATGACGCATAATAGCAGTGGAATGGATCCCGCTCCTATGTACTGACCTTTGACCCCATTTCGTTCACTTTAAATAGGGTACCTTCCCAGGTGATCCCCTACCAGATACTAAAATTTCATCGAAATCGAGCGATTGTTACGCGAGTTATCCTGCGGACGAACATACGCACAAAACGCGTGACGTAATGAGGCAGATGGGAATCGCGACCATCTGCTAGCAAGATGTGACGTCATAAAACTTTAATAGGATCCACACACAACGTGTGACGTAATGAGACAGATGGCGTGACCGCGCGCCAACATTCTCAAACGCGGCGGGATGTGACGTCATAAGATTTCTAAGCATTGGTAACATTAATGGAATAATGGAACAACGCCGTCGCTAAAAACGTTATAATTCGGGGTGGTTATTTAACCCACTGAACGAATTCTCCTAAAGTCGAGATCAAGCTAAATCGATTTCTAGTACCAGAAAACGGTAGGTTAACGACTTTCATCAAAATTCTTAGAGCTGTTTTCAAAATAAAATGTACATACATACATACAATAATTGCTACTTTAAGGTGGACGTCAAGTAATTTTGCTTCCTATACTTCCAATGGAAAAACTTCTGTACACATTTTCTTCACAATTAATGCGTTCCCAAGGATGAAAATTTGGACATCGATTAAAATATCTTCATTTTATAACTTGCAATACTTAATATTTTCTAAAACATAACCATAATTATGCAATTCAACATTTGTTTGTCTACTGACGTCACGAAAACATAGGTCGCGCCATCTTTTTTCTGGACAATTAATGCGTTCACAAGGATGAAAATTTGAACATCGATTAAAATAGCTTCATTTCATAATTTGGAATACTTAACATTTTTTTTGCCCACTGACGTCATCAAAGTACAGGTCGCGCCATCTTTTCTCTGGTTTCAACACCACCAAAGGAAAAGTTATTCATTTTAATATGATTATGGTTATGTTTTAGAACATATTAAGTTTTCCAAGTTATAATCTGAAGTTATTTTAATCGATGTTCAAATTTTCATCCTTGGGAACACATTAATTGTGAAGGAAATGTGTACAAAACTTTTTCCATTGGAAGTATAGGAAGCAAAATTACTTGACGTCCACCTTAATAATATGGGATAAGGGCAATGGAAAGGATCACAATCCCATGTCCTGACCTTTGACCACATTTCGTCCATTTTCAATAGGGTTCGTCCCCAGGTGGTCCCCTACTGCATACTGAAATTTCATCGAAATCGAACCATTTTTACGCAAGTTATGACGCATAAGGGCAATGGAATGCATCCCGATCTTATGTCCTGACCTTTTGACTCCACTTCACCCATTTTTGAATAGGGTTCGTCCCTAGGCGGTCTCCTACCACATAGTAAACTTTCATTGAAATCCAATCATATTTACGCAAGTTATGATGCATAAGGGCAATGGAATGATCCCGCTCCTACGTCGTGACCTTTGACCCCATTTGTCTTATTTTCAATAGGGTTCGTCCCTAGGTAGTCCCCTAATACATAGTAGAGTTTCATTGAAATCGAACCATATTTACGCAAGTTATGGCGCATAAAGGCAATGGAATGATCCCGCTCCTACGTCGTGACCTTTGACCCCATTTGTCCCATTTTCAATAGGGTTCGTCCCTAGGTGGTCCCCTACCACATACTAAAATTTCATCGAAATCGAACCATTTTTATCCCAGTTATCGTGCGGACAGACGGACGGACGGACGGACAAAGCTGGAGCACATACGCTTCTTCAACCTACGGTTGGAAAGGTAAAAAATCAATAACTTTTCCTTTGATGATGTTGGAACCAGAAAAAAAGGCATTTGGTTGATATAATAAGCCAGCCATCCTTCCTCTATGAACAGATGCCGTTCAATTTTCCCAACTTCGCATTCTACACATTTTGTCCAGCCTTTTTCCCAGAACACAAAATCACGTTAATAAAATGCAGATTTTCATTCTTTAAACCAGAGTTTGACCTATTTTATCAAGTTTTCATCCGAATCAAAAGTTTTCCCAAGTACAAATATCTTTAATCTACCAAAAAAGAAAACTGAGATTTTCAGGTCTGGACTATACGACTATACATAAGATTAGACACTAAAGTGCAGCTGAGTCTTGCTATTGTCAAAGAAGTGAGATGCGCCGTATGGGGATTTGCATTATATCGATAAAACTTAATCAGTATGTCTTTTAGGTGAGGCCTCTTGGTTTTAATGGTTCTTTAGAGTTTGTTCTCTTGAGGATTAGTAATATCTTTTCTTAATAATAAAATGTGTCAAAGAAGATAACGCCATTTTGTCCCAAGAGACACCATGATTATGATATTTTTCTTCGACAGAGAAAAACCTGGGGTTTTTTTGTTTTTTTTCTTAACTGGGAACGTTTTTTGGTTCCATAGAGCAAGGGTTACAATGATAAACTCAGAGGTATGAGTACCTTACAAGCCTCGGATTGGCCATCCAGAGAAATTCCCCTAGACGTAGGCACAGATTTCTCTTCTTGATTGCTTCGTCTCACGTGTAAGAAGCTTTGGTATCGAAAAATTTGCTCAAGGTAACAAGCATTTCCTTGAGCAAATTTTTCGATATGAAAGGGTTGCACAGTACTTCCTTTAGACATTGAAAGTCTTCTCAAGTATCTGATTCTTGTTGTTTTGTCAGCTTGATCATTTATTTCCGTGTTGTTACTGTTGCTGGTCCATCCGACCTAGCATTGTCCTCGATATCAAAAACACCGTTTTAGAAAAACTGAATCTACCTCTGATCCTTGCTTCTGTTAATAGTTTCGCTACCATAAACAGTTTTCAGTTTTTCGTGAATTACAGTCGCTAAAGTTTCATCTGTCTTGAAACCGAACTCGATAACCGACCGTTATCTCAGTTTGGAGCTTCCTTCAGGAACCATACCTTTCGACCCACAACACACAGAAAGCTTTTGTTATGTGTATTTATAAAGATATTAATAAAGAATATGAGACCAAAACGTATGTTGATTCTAAAGTTATAGCTTTTATGGCCAACTGTGCATTACGTTTTGGCCGAACCTTGTACTTTCCCTTCACAATAGCTTCCGCCTTTCGCAGGAAGTTAGCTTCTAGCAAGCAACGGATCTGTGTTCCTTCCCTTCGACGGAAGAAAAAATGCGAAAATGTTATCTCTTCAGAAAATATTACTGTGATTTTTGTTTATTACCGCTGGTGACAATTTAGAGTAAACGTTTACCGTCACTGTAAATACAGATGAAACAAAGATAGTTCACAGATTCTCTGTGAGAACTGAGACCTGATGTGGATCTGGAACTTGAATTGCCACCTGAAACATCCAGATATTTTTAACAACAGGAAAGTAATAAAACTGTTTAGTTACTCATATCATTTGGCATCTTATAGCGAGAGATGAAGCCTAGCGGCCTTCACCATTTCCTGATAAATTCCTTCTTTTCTGCAGGACATTCGTAAAATACGGTTAAACAACGCAACTAAATGTTGTCCCTATACATATTACAAGCAGTGTTTCTTTCAGAACTTTTTGACCGGGGAGGCGAATGGAACCTTAGAAGGGGCACGTTTTCTATTTGCTATATATGTATATATATATATATAATTTTTAACTACTACATCTACATATATAGAAGTAATTACTATACATATATACACTATCTACCAACAAGTAATTGGACACCTGTGATAGCAAAGGAAAACAAAGTTTATTCATCTTCAATAGTTGGTGGAGTCTCCACGAACGGCGATTACAGCTGAGACTCTCCGGGGCGTACTCTCAACCAGGCGTTGTACGACGGCTAGCGGTATTTTCTTCCACTCGGCTTGGAAAAGACAGGTCAGTTCCTTCACCGATTTCGAACGGTCGGGGCACCCCTTAAGTCGACGCTCCAACTCGTCCCAGAGGTGCTCGATAAGGTTAAGGTCCGGGCTCTGCGCAGGCCAGTCCATTCGATTAACCCCATTGTCACCATACCAAGCCATGGTGGACCTCGCAACATGACAGGTGGCATTGTCATCCTGAAAATAACATGGGTCCATCCCGTAAAACTGCCACAACGTAGGAAGCGCATTGTCATCCAAAATGGTGCAGTAGGTCTCGGCGTTGAGTCTACCAGGAATTGCGACCAAGGGTCCCGTGCCATACCAGGAGAAACACCCCCATAGCATAATTCCACCGCCGCCGAACTTCACAGTTGGCACAATACATTCCGGCAGGAGGCGTTCTCCAGGCAGACGCTAAACCCAGACCCTGCCATCCGAACGATAGAGGGTGAACCTTGATTCGTTGCTCCACAGAACCTGTTTCCACTGTTTAATGGTCCATTGTCGACGTTCTTTGCACCACGTTAGCCGAGCAGCGCTATTGGACTTGGTTATCAAAGGCTTGTGGGCGGCAGCACGTTCATGATAACCGAGGAGATGGGCTTCCTTACGGATGGTATTCATCAAACGAACCTTCCGGGATGACTGTTGAAACTCCTCGCGGATGTGGCCCATCGATTTGGTGCGGTTCTTACGAATTTCTCTGCCCAGCACCCGTCGGTCTCTAACTCCCAGTTTTGTGGGTCTGCCGGGTCGGGGCACATTCCGACAGTCACTTCTCATCTTCCACTTGCCAATCACGTAGGCCACTCTCGATTTTGGGTACTTCAACTCGCTGGATATGTCACGTATGGATCGGTCATTTCTGTGATACCCGACGATTACACCTTTCTCGAAATCAGAGAGCTCCGAACTGCGTGGCATCTTGCATGCGACTGGTTGCGTTGTTTTTCCCACACGATATTTAACGGCGACGGCCGTGTATCAGAACCACAGATATCGTCCATTGCAGGAGTGTACAATTACTTGTTGGTAGATAGTGTATTACAGGTGCGTATTTAGAGAAGGCCTTGCCCCCCGATAGTGTTTAATTTTTTTGTTTTTGGTTAAAATGCGACTTATATTAAGAAAAAAATGCCTTAATTTAATAAAAATACATCAACTTCCATTAGCGGAAATGCTGTAATTTTTCTTCTATTTTTCGTTAACTTTAATTTTGTTCTGGTGGATTTCAAAAACTTCCATTTTTCGTCGCCTCACCCTCCCGAAGAAAATTCTATATATGCTCCTATAGTAATTACTTCTTCAATCATTTCAAGAGTAAACTTTCGTTGGCTAAACAGGGGTGGGCGTGTTCACAGTGTGGGTGTTTGTTTCGGCAGGATTGAAATTTTTGTCTCTTAAAATGTATTCAACACACTCCTAATCCTCAATCACGATTACCTGACTATGAGGTATGATAAGTCTACTTATTATATTTTGTAGAATGGCATGCGTCCTAATATACTTTTTAGCAAAATAAACTATAATACTTGAACAAATATTAAAAAAATTATACATGGATAAAAATTTGTAGCCCCAAAGGAACGAAATTTCATTTTTCGTTACAGCCTGAAATTATTAACATTTGGCTCTGTAACACAAAATGTCTCTTGAGGGGGGCATTTCCGCGAGCCCCCCCCGATGTATGCCTGAAAGAAGCACTGATTACAAATGCCCAAATCATTTATTTATACGGGGAATTAAATGTTACGTACGCTCTATGAGTCTAGGGACACACTAAATATTAATTGCAATATCGTTGTATTTACTTTGAGTTACCTTTGCATTAGGAACACGCCCCGTTTTGCGCTGATATCACGTGTACTATAAGAAAATACCACGTGAGATCAGCGTCACGTGCGGCTACCATAAATTATGCGCATCTATCCTCTGTACGTAATCAGTAAACGTTTGCTAGTAATGGAGAAACATGGCTACGTAATCCAATTTGACCGCGGCCACATAGTTGGGGCCCGGAGGATAGGTGCCAGTATTTCGGAAACAGCCGCACTTGTTGTCTCCTTTCGTGCTACTGTATCAAGGGTGCCAGTACTGGATTAATCATGCACAGATATGCACCAGAAGGGCTCACATTGGTCAGCCACGCTTGGCTGATCCTGAAGGTGAGCGTCGTGTCACGACTAGTATCTCAGCAACGACGTGCAGCAGTCACCCAGGTCACTCACCTTCCAGTACAACAGCGGTGCAGTTCGACCTATTTCCACATGCACCGTACCTTGCTTTGCCTGGTGTTTCACAGCCGGAGATCAGCGAGGGTACCCATGATGACGCCCAGTCATTGCTAACAACGCCTCGCATGGGACCAAGGAATGTTGGGAATGGACCCTCGACAGATGGAAAAATGTTGTCCGGAGTGACGAGTCCCGTTCCCTGCTGCATCAGGCTGATGGCGGGGTTCGCATATGGTGTAAACAGCATGAAGCCCTACCCCCTGCTTGCACAGTTGGGGTTCTACAGGCCGGTGGAGGTGGTGTTCTGGTCTGGGGAGCTTTTTCCTGGCAATCATCCCTCCGTTGGTTATCATCCCTCAAACACTGAATGGTGGACGCTACAAGGATCTATTAGCCGAGCATCTCCATCCATAGCTGCAGGAGGTTTACCCGGACAACATGGCCATCTTTCTACAGGAAAACGCACCGTGTCATTGGGCTTCTATAACTACTGAATGGATAGAGGAACACGACAACGAAATTGCCACATTTCCTTGACCCCCAAACTCCCCAGACTGTAACCCAATTGAACATCTGTGGGATACGCTAGAACGGGATGTAAGAACAGAGAACAGCTACTGCAGTGTACATGTGTCTAGTTACACATGGAGGATACTTGACACCTTGTACAATCTGTTTCTTGGAGTCTGCAAGCTGTGATTGTGCAGAAAGGTGGACCAACGCTTTATTAGGTAGGTGTTTCTGATGCAAAGCAAACTCAGAGTATAGTAGAGGGCCTTCATTGTTTTATACAAGCAAGAATTGTGAGGGTACTGAAATCGCGGCCGACGAAATCTTATCACCAAAATTAGAAAAAGGAAGAAGAAGTGAGAAAATTTTTCTGAACAACGTCAATTTAGAAGGCACCACAGTTTTCAAGTTAACATTTTTGATACTGTGTACGATAAAATCACTTTCGATATCTGCAAAAGAAGCTAGTTCTATTGTTTGTTTGTTTTTAACTAAGATGAAACACAGAAACAGGAGCAACGGAAATAGTAATCGCCGAGGGCATGTCAGTGTAACGCAGCATATGTCACCAAACAAGATATACAAGGTAAGTACAGAACTACAATGCGCAAATCAGGAAGCCATCAAATAATGTCATTCAGTCATATGTGGAACTTTCTATATATAAACATTAAATTTTCTCTTTGGAAGTTATAGAGGAGGTATTACACGATTTTGAATACATCTTTCTGTCTTCTGTTGGATGATATTCAATTTGACACTCTGTTACAGGAATTCTAGAGAATCACAACCAGATTTCTTAGGAATGGCAATCTTAATTTTCTTCTTTTGCAATCTTCCTTCAAGCTACGGCTGGATCGAAAACAAATACTGACGTTCTTTTTGTACACAGCATTCATTATGTAACTCAAAAATTATGTGATTAACTCTCCTTATGTAAATGAAAACTTACGTAACTTATAGCGTAAAAGCCATTTGCCTGTGTCGCGAATCGAACCGCACGCTTCTGCTCTAGTACCAAATGCTTTCCCAACTGAGCTACACTGACGAAATTTGTCACTGCGACTTTGCCATCTTGACAAGTTAGGAACTTTCTCAGGGGGGGGGGGTGGCTTGAGAAAGGGCTGAGATGGAATCGCAGGTTTCCGGGTTAGCCGAAAAACTACGTTTACGGGCTGACCCGGAAACCTGCTGCTAGATGAAGGAAACCTTCTTTCTTCTACTCACTGTAGAAGAAAGAATTCTGACTAATCACACATTTTTCGAAAAACCCAGCGGCCATGAGATTCATTTTAAGTTCGGGCGCCAACATAGCGTAAAGGCCATTTGCCAGTGACGGAGATTGAACCAGCATCATTCTGTTCCGGAGCCAAATGCTCTCCCAATTAAGCTACCCCGACGAAGTTTGTGGCTGCAACTTTGTCGTCTTGACACGTTCGTCACCTCTGGGGCAGGTACGACACAAACTCACAGAGTAAACACGGTTTATATCCTTTGTTTTTCCGTGTTTTAGCGACAACCATAATTATTTAACGCTAGGAATCACCTGTCCTAAAGTCAGGGTCACTGACTTAGAGAAAGAGAGAGAACTACCGCTTAAAAACGGCATCCATGATTTACTCCAGATTAGAACTCGAGTCCGGTAACCTGCATTTTAACCAAGTCGACTAAAGGCAACCTTCATACATACATGTGGTGCATGTGTTACTTCAGTACCGTACCAAATAATTTAATTGTTCTTTTCAAGAAATATATTCTCAGTCGATCCATCTCGGGCACTCTCCCTCTCAGACACCCTTGAACCTAGCTACCTTCACCTTGCGAGGGAAAGTTTACTATTAAGCATACTCAGCCAACCCCGTCAAAAAAAATCCAGGTTGTCCGCATGGGCGCCCATAGCATAGTTTTCAGGAGGGGGCAAATAAAAATCGTAACTATGAATAACATGTACAAACACCAGATATGCAAATTTTCCTGTGCCTTCTTGTTATCTGACCGTTCTTACCACACTCTCAACTCATAAATTTAATTGGAAGCCAGAAGACCCAAAAGCTGCATAAAAAAAGTTCATAAATTAAATTAGATAGCACATTTGGAAAAGAATGAATTTTCTTAGTCTTTCTTTTGATCATTTTAGTCACTTATGTAACATGCACCACGAAATCCCAGACATCACTTAACTGGTTACAAAGAATAAGAAAATATACTCTAGACAAATTACTGGGAAAATTTTCGAGACGTCTTTGTTAAGCACTGAATAGTAGATGCCGAGGATGTATTTTCCATTGCTTTGCCTTTGATACTTTTCCGTACTTATGTACGTTGTTCTCCAACATGCAATGGGAAACATCAAACAGAAGTCATCGTTCTTTCCACGTTTATAAGTGGGTCACGGAAAAATTCTCATTGGCCGCTACCGGGACCCGGAATCGAACCCAGGGTCTTCCAGTTACGCGCCGGATATGCTTCCGTGAGTCTGAATGAATTCTGGGCCGCTGTGGTGCAGTGGAATATTAATTATTCATTCGCCTTCTAATTATTTGTTCAGTTGCTGCTTACCATCTTTGGTGAATCCCCAGAATTGAGCGGAGCTCCAAGAAGCAATCTGCCAATTGGCTTGGCAGTTGGTGTATGTGAGTCTGGATGAATTCGAGGCCACTATGGTGCAGTGGAAGCATATCCGGCGCGTAACTGGAAGACCCTGCGTTCGATTCCCGGTGGCGACCAATGATAATTTTTCCGTGACTCACTTATAAATGTGGAAAGAGCGATGACTTCTGTTTGATGTTCCTAGTCCACGTCGAATGTCTGTATTAATTATGCAATGGAAAATTTCGTTATTACCTTCAACTATAAATTTCCACTTTTTCTACTGAAAATTCCCAACGTTTTTTTCTCGTTTTACTGCACACAAGCGCATCCAGAAGTTATTCAGCGATATTAGTAGTGAGAATTAAGTGTTACCACGAAAATTTCTGTAGTACTTTCCAAGAACATGGTCCGATTTCTAGGGGATCCAGGGAGTCCGATTTCTATGCAAGAGAGGGAAAATGCCCCATCTTGCCCATCTATACGGACGTCCATGGTTGTCCGTCTGGTTCTGGGGCAAAAACACGATAAAACATTCAGTAATTCGTCATTTATGAATCTATAACCACATTTGAAGTTCTTTCTCTGAGCATTGTGCTTCGCGAAATCCTCCAAAGTGTCACTGACATGAGATCGTTTCGATATATTTTTGACGCTTGACACTACAAAAGCGCTAAGTCTGCTTTGATATTTTGTGCATCTTAACGTGTTTTAAGGATCTTTAGCTTTGGAAAACCCTCCCCGTGCTTGCTCAGGTAGCTAGAAATGTATGAAATCATAACACTGCTGCACAAACATCCGGGAAATTAGATGTAACACAACCGTTTTTAATAAGAAGAAATAGACAGTACCGTTATGTTGTTTTCTTAATTGTAATATTAAAAGCGTTTTGTACCACATAAGGTCCACAGCAGGTTTTTCTTTAAACTTGGTTTACTGATATTCCTGTAAAAATTGTGATTTAACCCTTTAACCAGCTAGAACGAATTAACTCGGGGTTAGGAAAATGAACTTAAATCAGCTCGCACCGATATATTCGCTGTCTAAGAAGTGGACCGATGAAAAAGACCGATTAAAGGGAGAAGCAAATCTTTCATGCGAAAGATTTGCTTCTCCCCTTTAACTATGTCATTCAAAGTGGTTATTTAGGGAGATGATTGACATTCAATCTCTCTGACTGATTACCATTTAAAAGAAGTGTAACAATGACGAAGAACCTAGAAAAGGAAAGAGAAGATGTTTGAGTCCCACGTTATATCACTGGGATGGACTTAAACATCATCTTATAGAAGATGTTCAAGTCCCTCCTAGTGGTATGATGCCCCGGTCATGTCTTGGGTTATGGGACAGATAATAAAGAAATTTAAGCGCCTGTCAGCAGAAAAGTACTAGTGGGATACCAATTACGAAGGAAAATCACCAAGTAGTAGTGGGATAAATATCACTATAGACTAGTGGGATACCTACCAACAGTGACAGGTTTATGCTCAGTGTTGATCAGGTGAGAAGGGAAGAGAAATTGTTGTGCGGCAGCTTTCGTAAAACCCAAACGCTATGTGAATATTTCTGTTTGGGAAACGTGGAGAGTTTGGGCAACATTTAGTTCAGATTCACCAGCCGCTTAAAGGGTTAATCATTTAATCATGGTATTCTCGTTTCCTAATTTCAAGATAGTTTCTGAGTGAAAAAAAGGAATTTTTGCACTGTGCTGAGAAATTTGTGATTTATCTATCGAATGATTACGCCTAGGTTGTTAGTAAAATGGTAATTTGAGCATCATTTAAGCACCAATATTTTGTTAATTTACCTCTTCCTTTATTTTCGAATTTGTTCTTCAGCTGCTCTGCTTTTTCTTTAACAGATGCAATTTCGCTCATGAGATTGTTGATAATGACTAGTGTCGGCTGGTCCTCGTTCAGCAATCATTTTACAAATTAAGATTTCAATTCTGCAATGCTTTCAAATAAAACTGAAGTTCTCAAGTAATTTTTAGGGATCACCGTGAACAACTCAATGGGCTACATGCAGTCGCCCTAGTTGCAGGGAAGGGAGAGAACCAGTGCCGAAAGATAAACACAACATCCATTCCTCACCGGAATTCAAACCCGAAACTCATCTCGGATGAATGGACAGAAGCCAGCGCTTAAACCACTGTACCACCGGGGAGGTTCTCCAGTATTTTGCACTGATATGTGATCATGGAAATAAATTCAAAAGGTTTTTGTTCCATTTTTTCCATGAAAAATTCATTTCTCTGCACGTTCGGTGCTTGCTAATGAAAAATAGGACAGGATTTCTAGCACAGAAACATAACCATATCTTAGAGATATAACAGAAGTGAAATCTAGTGATCATCGAGTTGTATATAAATTCTTTAAGAGTAGCCTTCCAGTCTGTACAGTCTTTACTTGACATTTAATTCTGCAAAAAAAGTGTAAATTCTTTAAATCAAATAAAACAAACTCAGTTCAGGAACATTTTCGCAAACGCTACTGAATATTAAATTTAAATTTGTGAGATGCGTAAGTCTGGCTAACTTTCACAATCCAATCCAATTCAGGTACGTGACTGTAGGCTGGACACCCTCCACCCCCTGTTCCAGCCAATACCGTTCCAAGAAATCCGGAAATGTCACGTGATTTGAAGAATTTTTTTGCCTTAAGTGGCACAATTTGTAGAGTAATTTTCCACTACAAGCTACTTTATTTTGTAGCGTGCTACTGCCTCAACTACATTTTTACATTTGTGGCGATACTACACGCTGCGCTGCTGTAAATGTAGTATGCTACATGTAGCGTGCTGCTTCCGATCACTGAGCTTCGGGTAATTGAAAGAAGCTTGGAGAGGTGTATTCCTGACGTTACCAAGAAGGATAGGAACAAGAACTCATGGATCAGGAAAGTCCATGGTATCATGAGCAAGGTTAAATCCGCAAATTGGCAATTGACTGGATATGTTGCTAGAAAAACTGACCACCGTTGGTTAAGTGAAATATTAGACTGGACTCCAAGGCACAGGAAAAGACCCAGAAGAGTATCATGTAGATAAAATTCGGAATAATGTCGGAGTAGCCTGGAGAAAACTGGCTCACGAGAGAAAGTTGTGAAAACTACCTCACTACAGAACGATAATGGTTGACAATGACGATGATGATATAGAAGAAGATACTTTCAATTCAGCATCTCAATTTGCAACTCGCTGGGATATTCATTGGAAAAGGATAAAAGTCAATTGATCGTCATTCTCACTTTTCAGTCTTCCCAATGCATAACGAGTTTTTTCAAATCGGATTAACATATGCAGAGACATGGCGCACACAGACGTACAGACATAGTGATAACATAATAAACCCTTTTTTTTTTTTCAAAAAACTTGATAAATATTTATTATGCCTATTATTATATTTCAGGATAACCCGGAATTGCAATATTTGCAAGTATAGTTTCAATTCCTTCCTTAATCAAGGAGCTTCCTTTTGCTTTTAACATGCTTCTGGATCATGGAATGGCTTTTACTGCTCTCCGAAAAAACAGGCTTACACCAAAATGGAGCCCATGGCTTAAAGCAAGGCTCTAAGAATAGAAATTAAATATTATTAATTCAGGGTCCTTTTATAATTAACCTTAGACATCATAATGTTGTACACGCATAAATGTGCTACGAACAAATTTGGTTCCATGCATTTTTCAGAAAAGAAGCAGCGCTAAATGAAGTTATGATACCGGAAATATTTAACGAGTGCTGTAAGAATAGCCAATTAAACATTTACTGACACAATGAAAACCTTGATAACGCAGGTAAGTTAAACTTCTCTCACCTTGGAATTTACTGCAGTATAGTTCTCTATATTTTTTCCCGTCAGGGTCTCCAACTAAGCTGAGAGCAATGGAAGGTGTTGGTGTAGTAAATACAATTTCTCCTGGTTCTCCAACGACTGACTGACCTAAAAAACATGAAAAGAAAAAAATATTCAATTTTTAATTTCAGCCACAGTTTATTGAAGTCTATGCGTGTTCACCGAATACACACGTACGCGCAGTCGCACACAGAGTGACAGACTCTGTTCGGCATAGAAAATGCCACACCAGGGAATATTTATCGGAGCATCACGTGAATTGGTGGGTATGTATCTACAGTTGGGTTATGTAAATGATTGCCGTTGACAAACAATCACGTGAGATGAGGGAAATAAAAGGGCAAAACGGCTCGGCGTAGCTAAGTTTGGTCGTCCTCATCTGGGCACGTGGACCTCGGCATCGGAATGATCTCGATGGCACAAGCACGTGTAATGAGTGAGAGTGCCTGAGAGACGTCTTCAGGAATCTTATTATCACACGGACACATTTATTCAGAGACCATCATAGGATTATGTGCAGATTGTTTGTCCCAGCGACGCATAGGGATGCAACAACTTCTGTCCGGATGTGGCGACACGGATTTCAGAAAATTAACGTTCACCCCCGTAGTGAAAATGGTGCACGTAGACAGATGTCCGAACACCTCGATATCCGCATTTGACACCAAACCGATTCAACCCCACAATCCACAGAAGACGACATTCTACGAGGTGTAAAGGCAGTTATGGACATCTCCATGATGATACGAATTGTGAATCGCAGATTGTCTGAGACAAGTTTGTGCGTTCGCCAGCCATTGAGAAGATTGACACTCACCATACCACATCGTTGCACAAGATTGCACTGACGCCGTACCAGGCATGCGTGGTGGGATGAATGGAACCATCTTACATTCAACGATGAGCCTCGCTTCTGTCTCAGCGCCGACGATCACCGATTAAGGATAGGGAGACGGCGTAGTCACCATAAAGATCTTGCAACCATCCGTGTGCGTTGTACAGTCCTCTGCCTGTGTCATGGTTTGGGACGTGTGCGTCATACAGCCCTCAGCCTGCATCATGGTTTGGGGCGTGTGCGTCATACAGCCCTCCGACTGTGTCATGGTTTGGGGCGTGGGCGTCATACAGCCCTCAGTCTGTGTCACGGTTTGGGGCGTGGGCGTCATACAGCCCTCAGCATGTGTAATGGTTTGGGGCGTGTTCGTCATACAGCCTTCAGTCTGTGTCATGGTTTGGGGCGGTGCGTCATACAGTCTTCAGTCTGTATCGTGGTTTGGGACGTGTGCGTCATACAGCCCTCAGCCTGTGTCACGTTTTGGGGCGTGTACGTCATACAGTCCTCAGTCTGTGTCATGTTTTGGGGCGTGTGCGTCATACAGTCCTCAGACTGTGTCATGGTTTGGGGCGTGTGCGTCGTACAGCCCTCAGACTGTGTCATGGTTTGGGGCGTGTGCGTCATACAGCCCTCAGCCTGTGTCACGGTTTGGGGCGCTATTAGTTTCATCAGCCGTTCACCACTCGTGTGCACAGTTGGTACAATGACAGCACGACGATACATCGGTGAGGTACTGCAGCCCGTTTTGTTGCCGTGTCTCCTTGGTATCTCTGATGCCCAGTTTCAACGACGTAACTCCCGTTCGCACACTACCAACATCAACAAACAATGCCGACAATGTGTGCAGGCTCTGACCAGCGCGATCCCCAGACGTCTTTCCAATTGAACACGTGTGTGGCTCTCGGCATTGGAAGGCGACTTAACGCCTCTTCATTGACTCCCATGCAATGTCGATAAATTCTGGACGGAAGTCAACGACGAGGTATGGTCAGCGATACCTCAGGACAGCATCCGGAGATTTTTCCACTCAATGTCACCCCCTTTTGTCGAATCCATAGCTCATATAGCGAACGTGCCATTTTTTGCCCTTGCTGGTTTCGAAGTCTTCCTTCTCCAGAACTGAATATTGTCCCAACTGAACTACGCCTGAACTACGCCGGAAAGGCTTACCGCTGCTTTTGACTCATGTGTCAACTCTGCGTACGTCACATATATCCCCTATATCCCCATCCCTCTTGAGATAGGAGGGGGTACAGAATCGTAGGTTTTGGGTCCGCCGACAAACAATGCTTGAAGGAGCTCACTGTAGTAGAAATAATTCTTATTAATTCCGGACGATGTGTGTAAGGAAAAACCGCTTTCTTATCACTCTCGTTCACATATGTTATTGACTTTTGACCTAACGTCAGGTTGCCAAAACAACATTCACCGAGAGAGAGAATATGTAGCGTTAAGATTATAAAATGCTTAAAGAGAATAACCCAAAATTTACGTTACAGTAAATTTTGGGTAAATTTTAATAACAGTAAATAACAGCAAATTTTTACAATAATTTTGTATCGTTGTGCTGTCATTGTACCAGAAAGGAAAGTTAAATTAGAGTATATGTTACAAACACAGAAATCAAATCTCAAATTGTAAATCGCGCGCTATGTCTCAAAACAGTGGATGAAGAAACCTTGTCGAAATTTTCTGGTATAAATATATAGCCTGGAGCTACTTATAATGCGTAATAACACACAGAGCCGTGGCATGAAACGTAAATAAACCCACCGGAAACTGTGACCGAAGCACACAAGTAGCATTTTAGAAGTCTAACGCGGTAAAGAGAAAAAGCAAATTTATAATTCTAAATCCCACAAGTGTGTCGGATTCAAAATAATAGTTGAAGAAACCTAGTCAAAATTTCCCATATAAATAGCGTGGCACTATATATAGTCCTTATAGTAACAGCCGCGGTTTGAAACGTAAATAAACCAGCCGGCAACTACTTCGAAAATGCATCCCCAAAATTTTGGCACAGCCTATTAATATTTCCGCTTCTGTTCTCCCGTTGATGCTCTCTAGCATAGGTTTGTAGTATTAGTTTGCCTCGATAAAGCTACCCGTATAGCACATATAAGTTTCAATGCCAACAAAAGGCGGATTTTTACAATAGCTTGTGTCACTGTTGGCGTGAAAATATGAGCAAACGTTTCCAAGCTTTCGCTTATAAACCAGATGGTAAAAGTAAAAATTAGAAGGTAAAAGTAATCATCTTTGAAAAAGCCATCTGGTTGGTGTTCGAAAGCTTGAAAACGTTTGTTTATATCTTTACGCCAATAAATCAGATTACTACCATAATTTTTATATATTATGTACAGTTGGTGTACAGTTTTTCCTCGTTATTAATTTGTTGGCGAGTTTTCCTACTTTATGTAAGACTGCAATTAGATGTTGCATTCCTGTAAAGTGTAATGAAGTATTGTTGTGCAAAAGTACAACAAAATACTCTTACGTTACAGTGAAATGAACTATTGTTGCGAGACCTGATGGCAAAGCATACCGCAAGGTCAAATTTCAACAATGATTAACAGCTATAAAGACTAATTAAACAAAAAATGATCTGCCAATTCGAATTTCAAAAAAAAAAAAAAAAAAAAAAAGCTTTCTGACGGCACTCCCCACCTTCTTCTACGTTCAGTAGTTTCTTCTGCGGGCGACTGAGAGACAGACAGACATACAGATATAACAATTTTATTTTTACAAATATGATGTTCAGAGAAAAATCTTTCAGTATGGTAAAGGTTTTACAGATAAAAATACTAAAATAGATAAGTTTCACACTCTTGAAGTGGAAAAAAACTTTCTTATTTTGTATTTTTTCAAGACACGTCATCGCAAATGTTGCTTAAGAATTTTGAGCAATTTGTTTAGTTTTGGTTTTTGAAATATAATACATGTGTTGTGGGGGTGGAAAGAGGCTAATTTAAATTAAAGTTGACTGATGAAAATTTAAGTTTAAATTTAAACAATTTCATCTAGAATATGACTATTAGAAACAGACAAGCAAAATTTTCAGACATATATATATATAAAAGTTTAATTTATTCCAACAACGGTGATAAAATTAAAAAAAAAGAAAAATAGTCGTCGCAGTACAAAATGATTTTTTTTTTATTACCGAGAAAAAAATAAAAGAATCAAATTTGTTACTCCAGAACGATTGCGGTTTGTGACGTGCAAAATAAATGAAAAAAGCCCACGTTCGATCCACCCACTAGTCTAGGATAGTGTGGACACATGCTTACATATATTAAGCACACAACACATTACAACACTCAAGACAGCACTTTTGAAAAGACCAGTTGGTCTGCATTCAATGTGATTAATTTCAATGAAGGGTTGTAATTCCTTTTTATTTTTTTTAGACAAGGAGAGCTATGGTTAGCAAGTACTTGGCATTACAATATAAAGACACCTTTTGTACAATTCTGACCTTTTTTTAATTAGATTCACAGCTTTGCTTTTAAAATCACTTAGGAAGGTGAGGGAATTTCACATTTTTGTTTTACAACCATCATTTCAATTCATTATAACCAAACACTTCTAAAACGCATTTCCAGAGGAGAACTGTCTGCTCTACTCATATATATATATATATATATATATATATATAAAAGTCGCTAGACTTGCTCTCATTCCTTCCGTTTCTGTGTCCTGCCCAAAAGGCGATCTCGCTGTAGGTGGCTGGGACCTAAACTCTACTACCTGTGGACGGAAGTCCTACAAGAAAATGACGCTGACACCCACAGAAGCAAGCTGAAGGTAGGCCTAAAACAAGTTCGAAGTGTAAATTTTGGGTTTAATTTACAGCTGCTCTGGTTATGAGACACTAATAGGTTAAGTAAAAAAAAAGGATTTAAATTTAAGGTAAGTAGTTACATTAAAGTTTATAATTACTTTTGGGCCACACAATAAATATAAAAAAATTGCTTTTTCTTTTTAAGAACTTTTTCTTCAATTTTTTTTTTTTGTTATCAATCTTCAAGATTTCTCTTTTTTTTTTTCAGCAGCAGTTCCTCATGGTTATAACATATACAAGCAATTTTTATTATGAAATGAGAGATCTTGGCCATGATTCCAAATACAAGGTTTACGTTAGATCACCAAAATTTTCATTCTGACAAACAAAAGAACTATCACTCTTGGGGAGTAACTTTAAGGACAAATGTATATTACAAAAAAATACATATATTATAAAAAAATAATTCTGACCGATTGCCCCCATGATAGGGTTTTTGTTGTTGTTTTGTTTTGATTTTCTTTTATTTCATTTTACAACTCATGTTTCACTTTCTTTGCTTCTTTTTTTAATGGGAAGGTGGTGGGAAAAAAGGTCTCGTAATGAGGAAATAGCTGATATCAGGAGGACCAAAACTGCTGACTAGAGGTGCGAAATGTTCTGTGGGACAAGGAGGATTTAAAACGTGCACCTTACCGCCTCGTGAGATCCCCTCTTGGCTCCGGGGAAAGAAAGGTTCCTTCACTGGAAAATCAATGTGGCAGGATGGTTGCGGAATAGTAGTGGTAATGGAGTGGTACCTGTAACATCGCACTTGTCTCCTAAATCCGGTTAGCTGGCAGGGACGGTAGGAGTCATCACATAGGCTCTGAGTCCTCGGCCTACGAGGTTAACCCTTTTGATGGAGAGGAGGTAGGAAGAGATTAATTTCTTCATGTTGCTGCACTCCGGTCGCCTAGTTGAACAGGGCCTCAGTCGAAGAAAAGTCGGCACCGTGTACACCCGTGCAGCACTGAAGTTTTCTGCAGGCACATTTGTGAATGTAAGCTCTGCCTCGGGTGCTTCGTTGCCTTAGGAAAATTTCTTTCCTTCCATCCTACGGGATGAGCAAGAGGATTCTAGAAGGGTAGACAATCATTTCTTTATCTTTTTGTGTGTCCAGAGTCAAGAGGCAGCAGATATGTTTTCTTCGTAAGAACCTTTCTGGCCGCCAGAAAAATCGAGAATGTCCGCCTAGAATTTTTAAATCACGCGCTTCGCAGGAGGATGAGAAAAAACGCCAGCGCCCTCTAAGACAACAACAACGCACTGCCAATGAGATCGCTCAAAGCCATCTGCTCATTCCCTTACCCCGTGTGGGAAAGCGAAACACACACACACACACAAAGAAATTATTTCCGTGTGAAGATAGTGCGGGCTGCCAAAGTCCTCATCTTACGGCATAACATGAAAAGGGCGTGGTTCCACTCTTGAATTATCACCTCATGCAAAAGGGTGACTGCACTCCAAACGTGAAATTTGATATCCCATCAGCTTCCTACAATTTTTTTCTCATGGGGGATGGAGTTGTTCGGCCGGAAGAGCTGACCGCATTGGTCAGCCAATAAATTTTGAGAGGGGAAAACTTCTGGCGTCCTCTGCTTTGCAGTAAATCTGCCACAATTTCGTGCACCCAGCAACTTTGAGAAAAACTAGAATATGTGTGAAAGTTCAACCACGGTACTGAAGCAAGTGAGCATGCTGAGTAATTTGCACGCCCTCCCATAAATAAAGAGGGGACAGGGAATCTTTCCGCCTCTTGACCACCCGGTGGTAGTTTTAAATCGTGAGAGAAGAGGGGGGGACGAAAGGAAGGTCTCAGAGCCATCATATACATTGCATCTTTACATTTATATACTCACAAATTCTGAAGGGGGCAGACAGTTCCGAACAACAAATAATTATTTCTTTTTTTTTCTTATAATTTACATATACTTTTCCTTATGATGGTGGTAAAAAAAATAAAGGTAGATGCTAGAGCAACATCTTTATTATTATATATATGTATATTTTTTTTCTCCAGAAAAATAAAAGGGAAGAGAAAAAATTATAAAGAAGTGAAGTTACACAGATACACTCAAAGTAAAATGTCCCCACGCCGATCTACTGACAACATGGAGGAAAGGGAAAAAAACTAAAGTTACCCAAAGGAAACACACGGAACAACACTCACGGGAAGATAAAGATTAATTTTGAA
The DNA here is from genome assembly GCA_039090855.1 of Macrothele yani. Lineage (NCBI taxonomy): Eukaryota > Metazoa > Arthropoda > Arachnida > Araneae > Macrothelidae > Macrothele > Macrothele yani. The sequence continues at coordinate 117,200,392 of CM076990.1, forward strand.
AGAGATATTTCCGAAAAACAAATTCTGACTTTTTCTCAACTTTTTCTAAGATGGCATGTATATATCCCCTCCTGATAGGGTCAAGAGAAATGAGAGGCAACTAAGAAAAAGAATGACCACACAATTATTCTCATTTTCTCTTATAGAAAATGCGTTGGACTGTTGTCAGTCCTGAATGAAAATCCACATAAATTGGCCAGATTTATGTGTTTACAGGACTGAGCAACAGGACACATGAAAACATAATACATCGAAATACTGAAAAATAATTCATGTTTTTGTGTCTTTGGCAGTAAACAAAAACCTTAAAATTCTTATTAGTGCCATCTTGGGTATATTTATCAATGATCAATATTTCCCGATCAAATTAAAAAGCACAACCTAGTTCTGTTGTGTGCTTTTTAAAATTTGATCAAAACATTGTAGAATTTGCTTTGCGCTGTTTCTCCTGTTGGAATTTGTTTTGAAATTGTTTAGCCAGTGCTTGTAAAATTATTAAAGTGCAGAAAATGAAACCGTCAGTTATATTGGCAGTAGGATACTGACCTGAATCATTGAAGCATTCAATTTTGCATCCTGAAGAAGGAGCGGATATCTCTCCCTTATGGATTGGTAGTGTGCAATCAAACAGCATTGTAGCGCCCATAAGTTCTGTTGATCCTAAGATAAAGAAAAGATCGTATGGGAGAAGCAGATCCGATTTCATTTTTGTTCACAATGGCATTAAATCAATAAATTAGGAAAGAGCGAAATTCAATTGGTAATTCAAAACAAACACTTGCACTAAAAATGTAATAGACTTAGACAAGTGAATAAAATTCACTATCACATAGGTAATGTTGCAGTACTTTGCGTAGATCACATTACCTTAACAAAATATGGCCAATTCAATCAGTGCCTAATGATAAGCGAAACATTACAGTTGCACTGGAATTATTACGTTGTTACGCTAAAAGCGAAGGTTATGTCCAGTTTTAACCTTAGCATGATGTCATGCCCGTTTACAGAACAGTCGCGAAATCATCGCCATGGCACAACGGCGAAGCAAATGTAGGAACCGGAGTTTCCAATCATCCGCAATTAAACAGTAACACTGGACATACCACTTCCTCTATGAAGTATTTAATTGTGAAATAAGATGATTACCTTCTAAATAAATATCCTTTCTAGCTGCCGAAACAGTTCTAGAAATCATTTCCTTTATGCTGTTAAAAATCACTGTCGTATGCTTCTGAACCTCTTTTGCGATATGGTAATGTGAGTCTCAAAGGACTTTCTTCAACCTTGGGAAAAGAAAATGTCGCATGGGCCAGATCTATCGAATAGCAATGGTGTTCATGAACTGCATTTGATATTTTGGCCAGAAACTCCTTAAAAGAAAGATCCGTGTGTGTGTGTGTGAACGCACATTGTGCTACTAAAGACGCACTTGTCCGGAAACAACTTTGGCCTCCTCACTTGACGAATTCTTTGTCTTGAACGTTCCAAAACTTGTAGATAAAAGGTATGGTTCTTAAGGTCTGTTCTACTAGAACAAACTCTGAGTGTACTATCCCTTTGCAATCAGAACAAAACAAATCAACGTATCTTCATCTTTAATTCTAATTTGCGTGCCTTTTCGGGACCATGTGAATCCGGATCTTTTGGGAACAGGATCAAATATAAGGAAAACCTGCATAAAGGAAACTGAATCAACATCTCCAATGACTCGGTTCCGCCAGAACGGAAGTTATAGGTAAGTGACACAATACAGGACGTATACCTTATGACGGTATTTTATTCAGAATGTGTCACACAATTCCTGACTTCAGAAAGAGCTTCTGTAATATCAAGCGGCGCAACTTGAGTTTAGTAAATTTTCCCATAGCCATGTTATAAAACTGTACTGCTGGATTTGATCGAGCTTCGAGGAACTAGGGTAAAAAGACGAAATTACACATTACTTTGTCCATAACTTTGGTCCAAACAGGTGTTAAAGCAACTGCACTCAAATTTTTAGCAGCACTCCAGGTTTCAGTCACGTGGCAACATTAAAGATTAATAGCTGCGCTAATTTTGAACAATTGAAATCTTTCCTTTCAACGTTTTTGTTGCCCGTAACGGTTAAATCTGCGTGTTGGCACCAAAAGATATAACGACAAGTTAATAAAATCATGCAATGCCTTGATTATGATACGCTTTCCAACATACTAGAAATCATTACTCAAATTATTACTCAAGTTATGAGGGAAATGGCTGTGGAATAAATCTCACTCCTGTGCCCTGACCTTTGATCCCATTTCGATGATATTCAACAGAACTGGTACAGTATACCTCCGAAATAACATGATAAAGTTTTCTCGCAATCGAAGCAATTTTACGTAAGCTATGATGCATAAGGACTATGGAACAGATCCTGCTTCTGTGTCCTAACCTTTCAGCCATTTCGCCCAATTTTTAATAGGATTCGTCCCCAGGCAGGTCCTTACAACATACTAGCATTTCATCCGAATCGAAACATTTTTACGTAAGTTATGACGCATAATGGCGATGGAAGTGATTCCGCTCTTATGTCCTGACCTTTGACTCCCATTTCGCCAATTTTCAATAGGGTTTGTCCCCATGTGATCCCCTACCACATACTAAAATTTCATCGAAATCGAACCTTTTAGTTAACACGTTAGTTATGACGCATAAGAGCAGTGGAATGGATCCCGCTCCTATGTCCTCAACTTTGACCCCATTTCGTTCACTTTCAATAGGGTTCCTTCCCAGGTGTTCCCCTACCACATACTAAAATTTTATCGAAATCGAACGAATTTTACGCGAGTTATCGTGCGGACGAACATACGCACACAACGCGTGACGTAATGAGGCAGATGGGAATCGTGACCATCTGTTTGTAAGACTGTGACGTCATAAAAATTTAATAGGATCCGCACACAACGCATGACGTAAAGAGACAGATGGCGTGACCGCGCGCCTATTAACCCACTAAACGAATTTTCCTAAAGTCGAGATCAAGCTAAATCGATTTCTAGTACCAGAACACGGTAGGTTAACGACTTTCATCAAAATCCTTAGAGCCGTTTTCAAAATAAAATTTACATACATACAAGAATTGCTCCTTTAAGGTGAACGTCAAGTAATTTTGCGTCCTGTAGTTCGAATGGAAAAACTTCTGTATACATTTTCTTCCCAATGGATCTTATTCACCTCGCATTGCATCATGGGAAAGCCTTTCCGTGGCCGAGGACCAACAAGAGTTTGTTTACATGCGTTTTCCCATTGCTTAACATGGCGTTACGTTGCAAGAGTTCAGGAAAAACGCTATTTTCGTAAATTTATTAACGACATGTATAACTTTTGCTCATCGTATGGTTGTGCTAATAAATCCTGCAACCTAAATTGTGTAAACGAAAGAAAAACATTCTTTAATTTTCCGCTGAAAAAGACGAAATTATTAAGGGAATGGCTGTGTAAAATGAAACGCGGTGATTTCCATTCCGATGTGCACTCTCCAATATGTTCTGTCAACTTTAACGAAATAGCTTTTGGATATTATGACCCTACGAATCAAAGGCAGTTGAAACCTCGTAGTATTCCTTCGACTTTCAATTTCAAAAAAGAAAAAGAAATAAAAGGTAGGCGAAAATTAATGGGATATTTAGATCGGTAAATTACGAATTAAGTTCTACTTTCCTCAAAGAATAAAACAAACATATCTATAATTTCTCTTTTATTTAATGTTACACATCCATTTAATTTTTAAGCAGATTGCCTAGCGTACGAAACCTAGTTTGTTTCCTTATTACGTATTTGTCTGAGCTTTTAAATGTTTTTGTTTTACAAAACAAGGTACTAAATTTTATGTTTCAGATATTTCGCCAATGTCTGGCAATAAAAACATGAAAATTTAATATAGCGTGTACGAGAAATGCTACATTAAAAACTTCATTATGACTAACGGCGATGCTTTCCTGTGCCATGCGAGATAAACATCGAACAGAAAATGTTCTTTGTATATTTTTGCAACCTTGATTTGTTCTTCTAAGAAATTAATTTCTTCTTCTTCGCCCTGTAGCTCTATTAATTCCACGGCAGAATCCATGACCTCAGGATTGTAAAAATTAGGCAACAGTAAGAGATAATCAAATAGCGAAAACATTGAATCAGCAGCCATGTTGGTACGCATCTGACGTCACATGAATAAGGTCCATTAATGCGTTGCCAAGGATGAAATTTTGAACATCGATTAAAATTTCTTCATTTTATAACTTGCAATACTTAATATTTTCTAAAACATAACCATAATTATGCAATCCAACATTTGTTTGTCTGCTGACGTCATGAAAATACAGGTCGCGCCATCTTTTTTCTGGACAATTAATGCGTTCACAAGGATGAAAATTTGAACATCGATTAAAATAGCTTCATTTTATAACTTGGAATACCTAATATTTTCTAAAAACATAACCATAATTATGCAATCCAACATTTGTTGTCTACTGATGTCATCAAAGTATAGGTCGCGCCATCTTTTCTCTGGTTTCAACACCAACAAAGGAAAAGTTATTGATTTTTAATATAATTATGGTTATGTTTTAGAAAATATTAAGTTTTCCAAGTTAAATTATAAAGTTAATTTAATAGATGTTCAAATTTTCATCCTTAAGAACACATTAATTGTTAAGGAAATGTTTACAAAAGTTTTTCCATTGGAAGTATAGGAAGCAAAATTACTTGACGTCCACCTTAATAATATGGGATAAGGGCAATGGAATGGATCGCAATCCTATGTACTGACCTTTGACCCCATTTCGTCCATTTTCAATAGGGTTCGTCCCCAGGTGGTCCCCTACCATATACTGAAATTTCATCGAAATCGAACCATTTTTACGCACGTTATGACGCATAAGGGCAATGGAATGCATCCCGATCTTATGTCCTGACCTTTGACCCCACTTCACCCATTTTGAATAGGGTTCGTCCTCAGTCGGTTTCCTACCACATAGTAAACTTTTATTGAAATCGAACCATATTTACGCAAGTTATGACGCATAAGGGCAATGGAATGATTCCGCTCCTACGTCGTGACCTTTGACCCCATTTGTCCCATTTTCAATAGGGTTCGTCCCCAGGTGGTCCCCTACCACATACTAAAATTTCATCGAAATCGAACCATTTTTACGTCAGTTATCGTGCGGACAGACAAAGCTGGAGCATATACGCTTCTTCAACCTACGGTTGGAAAGCGTAAAAAACGGATGTCGAAAAGCTAAAATTGGTAGGAAATAACAACACTATACTAATGACCCGAGTTATTGGCGTAGGAAATAGGCACATAAGCGTTTCCAAGCAATAATAGTTTCTGACTTTCTTGAAAAAGCCATCTGGTTGACGTGCGAAAGCTTGGAAACCCTTACGTGTGTATTTCCTACGCCAATAAATAGGATCATTAGTATAGTGTTACTATTTCTCACATAATTGGTGTACTGTTCCTCGTTATCAATTTGCTAAAATTGGTTTCCACGGCCTGTTCGTTATGTTCCCAACGACTTTTCGAAACTCACAGAAATTTCCAAATCTTTCTGCATCATGGAAATGAATTCTATCGAGAAGAACTGTCCTCTTGAACAAAATTAAATCCTAATTTCATGGGTGAAATGCCATAACAAAAGGCTCTTGCTTTGGGCATAAGTAAACATGTGGCAAACTTTCTGTAGAGTCCATAAGCTTTTTTGCGCAAAGTATTATCCTATCTAATAAAATGCTCAACTGCTCCTAAAGTGAGCTCAATGTACAAGGTTTGTCCGGAAGGTAATGAGACCACTTTTCCTGGGCCAATCAGAAGGGCCGGAGGGCGGAGTACCCTGGCGTGACGGGTGGCGGGGTATGTTAGGTAAACGATCGATGTTTCGTCAGTTGACTTTCAGCTTTTACAGAGTGAGAATCGCTTGCGAAGTGGACAGCTGTGTGAGTATCGCGTAACGGTCAAAATGCAGAAGAGTGTCGAACAGCGATACGCGGTAAAGTTTTGTGTTAAATTTGAAAAATCAGGGACCGAGACGCTTGCTATGATACATAAAGCCTACGGGAAGGATGCTTTATCAAAAGCACAAGTGTTTCGGTGGCACAAAGCGTTCACAGAGGGAACAGAGATTGTCGAGGATGAGCCACCCCCAGGGAGCCCTTCAACGTCTCACACTTCGGACAATGTGGAAAAGGTGAAAGCGGTTTTGTACTCTGACCGACGTCTGAGTGTTAAATTGGTAGCAGAGCACGTGGGACTCGCAAATCCATTGTGCATGAAATCATCACGCAAGAATTGCAGATGCGGAAAGTTTGCGCCAAATTGGTTCCTAAGGTTTTGACCGATGAACAGAGGAACAACCGTGTGTCGATTTCTCGTGAGCTTGTGGACCGTGCGAGGAGTGAACCTGGTTTTTTGGAGAAAGTGATAACAGGTGATGAAACGTGGGTCTTTGAGTACGATCCGGAGACAAAAAGACACAGCTCAGAGTGGCACACTCTCGAGTCTCCTCGACTAAAGAAGGCTCGAATGTGCAAATCGAAGATGAAATCGATGCTCGTTGTCTTCTTTGATTGTAAAGGTGTTGTCCATAAGTAGTTCGTACCACCCGGACAAACGGTCAACGCTGCATTTTACGTAGAAGTGCTTCAACGGCTGAAAAACAGAGTTGCGCGCGTCCTCCCGGAGCTCACCAACACTTAGGTTCTTCACCACGATAATGCGCCGAGCCATGCGTCGCTGAGAGTGAGAGAGTTTCTGGCGAAACATAACGTGGCAACGCTGCCCCAAACTCCCTACATCCCGGACTTGGCCCCGGCTGACTTCTTTTTGTTTCCCCGACTCAAATCCAGCCTGAAAAGACACCAATTTTGGACTGTTGCAAACGTGCAAACTGCCGCGACGAGTGCTTTGAAAGCGATCCCTGTTCCCGAACTTCCAGGCAAGCTACGCGGCGTGGCAGAACCGCTGGCAGCGGTGTATTGTTGTTCAAGGATGTTATTTGGAGGAATTTTAATGTTATGTAAGTATAACTTTAATTAAACGTCTGTTAATGAGTCTCATTACTTTCCGGACAGACCTTGTAATACAGACATTAGTGAATCAGAAATATTTGCGTGTTATACTGAAAAATAAAACGATTTTTTTTTCGGTAAGTGGAACAATGACTGGCCTGTTCATATGTGAATTTAAATTATAAACATTAAGATTTTTTATTTTTGCAAAACGAAGTAGTACTTGCTATTGCTTTAGGTAAAAAGTACCAATAAATCATTTCATAATTATCAAAAAGCATTTGTTTGGATTTCCGCACTGTGATATTGATCGACATTATTTAATAACAAATAAAACTGATACAAGTTTTTATTCCGCCTTGATGGCCCAGTGTCCAACCGCTGGCTTCTGACGATTCGTCTGAGTGGACCCACGCTATTAAAAATTGTGTTGTCTGTTGCACCAAAAAGTGGTATTACACCAGCTATACCACTTTCTGAGAAAATATACACCATTGAGTAGAGCAAATAAAACCTGCAACACGATTCACGATATGATATGCCCCAGCGTTCATTTGCGTAGTCAATTGCTGCACTGTTACGCGTCGATTGCCCTTTGCTCTTTACTTTTGGGGTCGATGGATTTTGGGGCTCCACAGCTATGACGTCGGGAGGTACTCGGTGTGCCAGCGGTCCATTCTTGGTACACCCTTACTACAGGACAATGCGCCCTGTCATGTCGCTAAGGTGGTTCGTGACTGGTTCCAGGAACAAGACAGCGATGTTTCTGTTCTTCTTTGGCCGGTGGAATCGCCCGACCTCAATCCCATTGAGCACTTGTGGGACTATTTGGATCGACTAGTTTGACGTGCCGACCCACAACCACGGAGGTCCCGGAGATCACGTGGTTCTGGTCGGCATGTCGAACTACCCATTCGGACTCTGCTGTAGTCCGAATGGGCACATATGCCTCGAGCAACCTTCCAGGACCTCATTGCGTCCATGCCATGCTATGCCGTCTCGCCGCTGTCATCCGGGCCAAGGGCGGTTATTCCCATTATTAGGTAGGTGATCATATTTATTCTGATACGACGGTGTAATGTGTTTCAACCTTGCACCATAATGTGGTGCGAAGTTGCACCATGTTGTTGGTTTTCCTTGCAGCATTTTTGGTGCAACCTACCATAAAATTTTTAACAGTGCAGTTTCTAGTCCCAGATAAGACATGGTAATGTGCCTATCTTACGGCACTGGCTCTCTCCCTTCTCTGGAACGAGTAGCACGAAAGTAGGGACGGATGACCTCTTATAGCCCACAGAATTGCTCACGGTGGTCATTTAACCCCGAATTAAAAAGGTTTTAGTGAAAATCTTAATTATAGTTCATAAGATAAGTGCACTGTATTAAGAATAATGATCTGAACGATGAGCAAAGAAATTCAAATGCGAACCACATTCGACTAGAATCCATTGTTTTCCGTTCAAATCTTTGGAATGTCTGCCTTTTTTTCAGAGAAGCTCTCTGACCACCGTCGAAGTACATCATCTGATGTATTCATAACACAACTACTTGGTAAAATTCCCAAGAAACACATATTTGTGTGACACGTACGAACTCTGAGCGGTTTTTTATTCTTGATTTTATGCACTTCCATACGCCGCATTTCAATTTTTAATGAGATATTCATAATGTACGTGAAGCAATTCGATGGTGTCGGGTACTGCATCCATCGTACCGGCATTTATCGATCGTGCTGGGTATTCGTTCTCTGAAGGAGTACCCGGCACGATCGATCATAATAACATTCTCTCCAAACACTTATAGCAGAAATTGTAGGCAATGGGATATGAAGTATTCGAACTTACCATAACAAGAACCAAATTTAACGTCCGGTTTTATCTTCTTATAGACAAATTCATAATTTTGAGGCTTCACTACACTGGCTCCACTAAGAACGACTTCCAATGAATTTAAATGGTTTTTCGGAGCTGTATAGATAAAAAAACGCCAATTAAGTATTTAAATGGCAGTATCAAACTTGATAAAAAAACGGTAATTAAATCACAATATAAAATAACACACCGTCTAAGCACGATTTATTATAAAAAGCGAAAACTATTTACAGATTAAAACCATTAGCACTTTCGCAGTGCCGTTCACTCCATCATCAGATGTTCCAGACAGCTATTACGGATAGCTGTATATATACACAGGCCATGTGTGACATCACAAAGCCAGCTACTTGTTATTCGTATACCACAAAACGATATAATATACACAGTAGTTGCCACAGATTAAGTTAGATTCTTGCGAATTATATTAAAGTTCAATGGCTTCACAATCGGTGTCCAACTTTCAGGGAGGTCCACTGGGTAATAATCATTACAACATTTTTTGTCCAACGCTTTAACAAATACACTCTCGGCTATCAGTAAAGTACTGACAGAAGGGGTGTCAAGAGTATACTAGCATTGCACCAATCCGGAAAATAAGTCCCATTATTAACATTTCTTGCAAGCTGATGACGTGCATTTCGCACTGAACGACACTGCGTTATCACGTGAGCAGAAGATAGAAGTGGATAAGCGCGCTGTTCGAGTGCTCCTGCACCAGTTTTGGGAAAAGGGGTTAGACGCTGCAGCAGTGGCTGCGGAAGGAATTTGTGAAGTTTCTTTCGTTGCTACTGCTGAATTTCCGGAACCATTTTTGTGCAATGCACTGCACGAAAATAATTCCGGAAATTCAACGCTGGGAGCACAAGTCTCGAAGGCAAGCCGAGGTCAAGACGTCCAACAACCGCCATAACTGACCCCCTGGTCGAGCTGACACAGCGAACGTCGGTACTAGTGTATGACAATTGGCGGCTGAGATTGTATCTTCCCAATCCACCATAGCGTCACCGGCTCCGTCTTGGATTTTCTTTCACTTATCATCAAATGTTTCCCCATGAACTGGACACCCAGAAGGAGAAACAACCATCCCACTAAAATATCCGGACTGCTACAGGCGATACTACATCGGAATGACCAAACGTTCGTTTGGAATTAGAATCAGCGAACATAAAAGGGATACAAGAGACGGGAAAATAACCACTGCCCTATCAAGAGAAGTCAAGTTCAAGTCCGCCGATCCTATATGGAGTGATGTAAAGAAATTAGCTTCATACTTCACACCCAAATCTACCGCCATTCGCGAAACCTTGTAAATCTTGACCAGTTGTGAGACTTGCAACGATAGGGTCTCTCTGGAATTGCTACATATTTGGAATCAATTCTTCAAATAATGCTGAGTTTTCTAACATAGTACCGCGTGCCCAACCAACGTGACCTCGTTTCTTCGAAATATCACGTTTGCTCCTAATCATTTATTGTCTAGTCAAGTCACCGCGTTCAAAGTGTTGAAACGTTCTATTATCCAGTTTGCAGTTAGCTGTCTACCTTCCTCGAGAAAGCCATCTGGTTGATGTGCGAAAGCTTGGAAATTTTGATATTTATTCTACGTCAAGAAATTTTCGGATTTTTAGTATATAGTTATACGAGTACTATTTTGAGATTGTATCATTGTTGGTCATGACGAATCCCGGTAAACTACCCCACCGGTAAATCCCCCACCGGCAAATTCCCCCACTCAGTCAATTCCTCCACATCGGAAAACTCCCCACCAGATAAATTCCCTCACCTTTTTCAGTCAGGGACCGTGCACAAATGAATTTTACTCAAAATACGACTCAAAAAGGTGAGGGAATTTACCGGTGGGGGAATTTTCCGATGGGGGAGTTTTCCGATTTTGGGGAGTTTTCCGACATTTGGAAATAACTCTCTGTGGATGTTTTTATAAAATCCCAGGCTGAATTTTATTTGTAAAGATATTAATATTCATCAAAAGAATATTTCTGTTTCCTAGTTCATTTGCTGATGAGAAATAACAATTGCGTTTTAAAATATACTTCGAATCTTGTAGTTTATCTTTTTGCCCGGTTTTTTAAATTTTCCTCCGTTGGAAGAGACATGTTCTTTCCACATGTACTCTAATTGCATGAGGTCGAATGTTTTCATGCCAAGTTATTAATAATTCTCTTTTGATTACCTAGGCACTAAACACTTATTACTATGCATCATGCGTAGAAATATTAATATTAATTACTATGTCTCATGCGTAGGAATATTTATCACTAAATATTAATTACTATGCCTCAGTTTTTATTCTAATGATGTAATATTCCCAACGTTCATATATCAAATCGCGCTTTTATTTGGGCACTAAATATTATTCCACAGGTCCTAGGCCAAAGCCTTTTTAACAGTTTTTATTCAAGCGATGCCATGTTCATAACGTTTACGTATTAAATCAAGGCAATAATATTGCTATTTTACTTAGGCACTAAATATTAATTGTTCATCGGCCCTAGGACTAGGCCTTTTTAACAATTTTCATTCTACCGATGTCATATTCGTAACGTTTACATATTAAATCAAGGTTATAACATTGCTCATTTTATTAAGCACTAAATATTAATTCATAGGCGCTAGGCCTAGGCCTTTTTCGAAGTTTTTATTCTGCCGATGTCATATTCACAAAGTTTACGTACCAAGTCAGGTTAAAAGTATTGTGCTTTCACTTAGGCACTAAATATCAATTCAGAGGCCATAGGCCTAGACCTTTTTAATATTTTTTATTCTACGAATGCCGTATTTATAACGTTTACATATCAATTCATCGGCCCTAGGACTAAGTTTATAAATATTCCGCTTTTACTTAAGTACTAAATGTTGTTTCACTGGCCCTTGGCTTAGGCCTTTTAAAATTTTTATTCTAACGATGTCATATTCATAACATTTTTGTATTAACTGAAGTTAATCATATTGCACTTTTACTTAGGTACTAGTTATTAATTCATTGGCCATAGGCCTAGTAATTAATATTGAATGCCTAAGTAAAGGCGCAATGCTATTAACTTGATTTTTTTGTAAACTTTGCGAGTATCACATAGGCAAAGAAAAAAGTGTTAAAACAGCTTAGGCCTACGGCCTATTAATTAATGTATGGTGCATAAGTAGAAGCGCAATATTATTAACCTGACGTGGTATGTAAACTTTATGAATATGGCAACGATAGAACTGGCAAAAGGGGCTAGGCCTAGGGCCTGTGAATTAATATTCAGTCAGTGCCTAAGTAAAAGCGCAATACTCTTAACCTAACATGGGATGTAAACTTTATGAATATGACATCGGTAGAATAAAAACTGCTTAAAAGGCCTAGGCCTAGGCCTAGGGCCTATGAATTAATATTTAGTGCCTAAGTAAAAGCGCAATGTTATTGACTTGATTTGATACGTAAACGTTATGAATATGAAGTCGGTGGATTAAAAGCTGTTAAAAAGGCCGAGGTGTAGGGCCTATGAATTAATTCAGTAAAAGAAAAATATTACAAATTTGACATGTTATGTAAATATTTAGTGCCTAAGTAAAAGTGCAGCATTATTAAAAAATCCCACCTTATTGTCCTTTCCTGAAAACAGCAATTTTCGCTTGGCTTACATAAAACATTTTCTCGAAATTTGTTCGGAGTTTCCAATTCAATTCTCAATATAGGCCAAGAAACGGCATTCTTTATACCCCCGCCCCCTCGAACTTCTGTGGCCAGTTGCCCTAAGTATGAACCGACATGAAAATTCAGACAAACAAAAGAGCTCCTTCCCATCGTTAGGCACCTTGGGAAACTGCCACACATAATTCAGAAACTTGGAAAACTGCCACACCAGAAAACTGCCACACATTCAAAGTGTTCCTCGGAGGAATAGCAATTTGTGCCCGGGCCCCTTAATGAAAAGCGCGTGGCAGTTTTCCTGTGTGGCGGTTTTCCGATGTGTGGCAGTTTTCTAAGTTGCTGAAAGATGTGTGGCAGTTTTCCTGTGTGACAGTCTTCCTGTGTGGCGGTCTTCCGCCAACCGTTGTGGTTCTATTTAATATGTAATCGATTTGTAACTTTTGGTCTGTCATCGTGCGAACTACACCAGAAATTCCAGTTCAGTTAAAAAAGGCATTCAGGCAATTTCTCGGAAGGCACCCACCTTCTTCAGTTAGCTGGGCTACCCAAGAGCAGAAAGACATCACCCCCTCTCCAACCCTCCTGTTCCCCCCATCACTGGGGGACACTTGCTTAGGAAACGCTCGCAAGTGAAAACATTCGACCTCGTGCAATTAGAGTACATGTGGGAGGAGCATGTCTTTTCCAACGGAGGAAAATTTTTAAAAACCGGACAAAAAGATAAACTACAAGATTCGAAGTATATTTTAAAATGCAATTGTTATTTCTCATCATCAAATAAACTAGGAAACAGAAATATTCTTTCGATGAATATTAATATCTTTAGAAATAAAATTCAGCCTGGGAATTTTATAAAAACATCCGCAGAGAGTTATTTCCAAATGTCGGAAAACTCCCCAACCGGAAAATAAGGTGGGGGATTTTACCGGTCGGAAAACTCCCCAACCGGAAAATAAGGTGGGGGAATTTACCGGTCGGAAAACTCCCCATCGGAAAATTCCCGCACCAGTAAATTCCCCCACCTTTTTGAGTCGTATTTTAAGTAAAATTCATTTGTGCACGGTCCCTGACTGAAAAAGGTGGGAGAATTTACCGGTCGGAAAACTCCCCATCGGAGAATTCCCCCACCGGTAAATTCCCCCACCTTTTTGAGTCGTATTTTGAGTAAAATTCATTTGAGCACAGTCCCTGATGGAAAAAGTTGGGGGAATTTACCGGTGGGGAAGTTTTCCGAGTTGGGGGAATTGACTGAACGTGGGGGAATTTTCCGGTGGGGTAGTTTACCACTTACCGGTCATGACATCTGATCTCTCGTTCATCCCACACGAAAGGAACCATTTTCAATCATTTAGGGAACACGTCCAATGCTCCCAAGGTCACTACAGACGATTCGTCTTTTTCACTGCAGGCAGCTAATGCGTACTGACAGTTCTGCTGTTGCAATGTAGAAAGTAAAATGTATCATTCATCGTTGCCTGTGACACCGTTTGGTGTTGCCCTTGATTCATATTCCCTGTAATTTGACTCACTTTTGGGCACCCATTGATTGTGGTGTCGTTTGGTATTGTCCATTGCCCTTGAAATTTGACTCACTGCTGTTCGTCAGTCGGCTGTGATGCAGTTTGGTATTGTTCCTCATTCATATCCCCTGCAATTCGACTCAATTTTGCGCGTCCGTTGGCTGTGATGTCTTTGGCATTGTCCCTAGTACATATTCCTTGTAATTCGACTCACTGCGCGCCGTTGGCTATGATGCCGTTTGGCATTATTCCTCATTCGTATCCCTGCAATGCAATTTGACTCACTCTTAGGCATCCGTTGGCTTTGATATCAATTTTGGCATTGTCCCTGATTCGTATTCCCTGTAATTTGACTCACTGTTACGTGTCTCTCGGCTGTGTTGACGTTTGGCATTGTCCCTGGGCGCACTGCTGCGCCTCCGTTGGCTGTTGTGCTTCTATTCGCATCGTCCTTGATTCATATTCTCTATAATTTGACTAACTGTCGCGCATCCGTTGGTTTGTAGAAATCTGCTGTTCTTCGCTCCCTTTTGACACTGACTAACCATTTTCGGCCACAGGGCAGGAAGCCACAGCAGATTTTTTGCTACGTCAGCCACTCTGTGTATACTATTACACTTTGCTCTTCCATTTTCCACAAGCGCAGCAGTTTTGATGATACTGGCACCACTCCTCTGATTACCGACTGTCATCACACGGTATGATTTCCTTAGATCACGTCGTTGTCCCCCATTAGACCTTGAAAAATGTATTTTATTGGAAGTGTTTTCGTGCACTTGATTGTGTAGGCGCAGTAACCAGACGAAAACTGATGGGGAATCAATCAATTTGCATAAAATGTTCCACTGGTTCTACCTAATATATTGACCATTCGGTGTATTTCGAGAGTACTAAAACTTCCTCTTCCTCAGGAACATATAACGCTTTAATAATAATCTTATTCATTATCAAGATGGTTTGATGTCTCACATAATGCATCATATTGTAGCGCAAATTTTTGAAGACTAGAATGCAACACTTTTTAAGAAAATTTGTATAAAACGAATCAACATTGCAGAATTAACATTTTTCGCGAATTTACATTACAAGTAATAGGAAGATCCTCCATCTGAAGATGAGGCTGATGCAGCCTTGAATGGTCTAATGGTTTTTTAACTTATGTGTATGTGTTTTTATCTTATTAAAGTTTTTAACTCATCACTGGGTTTTTTGTGTCATCGTGCAACTACGGCTAAAGTCTGCATTCATCTACATTACAGGTATAGGATAGATTTTTCCCTTGTGGTTCCCCTTAGGGTAAATATTGTGTACTCATTACACTGGCCGCTATGATAGTATTGTTACGACCTTTGGGCCTTAGATGTCAGGATGCCCAGTTATTTCCGGAATGCGATTCGCTCACTGGATCCGCAAATATGCCTCGTTAGCCAATTAGCCGACACAGTACACCAATAAACCAATGGAGGCACAGTATAACAATTAAAACATGGATTTAATAGATACAGGCATTCGGTGTTTCAGAAAATATGTCCTAACGAAAAGTCTGTTCGTTCACAATGGGCCGCAAAGAAAATACTGATTAAAGTACTTACATATGTCCTCGAGTATCCAAAGTATTGATGACACCAAGAAATACAAACACTCACTCACATTCACTAATATGTTGGCACTACGGGTAGCTTTCTTTTTTTCCTCTTTGGAGGAGGCGGCGTTACTTACGGATTCTATGCACGCATTCAAACGCACAGACTTCTTTCCTCCGTGGAACAAGAAAGGTGGCGATTCTCTCTCTCTCTGCAGGGGCTGCTTCGTTCCTGGGGCCAGGCGGTTCTCCTCTCTACATGAGCGAGGCAATTTCGTGATTATTTTATCTCTCTTTGCATTTCAATTGAAATGGCTCCTTACGGCAGGTATCGGTGGTCCGGCAAGGTAATGAAAGTTTTCAGACAAAGTTCATGCTGGTTATACATCAGCTTATGTTTTTTTAGCTGGCTTCCCTTCTTATGCTCAGAACAGCAAAAGCAGCAGCAGACGGCAACAAAATCGAGCGCGAGGAAAATCAAGGCCCAGTTCTCTCGGCTATCAAACGGATTCTGCTACTCAACAACAATCTCCCGTCTCCAAAAGCTGGTAAGCAGTGAATTCTACCACTTGAAACCGCGACATATTTATTTGTAAACCGCTCTTCAAGTCCAAGAGCTTTCCCATTGTTTCGCGCGCGGCGCAGACAAAAGCTTCAAACGCGCCTGCCGTCTAAATAACTTTTGAGCTATGGGAGAAAGCTCTTAAACTCTGACCTGCCCCATTTCCGTTTATGGGCTCTTTGTTCTCGTGGCAAACACCTACAACTCGCCACTTGAATTCAAAGTGCTAGAAGATCTTTTCTTCTAGCACTTTGCAAGTGTTTAAATTATAACTCTCGGTTAATTAAAACCCGCCCCTCGCAAGTGTTTAAATTATAACTCTCGGTTAATTAAAACCCCCAATCAAGTTTCAATTACCGTTAATTAGCCACGCCTCTCGCCAATTAATTATTCGAGGGGGGGGGGATCGTCACAGTATGATATGTGACTAGAAATATAACATGAACCTAATGATAATCGGATTATCGCCCCTGTGGTCCAGTAGTCTGAAGGCACTAACCTGACCCTTCTCTGGAACCACTGACTAAATTAGTCACGCGCTACTGCTTACAGGCCTCAGAGTTGCTCACGGTGGTCATTAAACCCCAAACAAACAAAAAATCAAGACAAAATTTTAGTTCTCTCAAAAATGCCGCGCTTTTAATAGGCTTACGTAATTTTGTATCGTACAAATAAGTAATCATCGAAAAACAAAACAAGGCTTTGAGGCAATTTTTAGCAATTATGAGACTGATTTTTTTACGACAATGAAATAACATTTTTATTGTAACGAATTAACGTTTGGTAGGTTGCTTTTGTTGTAGAAATCTCTATGGCTTCTCCTTCATTAGAACTCCTAAACATTTAATTCACTTTTTTGCGCTACTTCGGACTATGACACCTAAGAGTATACAGAAATCACATATTAACAGCGATCTTTCTGCTGTGATGTATATGATACACTACTGTTTCTGAAAATTGCAACACCGTGAAGGACTGTTTATATTAACTTGAAACTTGAAGGCTATGTACAACAGGTTGAGACATATAAATAATTAAAATGTCAGTGGAAATGCGAATGCGGTTTCGCAGTAGCGCCCTCTGAACTGTCTGGTCTTGGGTATAAAGAACGGGCTCAAGCGAGATGTTGCAATCAATGACGAGCCGACATTGAGTCAAAAGGATGTTTCTCGTGTTTCACTATGCCCCTCCGCCGAAAAAGGTCGCATTATGAACACCTGGTGGATTTTGAGCGCGGAAGGATTGCTGGGATGAGAGAAGCTGGATTTTCCTACCGCGAAATTGCCACTCAAACGCCAGCACAGTGATACGAACGTGGCGACAGTGGACAGATGAGGCTCGGACGCACAGCAATCCGGGGAATGGACCGCAAAATCGCACGACTTCACGGGATGGCAGACACATCCACCACATGTCAGTGACTAATTGCGCAGTGACATCCACGGTGTTACCGCAGCAGTGGAGCACTGCCACAGGTCAGGCCTTGTCCTCCAGCACAGCTCAAAATCGTCTGCTTAACAGAGGACTGACTGCTAGTAGCTTACTGCTGCGCATTCACAGACGCTTCAGGTTGCAATGAGGTCTCGAACAGAGATACTAGCGAGCTGATTGGCAACAGGTCATGTTTTCTGAGGAGTGACGATTCAACTTTTTGCATCATGATGGTAGTATACGTGTTTGAAGACATCATAGTGAACGGCACCTTGCAGCTGGCGTTTTGCAGCGTCATACCGGCCCAACGCCAAGCGCCATGCTTTAGGGCGCCATTGGGCTCAACTACTGGTGATAGATACCCTTTTTTCAGAGTTGTCCTGGCGCTATATTCCAGAAGAACGATGATCGGCTACATGTGACCCAGAATGTCCAAGTACTCCAATGTCCACGGCAGATATCGCTTCTTCCCTGGCCTGCGCGTTCGCTGGATATGTCCCCCATCGAACATGTCAGGGACATGGTAGCTAAGCGACTGGCCAGTCAAGCGAATCCGCCAGGCCAATCACCACAAATGAACTCTGGTCTTGCAGTCTCGAGGCTGCTTCTCTATGTAAGACCAGAGCTCTACAAGTGGAATCAAGCTTCTTCTGTAACATGAGGAATCTGTTATATAAATATCATTTGAATAGCGCGATTCTTTCTTGGTGCTGCAATTTTCACAAACAGCAGTGCATAAGATAGGATGGACGAAAATAGTAAAAGAAACTTTATTGATATAGGCAGAAATACGAGAATATGTGGATGCGTTCAAGAAGAGGGTCGACTTGGCATCAATACTTTCAAAACGTACAAAACATGTGTGCTGTTCTCATATCATTTGATTTTCTTTCAATGTTGCAAAATTCTCACATGTGGCGCTGTTCTGAGTTATAAATTCTTCCTTTAAGGTGGTTCCACCTAAATTTTCTGTCCTATGTTTTCAATGGTAAAACTTCTGTACATATTTTCTTCACAATTAATGTATTCCCAAGGATAAAAATTTGCACATCGATAAAACTAACTTTAAGTTATAACCTGGGATACTTAACACAGACATTTAACGTGGACCAGGAACATCAAGCAAAGATCTTCGCTATTATTCCACGTTTATAAATGAGTCACGGAAAAATTCTCATTGGCCGCCAGCGGGAGTCGAACCCAGGGTCTTCCAGTTACGCGCCGGATATGCTTCCGCTACATAACAGCGGCCTCGAATTCCTCCAGACTCACACACACTAACTGCCAAGCCAATTTGGCAGGTTGCTTCTTGGAGCCCCGCACAATGCTGGGGATTCACCAAAGATGGTAAGCAGCAACTGAAGAAATAATTAGAAGGCGAATATATAATTAATACAGACATTTAACGTGGACCAGGAACATCAAACAAAGATCTTCGCTCTTTCCACTTTTATAAGTGAGTCACGGAATGGTTATGTTTTAGCAAAATAAATATACTTAATATTTGCTAATCATCATTTTTCTCTGAGTAATGGTCAGACCTGTTAATAGATGGCGCGACCTGTACATTGATGACGTCAGTAGGAAAATAAATGTTAGATTGCTTAATTATGGTTGTGTTTTAGCAAGTATTAAGTATCCCATGCTATAACGTAAAGTTAGTTTTATCGATGTGCAAAGTTTCATCCTTGGAAATGCATTAATTGCGAAGAAAATATGTACAGAAGTTTTACCATTGGAAACATAGGACAGAAATTTTAGGTGGAACCACCTTAAACGAATGTTAGAATGTATTTGCTTATATTTCTATTTCTGCCTTCGTTTGTGTTCCTCTGTAAACTTTCCCGGTCCCTGTTGGCTTTTTCTTGTGACTCCTCAATGATTTTTCCCGGCTTTTTCGCTAGAAAAGCCACATCAATGGAGGAAAAAACGATTGACACAAATGACACTTGTTAGCAGTAGTGTGGAAGAGCCCTAGGAGCTGCGCTAAGGCACTTTTTGTGGTTAGGTGGAAAGGTAAGTAAGGCAAAGGACTTTTTTCAAATGATCATGTATGGCAAAATAGGGAATACTATTTTTAATATTCAAGAGGGCCTGCTGGTATCTTAAACAAATGTTTGTGTTGCAGGAATTAGGCTAAACAGTCGGAGCACGTCGTCGGACTTTTCAAGAACACAAAGGTTTTTAGTGTAAAGAAAACGGAAACTTCTTTTCATGACTGCAGTCTTCAAAAACCAAAAAGTTATAGGAAGTGGCTCCTCCTTATATTAAGCCTACACTGCGAAGAGGAAAATCAAAACAGAAAAATTAAACTAGCATGTAGGATGGGTAACAGGTGTTTTGTGGTTTTGAAAGGCATTTCTACAAAACTTGCCACAGATTCTAACAAAATAAATCCCGTGGCTCATTCTCTGATTCCTAATGAGTAACACAAAATGACGCTCCGGTGGTTGGTGGGCAGTGGCGCTGGCTTCTAGCAAAGTTTTCGAGCTGTGGACGTGTCCCGGATAAGACATTCTTTCTTTTTACGTAAAACTAGCCTGTTGTACCCGTCGTTGACGGGCTAATAAGAGTAAAAAGTAAAAGCTATATCGGGAATTAAATTAAGACTGGTAAATCAAGGTTTATACAACTTTGTAGTACAACTTCCCGGAATAGAATATTAGGATAAAAAAATGTATTTGAATTATTTAGTAGTTGTCACGTCCAATGTAAATAATTCAAAAAGTTTGAAAGCAGAAGGCTTATGCAATGAAATTGATTGAGATGAAAAGTACCTTTTTCTTGTAGAGCCTTGAGATAAACAATATTAACAGTCCTTCAATTCGGAGCAAAGATGTAAAGATTACCCCCATTTCCGACTCTGTAACGGAATTCTAAAAAAGAAACGCCTAAAATTTATGGTGAACTACTTTTCTGCACGCCTTAACGTTCGGTATGATCAGGTTGATGTCAAAGCGGAAAGACACACTCCGATCAGGAGGAAACGCGTAACATTAAATAACTAAAAATCAAGTTCAAATAAATAAAAAATCGCCTCAAGGTGCACCAGAAGTTGTCTACAGGTACCTTCATAACAAAATTCGTCGCTCTAGGTCGCCTAATTCTATGTGAAATCCGACCGACAGACGCTTTCTTTACATGCAAACGGATCACACCCAACGCGAAGACGCGAAGATAAGTAGTTCACGATAAATTTGAACCATTTCTTTTTTAGAATTTCGTTAAAACAACGTTCTATTTTATAGCTCGCAACGTCGTCACAGTATGATGACCTTCTGACGTATGACACTTTTGAATTAATAACGCAGATTGAAAAACAACGTTCTATTTTCTTTTTTTTTCTTCTCCGCCCTCAAGGTCATAATACAATCGACAAACGATGCTTACAAAAAAGGGCGTAATAAATGTATTTACAAATGAAAATAGTCGTAATAGAATTCTAAAAAAGAAACGCCTAAAATTTATGGTGAACTACTTTTCTGCACGCCTTAACGTTCGGTGTGATCAACTTGATGTCAACAAAGCGGAAAGACACACTCAGATCCGGTAGAAACGCGTAACATTAAATAACTAAAAATCAAATTCAAATTAAGAATAAATCGCTTCGAGGTGCACCAGAAGATGCCTACAGGTACCTTCATAACACATTTCGTCGCTCTAGGTCGCCTAATTCTATGTAAAATCCGACCGACAAACACACACAGTCTGTTTTATATATAGAGGGATTGCCCAAATTAAACAACTTTGATGAAAATTTATAAAAATAATTAGTAATAAACACTTAATAAAGATGATAAATGATAAAAACAAAATATTAGATTTTAAATTACTTTTGAAAATTTTGAGGGCCTTTTTACCAGGTACAAAATTCGTTCACCGCTAAGGCACTTTTTTCTTAGACTACATCACTGCTTATTGGCAGCGATGCAGCACCGTTGTCCCGTAGCATAGAAGGTAATATTTCTTATCGGCCGAGAAAACTTTGCTGGGTTTTTTTCATCCGTATCTTCAGCGGGAAAGCACCGTCACGTGTCTGGTGAATATAATTATGTCGTAACAATTCCATAATCACTAATTCAGGAACCCTTCTACGCCTCAATATTATTTACGGAGAAACACAATGATCTCGTTTAGCGAACTTTTCACATTTCTACATCTGCCAAACAGCTATTTTGACTTCCCCGCAACAGGTCAATAACTGCATCCAACGGAAAAAGTTTTTTTTTTTTTTAATTTCAGCTTTCTTTCTTTCTCCCGTCTAATTGCTATTTTGTGGGAAGGTGTATTCAAAAGAAAAATTCTTTTAAATTTCAGCTTTCTGTCTAGCTCCTAATTACACTTCTGTTCGCACTTAGCATTTCTGTTTACTTCGGTGAAACGGATATTGTAACAGGATTCGATAACGTAAAGTTCATTTCATGATGAATTCGTCCAGTTTGATTTATCTGAACATAGATATCGCTTCAAGGATAAAGGACAAGTAACCAAAGTAGGTGGCATTTCCTGTCAACTTTCCCTAATTGAAGGTAATGAATTTTTCTTTCTATGCACATACTAGAAAGGTTTACATGATAAGCAACTTTTTCGTAAGGACTTAAAAAAACTTTCAAACTTACTTGGTACATAATTCCTTTTTCCAGTTCGTCGAGGACACTTGGTGTAAGGAACAAGTTAGATATTTTGAATTCGTCCACCATATCCCATAGATACGTCGGACTGAGGAAGTAAGGAACGCCTTCAAATACGACAAGACCTACTCCCAACGCCAGGAGACTTGTGAACAGATTCCATGATGCCCATCCTACCTATTATAAAGAAAAACTCGTTTAGTACAATTATACTACTTTGTTTAAAACAATATTGCAATATTCAACTGTATCCATTGAGTGAGCAGTTCTGAAACTTATTTTCAGTTAGGCTTGCAGTAATACGTGAAAAATTTCACTGAAATTCTCTGTTGGAAGACTTTTAAACATAATTAATATATTCTTTCTTTGATAAATCACGTAAGGCTCCAGAGGACATCGAAATTTACATTACCCTGATATAATTTCTAATTTGAACCTTTTTTCAAGAATTGATCGAAAATTCTTCAAGCATCCTACTGTCAAGAATTGATCGGAAATTCTTCAAGCATCCTACTGTCAAGAATTGATCGGAAATTCTTCAAGCATCCTACTGTCAAGAATTGATCGGAAATTCTTCAAGCATCCTACTGTCAGGAAGTGATCAGAAATTCTTCAAGCATCCTACTGTCAAGAATTGATCAGAAATTCTTCAAGCATCCTACTGTCAAGAATTGATTGAAAATTCTACAAGCATCCTACTGTCAAGAATTGATCGGAAATTCTTCAAGCATCCTACTGTCAAGAATTGATCGGAAATTCTTCAAGCATCCTACTGTCAAGAATTGATCGGAAATTCTTCAAGCATCCTACTGTCAAGAATTGATAGTATATCACTGACCAAGGAAATAAGAAAATTTTCATGCCTAAGAAAAAAAAGTTGCTAGTTTAAGAATGCCAATAGTGTGTGTCTGTGGCATCTACGTCGAAAGAAATATTGAAAGTTTATTAATTTAATGAATGACCAATTTCAAATACGAAACATTTATTACAAACGTAAAAAAGCATTCAGATACAAACGTAAAAAGCATTTCGAAAGCAAAAACAGAACCTCTTTTTTACAGCATTTGCCAAAACAAAAGTGTTTCAATATGATATGACCACATGGCTTAGTAGCCAGTGTGAAAACACACGTTTGTCCGTGACGGTGATCGAACAGCGCCCCCTCACTCCGGAGTAAGTTGCTCTCCCAACTAAGCTACACGGACGGAATGTATCGCTGCAGATTTGTCGTCTTGACACGTGCTTTACCTCTGTAGTACATCACACCAGTATATACACCATTCTTAATTTATGCAAAAATTTTATCAAGATGGAATACATTAATCCTTGTAATACTTTCTGGTCTATTTCCGCCCATTTAGAAACTATTGCTGCCTTTAGTTCGGTAATATTCGTATACTGCTTTGCGTTTCCGCACAGCCCTTGCTAGAATACTCCACACATTTTGCATAGAATTAAGATCGGCGACACAGATGGGCATTCCTTCACATGCACGCCGTTGTTCAAAAACCACTCCCTTGTGCTGTTTGCTGTGTGAATCGGTGAGTTATCTTGTTGCAGAATCCATGTATATAGGTCCAGAAAGTTCATCAGCACACGGCAGCATATTGTCCTCAAGCAGCTCTTGGTAATCCACAGCCTTCATTCTATCTGATACAAAAGCTACGGGAGTTTTACCCCCAAATCCGAAGCCAGCCCAAACCACAACGGACTCACCACCTTGTTGTCTTTTGAAAACAATCTCAGGCACTTTACGAAGATAGTGCCAGCATTTGCTCCATCCATCCGGACCACCTAAATTGAACTTTTTCTCATCAGTAAAGATGACTATTTCAAATTTTTTTGTCAGGACATGTGATATCTTGCTCACTTCAGTCGATTTTCACGGTGCAGATCAGTCATTCGTGGTTGCGATTTCCGTCTCACACATGTTAAGTTCTGCAGCTACTGGAAAGCCTGGGAGAAGTCGATTTGGAAACTGATAACATTGGGTCCTTCAACAAGTGACCCAGAGATACATTTCCACTTTGTAGTTTCCTCATAACCATTCTCTTTTGCCTTTTTGATACTTTTTCTGGTCTCCCTGGAGACTTCTTCTGACCGTTCGCTTTGCGTAACCTCAGATAATTTAGGTTGATTTTTCAGATAGTATTTGTTCAATGCGACCGGCCTAAGTTTTTTGCTATTGATCTGGAGGATTCAAACCGCACTCGTTACAAGCCGTAATTGGTCCTTGCTCTAACTCATTCAACACCCTGGACCCATGCTGCCGACGTTCAACATGCGAGCTGCTAGTGGTACCACTTCCACTAGAAACGATGTCTTTATATAACTGGAGTGACTTACATACTTCAACAGTTTTTCTCACGCTTCTTGCATAAGTGTGGCTAGTTATAAATCTCTGTTTGGTAATCCGAATATGTTGAAGTACAGTGCAGGTTATTGTGTCCAGCGAAGTCTGCACCACAATAATCTGCACTATTTTCATCATTGCTTTCTTTATCCGGTGGTTCTGAGGGGAAATGGCACCGGAATCTCTTCAATGTTAAGAACGTGCCTTATTGCAGATAATATGTTAGGACATTTGATGATGTGCTCGCTAATTTTAGATATACTTTGCATTTTTGCCGTGCAGAAATAGAAGTCGCTAATGTGGTTGCGCATTTCTCACCACACTGTATGTAGAAGAAAATAAAAACTTAAAAGTATGACTCTGCAAAAGTTATACTTTTAAATTTCCCATTCAGTCACATCCACAGATTTGTGATGCAGATATTACGGCACGTATGTAGTGCCTACGTTTCGCTCTGAGCACCAGTCTTACAACCTAAGTACAATGAATATGCATATTTAGTAATATCAAAGATTTTCTTCCTCTGTGTTTTCATTGTAAACTTCTCACAAACATTGCAGAAAATGTCATGGTGATTCAGACACTTCTTTTGCTACGGTACTTCAACAATACAACGATAAGCAAAACATTGTAGATAAAAACAATATGCAAGAGATACACAGATCAACTTCACACGTGCTCACAGTACAGTTGTTTCTCCGTAACTCAAAGAGCTGTACTGTGAGAATTTGGGCGGTTCAACAATGATACTCTTCCAAACACTACTGCCATTCTGTGAGCAAATGCAAACATAAAAGCTTGGGGGTTATATGGCAGATCAGTGTCATGTAAATCTAAGTAAATTGAAATGTCAAATTATTATACAGTATACACCTAGCTAATAACGTTTTGCTCCACTTTGCCCTCATAACAGTAGACAGATGTCTCGGAAAAGTCTCAGTGAGTTGTTGAAAACACGGGATTATATTGCCACCCATAAAAAGCGAGAATCGCCTGTTGATAGAGCCTGGTAGAGGCTGGCGTATCTTTCGAGTTCGTCCCACAATTTGCTGGTAGAGGCTGGCGTATCTTTCGAGTTCGTCCCACAAATCCTCAATGGAGTTGAGGACGGGCGATCGAGGGGCTATTTAAGTGTGATGAACTCACTTGAATACATCTGGTGCCAATTGGTTGCCACTCGGTAAGTATGCGGTGTGGCGTCGTTTTTTTGATAGATGGCGTCATGGTGGGGAAAGAGAATCGTTAGGAACAGGTGTAGATAGTCGGCGAGGATGTTTACATACTTTGTGCTGGAGGTCTCGAAGGGTACGAGAGGCCCCAGAAAGCCCATTAAACGCACCCCAAACTGTTACACTGTTCCAACCTGCCTGTAAGACCAGCATTTGTCAAGCTGGATCCACAGCTTCGTGTGATTTAGGCCACACACTCACGCTCCCATCGGTGTGATAGAGGTGATAAGAGTTAAAACCGTGATTCGTCAGACCAGGTGACATGTCTCCAGTTCTCCGCACTCCAGTTCAATAGATCTTTGCAAACTGCAGCCTAATTTTTCGGTGTCTTGCAATCAAGGGTATATACCATGTAGCCTTTGAATACCATAGCCTATTTTTTCAAAGCCGCGACAAATAGGTTTTGTGCATAAGCTGGTGAACGCTCCTTCATAAAATTCCTATATTCTGTGCTCCACATTAGCCGTGTGATTACTTGTAGTGATGTTGGACAACCTTCTCTCACCTCGAGGGCCAATTACTTGTAATGATGTTAGACAACCTGCGCTCACCTCGAGGGTCAATTACTTGTAATGATGTTGGACAACCTGCGCTCACCTCGAGGGTCAATTACTTGTAATGATGTTAGACAACCTGCGCTCACCTCGAGGGTCAATTGCTCATATGCGGCCACATTTCTCCCATTGGTTGGAAGTTTCACCATATTTCACGTGGTCTGGGCATACACATGCGACGGCCTGACGTTGAAATCCCAACGGTTTAGCAGTTGTGGTGACTGAACAACCGGCCTTCATCGTAGCTCACTCACGTCGCTATCTTCATCCTTCATTACTTTTCCGTGACTAGTTTTCAGTGTGTAGAAACACGACCTGCTCTATTTATAGGCATTGCCAGTTTCCGCGAGACTTCTGCTTTGTTACCGGGGTGTATAGAATAATTTATCCATTCATTGTAGTTGTACGTCATACAACAGACTAGTACCACATTTCCATCACTAAATCATAACAAGATGTACTTATTATAGATAAAATACAAAAACCTGTTTACAGAAAATGTGAAGTGTTGTGTTATGCTAAAAAAAGAACAGGGGAAATACAGCCGTTGTGACACACACACACACAAACGCGCGCGCACACGCACACACCACAAGAGTCAGATTACAACACCAAATAAAATGACAACTCTGAAACTTCGAACAGTGAAGACTTTGGAATTTTCCCCGAGACAGAAAGGGTCCGTCGACCTCAAGCAAACAAATCAATTCATCTACGCCTCTCGTATGATTAACGATTTTATAGCTAATGCACAAGAGAAACGAAAAGCAAAACTAACATTGACACTAAAAATAAATAAATCCATCGCTCTTTCCGCGTTAAGCAACGCACAGCAGCCGAAAAATTGTTATTCGGCCGTCGTCGGGAAATGAATCCCGAATCTCTCGATATCTAGCCGAATGCGTTCCCCGACGGCTGCCGGAAAACAATTTTTCGGTTGCTGTGCGTTGCTTAACGTGGAAAGAGCGATGGATTTATTTATTCAACTGACGCCACGTGTTTAGAGGATTTTCACTTTGGATCTCGCCCTTGGATTTAATTGCTATAATTAATATATAGCCAGTGCCGTTAATACCCACCAGATGGAGACGTCTCAGTAGCTGAGCCCATCTTACGGATTTATGATGTCCGATGCTGACTGAAAGAAAAACACACATAGCACCGTGAATTGTTGGCTGCTATGGTGTAAGGCTAACGCGCTCGGCTAGATATCGAGAGATTCGGGATTCATTTCCAGGACGGCGGCCGAATAACAATTTTTCGGTTGCTGTGCGTTGCTTAACGTGGAAAGAGCGCTGGATTTATTTATTCAACTGACGCCACGTGTTTAGAGGATTTTCATTGACACTAAAAAGTCTCTCACAAAAAGCTGCTCTCAAATTACCCTCCCAAGTAACAAAGCCTTGCAATTCAATGTAGGCCCAATATTGAGTCGCCGTCGCTTAGGAATAGAAGACGGTGGCTCAGTGTTGGACCTTCGTTAAATTTCAAGACTGTGCTACCTGGGCTGTTAATCGAGCTGACGTAATCTTTCCCAAGAACACACAGAAAAAGCACGCAGTATATATATATATGTCGTCCGTCAGATGATATTTTGGAGATTTTGAGATGTCACAAACATTTTCGGACTCTCGCCGGCTGGCTCAGAAGTGAAATACGTAAGTTCTTCGAGGTAAAATCAATTCCAATATATCGAGGGTGGGCGCACCGGTAACGTAGTGATTCAAGTGCTGGCTTCTGACCCCTTACCTGAGTCGGCCAGTGCCCGAGCCCCCGCTGAGGCATGGTGGAGCAGCTGTCCCAAGACGCTGGCTCTATCCTCTCTCTGGAACCAGTGACTCCAAATTATAGATGGGCAACTACTTAGAGCCCTTAAAGATGCTCATAGTAATCTTTAAACCCCGAAACAAAAAAAGTCGAGGAGGTTTAATTGCAACCGAGTGGCATTACATTCTTTCGTAGCGAACACATGAATACAAAGAAGGTAAAACTTAGATTATTATGAATGATACAAGAAATGCTTTGGAAATATTTGCGAAAAGCATTTTACTAGGCACCACACAAATTGCTTTGTTAAGTACCATTCTGTGGGCTTATTTAGGATCCACGCAGTGCCTTTTTATTAAGCAAGAAACACGTTGGCTATTTGTTAGCAAATGCTTTCAAAAGCTAAGAAAATCCAGAAGCTGCAGTCTTCTCCGAAGATATAAAATACATGTAACAGTAATTTCAGTAAATCAATAAGTAAATACTAAGTACCTCATTGTTTCGATGTACTTACAGGAGACATGGAGAGGAAAACGTTTTCTCGACTGGCATCATTGTGTAGTAGGAAATCACGGGTCATGCTCACCAAACCCTGTGAATACGAAAACCTTTTCAATGAGAAAAACTAATACTATTGAAATGATCAATTTATTCAGATATAATCTTTCTTCTAAAATTCGTATTTATAACAGAACAACTGTTTATGAACATGGTGATCATATGATAAACACATGTAAAAATGTTACGAATGATAGGAATGTGCTTTATTTTCTTCTAATGAGGAGATGGTCATAAAAAGATTGTACTTATACCTTGCAGCATCATTAGCGATTTTGTCTCATTTTACAAGGGATGTTCATAAAATAAGGAAACAGATCTTCTCATTCGGAAGCATTTATGAATTAAACGGAGTAAACAGTGCAAAAGACCCTCTTTAATCTTCCATAAAGTCACCATAGCAATTTAAACAAATGTCTCATTGTCGTGGTAAGGCGTGTATTGCCCAAACCACTGAGTTATACGTTAGGACATATGTGTTCTGGCGTTGTCATTCAATAGCACAAGGCCCCTACTCAGCAGTCCAGGTCTTTTGCGACGAACAGAATGGCGCAGCGTATCAAGGGATCTGACAATACCGTTTTGTTGTTACATTTTCTCCACGGTCCAGGAAATAAATCAGGAGCACACCCTGACAGCCCCAAAACATAGTTGTCATGATTTATTAGCTCGATGGCAACGTATTGACGTTTCTGGCAGGGACAGATGACTGGTGCGTTCACGATCGAATGATGCACCCAAGTTCCAACCCCAGTGACAATGCCTCGCAAGAATGCTTCACCTTGCTGACGATAGCGCATCAAATGTGTGAGGAAGATACCTATTCATCTTGGCTTATGTTTTTATATGAGGTTCTTGAGCACCCACTAATGCAAACTTTCCGAAAATGCTGTTGATCATGCACAACACTGTGGACACCACTCACTAAAATTTACAGTTCGCGGGCGATTTCTCTTACTGTAACACGTCTTCTGTAACGAATGAGATCATGCGCCTGTAGTTCAATGTCCTCTTGAATGGTGGTCGTTGAGTGTCCATGTCGAGTTTGTCATCAACGTCTGTCTTACCCTTTGCAAAGTCATTGCACCATTTTCCCGTCTGCTGACATAACACCTTCGCCGTACACTTCCACTAACTGACGACAGATTTCCACTGGAGACACTCCCTTTTCATGAAGCAAAAGAATTATGTTTCGCACTTCTCCCCGTGACCATATTGACTAAAAACTTTCAACAGCGTTCCTGGTAAACGAACAGGCGTAGAGACATCTGGTGGCGGAGTGACGTCGGCTCCTTGGGCGTACGCACGCACTTTAACTCTTCATTAGCCCGTTAATTTTGATGCCAAATGTGATGTTACTTTTTTTTTTTTATTGAACGACCTTTTGTGTTAAAACAATGAACATTCAAAAGCAATTAATATGCCTTGGGTTTAAATAGCTTATGATCAGGAAAATATAGTCAGGTAAATAAATCTGAAGTTTTAATGTAGCAGAATTAATGAACAGGTAAAGCCAAATATCGCTTATTCAGCAAGACACCAAATAAATACAGGGTGATAACGCTAAAGTGCAGAAGATGATACACATGTCAACACTTTTTCAGAGCAGTACCAATGAATGCACCCGTAAAGAATACAACCATTTTCAGCCTGTTAAAATAGGGATCGAAGAGGAATTACTTACTCGGATGAACTACACTTTTCCTGATTACATCGAAAAGTTTTAATGTTGATTTTGTGCGAACAATCCAAGTTATGACTTTCAAAGTATTTACTACTTAGGTAATGATCTTCAACTTATTTTTTCTTTTGATATTATCTCAAGAAATACCACAAGGATTTTAAACACCGCATAATTTCTGAGTTGGCTAGGACTGATGACAGTCGTACACTATAAACAAATTGTTGCCAAAATTGGTTATAAAATTCTTAAATTTTATGGATTCAAATTCCTGATGTGCAACAACAGGCCTGCACTTCCGCGAAAGATGTAAAATATTCTGTCCGACACATGCACGCAGTAAGGGTCGTATTTATTTCATGTAAATTTATTTCAAGATATTTTTTTTTATATCTGCGCACTACACATATTAGAAACAACAAATCGAT
Source organism: Macrothele yani (assembly GCA_039090855.1). Classification (NCBI taxonomy): domain Eukaryota; kingdom Metazoa; phylum Arthropoda; class Arachnida; order Araneae; family Macrothelidae; genus Macrothele; species Macrothele yani. The sequence goes on from CM076990.1 coordinate 117,231,240, forward strand.
CGATTAACCTTTTAAGTGGTATGGCCGGAAAAATTCAGGGGCTAGCTCTACTGCCCGCACCGTTCTATCCCGGAAGATTTCCGTGGCCTGCTTAGTGCTCAATGAGTTCACGCATGAAACATTCCCGGGCCCATTTTACCAATTTGAAAGTAGTTCATATGTTGGCCGAATGAAGGGGTTAATGGAACGGTTAATTCAAAGATTCGACCGTTCCATTAACCACTGAATGGGTTAAATGCACCCCGCAGTTAATAACGCATTTAAAATGGCAAGCACAGTTTTTGTTGCAATAATCTAACGAGTTCTACAAGCGAGGTCTTTTTGAGACGATTTTGTTAGTATCAACAATTTGAATAAAACGAGCACATGAAAATAACACGTCAATATAACGTAGGCCGCATGGGGCTCTATAATACATTGTTTTTACGTCTTTTCTAAGAAAAACGATGGGAAAATATTGTAAGCGTACAGCCTGCCTTTTTAGCTTTTAATTAACGAAAGATTTCGGGCGATCCACATTAGACTGTTTTACAGGGGGAAAGGGGTTCTCTAGTATTTAGAATTTTCATTTACTTCATTTAAATGAAAAAAATTAATGAAAGATAAATACGTTTCTCATTTGTCAATTCATGGTCATATCTTTTTTATTACTTGAATGACAAAAATCTTTGTATCTCTATTTTTCTATGACGTGCTGTAACTCCACATCAACTAACAAAGTCCATAGGTCGTGTTACAAATCGTGAATCATTTTGAACAAAAGTACGACTAGTCGGAGAATGAAAAAGCGGGTGGTACGAAACTAAAGATTTAAAACGACTTATTCACATGAGTAAAAATAAATTTGTTGGGTCAGATGAAAACGTTGAGTGCTACAAGGCATAATTCCATGGATGCATAATTGGTTGAAGACTCAGAATTTTACAAGCAGCTTGGTCAAGCATAATTTTCATGTTATCTTGTTTTGTATTTCGCTTTGAGCTTTAAAAGTAACTTACCCCGATTCCGTGAATTAAAGCTTTAGGCGTTCCTGTAGTACCAGAGGTGTAGCTGATGAAAAGTGGATGATCGAAGGGAAGCTGTTCAAACTCGAGTGGCGGCACCGAACCATCTTCATTCCTGCCAAGCTCCAGAAACTCGTCCAAGAAGCAGCTACAAGACAAACAATGCGATTTTAGAACAAACTGCAAATTAGCGTCCTGGCACATACTTCAAAAACCTATGTGTTCGCACGTATCTCTAGGTAACTTTCGCATTCTTAAAAGGTATTATGCGAAGTGTGATCAGAAAATATCCAAACTGGATTCAATAAAAGCAAACAAACAAGATTTACAGATTTGAAACTTAATTGTCTTCGAAGTAGTCCCCTTCCTAAGTTACACATTCAGCTCAGCGCTGAAAGTATTTTTTGAAGCCATCTCTGAAATAGCGACCAGCTGCTTCGTCGCATTCTGTTGTATCACCTCGGTATCTTAAAATCTTTTCCCTTTCAATTGGTATTTGATTTTGGGGAATTAGAACAAACTTGCAAGGAGCAAGATCTGGCGAATAGGGTGGCTGTTGGACTTGTACAATGCGGTGCTTAGCAACAAACTGCTGCGCAAGTTGTATGCATGGGCAGGCGCGTTGTCATGGTGGATTTCATCTCTGGTAGCAACCAGAGATGAAAACGTGTCACGGATCAACTGGTCAGCGGGTTGACAATTTCTAGCGGGTCAAACGGGTCGCGTCAAGGTATCCCTGGCCCGATTTCGACCCGATTTAATTTCCGTTTTATTTTGGGAAAATGCGTACTGTGGAATTTTGTGCTCGATACTGCTGCCCGCGGATTATAAAAATGATTTGTCATGCAACATGAAGGAAGAGTGTCACTTCCTTCTGAGGGGTAATGATGAAAATAACAACCACATATTTGAAACTTTCAGCTCATCATAAACTTGCGAAAATTGGTGTTGCTGTGAAACATATTCTGAAGCTTGATATGTTATCAAGAAAACAGCAAAAACTGAAATTAAGCATACAACAATTTGCTTAATTCAAAACTTTTGACTGTAGCGCCACCAAAATTAGGTGTAGCAGCCTTAACATTTCTGCAGAGAGACTTTTTGACTCTCGCAGATGTCTTTGAAAACACTAAAACAGTTACGTAATATTTTGCAAATGAAGGACGACAGTTTCAATACTTCCTGTAAGTAAGTGAGTAAATGATACGTTCCTGTAATACATTTGTTTTATTTCCATATAACCTAAGACACCCACTGCGGAGAGACTTTTGAACGCCTTAAGTAATGCTATAGTTCAAAGCAGATTTGTCCGAGTCGGATCCGGGTCAGTTACAGATCCGGGTCGGGTCGGGTCCAGGTCAGGTCGAATTATGTGACGTCCGGATCCGGGTCTGGTCTGGGTCCAAAATTTTTCACCCGTTCACTGAGAAAAACGTTTGTTAATTCATCAAAAATTTTGTTGAATCAACAAACATTTTTGTCGATATATAGTCAACAAAAACTTTTGTTGAATTTACAAAATTATTTTGTTGAAAATTACTCTTGATTTAACAAAATTTATTGTCATCACGACGAAACTTATTGTTCATTTAACAAAATGATTAGGTCGATATTTGGGAATTTGATCCAACAAAACATATTGTTATCATGACAAAATAAGTTTTGTTGCTGCAACAAAACATATTGTTATCGTGACACAATATGTTTTGTTGCAAGCAACAAAACATTTTGTCATGATAACAATATGTTTTGTTGGATCAAACAAATTCCCCAAAAATCGACCTAATCATCTTGTTAAATGAACAAAACGTTTTGTCGTGATAACAATAAATTTTGTTAAATTTTCAACAAAAACATTTTGCAAATTCAACAAAACATTTTGTTGACAGTATATCGACAAAAGTTTTTGTCGAATTGACAAAACGTTTTTCTCAGTGTTTCCAACTCTGGTTGCTACTCGCCACTCTCATGCAATGCCGGCCTTTTGCGATGAGCTGCGTCCCTCAAACACCGCAAAACTTGACAATAGTACTCCTTGTTGATTGTCTGGCCTGGTGGAGCGTATTCATGATGCACAATTCTCTCATGAAAATTATGCACAATTCAATCATGAAAACGATGCACAATTATATCATGAAAATGATGCACAATTCTCTTATGATTAAAAAAACAGCCAACATCATTTTGACATTGCTGCGACTCTGTCGTGCTTTTGGGGTCTGGGAGAGTTTGGGGTCCTCCACTGTGAAGACTAGGATTTAGTTTCAGGGTCATACCCATAAACGCACAATTCATCACCAGTTATGATAGTTTTTAAAATGTTTTCGTCGTTTTCGACGCACTCCAGCAGCTGAAACACAGACCTGTTTTTGTTCAGCTGAGAGCAATTTTAGCACAAATATGACCGAGACGCGTCTCATACCTAAATCGTCCATAAGAATCAACTGAAGTGAACCGAAACTAATGTTGAAGCCTTCAGATAACTCACAAATAGTAATTCGGTGATTTTTCCCGCACAGCTATGCGCATAAGTTCGATATTGTTTTCACTTTTGCTGATTGTGGGCCTACCAGACCATTCATCATCCTCGACACTTTCACGATTATCTTTAAAACGTTTATACCACTCATAAAACTTTTGCACGACTCATACAATCCTCTCCATAGACTTCTTGTAACTTTAAGTATGTGTCTTTGCAAGTTTCGCCAAGTTTTTGACAACATCTGATGCAAATTGGTTGATCCCTTTTTTCCGACATGACAAATGCGACGAACAGCCTCACACGCGTGAGAACAAAGCACTACTGTAAAAAAAAAAAAAACAAAAAAACAGGACAAGAAGGGGAGGCGTGACTCACGGCACATGCGTAGTAGATTTCAAGGTCAAGCTGTACCAAACTGCTTCCTGCTGTGTCGTGCGATTCCGAACTTATTCCACCAGGTTGGATACTTTTTGATCACGCCTCGTACGCATTACTTGTGAATGTTACAGAAATTCTTTCTTCCATACATGCATATCTAGTCAGAGACATTTCATCGCACGTCTTTAATATATAGCTTTTTAGAGATGCAAACAAATAGTAATAAAAATAAAAATAGCAGGAAATATACCCCTTACAGAAAATAACCTCTAGGAAATTATTTTGCTCAGTTAAAAGCTCTTTACACTGCATTAAGTATAATACTAAGCATCTATATATTTTTTCTATAAGATTTTTTATTGTGAGTCCTATTTTGAGAGAATGGCTGAACGTAAAGATATGGTTAAAGTATCAAAATAAAGGTCTTACCATGTAGATGTACCAGTTGAAGAGAAAAATGAGATTGGGGCAACAGTTCGGGCGTTGTGGGGCGGCAAAGTTCCCATGTAAAGTCTATGGGAGAAGCGTGCGGTTGACTCACACGCTGTTGAAGGCGGTGGCATGGAGGGACTGAGATAGTCCAAAGTCTCTTTTCTGAGATAACCGTTGCGCAAAACAACGTTAGCATGCATTGGTATCAAAATTCTTCTCATCGGAACAGCGAACACTCTCGAAGACCTGATTACGTTAGGCCGTTGAGTGTGATGTATATATACAATTTAATATTCATTCGATCCAGTTTATTCACGTAGGTAAGACGTTCCCCATTATTTAAAGATATAAATAAACATTCCGTTCACCATTGTTAGTGGAAATATTACAGGCGACTGCTTATAGCCAATTGAGTTGTTCACGGTGGTCGTTAAACCTTCAGTCAAAAAAATGATTGTCTTTACTAAAGTGGTTGAATGAATTTGTCAAACAAATAAAGTTTACATTTGTTGTTTCATATGAGTTTATTCATTTCAAAAACAAAAAAACTAACGGTTGATTCCGCGGGTGAAAAACATTCGCAAGGCGAATATCATTCCAACAACATTTACAAACACAGTTGTGACTGAAGATGAGAGTTAAAGAATGGGCTATCCAGTTGAATTTTTGCACACGATCGAAATGAGTGAACTTCCGCCTCACATTTTACGACTGAAAAAGAGTGCAGTTGTGATTCTCATCACGAACCTGGTCACCACGGGGGCGCAGTGGTCTAAGCACTGGCTTATGATCATTCATTCGTGAAGGATCCGGGTTTGAATCCCGGTGAGGCATGGATGTTGTGTTTGTCTTACGGCACTGACTCTCTCCCTTCCCTGGAACCAGTGACACTAAATTAGGGACGGGCGACTGCTTATAGCGCATTGAGTTACTCACCGTGGTCGTTAAATCTTCAGTCACAAAAAAAAAAAAAAAAAAATCACGAACCTGAACTATTGCCTTTACTAAAGTGGTTGAATGAATTTGTCAAACAAATAAAGTTTACATTTGTTGTTTCATATGAGTTTATTCTTTTGAAAAAAAATAACTAAGCGTCGATTCCGACGAGTTTCGCTAGTATAACTTTTAAGAGGCTAACTGTATATTCTAATTTTTTGTCAATGAATGGTGCTATTACTTTATTCTATACTAGCGGAGGTACCCGGCGTTACCCGGGATAGAAATAAAGTTTGTTTTCAAGTTCTTCTTCTTGGTTACTCAGTCCAAGGAATGGTTGTTCAGTAGTTGTACTCTGTCTCTCCATTTCTCTCCATTCTCCGACGTTCTCTTCAAGTCATAGTATGTCCTATTATTAGTGTCTTGGAGTAATTGTGCCACAAAACCATTCCTTTGTCGTCCTCTTCCTCTCTTGCCTTAAATTTTACCTTCCAAAACTTTCAGAATCAGGCCTCCATGGCGCAATGTGTGTTCCATCCATAACATTCTTCTTCTTTTTAACATGTTGATCAGATTCCTGGGTTCTCCCACTCTCTCCAGGGCCTCCTCATTAGTCTTTCTATCGAGCCAGCTTATTCTCTCCATTCTTCTATAGCTCAACATCTCAAATGCCTCCAGCCTCTTCACTTCCCTCTTGGCCAATGTCCATGTCTCAGAACCGTAGAGAGCTACTGACCAAACATATGCCTTTAAAATTCTCTTCCTCAGTTTCAGATCTATATTTTTGGATGTCAGCAGTCTTTGATTCTCTCTAAAAGCCGTTTTTGCAATCCCCAGTCTCATTCTAATTTCCTTTTCAGATCTCGCATCTTCAGTAATAATTTGACCCAAATATTGGAATGATTTAACTTGTTCGATGCATTGTCTTTCACGTTCAAGGAAAGCCTGTTCAGGATCCTTCCCTATTACCATTATTTTTGTCTTATTTTTATTTATCTTCATTCCATAGATATCCGCATTTTTGTGTATTTTTGACATCATGCGCTGTAATGACTTGGCTGATCCTGAAACAATTGCCTGGTCATCAGCAAACTTAATGGCCTTAATTATCTCTCCATTAACCCAAACTCCTTCGCTGACGCTCCCCAAGGCCTGATTCATCATAACTTCGGCATAAATACCAAAAGGGGCAGGTGACAACCTTACACCTTTATTTATTGAGACTGGATCAGTCATTCCCTCTTGAATTGAAATCAATGCTTCCTGATTTACATAAAGATTTTTGATAAGCTGTATACTGTTATCATCCATCCCAAGTCTTTCTAGGATAGGAAAAAGTTTTGTCCAAGTCACTCTGTCGAAGGCCTTCTCATAACCAATGAAACAAATGTAGAGGGAACGCCCCCTGTCAATCATTCTTTCTTCCAGGAATCTCAGGGTGCCAATAGCATCCCTAGTACCCTTTCCTCTTCTAAATCCAAATTGGTACTCTCCCAACGCCTCTTCCACCTTAAAATTCAATCTCTTTTTTATAATCTTCAGCAAAATCTTCGATGCATGTGAAATTAAGCTTATGGTTCTGTACTGTTCACACTCTGTTACCTGAGGTTTCTTTGGTATAGGAATTATTATGGAGGTCGAATGGGCAGCAGGCCAAATTCCTTTTTGATAGCAACAATTTACAAAGACGAATAATTGATTAATTAAAGCTTCACCAGATTCTTTAAGTAGTTCGATGGGTATCTCTCTAAGCGCCTCCTCAAATTCTTATCTTGTAATTTCCTGACCCCTCTCTATCCATCATTGACTAAGTATGAATTTGACCGATTTGGTTCTTGTTCCTTCTCCTCATTATATAGTTCTGACACATATTCTTTCCACCTCTCTCTTTTTCTCCTTTGGGTCAGTCAGGTGCTTTCCCTGTTTGTTTTGTATGGTACGGGATTGCACTCTTTTCTTCCTCTGTGCCGTGCTTTTGATAGCTTTGTGAACACGGTCTGACCGTCCTTGGTTTTCCATTTCCTCTATTTCTTCACAACGATCCATCCGCCATTTTTTCTCTTGCTTTTTTACATTCTCTATGCACTTCATTTTTCAGTTTCTTATACATGAATACTCCTTGTTCTGTGTTAAATGTTTTCCATTTACGTCTTTCTTCCATTTTGGCTATCATCTCCGGTGTCAGCCATTTCTTTCTAATTTCTAAGTTTTGTCTTCCGATTGTTTCCTTTGCAGCATCTATTACTATGTTTTTTATCATCTTCCAATGTTGTTCAGGTTCTTGAATGTCCATCTGAACTGCTTCAATACCATTTATAATTCTGGTCTGATAATTCAGCTTTATATTTTATGTCTTAACGCCTCCAGATTAAATTGTATTCTTCTCTTTGGTTTTTCTATCTTCTTCCATTTTAAATGATAAGTCATCATAAGGAGGTTATGATTGGAATCAACATCTGCTCCTGGGTAAGCTATCTACTTTTTCACTTGATTTCTATAACGTCTCTTAACCAAAATATAATCTATTTGGTACCTATTCCTATCATCCGGGCTTTTCCATGTGTATCTTCTCCGTCTATGAACTAGATTCCACGTATTTGTAATTACTAATTTTTCTTGTTTACAGAAGTTGATCAACCTTTGTCCTCTCTCATTTCTCAGTCCCAATCCGTATCTTCCTAGATTATCTCCTTCCAGACCTTCCCCCACCACAGCGTTCCAGTCTCCCATTAGGATTACATTGTCAACTGATTTTGTCGAACTCAGTATTTCTTCCAAACATTCATACATATTTTCCACTTCCTGGTCATCATGTCTTGTAGTCGGCATGTAGACTTGAACTACCACCGTATCAACAGTTCTTGTAAACAGCTTGACCATAATCGCTCTGTGGCTCAATACTCTAACATCCTTTATGGCAGCCAAAGACTGCTTATCCAACACCAGAGTCACTCCTCCTTGGCCATATTCACTTCCAGAATGAATCACGTGATAGTTGTCACTCTGAAATTCTCCTTCCTCCTTCCATCTAGTCTCAGACAGTCCAAGAATATTAATCCTGTGATTCTCCATTTCTGTTTTAATATTTTCTAGTTTGCCCATTCTCATCATTGTACGAACATTCCATGTTGCAATATTTGTGCAGGGATTTCGCATGATGTCGACCTGAGAAGCCCTGCTTCTTCTCCTGCCGGGCCCGACTCCAGGAAATGTCCCGGGATCGGAGTTGCCAGAATCATTCATTTGTTGAGGCCTTTCCATTACTGATTACTTGGGAGAATAATGTGGTAGATATCGATTAAAAAGCCGATAAATGCTTTCCACATCGCAGTGATGCAACCTTCTGGTCCACTGGGCCTAACTTACATCTCGCTGAACAGAAGCCAAACAAACATATCTTTAGCCTCCAGCCCATTCTGTAAGTGCTGCTTCCCACTTACAGGATTTGATTTCAGAGTGATTCATCTCCTAGGTATCTCTCTTAGTCTGGCTTCTACCCCATGAAGACCTGTCGGGCTTAGGTGTCCCTGCTGGTAGTCAAACTACCGCCGGCATAGCTCTCGGGGTTGTCAAAGCACGCAAGTAACAATGTAAATTGCACTATAAAAAAATACTGCAAGTAACAATGTAAATTGCACTATAAAAAAATACTGCAAGTAACAATGTAAATTGCACTAATAAAAAAATCCTACAAGTAACATTGTAAATTGCACTATAAAAAAATCCTACAAGTAACAATGTAAATTGCACTATAAAAAATCCTACAAGTAGCAATGTAAATTGCACTATAAAAGAAATCCTACAAGTAACAATGTAAATTGCACTATAAAAAAACCCTACAAGTATCAATGTAAATTGCACTATTAAAAAATCCTACAAGTAACAATGTAAATTGCACTATAAAAAAATCCTACAAGTAACAATGTAAATTGCGCTATAAAAAAATCCTACAAGTATCAATGTAAATTGCACTATAAAAAAAATTCTACAAGTAACAATGTAAATTGCACTATAAAAAATCCTACAAGTAACAATGTAAATTGTACTATTAAAAAAATCCTACAAGTAATGTAAATTGCACTATAAAAGAAATCCTGCAAGTAACAATGTAAATTGCACTATAAAAAATCCTACAAGTAACAATGTAAATTGCACTATAAAAAAATCCTACAACTAACAATGTAAATTGCACTATAAAAAAATCCTACAAGTAACAATGCAAATTGCACTATTAAAAAATCCTACCATGATGAATAACGCTCAGCTTTTATGAGATATCGTTTGCATTTTTACCCCTTTTTCTCTGTGGGCATTGGCCTATTTCATGCTGTTCCGAAGTCTCTACCGCCCTCGATACATTGGATCTTTCTCGCTGATCCATAAGTTGTCAACCACGTTGTTCGGTTGTCTCACTCGCTCGAAGTAATTTTACTTTCTTTGTTTTTTCTTTGCTTTCAGCTGAACTTATCCGATGGGTTTCCATTTTTTGGAGGCATTTTACCACACTTGATGAAAAGAGCACATCAAAATCATTCACCATGCTGAATCACAAAGCGGTACTTTATTTGCACCTGCCGTTCTGACAACACCTTATCACAATTTATAATGGCCGTTTTGAGCCCTAAAAACTAGAAATAGCAAACATGTACAACAATGAACTTCCTGCACTCCGCGTTCAGCTTTCTAGAGTGTATATAAGACACTTTCTAGCAAATCGCTTAGAAAACCGTTGAGAATGACGCTTAACCATTCGGACTCTTCCCCGTATGTCTGAACCGAGGAAGCTTGCGAGGAGTGAGGCGTCACCTGATGACCGTTGCTCTGACACGCGGAGTAATACCCCAGCAGCCTACTTTCACCCATTCTGTACAGGGCCCCGTAAAAACCCATTTGACCTTTTTTGATCCCCTTAGGGATGAAACTGTGCACTTTAACTAGCCCTAAAAACTCGAAATTGCAAACATGTACAGCAACACACTTCTTGCAGCCCCGCATTGGGGAAATGTGTTTATTTTATTTTTTATTTTTTATTTTTTATTTTTTTATGAATTTTCCAAAATCGGACCTCGGTCATTGTTTACATTCTCTCGGAAATCGATTTATCGGCTTTTTTAATCGATTTCTCTATGGGTTTTTTAACATACATCGCTGGGAATGGGGTTTCCGTATATTCCGCCGCTGACCGTATGTTCCGCAGGTGCTTTTTTTTCTATGAATTTTCAAAAATCGGACTCTTCCCCGTATGCCTGACCCGCGGAAGCTTGCGAGGAGTGAGACGTCACCTGACGACCGTTGCTCTGACGCGCGGAGTAATACCCTAGCAGCCAACTTTCACCCAGTCTATAGAGAGCCCCGTAAGGACACATTTGACCCCTTTCGACACCCTTAGGGATAGAATTTTTAAAAATCGTCCCACCTGTATTTTAAGCTGGGTGATGAAGAGTATGTATGTTTATTTTAGTGCAAATCCATCAAACAGTTTAGGAACGCATGCGGAACAAACATACAAATATATAAACATACTTTCACTTTTAAATATAGAGAGATTAATGGACTCTATCTGAATAATACTTACATTTACAGTTTGTAAAGCTAAAACGAAAATTAGTTGAAAAGCACACCCAATATAATCCTTTATGAAGAGTGTGTAAAAGAGAGCAGCATGGCCCTGCATTGGGTGAGCGACGTAGTTTCGTGGCTACGAAAGATTTGTTTTGTTTCGGGGTTAACCGACGCCAATTAACAACTTAAGTGCAACGAGCAATCGTCTGTCCCTCATTTGCAGCCACTGGTTCCTGGGAGGAGACAGAGCAGGCGTACCGCTCATGCCCTATCCAGAGCTCGGTCCCATGCCTGTATCGGGCAAACGGAGAGAAGCAAGTGCCTCAGACCACAGCACACGGCGCTAGTCACCAAATACTCGACCGTCCCTTAAATTATAATACCAAAATAAGAGAAGTTATTTCGACAGCCCCGGTGGCCGATTATTCGTCCGAAATGGTTTCGGGTTCGAATCCCCTGTGAGGCATGGACAGCGTACTTATCTCACGGTGCTTTGCTGGAACCCGTAGCCCCCAAATTAGGAACGGGCATCTACTTATAACCCTTAGAGTTGCTCATGGTGGTGGTTAAACCCCGAAAAAAGAAAAAGGGTTTTGCTTCTCTTGAAATACACGTGGCAGAAACATTTCATCCCAGTCATGTCAATCGCAGCGCACGAGCGTCGACATCTTCAGCGTCACACGCGCGTTGTCAATGGTTTCAAACAAACTTCCTGGTCCCCATAGAAAAAGCATAGCATGTCAAATATTTTTGCTTCTAACAAGCACCCCTTTGGGAATTTTGACTGTAAATATTCCATCGCAACTCGGAGAACGACAACAAACAATCTACCGAATTCCGAAGTGCCTAGCACGATTTCTTCTTGAATTATGGCTGTTACAGACGCACAAGAAGAGAGACAGCTTCTTTTATTATTACATATATCAGAGGCGTATAAATCTTTTTCTGCGTGCCATTTAACGTCACTCATGTGTTTGAGTACATGCGAACACCGAGCACGAGTTGAACGGGATTTTTGTAACCACTATGTTAATATGCTCTCATTTTTTCTGTTCTTCTTTTTGTTAATTTCATTTTAATGACACCATAAGCTGCAAACGTTAGGGGGAATAACCCCTCCTTTAGAACAGTTTTTGGATGTAGGATAGTAGGAGAAACAAAAATGAAACAGAAAGTTCAAATCTCATTCAAAGCTCTATTCTATGTACGTCTACACTCCCGTCTGCAGTTTGAATACATGACTGCAAAAATGACAGGAACTTTAAATCAGTTTTGTGACCACTGTTCATAAAACTTATAAAAAACTTCTGTCATTTTTGAATCACAGTGAACTCTGACAAGATGAAAATAACTGTCTAAACCTAAACAACTTCAGCAAGCTTGTCTCTGTATGTTCTAGTTAACGAAATCACGTTTTATGAGTATTGGACATTAATGAAATTCCATCACTTTGACTGAGTCCTTCTATTTATTTCCCCCTCATTTAGAATAGAGTTTCTAAATATAGGAGAGTGGGAGAGAAGGAGAACCAAAAACGAAAGAGAGAGTCCATAAAACTATACACAGCTGAAACACACTACTGTACATATTTTGTAAATGTTTGTATGCCAACAGTAACTGATACCAACAGCAATTTGAAATAAAAGTTACTCTTTTGAGAAAAAAAAGGCAATCAGTGCAGGAAGCTGACGTTCTTGTCGATTGTCGACGGACACTATGACTTCGATTAAGTAGAGGATTTGCATGTTTTTGACTGATGATTCGTAGAACAAAGAAGCGTGACCTATCCTGGAGTTCTTCGTCCAAAATATCAATAAATACCTTCAGAAAACGAGAGAAGCATAGTTCGCATGACATGATGCAGCTTCCGTTATCAAAAACAAATAAATGTGAAACAAAGATGCGTTGACTAGGTTGCTATCCGGAGAAGTACATCGAAAAGTACGGGTAAAATATCACTAATAAACATCGATTCGTTAGGCTTACAATTTATTAATGCTCCTAGACGACTTAGATGCATTTGCCCTCAAATAATTATCTAAGGAAAATTAAATATCGTGATGATGGGATGAAACGAACCGCGTATTTTCACTGAATATCTATTCAAAAATCGGGGAACAACTTCTTTCCATAATTTCATCGTACAAGAAGTTTAGGTGAACTGACATTAAACGTTTTTTTACACATCAAATTCATCCACTGCAATCGTGAGAATGCCACTTTTCTATTTCCAATGGGCACTTTTTGTACTTTATTTTTTATTTATTATTTACCACCGTTCTTTATACGCTGTAGTAACGTGCCTATCCGCCACATGAAGTAGCCATGGACTGCGATGATTTCAAACTTTGGAAATAATCACGGTAAGTCTTTCTGGCTCAACGGATATGTAATTCAGGTACACCATCTTATCAAAAGTTTTTTTTTCTGACACCACAATGTTTTGCGACAACTGGATTTATTATCCCAATTAGTAGTTAGTCGGTCCACCTTTTGCTTGTGTGACAGCAGCAGCACGTCCAGGCATACTGTTAACTAAGTTCCAGCAGGTCTTGACTGGAATGACTTGCCATTCCTCTTGCAAAGCTGCTGCCAAAGTGGAGAGCGAAGACGGTCGTTGTGGTCGATTTCGTATCCGTTGCTCCAGTTCATCCCAGAGGTGCTCTGTGGGGTTCAGATCAGTACTCTGAGCAGGCCAGTCTAACAATTTCCACCTCATTTTCAAAAAACTAGTCCTGCGCGTGTCGTGCAGTGTGGCAGGGAGCTCGATCGTGTTGGAAGAGACAACGGTCATTTCATTAATACTGCCACATTGTTGGTAGGGCAGAATTATCCAGAACGTTGAGGCACACTTCAGAGTTCATGGTTTGTTGTATAATAATTAACAGGCCGAGTCCCATCCACGAAAAGCAATTCCATACCACGATGGAGCCTCCACTGAACTGAACTGTAGGAAGAACAGAACACAGTCCGAAGAAAATCGTCCGCCGGGCTGCCGCTAAATCTAAACATGCCCATCAGATCAGAAGAGTGAAAAGCGTGACTCAGAAAAGAACAGCTTTCCAGTCGCCCACAGTACAGGAGCGAAGGGAGACACACCACTCAAAAAGCGCTTCGCTTTCACGGTAGTGATGCGTGTCTTGTGTGTAGCTGCTCTACCACAATAGTCCACACTGTGCAACTCTCTGAGGATAGTTACGGTACCAACCGAGCCATTACAAACATTTCCTACTTCAGCAGCGATAGAAACGGCAGAGAAAGGACGGAATTTCTTAACAGTTATTACCATGGCTGTTTTGTCACCTTCCGTCAGTTTGTCACGGCCTTCCTGAATTCTTTTTTTTTTTTTTTTTTTTTTTGTAGTTGCACCGTCCTGCTTCATCTCTTCACGACATCACTTACAGTCGATTATGGTATGCTTAGCTTAGCTGCAATGCTCTGTATGGAAACGTTACTCAAATGACATCCTATGAACATCCCACCCTTAACCGTCTATGCGTCATATCTGCTTCAAAGTTACTGATAACATCATAGAACATCTCAGCTTTATGTACGTACTCCCCACTCACAGCGTACCTTGCTGTGCGACCGTTCTTTGCACTTACGCAAATACTTGGTGGTGTCCGAATACTTTTGATAATATAGTGCATGTAGCCAATGTCCGTAAATTACACAGAGACTGCTCCTCTAACCTTCGAAAGTACAGGGTGATCCATTTAAACCAGTACCATGTGATTTACTTATAACTTTTTTATAAATAACAACAAAATCATACAGTAAGTTGAGAGTTATATCATGTGGTAATGGAGAATCATTTTATCAAAGCAAATGTTGGAATTGTCCTCCATTTTCTTGTAAACACAGTTGAACACGCCGCACCATATTCAGTGATGTCTCATGTAGAGTACGAGCAGCAACATTGCCAATTTCAGTCGTGATTGTTTCACGCAATGCATCCAATGTTTTTGGGTGGGTTTTGTAAACTCTATCCTTTAAGTAGCCCCATAAAAAAGTCAGGGGAAGTTAAGTCCGGAGATCGGGGAGGCCATATGTTTTTTTGAAATTAATCTGTCATCAAAGAAGCTGGTTATGAATTCCATTGAGACTTTCGATGTGAGACACGAGGCGCCATCCTTCTGAAAGTAGCCCTCTGTCAATTCAATGGCATCAAGTTGTTCCACAAATTCATTGAATATGCGGCAATAAACGTTAGTGTTGACGGTCTCAGAGAAAAAAATGGGGCCAATAATTTTCGTAGACGAAACCGCACACCATGCACCAACCTTTTGTGGATGCATCGGTGTTTCACACATAACGTGCGGGTTTTCGGCAGCCCAGTATCTGCTGTTTTGCGAATTGACGTGGCCTGACAGATGAAACCAGGCTTCATCCATAAACCATGTGATGGAGAGAATATCAGATCACAAATTAAGAAAATTTTGAAACCATTTGCAGTAACTTACTCTCTTTCTCTTGTCCGGTTCCTGCAGCTGATGGATTACGTGCACTTTAAATGGTCGAATATTCGCTTTTTTGCTGCCCTTTGACAAGTTCCGTATGAATATCCTGTCTGTTGGCTTAATCTGCGCGACGATTTCGTCGGAGGTTGAAGTAAACGTTGCCGAACATCGTCCACGCGCGTTTGGGGCATCGGAGGGTGATGTCTATCGCTACCGCTGAGAAGAGAACCGGTTTGCTCCAGTTTTTTTGCCATCGACAGAATTGTTGACTTGCTTGGCACTTTTCGAACTCCAAACTCTCTTCGAAATGCTCGTTGCGTTTTGATGACAGAATTGGTTACCCAATACGATTTCACTAAAAAACACGCTCTGGAACAGAGTACTGCATGTTTCCGAATGCACGCAAGTGAATGACAACGCAAGAACAAACAAATCACGAGCTGAGTTACAGTTACGGTTAACAATCTTCTTCACTGTGGCGGTTTTCATTCTCCAGGAGTTGCTGCTTCTATTGAAAAAAGAAGTTCCTTGCGCGATCCCTTGCAAAAATGTAAGGGTTTTTCAGGGTACTGGTTTAAATGGATCACCCTGTAGTAGAAGTAGTTAAACTGCAGATACCAGATAATTTAATTAAAGTTTCATACATTTCTCGTATTTCCGGCTTAGGTGCCGAAACTTAGAAGGCTGCAGCAACTTTGAACTCCTGCTGCATAAACGATAAGATTCATCAAATACAAGTTATCGCTCTTTCCACGTTTATAAGTAATTCACGGAAAAATTTAACATCGGCCGGCACCGGGAATCGAACCCAGTCTTCCAGTTATTCGCCGGATATGCTTCCACTGCAGCACAGCGGCCTCGAAATTCTCCAGACTCACAAACGACAAACTACCAAAGTTTGTCGTTGAAATTCTCCAGACTCACAAACTGCGAAAGTTTATCGTTTGTGAGTCTAGAGAATTTCGAGGCCGCTGTGGTGCAGTGGAAGCATATCCAGCGCGTAACTGGAAGACCCTGGGTTCGATTCCCGGTGGCGGCCGATGATAAATTTTTCCGTGACTCACTTATAAACGTGGAAAGGGCGATGACTTGTATTTGATGTTCCTGGTTCACGTCAACTGTGTATTTATCATTCGATAAGATTCAAGTGTAAGAAAAACTATTAATTGAATCAGTATAATAAAAGTGAAAGAAAAAAGGTTGTTTAGGATTTAAAAATTTTTTACTGTGATCAAGGATTCGCGTTTGTAACAAATTACCTTTCATTGACCTTCATTACATTACCGGCATCAGGCAATGCTTTGCGCGTACTGGCATTGTACGCGGAATGATAAGTGACGGCTTTCGTTTTCTAATGAGAAAAATCTTCATTCAATTCAGCATTAAATGAGCGAAACAGAGGGAAGACAGATTTTTGTTCGGAAATTATGTCTTTTGCGTTTAGGCACTGATGAATAGGCTTATATTTTCTTGCAATCAGCTTTGAGTGGCGACTGTGGTCATGTTGTTTATTCCCTCTCCCCCTCCCGAAAAAATAGACTGTTCTCGACCTCCGAGAAAATCAGAGACTAAATCCAATTGATGAGTCAAGTTCAATAAATAGTAACCGAGAATGTAATATTTATTAGGACATCATGCAATCTCAAATCGGTTTGATAAAGACAATGAATTGTGCAAAAGAACTGAAACACTGAGGTGAATGATAAAATTTGGAGAAAAAACTATTAATTACTTCCATTATGTCTTTAATATTGCATATGACATCATTTTATTCGTCAGAGACAGACCTTTGAATATCATGAGTTAATTAACTGTCGTACAAATGCAAAGAGGCAAACATCCTGATCTAAAGTACAGATCTAAGTACAGAAGATCAAAAGTACAGAAGCAAACATCCTGAGTACAACTCATACGTAGTTGTTTAGCAATTAAGATGAAGAAAATTATTATTAATTTTGCTTATAAAAAGTAAATTTTATTTAACTTACACGTGTGAGTGAAAGAGAGAATGAAAAGCAAATATTTCCAACCTGTTTTTAATTCCGGAAATGTCTTTTAACCTGGATTCTGGAGTTGTCGGTACTATGACTATTTTTTCCAAAGAAGGTAAACCTGAAAATTAAAAAGAGAATTTTCGCTGCACTCGAAAAAAGTATTTTTTCCTAGTTGTAAATAAATTTATGGCACCTCTATTCATAGTGATTGTGGAATAACTTTTTTACGGGTCTTATAGAGGTTATTTTTCATGAAAATTGTTGTCAAATTTTCGAACTAAAGCCTAGTTCGTCATCAGGACTATGTCACTGGAGTAGTTGCTGCCACTCAGTTGAAAGAGTCCATCCGCAACTGAGTGGCAGCAACTACTCCAGTGATATAGTCCTGATGACGAACTAGGCTTTAGTTCGAAAATTTGACAACCAATTTTCATGAAAAATAACCTCTATAAGACCCGTAAAAAAGTTATTCCACAAGTATATTTTTACAAGCATAACAGATATTTTCAACTCCAGTTAAAAACACTGCAAAAAAATTAGATTTATCGATGAGGAAAAACCGTCGAAGTACAAACTACAATTTTTTAGTCAGTGACCTCATGATCAATTAGGACTGAGGTCAAACCTGACTCGAGGCTACTGTTAGGTAAAGAAGCAAATGCGAGTCAAAGAAAAAAACAACCCAGAAAATCATGTCACACTTTGACCCTAACCCAAGACTTTTGCGTGTATAAATTAAATCAGCAAATCATTTTCGGCAGCATGACAGAACACAGTTAGTGAAATCTTGAAATTTAAAATTTGAAATCGAAAAGTTGCTCAATTTAAAAACGTTGCTTTTAATCTGCGTAATACACTCAACGGACAAAACATTAGAGAAAACTGCCTAATAACGTGTTCGTCCTCTTCTAGCGCGAATAACAACCTGTACACGCCAAGGCATCGATTCCATCTCATGCCGGAGGTAATGCCAGCCATGCCTGTTGCAGCATTGTCCACAACTCCGCCCGAGTCCAGGATTCATGGATCTGATGTTTCGCCCCACGGCATTCCAGACAGCTTCCACTGAGTTTAAATACGGAGTAGGAGCCCCTGGGTGTTTCCAAACTCAGAATGAGTGTTACTCGAGCCATGCCTGGGTGGTTGCGGCCCGGTGACGACGCATTATTCTGCTGAAACAGTCCATCGGCCGCAGGATGCGCGAAGGCCATGAAAGCCTGCATGTGATCAGCTAGCACATGCTGATAACGCTCCGCAGTTAAGACTTTCTCCAAATATAGCAAGGGACTTAATGTGTCCCATGAGAAGGCTCCCCAAACCATCACAGAGCCACCACCGCATTCAACGGAGCCGACCAGGTACGATGGGGCCATGGCAACATGATGTCGACGTCACACCCTTACTTTCCCGTCAGCTCGGTACAGCTGAAAACGGGAATCATCTGACCGCACGATGTGACGCCACTCTGTAGATGTCTAGTTTTGATGTTTCCGGCACCAGACGAGGCGCAATGTCTGATGACGAGCAGTCAACAGTGGCACACGAGTAGGGCGACGACTCCCGTACCCCAGGGTATGCAGCTTGCACCATACCGTTTGCTTGCTGGCGCTGCTTGAGTTTCTGACATTGAACCAGGGTGTAATTTGTGCCGCCGTTGCCAAGCGGTCGGTCTGTACGAGCCTGGATAGTCTACGTTGACCACGGTCATCAATGACTGTCGGTCTGTACAAGCCTGGATAGTCTACGTCGACCCCGGTCATCAATGGCGGTGTACGAGTCTGGATATGGATAGTCTTCGTCGACCCCGGTCATCAATGGCGGTCGGTCTGTACGAGTCTGGATAGTTTACGTCGACCCCGGTCATCAATGGCGGTCGGTCTGTACGATCCTGTATAGTCTACGTTGACCCCGGTCATTAATGGCGTGTGGTCAGCCACCGCTTGCTCTCCTGGCGCTGGTACGTCCGTCGATGGTACACTCGTGGTACACCCTTGATACGATTTCGCTCCGGAACCCTAAGGTTTTGCGATAGAATGACACATCTGTCTTACGCCGACAATGCATCTACGATCAATGACCACATTTACCCATGTTCGTCGATTGTTATGCACTGCACGGAAAGCCATGTGGTCCGCCCATTTATCGCCTGCGCTCGGTTTGGGTTTGTTCCATTCGGCGAGGGGTATGCCCATATCAACTGCCAATCACCCCTATCTCTAATGTTTGCCTTCCGAGTGTATATACACAGTTAAGTCACATTATTGTGACCACCTCCTACATTTGACGTCAACACAGCGTAGCCAATGAAAGAAGTAACGTGTCCTGAGCTGGCTTGGAGGGTATATAAGGTGTGCCGTAGGCATTCTGAAAACATATCACTCGTTGCTGACATGGATAAAAGGAACTATTTATCAGACTTGCAAAAGGAGATGATTATCGGCTTCCTGGCCAAGGATGGCAGTATTTCTAAAACAGCGCACTTTATGAACTGTTCGCGTGCCCCTGTTGTTAAAGTGCATCGTGATAGGAGAAATAGCACCATTGCGAATAAGCGATGTGGAAACTGCGGAGCACTACGTACCATTGATGTGAGAGGTGAACGTCGGATTCGAAGGTGCGTGAGGACCGATCGTCACGCTACAGTGGAGCAACTCACTGGCCAAATGAACCAGAGGGCTACCGGAAGTGTGTCTAAGACGACAGTTCAGCGAAACCTGCTGCGTATGGGGCTCCAAATGGTCACATAGACGGATGGTCACTGCACCTATGCTATCGGCAGAAAAAGCTTACATTTGCACGGCAGTATCGTAATTGGACCTCCGCTGATTGGCAAAGGATTGTCTTCTCCGATGAGTCACGTTTTTTGCTTCATCGAACGGATGGACGTTGAAGCATAAGGCGAGAAACATCGGAGAACAAACACTCTTCAACCGTTGCTGGCATAACACAAGCTGGTGGGGTCACCTTTATGGTCTGGGAAATGATTTCGAGGCATTCCCTGGGTCCACTCATACCTGTGGAAGGCACTATGGACCGAATTCGTTATGAATTCATCCTTGCAGACCACGTACGCCCATACATGATGATTGTCTTCCCTGGGGCGGATGGGATCTTCCAGAACGACAATGCGACGTGTCACACTGCTAGAAATGTTCCAGAGTGGTTGGAAGAGCACGATGAAGACTTCAAAGTACTTCCCTGGCCCCCTAATTCCCCAGACTTAAACCCAATTGAGAATCTGTGGGACCACCTCGATCGCGTTGTTCGCTCTATGGATCCTCCACCACGCATCCTCCAGCAGCTGTCAGATGCACTGCAGTCACTATGGCTCCACATACCTGTGAACACCTTCCAGCACCTTATTGAGTCACTCCCAGCCCGTCTAGCTGCTGTCTGCGCTGCACACGGTGGTTACTCTGGATATTAGCTGGTGGCCACAATAATATAACTCGACCGTGTATTATGTATATTAAGTTACTTTGATGCCAGTTTGAAAAGGACCTTGAATTCGAAGTTTGAGCTTATGCGTCTACTAATCCCATATATGTCCAAATTCAGCCGTTAATATAACATGCGCTGTGAGGACGCTTTATCAACGTCCGCTTCCTATTGATGAGCGCTGAGTAGCGTTAGCACAGAGCATCATGGATCAGCCGCAGTTGTTCAACTTAGAGGTTCCCATCCACATCCTGGCCATCTGGCACGAGTTCCCAGTGCACAAGACCCTCACAATTCCACCAAGTGCATTGTGTCTGTTCGTTACTGAAAATAAATTTCCCATTTCTTCATCTGGGTGAACTGAGATTGTGAAGACTTGGTAAACTCCGTCGTCACTCTGTTTCGGATTTCTGAAACGCTGTCGAAATGGTGTCCCTTCAGCAGGGCCTGATTTACGGGAGGGCATTCGATGGACAGCCGAAATTTTAGATTGGATTCCAGGGACAGGAAAAGACCCAGAAGATGACCACGTGTGAGATGGGTGGATGAAATTCGAAAGTATGCGGAGTAACATGGAGGAGACTGGCACAAGAAAGACCGTCGTGGAACAAAACTTGGGGAGACCGTCGTCCAGCAGTGGATTGATAATGGTTGACAATGATGATGATGATGATATATTACTTGCATTGCATCAAACTGATCTGCAATGTTCATCCACTGAAAAAAATTAAAATGGTAATTTTAGAATTGTACGTTGAAACATGGAAATGGCAGTTATAATTTCCACAGATAAATTCATCACATTATTGGCAAACTAATGTCTTAATCTGCCATGTATGTACATAACACGGGATGCCGTGGGGCCCCCTTGCCCAGGGCCGCAAACTGTCTAAATCGGTCCCCGCTCTTCAGGTTGGATTTGATTTGAGGGAACTCAAAATAATCAGCAAGAGCCAAATTCTACGAATACGGGGGATGATGAGGAATTGTAACATCCTTTCATGTGAAAAAATGTTTGACTGAAGTTGCATTGTGTGAAGAATCAGTCATCTGACTCGGCCGCTTCCTCCCAAAAGTACCGAATTCTTTTCGTCAATCTGTCCATCTCTGAAATTATTAAGAGTTAACTTCCTATCCTTCTGTTAGAAATTCTTTGTGCATAACTTCTGGCCAATCGAAAAAAAAACTGACATCCTTTTCCTCCAAACCATACACCTGCGTATAAATCGAGACTTTTTCTTCAGAAGTCCGGGCCCCGATTTAAACGCCACCTTGACTTATCTGTTGATTGATCACTGAAATTTCTCAATAAGAAAATAAAAAAATATTGTGCCACAAATTCGGTTTTGACCTAAGCACCTGAAAGGCAATATTACGTTCATAAGAAACCATTCCGAATCTGTACATAATGTAATATTCCATTCATTAAGAACTTGTTCAAAAGCTGATGAAACGGACATTTCTGTTCAACAGAACAGCATTAAAATCGCTGAGATCTATTTGGAGCGGCAGCTGTTGTAATATATTAATCGCATCCCCCTCGCGATCACGCAAATTCAGCCTGCTGAGATCAATATAGTGATTACAGATCGTCCAACAGATGGCAGCACGTCAGCGCTCACTTCATTTCATTACTATAGTTTCTTTTAAGACAATACCAGATAGTTCGAAGCCGACGACTGCGCCGAGATTTATGTGTTGAGCAAAATACATGTTAAATAACTTACAAAGCACACCGTCAGTAATCCCTCTGCAAAACACTACGAAGCTAAAAGGTTCCGCCCCAGATGAAAGGAGAGGAGGGAGCGCTGACGTGCTGCCATCTATTGGCTCTGTGAGAACTATTTTCCCTCCGAATTCGGAGCAATACAGTAGCTTCAATTCGTAAAAAAAAAAAAAAACTTACGAAATTCAATTTTTTGCCGAAAAGCAAAATGCGGAAGTTACCTCACTTTCTCTTTCTTTTAATAATATTTATTAGAACATTAAAAATATAGTTATCGAATTTCGGAAAGCTAACTGTATTTGTTCCAGTCTCGTCTTATGTCCAGGATCAACTAACGAAGCTGAGAAATCTAACCCATTCGACTTATACACATATGTCGACTTATAAGCAGAAAAATACGGTAGGTCTTCCTCCTGTCCCGTCGTCAATGCATGCAGTACGAAGCGTAGGCACCCTTTTTTTTTTTTAAATCTTCGACACCAATCGCACGCACGGTATTTTTGCTGATGTAAAGCTCGTTTGATATCATTCGGAGGGACAGACGACTATTTTTCATTAACAGCTGTCCAACTTTGCCGATATTGAAGTCGTATGAGACTAAAAGAGCCGACCACTCCTCCGCACATCGTCCTAGACATCTTCCCACCTGGCACAGGATCGCTCATGCAATCGAAATTTTTTGAATCGTGATAGTGCTTCATGTCCTTCAGCTGAACGCACCACTGAAACTATTTTTGTTGCACTTTCTCCGCACAATATGAACCCCACCTTTTTTTCTCAGTACTTGAATCCACGACTAGGTGATTTTACTGAACCGACTTAAACACGACTTTCCAGTAGAACCGCCTTGTGCACACTTCTGGAACTTGGCATCGAGCCAATTCATATTCGATAGCAAGTAATAGTTTGAATAAAATCAATCCTTAAAATTTGCAGACGCTTTTATCCGACTGTGTGCAGACGGTTAAGATTTCGGAGCCCTGTTTTCGGAGTTGTCTGCGGGACTTCAAGACTACGGTAGCGCCAGGGTACATGTAGATCTTACCGAACTTGGCTTTGCAGGGTAGTCAATCTCTTGCTTCATAGTGCTTGCGACCCCCCACTGCGAGGATATGAGGTTCGTCATCAGAAGTGGAACGAATTACCGAGCGGGAATTAAATTACAGAGCACAGATTGGAAAGAAGAATAACTCAAAAACAATTTAGTGTATTTATACAAAGATGTGGCGGTAACTTGTGAGAGACAAGAAAAAAGAAAAGAATTCAAACACTAACTGTCAGCTATTTCCTTTACTTTCTCCAGCATTTCCTTTTCTTCTCTGTCGTTTTTAAAGCGATCCAACGTAAACAGAATTTTGGGTTTCGTTAATCTGAAACGATTTATTGCTGCCTGAAAATGAAAAAGAGAAAGACGTTTGTTAACTAAGGCGAACAATAAAACAATGAAACTTCTTCACATTGAAAAGACAGGTAAAGTAATTAAAAATGGAGAAAAGAACATCTAGCTGAGAAAAGTGTAAGTGAAGTTGTAGTGAAAAGCAAGTGCTGCATTTTCTCCAGAACATACTATATATGAGTCAGATATGCTATCGATATCTGACTCTTGCGAACGGAATGGAAAGATACACTGCATAGTGTTGCTTCATATGATGCAAAAATTAAGACCGCGGCAATAATAATAAAATAAATTTTCTGCAAAATTTTCATAAGACACCAACGAAGGTGATTGACCATTTATTAGCAAAACCCCTTTTTGAGCATTATTCTAGATTTCTTCATAACAAATTTCGCTAAACCCTGACGAGGAAAGATGGAATTGGACCGCCAATTGAGTTCAGACATTATTTATCTGAACCATATAAATTGACCAATATATAAAAATTTTAAGTTTGAGTTTATTTATATTAAGACTCTCCGGATTAAATCTTTTGAAATTATGTCAAAGCGAAGCCATGGATTACAGTATTTTGGGACCTATCAATCTAGAATTTGCCAACCTTCTGAGCCGATACGTTGTGAAATTTTTATTTTAGTATTTTATTTATATCAGCTTTCTTCATTCCAGCAAAATCTTTCAAAAGGTAACAATAAATGAGATTCGTAAGTCTAATAGTTGCAAACATTATTCTCTTCCGCTCCTCTCGATCTATCACTTTCTCCCTGCAGTACAGGAATCCTAGTCCTTACAAGTCTTCTCCCTGCAGTCCAGGAATCCTAGTCCTTACAAGTCTTCTCCCTGCAGTCCAGGAATCCTAGTCCTTACAAGTCTTTTTGAACAATAGCTTTCCGACTTCTAATTTTAAGCATTCCTTCATGTGTCACCTGTTTGAATTTCAGTCTAGGCAGTCTGTTATTCCCATACATTTCGAGTGTCTAAGACATCTCCATTCGTATTACTTAATTTCGCCCACTAATGATAGGAACCCTTTATACACTGGCGTGCAAAAATTAAGGACGAGACGGTTTTTCGAATTAACGTCGTGCAGAAGTGCTCCACATCGACTCAAATCATACCATAAGATCCCCAAGATGTAAGAATATGGAACAAGTGAGCAAAATCGTCTAAACAAGGAATCCAAAGGATACAAAGGCACTTTATTGAAAAGGTAGCTTCGAGCACAACTGGACAGAAGACAGAAACGTCCATGTGACAGGCGGCTGCCAAGAAAAATCCAGTCTTTAGTAGGGGATATGATCACCCCTGACTGCGTTGCAGGATTTACAACGTCTATCCATGCTGAGGACGAGGTTGTCCAGCAGCTGTTGAGGCATCTCGGCCCATTCCTCTTGTAGCGCCAATCGCAGCGGCGGAATCTTTGCTGGCGGCTGGTGAAGTGCTGCCAAGCGTCTCCCGAGAAGGTCGCACACGTGTTCGATGTGATTTAGGTCCGGGGACCTTGCGGGCCAATCCATGCGTTGCATATCTTTACTCTCCAACAGCTCTGCGACAGCCACTGTACGATGAGGTGTAGCGTTGTCGTCCATGAAGAGGAACCCAGGACCCACAGCACCTCTAAGCAGACGCACGTGAGGCAGGAAAACCTCGGCACAATAGCGGACACCAGTGACTGAACCTCCTTGGAAGATGTGGAGGTCAGTACGTCTACCAAGCATGATACCACCCCAAAAGAGAACTCCGCCACCTCCAAACCGGTCTCTTTCGATGATGTTGGAGGTGTGATTGCGTGTTCCCTGCTCTCTCCAGATGTGTATACGTTCAGAATCGCTCGTCACACTAAATCGGCTCTCATCCGTAAAGAGAACTCGACCCCATTGCTGATATGTCCAGTTCTTGTGTTCCTGGCACCACAGAAACAGCCGTCTCCGATGAGCAGGCGTTAATGACACACGCCGTGCTGGTCGTCGTGCAAATAGACCACCTCTGTGCAACCTTCTGGCCACGGTAAAACACGATAACGGACTTCCAGTTGTCTGTTGCATGTGCCTTGCGATTTCTCCCGCCGTCTGCCGTCTGTCTCTTCTCGGCTGTAGAACAATATACCTGTCGTCCGCCGCCGTGGTTGCTCGTAGACGACCACTTTTAAACTCTCGGACAGCTGTTCCTGTCGTTCGAAATGCTCTCCAAGCTCGTGAAACGATGTTGTGAGCGATCCCGAACTCCTCGGCCACACTAGCCACGCTTCGACCTTCTTCCAACTTCCCAATGACGCGACCTCGAGTAAAGTCATCCAGATGTCGTCTACTGGATTGCCTGTAGGACATATCACACGGTGGCAGCAACTCGACGTCGTTCAAAGCGATGTACACTGTGCAATAGCTTTCACCGAATTGCTGAGCATACATCGCCCGTGTGCTTTATACCCTCCCGACACCCCCCTCCCTCCCACGTCATGCTGCATATATGCCAATGCCCTAGCGTACCGGACCCTAGTCTATCTCCTGAGTGGTCTTTTGGTCCGTTCTGCCTGCTCGTTCCGCTGTTATGCTCATTTCTCTTCTTCGTCCTTAATTTTTGCACACCAGTTTATGATAAATTTCAGTATCATGACTTAATCCTCATTCTCCCGTTTGAACTCTCTTATGGGTCTGTAATGTTATTTTTTTATTTATTAGGCTTTACTTCACTTAAACATTACCTTCATATCATCGGTCGCTTGTTCTCGTAGCATTGGAACTTCTTAAGCTCAGGATAACTAATGCACAAAATCCTTAATTATTCACTAAGATAAATTAAGCCACCTATAACGTCCAGCAGAGAGAAGACTTCAATTACTCACATAATCGTTTTCTATTGGTTTTCCAAGAATAGAATAACTACGCTGCAAGGTACTTCAGTAATTTCAGCAGCCTGAACCTCTATAATATTAGGTTCAACGTGTTTATACGCATCTCAATTCAACTTTCGTCCAGAATATATCTAGTTTACAAATTACAATACAATTCTGCAGTAATGTACCCGCAACTCACCACACTTTTGGCTGCTTGCTCCTTGCATTATATAGCTCGTTCTTTTCATGCCAATACACACACACGTCATTCACCCTGATCTCAAGATTGCTGCCATAAAAACATTCATTGAGTGAGAAAAAAACATTAAGGTTGAAACGCTTAAAGAGAATGAACTCAAACTTTACGTAGAGAAAGAAACTAAAAATGGAAGTTAAATTAGAGTATGCGTCATAGGTCCAAGTATTCCTCTAAGGCTTCTCTTCATAAATTGTAGTTCTCTCAGATTTCTGCTACGTACATCTCAACAAGTCTGATGATGATTTAATATACACTCATCGTCAAAAAAAATAGTTACACCCAGAAGGAAGCTACCGAAAGGAATGAAACTTAGTAGATAGGTTGGACAGCGTGAGGCATGCAAATGATTCAAGTATCACGCTCGGCCGCGTATGGGAGGCAAGCAAGGAAGGTTCGTAGCGCTGTGTCTGGCCGGCTATATAAGGTCGTCCCGTTAAGCGCGATTGCCATTCTGACTCGCGCTGTTGTGTTGGTTGCATCTTTTGTAAGTGAAGTATGCCTTGGAGAAAAGTTCGGAAGTAATTCGAGCAGTTGGAGGAGTTCGAGAGGGGCCGCGACGTGTGGCTCCGCGAAGCGGGATGGTCTTATCACCCTATTGTGCACCATACCGATCGTGCGGTTATCAACAAGCTGTTGGCGGCAGCGGATAGAACAAGGCACGCAGCAGCTACAGGAAGGGTCTGGGAGACCTAGACGATGAACGGAGAGAGAGGACGGACGGGTTGTCCAACATGCTCGGAGTGACTCAACAGCCACAATTGCGGATATTCAGCAAGCAGTGGTGCCCTCCATGCATCGTCCGGTTATTGCCAGCACCATTGGCAGACGTCTGCAAGACGTAGTACTACACACACGCAGACAGTTACAACGTCTGCTCTTAACACCATTACATCGTCGCCAAAGACTGCAATGGTGTCGTGCCACACTGTCATAGAGCCACTCAAAATGACAGTGGATGATCTTCAGTGACGATTCCCGCTTTTGTCTTGGAGGAGACGACCAACGACGAATCCGTGTGTGGAGGCACCGTGGTCAGCGCCAAGGTGAACGGTTTGTTGTCGAGTGTCACACGTCCAGAAGGCCTGGTGTCATGGTGTGGGGTGCAATTGCCTACGATGCCAGATCACCTTTGGTGCTCATTACAGGGGCCCTACCTTTTCTGACCACTCACTCTGGTGCGAATTTTCAACAGGACAACATTCGTCCACATACTGCTGCTGTCTCGAGAGCTTGCCTTCAAGGCACTGACACTCTGCCATGGCCAGCCACATCGCC
The DNA here is from genome assembly GCA_039090855.1 of Macrothele yani. NCBI lineage: Eukaryota > Metazoa > Arthropoda > Arachnida > Araneae > Macrothelidae > Macrothele > Macrothele yani. The sequence continues at coordinate 117,259,415 of CM076990.1, forward strand.
AGATCTATTGACGATTGAAAATGTGTGGGATGCTATTCGAAGCGCTATCCACACTCCACCCCTACCGCGCAATCTGCAGGAACTGCATGAGAAGATTCAAGCTGCATGGGATGACTTATCGCAGGACACCATTAGGAACATGTACAACTCTATGCCGAGACGTCTGGCATGCTGTGTGAGCAAACATGGCTGCCCGACGCCATACTGAGAGACACTACTTACTGGCGTGTAGCTCAATAAATATTGGCCATATCGGTTTCAATGTTTAATCATTTATTGTTCCTGGTAACCTTTACCTTCCTCCCGAATAGCATTGCAATCCGACATGACCTTCTGGGTGCAACTAGTTTTTTGACGATGAGTGTATTTTCTCTTCAAGAGTATTTTCTTTTTGAGAAAGAACTAACGGCTTCCATGAGCAACTCTAAGGGCTATAAAGAGTCGTTCTTCCTTAATTTATGACCACTGGTTCCATGGGTGTAAGACAACCGGTGCCACAGGACAAACACCCCACCCATGTGACTCGAACTCGGGCTCAGTGCATTTGAAAAAGTTTTACTCGGAAATGAATGTTGTAGAGAAATAGTAAATCTGTTTGAATTTCAGCCTGAATCTCCATTTTGAAAATTATCGATCCATCTCTTAAACATTTTAAAAATCCGATTCATTCCAAATTAGATCAAAATAGCTTAAATGGTTTTGCCAGTCATTTCTACTCAACGGAAGGTCGAGTGACTGCATTTCCTCAATGAGACATTTTTACCTCATTTGCCTCTTATGTAAAAAATATCTAAACTGCATATAACACACAGTCAGCAGAGTACTGCAGGCCACCCGAGTGGCGCAGTGATCTAAGCGCTGGCTTATGATCATTCGTCCGGGGAAGGCCCGGGTTCTAATTCCGGTGAGACATGGATGTTATGTTTGCATTTCGGCACTGGCCCTCTCTCACTTCCCTAGAACCAGTGGCCCTAAATTAGGAACGGGCGACTGCTTATTGCCCATTGAGTTGCTCAAGGTGGTCGTTAAACCTTCAATAAAAAAACAATTTTTGCAGCAAGTCATCCAACTGAAAACCGTAATGTGGCACAAATACGATTATCAGTCGTCGTGTACATAATATATTTTGGCATTAGTTCCAGCTTTAACAGCAACAAACAAAAGATATTTGTAATGGAATTCTTCGAAGCAACAAGCACGTTCTTTTAATGCTTCAAATTTAGCAGTAGTCAAACATTTATCGGCATGAGAAAGGTATCGTAAAATCTTCAATATCTTATGAGAAGTAAAAATAGATTTCCTAAAAAGTAAAAGTAAAATTCGCTTCATTTAAAAACGATTCTACATTTAATATTCTCCGTTAATTTCTCCTTTCGCCTCCTTTCTCTTAATATTCTCATTTGCAATGATTTTTACTTTCAGAATTAGCGAAAATATAGTTGCTATTATTATGCATACTGAAGGTCTGTCAAAGCGTTTATGAGTGCGTAAAAAACAATTTTATAAAAACTGAAAACTCCTTAACACCATTTTATTCGTTGTACGGATTATGAAGAGGTAAACTTGTGTATCACGTTTTGAGTCCAATTTTTGAATGCAGTAGTTAACGTGATTAACTCTGTAGGTAGCTAAGGTCCGTGAAGAACTTCGTTGAACATAAATTCGCATTTCTTCAATGGCAAAGTAAATACTAATGTCCTGGTAGAAACAGTCAGCAAACATACTTACGTTTAACGACAACTTCTTCCTTTATTTGTTCCACTTTCGGGGAGTTCAAATGGACATGAATATTATCCACTGACACAATATATTTCACTGATTTCAACAGAAATCTCAGTCGTAAGACAACAATACTTATTCATTAACCACATGTACATCTAACAGGCTTTAATCTCTTTCACAACATCAATGTCTCAAAATCTACTTGCATTCTCTCTACGCCTCTACAACTCTCCACTCCCTACACATTCAACGTCGTCATTTTATGTTGCACTGACCCACTGTCAATGTTGGCAAAATGCAAAAGCTGTTCCAGGACATAATGTGCCGTTTAGTGAGAAAATGTTTAATCAAGAAATAACGAAATTTACACAAGAACACAGGCACTCCAAAGGGAGGTTTTTCCACCCCGGTGCCGCAGTGGTCTAAGAGCTGGCTTCTGACCATTCGTCCGAAATAGGACCGGGCTCTAATCCCTGTGAAGCATGGATGTTGTGCTTGTCTTACGGCACTGGCTCTCTCCCTTCTCTGGAACCAGTGACCCTAAATTAGGGAATGGGTGACTGCTTATAACCTATCGAGCTGGTCACGGTGGTCATTAAACCTACAACAATAACAAAAGGGAGGTTAAAATAGAGGTATATGTCACACGAGAAAATCGGGCAGTGAGTGGATAATTATTTTTACGGATTGCTGCTATCCAACGCTAAAGGAATTACTTTGTTTTAACATCTAAAAACATTCTGTGGTGCAGGAGGATAAAAACTATCGGGATGAACGAGAATTCTTAAGAGTACAAAAATTATTAGAATTTTTCCTATATGTACTTTGATCACCGACTTGGAGGCATTATTTAGCGCATGTCAAAAGTATACGGTGTGAGTCATGATGTTTTATTGTTAACACGCAAGAAATTTCTTGATTTCTTGTAATTCGCACATCAGTTCTTAATTTTATTAACAGAAAAGTCAACTTTTACACGAAAAGCACTCTTTTCCTGTGATGTAACAAAATGTATGGTTTAAATTGTCATTAGAAAAGAACGTGGAACACGAAACTGTCATAGAACTTCAGGATTATTTTTCAAGTAAAAAAGAAATCAAACAAGTAAACCCCAAAAAGTTCATATAAGGAACATTCTAAACTTAATTACGGATAAGTATTGCTCCACAGGGATGTAAGGTCAGGTGATGCGTAACATCACAGCCTCTCCTTGACAAATGTCAACCCCGCCTTCTCGTGGTGCATCCTGTTCCCACTAAAGGGGCTCTGACGACCGCAAATAGCGGTATAACTATACCATCGGGATCAGAGGAAATGCTATCCCCACACTCACCAACCCGCTTGGCCAGCGTGGTGAGTTATGGCCAAACACCTCCAAAATGACTCTACAACTTAAATCTTGGCCCTCAGTCTCCGGCAGCTGGAATGTACCTGGCCAAGGCAGCGGCCAGTGCGACATGAAGGCAGAGGGTGCTAAGAATCCCCGGAGGACCGGACTAGGCTGCCATTTGATGCTGACCTTGGCTACCTACAACGGACGCTCCCTATCTTCTGATTCAAGGCTTCTTGAATTGGAAGAGGAACTACAAAGGATCAAGTGGGACATCGTGGGGCTAAGTGAGGTAAGGAGAAAAGGAGAAGATCTCATTGAACTGAAAAGTGGACATCTCTTCTATTATCGTGGGACAGATACTGGCAGAACTAGTGGTGTTGGATTTATAATAAACAAGAAACTGAAGGATAAAGTGGTAGAAGTTGAAAGTTCCTCTGACAGAGCTGCACGACTCGTTATCCAACTATCGAGAAGATACCAGGCTCAGATTATTCAAACGTATGCACCCACCACAAGTCATCCTGAAGAAGAAATTGAAGAATTTTATGAGGAAATTCGTCATCTAAATAATAAAGGTAAGCAGCACTTGAAGATAATTATGGGAGATTTCAATGCAAAAATAGGGCACCGGCAACAGAATGAAACTTCAGTAGGTAAATTCGGTCACGGCAACAGAAACCAGCGTGGAAATACTCTCGTTGAGTTTGCAGAGGCAGAAGGATTTTTCATCTTGAATTCCTTTTTCAAGAAAAAGCCACACAGGAAATGGACATGGAGACATCCAATTGGGACGACAAGTGAAATTGATTTTATTATGTGTAACAAAAAATTCGTCATCGAAGACTGCAGTGTGCTAAACAAGTTCAACACAGGTAGTGACCATAGATTGGTGAGATGTAAGATGCACCTCAACACTAAACTGGAACGTGGCAAGCTCATAAGACAAACAAAATGTATTGACATAACCAACCTTAAAAAACACCATAATACTTTCAAGTTGGAACTGAAGAACAGATTCTCTGCTTTAGAAGGCCTAACATCGGAAGAAGTGGATATTTCGGAAGTTAACAGAAAAGTAACCAAAGCTCTTATGGAAACAGCAACAAAATTAGCTGGGTCTAAGAACAAGTTGCATGTAAACAAATTATCAGGAAAAACCAAAATGTTGATGCAAAAAGAAGAGAGATGAGGACAACTAAAGAAGATGTGACTTCCAAAGTGGAATATATAGAGCTATGCAAGACAGTACGAAAAAGTATCACTGAAGACGTAAGAAAATTCAACTGTGAACTAGTGAGGAAAGCAATTGAAAACAACCAAAGCCTAAAGATAGCAAAGGGACATCTCAGTAAGGGAAGAAAACAGATTATGGCTCTGAGAAAAGAAGATGGTTCTATAACAAGAAATAGAGGCGAAATTTTGACAAGAGTGAAAGATTTCTACTCCAAATTATATGAAAGGGATGATACATGTACTCCAGACATCATGAAAGGTACCAGAGTTCTTCCAGTCCTCCCAGCAGAAGTTGCACATGCAATCAAGAACATGAAGCGGGGGAAAGCTCCAGAGAAGATGGAATTACTATAGACATCATACAAGAAGCAAGTGGAGAAATTGAAACAGTACTCGCCCAAATTTTCACTCGATGCCTTAATGAAGGGAAGATTCCTGAGGATTGGAACAATGCTACAATGATCCTGCTACATAAAAAAGGTGACATTGAGGATCTCAGGAACTACAGGCCTATCAGCCTCCTATCAGTGGTTTATAAAATCTTCACTAAAGTTCTTTCACACCGCTTGAAGGTAACACTGGACATGGCTCAACCGAGAGAACAAGCTGGATTCAGGAGTGGCTACAGCACAATAGATCATATCCATGTGCTGAGAGAACTAATTGAAAGAGCGAGGGAATATGAACTTCCATTGTGCATGGCTTTTATCGATTATGAAAAAGCCTTTGATTTGGTGAAACCATCAGCAGTTACCACGGCTCTGAAATCCTGCGGTATTGAAGATGCATACATTAATATTATTAATAACATCTATGAAAATGCAAGTGCAAAGATTCGGCTGTTTGAAAATACAACACACATAAAAATTGGAAAGGGAGTGAGACAAGGTGACACCATATCTCCGAAGCTCTTTAATGCCACATTGGAAAATGTCTTTCAATCACTGAACTGGGAAAACAAAGGGATAAAGATTAATGGAGATTATCTAACCCACCTTCGTTTTGCTGATGACGTAGTCATTTTTGCAACTACCCCATCAGAGCTGCAGAGTATGATCCAGGAACTTGCTGACAAGAGTAAAGAAGTGGGATTAAAAATGAACTTTCAGAAGACAAAAGTGATGTTCAATGCTTTTACAAGAAATGAAGATTTATCGATTGATGGAGAAAAACTGGAGATAACAGATACGTATGTTTATCTTGGACAGCAGATATCAAGTGAGGGTCACATTGATGAAGAAATTAATCGGCGTACAAAACTTGCCTGGAGAGCTTTTGGAAGAAACAGCATAATTTTCAAGAGCAATATGCCATTATGTCTTAAAAGAAAAGTGTTTGATCAATGCATCCTTCCAGTGCTTACGTATGGTGCAGAGACGTGGACCTTAACTAAAAGAGACATACAAAGGCTGCAGACAACTCAAAGCAGCATGGAGAGGTGCATGCTTGGTATAACCAGGAGAGATAAGAAGAGGAACTCGTGGATCCGAAAAATGACGAGAGTGGAAGACATCATGATCAGAGTTAAATTCCTGAAATGGCAATGGGCTGGACATACTGCCAGAAGGACAGACCATAGATGGACAGCCGAAATTTTAGATTGGATTCCAAGGGACAGGAAAAGACCCAGAAAAAGACCACATGGGAGATGGGTGGATGAAATTCGTAAATATGCGGGAGTGACATGGAGGAGACTGGCACAAGACAGACCGTTGTGGAGGAAACTTGGGGAGACCTTCGTCCAGCAGTGGATTGATAATGGTTGACAATGATGATGATGATGATGATTGCTCCACAAACGTAAGTGTCGAGCTGTGAAAACACACATTTGAACGTGACGGAGACCGAATCTGCACCCCTTCACTCCGGAGTAAGCTGCTCTCCCAACTAAGCTACACGGACAAAATGTATCGCTGTAGATTTGTCGTCTTGACACGTGATTTACCTCTGTAGTACGTCACAGAGCATCCTTGGCTAGCAGCGTAAATTTCTATTGCGATAATTAAAAGAAAGACAACGCTATGATATACGGAAAACAGCTTCCGTATATCAAAACAACAAAAAATACATATATCGGTCTCAACTAAATTGAGATCAAAAACAGATAAAATTGTTGCCAACAGCATAAAACAAGTATATCGTGCACTGGAGAATAAACAACGAAAAAAATCGGTTGCAACTTACTTTAGCTCCAAGAAGTGGCAAAGCACCTGTCCAGGTTGCGCCAATGCTCGCTACTCCAAGCATAGCATAAATTGGCTCGTCTCTGTTCGACATGTAACCTGCAAAGAGTTTTACATCTCATCAGTTCAGTTCTTCAGTAACAAATTAGGCTGTCTCATAAATGAAAATGCCGTTTTTGGAACTGATAAAACTGAGATGTGAAAATCATTTTTCGAGCGCATACACGATGATATGAATAATGTTGTTTTGCGCAAAACTACCATTCTTTTGTGAGGACTGACACATTTTACTGTAACCTTCAAAACAATATAGAGGTTTCAGTAATTGAAGTTATATGATTTATAAAAATTGAAGTTATATGATTTATAAAACAATACAGAGAATGTCATTAACTGAAGTTATATGCATCCCCTTCTTTCTGCTTTGCAGTGAAGGTTTGTATCCTTTCTCCGAGGTTCTACGAAAAAATCGTTAATAACACAGGAGGAATTTGTAGCAATCCCGGTGGTCTAAGTGTTGGCTCCTGATCATTCGTCCGAGGTGGGTTCGGATTCAAATCTCGGCGAGGCTTGGATGTTGTGTTTGTCTTACGGCACTGACTCTCTCCCTTGCGTTGCACCAATGGCCCTAAATTAGGGACAGGCGAATGCTTATAGGCCATCGAGTTACTCACGGCGGTCGTTAATCCTAGCAAAGAAAGAGTTGTAGTCAATGAGCAAAAGTTTCCTGCTTTGAGTGAGAAGCAAAAGGACTCATCTGCTAATTCAACGAGATTACAATTTCCGTAGTCTTTGACTACAAGCTAATGCAGATCGTTTCACGTATTGAATAACTCTTATGTATATTTCTGTTTAATTTTTTTTTTTTTTTTGATTGGAGGTTTAACGACCACCGTGAGCAACTCAATGAGCTATAAGCAGTCGCCCGTCCCTAATTTAGGGTCACTGGTTCCAGGGAAGGGAGAGAGCCAGTGCCGTAAGACAAACACAACATCCATGCCTGACCGGGATTCGAACCCAGACCCTTACGGACGAATGATCAGAGGCCAGCGCCTTAGACCACTGCGCCACCGGGGCGGCCTTTTTAATTTTAATTTCCTGTCATTGAGGAAAACATTTGTCACTCAAATCCGTTTGAAAACTGATGTCTTAACTACTCAGGACCTTTTCAGTCAAAAATACTATTAGAAGCCACCGAGTCAATATATTCCTTGGGCAGCCAAATTATAAGGCCGGCGCTGGCAACAGCACTATGCGTTTCGCGGAAAGCCTAATGGATGCGTACGCACTGTCTGATATATTGGAAACGACATAGATACTCGCTTTTGATGTAAAAAGTCTTGCACCAGCCTGTATGACAGCAGTTTTCTGTCGGCGTAAAGGAAGCTATAACATACTGATTCTTAATAACTGCATAGAGACCTACCGAGAATAACAAGGCTGCCCCTAGCTTTTTATAAGCAAAACAGGATGCTGACAGCGCTAGATTCATATGTCGACTGAATAGTGCACACGGTAGATAACAAGTGGTTTATGAAAAGAGAACAACTGTCGAGTCGCTGTAAATATGTTTTCATGTTATAACGGCGTTACTAGTACTTTCTTTAAAACCATTATACTGTTGACTCTCCTTAAAGGTTGCGTTTCTGAAAAATCTGCATCTATATATGTAGAATGTATGTTAGCACGTGACATATGTAGTATAAACTGAGCTGCAAAAGCTAAACACGAAACACAAAAGTATGAATGGCAAAAAAAGTAGTGGAAACATTCAAAATTTTCAGCATGTTGCATTAAAGCATGTAAATGTCAAAATACGTTTTGGTAATGATTCACGCACGGAGTGATACGAAATCAGAGCCCCCGATAAAACAAATGCTTTCCACGGGATACAAAAAGTACAACGTGGAAGGTTTCAGGCTAAATCGAGAAAAGCCATTTGGTTTGTCATGTCGCAAAGAAGACGTTTCGAATATTCAGAACGATGGAAAGCCATTCCAATCGCAGAAGCCGGCCGAACATTCATGGATATAGAGCTACATTCTTTAGCAGCAACTATTCTGTGATCTTCAGGCTCTAGAATTAGTTCCAAACTAGTGGAGCACCCATCCAGAGATTGAAGAATGACGACCGTTAAGATCCCCTCTAAACCGTCTTATTCAGAGGGAATCACACTCGGTCTGAGTTCCGATTTCATCGCGCCCGTAGTAGCCCATATCAGTTTCTGCTGTGACCAGCAGTCTCCATAGCAGTGGACTATTAGTGAAAAACAGACGTACCATCTGCGCATTGTTACGTACCAACAACAGGCGCGTCAGCTTAAAATGGTGTCACGATTATGTTAAACTGATCTCGGAACAAAAGCTCAATGTCTTTTTCATGGGTGAGTCGCATTATTCTCTGATATTAGACAGCAGTAATTCGATAGTCCCACGAGAGGCTGGAACACGCTGCACACGTTTCTAATATCATCAGAAGAAGAGCTTTTCGTGGTGATAAAGAGACACGGTGGACTGGCTTTTCAATGGTGGCCTTACCATCGTTCGTGTTTTTTCTAAAAGTCCTGACTTTTGGGAAAAAGTTCCAGGATTCAGCAAAAAAAACTGCATGAAGTTCCCGATTCCTAAGAGAGGCTTTACGTACGTCTGTGCAGTTGGTGCAAGATGATAAGGCAAGTATCATCCTACAACTTCAATTAGCTCTGTGAAGAACGTGCCTTATCCTCCTTGGAAACGTGCTTAACATCCTTACAGATGTTATCATTCATAATATCCTTACAGATGCCTTTCAATCCTTACGGGTGATAAGGCACGTCCCCACAGAGATAATGTCGTCAAAGCATTTTGCATATTTTTGAAGAACAAGGTATGCAAAAAATGGAGTGGCCTGCCCTCTCTCCAGACCTCAATCTCATTGGACACTTGCGAATTTATAGATTTTTGCGGATGACCTAAGGAGGAGTATTGCTGCTTTCCATTCACATGATTCCTCGTACCCTCCTGGATGTCAAGGCAGCTCCCATTCGCCAATGGTAGTCATTGCTTTTCCACTGCCTAGATAACCTTGTTGGTGCCAAGCCTCCGTTACTTACTGTGGGAGCCACACTTTTTATTGAATACGTATTGTGCACAAATACCTGCCTTATTTTGTGGTTGTATCGTTGGGTCATACGTTTTTTAGTTCATGTGTGTATGCATTGCCTTCTACTGGTAAAGCGTATATCCTGCATGTCATTCTACCGTGCAATTAAATTTGATATAAATTGATAAATTACTATTTTTGAACTACGCCCAGTTAAATGTTCAATGCTTAACTTTTGACGGGTACTGAATTTGAAGGTTACGTTAAGAAATCTATGATATTAAATAAGTCACTAAGACATATTCAGAAACAAAGGTAGAAAATAACTGCACGGAATTAATGAAACATAATTAAAACATTTAAATTACTATTAGTACTGTTAAAATTATATATTGGTTACACCGGATACAGCTGAGGCTGTTAAAATGAGTTACTGCATATTATATGATAAATTACTGAAATGAAGGAGGCAGGTAAAAGTGATTGCGCAGGAGATTCTTTAGCAGTCCGAAGTGCTTTTCCAGAATTTTTTTGATAAAAATGTTGATTAAAAGTTTTCTTTCTCAAGAATTTCTTTGTAAAAACTGGAAATTCCGCTTTTAACTTTCAGCGGTAAGCCCCTTTGCAGCGCTTCAGAGCGTTGCCAGAGCATAAGGTTTAAGATTCCTTCAAATTTTGTACCTTGTCATAAAACATGTGCTATGTTCATCGAAGGACCAAATAGTTGACACCCACACATTCGTTACGAAAACTACAAGCTCAGCTGGCGATTCCGCTCAGATATGGTTTTCCTTTGTGTTACGTGCCTGCGCCGGAGGACGCACATGAGATAAAGGCAGATAGCAAGGAAAGCATATATCCGCGTAGCTCAGTTGGGAAAGCGACTTACTTCGGAGTGAGGGGGACCCGGATTCGACAAACCTGTGTTTTAACATTGGCGCCCGAACTTCAAGGATGATCTAGTCGTTAAGTTTCTCGGAATGGTGTGCTGTTCTTTCTACACCGCGAGACAGGAAAAAGGAGAATCCCTTCTTCAGTGCTTCGAAGAATAAATGTGTGTGATGTTACGTTCTACACATCAAATTGTCTGGGAGTTCTCAAATGCACGTTCTTCAGCGGATGACTGCCTACAGCGACACATGGTCCCGGCCGACCCGTGGGCCATGCCCCCGGCCTTCTTTCGGAAGGGGAGATGTGACGTGCCTGCGCCGCAGGTCGCACAGGAGATAAAGACAGACAGTAATGAGAACACATGTCCTCGTAGCTCAGTTGGGAGAGCGACTTACTCCAAAGTGAGGGGACTCGATTTCGATGCCCGGCGTGGACAAACCTGTGTTTTCACACTTGATATCATAGATTCGTAATTTTTATTTGTGTGATTGCAATAACTTGCCGACATTTTTTCTCCGATATCCTCAGATCTGATTTATTGGCTCATGTTGGTAATGGTTCTCTTTGATCTGGAAACTGCATCTAAAATCTGTTACATCTTTTATGTCACCAAGACAGGGTTTGCCTTATAGATTGTTAGTATATAGTAGACAGAATTCATATCGAGTTGTACAAGGGATATGTATTCCACACGCTAGTATCAACCTGGCACCGAAATTCATTCCACGGCGATCACAGATATCTTTGCTGCGTGTTTTTAGTATACTGGTGCTCTAAAGTAGAACGACAACCACAAAAACCTACATAGTTAACAATAATTGACAAAGTAATGAACATAAGGAAAGGAACTTTATGTACAGTAGTAGCCAAAATTATGGAAACCTTTTGAAAAATCTGTATTTCTCAGGTGTCATGTCTCATAACATGTCATTTTTTTAATAATACCATGAAATTGTATATCATTAGAAAGATAATTTAATCCAGAATGTAATGCAGCACACTTTATTATTTTAAATGCGTTTTAAAAGAAGTTATACACAGAAAACCATGATAAAGGGCATTTCGTAATTTCTCACCGTTTCTGTTAGTTCTTATTCTGGAAACCTTTTTTTTTTTTTTTTTTTTGTAACTATAGCCTTACAACGGCGTCCCATGGAGTGAACCAAGCGTATTAGTTCATCAGATATTATAATGTGAAACCAAGATTGTTTGAATACTTCTATTAACTGTCCTTTATTCCTTGGTTGTTTCTGACTGTCAAGTTTCTTTAATTCGCTCCACAGATGTTCTATTGTATTCAGGTTAGGGCTATTACCTGACCATTCTAGCAGTGTAAAATGATTTTTCTGAAACCACTTTTTTGCCCACAGAAGCAATATCGCAAGGAACTGAATCCTGTTAAAATATATAGGCTTCAACACCCTGGAAAAGAATTGGAGAAATAGCACCGTGGCGAATAAGCGATGTGGAAACTGCGGAGCACCACGTGCCATTGATGTGAAAGGTGAACGTTGGCTTCGAAGGTGCGTGAAGGCCAATCGACATGCTACAGTGGAGCAACTTTCTGGCCGAATGAACCAGCGGGCTACCGGAAGTGTGTCCAAAACGACAGTTCAGCAAACCGTGCTGGGTATGGGGCTCCGATGCAGACGGGTGATCACTGTACCTATGCTATCGGCAGAAAAAGCTTACATTTGCATGGCAGTATCGTAATTGAACCTCCGCTGATTGGCAAAGGATTGTCTTCTCCGATGAGTCATGTTTTTTGCTTCATCGAACGGATGGACGTTGGAGCATAAGGCGAGAGACATCGGAGAACAAACACTCTTCAACCGTTGCTGGCATAACACAAGCTGGTGCGGGCACCTTCATGGTCTGAAGATTGTTTTCGTGGCATTCCCTGGGTCCACTCATACCTGTGGAAGGCACTATGGACCGAATGCGTTATGAATCCATCCTTGCAGATCACGTACACCCATACATGGTGATTGTCTTCCCTGTGGCGGATGGGATCTTCCAGAACGACAATGCGACGTGTCACACAGTTAGAAATGACCGAGAGTGGTTGGAAGATCACTATGAAGACTTCAAAGTACTTCCCTGGCCCCCTAACTCCCCAGACTTAAACCCAATTGAGAATCTGTGGGACCACCTCGATCGTGTTTTTCGCTCTATGGATCCTCTACCACACACCCTCCAGCAGCTGTCAGATGCACTGCAGTCAGCATGGCTCCATATACCTGTGAACACCTTCCAGCACCTTATTGAGTCACTCCCAGCCCGTCTATCAGCTGTCGGGGCTGCACACGGCGGTTACTTTGGATATTAGCTGGTGATTACAATAACGTGACTCGATCGCGTATTTTTTTCCATTTAAAATACCATGAATCACACAAATTCGGCCCACACTTTTTGCTGTCATACAACTCCACATCATAACACTAACTGGATGATTCATGTTAACTGTGTAATACATTCAGGCAGCAAGTCTTCTCCATTTCTTCTTCTTACATACTTTATGCCACCACTATCAAATATGGATATTCTGGTCTCATCGCTCCAGATGACTCTGTCCTATTGTTCCTCAGACCAATTAACATGGTTTTTATTCCATTCTAATCTCTTCCTTCTTTGTTTGGGAGATAGAAATGGCTTTTTCTTGGAATTCTAGAATTTAAATCAGTCTTTCAGTCTGCATCTAATAGTCACCTTCACCTTCAAGCCACACTCACCTTCAAGCCACATTGAGAGAATTCGTTTTTAATTAACTCAGATGATTTTCCTCTGTCACTTAAACGTAGTCTTTCGATTCTTCTATCACTACATGCTGTTGTCCACCTTTTTCTGCCTTTACCAGTTTGGCTTTTAATTGACTTAGTCTGCTAATACCTTTTGCACAGTTCAGAAATACCTCATTTGGTTAGATTTCCACTTACTTTTCTTGTGATTTTTTTCATACGTGTAACCTTCTTCACGCAAAGTGAGTACTTTACATCGCTTACTAGGTGACTAGTAAACTCTTTTCACTCTGTTTGTCATCTTAATAAGTTACACAGCTTACTAAGTTATCAAGGAATAGAAATATCCGTAAAAAAACCAGTGGCCAACTTGATGCCCCTCACACAACAGAATAGGAGTTATGTTATTAGCTCTGATACCTGAAAATGAGAGTTGACTCTTACTAACACCTTATTGGCTCCATGCTGTGTCAAAATAACACCTGAATGGCTTTCAGAACGATTAATCTCACTGGTCAGTTTTGAGTTAAGGAAATCCACTTCTTGTTACATAAGGCAGTTGTGTTTTCGTTTTTTTATTATTTGGCTATAACTTTTGAAAGAATAAAGATAACTCAACACAATTTGTTACTTACATTTTGCATTAAATTATCTTTCTAATGATATATAATTTTGTGGTATTATTCTAAAAAAAACTGATGTTATGATTCCTTAAACCATAGAAATACAAATTTTCCTAAAGGTTTCCACAATTTTGGCCACTACTGAATGCTATGTGGTACAGTGATTCACACTTGTGAACACAAGCGAATTAAGATGTATGCAAATGGGTCCAGATATGATCCTGTGAAAAAAATTAGAGAAATAAGGCATGAAACGATATCACACAAATCACCAAAGAACATGGTACCACAATCTTCAACACCGAATGCGATCACCACGAATAGCAGTGCAAGCTTCACAGCGCCGAAACCTGCTTCGAATGAGAGTACGTACAAGGGACTGTGAGATGAAATCTCATTCTTCCAGAAAATCACTGCGTAAGTCCTGTGGAGCTGTAGAAGGAGGGAAGCGAGCAGCAATTCTTTGACTTAAAGAATGCGCATGGGCCTGCGTAGCCGAAGACACTGCCGGGCCCCTATGCTCACTGCACGTCATCTCCAACAACGCATGTAATGGGTCCAAGACCATCGAGATTGGAACGTGGATGATTAGAAGAAAGTGACCTGGTCTGACGAATCAAGATTCCTGGTACATTACTTAGACGGCCGAGCACGGAAACGCCGATTATCAACGGAGGCTATAGCACCTGGATGCACTGTTGGGCGGAAACAAGCTAGCGGGGGCGGTTTTATGCTGTGTGTGATGTTTTCTTGGGGCACTTTAGGCCCCATTATCCCAATAGCACAATCCCTGAGAGCTGTCAGGTATCTGAATATCGTTGCTGATCAAGTTCACCCATTCGTAGCAACTGGGTTCCCTGCTGGTGATGGCCATTACCAACAGGATAATGCGCTATGCCACACTGCCAGACTCGTCAGAGAGTGGTTCGAGGAACATGCTTGGGAGTTTCTGTTAATGCCCTGGCTTCCAAATTCCCCTGAAATTAACTAAATCAAACATTTGTGGTTCAACTTGGAAAAAAGGGTTCGCGCTAAATCATCACCACCCTGAAATTTACGGGAACTGGAGGACCTGCTGTTGAAATTATGGTACCAGATACCACAGGATACCTATCGCCACCTCATCGAATCGATGCCTCGCCGAGTGGCTGCTGTTTTAGAGGCTAAAGGGAGTCCTACAGCTTATTAGGTAGGTGGTCATAATGTAATTGCTCATTGGTGTATACAGTATGCACTTGTGCATGACATGTACAAATTTTGTTGTCCTCTGGCTTCCTAAAGCGCCATTGTTCGTTTATTGGCCGCAGCATTTGCTTCTTTACATAACCGGCTTCTTGTGTACCGCTTATGTGAGATTTCACATTAAGGTTTCCGCGTTAACTAAATGTTTGTGTCCGTGGCTTTAATTTTGAGCACCAGTGTATTAACGTCTATTGTTCACACAAGAACGGAGACTTTCCCGTGACAAGGACTAATGTGCGTATTAATGCGGCATGGGGAATAATACTTACATGCCGTACAGTCTCCTTTCTTAATTCCCAGTTTCTTTAAAGCTGCCCAGTACGAACAAGTTTCTTGGTACAGTTGAGCGTAAGTCACCATTTTAGGAAGACGATCCTCACCTAGAAATAGAAAAAAAAACATTTTTTAAATTGGCAGCAACAATACCCTTTTATTGAATCATAAAAGGTATGTAACTTTACAATGGAATCGATCCAGCAGCAAAATCTCAGTACTTTGTTTGGTCCAGAACTATTGAATTTTTTTGTTGCGTGATCCAGAACGGCACACTAACTCCTCTCTCTCTCTCTCTCTCTTTATCTATCTATCTATATATATATATATATCTCACAATGGGTCAGTACAAGATAAAAATTTAGGGTGTTATGAATTTATCATGGACTCATCACACGTTGCAGGGGAAATTCACAAAGACTTCGTATGTGGTTCTGAAAAATTTGTGTACCCAGCCTCACTGTAAAACGTCTTCACTATCTCTTTTTCATCTCTGTCACACAGTAACACCGTAAATTACGATTCAGGACCACCAGTGGCACACTAGGACTGCATTTAATGACAACGTATATTCAGTCATTTCAGTCATTTGTGTATGTGCATATCTTTTCATATGCATGTGTGTGTGAACGCGTAAGTTTTTAAGCTGACGATCAACGTATACGAACATGGATAGAGCCTGAACCTACAACACCTGGCACATAAGATGACACGATATGTATCTGGCCTTTTCATAGGAGCGATGTTACTAACGAAGCATTGTTAGACAATCAGTGGCTGGCATTCAATTCCAGTAAAGTTCTGTACTGGAGTTTACAAAACAGCACTCGGCTTTCTTTTCTCACTGTACGAGAATCTCTTGATCGCTGCTGATGTGTCATTGGAATTCAATAAGCATTCATGAGTTCGACCACTAGTAGGCATTGTTCAAAAGCTAATTGACCAGTTCTCAGCAGCCAGCAGCCAGCAGCTCAACATCGTAGTCTGAGAGCGAGGCTAGCAGTCATACATTCGACATGAAGCAAGGCAGTGTAGAAAACACAAGGCCATGACATTAGAAAAACAAGTTAGTAAAATCATGCAATGCATTGAATATGATAAGCTTTCCAACATACCAGAAATCATTACTCAAGTTATGAGGATAATGGCTGTGGAATAAATCTCAGTCCTGTGCCCTGACCTTGTGACGTACCTGCCAGCAGGACGCACACGACATAAAGGCAGATAGGAATCAGAATAAGCGTCTGCGTAGCTCAGTTGGTAGAGCGACTTGTTCCGGAATAAGCGGCCTCGGGTTCGAATCCCGCGTAGACCAAAAATTACGGAGAAATTTACTTCGTTATAATGGCGCCCGAACTATCCGGATGACCCGACCGTTCAAAATCTCGCATTGGTGTGATGTTCTTTCCACACCGCGAGATAGGAAAAATCAGAGAATTCCTTCTCCAGCGCTTCGAAAAATAAAAATGTGTGATGTTGCATTCCACACAGCAGATTGACTGGGAGTTCTCAAGTGCACGTTCTACAGTGGATGGCTGCCTGCAACGATTCATGGTCACGGCTGACCCGTGGGCCATGCCCCCGGCCCTCTTTCGGGGGGAGATGTGACGTACCTGCCAGCAGGACGCACACGACATAAAGGCAGATAGGAATCAGAATAAGCGTCTGCGTAGCTCAGTTGGTAGAGCGACTTGTTCCGGAATAAGCGGCCTCGGGTTCGAATCCCGGCGTAGACCAAAAATGACGGAGAAATTTACTTCGTTATAACCTTTGATCCCATTTCGATGATATTCAACGGAACCGGTTCAGCATACCTCCGAAATAACATGATAAAGTTTTGTCACAATGGAAGCATTTTTACGTAAGTTATGATGCATAAGGGCTATGGAATAGATCCCGCTCCTGTGTCCTAACCTTTGACCCCATTTCGCCCATTTTCAACAGCGTTCGTCCCCAGGCAGGCCCCTACGGCATACTAACCTTTTATCCAAATCGAAAAATTTTTACGTAAGTTATGACGCATAATGGCGATGGAAGTGATTCTTTGACCAAATTTCGCCCATTTTCAATAGGGTTTGTCCCCAGGTGGTCCCCTACCACATAATAAAATTTAATCGAAATCGAAACTTTTTTACGTTAGTTATGATGCATAAGAGCAGTGGAATGGATCCCGCTCCTATGTTCTGACCTTTGACCCCATTTCGTTCACTTTCGATAGAATTCCTTCCCAGGTGTTTCCCTTCCACATACTAAAATTTCATCGAAATCGAACGATTTTTACGCGAGTTATCGTGCGGACGGACATACGCACACAACACGGGACGTAATGAGACAGATGGCGTGACCGCGCGCCAGCATTTCAATCGCGAGATTGTGACGTCATAAGATTTCTAAGCATGGGTGACATTAATAGGGCGCCATGAAACTAAAAACGTGGTAATTCGGGGTGGTTATTTAACGCACTAAACGAATTTTCCTAAAGTCGAGATCAAACCAAATCGTTTTCTTACATACATACAAGAATTGCTCTTTTAATAGTATGGAATAAGGGCGATGGAATGGATCCCCATCCCATGTCCTGACCTTTGACCCCATTACCACCATTTTCAATAGGGTTCGTCCCCAGGTGGTCCCCTACCACATACTAAAATTTCATAGAAATCGAACCATTTTTACGTACGTTATGACGCATAGGCAATGGAATGCATCCCGCTCGTATGTCCTGACCTTTGACCCCACTTCACCTATTTTCAATAGAGTTCATTCCCAGGTGGTTCCCTTCAATATTATAAAATTTCATCGACATCGAACCATATTTACGCAAGTTATGACGGAACAGAGCAATGGAATGTATCCCGCTCCTATGCCGTGACCTTTGACCCCCATTTCTACCATTTTCAATAGGGTTCGTCCCCAAGTGGTCCTCTACCACACATTAAAATTTCATCGAAATCGAATTATTTTTACGCGAGTTGTCGTGCCGACAGACGGACAGACGGACGGGAAAAGCTGGAGTATATACGCTTCTTCAACCTACGGTTGCTAAATGAGTTCCCCTTTTAAGTGACGTCACGTGGAAACCAAAGCTTCCTACTGGTTCAGTGACGTCATTGGAAACCAAAGCTTCCTATTGGTTCAGGGACGTCATTGGAAGACAAAGCTTCCGATTGGTTCAGCGACGACATTGGAAACCAAAGCTTCCGATTGGTTTCCAATGCTGTCGTGTATGACGTCAAACATGACACCGACGTATCAGGCTGTGTAACATGAGAGTGACGTCACAAACGGAGGGAGCTCATCTGTCTAATGTCATGGCCGTGTGCTTTCTAGACGGCCTTGTATGAAGACGATGTTTTTAGTTCGCAGTTTCTGAATCAAACACCTTCAAGATAATTTATTAAAACTCAGTTGTATAACAGATGAAGCATTTTATCTGTTTTCCTTGTGTGTACGTGAACAGCACATGTTTTGTAAATTCTGTTCATGCGAATTCCACTCCACACTTTATGGACCCGTATTTCAAATGCATTGAAGAAATAACGTCAAGTTTAAATTTCTAGAAATGTCATTGATTTCAGCCACATATTTCCTGTGCAGTATCAGGACCACGAAAAGTGGTTATGTTTGAACGACTATTACACTTAAAAGATATATTTCACTAAACTACACATAAAATAGCATTTAAATTAATTAATCAAATAACTAGAAAGATTTGCTGCTTATAAAGAAAACCAATTTATGACGAACATATTACATCTAACAGAAGATAACAATGAGTACCTGCTACAATGAGTGCCATCCGATCGTCTCTGTATTTCATCACATTTTCAGCGTAATTAAGTAGAGCTCCCTGAAACCACACAGGTCTGTCTGCAGACTGAGCATCTCGGTCAATGACCTATATATGGAGAGAAAATATTTTTATGCACTTAAAGTTCAAGAACGGTTCCAGACCTTCATCCCTTATATTAAACACGATGGTTTAAAGGTTAAAAAGGTCAAACTGAATCAAATTTCAGGTAAACCTCTGCTAACGAGTTTTTAAAAAAACATTTCACTGTATAACCACGATGTAACCTACGAAGAATTCCAGGAAAAGATAAGTCTAACGCCTTTTTCTTTGGTACTATAAGTGAAAAAAGTATAGGAGTAAGATAATTTAGAAATATCTCTTATTTTTAGTGTTTATTTGCTTGCCCTCAAAGAAGTGGAATAATTTTGAGCCAAAATTTTTTTTTGTCGTGTAGAAACGTATTAACACCAAACGCAAGGGATAAAGACAACATATACATTAAGAAGAAAAATGTATCAGTTTAGTTTGAAATATCAGACATTTGCAACTCTAAGTAAGAAATAAAGGCATTTTTTAAGGAAAGGTAAAAGTTCTGTGCAGCTTTAAGATCTCAGCTGCTTGATAAATAAATTTCAATTGTGAAAACAAACGTTATGCAGAAGTATAGAAGTATAGATGAGGGGTTAAAAATCAATAACAATTTAGAATAGAACTGATGCTTAAGCAACAATTTACATCAAGTGAAATTTTTTGTCTATTGAAATTTTTACCTTACAATCTTTCTTCTTTGAGATTTCTCTGGACTTAAGAAAATCACAGGATAGAGAGGAGCATTTCATGTGAGGATTTGTTCGTTACGTATTTCTGCACACGAAATGTTCAGTGCAGTTTCAAAATTTTTATCCATATTTAAGTGAAATTTTAAAAAATAGGCTGAGTATTTGCATTTTTAAAAATATGCTGAGTATTTGATTTTAAGTATTTCCTTTTTTTACATGCCAAAAAAAAATTTATACATGTTTTTCTTTGTCTGAACTTAACTTCTAATTTTTGAAGATGATTTATTTACGTCATGGCTTTTTCTGATGAAACTATTGTAACAAATCAAATCTTTATGGGCAATAAGGGGAAAGAAATGTGGGCATTTCCCCACAAATTTTCTAATGACATCCCCATTCGTCTTCAAGAGTCATTTCTAAAATGTTGGTGACCACGATGGGTGGATTTTCTAGCCCAAGCGCATAGTCGTTGGTGTTGCCACTTTTCATTCGAAAAATTTCTAATGATTCTTCCAGTTTACGGATGCATTACTTAGACTGATACTGAATCTCCTACATAAAGTCCCGACGGTTTTTCTTGTCCTTTTATTTATTCCTGTTCTATTGGAAATACTTTTAATAGCAACTTTATTTTGGTATTGCCAAGTCAATAATTCCTGGACTGAAATGTCCTTTACTGACTATTTCAATTATGGTAATTTTTAATTTTCTTGTTTAAACTTAATACAGTTCTAAAGCTTTTTTTTTTTTTTGCTTTTTTAATTTCTCAAAAAAACTTGTGTTGTATGTAACTTTTTTAGTAAAGAAAGGATAGCCATTGCTTTTTATTGAGCTTGAGGAGGTGGTCGTGTGTCTAGAAGTACTTACAATAATTTTTTTCATTAATTCTGAAGTGCGAATTTTAGATGGATTTAAATTGATTTTCGACTAGTTTTAGATATTAGTTTTAGATTAGTTTTCAAAATGGATTTTGAATTAGTTTTATATGTTTCCTTGCATTTTGAAATGACTTCATTTTCGTATGTTTCTAATATTTGTGAAGTCCCATTCATTTCGATGCACATATAGTAAGATGCTGAGAGGTGTGATGCTGTAACGCATTAGTATTGGTACGTTATCTAAATACTGTGGTGATTCTGTTGTCTTCCAATTTAAGATAACAAAAAAAACTGCTATTAAAAATATTTCAGGACTAGATTGACACATACAAGAAGCAGAACACACTGGGACACTTTAAATGTGATTAAGCGCCAAGTGAACTCGTGCTTCCGTAAACTGCAAGAATAACTGGAAATGTTTCGAACGAAAAATGGCAACATCAATTATCACTGAGGCTAGTAAATCCACAGAGAAGAGAGGTACAGAGTGTGCACTCTAGAAGATCGTAAAGGAAATTCTCCACTTTGTCCGATGGCAACAGCATAATGTTAAACTCACATAGACGTTGGCGGCCCCACGGCCTGTTAATGAGAACTAAAAGTGACGTCACAACTACGCTCCTCCCACTTGTTTACAAATGTCTCTCTCGACTTTCTTTCCCTGCGAGAGCCGCCATTTTCCTTACTTCCCGAGTTGGTTAGGTTCACTGTAGCGTGATTGACCGAGGAATTTTGCGGTAGGTGTAACGGAATTAGGCGTATATTCTTAATCGTAAGAACAGCACTTTGCAGTCGGGAATTATACTGAGAAATAAAGTACTAACTCTGACTTAAAAGAAACTAATAAATCTGTAGCAGCTTTCGTTCTCAAAATGCAGACCTTCGTCAACGCAACATACTACTGCCGGAATTTGAAAATAAACAACGGAAAAATATCAAAGCAATGGCAAATAAAAAGTAACAAACTGACATAATTGTATCACGAATCAAACATCTGTAAGCATCTGCCCGAAGGATCAAATGGAATTACGAAAAACAAAATACAGTAAGGGCTCTACTCTGATATAAATTTTACTTATATCGATTTTTAACAGTTGAAAAAATAGACAAAGATTTCCTACATATAAAAGATTAAATAATTATCCGCCGAAAATAACTTCTACGAAATAACGAAAAGCGTTGTTATAATCACAGAATCACACAGTGGTAACGGTAGTAATAACAAGCAAAGTAACCAATTTCGAATTATGAGCGTTACAGTAGGGACGTTACGTCACAGAGCACGTGGGGTTTAGTTCCATAAAGCGCCGACGGTGCTCTGCTATCGTTCTTTTCCCCGCCCACCAATTTCCATAACTCTGGCTTGTGCACGCTCTGTCTCTCCATTCTCTGTGAGTAAATCCACGCTACGTGGTTTCCAACACTTTGAAAATGACTTTTGAAGACAAATGAGGATTCCATTCGAAAACCTAATGTGAAATACCTATATTCCTTTTCCATTAATTCCAATAAAATTTCATGTGTTTTAATAATTAACTAAGGTTTGCTACAATCAAGAGTGCAGTTGATGTTAGAATTCTAAATAACAGAGTTTCTAAGCCTCATATCTACGTCGCATTAGCAGCCCGAAGCAAGACGAAACTTCATAAGAAAAGATTAAGCATATTGTGAAGTGGGGCCTTCGTCAGAAGCGTGGTTGACTTGCTTAGGATGCTGGCATTTTACTCCTCGCAAAGTTGGGTCTATGTTCGAATCCCGTGAAAGACATGGTAGTTGTAGTGGTACTGACTCTACTTGTTGACTATCACTTTCCCTTGAAGCTGTTTACCCTAAATTAGAGTAAGATAAGAAAAGAGTTTTCGAAGAATCATTAACCTCCACTGGAGGTGAAAGCCAGAATGTTGTGGGGTTTTGCATTTTGTCTTTTCTAGTAAACGGTCTGCTACTTCTAGATACAATGTAGAAAATACTTACCGACATCTGATGATAAGTGCAGTACCTACTGTAAAGCCGTCGCCCATCTGATACTTAGTGCCATACCTACTGTAAGCCTACTGTAAAGCTAAACGTATGGGCTTTGCTGTCAGGCTTTATTGGATGCATCGTTAAAGATGTTTTTATATAAATTTAGCTATTTATCACTCTTTATAAACAATGATAAACAAGAATGCATCCACAATAACGTAAAACATTTCAGGAAGCACATGCCTATGGGAAAATGGAACACTTCCCACAGGCATGTTGCAAGTAATATTTACCGTTCCCACATCAATTATACTTATTGATCAACCCTTGTAATTACTTTTCATTGCATTTCAACTGTAATTATATTTGGTACTCTGTTTGTTTGCAATCTTTTGGTGAAACCTAAACTGAAACCAAATAAAATAAAAAAGTAACAGAGATGTAGACTGAGTTGAATAACTGTACTGAATTATTGTAAGGTACGATGAGGATGACTAATAAATAATGACTTACAAGTATTCTAAAATCCGAAACATCCTATATCAACCCAGCTTCACCACTGAGCAATGCTTCCATGCACGAGCGTGTGTTAGTGTGTGTGTGTGTGTTTGTTTGTTGTCAGCCGAATCTAAAGTCGGAGCTACGAAAGAACACGGTAATCAATCACTTTCGAGTAACTGTCAAGAACCAATTAGTTTTCCTGTCTCAGGTGTATGTATCAGTGACATAGCCAAGATTTCATATGGAGGGAGGGGGCGAGCTCCTATCTTACACTCTTAGTACATGTATGTATGAGTGTATTCATTTTATATGTACAGTGAAACCTCTGAATAATGTTCACCGTTTCTGCCGGGAAAAAAATATGGTGACCGTTGTTTGGAGGTTAAGCCTAAATTAATATCATATGTCAGTTACGTTTGGGCCCAGAAAGTCCTGTAAGTCAATGTGGTATGAGACATATGGTCAGCGAATGTAGTGATGAGGATATCAGAATGTAAACTGCATATGGTTAGTCTACAGAAACCGGAGCTCCGTTCAAGAACAAAAATATTCAGATTTAAACAGGACAACTGATTGCTCGCAGCTGAATTTTTGAACCAGCAAAATGAATAATTATAACTGTTTAAATTCAAAAGTTTTCCTCGTTGTCTTTACCTATTGTTCACTAGAACTTGTCCCATAGCTAAACTTTAACAATCAGTCATGGTGTCAAGGATTTTAGGAAGGCAGTGTCTGACTCCTGATGAAACACCCCTTAGAAATAACAAGCTTGGAGTACCCCCATCGGAAAGAAAACAGATTGATTTTAGAAACAGTGAAGTGTAACTGCACAGCCATGCGGCAGCACGTGGGAAAGCAAGATCATAACCCACAGGGACCAAACCAAGCGACACTGCAGCCAACGGACAAAACTCCAGGCACCATCATTCACCCCCGCCGGCTTCGATGTGAGACTAGACATATGCGGAAGCTGGAGCTCACCCCTAGTAATTCCCGCCATACATCGAATTAAACTTTAACTGCTTTCTTTTCATTTAAACACGCCATTCTACCCGCCGTACCTGACCGTTCTCATTTTATTCACCCAACATAACTAATAAATCTCGTTTCCCTTTGCACCATATGGACGGCCCTGTACGTGTGCGTCGTTTACCTGGGGAAGTATTAAACTAGAATGCACCCTGGGGTGAAAACAAGCCAGTGAAGGAAGTGTAATGCTTTGGGAAATGTTCTTCTGGGAAAATCTGGGTCCAGTCATTCATGTGCAGGAAACTATATCTGACACCTATCTAAACATCATTGCAGACCAGGCACATCCTTTCATAGCAAAAATAGTCCCCTGAAGTAGTGCCTTCTTTCTGCAGAATAATTCGCCATGCCGCACTGCTCGAGTGGTCGAGAATGGTTCGCAGAACATGAGGGAGACTTCCAAATATTGTCCTGGCCTCCAAATTCCCCAGATATCAATCCAATCAAGCATCCATGGTTTGTGTTGGAACAGCATATTCGAACTGCGAATGTTTAATTACGCAACTACAAGAGTTAAAGGATCTGTTGGTAACGTCTTGGTACCAGATACTACAAGTTAAAGGATCTGTTGGTAACGTCTTGGTACCAGATACTACAAGTTAAAGGATCTGTTGGCAATGTCTTGTACCAGATACTACAAGTTAAAGGATCTGATGGCAACGTCTTGTACCAGATACTACAAGTTAAATGATCTGTTGGCAACGTCTTGGTACCAGATACTACAAGACACCTTTAGAAATCTTGAAGCATCAATACCTCACGGGTAAAATCTGTTTTGGGAGCACGTTGAGGAATACCAACATATAAACCAAGTAGTCATGTTGTTTTGGCTCTTCGGTGTATCTATGTATTTAAGTTCAATTAATATTTCCATAACATATAACATGTTTGCATTTCATGTTTCATTCTGTAATTTTTACTTGTTTTACTTGGAAACTTTTCTTCACACACACAATGTAAAAGTATTTTATTGGAGAGCAAAGGGGGACATCTTGGATGGAGAAGCATTACCCCTAAGACTTTGTCTGCACTAAGAGAAACATTTGAATGCACTGAAAGAAGATTCAAACCATTCAGTCACTGCTCTAAAGTTTTGTTTTGTTTTAATGGAATTAACTCTCTTCGCTTCCGAAAAGGAACGTTTATTTGCTGTGGAGACTGAGAGCTAACCTAGAATTTTTAAAAGCTTCCGAATAGTTGAGTGGAATTCCTTTTCACAGGCAACAGGAGCTGTACAGTATTATTATTATTATCATTATTATTATACTATCTCTATTATTATTATTTAGAGATTCCACCTCTTCCTGAGGTTTTTCTTCTCTTCGTTCCGGGACGGGTACTACGTACTAAGTCTGGGAAGTGGTATTTCTTTCTCTCAGTTGTCTAAGAATATCCTTACTATCCTACAAGTGTTCAGGATAGCTGCCTTCTTTAGTTCCATGTAAGTGTTTGGTTGAAGGTCTAGTGTCTGTATAGAGCTGTGAATGGTCTTAGGTACAACTCTTGTGGCTGATATTACTATGGAGACGAAGGTGACGTACTCCATATGCCACATTTCCTTGACTTCGTATCGTAGGTCGTTACACTTTGACAGCTTCTCTCCGTGCGTCTTCTGGATGTTGCACATGTTGGGCACGGCTATGTCAATGAGGTATGTTGTCTTCTTCTCCTTGTCGACCAGGACGATGTCGGGGCCGATTGTGAGGGATGGTCTTATCTGTTCTGATCGATTTGTCTCGGTACACTTGTGAGTATTGTTCTCTAGAAGCGTAGTTGCCTTACACTTGTAGTAGGGGACAGGCTCAGTTGTAATGACGTATTGCTTTCTTGCCAATTTCTGATGGACAGTCTTGGCGACTTGATTGTGCCTGTTCGTGTAGTCTGTTTATGTGAGGACTCTGTACCCTGCTGTGATATGTTGGATGGTCTCTGGTGCTTGATGGCATTGCCGACATGTGTCACTTTCCACTGACGTGTCCTTCGGGATATGCTTCCGGTAGTTTCTGGTGTTAACAACTTGATCTCGTATAGCCATTAGGAACCCTTCAATCTCGGGGAAGAGTGATCCGTTTGTTAGCCATGCATTGGATGCAGTCTTATCCAAATGGTTCGATTGCATATCGTTGTAGTGCTTTCCGTGTAGAACTTTCTTGCCCTAAGTTTCTTCTTTTGGCTCCCTCGTTCCAGTCTCAATGTTCTGAGTAGAGAGATCTAGGGCTGTGCACTTCTTGTCACTCTCGTTTATCGCTTGGTGAAGGGGTCCGTTGCTCTGATGGAAGTATTTTCTGAGGCGGCTGATTTCTTTGTCTCGGTGTTCCAGGATGCCAATCATTCCCCGTCCGCCATTATTATTGTTATTGTTATTATTATATTGGTGTCTATTTTCTTTTCCATTTCTCACATTACATAAGATGTGACTCCATTATTATTATTATTATTATTATTATTATTTCCTTTTCCATTTCTCACATCACATAGCATGTAACTTTGCTGTTGTACGAATCACAGATTTTCAAAGTAATGTTCCTCTCTAAGTGATGTTGTAAATGAACTTTTTTTTGGCAGTACTTTACCTTTTCTACTGCACAGAATCCGCTGTGTTCTTGCACAAGTACAGAAAGAGAGAGAGAAAAATTGAGATGCCAACAAACATAAACAGTGCAATGATCAGAAAAAAAATGT
Organism: Macrothele yani; assembly: GCA_039090855.1. Classification (NCBI taxonomy): domain Eukaryota; kingdom Metazoa; phylum Arthropoda; class Arachnida; order Araneae; family Macrothelidae; genus Macrothele; species Macrothele yani. The sequence continues at coordinate 117,286,361 of CM076990.1, forward strand.
TACATGTGTAACATAATGTACATTTAAATTCAGTAATTTGAATATACATTATGTCACACGTTCAACATTTTTTCTCTACATAAGATATTCATCTAAACTGATTAATCTTACAATCTTAGGGGCGGGGTAATGTACAAACTGTACGTAATTATGTTGTGAAAAGTGAGTATTTTGGTAAGACTGTACAAAAGTAATCGAGCAAATACTTCCGATGAAAAATGTACATAGAGAGAAAGGAGGGCATGAAAGCTCTCGCTGTCTGGTTCATCTTTCCTTGGAGTTGTTCCACGTGATTTTTTTAGGAATGTGGGCTTTTCTCATTGTAACTCGAAATAAATAAAGGAGAAGCTGGCGACCAATCCTCGTATTGTTACTGTTGTTAAGCACGCAATCGAATTGACATTAGTTTCTTTTTTTTCAGGTTTAACGATCACCGTGATCAACTCCATGGGCTATAAACAGCCACCCGTCCCTAATTTAGGATCACCGGTTCCAGGGAAAGGAGAAAGCCAGTGCCATAACACAAACACAACATCCATGCCTGACCGGGATGTGAACTCGGACCCATATCGGACGAATTGTCAGGTCAGGGCTTAGACCACTGCTCTAACTGGGTGGCTAAATTGTTCAAAAAAATTTTCTCCATGCTTATTAGATCGGAAATATAGTAACGTATTCTACATCTTCGTATAAAAAACGATTGTATGTGAACGTTGTTTTTGTAATGAAGCTCAGATTTCAGTTGTTTGTGCAGTATCTCTTTGACACCGCGCAACATCCCTTGTACAATGATAAAACGAAAGATGCCTGATCAATCATATGCTTTAGACTCACCTTATCGTACGTCTTTGAATGTATTATTCCTGCGAAGTCCCATATTTCAGCCCAGAACTCAGGGTAATTTTCGACAGACCACTTTTGAAAATCCCAGTAGTTATCTATTTAAAAAGTGAAAAAAAAAAAGGTAACAAAAGCATTTTGAAAATACAGAGGAAGTAAGAATACAGAAACTCTAGAAATAAAGAAAGATCGTCTTCCACGTAAAAATAATTTAATCCCGAAAAACAAGACAAAATCTCAAACAGAGGTCATCGCTCTTTCCACGTTTATAAGTGAGTCACGGAAAAATTCTCATTGGCCGCCACCGGGAATCGAACCCAGGGTCATTCACGAGATCATACCCCCTTGACTCCTTGATGAACGACCGTGAGAACGTGCGGGTTCGATTCCCGGTGGCGGCCAATGAGAAATTTTCTGTGACTTACTTATAAACTTGGAAAGAGCGATGACCTCTGTTTGATGTTCCTGGTCCACGTCAAGTGTCTGTATTAAAGACAAAATCTGATGTTTCAAATAATTACAGCAGGATATTTATTTATATTCTTGAGATGAATATTTTTCTTTTTGTGGGTAGCGCGAAGCCATTTCACCGAAGCTTTAGACTTATAAGAACGCAAAGATTTTTTCTTTTTTCCAGCTGTCTGTTTGTCGTGAAACTGTTACTTTGCTGTAAGACGAGATCAGACTCCTTGATGAACGACCGTGAGAACGTGCGAAAATATTCACGCTAAAATAAATTTAAAATAACAGTTTCACGGCAAACAAACGGTGTCGTGCGCAAAGCGACCCTGTTATGTTTTATCGTGGACGAAGCGAACCTGCTAATCGAATCATTTTACTTATATATATATATATATACAAATCGCAGTCAAATTATTTGCATCTAATTAATTAAGTACTTACATCTTCTGAATTTTGTAGCTTTTGTCCTTAGCCCAACTTGGTAACATAGCTTAACGCTTCCAGGCATTTTTTAAGGTCTTTAGAATTTCCAAATTTGACGTGTGATGCACACAAGCAACAATTAAAAGAATTAGAAAAACTTGGTCCAAAATGGAAGAAAATGTATATACAAGTAGACGAACGCATTCGCAATATCATGGCGGAATTTGGATATTCTAAAGACCTTCAAAAAATGCCTGAAAGTATTTTTTTTATGTTACCAAGTTGGACTAAGGACAAAAGGTACAAAATTCAAATGTAAGTACTTAATTAATTAGATGTAAATAATTTGACTACGATTTGTATATATATATATAAATGATATTAAAAACTTGTATTTAGTATAAAAAACCTGATGTAAGTAATTAATTAAATAGATGTAAATAATTTGACTACGATTTGTATATATATATATAGATAGATAAGTAAAATGATTCGATTAGCAGGGATCGCTTCGTCCATGATGAAATATAACACGGTCACTTCGTGCACAATTTTCCACAGGGTCACTTGGCGCACGGTCGCTTCCCGCAGTTAATCAAACAGCTGGAAAAAAAGAAAAACACTAGAAATAACGAAAATCTGCCCAAAATACTTCAAAAAGTGTCACTGATTAATAAAATTTAAAGAGGGTGAAAACTAAAACTTTTGCTTTTCCCAAAACAATCTTTATTTTTTCTAAGTGTGATTATTTTCCGATAAGCAAACTCCTTGTGTACACATGCATGGAGGTCTTATAAATTTATTCAGGCAGTGTTTGTTTTATCCCGTCTTAAAACTATGCGAACATAGCATTTTCTTTCCATATTATCTAATATTTTCCAACTTCAATGTTGTCATGATTGCGTACAGTAAAATTTGAACAATTTATGTGGATTCAGAGCAAATCTATAACTTTCCGTTTATACCGTCTCATAAGTCCCTTTTCCAGGTGCTGTTATCATTTTAATTATTATGCTCTCAGATATGATTTCTGATAGACATTATATAATCTTAATAATAAACTCCCCATTGAGCACGTATACATAATTTGCTATTTGCTAACAAAATGTCAATCATCTCACTGGTCACGTCGTTATTGTAATCTAATGTTTCATGGTCCTTTGAGACGAGATTATGAATACCAGGTATGGCATATGATGAAACTCCGTTTTATGATTCATATTCATTTCCTTTTCTGGAGACTAAATTCTGAACACCAAGTATGCCACATGATGAAACTCCGTTCTATGATTCAGGATCCTTCCCTTTCCTGGAGACGAGATTCTGAATACCAGGTATGGCATATGATGAAACTCTGTTTTATGATTCACATTCATTTCCTTTTCTGGAGACTAAATTCTGAACACCAAGTATGCCACATGATGAAACTCCGTTCTATGATTCAGGATCCTTCCCTTTCCTGGAGACGAGATTCTGAATACCAGGTATGGCATATGATGAAACTCCGTTCCATGATTCAGATTCCTCCCCTTTCCTGGACACTAGATTCTGAATACTAGGTGTGGCATATGATGAAACCCTGTTATGTGGTTCAAATTTCCACATTTCCCTGAACTTCTAAATTAAGGGTAGGCGAATTTTCATATCCACCTCTCCCTAATTTTTAAATATTGGCCCAAGGAAACACAGGAAAAGAATTTAAGGTAGTCTATTATTTTTTACGCCATAATTTTCCCTCCATAATAATAACATAATCAAAAAGAAATTGTTTTGTTAATTTTTCTTTCCTTCGATAAGCAGTTTTAGTGGCAATACCAATCATTTTCGTTTTTTATTTATCTTTCCGAATATTCTTCTAAATAAGCGTTTTTTTTTTATTTTTCCCTCTCTTTTTTCGGTTGAGTAAAATATTTGTGAAAGGCAAAAGATGTTTCCTTATTTTTTCAAGCCTGAGCCTCAGAAGTAAAAGTGTCTGATGCGTTTTCCCCCATCACCTAGACAGAAAGTGTGTGTTGCATGAAAGATGTGATAAAAGAAGCAACTGGACAATTATACTTTTATCCTGAAACCTTTTGTGTGTGCAACTTTGTACCAGCTTTTCTTTCTCCGGTGTCGTTTGGGGCAATTTCTGAAAAGATGCCTGCTGTATTGTATCTCGTCTCCAGGAAAGGGAACAGATTTGCTCCCAAACCGCAAATCATTTTGCATGTTTCCTATGTTTGTTTGTTTTTATATTTAATTCTATGACCACCGAACGCAAAAGGATAAACAGTGTATTTTTTTTTCGTAAAATCACTTTGTATACTTTCTTATGTGTATCATCCAGACATTGTGTTATGTTGTTTACATAGAATAAAATAAAAAGTCTCGACTGCATTTGTTTTTTTTAATACTGGAATTTTATGGAGGACCGTTTACTTTTTACCTCTTTGAGAAGGGGATCGCTCACCTTGAGTAACTCAGTAAGATGTAAGAAGTCGCCCGTCCTAATTTGGGGACACTGTTTCTAGTGAACCAAGAGAGCCAGCGCCGTGAGCCAAACACAACATTCACTCCTCGGTCGAAGGTTCACAAGCCATCGCTTAGACTATTGTATCGCCCAGGAAGCATTTGTTACCTAAACGAAAGCTTGTGCTGCACTCGCGGGTTTTTAATTAAGACCCATTTTTTTATGAATGGGTAGGTTTTTGTCCATAATAAATAACAAACAGATCAGATCAGATCCTATGCAGAGGATTTTAGGAAGGAAGTGTCTGACTCCAGGTCTTAAACAGCCCTTAGAAATAGGAAACTAGGAGATTTGGGTTACAGTGCCCGATAGGAAAGTGACACGGAAGCGAGGTAGAAAGGGGGAGGAAGACGCCTTCATTTATTACCGTAGGGCCAGTACCCGGGGTCCACCAACCTAACCTGCCCATCCGACGCACGGCGGATATTAAGTGGTTCGAGCGTGATGCTAGGATCGAACCTGATGTCTTCTCCGTGGCAGTCACTAAAGTTGACCACTAGGCCACCCCCGCGGCGAACAGTGAAATTATATTATCGCTTTAAAGACTACTGGGCAACAACGGTGTGAAACAATATTCCAAAGAGGAGATCGTGGAACAGCATCAATGCGTTAAGCCACACGGCTTTATCAGTGAGACTAAAATACCCTGTGATAAAGGAACTTGTTTTCCTTTTTAACGCCGTTATTTTTGAGGAACGGCAAAGCTGTCTTTGAAAGTAAACCCCAATGAACTGTTCTGATCTTCTTAGCGTATTTTTAACTTTTTAACGAGATGAAGGTACACTGGCGTGCAAAAATTAAGGACGAGACGGTTTTTCGAATGTAACGTCGTGCAGAAGTGCTCCACATCGACTCAAATCATACCATAAGATCCCCAAGATGTTAGAATATGGAAAAAGTGAGCAAAACCATCCAAACAAGGAATCCAAAGGATACAAAGGCACTTTATTGAAAAGGTAGCTTCGAGCACAACTGAACAGAAGACAGAAACGTCCATGTGACAGGTGGTTGCCAAGAAAAATCCAGTCTTTAGTAGTGGATATGATCACCCCTGACTGCGTTGTAGAATTTACAACGTCTGTCCATGCTGAGGACGAAGTTGTCAAGGAGCTGTTGAGGCATCGCTGCCTATTCTCTTGTAGCGCCAATCGCAGCTGCGGAATCATTGCTGGCGGCTGGTGACGTGCTGCCGAGCGTCTCCCGAGAAGGTCCCACACGTGTTCGATGTGATTTAGGTCCGGGGACCTTGCGGGCCAATCCATGCGTTGAATATCTTCACTCTCCAACAGCTCTGAGACAGCCACTGTACGATGAGGTGTAGCGTTGTCGTCCATGAAGAGGAACTCAGGACCCACAGCACCTCTAAACAGACGCACGTGAGGCACGAGAACCTAGGTACAATAGCGAACATCAGTGACTGAACCTCCTTGGAAGATGTGGAGGTCAGTACGACTACCAAGCATGATACCGCCCCAAACGAGAACTCCGCCACTTCCAAATCGGTCCATGTCGATGATGTTGGAGGTGTGATTGCGTGTTCCCTGCTCTCTCCAGATGTGTATACGTCCAGAATCGCTCGTCACACTAAATCGGCTCTCATCCGTAAAGAGAACTCGACCCCATTGCTGATGTGTCCAGTTCTTGTGTTCCTGGCACCACAGAAACCGTCGTCTCCGATGAGCAGGCGTTAATGACACACGCCGTGCTGGTCGTTGTGCAAATAGACCACCTCTGTGCAGCCTCCTGGCCATGGTAAAACGTGATAACGGACGTCCAGTTGTCTGTTGCATGTGCCTTGCGATTTCTCCCGCTGTCTGCCGTCTGTCTCTTCTCTCCTGTAGGACAATATACCTGTCGTCCGCCGCCGTGGTTGCTCGTGGACAACCACTGTTAAACTCTCGGACAGCTGTTCCTGTTGTTCGAAATGCTCTCCAAGCTCGTGAAACGATGCTGTGAGCGATCCCGAACTAATCGGCCACACTAGTCACACTTCGACCTTCTTCCAACTTCTCAATGACACGACCTCGGGTAAAGTCATCCAGATGTCGTCTACTGGATTGCCTGTTGGCGATATCACACGGTGGCAGCAACTCGACGTCGTTCAAACCAATGTACACCGTGCAATAGCTTTCACCGAATTGCTGAGCGTACACCGCCCGTGTGCTTTATACCCTTCCGACAGCCAACCCCCCCCCCCCACACACACACACACACACACGCACACCACACATCCCCGTCATGCTGCATATATGCGCATGCCCTACCGTACCGGACCCTAGTCTATCTCCTGAGGGGTCTTTCGGTCCGTTATGCCTGCTCTTTCCGCTGTTATGCTAATTTCTCCTCTTCGTACTTAATTTTTGCACACCAGTGTATTATCGCTTTAAAGCTAAGCATTAGGGAAAGGAAACAGCAGGGACTGCACAAATTAAAAAAAAGAAAAGGTAATTGTGTTCTACATGTTTTTGTTATCACAAACAACAATATAAAAAATATAGCGTCTAATGGTAGATTTAGTCCTTCTGCCTGAGCAGTAATAATTGACTAGCATTAATTTAGGTGCTGTTATAAAATTATGAAATGCGTAATCCTTCACAGGAAAATCACAAAAGAGAGAGAAAGAGAGAGGGAGAGAGTAGTGTAGCGAACGCATATGCATAAGCTAGTGCATGTATAAAAGTTTTGAGGAATATTTTAGATATGTCATTAGCATTTCAAACATGTACCAGGACAGTGAATCGGTTTAATCGGTTTGTCATTTCAAGCAAATACTCAATCAGTCCTGTGTACTCATACTTCTGAGCTCTGACTGTGTAGAACTCTAATCTGATCCGCAACTGAACTGTTCTCAAAGTCAGCCATCAATACTCAAAATTCAAAACACTAAGTTTTAAAATACGGTGCATAGAATACATCGTCATCATCATCAACAGCAACCATTATCAATCCACTGCTGGATGAAGGTCTCCCCAAATTTCTTCCACAATTGTCTGTCTTGGGCCTGTCTCCTTCATGTCACTCCAGCATACTTTCGAATTTCATCCATCCATCTCCCATGGGGTCTTCTTCTGGGCCTTTTCATGTCCCTCGGAATCCAGTCTAAAATTTCGGTTGTCCATCGGTGGCCCGTTCTTTTGGCAACATGTCCAGCCCATTGCCATTTCAGTGATTTCACCCTGGTCATGATGTCGTCCACTTCTGCCTTTTTCCTTATTCACAAGTTCCTCTTCTTATCATTCCTGGTTACACCAAGCATGCATCTCTCCATGCTGCTTTGAATTGTCTGCAGTCTTTGTATGTTTTTTTTTAGTTAAGGTCCAAGTCTCTGCTCCATACGTAAGCATTGGCAGGATGCATTGATTAAACACTTTTCTTTTGAGACATGATGGCATACTGCTCTTAAAAATTGGATGGAGAGCTTTTGGAAGAAACAGTACAAGTTTTATACGCCGATTAATTTCTTCATCAATGTGACCCTCACTTGATATCTGCTGCCCAAGATAAATGTAGGAATCGGTTGTCTCAAACTTTTCTCCATCAATCGATAAATCTTCGTTACTTGTAAAAGCATTGTACATCACTTTTGTCTTCTGAAAGTTCATTTTTAATCCCACTTCTTTACTCTTGTCAGCAAGTTCTTGGATCATACTCTGCAGCTCTGAAGGGATAATAGCAAGGATGACTACGTCATCAGCAAAATGAAAGTGAGTTAAGTAATTTCCATTAATCTTTATCCCTTTGTTTTCCCAGATCAATGATTGAAAGATATTTTGCAATGTGGCATTAAAGAGCTTGGGAGAAGATATGGTGTCACCTTGTATCACTTTCTTTCCAATTCTTATTTCTGCTGTATCCTTAAATATCCAAACCTTTGTACTTGCATTTTCATATATGTTATTAATAATGCTAATGTATGCATCTTCAATACCGCAGGATTTCAAAGCCATTGTTACTGCTGATGGTTTCACGGAATCGTAGGCCTTTTCATAGTTAGTAAAAGCCATGCATAATGGGAGTTCATATTCTCTTAGAATACATATAAATTATAAAATATTGTATTTCATGCAGTTTTTATACATTTAATGTAAAATTAAAATATTCATCGGAAAAAAGTGCGAAATGTTTGTTGTTTTATACGTTTGCTAGGCTTTCGAGCAATGCCAAATATCTAATTACAATGTTTGAAACATGTCAGTATGTTCTAACAAATATGAGAACAACTTTGTTTTCTCTGTACGTCCACGTCGATGCGTCTCCCGTCTCATTTAACTTTTTCAGAGGTTTAACAACCAGCCTGAGTAACTCAGTGATCTACACTATATTGACAAAAGTCACCGGACGCCTAGAAGAGAAACACAACATAGCATTTATTGACATACATTAGTACGGTGTCGGTCCACCTTTGGCCTTAATGCATGCACTGACCCTTTGAGACATGCTTTCAACAAGGTTTTGAAACACAGCGATAGGTATGCCCTTCCATTCAATACATAATGCTGCCGCTAACTGCTGCTTAGTAGTAGGCCTTGGTTCCAAACTTCTTATTCGGCGCTCTAATTCATCCCATAAGTGCCCTCTAGGATTAAAATCAGGGCTCTGTGCTGGCCAGTTCACACACGATACGGAATTATCGTCAAAATACGCCGTAACAGTTCTTGCTTTATGGCTCGGCGCATTATTCTGCTTGTACCAACAAGGCTCGGTTCCATAGTATTGCCACGGTGTTCGTAGGGCATAATTGTCCAGAATATCGAGGTAGACGTGCTGAGTAACAGGTTTGTCCACGATAACCAATGGATCGTGACCATACACGAAAAACATCCCCACATGAGTACACTACCAGCTCCAAACATGACCGTAAGAACAGTACACTGTGGTAAATATCGTTCCCCCGGCTTTCGCCATACCAACACACGGCCATCAGACTGATGAATCGTGTATCTGGATTCATCAGTCCATAAGACCCGTTTTCATTGATCTACGGTCCACGATAAATGTTCTTTACACCATGCTAAACGACGAGTAGCATTCCGAGTGGAGATGAAAGGCTTATGAGCAGCCACACAACCACGGTAACCCATGGAATGAAGTTCTCTGCGAATGGTAAGTGTACATACCGAGGTTCCAGCATTTTTACTCACCTGTACACTGAGGTCTTGTGCAGTACTCCGTCGAATAGCTGTAACGATTCTCCTGAAGCTTCGAAGTCGGCTATCACTGATTTTCTTTGGTCTGCCGGTACGTTTTGCTGCTTCAGGCACGCCATGTGTCTTTCACTTATTCAGTACATCCAAAACAGTTGACTTGGGTATGTTTAAACGCTTCTCGGTTCCTCTTATGGGCAACCCACTAATATAACACCCAACAATCTTTCCTTTCTTAATGTCAGTTCTCTCCCACAGCGACATTTTCACTCAACCTCACAGTGCGATATGATCGCGGTCAGCTGCAGGCTTGTTTTTATACCGTTTGCAGCTGTGCCGCGCATTTCAACAACGCAGCGGATCCGTTTATTTGCTTTTGAAGAGTGTCTGATGACTTTTGCCAATATAGTGTATAAGCAGTCGCACATCCTAATACAGAGCCACTGGTTCCAGGAAAAGGAGAAAGCCACTTCTGAAAGACAAACACACCATCCATGCCTCGTCTCACCCGGCATTCGAACCCGGACTTATCTCGGTCAAATGGTCAGAAGCCACCGTTTGACCGAGATAAGTCCCCACTGCACCACCGGGGCGGCCTTTCGTATCATCAGAGCACACAGGAAGAGCAAAGAAAATGGTTAGTGAAGAATGACTGACTACTAAGCAAAGTGTCCAAGTGATCACAGGCTTATGCCTCTGGCTAATCTACCGAATCGCGTGGTTCCGGATGAGGCATGCGTAATGTGTTCGCCACACGGGGGTGAATCATTCCCTGGAATCAGTAGCCCCCAAATTAAGGATCGAAAACTGACAGTAGCCAGAGGCGCTCATAGTTGTCGCTAAGCCTCTCTCCCCTTCCTCCAAAAAACAAATAAAAAGTATCACTCACAGATCACGCTAATGCAACTGTCACGTCCAGTCGAGTTTCCATCGGCGTGTTATGGTCAGTTTTGATTCCTTGAGTGTTCTGAAGTCTCTTTCCTCTGCAGATTGCGATGATCGTCTTTAGTTTTCTAGCGTGAGACATTTACTCTGTTCTTCGCACAATGCCAGTTTTGTGCCCCGATTCTGCTGGATTCCCAGCCATGTTGGGATCCAGGGTAACGAGTCAGCAAATATTGCTACCAGGTCCGTTTCTTCGCTGGAATCCACTGCCTTATCACTGCACCACAGAGACTTAAGTTGTTACACTGCACACCGAGACTTAAGTGTTGTATAAAACGTACTTGGGAGACTGTGTAGAACCAAGAGACACAGAACAAACTGTATATCAAGCCAGTTCTTGGAGTCTGGACTTCTTATCTCTAGAACAGCGCGGAGAAAGTTGTGCTCGTATGTCTCCGCAACAGATGGGCGCTACCGTTTCACTTACCACTATCTACAACGCAGCAACACTGCCTCTATGTGTGAGACATGTAATATGTAATGTATCTCTGATGCTAGCGTTGTAATTTTATTTGTGAGCGTTCTTGTTTCCTGATTTTACTGACTCTACCAGACGACTGAGAAACCCTGTGTTGCCTTTTAAATTACAATTGTCTTCTGTGTTTTCTCTTTTTACGTTGTACCTGTTTTTTTCTTTTTGTATTGTCTGTTTGTCGGCCATTTTACAGCTCGCTACCACCCACTCCAGCCTGGACCCGGATTATCCCAGTCTCAGGCGAGAAATCGAAAGTCTGAAGGATCGCATCGACTATGGCTAGCACTCGCCGCCAGCGGATCAAGTGACGGGACTGCGTTCCCTAATGAATTGTTCAACGCAGATTGTGCGTTCATTGCCTGTGAATCTACTAAAAATGTGTCATTGTATTAATGTGTTTCTTTTCTATCTTTGGTCTGTGTTTGAATTGGTTAAAGGCCTCGGCCGATAAAAAAGAAAATTGGTCGCGTGGCCAACCAATCTCCCAGAGGTCTCAATCGGTTACACGGTCCATCGTGTTAGACCTTCCCAGGTTCCCGCCACCTGTCTGGGTGTTCGAATGTGCTGTCTCGGAATCGGGACTATTACCGCAGCGTTTACCAAAAGGTAGATGCGACTAGTGAGTTACACGTAACCTTGCAGAGTCCGGTAACGGACGGAGCAAGTAAAGAAATCAGTGGTTACGGCGTTTCTCTTTTGTGATAGACCTTTTGTTCTATTTTGATGTATTCGGTTCTGTTTTAAACCATGAGGCTCGGCACCGCTTGGCTTTTGCCCCAATAAACGCCAATCAATGAACCAACCAAAATCCACAGTAGAGTCAAAGGGAACGAACCTTCGTCGCGTTTGTACCAAAAGCTGTTCACATGAGACATTATGCGTCTGCGGATTTGAAGTTGAATTAAGCACGTCGAACACGTCAAAAAAAAGTGTCAAATTATCAGGAAAAGGGGAGAAGAGATAAATAAAGATGGATTTTTTAGAAACGATAACAATAGTATCCCAAAAAGCATTTTTATCTAAAGAAAATTCAATACCGACTAGTGCTAGCAGAGCTTCCTTCAAGCCTTCTCAGACAACGGCGATCTCGTTCCTGATAGATTGTCGTCGCGCCACAGTTATGCTTTTTGGACAAAAAATGTGGCTTATTTTTCCACTAATTAAAGACCCGGGATATCTCACCTTTTGAGAAACCTCTGCTGTTCTCAAAATCGTCGCTCCAGCCAGACGGGAACCCACAATAAGCCCTTTAGCCTAATCCGAGAATCCTTTGCTTTTCCTATTGTGATCAACACTACTGACGTTTACTAACAAGCAGCAGTCTTAAATAGTTGCGCAGATGAACGTGTATTTGCATATACGCTGTGTAAGTGACGTTTACGTACATATGCATCAAGGTTTCTGATTCAGTGGCCTGTGGGTGTACCAGCATTTTTATTAAATCATGTTCCCAGAGGGCTTGCATATGTTCGTACTGAAAGCACTTTGCCTAGATTATCAAAGACATTCTCTCAAATTACTATATATTTTATTTATTCGCAGATCAAACTGAAAAGGTGTAATAAAACTTATTCCACAACCTACCCCAAATTTTCAACCTTGTGTAAATCGCATATCACGTATCCAAGTAAAGTCCTACACCCAAAACTCCTGTACTTTGTTCTACCGCTAGGAAAACTGTTACACTACAGAAAACCCACTCAACATCTGTAGACTCATATAAGGAACTGTACTAATTGAATTTCGTTCGGAGATTTTGTCATAGTGTAGAAGTGTCCGTAGTAAGATAAAATAGTATGTAAAATCCTAGTGACATAAGGAATCAAGTGTACAAGTTTACAAATTCACTAAATCTCGAGTTATGACTTTAATATTTAGTATGTGTAAACATTTAATAAAAGCTAATAAAAGAGGCTCAAGAGATCAGACCTGAGGTATTTACAAGTCATGCATAGTCTACTGGGTACTCTTTGGAAGATTTGGAATGTATGCACACACAATAAAATCTATTAAAAGGGACTAACACTGTTCCACAGGCAATTTGAAGGAAACTCTGTCCCTTAGGCCTTTATGGAAGATTTTAAGTTACAATTAAAATACACTATCTCATCATCATCATCATTGTCAACCATTATCAATCCACTGCTGGACGAAGGTCTCCCCAAGTTTCCTCCACAACGGTCTGTCTTGTGCCAGTCTCCTCCATGTCACTCCCGCATATTTACGAATTTCATCCACCCATCTCCCATGTGGTCTTTTTCTGGGTCTTTTCCTGTCCCTTGGAATCCAATCTAAAATTTCGGCTGTCCATCTATGGTCTGTCCTTCTGGCAGTATGTCCAGCCCATTGCCATTTCAGGGATTTAACTCTGATCATGATGTCTTCCACTCTCGTCATTTTTCGGATCCACGAGTTCCTCTTCTTATCTCTCCTGGTTATACCAAGCATGCACCTCTCCATGCTGCTTTGAGTTGTCTGCAGCCTTTGTATGTCTCTTTTAGTTAAGGTCCACGTCTCTGCACCATACGTAAGCACTGGAAGGATGCATTGATCAAACACTTTTCTTTTAAGACATAATGGCATATTGCTCTTGAAAATTATGCTGTTTCTTCCAAAAGCTCTCCAGGCAAGTTTTGTACGCCGATTAATTTCTTCATCAATGTGACCCTCACTTGATATCTGCTGTCCAAGATAAACATACGTATCTGTTATCTCCAGTTTTTCTCCATCAATCGATAAATCTTCATTTCTTGTAAAAGCATTGAACATCACTTTTGTCTTCTGAAAGTTCATTTTTAATCCCACTTCTTTACTCTTGTCAGCAAGTTCCTGGATCATACTCTGCAGCTCTGATGGGGTAGTTGCAAAAATGACTACGTCATCAGCAAAACGAAGGTGGGTTAGATAATCTCCATTAATCTTTATCCCTTTGTTTTCCCAGTTCAGTGATTGAAAGACATTTTCCAATGTGGCATTAAAGAGCTTCGGAGATATGGTGTCACCTTGTCTCACTCCCTTTCCAATTTTTATGTGTGTTGTATTTTCAAACAGCCGAATCTTTGCACTTGCATTTTCATAGATGTTATTAATAATATTAATGTATGCATCTTCAATACCGCAGGATTTCAGAGCCGTGGTAACTGCTGATGGTTTCACCAAATCAAAGGCTTTTTAATAATCGATAAAAGCCATGCACAATGGAAGTTCATATTCCCTCGCTCTTTCAATTAGTTCTCTCAGTACGTGGATATGATCTATTGTGCTGTAGCCACTCCTGAATCCAGCTTGTTCTCTCGGTTGAGCCATGTCCAGTGTTACCTTCAAGCGGTGTGAAAGAACTTTAGTGAAGATTTTATAAACCACTGATAGGAGGCTGATAGGTCTGTAGTTCCTGAGATCCTCAATGTCACCTTTTTTATGTAGCAGGATCATTGTAGCATTGTTCCAATCCTCAGGAATCTTCCCTTCATTAAGGCATCGAGTGAAAATTTGGGCGAGTACTGTTTCAATTTCTCCACTTGCTTCTTGTATGATGTCTATAGTAATTCCATCTTCTCCTGGAGCTTTCCCGCGCTTCATGTTCTTGATTGCATGAGCAACTTCTGCTGGGAGGACTGGAAGAACTCTGGTACCTTTCATGATGTCTATAGTACATGTATCATCCCTTTCATATAATTTGGAGTAGAAATCTTTCACTCTTGTCAAAATTTCGCCTCTATTTCTTGTTATAGAACCATCTTCTTTTCTCAGAGCCATAATCTGTTTTCTTCCCGTACTGAGATGTCCCTTTGCTATCTTTAGGCTTTGGTTGTTTTCAATTGCTTTCCTCACTAGCTCACAGTTGAATTTCCTTACGTCTTCAGTGATACTTTTTCGTGTTGTCTTGCATAGCTCTATATATTCCACTTTGGAAGTCACATCTTCTTTAGTCGTCCTCATCTCTCTTCTTTTTTGCATCAACATTTTGGTTTTTCCTGATAATTTGTTCACATGCAACTTGTTCTTAGACCCAGCTAATTTTGTTGCTGTTTCCATTAGAGCTTTGGTTACTTTTCTGTTAACTTCCGAAATATCCACTTCTTCCGATGTTAGGCCTTCTAAAGCAGAGAACCTGTTCTTCAGTTCCAACTTGAAAGTATTATGGTGTTTTTTAAGGTTGGTTATGTCAATACATTTTGTTTGTCTTATGAGCTTGCCACGTTCTAGTTTAGTGTTGAGGTGCATCTTACATCTCACCAATCTATGGTCACTACCTGTGTTGAACTTGTTCAGCACACTGCAGTCTTCGATGACGAATTTTTTGTTACACATAATAAAATCAATTTCACTTGTCGTCCCAATTGGATGTCTCCATGTCCATTTCCTGTGTGGCTTTTTCTTGAAAAAGGAGTTCAAGATGAAAAATCCTTCTGCCTCTGCAAACTCAACGAGAGTATTTCCACGCTGGTTTCTGTTGCCGTGACCGAATTTACCTACTGAAGTTTCATTCTGTTGCCGTTGCCCTATTTTTGCATTGAAATCTCCCATAATTATCTTCAAGTGCTGCTTACCTTTATTATTTAGATGACGAATTTCCTCATAAAATTCTTCAATTTCTTCTTCAGGATGACTTGTGGTGGGTGCATAAGTTTGAATAATCTGAGCCTGGTATCTTCTCGATAGTTGGATAACGAGTCGTGCAGCTCTGTCAGAGGAACTTTCAACTTCTACCACTTTATCCTTCAGTTTCTTGTTTATTATAAATCCAACACCACTAGTTCTGCCAGTATCTGTCCCACGATAATAGAAGAGATGTCCACTTTTCAGTTCAATGAGATCTTCTCCTTTTCTCCTTACCTCACTTAGCCCGACGATGTCCCACTTGATCCTTTGTAGTTCCTCTTCCAATTCAAGAAGCCTTGAATCAGAAGATAGGGAGCGTCCGTTATAGGTAGCCAAGGTCAGCATCAAATGGCAGCCTAGTCCGGTCCTCCGGGGATTCTTAGCACCCTCTGCCTTCATGTCGCACTGGCCGCTGCCTTGGTCAGGTACATTCCAGCTGCCGGAGACTGAGGGCCAAGATTTAAGTTGTAGAGTCATTTTGGAGGTGTTTGGCCATAACTCACCACGCTGGCCAAGCTGGTTGGTGAGTGTGGGATAGCATTTCCTCTGATCCCGATGGTATAGTTATACCGCTATTGGCGGTCGTCAGAGCCCCTTTAGTGGGAACAGGATGCACCACGAGAAGGCGGGGTTGACATTTGTCAAGGAGAGGCTGTGATGTTACGCATCACCTGACCTTACATATCTACACTATCTACCAACAAATAATTGGACACCTGCGATAGCAAAGGAAAACGAAGTTTATTCACCTTCAATAGTTGGTGGAGCCTCCACGAGCGGCGATTACAGCTGCGACCCTCCGAGGCATACTCTCAACCAGGCGTTGTACGACGGTTAGCGGTATTTTCTTCCACTCGGCTTGGAGAAGACAGGTCAGTTCCTTCACCAATTTCGGACGGTGGGGGCACCCCTTAAGTCGACGCTCCAACTCGTCCCAGAGGTGCTCGATAGGGTTAAGGTCCGGGCTCTGCGCAAGCCAGTCCATTCGATTAACCCCATTGTCACCAAACCAAGCCATGGTGGACCTCGCAACATGACAGGTGGCATTGTCATCCTGAAAGTAACATGGGTCTACCCCGTAAAACTACCACAACGTAGGAAGCGCATGATGATCCAAAATGGTGCAGTAGGTCTCGGCGTTGAGTCCACCAGGAATTGCGACTAAGGGTCCAGTGCCATACCAGGAGAAACACCCCATATCATAATTCCACCGCCGCCGAACTTCACAGTTGGCACAATACATTCCCGGCAGGAGGCGTTCTCCAGGCAGACGCCAAACCCAGACCCTGCCATCCGAACGGTAGAGGGTGAACCTTGATTCGTCGCTCCAGAGAACCTGTTTCTACTGTTCAACGGTCCACTGTTGACGTTCTGTGCACCACGTTAGCCGAGCAGCGCTATTGGACTTGGTGATCAAAGGCTTGTGGGCGGCAGCACGTCCCTAATAACCGAGCAGATGGGCTTCCTTACGGATGGTATTCATCGAAAGAACACTTCCGGATGCCTGTTGAAACTCCTCGCGGATGTGGCCCATCGATTTGGTGCGGTTCTTCCGAATTTCTCTGGCCAGCACCCGTCGGTCTCTAACTCCCAGTTTTGTGGGTCTGCCGGGTCGGGGCACATTCCAACTGTCACCTCTCATCTTCCACTTGCCAATCCCGTAGGCCACTGTCGATTTTGGGTACTTCAATTTGCTGGATATGTCACGTATGGATCGGCCATTTCTGTGATACCCGACGATTACACCTTTCTCGAAATCAGAGAGCTCCGAACTGCGTAGTATCTTGCATGCGACTGGTTGCGTTGTTGTTTCCCACACGACATTTAACGGCGGCGGCCGTGACGTGTATCAGGACCGCAGATATCGTCGATTGCAGGGGTGTCCAATTACTTGTTGGTAGATAGTGTATTTGGTATGTCTATGTAAACATGAAACAAATGTTAATAAAAGAAACTCAACAGGTCAGTCTTCAGGTGTTTATAAATCACGTAGGCCACCGACCTGTGAGAAAGATTTTAAGTTACAACCTAAATATTTTGTATGGATAAACATGCAATGAAAGCTAATAAAAGAACTTAACTGATTCGTGTTCACAAGACCATAACCTTTTTTGGAAGATTTTAAGTTACAACCTAAAAATTTGGTGTATGATAGTGTATTATAAAAGTTGATGAAAGCGACCCAATAGATAAGTCTTCGGGTGTTTACAAGGCACTTAGGCTCGCTGGCCGAGGGTAACTTGTAAGGCAGAAGGCACCTAAGCTTGCAGCCTAGGTGTCTTTTAAACAGTTGAGGACTGATCTGTTAAAGCCCTTTTATTAGCTTTATTGTGCATGTTTACACATGCCAAATACTTAGGTTGTAACTTAAAATGTTATAAAAAGTACCCGTGCCTGTATTTACTTGAAGAATAATCAATTGAGTTCCGTTTGTTAGCTATTATTCCATGTTAACATGCGAATATCAGATATTTAGGTTGTAAAATAAAATCTTGAATAAAGGCTCAAGGGCGATAGCTGCCTTGAAATCTCCTGAGGAATAATATTTTGAGTCCCTTTTAGTAGAATTCATTGTGTGTGCCTACATCTTAAACATTTAGGTTACAACTTCAAGTCTTCCGGAAACGCCTGTAGAGTGAAGGTGTCTTGTGAATGCCTCAGAACTGACCTCTTGAGTCCCATTTATTAGCTTTTATTACATGTTTACACATACCAAATATTAAAAGCATAAGTCAAAGTTTAGTGAATCGGAAAACTTCTACATATCCCCTTATATCACTTGGATCTTACATATCCTTTAATGTCACTAGAAACACTCCTACGTGTTTGTCTTATGCCACACTAGAAAAACTCCTACACTTTGTCAATCTCCAAACGAAATGTAATTTGTGTAAGGTCCCTTATATGGTAAGGTGCAGGAGTTTTCCGCGATGTAGCAGTGTTTCTAAGGAGTTTATCGGCGTAGGAGTTTTCACCAATGTAGAAGTTTGCTAATGAGTTAATCGGAATAGAAATTTACTGCCAATCGCATATTACAGCTACACACAATAATCGATCCACAAGTTTTGCATAAAATATATAATACTGAAAATAAAAATTAATACTTGCCTATTTTTACGTGATATTTTTTTCTAATCATGTCTTGAAATTCCTTCATCTTGAACCCCGAATCTTTCTTTGGGATCCACATGACCTCTGGCTGCTCGATGTACATTCTAGAAAACATCTTTGCCAATCTGTGAAAAAATGATCTCCAATGAAACACACTATCTAATTAAATACATAAATTTTCATCAGTAATGGTTTTATGTAGTGCTATACTGGGTAAGTCACTGAAAACGATCGGCACTGGTTGTATGTTTGTTTTTAACACACTCCGTTTCTTTCCAAATGGATACATTTAACGAAATTAAACGAAATCTTCTTTATACGGACCCACTTTTCAATTCTTTATTGTTTAGATGTGATTTTTTACTGAATGAAACTCGTTTTCAGTAGCAAGGGAGAGCAAAATATTTAGCATCGAGTGACTCACAAGAAAAAGTTTACAACAGTTCTAGAAACCTTATAAAATTGGTACGTTTGTAATACATGACGTTAGAATCTAGTTGCTTGCTTACAACTCAGCGTCACAACTTATGACTCTATTTTTTTTTCTTTTTTAGATATGTTAAGAAAAATAAGCTATGACTCTGTTTGTTTGTTTTTACATATGTTAAGAAACATACCTGCAGATATGTAACGAAACGGATACCGTATATCAAGTTGCTTTTGAAGTATAAGAGCGATTGTATTTGGTTGTTGCAGATGAAATGTCGGAATATTGATGGGAACTTTACACCCCCAAACATGGTGCAAAATAAAATTTAGTAATCAAAGTAAGCACTACCAACAGAAACACACTTTCGCCAGTGAGCTACAAGTTTCTGTACGCCGCCCTCGCGTCGTGAAGAAAATGTAGGGCTTCGGGATGCAACAAACTAACGGAATGTGGTTTAAACTGATGTTGCATTAGGAAACGATTCACTCTGTAGAAAGGTGTCAAGGTGCTCGAAGAAGTAATAATCCGTAGGGAACAGATGAGATGAGTAAGGAGGATGACATAGGGTTTCGTGCTTCAACTAGTGCAGCTTCTCGATCGTTTGGCGTGCAACGTTGGGTCTCGCTTTATCATGGAGAAGTAATGGCCCATGGCGATCGAGTAATGCCATTTGTTTGGTGGACAGTTTTCCATGCATAATATCAAGTTCTTGATGATACTTGTCCGCCGAGAAGGTTTGACCCAACTGTAAGAATGAGGAGTGGATCACACCAGCTGCACACCACCGAACACTGACCGTCATCTTCCTAGGAATGGAGTACCGGCTTCGGGGTGTGTTTCGGGGTTTCGCTGCGGTCGAGCCATTGCGCCGAACGTCGGTGAATGTTACACACCATCCATTCCTCATCGCAGGTGACAAGACTCTTTAAACTGTCGTTCGTTTGGTTGCGGAGAAGCAGAGAAGAGCGGATATACAGGGTGTTCGTAAAATGTTTTGACAAAAGAAGAGGGGTGGTAGTGCCCATCAAGACGAACAATGTTTACAATGGAACCTAGGGGCGCATTCCACTCTGAGTGTCAGAAAAGAATAATTTCGAAATACGTCCAACAAGCACAAGTCGTCACCTCAGACGTCATTTCTTTCGTGCCGGAGAAGTAGCACATCGCCAGAACATCCCCGTCAAGCATTTACCGTATGCAAATTGCCAGAGAAAATACGCAGCATCGACAGTTGCGGATGATTGGCTTATCAAGGTGCAGTAGACACTTCCTGAATGCCACATATCCCGCACGATGAATTGGACGTGGTGGATCTGTGGCATGGCCTCCACGCTCACCGGACTTAAACCCACGGGACTTCTTCTTCTGGGGGCACATGAAATCATTGGTGTAGGAGACGCCTGTGGACTCTGTGGAAGATCTCGTCGCGAGAATCGTTGTTGCAGCGGACAGGATAAACACGACACCAGGAGTCTTCGATAGGGTGCGCCAGTCTTTCATTCGCCGGTGTGAATTGTGCAATGTGGCCGCCACTTTGAGCATCACTTTGAGTCTGTCCCTGATCTCCATAAATGGGATTGTGCAACTTATGATGTCGTTAATTATCTTTCTTCGCACTGTTGAAAGTTCAACTTGGACATCTAACTTTACTCTTTGTTGACACTCAGAGTGGAATGCGACCCTAGGTTCCATTGTAAATATTGTTCGTCTTGATGGGTATTATCACCCCTCTTCTTTTGTCAAAACAGTTTACGAACACCCTGTATAATCCTCGTGATTTGTGCTGTTCCGTCAACTCATGTGGGGCTTATTTATTCATCTTCTTCACTTTTCCTACGGCCGTTAAATATGCAAAAATGGCTGCATAGTGTACTCCAAGCTTCCGCCAAGTCTCCATATCGTTTGACGTCAATCGGATTCATCAAAGGCTTCCAACTCGGCATCATCGATAGCTCTTTCTCGTCTATCGCGTGGGTTATTTTCGAAGCTCATACCGCCGGACTGGAATTGAAGAAACAAAGGTTGTGTCTTGTGTTCACTAACAGGACCTTCCGCTAATACCACAATGATGCTGCGATCTGTCTCCACAGCATGCACGGTGTCCAAGTTTAAATTCCTGTAAGAAAATGACAAGAATTTGGTTCTGATCTATCGTCCATTTCACTGTATCACAATCCTTTTGGAACTGATGCCACTGACGAAATGACCAGTTCCTTAAAGACAGCAACCTTGACGCTTTAATTTGCTGAGGCTTTAAAGTATTTTTGTATTGTATATTTTACAGATTGTGTTTCGTTGAAGCTTAAACTTATAATTGTGTATTATTCTTAAAATATGAAAATTTCTGACAACGTGAACGATTTCATAATATCCGAATTCGAATGCCGCCGCGGTGTCGCAGTGGTCTAAGCGATGGCCTCTGATCGTTCGTCCGAAAGGGGTCCGGGTTCGAATCCCGGTGAGGCATGGATGTTGCGTTTGTCTTACGGTACTGACTCTCTCGCTTCCCTGGAACCAGTGACCCTAAATTAGGGACGGGCGACTGCTTATAGCCCATTGAGTTGCTCACGGTGATCGTTAAACCACCAATAAAAAAATCGAATCTCAGTCATAAAGTTTAGATACAAAGTTAATTAATTTATGACAGAAGTGACATAACTTTTCATATTGCCTTTGAATCATATTTTACGTTTTTTTCTCAAAATAAAAGAAAACTCACATTTCGTATTTAAAAAGATCGATGGTTAAACTCTATAGGTTTGTTATTAATTGTCTCTTGCGTTTTTATGAAATCGAAATTGTGGTACGTTGAGCACATCTTGAAATTCAGATCTGCGTATCATTCTGTCCTTTCGCTGGCTATATTATCCCATATTTTGGACGGATATCCTTCAGAGCCTTTAAACATTTTATTATGTTGATAATATTCTATTTAATTGTGCAGTAATGTAGGATAAACCAGACACAATCTGAAATTTTAGTGTTTACCAGTTCTTTTGTACCTGATCTATTGACGCTGCGTGTTTTGAGTGAGATGCTTTCCCCTCCAAAATACCCGAGGCGTTTTCTTTATATTAACAAAATGTATACCATCAAAAACCTAGGCCCAGTGGGTAAGGCTCTGGTCTTCGAACTTTTAATGGTGGTGTATTGTATTTCAAAACTTTATCTCACCCAAAACGTTGCATTCCATTAGTTAAACAGAACAGCAAACACTCATCTTTTCAAAAACGATGTCCATTTTTGATTATCATATGTGCTTCCGTTAATTCTAAAAAATGGAAGTGCACCTCATCTTTAAATTGCGATTTCTGTGGGACTTTAGCCATGAATCCAAAAAAAGGTCTACGACTTTCCTTTCGATGAAAGATAAGGTTATGCAAAATCTGATTGCGTCGGCTACCTTAGAGCCAAAATAAGAAACAGATAGAGAGAGAGAAAGAACAGACAGTGTCTGTTTAACATTTGTAAATTTTGTGGTAATTTTGGCCAAAGAAGATTAGAACGACTTCAACAATATTCATCCTTTTTTAACGGTAACAAATATTGATAAAATCTAAAGATGAAAGTTTGCTGATCTTTTAATTCAAAATGAGGAAATAGAGTAAAATTATGGCAAATATCATACATAAGGTGTTCTTTTGGTAGGAAAGAGGTTTAACGACCACCATGAGCATTTAGGAATATAGGAAGTCACCCGACCGTCCCCCTCCTCCTCTAATTGGGGGCCACTGGCTCCAGCGAAGGGACAGAACCATGAGGCAGGTTTTCCACCCATACCTCATTAAGGTCTTGAAACCGGGCCCAGTAATGACCATTAGGCCGAAGACCCCGCCTCTAACCAATCGCTCACTTGTACGGCCATTGCGTTCAGTATGAACATATAGTGGTAGATCTTTATACATGGATTTTATAATGAGAATTAAATTCGATTTTAGATTAAAGAACGCCATTAATCCGATTAACATAATTGAGCTAATTATATCAAGAAATTAAATATATCTTAATGAGCTCTGGTGAAAATTCTAATGTAAAATCATTAACAAAAATGCTAATGTAAAATCATTAACAAAAATTCTAATTGAAAATGTGCTTTGAAAGCAAACGGGTTTATTACACTCCGTGTAATTACACGAAGTAGATCAAAACAGTAAGGCAGAATAGTTATTATGAAGCTTAAAATGTGGGCTCCTTATTAAAGGTTTTGTTAAATGGATATTAAGTCAGAAATTACTCTTCTGAGTAGTCGCAACTATGATCGGGAATGTTATGGGATTTTATAAAGGATGTTTTCTCGATAAAACTCAATTCTCAAAAATTCTGTTTAGTTCTTGTAATATAAAGATAACCATTGCAGTTGGTTTCCAAACCGCACCGAAAAATAATTTTTCGTTGTTCAGGTTTCTATATCTTTTTAAACTACAGCTATGTTATTTTTAAGTTATTGGTAGTGTTATTTTTTTTTAATTATCGACAGTGTTTTTCATACGGAAAAGTTCAAGGCATTCAGATGTGAATTGCAAAAAATACAATTCATTTATATTTGGTGCTTACTTCAGTGTTTTCTGTGTTTTCGAGCATTGGTTTTCAAACAAATGTTGGGTTGGGATCCTGATTTCAAGCTAAAATCATAGATGATAGGGCCGTATAATCTGATAGACACACAAATATGAAAACATAAAGTCTTGCATTGTTAGAAAGGTTAAATAAAAGATGTGACAATTTATCCATATAATCGCAGAAATCTATATCACGGCAGTTTTTGAACCTGAGCTCCAAAACTAATGCACCGTTTCTCAACAAACAGTGAAGACAACGATCGTCTGATATGATATTTCTTCTAGTTTTAGATTTGTTCAGTCAAAAATGAGCAGCTTGTCTTTACGATGAGATACGGTTGATGGTAAAAACTATAAATCAAATAGAAGCGTGAAAAATAAAAGTTTTTTTAAGGGTTTGTAGAATTTGTTTTACGTTACGTTTAATTTTGAGGTTTAATTTCAACTTCAATTTAACTTGAAGCTTAGATCTTTTCGTTGAACCCAGATTACTTCTCAGTCGTTTGTAGCAGCTGAAAATCTTAACCAAAGCCCCCCCCCCCCCACACACACACACACAGGGGGTGGACAACGAAACTAAAAACACATGGATTTAGGACACAACAATTTATTAGTACGGTGTAGCTCCTTTAGAGGTCAATACAGCTGCAATTCGTCGTGGGAACGACCGATACAAGTGCTGTACAGTGGCCAGGGCGATTCGGAGCCACTCTTCTTGCAGAAAGTGGCTAGTTAATGACGTGATTCCGATGGAGGAAAACGTTTCCTGACGCGTTTTCTCCAGACCTCCCCCTCTTCCGAGTGGCTCAAAAATGTTTAAGTCGGGTGGGTGACTCTGCAAGCAATGATAGATGTTCAACTTCACTTTCATGTCAGTAAACGACTCTTCCACCAGTTTTAATCTGTATATCAGTGCGTTACCATCCTAATATACGGCACCACCGTCAGGGTACAATGTTTGAACCATTGGTTGTACCTAGTCCTCCAGAATTGTCCGATAGTCTTTGGCAGTGATGTCCCTCTCAAGAACGATCAGCGGGCCGACAGACTGCCACGATATTGAGGTTCAAACCATCACCGTGCTTCACTGTGGACAATAAACAGTCCGAGTAGTAAGCCTGTGAGGGATGTCTCCACACGTCAACTCTCCCGGTTGTGGGAAAGACAGTGAAGGTCGATTCATCGGAGAACAATAGACATTTCACGTCGTCCATCGTCCACGATTTGTGCTGCTGGCACCATTGCAACCGACGTTTGGCATTCACACTGGTGATCCAGGTTTTCGCGATAGCAACACGACCGTAAATGTTGACCCGGTGAAGCTCCTGACGACCAGTTTTGATGGAAACAGGTGAATCGCGGTGACAATTCAACTCTGTGGTGAGTTCGGCAGCTGTGACTTTATGTTTTTTGGCTGCTATTCATGTTAGCACCCGGACGCCCCTGTCAGACAGCTTCCTCTTACCTGGACAGTTACTCCTATTGGATGTGGTTCTTCCCTCTTGCTGGTATGCCGACATGACCCTGGATACCGTGGCTCGTGATACACCACAAAGACTTGCTTGTCTTATGCACAGATGCAACGGTGAGACGCACACCAACAATCTGTCCTCTTTGAAACTCGGATATGTCTCCCATTATGTTGTGTGGGTTCCACTTTTTGACGCCCAGCTGTGCTACAATTCCGCCAATGTTTTTTGGCTGCCATTCGTGTTAGCACTCTTTGGCATCAGACACATGGGCATAAAATTGTAACATCCATTACGGAGGACCTTTACAGAGAGATCTGGAGCTTTATATAGACGATTTTCGAAAGGGAGTGTCTGACCCCAGGTCTTAAACAACCCTTAGAAGTAGGAAGCTACGAAATTTCGGCTAGAGTGTCCGATACGAAAGTCACACGGAAGCGAGGTAGAAAGGAGGAGAAAGACGCCCTTAGGATATTTAGTGGTTCGAGCGTTCGTACCTGCATGGGATCAATTCTGCGACTTTTCCTTGGTAGTCACGAACGTTGACCACTAGGATATCCGTGGCCCGAGGACTTTTACAATACCGTGTGTGCCTTTATACACGTAGGCTGATCAAGAAGAAACTTCGGATGACCTTCGTCAATGGTCAGGGATATGTAAATCGGTGTCTCCCAACGTTACTCCATTCTCCTGACAATTTCTTTTTAATTGGAGGTTTAACGACCACCGTGAGCAACTCAATGACCTATAAGTAGTTGCCCGCCCCTAATTTGGGGCTACTGGCTCCAGGGATGGGAGAGAGTCAGGGCCGTAAGACAAATACAACATCCATGACTCCCGGGATTCGAACCCGTACGCCTTTCGGACGAATGATTCTTCTGACTATGGGGTGTTGTTTGGTACAGGAGTTTGAATAAGAAGGCAACATGCTGCAGAACATATTCAAATGAAAGTGGCGATCGATCTTGGAAACATGGTCTCACTCGGACGTACAAGCGGGAATTGTATTTCCCTGGGTACGGAAAAAGCCGGCAGTCATGAGCTTTCATAACGTGTCAGAATGGTGCTCAAAACTCCACACACGAAACGTTGTGGCGTATTGTTGAAGGCAGGTCACTGGGCGTTTCGCATCCGCAAACGACTTGCACTAGTGAGCAATATCATTCTGACACGCTCTAAACTTCATGTCTTGAGGACCATTGTCTTTTTGCAACTGGCGATGGATATCCGCTTCCGGTGTTTTCTGTGCCCACAGGAACCTAATCATCGAGCGCAATTCCGAGTGAGACCATGATTCCAGGCGGGTCATCATTTTTACTTCAATAGGTTCTCCAGCACTTTGCCCTTTGTGTGTGTGTGTGTGTGTGTGTGTGTTCTCCAGCACTTTGCCCCTTTAGGAGGTTTCACTAAAAACTCATGCTTCCGATGGTAAAAACTTCTGTAGACATTTTCTTCCCAATTAATATATTCGCAAGAATGAAAATGGGCACATCGACGAAAAAAACTTTAAATTATAGCATGGCATACTTAATATTTGCTAAAACTTAAACATAATTATATTAAAGATGAATAAATTCTCATTTACATTTCATAAAATTTGCCTCACAATAAGGCGAACACATGAGTGTATATACATACGTGGTGACTTATTCATAGCTTCAACGGCGTATGCCGTATAATAATACTGTTACTCTCGTTGATTCATGACTGTGTCGATAATGACCAGCCGACAAAGTATCATATTGTTTCACTATTTATTCCAGATATTCCAGTGTATATTCGCATTTATAAATAATTCTATTTGTCATATAATGAAAATGCTGTATTAAAGAACCTTGTAGGCTATTACAACAGTTCTGTATTGCCATTCAAACTGTCCGCAGTGAACTATAAGTTGTTATGCACTTAGTTCACTGCGGACAATTTGAATGGCAATTCAGAACTGTTGTAATGGCCTACAAGGTTCTTTAATACAGCATTTTCATTATATAACAAATTGAATTATTTATAAATGCGAATATACACTGGAATATCGGGAATAAATAGTGAAACAATATGATACTTTGTCGGCTGGTCACTATCGACACAGTCATGAATCAACGAGAGTAACAGTATTATTATACGGCATACGCCTTTGAGGCTATGAAAGATCAATCATTTTTCTTGTACTGTCGTCTGCTTCTTCTTCTTTCTTGGCTCTACAGTTCAGTGTGAACCTTGGCCTCCTCAACAAGTTTTTGCCGTTGTTCTCTATTTTGAGCCATTATTTTCCAGTTCTGGCAGCCCAGGATTTTTGTCTTCCACCACTCCATCAATACAAATGGTCTTTGGACATCCTCGTCTTCTGCTCCCTTCAGGATGTTCAAACTACACTTTCTTTGGAACTTCATTTTCGT
Source organism: Macrothele yani (assembly GCA_039090855.1). Lineage (NCBI taxonomy): Eukaryota > Metazoa > Arthropoda > Arachnida > Araneae > Macrothelidae > Macrothele > Macrothele yani. Next base: position 117,313,726 of record CM076990.1, read on the forward strand.
CCATTCGCACTTTACGGCCAACTCATCTCAATCTTAATTACCCAATCATGTTAGTAACAGTAAGGTCTTTATAAATGCAGTATAATTATTTATTATAGCGTTTCCGCCAGAGTACACCGTCACATATTGAGCAATATTTTTCTGAAAATTTTTTCTTTCAAATGTATCCAACATTCGTTTATTTTTCCTAATTAGTGCCCAAGTTTCTGAGGCACAGGTCTTATTAAAGTTTTATAGATGGTTAACTTTGTTGCTCGAGATAAGAATCGAGATTTCAACAGTCTTCCCAGGACATAGAATTGCTCTATTTGCAGCAATGAAACGGATTTTTATTTCCGTGGTGAAAATAAAAATCAGTTTCATGGCTATTTATTTCAACGGACAGGTCGCGCCATCTACTAGCAGGTCGCAACATCATTGGTGAAAGTCACCGTAGAACCCAGGTATTTAAAGCGGTCACTCCTGTTGAATGTGTGACCACCTAACATGATGGTAGAAGCTACACCGAAACAAAAGGCTTTTCCTGCAGTCATATAATTGGTCTTAGATTCATTAATTACGAATCCCATTTTCTTACTAGCCTGTTCCAGGGCTGTAAATGCCACTAATACTGTACTGCAGTGCTGCTGGTTTTTATGAAATGGTTTTTTTTTCGAATTTTTTTTTTTGTTAAATGTTCTGACAATAATTTAGTTGGAAATGTCAACAGAACTATAGGTACTGTTGATTTTTTATTTCTAAATAAGCCATATAACATTTGTTTGTCCACTGACGTCATCAATGGACAGGTCGCGCCATATTAGCAGGTCGCAACATTACCCAAGGAAAAATTATTGGTTTTTAATATAATTATGATTAAGTTTTAGTAAATGTTATGTATGCCATGCTGTAATTTAAAATTATTTTACCGATGTGCAAAGTTTTATTCTTGGGAATACATTAATTGCAAAGAAAATGTCTGCAGAAGTTTTTACGATTGGAAACATAGGACAAAGTTTTTTTAGGTGGAACCACCTTAAAATCCTGAGCCAAACAACACCCTCTATCGGGAGAATAAAATAACATTGGAAGACACAAATTTACATATCCCTTAACCGCCTTCAATGGTCATCAGAAGTTATTTGTTCATCAGCAAACGCGTCATCTATAAATATGATATTGCAAAGCTCCTCCGCAATGGATGTTGCAATTTTATGTAAATTTGTGTCATGCCAAAAAATGACGGACGAACATTATCGTTCAATCAGTCCGTCCGCCTATTCCTCTGTAGACGTGGTACATACAACCAGAGGCGTAGCTAGGGCCAGACAGAGGGGACGGTTGCCCCAGGTGCAGCTCAAAAGAGGACGCAAAAGCCACTGCTTGCAACAGGATTAAAATTGTAATTGAATAACCAGTTTCCGGTGCATTTAAAATTCGAATTTCTCCCTCAAAATGTTCAGAGGATTCTAGCAGGAACGAAGGAGCAGATATATGGTCCACCCAACTAAAGTAAAACTACAGCATTCGTCGACAATAATATGACCCGTGGTTTTTATTTAGTTGGACGGATTACAGTACTTCTCCTCATTGCTATTGACCTGATCCTCGCTGATGTACGACAAAACATCTCATCCTGAAACAAAGAGCGGCAAACTCCTCACTACGTTTTTAACGAAACAACCAAATTTGCCGGTGACGACTCGAATACGTATCCTTCTGCTCGGGAGCCGAACGCTTTCCCAATTAAGTTACGCCGATGGAGTTCGTCGCTGCAACTTTGCCGTCTTAACATGTGCATCACTTTTGAGGTAGGTACGTCTCATATACTGTATCCCCCCCCCCTTGAGAAAAGACTGGGACGGAATCATAGGTTTCAGAATCAGCCTGCAAACCACGCTTGAAGAAGAGCTCATTGTAGAGGACGGAATCCTGAATAATTCCAGACGATCTGTGGAACGAACATCATACATCTTTCGAAGAACCCAACGGCCAGGAAATTAATTTTGCGTTCGAGCGCCAATACAGCGAAACAACCAAATTTTCCGGTTACAAGACTGGGACAAGCATCCTTCTGCTCCGAAGCCGAATGCTTTCCCAATTAAGCTACACCGACTTAGTTTGCCGCTGCAGCTTTGCCGTCTTGACATGCGCGTCACCACCTGTGAGGTAGGTACGTCACACGTTTACGGCTATCCAGTGAAATGTTCCTACTGCATAACATTCGTCAGTTACTATTCCTCGACGTTTGGCGAAAAGCAGATCAGATACACTGCATCTAATGCATCAGTTGCTTTTGTCAGCCTTTCACCGCAAGTGACGTCTTCTGTGGTATTGACGGCCTAACACTTGGACAGAGAAATGGTAGCAAATCTTCTTCGCTGATGGGTTCCTTTTCCGTTCCGATGCAGATAATGGCATCGCCGAAGGGAAAGGGATTGTTCAGGATATTTCAGACCTGCCAGCACCATAGGAGTTGTGGTATGGAGCTCCATTTCGCCAGCCCCCACCTCGGAATTTTGAAATTTCGACTATGCCATTCGTTTGTACTCCGTTTGTACCGGATTGTACCGCAAAAATTTTCGTTTGTACCACTTCCGGTAACGAGTTATTCCCATTTCAAAGTGGGGGCTGGGGAAACGGCAGCCCCGCCACCTCGGAATTTTGAAATTTCAAATATGGCATTCGTTTGTACTCCGTTTGTACCGGATTGTACCGCAAAAGTTTCGTTTGTACCACTTCCGGTAACGAGTTATTCCCATTTCAAAGTGGGGGCTGGGGAAACGGCAGCCCCCACCTCGGAATTTTGAAATTTCAAATATGGCATTCGTTTGTACTCCGTTTGTACCGGATTGTACCGCAAAAATTTTCGTTTGTACCACTTCCGGTAACGACTTATTCCCATTTCAAAGTGCGAGGGAGGCAGGGGCTGAAGAAACGGCAGCCAGCCCACCACGCAATATTGAAATTTTGACTATGCCATTCGTTTGTACTCCGTTTGTACCGGATTGTACCGCAAAAAGTTTCGTTTGTACCACTTCCGGTAACGAGTTATTCCCATTTCAAAGTGGGGGGGCTGGGGAAACGGCAGCCCCCCACCTCGGAATTTTGAAATTTCAAATATGGCATTCGTTTGTACTCCGTTTGTACCGGATTGTACCGCAAAAATTTTCGTTTGTACCACTTCCGGTAACGAGTTATTCCCATTTCAAAGTGGGGGCTGGGGAAACGGCAGCCCCCCACCTCGGAATTTTGAAATTTCAAATATGGCATTCGTTTGTACTCCGTTTGTACCGGATTGTACCGCAAAAATTTTCGTTTGTACCACTTCCGGTAACGACTTATTCCCATTTCAAAGTGCGAGGGAGGCAGGGGCTGAAGAAACGGCAGCCAGCCCACCACGCAATATTGAAATTTTGACTATGCCATTCGTTTGTACTCCGTTTGTACCGGATTGTACCGCAAAAATTTTCGTTTGTACCACTTCCGGTAACGAGTTATTCCCATTTCAAAGTGGGGGGGCTGGGGAAACGGCAGCCCCCCACCTCGGAATTTTGAAATTTCAAATATGGCATTCGTTTGTACTCCGTTTGTACCGGATTGTACCGCAAAAATTTTCGTCTGTACCACTTCCGGTAACGAGTTATTCCCATTTCAAAGTGGGGGGGCTGGGGAAATGGCAGCCCCCACCTCGTAATTTTGAAATTTCAAATATGGCATTCGTTTGTACTCCATTTGTACCGGATTGTACCGCAAAAATTTTCGTTTGTACCACTTCCGGTAACGAGTTATTCCCATTTCAAAGTGGGGAGGGGCTGGGGAAACGGCAGCCCCCACCTCGGAATTTTGAAATTTCAAATATAGCATTCGTTTGTACTCCGTTTGTACCGGATTGTACCGCAAAACATTTCGTGTGTACCACTTCCGGGTACGAGTTATTCCAATTTTAAATTGGGAACTGCGAAAACGGCAGCACCATCACCACGGAACTTTCAAATTTCAACTATGCCAATCGTTTGTACTCCGTTTGTACAGGATTGTTACGACAATATTTCCGTTTGTACCACTACCGGTAACGAGTTATTACGAGTTATTCCCATTTCCAAGTGGGTGACGGAGAAACGTCTCCATCTTCCCCCCCCCCCCCCTCCTCACCACGCAATTTTGAAATTTTGACTATGCCATTCGTTTGTACTCCGTTTGTACCGGATTGTACCGCAAAATTCTCGTTTTTACCACTTCCGGTAATCAGCTATTCCGATTTCAAAGTTAGGAGATGAGGAAACGTCACCTTCCCCACTGCGCAAATTTGAAATTTCGACCATGTCATTCGTTTGTACTCCCTTTGAATCGGATTGCACCGCAAAAGTTTTCGTTTGTATCACTTCCGGTAACCAGCAGTTCTAATTTCATAGTGGGGGCTCGGGGAAAACTGCTTCCCACTTTGCAGTTTTGAAATTTCGACTGCGCTATTCTGTTGTACTCCGTTTGTACCGGATTGTACCGCAATTTTTTTCTTTTGTACCACTTCCGGTTACGAGTTATTCCCATTTAAAGGTGGGGAGCTGGAAAAAATGGCATCCCCTCTACTACGCAATTTTGAAAATTCGACTATGTAACATTCGCTTGTGCTGCGTTTGAATCGGATAGTACCACAAAAAAAAAATTCGTTTGTACCACTTCCGGTAACCAGTGATTCCAATTTCAAGTGATGCTGGAGGGAAAAGGGAAGCCCCCACCTCGCAATTTTGAAATTTAGACTATGCTATTCTGTTGTACTCCGCTTGTACCGGATTGTACCGCAAAAACTTTCGTTTGTTCCATTTCCGGTAAACAGTTATTCCTATTTCAAAGTGGGGGCTGGTGAAACAGCAGCGATATTGAAATTTCGTCTATGCCATTGTAACACAATCGATTTAAATTTATCCGGTTGTAACACAATCGATTTTAATTTATCCGGTTGCAGTTTGAAATCCGTGAATGGTTTCTGTGTTCTTTGAGTTTGAGGAAAGCACCAGTTCTTTGTATGAATGGGCTAATGTAGAGCATTTGCTCTCTGCAAAGTACTGTAGTAGTAGATATAGGCGACGTAGATATGTGTTTCGCATAATTTTATACTTATTACGTATTATTACAGTCCCTGTCTCCTTCGTATCCTATACGTACATGACATGCGTACTTGTGCACTGATGGAGTCTAGGTTCAGTCTATAATAATGTTTTCACAAATCTCCTCCAGAAGTACTCTGGAATTTGACACTATTGTCTTAGGTGATCTCTCGGTCATTTGTACTTAATTCTCTGCTTCAACTTTGGGGTCTAATGCTGTTTAACTGTACTGTTTTTATACAAACAATTTGCTGTTAGCACCCGGTGCTATATTGTGCAGAAGGTACAGGCTTGTGTTATTTGCCATTTTTAAGACGTCATGATGTGTCTTAAAATAAACGGGATCGTAATTTTTGTAGTACTGTATTAAAATGGGAAGAAGAACGCAAAAAAATATTTTGGCGTCCTCTTATGGCTGTACTTGTGACGATGATACATTTGTTTCATTGTTGTCTGTGTTAGAAAAAGAGGCGTCGCCAGACTATTCTTCGGGGAGTGAGGCTGGAGGGTTCTTTTTGGATTGATTGGAGGTTTAACGACAACCGTGAGCAACTCAATGGGCTATAAGCAGTCGCCCATCTCTAATTTTGGGTCACTGGTTCCAGGGAAGGGAGAGAGCCAGTACCGTAAGACAAACACAACATCCATGCCTCACCGGGATTCGAACCCGGACCTCTTTTGGACGAAAGATCAGAGGCCATCGCTTAGACCATTGCGCCACCGGGGCGGCGGAGGTTTCCTGAACAGCACATAATTTTGTTTTTACATCCTCGTACTCAACGTTTCCCCCCTCATGCGTTATGAAAATTAAACATCAGTTTTTTAAAATTTATAATTCACATTTTTTGTTTAATAACATTTTTAATTTAAAATAATTAATGTAATTTTACTTAAAACAATTGTAACCCCAAAATACTCGTTTTAGCACAATATGTTTACCCTAGCGTTAATATTATTTAAATATTCATCTACTCCACATCATGGGTGCGCTTTTCAAAATATTTGGTTGTTACCCAGGTTGGTTTTCTGCATTCCTGCATTGGACTCGCCTTCTATATGCAATGCCATGAAGTGCCAGGCTTATAGAACATCCGTGAGTTAAGAGCTTTTTAAACAATTGAATAGTGGATGCTGTGTGTTCTCTGAAACTTTGCTGGGAAATCTGGTTTATTTCTGCTTCTGCAGAGTAAATAACAGGCAAGGGAAAACATTTAAAGGAACTACCGCTTGATCTGTTTCCATTTTATATAACGCAGTGTTTCTGCTCAGAACTTCTGCCATATGTGCAAAAGGAACACTTCACGTATAGTCATTGGTTATTTTCAATTCAGCTCTTTCAGTAACAAGAAAAAAAAACAAAAAAACTGTATGTGCAATGTTCCGAAACATTAATAGTTTAGCACTTCCCTGCAATATCGCAGTTCCACTACAGTAAATAGCACACAGGGTAACAAAATCCAAAGGGTCTCTTTTTAATCAGTTTTCTTTTACTTAAAGCAAAATTTAGGCTCAAAAAAAAAACATTTGCTGCATATAGAAAATCAACGTAGCGAACGCGAATTAGATCATTTATCAACAGCTTTATTTTAAAAACGAAAGAAAATATGTACATTAACAGGTTGGCACTTCGCTGATGCAGAGTAAACAACACACAGGTAACTAATTGTAAAAGACGCTTTTTAAGGTGTTTCCCCTTGTATTAAATGCAATATTGTTGATCATATCCATTATTTCATATTAAAGATTGATGTTCCAATCCCCTACTGTATCTTTTAAAGAAAGACACACACGAAAAATAAAACATTTTGATATTATTACATCTGAAAACCATTGCTTTAGCAGGATGAACAAAATGCAGGTAGAAATTGTAGGAGATGCTTTTAAAGAAGTTTCCATTGTATTTATAAAGAAATGTTTTTGCTGTTTAACCTTGTTGTGTGTGAAAAATGTATGTTTGTGGTTTGAACTTTTTGTTCTCAGAAATATAATACCACATATTATTTTTTTCTTTTAAATTTATGTGAAGTATAAGACCATCATAATAATTTACCACATATTATTTTTTGGTAAAGCATTAGTATATTAAATGCACTGAACTGGAAACTATTACTTCAACAGAATAAATAACAGACAGGGAGGAAAATTCAAACAACTTCCTTTTAATAGATTGTCATTCTATTTAAAGCAGCATTTCTGCTCATAACGTTGGTCATTAATGGAAATTGAATGCTTCCCGTTGGCATTTTTTATTTTCAATGCAGTCCTTTCATCAACAAAAACATCAATTTAACAACACACATATATATTGAAAATTCTGAAACATTAATTGTTTGGCATTTCACTTTTCTACCATTTCTTGAACAGAGTAGACAACACATAGGTAAACGAAGTTCAAAAATATACCTTTTAATCTGTTTTCGTCATATTTTAAGCAACATTTGTGCTCAGAACATTTGCTGCATATGAAAGAACAACGTTTCAGGCACCTATTATATTCTTTGTACACAGTCTTGTAAAAATAAAAAAATTATGTATATTAACAGGTTGGCTTTTCAGTGCTGCACCACTGCTGTGGCAGAGTAAACAACACACAAGAACAAATTGTCACACAAACTTTTAAATATGTTTACATTGTATTTAAAGCAATAATTTTGTTCATAATTATTGCTGCATATGAAAAATGAATGTTTATGGTCTATATTAGATCATTTCTACACGGTTTCTCGGAAATGCAACTTTAACATATTAGCGTTCAAATGTTCTTTATTTTTCTAATTCAAATACTGTAGATGCTAACATATTACACCATGGAAAATATATAGAAAAATATACAAAATGATAAAATATTTACGACAAGGAAATACAATTCCAGCCACATAATGACTGAATATTCAAGAACTGAAAACAAGACAAGTTTATAGTAACTGAAAGCAAAACCCTTAAAATTAACTTTAGACTACATTTAGTATTCCGGTGGTTAAATTCAAACAGACGTCAGCTTAACATCATAAGTAAATACTATGCGAAACCTAATTAACAAGAGTAAATAGAAAATGCAAAAATAAAACCAATGAAAGATGATAATATGCTATATGTCATCGAACATGTGCACTTGGTAACAAAACCAATAATGGGAATGTCTTACTCATAACACAAAAGATGAAATATCAAAAATACTTATACTATGATTTGATCAGAACACCAGCTCACGGACAACCAATTGAAGTTTTAATAAGGAACAACAGTTCCAATGCCATTTTATACAAAACATAGAATTAATGATAAATCGCAGCGTGACTCCCTCTCCAATAAACCCATTTTCCTCATGAATTATATTATTAATTCTATCAGTACAATTGTGTACCAAAATACGCTTTGAGAACAACTGAGAATGAAAGAATAATTCGAAAATGACCACTGCAGTACTGTTGCTTTGGCAGAATTAATAGACAGGGGAAGGGCTAATTAAAAAATACATTTGATATGGTTCTATCATAATAACGGCAACATTTCTGCTTAGAACATCTGTTACATATGGAAAATCTATGTTTCAGATGCCAATTGGATCATTTCGACACAATCGTGTTTTAAAACCAAATGGAAGGAATGCATTAACAAATTGGCACTTCATTGCTGCAGGGATGATTCGGCAGAGTAAACAACACACGTGAGCAAATTGTAAAAGACACTTTTTAATATGTTTCCATTGTATTTGAAGCAATAATTTTGCTCATAACCATTGTTGCATATTAAGGATCAATGTTTTAGGCACCTACTGAATCTTTTACACAAGCCCTTCTCTTTTTGAAGAAAAGCCACACACACGCACATGCAAGTTTGTAAAACATAAACATTTATATATCAGCACTTCTATGCTAATATGAAGTGCTATATTTAATGTTTTGCTACAGCAGGGTAAACACCTAGGAAGAAATTGTGAAACAAACAACTTAATACATTTCCATTGTCTTTTATGCAAAGCGTCTTTCTCATAGTACGTGTCCATTGCATTTCATGAAAGAATTTTACTCATAACCATTGCTGCATATGGAAAATATATTTCTCGTGCCTATGGATCATTTTTACACAGTCTTGTGCATAAAAACGTATATACATATACATATATTCACTTAAAATATAATATAAACAGATTTGCGTTTCAGTGCAGTACGATTGCTTCGGTAGAATAAATGGCTGCCAAGGGTAGTACTCCGAAAACACATGGAAAAAAGCATAATTCCGTGTCGTTATACATAACGTTTCAAGGGAGAAAGCAAATGTAATGCTGTCATATTAGTTCAATACACAATTGTTAATGCTGGCGTAAATCTTGTATCTTGGCATAAATCATTAACCCAGGTGAGTCAGCTCCAGTAATACAAGAAAAATTTGAAAAGGAAAAATCACATTCATGCTGGCTCCTTTATTTTATTTTTATTTTTTTCAATATTAGAAGAAATGTTTAAAAAAATTATCAGCCGGGAGTTCATGCATCATGAATTATCGAATGCGATTGATTTTTGTATAGTTATAGGAAAATCATTTTTTGAAGATTATTTTAACCGAACAGTCTCATAGGTCTCAGAGTTGTGTTAATTCTTAGGACCATAAACTACATACAATTAAGTTCATAAATTTTTAATAATACTTAATAATTATTTTAACGAGGGAAACCACTTTTTAGAATTACTGATACTGCATTTTTGCTTGAAATCAAGGTTTTACAATGATCAAGTTGGAAAGCAGTAAAAAAAGAAAATTTACAGAAGCACACACAATGTTCAAGAAATAGTGGTCAGAGAAATATTTCCATAGCACCGTAACAAAATTTTATGACTTTTGTGTCAAAAATTTATGTTTACGAAAATAATTTTCTATTCGAAGTCATTACAAGAGTGAAGTCCTCCAGAAATACAAGTATGAGCGCTATTGAGTCTAAGGTTTTCTCAATACAACAAAACGCATAACAAAAAAGTAAGTTTCCATGTACTACAAGAAATAGCCTGCTTCCGCCTCATATTCGTCCACGCTGATTTTGTTCGTTAATGAATTGGTTAGAAATGTGTTCGTCCGAGATGCGTCTAGGTTCAAATCCCGGTGAGGCATGGATGTTGTGTTTGTCATATGGCACTGGTTTCTCTCTCTGGAACCAGTGGCCCTAAATTAGAGACGGGACGACTGAGTTGCTCACGGTGGTCGATAAAGCAAACAAACCAATTGTATATGTATTTCCGTGGGAGGGGGCAGTGATTGTGAAATTATACAAAAATCGTGCATTTATGCGTTTCTTACACGTAAATATTACTGGGCAATACCTTGTAAAGAAGTAACTCATATTTTGCTGGCTTTAAATCTAACAGAAGAAAAAATTCGAGACGGAGTGCTACCGTTTCTGCAGGCTACCATATTGTTTTGCGAAAAAAAAATGTTTTGGCACACGTGGAATCCGAGTGCGTCTTATCCGGGATCAAATGTAGTACAAAAAAATGGCATTTTGATGTTATGAATTTTCCGAGGAAAGAAAGGTGACTGGTGAAATGGATCTTACAGCAGTAGTAATTGAAACACGTAATATATTGAAGAAATGAAACCCGGAGCAGCCCGTAAACCAATGAAGCCCAAACTTAATATTCATTATTACTTAATTAAAGGAAAGAATGGCATTTGTTTTTCCTGTGCTATTTTTGGATATCACATTATTTCACACAGTATATATTAGCATTTGACACGAAACATTCTTTTCTCTAGAACAAGGCCTTTTCTTATCTTCCAAGTCATTGTACACTTCCCAGTGGTTATTCTCCCGCAGACAAAGAGCAATGTAATGTCCAATCCTGTTCAGCCGAGTTCCTCCTGAATCAGAAAAAACTATTGCTCCACGTAGTTTATAGATGTGCTCAAAAACTGTAAGCTCACGTGGAATGTCAGATAAGCGTACGTTAATGTCTGTTCCTACATCTGACGTGTACTTCCCATCGGTAGATGTGCTGTTTAGTTCAATTAATAAATGTTTGCCATAAACGGAGAATGTAGTAGTTTTAATTCCTTCGCATGTTTCACCACATGATATCAGCACTGGACATTTAGTGTTCTTTGGGGATAAATATTCAACAATGTGTTGTTGGATATTTTCTAAGCTATATTCCTCGATCTCAATTACAAGTACAACACGCTGGATTGACTTGTTTGATACGCAGTCCTCCGACCGACTGCATGAACAGCACTGAGTGATAGATGGCACCTGAAAGAGCATGCGTTTTGCCATTTCTGTTATGGTTGTTTCCGACGAAATTTGACGGACACCGTGAGGTAGGTCAATAACTGGGAATGACTCCCTTAAAATTGCAGCTCGCTTTCGGTAACTGCTAGAAGTCACACCAGAGTTCACCATTTCGCAAATGAGTTCAAATATAGCACAACCGGTTAGACCTTTCCCATACGCTTCGTATTCGGGACTGTCACAGATAGCACTTGCCAATATTTGTGCTAAAGAATCAAATGCACAGGTGTTATTTATGACGAATTGTGAATCTTTTATTTTAATAGATTTCAGAGATATACTTCTGTTACCGTTTTTCAACAATCCAATAGCCTTTGCAAAAACTTTTTTCGGAAATCAGTGTGCATTATTTCCCTTTGTGGTTCTAAATATGACTGCCTGTGCCGTTTTTTTGGAGGAAGCCGCGCGTATCCTCTCCAATTTTCCACGGCAATATATTCATCATCGTGGTTAGCGTTTTTCTTTGCACATATTTGGCAAATCCTTATCTCACCGTAGCCTTCTTCTTGAAAGGAGCTTCCAGCTACAGGAAATGAACATCCAATAAGGATATGTACTGGCGTTTTACAGTAAATGCATCGATGTGCACCACTGGGTTTTTGCCCGCGCTGACAAGCTGAACAATCTGATTTTACACCACCTTCACTTAGCAAAGGCACTGTTGTGTCCAAAGGCAAAGTCGTTTCCGAAGGCTCAGCGCTCCTCGACGGCATGGTATCTTTTTGCATCTGTGTTTTATACTCCGGTTCTGTTGCTACAAGTTTCATTTGTCCCTCTAGAGACTTTATGTGCAGACTCCAAAACACGTCCGGGTGTAAAGGTTGTTTAACATTTCCCAGGACTCTATTTTTTAAATCGTTGAAGCTACTCTCCACAGATGAACTACTGCTAGTTTGGGAACCGAAACCGAAAACTGGTACCATCACAGCTGACCATAAGGGCAACCGTTTTACCAAATCTATGCAACATTTAACTATTTCTGGAAGGAACTGCAAGTTATCATGTTCACCATCTTCCTGTTGAACTTTCAACAGACACTCATTACTGAGTCTCTTTGCCCATAAGGAAAAATCGGAATCTTCTTCCGTCCTAGGCATTGTGTCGCTGTTCTCCATTTCGGATAAACTGTAGCTTGAATCTTCTAGAAAATTTGTAAAATCAGAGTCTCCAGTGGCAATACGTCTTTTTAGATTATGTTTAGAAATTTCACAGGAAGTTACTCTTTGAGTTTTGTTGTCGAATCCTTCAGTTTCGCTTTGTGACACCGTAAATATATCTTTAAGAAGATCTTTAATGTCTTGGATATTAGGCGATAGTAACACTTGCGCTATGGAGCGAATGTAAAAATTTCGCGTTCGGTTGCCTTTGTTACACAAAGACTTCCACGTGGCCACAATTTTTATGGTGTGAGCTACATCACACCGGATAAAAGTTCGAGGTTTGTAAACTTGCTTTGTGTAAAAAATTAAATGAAAGCAAGCATCTAAATAGTCCCTTAATCCACTATATTGGGTAAAGGCCTGAACAGCGGCTGCAAGTATGGCTGTGGAGTGGTCGCAGGATATCTCCTTTGGTAGCACACTGGCTTCTTTCAGCCAGACGGCCAGCCAATGGTATATGGTGATTTTGTCGTGCTTTTCTGATATCATATTACTGACAGAAAATTGTTTCGGACTATCGTTAACAGTAGCCTCATACAGAAATATATGTGAAGATTTATTTTCACATGGTCTTTTGAGTCGTTTAATTATACTGCCCGTAGCATCAATACTGATTTTTGGTACCGGCTCCTTCTTACAGTACGCCCGATAGACTTGAATTTGTGAGGGCATCCAATACAAGGCATAAAATGGATCGTAACTAATCCATCGAATGGATCCTTGGTACTGGCTGTCATACATCATATTGTTTATCCGTATTATAGGGTCTTCATGGGTAAAGTCTTTTTTTAGTTCTTTAGATTTCAGAACACGCAAAGCATTAGCTGTAGGCAAGTGACTAGGCAAAGAATTGCCAAACTGCATGATTTTCCTCGCTTGGAGCCTCCGATATACTACCGCAGATTGCCCTTCTTCAACCATAGCCGTAGCAGCAAGACGTTTAGGTGATCCTACTAGTCGACGTTTCAGAGAGGACTCACAACTAGAAAAATTTCCCGAGTACTCGCAGTATATGAGAACTCTTGATCCGTCAACCGGCTCTTTCTCTATATGTCCATGCAGTTGAGATTGACACGTTGAACACTGGGCCGATATTTGGACAAAATGTTCTCCTGTTGGATGAACTTTAGCCCGCTTGAATGCTAAACAGCATCTAAGTGATGTATGCTCCCAGAAATGGTCATTTATTATGGATGCCCAAGCGTTGGGAGGCAAAACCTGGTAGTCACGAGACAATCTTCCAGGCTTACTCTTCTCCAAACATTTATACACAGCTTTTTGCGGCCTCACATTTATCCATTCTGCAGGGGACAGGGTTATCGTAAATGTTGCACACCGGGATGATGGTGCATTAACCGAGGAATAATCATCAGTTGAGGTCTCATTTGATCGTGTAGCGTCTGGTAGCGTTTCCTTTTCACTATTAGTTACACCCAATAAATTCCAAAGATTGTACCGATTGAGTTTGACAATTACATACAAGTACTTACTTGAGTACTTAAATTCAAGGCTTTCGCTTATCCGAAGCCAAATATCTGACGATGGGGGTCTAATATTTCCATTAGGTAACACAATATCTTCCTTAGCCCTGACTATCATATCAACCAAATGCTGTCTATCCAAAGCAGGTCTTTTAGGCATTTTGGGGCTGATTGATTCCACTTTATTATCACCACTATCCCCCCTAACTATTTGATACGTAGTACATGAAAACGAACACAAAAAATTTCTGCGACTCAACCGATCTATCGAAATACCAAAAAGCTCTTGAAGGTTCGTTCTCCTTTTTTGAGTGACTAAGTTCCCGCAGGATGGCGTCTTCTAATATCAAAGTTAAGTTTAAGTATTAAAATCTGAGCAATTAAAGCAGATGCTATTTTTCAGTTTGCTGTTTTATATTTGTTCAATCCCTAGCCCCTGACGAATGCTCTGTGAAACCGAAAAAAGAATAAAAAAAAAAAAAACTAGCTTGTGAGAACCAAAATATAAACACACCTTAGTTATGTCTTCAACTAGTTTATAAGTACATAAAAGAAAACAAATCTTATGTAAACAAAATTAATTCAGGACCATTGTAATCTGTTTTTGATGCAATTTGTTTATAAAAATAACGGCATTTACTCATTAGATATACAGCAATAAAGAAGTTACTTAAGATTCTGACTTCAGCTAAGGAATTCTTTCATTTCTCCATTCGTGGTATTTCGTAGTCAGAGATTTCTCCCAGAATTTAATACTTCTGTTTACTACTGAATGAAAACCTTTATACAAGTTGGATAGGCTGTGGAGTGGATTTACAAATTTCCTTACGAGCTGGGAAGTATTTGTAAACAACCTTTAAAGCTTCCGTGCAGTTCACACAAAGCGTGTTGCTGTTGAAAAAAAAGGAAGAGCAATAAAATTATTGTTGTGTACCCTAGCGGATGTACTTAATAATTGGGAGACGTGAGACTGTAACGGAAAGCTCAACTACGCTAGTTAATACTATAATTGCTAGTTAATTAATGTTGTACAGTTACATGCGTTAGCTAATTCAGAGCCAGGCAGAAAAGATTTTTCCCTTTTAGCAAACACAAACATACTCACAACAATAAGGAATAAATAACGGAAATGGCTGAGCTTCTAAGATCGACTTCAGTTCAAATAAGTTTTAGTTGGATGCCGCGGCAAGATAGGAATAAAATAGGAAGTTTTACTCACCGTCTGGGTGTGTAATTTATAACCTGGAAGTTTTCACTATTTGAGTTGAGCCTCTAACACGTTTCACAAACACACTAGTACACGACTTGTTATCTCCACACTAATTACTTGCTGAAATGATAATCTCTTTATGACATGGGGGCTTTCCTTGCCGCCCCCGCAATACTCACACTCGATATAGCCCGCAAAAGGGCGGACCAGATGGGGGATGTCCGAGGCGATTTACTCTCTCCGTGCCGATTTCGAAGTTCGTTGACCAGGGTGGGATGAATTACTGTCACTACTCCTTCGCGGAATTCCGGGGGAAGGGTTCCACACACACACACTTATAAATGTTATCGTCCAAATCTTTTGAGTGAGTCCTGGTCGTTTTTTCCGATTGCTTTCCGTCCCCAATCACCGTTTCCCGGTGTTGGGAATTGCTGTTTACATACGGTTAACAGTAGTAAAGCTGTTATACTACTGTAGGCTTATCATGCGTTACATACTACATTTACTATTACCAGGCTCTTGATCACTACTTCTTTCGGTACGCTTCCCCTCTGGTTAAACTTTCCTCGGACTACGAACGCCGATCTAGCTAATTTTCAGAACTTTTCTTTCCGTGCGGGCGGCGGCCTCGCAAAAATTGACAAATCCTCTCAAAATAAGATAGATTATCACCTGCTAGAGATCTTCACATTTTCGGGATTAAAATACTAATTTTCCTCAAATTGACAGCCTCTGGAGGATCTGCAGTTATTCCTCATCGTTCGGAATTTTGAATGCGACTAGAACTCTTGCTTTGTGTGGACTTGATTCGCATTTCTCTGAACCTCCTTCGCGTCTGGTTTATGTCAACTAGCTCAGTGGATTCTCATTCCGCACAGATTCGACGCTAAAACTGTTTTTCTCCGGTGACCTCTTCACCCCCCATTATCGTAAGTTATCGTTCTAAAAGTCAGATCTGAAGCCTAGGTCTCATAGTATACGACAAATTATGGGGTTGTTTATCTCTTGCTAAGAATTCGTTGCTGTTCGTCTGGTCTTCCATCGTCGTCAACCCTCTCACGGGACCTCTGTGGTAAACATAGAGCGTTTGGCGTTTGAGAGCAAGGGAAGGGAATGTACGACTTCTGATCCCTTCTAACTTTATCTCTTCTTTTTTCTTTTCGAATTTCCACTCAGTAACCCATTTTACAATAATTATTCTCTGAATTAATCTGGACAATTTTCGTAATTTATCTAAACTTTTTTTCCTCAATTATCTCTGTTTTGCCCTCTAAGCTAATTAATTAAGTAGGGGCCCAAGTTTTCAAACTATTATGAAATGATGTGGTCATGAATTGAATTTATCAATCGTTATCTCAACAGGCTGCATTGTAAGGAGCGAGAAAGAACATAAAGCTGCGGAAAATACATTAACTGGGTCTGGACATTTTTTACTTGCCAGTGGGGTTAGCACCACTCAACGTCTTCGAAAAAACAAACGCTGCATCAAAGGAAGGGAGGGGATAGTATGACCCCAAGCCTTTCCTAAATTGTCGAGAAAGAAAAAGAAGCACCTAAAAAAAGAAAAAAATGCGATCCTGCCTAACTTCATTTCAAAAAATGTATCCACGACTACGAAATCATTTCCGTACAGCAAAAGTTCACTATCGAATTTCTCTTCACCTTCTCAAATAGGTTTTAAAATTACTCACACTCTTTAAGCAAAGAAAATGAATAATGTTCTATCATATTAGTAAAATGTGAGACTGCTTACAATTTTCAGCGCAAATATTAGGTTGTTGCACATGGAATGGCGGAATATTGATGGAAACTTGAAAAAACCAAATTCCGTTGTAAAATAAGCATCATCGATCTAAATAATCACATCTCGCAGCAAGTGTTTACCATCGAGAAACAAGATTTCGTAGCCGTCGTAGAAAATGTCGATCTACGAGATGTGACAAACCAACGAAATTCGCGTTTAATTGATGTTCACGAAACGATTGACTGTGTCGAAATGTGCCCAGATACTTGAAGAAGTGGAAATCCGTAGAGGACATATCAGATGAAAGACGGATCAGGTAATGTTTTGCAACACAGCTGGTGCAGCTTCTGGATCGCCTTACGTGCAACATGGGGTCTCGCGTTATGATGGAGAACAATCGGCTCAGGGCGATTGATTAATGCCGGCTGTTTAATGGAAATTTTATGGCTGTTAGGTGGACAATACATATACACCAAAGGCCCAAACGTTATACATAACAAAGCAAATGCAAGTAAACGATGATGCGTGTGAAGGCCATGAAACGCTATATCGCCTGATATTCACCTCCGTTACTCAGGTTATTCTTGTTCTTCGGATGGAAAAAACAGCGAACTTTAGCAAGTTTGACAAAGGGCAAATTGTAATGACCACATGATTCGGTCAGAGCATTTCTCAGAGAGCAAGGTTTGTGGGGTGCCCACGATCATCTGTGGTTCGTAAATTCAAATGGGGGTATTAAATCAGAAACGAACGACACGGTGTACGCCGAACACGGCTCATCGATACTAAAAGGTGAGCGAAGGCTATCTCGAATGGTACAAGCCAACAAAAGAGATTTGAGTGCTATTGACGGGGATATGATGCCTTAACACATAATTAATCGAACCGTACTGAAAACAAACGTGCGTAGCCATAGGCTGAATACACAGTATACGTATATTAGAGGTCTGCACGGGCCTTAATTTGGAAAGCCCAGCCCAGCCCGGCCCGTAAAATTTCAACAATTACCAAAATACGAATTTCAACATTTGGTACACTCGGTCATTCGACTCCCAAAGAGTTTTTGTTTTCTTAATTGCTCCACGTATTCTATTACAATAAACGTTAATTCAGAATATTTCTGAGACTCTGTATAAGTCACGTGACGTCCGAGGAGGGGGGGGGGTTGTATACACAAAAATATTGCATGAAAAGGACAATTTCCATGCCTTTCAAATTTTCTGGGTTTTCACATTATCATTCCCTACCACCGGACACGGAAATATCCTTGGGGATAAGGAGGGGGGGGTAATTCGAAAAGTACGAAACATCCAGAATTATGAGTACGATCGTTCTACTGGGAGAAGATTTTATGGCTTTATAAACTGCACCTATCTCTACTGGCATATCATATCGCTGGAACCCAATATGTCTCTCGTGTGTGTGTGGGGAGCACATTTGTGCCGCTTAAGATGCGATGTTCCAGACTTTGTGCTATCGTAACTCAAAACGTTTCTGCATTTAGTGCACTGCATAACGTTTACCGGACGACTAGTTTCAGAACGGGACAGTAATTTAAAATATTTCCAAATATTGCTTTCCCCCTTTACATTGTCTACAAGCACGTATTCTCCGGAAGCGATTTTTTCGCGAAAAACGTTCGCTTACTTAAAATCCATAATAAGTATTGAAGAGTATTTATCAGCAACACTGAACTCAGCATGTGCTAAGGGAAAACAAAGACAGACTGTCCAGCTATTCAGTGACACAGAAGTTTTGAAAACGGCTGCCTGAGAGTACAAATGGGGAAAATACGGCTCAGATTTATACACAGAAGTAAGTTTCTCCCAGCTCATTTCTCCCGTGCCATTTAAGACAACCTAAAAGCTTTTCACACATCTAGAGAACAAAGTTCGCCGACCAGAACAATAAAAGAGATCGTCTGCGAGCGGGTGGCTCGGTTTAGAAATGCTGCAGTTAATAGCCTGCCCTGAAGAATGAGAGGAGGATGAAAGTTAGGGAGAGAGAGAGACAGACAGACAGACAGGGAGAGAGAGAGAGAGAGAGAGACAGAGAGACAGGGAGGGAGAGACAGAGAGAGAGAGAGAGAGAGAGAGAGAGAGAGAGACAGACAGGGAGACACAGGGTGAGAGAGAAAGGACCACATTCACATTGAAAAACTAAGGGAGCTGACCCACTCCAATTGTTTTGTAGGAGGGGATGATGTCGTAAAACTTTTATTTTTTCCATCAGCGGAAATTGTTCAGTCTCATCTTGTTGCTGTATGTTGCGAATTTTCCAAACGAGAAAGGCTCAGTACATCGATTGGTTTGCTCATAAAAAAAAAAAAACTAAAAAAAAAAAAACCTATTCGGCCCGTGTTTGTTTTGCATTAAATATTGAAGGCCCGGCCCGTTTACCCAACTTAGAAATGAGCAAAGGCCCGGGCCCGTGCAGACCTCTAACGTATATACGTTTTAAAACAGAAGACTCGAAAAAAATGATCCATAAACATATGAAATAGATCTTTCAAATGCAATAATTATGAGCGAAGGGATTGCATAAAATGTTAGGGAAAGGAATAAGCAAAATGTTTTGCATAAAGTAAACGGAATGTATTAAAATGTGTTATATAATTTCTCCCTATGTGTTGTTCATTCTGCTAAAGCAATGATATTTAGCAAAGTGATATTATGTAAGTGTTTTATGAAACTGTGCGTTTGTGGGTGTGACATTCATTTAAAAGAGAAGGCCTTGTGTGAAAGATCCAGTAGGTGCCTGGACCATTGGTCTTCAATATGAAATAATGGATATTATCAAAAATATTGCTTTTAATACAAGGGGAAACATCTTAAAAAGCGTCTTTTACAATTAGATACCTGTGTGTTGTTTACTCTGCATCAGCGAAGTGCCAACCAGTTAATGTACATATTTTCTTTCGTTTTTAAAATAAAGCTGTTGATAAATGATCTAACTCGCGTTCGCTACGTTGATTTTCTATATGCAGCAAATGTTTTGAGCCTAAATGTTGCTGTAAGTAAAACAAGTTTGTAAAATCATGCAATGCATTGATTATACATAATACGCTTTCCAACATAACAGAAATCATTACTCAAGTTATCACTCAAGTTATGAGATTAATGGCTGTGGAATAAATCTCGGTCCTGTGCCCTGATCCTTGATCTCATATCGATGATATTCAACAGAACCGGTTCGGTATACCTCCGAAATAACATGATGAAATTTTGTCGCAATCGAAGAATTTTTACGTAAGTTATGATGCATAAGCGCTATGGAATAGATCCCGCTCCTGTGTCCTAACCTTTGATCCCGTTTCGCCCATTTTGAACAGAATTTGTTCCAAGGCAGGCCCCTACAACATACTAACATTTCATCCAAATCGAAGCATTTTTACGTATGTTGTGACGCATAATGGCGATGGAAGTGATTCCGCTCCTATGTCCTGACCTTTGACCCCATTTCGTCCATTTTCAATAGCGTACCTCTTCATGTGGTCCATTACCACATACTAAAATTTCATCGAAATCGAACCTTTTTTACGTTAGTTATGACGCATAACAGCAGTGGAATGGATCCCGCTCCTATGTACTGACCTCTCACCCCATTTCGTTCACTTTAAATAAGGTTCCTTCCCATGTGATACCCTACCAGATACTAAAATTTCATCGAAATCGAACGATTGTTACGCGAGTTATCGTGCGGACGGACATACGCACACAACGCGTGACGTAATGAGGCAGATGGGAATCGCGACCATCTGCGCGCAAGAGTATGACGTCATAAAACTTTAATAGGATCCACACATAACGCGTGACGTAATGAGACAGATGGCGTGACCGCGCGCCAACATTCTCAAACGCGAGATTGTGACGTCTTAAGATTTCTAAGCATTGGAAACATTAATGGAACGACGCCATGACACTAAAAACGTTATAATTCGGGGTGGTTATTTAACCCACTAAATGAATTCTCCTAAAGTAGAGATCAAGCTAAATCGATTTCTAGTACCAGAAAACGGTAGGTTAACGACTTTCATCAAAATTCTTAGAGCCGTTTTCAAAATAAAATGTACATACATGCATACAAGAATTGCTACTTTAAGGTGGACGTCAAGTAATTTTGCTTCCTATACTTCCAATGGAAAAACTTCTGTACACATTTTCTTCACAATTATTGCGTTCCGAAGAATGAAAATTTGAACATCGATTAAAATAGCTTCATTTCATAACTGGAATACTTAATATTTTCTAAACCATAACCGTAATAATATTTTCTAAACCACAACCGTAATTATGCAATCCAACATTTATTTGTCCACTGACGTCATCAAAGTACAGGCCGCGCCATCTGTTTCCTATTAATAGTTTAGCACTTCCCTGCAATATCGCAGTTCCACTACAGTAAATAGCACACAGGGTAACAAAATCCAAAGGGTCTCTTTTTAATCAGTTTTGTTTACGCTTTCCAGCCGTAGGTTGAAGCAGCCTATATGCTCCAGCTTTTTCCGTCCGTCTGTCGGCACGATAACTTACGTAAAAATGGTTCGATTTCGATGAAATTTTAGTATATGGTAGGGGACCACCAGGGGACGAACCCTGTTAAAAATGGGTGAAGTGGGGTCAAAGGTCACGCCATAAGAGCGGGATCCATTCAATTGCCCTTATGCGTCATAACTTGCGTAAATATGGTTTGATTTCAATGAAATTTTAGTATGTGGTAGGGGACCACCTGGGGACGAATCCTATTGAAAATGGGTGAAGTGGAGTCAAAGGTCAGGACATAGGAGCGGGATGCATTCCATTGCCCTTATGCGTCATATGGTTCGTAAAAATGGTTCGATTTCGATGAAATTTTAGTATGTGGTAGGGGACTACCTGGAGAGGAACCCTATTGAAAATGGGACAAATGGAGTCAAAGGCCAGGACATAGGATCGGGATATATTCCATCGCCCTTATCCCACACTATTACGGTGGACGTCAAGTAATTTTGCTTCCTATATTTCCAATGGAAAACCTTTTGCACACATTTCCTTCACAATTAGTGTGTTCCCAAGGATGGAAATTTGAACATCGATTAAAATAACTTCATACTATAACTTGGAATACTTAACATTTTCTAAAACATAAGCATATTTATATAAAAAAACAATAACGTTTCCTTTGGTGGTGTTGAAACCAGAAAACAGATGGCGCGGCCTGTACTTTGATGACGTCAGTGGACAAATAAATGTTGGATTGCATATAGAAGGCGAGCCCAATGCAGGAATGCAGAAAACCAACCTGGGTGACAACCAAATATTTTGAAAAGCGCACCCATGATGTGGAGTAGATGAATATTTAAATAATATTAACGCTAGGGTAAACATATTGTGCTAAAACGAGTATTTTGGGGTTACAATTGTTTTAAGTAAAATTACATTAATTATTTTAAATTAAAAATGTTATTAAACAAAAAATGTGAATTATAAATTTTAAAAAAACTGATGTTTAATTTTCATAACGCATGAGGGGGAAACGTTGAGTACGAGGATGTAAAAACAAAATTATGTGCTGTTCAGGAAACCTCCGCCGCCCCGGTGGCGCAATGGTCTAAGCGATGGCCTCTGATCATTCGTCCAAAAGGGGTCCGGGTTCGAATCCCGGTGAGGCATGGATGTTGTGTTTGTCTTACGGTACTGGCTCTCTCCCTTCCCTGGAGCCAGTGACCCAAAATTAGAGATGGGCGACTGCTTATAGCCCATTGAGTTGCTCACGGTTGTCGTTAAACCTCCAATCAATCCAAAAAAAGAACCCTCCAGCCTCACTCCCCGAAGAATACTCTGGCGACGCCTCTTTTTCTAACACAGACAACAATGAAACAAATGTATCATCTTCACAAGTACCGCCATAAGAGGACGCCAAAATATTTTTTTGCGTTCTTCTTCCCATTTTAATACAGTACTACAAAAATTACGATCCCGTTTATTTTAAGACACATCATGACGTCTTAAAAATGGCAAATAACACAAGCCTGTACCTTCTGCACAATATAGCACCGGGTGCTACAGCAAATTGTTTGTATAAAAACAGTACAGTTAAACAGCATTAGACCCCAAAGTTGAAGCAGAGAATTAAGTACAAATGACCGAGAGATCACCTAAGACAATAGTGTCAAATTCCAGAGTACTTCTGGAGGAGATTTGTGAAAACATTATTATAGACTGAACCTAGACTCCATCAGTGCACAAGTACGCATGTCATGTACGTATAGGATACGAAGGAGACAGGGACTGTAATAATACGTAATAAGTATAAAATTATGCGAAACACATATCTACGTCGCCTATATCTACTACTACAGTACTTTGCAGATAGCAAATGCTCTACATTAGCCCATTCATACAAAGAACTGGTGCTTTCCTCAAACTCAAAGAACACAGAAACCATTCACGGATTTCAAACTGCAACCCGATAAATTAAAATCGATTGTGTTACAACCGGATAAATTTAAATCGATTGTGTTACAATGGCATAGACGAAATTTCAATATCGCTGCTGTTTCACCAGCCCCCACTTTGAAATAGGAATAACTGTTTACCGGAAATGGAACAAACGAAAGTTTTTGCGGTACAATCCGGTACAAGCGGAGTACAACAGAATAGCATAGTCTAAATTTCAAAATTGCGAGGTGGGGGCTTCCTTTTCCCTCCAGCATCACTTGAAATTGGAATCACTGGTTACCGGAAGTGGTACAAACGAATTTTTTTTTGTGGTACAATCCGATTCAAACGCAGCACAAGCGAATGTTACATAGTCGAATTTTCAAAATTGCGTAGTAGAGGGGATGCCATTTTTTCCAGCTCCCCACCTTTAAATGGGAATAACTCGTAACCGGAAGTGGTACAAAAGAAAAAAGTTGCGGTACAATCCGGTACAAACGGAGTACAACAGAATAGCGCAGTCGAAATTTCAAAACTGCGAAGTGGGAAGCAGTTTTCCCCGAGCCCCCCACTATGAAATTAGAACTGCTGGTTACCGGAAGTGATACAAACGAAAACTTTTGCGGTGCAATCCGATTCAAAGTGAGTACAAACGAATGACATGGTCGAAATTTCAAATTTGCGCAGTGGGGAAGGTGACGTTTCCCCATCTCCTAACTTTGAAATCGGAATAGCTGATTACCGGAAGTGGTAAAAACGAGAATGTTTGCGGTACAATCCGGTACAAACGGAGTACAAACGAATGGCATAGTCAAAATTTCAAAATTGCGTGCTGAGGAGGGGGGGGGGGAGATGGAGACGTTTCTCCGTCACCCACTTGGAAATGGGAATAACTCGTAATAACTCGTTACCGGTAGTGGTACAAACGGAAATATTGTCCGTACAATCCTGTACAAACGGAGTACAAACGATTGGCATAGTTGAAATTTGAAAGTTCCGTGGTGATGGTGCTGCCGTTTCCGCAGTTCCCAATTTAAAATTGGAATAACTCGTACCCGGAAGTGGTACACACGAAATATTTTGCGGTACAATCCGGTACAAGCGGGGTACAAACGAATGTCATAGTCCTAATTTCAAAATTGCGAGGTGGGGGCTGCCATTTTCTCCGAGCTCTTCACTTTGAAATTGGAATTATTGGTTACCGGAAGTGGTACAAACGAAAATCTTTGCGGTAAAATCCGATTCAAACGGAGTACAAACGAATGCCCTTGCCGAAATCTCAAATTTGCGTAGAGGGGGGGGGGGGGCTGACGTTTCCCCATCTCCCAACTTTGAAACGGGATTAACTCGTTACCGGAAGAGGTACAAACGAAAATGTCCGTGGTACATTCCGGTACAAATGGAGTACAAACAAATGGCATAGTCGAATTTTCAAAACTGCGTGGTGAAGGGGTTCCCGTTTCCCCAGAATTTCACTTTGAAATGGTATTCCCATTTCATTTTACCGGAAGTGGTACACACAAAAATTTTTGCGGTACAAACGGAGTACAAACGAATGGCATAGTCGAAATTTCAATATTGCGTGGTGGGGGCTGCCGTTTCCCCAGCCCCCACTTTGAAATGGGAATAACTCGTTACCGGAAATGGTACAAACGAAAATTTTTGCGGTACAATCCGGTACAAACGGAGTACAAACGAATGGCATAGTCGAAATTTCAATATTGCGTGGTGGGGGGCAGCCGTTTCCCCAATCTCCCCCAGTTAGAAATGGGAATAGCTCGTTATCGGAAGTGGTACAAACGAAAAATTTTGCGGTACAATCCGGTACAAACGGAGTAGAAACGAATGGAATAGTCGAAATTTCAATATTGCGAGGTGGGGGCTGTCGTTTTTTCACCCTCCCCCTTTGAAATGGGAATAACTCGTTACCGGAAGTGGTACAAACGAAAATTTTTGCGGTACAATCCGGTACAAACGGAGTACAAACGAATGCTATATTTGAAATTTCAAAATTCCGAGGTGGGGGCTGCCGTTTCCCCAGCCCCCCCCCCCCCCACTTTGAAATGGGAATAACTCGTTACCGGAAGTGGTACAAACGAAAATTTTTGCGGTACAATCCGGTACAAACGGAGTACAAACGAATGCCATATTTGAAATTTCAAAATTCCGAGGTGGGGGCTGCCGTTTCCCCAGCCCCCCCCCCCCCCCCCACTTTGAAATGGGAATAACTCGTTACCGGAAGTGGTACAAACGAAAATTTTTGCGGTACAATCCGGTACAAACGGAGTACAAACGAATGCCATATTTAAAATTTCAAAATTCCGAGGTGGGGGCTGCCGTTCCCCCCACTTTGAAATGGGAATAACTCGTTACCGGAAGTGGTACAAACGGAGTAGAAACGAATGGCATAGTCAAAATTTCAATATTGCGTGGTGGGCTGGCTGCCGTTTCTTCAGCCCCTGCCCCCTCGCACTTTGAAATGGGAATAAGTCGTTACCGGAAGTGGTACAAACGAAAATTTTTGCGGTACAATCCGGTACAAACGGAGTACAAACGAATGCCATATTTGAAATTTCAAAATTCCGAGGTGGGAGGCTGCCGTTTCCCCAGCCCCCCCACTTTGAAATGGGAATAACTCGTTACCGGAAGTGGTACAAACGAAAATTTTTGCGGTACAATCCGGTACAAACGGAGTACAAACGAATGCCATATTTGAAATTTCAAAATTCCGAGGTGGGGGGGGGGCTGCCGTTTCCCCCCCACTTTGAAATGGGAATAACTCGTTACCGGAAGTTGTACAAACGAAAATTTTTGCGGTACAATCCGGTACAAACGGAGTACAAACGAATGCCATATTTGAAATTTCAAAATTCCGAGGTGGGGGCTGCCGTTTCCCCAGACCCCCACTTTGAAATGGGAATAACTCGTTACCGGAAGTGGTACAAACGAAAATTTTTGCGGTACAATCCGGTACAAACGGAGTACAAACGAATGGCATAGTCGAAATTTCAATATTGCGTGGTGGGGGCAGCCGTTTCCCCAATCTCCCCCAGTTAGAAATGGGAATAGCTCGTTATCGGAAGTGGTACAAACGAAAAATTTTGCGGTACAATCCGGTACAAACGGAGTAGAAACGAATGGAATAGTCGAAATTTCAATATTGCGTGGTGGGGGCTGCCGTTTTTTCACCCTCCCCTTTGAAATGGGAATAACTCGTTACCGGAAGTGGTACAAACGAAAATTTTTGCGGTACAATCCGGTACAAACGGAGTACAAACGAATGCTATATTTGAAATTTCAAAATTCCGAGGTGGGGGCTGCCGTTTCACCAGGCCCCCCACTTTGAAATGGGAATAACTCGTTACCGGAAGTGGTACAAACGAAAATTTTGCGGTACAATCCGGTACAAACGGAGTACAAACGAATGCCATATTTGAAATTTCAAAATTCCGAGGTGGGGGGCTGCCGTTTCCCCAGCCCCCCCCCCCACTTTGAAATGGGAATAACTCCTTACCGGAAGTGGTACAAACGAAAATTTTTGCGGTACAATCCGGTACAAACGGAGTACAAACGAATGCCATATTTGAAATTTCAAAATTCCGAGGTGGGGGGGGCTGCCGTTTCCCCAGCCCCCACTTTGAAATGGGAATAACTCGTTACCGGAAGTGGTACAAACGGAGTACAAACGAATGGCATAGTCAAAATTTCAATATTGCGTGGTGGGCTGGCTGCCGTTTCTTCAGCCCCTGCCCCCCTCGCACTTTGAAATGGGAATAAGTCGTTACCGGAAGTGGTACAAACGAAAATTTTTGCGGTACAATCCGGTACAAACGGAGTACAAACGAATGCCATATTTGAAATTTCAAAATTCCGAGGTGGGGGCTGCCGTTTCCCCAGCCCCCCACTTTGAAATGGGAATAACTCGTTACCGGAAGTGGTACAAACGAAAATTTTTGCGGTACAATCCGGTACAAACGGAGTACAAACGAATGCCATATTTGAAATTTCAAAATTCCGAGGTGGGGGGGGCTGCCGTTTCCCCAGCCCCCCCCCCCCCCCCTTTGAAATGGGAATAACTCGTTACCGGAAGTGGTACAAACGAAAATTTTTGCGGTACAATCCGGTACAAACGGAGTACAAACGAATGCCATATTTGAAATTTCAAAATTCCGAGGTGGGGGGCTGCCGTTTCCCCAGCCCCCCCACTTTGAAATCGGAATAACTCGTTACCGGAAGTGGTACTAACGAAAATTTTTGCGGTACAATCCGGTACAAACGAATGCCATATTTGAAATTTCAAAATTCCGAGGTGGGGGCTGCCGTTTCCCCAGCCCCCACTTTGAAATGGGAATAACTCGTTACCGGAAGTGGTACAAAGGAAAATTTTTGCGGTACAATCCGGTACAAACGGAGTACAAACGAATGGCATAGTCGAAATTTCAAAATTCCGAGGTGGGGGCTGGCGAAATGGAGCTGTGGTATGGGGGCCACAAGTTACAACGCCTTATTTATTGCCTTTTGTGTTCGTGAAGGGAACTCACAGCACAACGATACGGGGATGACATTCGGAAGTCCATTGCCTTCCGTTCCTCCTCCGCATAATGCCATTTTCCAAGAAATCAACGTACGTAGCCAAGCGGCTCGCGTCGTCTTATGATTTCCACGTGATGTTGACACCCTGCTTTGTCCAGAGGCAAACCCAGGTTTTTCCCCTGATGAGCACATAGGATACGTCCTCTCCGAGGGCGTCCATACCCAACACTAGTACTTTGGCACCCTGTATGTCCAATCGAAAGATGAATGGTGATAAGAACCATACAACACTGTTCTGAGCCTGTGTGAATCAATGCTACAACACCTTGCCGATTGAATCGCCAAAAACGGGCGACATGATCCATGTTAACAAATTAAAAACAGCATCCACGTCAAGGTGTGTCGGGGTTATTGTAGATACCCTATTCCATTCTATACGAATTACTATGGAAAGTTTGATCTCTCTCCGTAAAGTGCATCATGGCATTGAAACTTTTTGTGTCCGCGAGTGTATGTCTAAATGCGTTGTTAAAAATTTTCTTTCTTGTTCGACACCTTCACTTACGTGGTGCTACGTTGAAGTCCCTGAACAAAAAATCCGTCGTGTATCTTTTCTGATGCTGCTTTTGTTAACTCCGCTGGGTAGTTGTCGTAAGTCATTTGATTCGATAGAAGGTGTAATCCGAACAAATGCGCAATAAAAATCTAAGCAGCAGTTTGTTTTTAAATTGAAAGTCTTCTCTCTCCTTTTTTCTTTTTTTTTTTTTTTTTTTTTGTCTGTTTATTTCCGCTACATGTAATCGCTATTCCGACCTTGAAGCTTTGAACGGCCGTGTTTTTGTATAAAGATACATATCTCCTAACCTCCAGATTTCTGCGCAAAAGAGTGTAATACTTGATAGTGATGTTTACATTTCCAAGACGTTTTGAATGAAATGTTTAACAAACTTGCTCAGTTTCCCTGCGGCAAAATGTTTACGAATGATGGAAACATTTTTGTACTGGCGAATCATTTTGCGAACTAATGCTTCAGTAGCTTCTTATCAAAACAAGAGAAATGAACAGCTAAACCATAAACGAGAGGATTGTGACTGCTGCTATAAGAATAGGACATAGGACACTAATTTCTTGACTGTAATGAACACGTTGAGTAAAGTCTAGCTTCCCTATGCTAAAAGTATTTTAAGTTTTGGTTTTTTTTAATTTTAAACTATGCAATTTTTTAGCCAAAGAGTAAGATTAACGACACGGGAAAATGATAAAATGCTTGGAAAATTACATTTCTAATTTTTTTTTTTTTTTTTTTGAGGTTTAACGACCACCGTGAGCAACTCAAGGGCTATAAGCAGTCGCCCGTCCCCCTAATTTAGGGTCACTGGCTCCAGGGAAGGGAGAGAGCCAGTGCCGTAAGACAAACACAACATCCATGCCTCACCGGGGTTCGAACCTGGACCCCGTTCGGACGAATGATCAGAGGCCATCGCTTAGACCACTGCGCCACCGGGGCGGCCATTTCTAATTCAATAATCGGATTAAAAAAGAATTTTGGAAAGTACACCATCAGAAGTTCCAACATGCTGTCAAATGCAAATATGTTGTTACGACCCGTAGTAGAAAAAACAGTGAAAGCTGCAATTAGAGTTGCCTAATGTTAAATGAATTTTTCTAGTCATACCTAGAGATACTAAGGTATGGTTTAACTAAAAAAACCCAAATTTACGCAACGAAAATATTTGCATCAAGAAAGCTAAAAAAAAAAGAGGTGGAAAACTCTAGCAATGGCCACAGCAAGTGGATGTAAAAGAGAATTTTTCAAGTCGAACTTTGAGAAGCACAGATTATAATTCCAAACAGAAATGTACCGCGACGTCACCGAGTTGCGAAACATTGCGCCTCAGAAATCAGGCAGCCAGCAAATTAGATTAATTACGAAAAAAAAAAAAAAAAAAAAAAGGAAAAAAAAAAGCCGATTTTAAAAGAATTTTTATTGTTTAAGTGAGAAACAAAGATATTATTGAATTCTATACTGCCACCAAGCATATACTTTGCATCAGAAAAATCTAAAAACGCATGAAAATTGGGGATTGTGATTACAGCTTATCGGATTCATCGGATGGAAGCAAACGCCACTGTTCCGTTACCGCGGATCGCAGTTCTACGTAGCTTCTGTAAAGGGCTTAAGGAGCAACAATGCGTCTCCCCAGTGTGTACCAGGAATGATAAATGGGAGTAAGATCCGAAGACCTGGCTGGCCACTCCATCCTATGGATATCCGCGTTCTCGAGATAATCGTCGACCAGCTAAGCCCTATGAGGACGAGCATTGTCGTCTGCAAAAATGAATTTGGGGCCTACAGTTCCTTGTAGAGCCTTACACTGAGCTGAAGAATCTCCACTATGCATCTCTGACCATGCATAGTGCCCCGTCAAACACATGAAGTGGCGTACAGCCATCCAGCATTTGCCTTTCCATACCAGATCTCCACGTCCTCCACCCTGGTAGTCTCGTTCCTGGATGTTATGGGGATAGATGAGCTTTTCGCGTTCTCTCCAGATGAGACCACATCGGGCTTAAACGGGGATCATCCGCCAGGAGCGTATGCACTCACTGCTGTTCGATCCAGGTGTAATTTTGCAGCACCAACACCTTGCCTTCTTTAAGAGAAGGGGAGGCAAACTATCAGCCTTCTAGCATGCCGGCACTTCTCGCGAAGTCGGTTCTTCTTGACTCTACTGGATACCTGATACACCGGCGAACTCGACAGGGAGTCATCTATAGGGTCATCTCGTTTAGTTAAGACCAGACATCGGTCTTCCTGAGTTATTATAAGTATTATAACTCTTGGCAGACCTGGAACTGGTCGTTGAGGTACGTACATACCCGGATTCCAGATATTGTCGCAATAGCTAGGAGACGACCATCTAAGAGACAGTACGTTCTCTGGATATCACAGCTTTGTATTGTCTTTCCAACATCCTACTGGTGGCTGCCCACATCTTCGGACCCTTTAAGCGGCCCCGGTGTTTGTCTGCATATACACAAACCCCTCTTGCAAGCTGACGGGCTTCGGAGCGTGCTAGGTGTGATACAACAAGTGCCGTATCTGCGCTCTCTTTTACACTGAAGAGCAATTGAATTAGAGACAACTGGCGTTATGCAAATGTGGCGTTGTGGGCGGCCTTGTAAACAGAAACGACATGACGTATGCAGCGAACCGACAATATAAGGAGTGATGCGACGGGAATCAGTAAGAGTCGGACGCAGTATGGGTAAGACGAAGGATCTAAGTGCATTTGATCGTGGCAAATTGTAGGGTCCCGACGAATGGGTCACTCCATCTCGGAAGTCGTGCAGGCACTGGGATTTTCACGAGCCATTGTGTCACGGGTGCACCGTGACTACATCGAATCCGGTAAAACCATCCCTGCAAGGGCCAACTGCCGTGAACAGCAGCGTGTGGATGAGTGGGGCCATCGTCGGCTAGCTCGCATTGTAACAGTGGATAGACGGGCCACAGTGCAAGAAATCACTCTGTAATTTAACGCTGGTGCACAAAAACGTGTAAGCAGCCACATCATCGAGAACCATCTCCTCGCTATGGGGTACAGAAGCCATCGTCCCACGAGGTACTCTTCGAGCTCGTGGGGGTGGCATTCTCGTCTGGGGACTGTTTACGTGGACTGAAATGGGACCCCTGGTACGTGTGACATCGTCCCTCATAGGTCAACGTTACCGGGATATCCTGGACGACCATTTGCTCCAGTTTGTGCGTCTTTAACATCCCACTGGGGACCTCATCCTGCAACAAGACAATGCACCGTGCCATCGCTCCCGAATTGTATCCGAATGGTTGGATGAACACTCCACGGACGTGACCTCGCTTCCTTGGCCAGCTAGGTAACCCTGACCTCAATCCCATCGAGCACATCTGGGATGCCATCGAGAGAGAGGTGTTCGAGGCTCTGACCCCCTCCATCAAATCTTCGTGAAGTTGGGAGCTTGTTCAGGGGTCGTGGATCCGTATGGCTTCCCAACGCTTCGGGTGTCTTGTCGAGTCCATGCCGAGACGAATCGCTACACGTTACTAGACAGGTATCTCTAATTCAATTGCTCTTTAGTGTATATCGTGCCGACACCTAGAGGTAAAAACAGACAAACGGACAGAAAAATTGATATCATTAGCCCGTACTTTTCCTAAGACAAGTGTACGATTATTTAGATATCCTGGTAAAAGCTTCGTTACCACACATAATGAGGAAGCTTATCATGTATGTAACATTCAAATGCTTTTTGCAGTTATTTGGCAATGCTATATCACATTAGCAAATATTCAAGTACGTCTGTTTCTCAACAAACTTTTCCTTTTCGTTTTTTCTTCCGAAAATTGTGTACAAAATTATACAGCTTTTCTCTAAATGGTGTAACTGAATCCTCTTTTTATCACTTCTTTTGTAAAAAAAAATTTATGTTATCATGTTATCACTTTGTCTGTCCGTCTGTGGACGCCGTATCTCTGCAACTATCCGACCGATTTGAAAATTTCTTTTCCATTGGAAACTTGAATTATGAGAACGATGATCCTTGCTTTCCTGTTTTTGTGTTGTTGTTTTTTTTTCTGGTGAAAAACTTCTCCGCCAGAAGACGTAAGTTCTGATGCTATCAAATTTAAACACATTTTATTCCTTATCATTGTTTCTAAATAACCGATTGAAAAATTTATTTCTTCCCTTCGATACCATTCATAACGAAGACTATTCTGGGTACAATTTCTTTTTCAAACAATGTACAGTTTTTCCGCTAGGGGAGTAAAGGAAAATTGCTATTTCCCCTATATCTCTGCTTCTAAAAGTCCGATTTGAAACATTTACTTTGCATCACATAGAGCACATGAAGGGAATTGTTCTGCATATGATTTCTAATTTTTGTGGAATAAGATTTTTGCCATTAGGAGGCATAAGTGTATGTTTCTATTTCTGATATAATTGCAGCAATATCTCCGCGTCTGAAAACTCAATGCAAAAAATCATTTTGTGATCAGATACTGCTCACCACGAAAAACCTTACAGAAATACCTTCTGCTTAAAATAATGCGTAGTTTTTCTGCCAGGGGGCGTAGTTCTATATCTTACTTTTCTCAATATCTCTGCTTTTAACTGTCTGATTTGAAAAATTATTTCTTTGCCGGAGAGCGTTCTTGGTGCCAAATGCTTTGCACATAACTTCAAATTTTTCTTAACGAACAAGTTTACCACTAGAGGACATAAGATCACGTTTCCGTTTACAGCGTATTTACAACAATATCTGCGCCTCTATACACCCGATTAAAAATCTCCTTTTCTGGTTCAATACTATCTACCAACCACGAAAATATTTCATGTGCATTTCTTGCCCAATATAATGCATATTTTACCCGCTACGGCACGCAAATGATATATCTGCCTCTAAAAGTCCGATTTAAAAAAATCGTTTAACGCTGGATACCAAATGATCATGTGGAACACTTTGCATGTACTCCTGGGTTTTTAGTTCGCATTTCTAGCGCTAGGTGGTGTTAGTGTGTATTTATGTTCGAAACCGTATCGCCTCTTCTTAAAACCTGACAAAAATACTTTTTTACTGTATGCCATTCTTTACAGTAAAGATGGAGAGCGTTATCCTGTTTAAATAATATACAGTTTTCCCACTAGGGGACGTAAGTGTCTAAACTTTTTTCTCGCTATCTCTGTTTCCAAGTGGCATATTTGAAAAATTCTTTTCCTTACGATAGCTTTTGCTATGAAGACAACTTTTAGCGTGCTTTCTGCTTTTCCATTACTCAAAATTCTGCCGTCAGCGTATCCTTGTATTAGAAATAATTAATTCGATTCTAAAAATTCTAAGAAAAATTCTTTTTTGGTACGATACTCTTCGTTATGAATAGTATTTTGAACCCATTTTATTCTTAAAGTAACACAAAGCTTTTCCGCTAGGAAGCATAAAGTTATACCATTTTTCCCTCTGTATCTCTTCTAACTATTCAATTTGAAAACACCTTGGTCTTATCTCCATAATTTCATTCCGGTAAGACACCTAAGACACCTTGGTCTTATCTTCATTTCGGTATGAGAAACTTCTGGTGTACAATTTCTGGGTGTTTTACCGATTGTAGAAATCCGGTCGATTTTTTTTAACCGTCTCCACTGACGATGACTAACTCTACTCACGATGCGTATTCCCTAGGTGTTTCCCTAGGTGAGATAAATATATTTCCTTTTTGTTAAATTTTTAGATTTTCTGAAAATCTGCTTTGAAATGTATTTTTCGTGTCGGAAAGAATTCAAAAGACGTGCCCTTTTACAACCGAAAATTCGGTGTCATCTTTCTTGTTATTTTAGGCAAAGACTCTGTAAACAATGTGGTGGATTCTTTTACGAAGGTAGCTGTTTTAAAGTTAGAAAATGTTTTACCACATCATTCTGAAGTTCATTACTCAGTCTTCCCAGTCTTATCACTAATGAGCAGAAACCTTTTGTTTTTCTTATTGTTTCAGGTCACAAAACCATCTCTCACGCCAGGCGGAACTCTAGGCAAATGTTGTGCTTCCCATTTCCTTTTGTGCAGAGGAAATGTAGGATAAGAGCAATCAAGAATTACAGGCATTATCTTAACCGCAACGTAAAACGCGTTTCTAAAGGTAGTTATAAAAGTAAGTTTCAAAAGTAAAAAAAAAAAAAAAAAAAATTCTCTTACCACATTCTACAACAAAAAATGAACTCACAGTATTGGAGATAAAACATCTTAATAAAGGGGGAAAATCGCAACTGATTCTTTAACGTTTTGAACTTTAACGATATATTTCCGTTTATGGTACAGCTGAATTTTTATTCTGAAATGTAGTTACGTAGTGTATTATATAATGAATAGAATTCTCCGGCTGGACGTCTAGTGCAGGAAAGCTTACGTTAAGTCACGTTAGGGCTATTGAAAGGTTACTTGACGTAGCTAAAGTGTGCTTAATCTTCAAAGTGCTAGAGTTTGTTTAGGTAAGACACGCACGTGCAATAAATTCCAAGAATATGGAATTTATTTTTCACTCAGCGTTCCTCATTATCTTGAATATCAGTAATATAACTTTGGTTTTAGTACATTAGTACCTTGAAGGCTCCTTATTAGAGCGGTAAACACAATATTCCCTGAACTTAACGTAAACACTCAATGAAATAGACTTAACGGCCAGACAGAGGTCTGACAATAAAATGAACTAAGTAAACGTACTCACTTTTAACCTTTTATTGGGGAGCTCCTGGTATTACTCAAATACACACTCCAAAATAACACAACTACTGATAGCCCGAACTTTCGTAATATCGTAAACAAGTGGGGATATCGCATATCAATAATCAGGAAGAACCTATCACATATAAAACGAAGCTCTCTGGTATCTTGAGCGCGCATATATATATATATATATATATATGTATACTTAAGAGCAAAACTGAAGACTAAGGAAAAAATTTTAGAATTTAAAACGAAGGGTGCAAAATAACCTGAAAATCAAAACGCGCAACGCAGCAGTTTTGAAAATTCAGAATTCACATACTATAAAGATACCTAAGCAAAAAAATACATATATAATTTTGACTCACACCTAGTACAACATAGAAAAGGTTATGTATCTACCTGCGTGAGTAAAAGGAGAAAAGAAAAAAAAAGAAAATAAAACAACTGAATGTAGAAGGTGTCGAGAATACTGAGCCTTGGCTTTATCAAGGACCAGCAAAAAACTCTGCATTTTCTCACTTCCACAAAGACCTAGTTGGAAATGGGTTTCTGCAAGGCCATAGATGCAAGTAACATTCCCACCTAAAATAGTTTAAAATATATATATATAAGTCATGTCCTCCGTAGAGTAGCATGACCTAGCACTAGTTAACAATTTCGCTTGCATCCATTAACCTTCATGGCCCGACCCATGCTCTTCATCTGTTACTATTAAACAGAGAGAAGAAGATTAAAGAGAACTCAAGCTGTGAGAGTGACATAATAAATAGAAATGATTTTCAGCTATAACGAAATTCCAAGTTCGTTTGAGAGAGAATTTAAACCTGAAAAACAAATTTTACATTGCAATTAAAAAAGGAAATGTTAATTTATAACGAACAGATTTTTGAAAGAAAACTTGAGTCTAAAACCCCTACTCTACAACTTATGACAGCACGAAAACGAGAATAAGTTAAAGATAATAATTAACTAAAGAAAACTTTGTGAAAGTTATATACCTTAAACGGTTAGTTGCAATATGTACAAAGTATTTCAGCAGTGCTTTAATCTATTCCTGTTCTTTAAGGAATATAAATTCATTAAAAATCACCCCACCTGCTCAGATAACTACCTTTACACTTTTAGATATATTGATGATCTGCTGTGTATCAATAATTCAGAAGTTATAGAGAGTGATTTTGATAATATCTATCCTAGCTCTCTTAACTTATGTAAAACCAACCACAGTAATCAGGAACTTGAGTTCCTAGACTTAAGCATTAAGCTCAACAGAGGTAACCCATCTATTAGCCTCTTTGATAAAAGAGTTAATTTTCCTTTCAAAGTAATTAAATATCTACACTGGAATAATAACATTTCAACCAAAGTAATTGAGAATGTACTAATTTCTCAGGTCCTAAGAATTTCAAGAATTTGCAGCAACAATTTGGACTTCAATTACCACATTAATATACTATTAGAAAGTTTTCTAGAGAACGAAATTCCTTCTTCTTTCATCAAAAGAACTTTAAGAAAAATTATTCTGAATAATAGAGTAAGGTTGGCAGATCTGCTTTAATTTTCTACACAGTTAATAATATGATTCTGACCAATCAAAGCCGTAAGGAAGTTGGCTAGAGGATGCCTATTAACTACCTAAAGGAACCTTAGTGCTATGGATATGACGGTCCTATTAAAACAAAAAAAATTAAATAATATAAACAAAATCACAAAAAAAGCTTAAAAATCTGTTTATAAAAGAAAATAAAAACAAATAAAAAAGAAAACCAGTTATTCATCACTAGGATAGCTATACTAAAAATAGTAAAACCAACATTAAAATTAATAAGATTCTGATTAATCTATAGAAGCTCACTAAGGTGATTTAATACATGCAAAGATTATTAAATAAACTGCTCGTGTATTTTATAATATTTCTCATGTATTCTGGAGAGTTAATTCTGCTCATTCTGATCATACAGATCCACAGTCTTAAGTTTATATATTTTTTTCTCTGGTTAAAATCTCCGCGCGTTGGTTTCTTGCTGTATGAGGAGGCCATCAGCCCCACCCTCACTGCCCCCCAGC
Source organism: Macrothele yani (assembly GCA_039090855.1). NCBI lineage: Eukaryota > Metazoa > Arthropoda > Arachnida > Araneae > Macrothelidae > Macrothele > Macrothele yani. The sequence goes on from CM076990.1 coordinate 117,350,967, forward strand.
GTCTAGGGAGTGGCGGAAGAGGTCAGCCATGTTCTCCTCTTGTGAGGAGAAAAGTTTTTGTAACTCAAGAGGTAAGCTCTCTTCCTTGTTTTTGGGTTCTAGGTTTTATAAGTTCAATGTTTGTACTTCATGTACCTTTCTCTGTCGTTTTTTAGCTTTTCAGCTTTTAAGCATTGGTTTGTCTGTTAACATTTATGCGGGTTTTAACTCTTACTTTTCTTTGTAACTTTGAGCGTCTTTTGTGGTACCTAGGAACAGAAGATGGCTAAGCTTGTTCCTTTTCTATGCGCTGTCTATGCGCTGTTTTTTCAAGGTAGTTAAGTTCTTAATAACTAATTAATTATGCACTTAAAGCACTGCTGAAATACTTTGTACATATTGCAACTAACCGTTTAAGGTATATAACTTTCACAAAGTTTTCTTTAGTTAATTATTATCTTTAACTTATTCTCGTTTTCGTGCTGTCATAAGTTGTAGAGTAGGGGGTTTTAGACTCAAGTTTTCTTTCAAAAATCTGTTCGTTATAAATTAACATTTCCTTTTTTAATTGCAATGTAAAATTTGTTTTTCAGGTTTAAATTCTCTCTCAAACGAACTTGGAATTTCGTTATAGCTGAAAATCATTTCTATTTATTATGTCACTCTCACAGCTTGAGTTCTCTTTAATCTTCTTCTCTCTGTTTAATAGTAACAGATGAAGAGCATGGGTCGGGCCATGAAGGTTAATGGATGCAAGCGAAATTGTTAACTAGTGCTAGGTCATGCTACTCTACGGAGGACATGACTTATATATATATATTTTAAACTATTTTAGGTGGGAATGTTACTTGCATCTATGGCCTTGCAGAAACCCATTTCCAACTAGGTCTTTGTGGAAGTGAGAAAATGCAGAGTTTTTTGCTGGTCCTTGATAAAGCCAAGGCTCAGTATTCTCGACACCTTCTACATTCAGTTGTTTTATTTTCTTTTTTTTTTTCTTTTCTCCTTTTACTCACGCAGGTAGATACATAACCTTTTCTATGTTGTACTAGGTGTGAGTCAAAATTATATATGTATTTTTTTGCTTAGGTATCTTTATAGTATATATATGTATATATATATATCATCATCATCATCATTGTCAACCATTATCAATCCACTGCTGGACGAAGGTCTCCCCAAGTTTCCTCCACAACGGTCTGTCTTGTGCCAGTCTCCTCCATGTCACCCCTGCATACTTTCGAATTTCATCCACCCATCTCCCATGTGGTCTTCTTCTGGGTCTTTTCCTGTCCCTTGGAATCCAATCTAAAATTTCGGCTGTCCATCGATGATCTGTCCTTCTGGCAGTATGTCCAGCCCATTGCCATTTCAGGGATTTAACTCTGATCATGATGTCTTCCACTCTTGTCATTTTTCGGATCCACGAGTTCCTCTTCTTATCTCTCCTGGTTACACCAAGCATGCACCTCTCCATGCTTCTTTGCGTTGTCTGCAGCCTTTGTATGTCTCTTTTAGTTAAGGTCCACGTCTCTGCACCATACGTAAGCACTGGAAGGATGCATTGATCAAACACTTTTCTTTTAAGACATAATGGCATACTGCTCTTGAAAATTATGCTGTTTCTTCCAAAAGCTCTCCAGGCAAGTTTTGTACGCCGATTAATTTCTTCATCAATGTGACCCTCACTTGATATCTGCTGTCCAAGATAGACGTACGTGTCTGTTATCTCCAGCTTTTCTCCATCAATCGATAAATCTTCATTTCTTGTAAAAGCATTGAACATCACTTTTGTCTTCTGAAAGTTCATTTTTAATCCCACTTTTTTACTCTTGTCAGCAAGTTCCTGGATCATACTCTGCAGCTCTGATGGGGTAGTTGCAAAAATGACTACGTCATCAGCAAAACGAAGGTGGGTTAGATAATCTCCATTAATCTTTATCCCCTTGTTTTCCCAGCTCAGCAACTGAAAAACACCCTCCAATGTGGCATTAAAGAGCTTCGGAGATATGGTGTCACCTTGATTCACTCCCTTTCCAATTTTTACGTGTGTTGTATTTTCAAACAGCCTAATCTTTGCACTTGCATTTTCATAGATGTTATTAATAATATTAATGTATGCATCTTCAATACCGCAGGTTTTCAGAGCCATTGTAACTGCTGATGGTTTCACTGAATCAAAGGCTTTTTCATAATCGATAAAAGCCATGCACAATGGAAGTTCATATTCCCTCGCTCTTTCAATTAGTTCTCTCAGCACGTGGATATGATCTATTGTGCTGTAGCCACTCCTGAATCCAGCTTGTTCTCTCGGTTGAGCCATGTCCAGTGTTACCTTCAAGCGGTGTGAAAGAACTTTAGTGAAGATTTTATAAACTACTGATAGGAGGCTGATAGGTCTGTAGTTTCCGAGATCCTCAATGTCACCTTTCTTATGTAGCAGGATCATTGTAGCGGTGTTCCAATCCTCAGGAATCTTTCCTTCATTAAGGCATCGAGTGAACATTCGGGCGAGTACTGTTTCGATTTCTCCACTTGCTTCTTGTATGATGTCTACAGTAATTCCATCTTCTCCTGGAGCTTTTCCCCGCTTCATGTTCTTGATTGCATGTGCAACTTCTGCTGGAAGGACTGGAGGAACTCTGGTACTGGTATCTTTCATGATGTCTGGAGTGCATATATCATCCCTTTCATATAATTTGGAGTAGAAATCTTTCACTCTTGTCAAAATTTCTGCCTCTATTTCTTGTTACAGAACCATCTTCTTTTCTCAGTGCCACAATCTGTTTTCTTCCCTTACTGAGATGTCCCTTTGCTATCTTTAGGCTTTGGTTGTTTTCAATTGCTTTCCTCACTAGTTCACAGTTGAATTTCCTTACGTCTTCAGTGATACTTTTTCTTACTGTCTTGCATAGCTCTATATATTCCACTTTGGAAGTCACATCTTCTTTAGTTGTCCTCATCTCTCTTCTTTTTTGCATCAACATTTTGGTTTTTCCTGATAATTTGTTCACATGCAACTTGTTCTTAGACCCAGCTAATTTTGTTGCTGTTTCCATAAGAGCTTTGGTTACTTTTCCGTTAACTTCAGAGATGTCCACTTCTTCCGATGTTAGGCCTTCTAAAGCAGAGAACCTGTTCTTCAGTTCTAACTTGAAGGTATTATGGTGTTTTTTAAGGTTGGTTATGTCAATAGATTTTGTTTGTCTTATGAGCTTGCCACGTTCAAGTTTAGTGTTGAGGTGCATCTTACATCTCACCAATCTATGGTCACTACCTGTGTTAAACTTGTTTAGCACACTGCAGTCTTCTATGACGAATTTTTTGTTACACATAATAAAATCAATTTCACTTGTCGTCCCATTTGGATGTCTCCATGTCCATTTCCTGTGTGGCTTTTTCTTGAAGAAGGAGTTCAAGATGAAAAACCCTTCTGCCTCTGCAAACTCAACGAGAGTATTTCCACGCTGGTTTCTGTTGCCGTGACCGAATTTACCTACTGAAGTTTCATTCTGTTGCCGTTGCCCTATTTTTGCATTGAAATCTCCCATAATTATTTTCAAGTGCTGCTTACCTTTATTATTTAGATGACAAATTTCCTCATAAAATTCTTCAATTTCTTCTTCAGGATGACTTGTGGTGGGTGCATAAGTTTGAATAATCTGAGCCTGGTATCTTTTCGAGAGTTGGATAACAAGTCGTGCAGCTCTGTCAGAGGAACTTTCAACTTCTACAACTTTATCCTTCAGTTTCTTGTTTATTATAAATCCAACACCACTAGTTCTGCCAGTATCTGTCCCACGATAGTAGAAGAGATGTCCACTTTTCAGTTCGATGAGATCTTCTCCTTTTCTCCTTACCTCACTTAGCCCCACGATGTCCCACTTGATCCTTTGTAGTTCCTCTTCCAATTCAAGAAGCCTTGAATCAGAAGATAGGGAGCGTCCATTGTAAGTAGCCAAGGTCAGCATCAGATGGCAGCCTAGTCCGGTCCTCCGGGGATTCTTAGCACCCTCTGCCTTCATGTCGCACTGGCCGCTGCCTTGGCCTGGTACATTCCAGCTGCCGGAGACTGAGGGCCAAGATTTAAGTTGTGGAATCATTTTGGGATGTAAGGTCAGGTGATGCGTAACATCACAGCCTCTCCTTGACAAATGTCAACCCCGCCTTCTCGTGGTGCATCCTGTTCCCACTAAAGGGGCTCTGACGACCGCCCATAGCGGTATAACTATACCATCGGGATTAGAGGAAATTCTATCCCACACTCACCAACCCGCTTGGCCAGCGTGGTGAGTTATGGCCAACCCCCCCCTCCAAAATATATATATATATATATATTCTATAAAGAAGATACCTAAGCAAAAAAATACATATATAATTAGGGTCAATAGTTAAAAACTACAAACTTAACTCTTCGAGCTACATTCCTGTAATTACTACTTGTTCTTGTGATGAACATAAAGAAACAGTTCACTATGATAAGAATTACAACCATATTATCACCGGAAACTTGAGTTTTGTAGAAAATGAAAAGCTTAGGAATTTATTAGAGTATGGCTCTAAATTCAGACCTTCCTTCACAATTTCCAAAGAAAGGATTCTTGAGAGCTTCACTCAAGATGTAAATAAATACATCGTAAAAACCAGTTTAACGTACAATCAGCCTATTGAGGCCTTCGCAGAATGGAAATATAATATAATCAATAGCTTCACCGGTGAGTTGGCAGGTCTGGACTTTTGTTTCGACAGAAATCTCTTTTTCTCTGGAGAAGCTAAAAGGTCACTCTCCAAACTGCAAGACCAATTTATTTTTACCACTACGGATAAAGCTAGCAATAATTTTGCAATTATCTGTAAGAAGTTCTATTTTGAATTGTTAACTATGGAACTCAATAATAGAGTAACATACGAGCCCGTAAGTTATTCTACCAAGCAGTTAGAAAATCGGTTTAAGGCATTCTTCAAGAAACTTAAAATTCCACAATCTAGAAGATATGAGCCTGAATTTCCATTTCTTTGCAACGGTTAAGTTTCATAAGGATCCTGTGAAGTTCAGGTTCATAGCTAGTGGAGTAAGGAGTCATAAAAAGAAAATAGATCTTGCTTTTGAAGATGTCTTAAAGAAGGTTTTGAAACACATTAGAAACTGTTCTAACTTGATGTACAGAGATTTTTGGATAATTAATAATAATGCAGAAGTAATTTCTACTATACTCAAAGTTTGTCCCCTAGATATTAATAGTTATGATTTTGAAAACCTGTATACTAATCTGCCTCTATCAGATATAATCACTACCTTTAAAGAGCTGTATGCAGAATTTAAACTTAACCAATTTGTTGATGTAGGAACTTGGAACTCTTATCTCAATTGCTGCATAATAAATAACCATATCTTATATAATAATACTCTCTATAAGCAAGTGAACGGTATTCCAATGGGAACATCAACGTCCACGCATATCGCTAATCTATTCCTGTTCTTTAAGGAATATAAATTCATTAAAAATCACCCCACCTGCTCAGATAACTACCTTTACACTTTTAGATATATTGATGATCTGCTGTGTATCAATAATTCAGAAGTTATAGAGAGTGATTTTGATAATATCTATCCTAGCTCTCTTAACTTATGTAAAACCAACCACAGTAATCAGGAACTTGAGTTCCTAGACTTAAGCATTAAGCTCAACAGAGGTAACCCATCTATTAGCCTCTATGATAAAAGAGTTAATTTTCCTTTCAAAGTAATTAAATATCTACACTGGAATAATAACATTTCAACCAAAGTAATTGAGAATGTACTAATTTCTCAGGTCCTAAGAATTTCAAGAATTTGCAGCAACAATTTGGACTTCAATTACAACATTAATATACTATTAGAAAGTTTTCTAGAGAACGAAATTCTTCTTCTTTCATCAAAAGAACTTTAAGAAAAATTATTCTGAATAATAGAGTAAGGTTGGCAGATCTGCTTTAATTTTCTACACAGTTAATAATATGATTCTGACCAATCAAAGCCGTAAGGAAGTTGGCTAGAGGATGCCTATTAACTACCTAAAGGAACCTTAGTGCTATGGATATGACGGTCCTATTAAAACAAAAAATTAAATAATATAAACAAAATCACAAAAAAAGCTTAAAAATCCGTTTATAAAAGAAAATAAAAACAAATAAAAAAGAAAACTAGTTATTCATCACTAGGATAGCTATACTAAAAATAGTAAAACCAACATTAAAATTAATAAGATTCTGATTAATCTATAGAAGCTCACTAAGGTGATTTAATACATGCAAAGATTATTAAATAAACTGCTCGTGTATTTTATAATATTTCTCATGTATTCTGGAGAGTTAATTCTGCTCTTTCTGATCATACAGATCCACAGTCTTATGTTTATATATTTTTTTTCTCTGGTTAAAATCTCCGCGCGTTGTTTTCTTGCTGTATGAGGAGGCCATCAGCCCCACCCTCACTGCCCCCAGCGTCTAGGGAGTGGCAGAAGAGGTCAGCCATGTTCTTCTCTTGTGAGGAGAAAAGTTTTTGTAACACAAGAGGTAAGCTCTCTTCCTTGTTTTTGGGTTCTAGGTTTTATAAGTTCAATGTTTGTACTTCATGTACCTTTTCTCTGTCGTTTTTTAGCTTTTCAACTTTTAGGCATTAATTTGTCTGTTAACATTTTTGCGGGTTTTAACTCTTTCTTTTCTTTGTAACTTTGAGCGTCTTTTGGGGTACCTAGGAACAGAAGATGGCTTAGCTTGTTCCTTTTCTATGCGCTGTCTATGCGCTGTTTTTTCAAAGTAGTTAAGTTCTTAATACTAATTAATTATGCACTTAAAGCACTGCTGAAATACTTTGTACATTTTGCAACTAACTGTTTAAGGTATATAACTTTCACAAAGTTTTCTTTAGTTAATTATTATCTTTAACTTATTCTCGTTTTTGTGTTGTCATAAGTTGTAGAGTAGGGGGTTTTAGACTCAAGTTTTCTTTCAAAAATCTGTTCGTTATAAATTAACATTTTTTTTAATTGCAATGTAAAATCTGGATTTCTTTTGCATTGTTTTTCAGGTTTAAATTCTCTCTCAAACGAACTTGGAATTTCGTTATGGCTGAAAATCATTTCTAATTATTATGTCACTCTCACAGCTTGAGTTCTCTTTAATCTTCTTCTCTCTGTTTAATAGTAACAGATGAAGAGTATGGGTCGGGCCAGGAAGGTTAATGGATGCAAGCGAAAATGTTAACTAGTGCTAGGTCATGCAACTCTAAGGAGGACATGACTTATATATATATTTTTTAAACTATTTTAGGTGGGAATGTTACTTGCATCTATGGCCTTGCAGAAACCCATTTCCAACTAGGTCTTTGTGGAAGTGAGAAAATGCAGAGTTTTTGCTGGTCCTTGATAAAGCCAAGGCTCAGTATTCTCGACACCTTCTACATTCAGTTGTTTTATTTTATTTTTTACCTTTTTTCCTTTTGATCACACAGGTAGATACATAACCTTTTCTATGTTGTACTAGGTGTGAGTCAAAATTATATATGTATTTTTTTGCTTAGGTATCTTCTTTATAGAATGTGAATTCTGAATTTTCAAAACTGCTGCGTTGCGCGTTTTGATTTTCAGGTTATTTTGCACCCTTAGTTTTAAATTCTAAAATTTTTTCCTTAGTCTTCAGTTTTGCTCTTTAGTATATATATATATATATATATATATATATACTGCATACCACCACGTCATGACTTACACTCGTTGCCACATATAATTCAGCGGGAGAAACAATATTTCGTTAAGTGAGAAGATAATTTGCATAGGAAAATAAAATAACAAGAGATAGTAAAATCAAAAAGAAACTGAATCTAGAGTATACGTTACAATTACAGTGTACATGTGCATTAAATAACAACTAAGAATAACCTGCTTCTCTTAAATATAAAAAGTACTTCCTTATGGAATATGTTGTGAAAACACATGTTTTTTTGTTTTCAATTGGAGGTTTAACGACCACCGTGAGCAACTCAATGGGCTATAAGCAGTCGCCCGTCCTTAATTTAGGGCTACTGGTTCCAGGGAAGGGAGAGAGCCAGTTCCGTAAGACAAACACAACATCCATGCCTCACCGGGATTCGAACCCGGACCCCGTCCGTACGAATGATCATAAGCTATCACTTAGACCACTGCACCACCGGGGCGGCACACAAGTTTGTCCGCGATGGCCATCGAAGCCGTGTCCCCTGACTCCGGAGTAAGTCGCTCTCCCAATTGAGTTACGCGGAAAGAATGTCTCCCTGTAAATTTGTCGTCTTGACACATGTTTTCACCTGTGTAGTCCGTCACAATGTACACACTGGTCACAAAAGTTAGGGATATTGCATCAAGTGAAGGATGTATGTATCTGACTCAAGTAACACGCACTGAAATAACGTCAGTGAGGCTACTGCCCCTGAAGTCAGTAGCCTCACTGATGTTATTCCATTGAAATCCAGAAGCATGGACCACAGACCGACTTAAGACAAGTGGGGCCCTGGGCACAAACAACTTGGGCCCCCCCCCCCCCCATCCCCGGGCATGAATCGTACTCTTAATAAATTAACAATGGTACTTGCATATTAAGGCATCACCCCTGGTGCTTCGCGTAATTATTCTATAATTGCGCGTATAATTGTATAAAGCACAAGAAGTGCTACTATATACTTTAATAAATGCAAGAAACAAATGTTCAAAAATTGTAAATTAAAAGTTAACGATTTATCTCCATCTTTCAAATGGATATTAATAATCGATTTTTTTGTAGCAACGTATCGATGCATATTTACGCTGGGTGGAAATTAACTGCTGCACGCCGCCGTCGCCATTTTCGCTGCCCATAATAATAAAAAATAAATGTTAGTGCTCAAATTAGGGCCCCCAATCCATGGGGGCCCTGGGCACGGGCCTAGTGTGCCCTTGCGCAAATCAGGCGCTGGTATGGACATTCTCATAATACAAACGATAAAAAGCGCGTATAACGTAGAAGTCTTTTCGTACTTCTACGTTATTTTAAAAACATAACCATAAGATGAAATAGTTCCTAAATTAAACCTTAACGGCCAGACGAAACATGTAAACAACAGAAGTCAAACATACGGAAAAGATGCTTCACTCAAGGTTTTCTCCAACACATTGTAATATGACATAGCACTTCGCATTAAAAGCTCCACACACCACACAGCTCCACAACACAACGCTCTCAACACAACGCTCTCACAAACAACAGTTTACTCGTAGTTTATATCTCTCGTTCTTATCATACCAGGCATACGTCTCGTTCATTCAACCTCAATTATGTTGCCAACAGTATTCGTTTGAGAGAAAAGATATTACGTTAAGTGTGAAGTATAACTGAGAATAAACTCAAGATTTGCATAGGGAAAGAAACTAAAAAGGAAAGTTAATTTAGAATATACGTCACACGCGTTTACAAAAACAATTTATTGTGCAATTTCTGAAAATTCGGACAATGCTCATACCTTTGGATTTCAGTACCGGGTACCTCTGTGTCGAAGAATGTATTGACACCAACGATGCATACTTGCAATGGAATTATTGATGGGTGTCTGGGGCAGCTCGTCCTATATAACAGACAATACGTTACGGAGGTCTGCCAGTGTACTGGGGTATGGAACGTGGTTATCCAAACGTCGCTGCACAGCGTCGTAAATGTTCTCAATAGGATTAAGGTCAAGAGACCTCAGAGGCAGCTGTTACGATTGGTTGCACTGTCATCGGGAAAATGGATTGCATGTCCAATGGCAGAGTGAAACATTGCTACAATGGTCACAATGGCATCGTTTCGGCACATCGAGCCATTCATGTGTTCTTAACACACATACAAGGAAGTACTGTCATTAAAACACACTCCTGCGCCGACCAGAACTGCCTGCTGCTGGTAAGGGTGGACGGACCTTAATCTTATTGAGAGCAAATAGTGTGGTTGCACTTACGTGCCGGATCTCTTCCACATGTGCCCTCGTCGATTAACAGGATAAAGAGCGAAACGGGATTCGTCTATGTGAAAAGTACCTGGTGCCACTGTGCGTTCCATGACATGTACTGTTGGACCCAGGTACATCCTTGACGACAGTGAGCTGATGGAAATGCTATACATCTCAACGGCCTCTTTGCTCTGAGTCCGTACTCGTGAAGACGGCTTCGTACCCTTTGAGTAAATAATGTGACACCAAAAGCAGCTCGAAGTGATACCAGGAGTTGGTTACTGGTGATACTAGGACTTCTCCGAGCACTTACTGTCAGGTAGAGATCTTGCCTCCTGGTGGTTATCCTCGGCGACCACTTTTGGGTCAATCTGCAACATTTCCATGCCATAGGAATCTTCTCCGAGCACTTACTGTCAGGTAGAGATCTTGCCTCATGGTGGTTATCTTCAGGCGACCGCTCTTGGGTCAAACTGCAACATTTCCATGCCATAGAAATCTTCTCCCAGCACTTACTGTCAGGTAGAGATCTTGCCTCATGGTGGTTATCCTCGGGCGACCACTCCTGGGTCAATCTGCAACATTTCTATGCCGTAGAAATCTTGTCAGTAGCCGACTTACTGCACTTTGCAAAACTCCTAAAGCAGGAGCCACATCGATCTTCCGTACACCTGCCTGTAACATAACAGAAATAGGGCTGTTGTTTTGTTACAGGAAGGTGTACGGCAGATCGATATGGCTGCTGCTTTAGGAGTGACACCTACAATCATTTTAGGTTAATCCCATACTCAAGGCAATACATTAAGCAAACTTCTAGACCACGCGATGAAACAATCTGTTTCCCACTTCACGCAGAGTACTTTTATCGGAGCTCGCACACCACGGGCTGCGTTGTCATGATGCTAATTTACATATGACGTAGCTACCCACGCTGATAACCGATCTCCAGTAGTCGCTAAATTTACATATCACCACGTTTTTCCTTCGAAATCGCAATATCTCTTACTTTTTTGTGACCAATGTATGCATATATAGGACACAAAATGCGAATTACTCTATTTGCGTTTACTGAATTTTCGTTTTATTTATTTTTTTTGGGATCGGAGGACGGAAAGTGCTGTGAAAATTCAAAGCATTTGTTTAGCATGCACGTACACAATCACACACGTTTCGAGATAAGTATTTAAAAAAGTTCTTAATGGTGAGAGACTTGTGGTTCTTCTGCCAAGGGCTTTCCAGTTTTACCGAAAGTTCTTCCTAACCAGTTACAATGACTTTCAATTTTTTTGAACTAAACAGTTCTTAATACACGAGCAACGTATAAAGTGTACGGAAATAACAGCAATTTAAAACGCGAAATTCAAAACAAAATACGCACATTTTAATAATTACATTGGTGAGAGTACAGTTACATTAACAGCATAATTAAAAAAATTTATGAAAGCTTCAGCTGCTTCGACAACCAAATTACTTATACGCAGAACCAGTAAAAAGGTAGTCATCCGGGATTGAAGTACGAATCCAGCAAACCTGAAAGAGCTAGAAACTCCTCAGCTAGAAAAGGTTGGAATAAATAGAAAGTAAATGAAAGTGAAAGTGCAAAAAGTGAAATCAGTTTCCTAAACCATACGGAGGAAACTGTGAATTACCCGCTCCCTTACTTGTACGACATAAGCCAGGCTTCTCATTTAATTCCAATGAGTTCATTGCTCTTGTCTTAAAATGCATTCGGTATCATGTAAAGCCCTGATTCGGTATACGAAAGAGGAATTTCATTTGATGTAGTTAATCTGATGGAATGAATATGTGTGAAAAAAAAAGCCTAATTAGGAGTCTGTGGTGCTCATAAACGAAGAAAAAACTTCTATGACTCTGTACACTCCGCTTCATTTATAGTTAGCTAGCTTGATACGCAGTTCTATTGGCTTTACATTAGACAGATTATAATGAAACGGAATTTCTTTACTCTTCTCTGTTTCGAGGGGTGCGGGGTTATAGTCACGATAACAGTATTTTGTGTTGAAAAATTTCTGATCATTTTCATTTCCTCCCTCTGTTTGGGAATACATACTTTGTCTTCCCAGCTTCCAATATGTATTATTCACTTCTCAAAGCAAACTCTCTTCATCAATCATGCATTCAAATTATTATTTTTTTTTTAGATTAACTAGCAGTTATGCCCTTCCTCCGAAAGATGAATCTATAATTTCTTAAACATAAAATTAAAGAAAAGAAAAGGAATTAAGGGGAAAAACGTAATTTAAGATCCGTAATTGTTTCACGAATTAGATTAGGGTCGTGACGTCATTGGATACGGTTTGACGTAAAACGGATCAGGCTTTGGCACCCCTTAATTTTAAATCAAAATTTCATGGAATGTTTACACCATTTCAACGTTTCTGGCATAATTATCTTTAAACCTATCAGCATTTTGAACAATAAAGCTAAGCCTCCCTTTTGAACTGTTTGGTTTTTAGACTTTTTTAGGTAACCGGACCTTAAGGACTATCAGCATGCCAATTTTTAAATCTCAAGATAATTGAGAAGTGGTCGAACAATTCACGAAAAATTCAAGCAAAGCAGAAAATGTTCCAAAGCCGCCATTTTGATTTTTTTATTTGGACTCTTCTAGGTATTTGGACCTATCAACATGACAATTTTCAAATCTCCAGGTCATGTAGAAGTGGTCGAACAATTTGCAGAAATTTCAAGCAGAGCCACCATTTTTATTTTTATTTCCATGGCCACCATTTTTATTTTTATTTTATTTTATTTTATTTTATTTTATTTTATTTTATTTTATTTTATTTTATGCCGGCGGAAAACGCCGAACTTTAAAAGCGTCGCTGGGTCATTAAGAATTTCGTCATTACCAGTTTGATTATAGCCTGTCCTTTCACCCAATGAGAAGAGAGTGCTAAAAATAGCTGCGTCACCTTGGCAGCAGGTCACGGGACCAGAGCTTTCCTGTGTGGTTATACCGTTGAAAACATAGAAAGCCGTTCGTTCCTTTCCTTCGCGTCTTAAAAAATTGCTTCAAAATCAGAAAATTATTTTTTCTTAATTTTTTTTTAAAGAGGGATCATAGTTGTGAGTTTATGCTGTAAAAATTGCAATGCGTTAGGATTTGTAGTTTGCCACATATCCGTTTTTTAAAATGGATCTCATCGCGAAATAGAGAATTTTGTGAAATTTAAAAATTTCATTTCTCGTAAACTAAACCGAAATTCAAAAAAAGGGTGACGAGGTGCAAAAATTCGGTCATGGCCCTACATGCCTACAAAGTTTCTTGGTTCTGTTGCTGTCGGTGTGTCCGGAACGCGAACTGATATCACTTTTTTGCTTACCTTAACTGTGAAATACAATGGCTCTTGAAGTATCTACAGGATTGAAAAACTGTTTATTTCAGGGTGTAAACAATCTCTACAAACGATGCAAATTTCATATTTTAGTGTCTAATACTTTTTGCGCTGCGAGCTAGGAAAGCGCTAGTGTCGCGAAATTTCTAAAACAGCGGCGGCAGCAGTTACTTCTTTTTAGAACAGAGAGATAATTCCTGGAAATCTCGCGTGACGTCGATTTTTGTGTGAACGAACATAGTACATCTTACAGTTCTGCGGACCTTACATCTCTCTCTATCGCGTCCGCTCATGGCTGGTTGAGTTCCGCAAGACGACTATGCGCCCTTGAGGATTGCTGGCAAATTAATACAGCCTGCTTGAACCTTATATATCTTCACATTTATTATTTATTTTTATAAAGTTTTTTTTCTTTATTCATTTGAATGTATGCAATAACACAATATTAGAGTAGTTTCTTTTCTTTTTAATTTGCACAGTAATTCTTCATCATGAATAAGAAAAGGACGCCCGAGGAAACTTATATTGAGATGTCAGTCAGTAAATATTAAAATTTCCCAATGCAAGAGTTAGCTTAGATTTAATCGCAATCGGTATAAACACAATTAGAAAATGCATATACACCGAAGAACCAAAACATTATGACCACCTGCCTAATATGTGTGGGTCCTCCATGTGCCGCCAAAACAGCTCTTACCAGGCGAGGGGTAGACGCTACAAGATTTCTAAAGGTGTCTTGTGGTATCTGGTACCCAGGGTCGTAAAGCCCCCGCAACCCTCGCGTTGCGGGGGGACCCGTGAATTTTAGGGGGTCCAGATCTATGTATGTATTTTTTTATTTTATTTTTATTTAGCAATTTAATTTTAGACAAGAGGTTTTCTACTTGCTCTAAAAATGTTCGTCTTAAAATTTCTATGTTTTGGATATCAAAGTTTTTTAACTAAACAGCCCCATTGACACAGACTTTTATCTGCGCACCGATTAGAGATTATATCAGATCATATATAGAGGATTTTAGGAAGGGAGTGTCTGACCCCAGGTCTTAAACAACCCTTAGAAATAGGAAACTAGGAGATTTGGGGTAGAGTGGCCGATAGGAAAGTGACACGGAAGCGAGGTAAAAAGGGGGAGGAAATCGCCCTTATTTATTACCGGGGCCAGCACCCGGGGTCCGACGGCTTAACGTGCCCAGCCGACGCACAGCGGATATTTAGTGGTTCGAGCGTTCGTTCTTAATCGAACCTGAGGTTTCTACCTTCGGTCATCGTAACACTCAAAGTAGGCTTGATGGACTTACGATGATAAGCATTGAAAATGACCGAGCCAGAAAACTAGACGTGACGAAACTGATTGAAATGTTCGCTAAAAAGAACGTTAGAAGGGAATCCAGATTTAAGTAACGTAAGTTTTCTTTATTTTGTAAAGTATGCTTGCTTCTTGAATTTAAAAGACAAGACACTAAAAAGAAACAATATCGCTGAAATATTTTAAACTAGAAAAATGTAAACACACTTGTTTTACCTCTTTCTCAAAAATTATTGTATTAAGGACTTAAAGAGCTTTAAAGGAAGTTCGAAACCAGACACTCGAAGATCAGTATTTGTTTTTACTTGATTTAATATCGCCAACATTTGTCATTTGAAGATTTTGCACTTTTTCCCCTGAGTACTAAATTTATCGAGGATACTTACCGGAATAAGTGCTCACATAATTAAAAGCAATACATAAGTGATCACAGAATCAATATCTGGAAAATAGCATCAATTTTTACTATTTTGGGGGCCTGTTCCGAAAATTTCGCGGGAGGGTGGGGGGCAGAGATTTTGCGTTACGCCACTGCTGGTACCAACAGGTTACCAGAAGATCCTTTAACTCTTAAAAGTTACGTGGTTGAGTCGTCGCTGATCGGATTTGCTGTTCCAATACAAACCACAGATGCTCGATTGGATTGATATCTGGGGAATTTGTAGGCCAGAGCAATACCAGGATGTCTTTCTTCGCCATGCTCCGCGAACCAATCTCGAACAATCCGGGCAGTGTGGCATGGCGCATGCTCAAAGAAGGCACTACTAGAGATAAAAACCGTTGCCATGAAAGGATGTACCTGGTCTGCAATGATGTTTAGGTGGGTAGTAGACGTACAGTTTCCTGCACATGAATGACCGGACCCAGGGTTTCAAAGCAGAACATTGCCCAAAACTTCCTCCACTGGCTTGTTTCCGTCACACGGTGTATCCTGGTGCCAACACTTATCCAGGTAAATGACGCACACGTAGTCTGCAGTTGAAATGGTGCAACAGGAAAAGAGATTCATCGGAGCAGACGACCCTCTTAAAATCATTCAAGGTCCCCTGCTGATGCTCGCATGCCCATTGTAGATGCTTTCGACGGTAAACCAAGGTTATCATGGGCACTCACAGCGGCCTTAGCTCTGTTTTAAGTAAGATTCGATGTACTGTGTGTTGTGACACATTACTCCCGTCACCGGCATTCAAATTACTTGCAAGTTGCGCCTTTTGTTGGCTTGCATCAAACGAGATAGACTACGCTCACCTCTAGCAACGATGAGCCGTGATCGGCCCACACCCTGCAAGAGGTTCATAGTTTTTCCTCCTCTGAGAGCTTTTTGAAGGTACTAACCACGGCAGACCGTGAACACCCCACAAGCCTTGCGGTCTCAGAATTGCTCTGACCGAGTCGTCTGGCATTTATAATTTGGTCTTTGTCAAACTCGCTTACGGCCGCTGACTTTCCCCATCTGAAGAACAAGAATAATACTGATAAACAGATCTCAGTATCAGGTGCTATTTATACCATTTCATTACTTCACACGCGCCGCCTTTTACCTGCAGTTGCTTCGATTTACATAAAGACATGTTAAATCATAGCGTTTTGGCGCTTCGTTGTATTACAACAAGGTGATAGTGAAGGAAGTAAATAAGTGGAAGTAAATATTTCTTTTTTCTCTAAGAAAAATGATAAAAAAGAGCACACCCGCTTCTGCACTATTTACAAAACTAACAAAACAATCAAAGTACATGTGTTTTAACTTGTAAAATTTGTTATGGGAAGCACCGCTGCAACGGCAAGTAAGTGATATTATTCGAAAAAATAAAAAAAAATTCAGGAAACTTACTAAAAATCGAAATCAAAAATATTTTTGGTAAATGCTCTAACTAGTGACGGACCATTTATGAACGATTCGTTAATGACTCTTCATCGGGAATGGTTCGTTCTCACCGCTGTATCATTCAATTCACCATTACTGCGACACACACTTTTAACTTTATTCCGCCCCCACTGAGTGAGTGACTTTATTTAGCAGTGAGCTAGAAAATATGGTGAAATTTAAGAATGGAAATGAAACGTGAAGGCCATTCATTTGGATGGTGTGTCCGCGACGAGTGGAGATTCGTGAACGATGAACGGATAAGTGCCTGCCTTCTTGTGCAGTTTGCCAATTTCCGCTTTGGATCAAAGAACGATTTGCTCAGTGAGTGTATAGTGAGACAGCTGGGAGTGGAAAGTGAATGACCATTCAATTGAATGATCATTTGCGAATGACTCTTTTGCGTGAATGATAAATGGACTCCCAAGAAGGAATGCTTTACACCATCACTTGTTTTAAAGGGAATCTATGGTGTAAAGTCCTCCTTGAGGCTGTTGCTTTTCTCCTTCTGTATTGGCTTTCTCCCCTATGGAAAGAAATATAGACAGCCAACGCAAGACAGATATTCATAGGGATACAAAATTACAGAAAAGTTAGGAAGGTTTTCGCTGAGCACTCAAGAGGGATTTTTTGTAATTATCAAATGCACTTAAGTGAAACTGTTGAAAATGTCCTGGGTGGACGAGTGGTCTGAACCGCTGGTTTCTGATCATGCTTCCCAGATGGGCCTGGACTTGAGCACTGGATGCGGCATGGGTGGTGAGCTCTTCTGATGCCGCCAACCATATCCCGCCCTGGAACCAGTGCCCCAAGAAAGCACTAGTTCCAGGAACAATGCCACTGGAAAAGTTTCCAGTTTCACCGCCCCGGTGGCGCAGTAGTCTAAGCGGTGGCTACTGACCATTCGCCCAAGACGGGTCCGGGTTCGAATACCGGTGAGGCATGGGTGTTGTGTTTGTTTTACGGCACTGGCTCTCTCCCTTCCCTGGAACCACTGGCACTTAATTAAGGATGGGCGACTGCTTATAGCCCGCTGAGTTGCTCACGGTGGTCGTTAAACCCCAAATAAAAAAAAGTTTCCAGGAACAGTTCCCCCCCCCCCCCGGATTCGTGCCGCGGATGAGGCATTGGTGGTGTGCTAGTGTGCTTCTCTGATAGCACTGGTCCATCTCCTCCTGAAAATGGTGCCCCAAAAGAGCCGGGAGACCGTCTGTAACCCAATGCGCTGCTCGTGGTGGTCGCTAATTCCCCCCCCTCCTAAAAAAACACTTTTATGTTTGCTCAAAAAATAAAAAAAATAATAATATGACACGTTACCGAAACAGGGAGACAAGCAATCTTTTGCACATCCACTATTGTGACAGCACACAAGAAAACGAATGTATTTTTTTTTTTTTTTTTGATTGGAGGTTTAACGACCACCGTGAGCAACTCAATGGGCTATAAGCAGTCGCCCGTCCCTAATTTAGGGTCACTGGTTCCAGGGAAGGGAGTGAGCCAGTGCCGTAAGACAAACACAACATCCATGCCTGACTGGGATTCGAACCCGGGCCCCTTACGGACGAATGATCAGAGGCCAGCGCCACCGGGGCGGCAATGTATTTTTCTGCTTAACAAAATAATCGGGGCTGTAACTAGGCTACGCCAGTGTCGCCCAAGGCACCAATTAGAGAAAAGCGCCCTACGGGATTTAACATACTTAAATAACAACTGGTACTTGTAAGGTTTAAAACAGCCGCGGAACACGAACTTCCTACATATTTCAATATTTTCATTATTTTTACATGTTTCGAATTTTGCGTGTTGACGGCGACATAAACTGTTATTTTTCCAGAATTTTTTCCGTCACGAGACCACTGAAAATTTTTTAATTATTTTCTTGCCTGTCGAACTGAACTGACCTGCCTCGGTGGTGCAGTGGTCAAAGCGCTGCATTCTGACCATTCGTCGGAGATGGTTCTGAGATTGAATCCCAGGTGAGGCATGGATAGTGCGTTTGTCTTGCAGGACTGACTCTGTCCCTTCCCTGGAGCTAGTCTTCTAAAATTAGGACGAAAATCCAGCGAAGATTTCAGTTGCTAACGGTGGTCGTTTAAACAATAAAAAAAAAAGAAAAAAAAAAGAACTGGTGCATCAGCGGGTTACGGCCAGAGATGAAAACGGGCCACGGGTCAACGGGTCTAGTATTTTTTGCGGGTCAAACGGGCCGGGACAAGCTGTTCCTGACCCAATTTCCACCCGGTTTATTTCCGTTTTACTTTTGAAAAGAAAAAAATATTTCAAAGAAAAATGCGTACTGCGGAATTTTGTGCTCGATACTATGGTGTCAGTGCAGTGAAAAATGATTTTTCACACAAAAATATTGCTGTCTCTTTCTTAAAGCAACGAATATTTCCAGCGACCGACGATACGGCGTAGACACTAGACTCACCCATACCATATCGTAAAACGATACTTGTTGCCCCGGTGGCGCAGTAGTCTAAGCGCTGGCTTATGAGCATTCGTCCAAGAAGGGTCCGGGTTCGAATTTTGTCGGGCATGGATGTTGTGTTTGCCTTTCGGCACTGGCTCTCTCCCTTCCCTGGAACCAGTGACCCAAAATTAAGGAACGGGCGACTGCTTAAAGCCCATTGAGTTGCTCACGGTGGTCGTTAAACCTTCAATAAAAAAAAGAAAAAAAAACCCGATACTTCCTTTGCATTTTTTTTTTATTTCAGTGCGATTGTACGGAGAAAGATCGATAAGGGGTAAGACTTATCAGTGTGTGGGGTGGGGGTCCTCGTGGTTAAAAGGGCCTCAGCAGAAAGATTTTAAAAAAAAATTTGCCGAAACTTCGTATGAAACTGGTAAAAGAAATAGCCAACAATTAGGGCAGCTGTGAATGAAGTATTAAACAGAAAAGTAATTTTTCTTTTTTTTTTTTTTTTATTGCAGTAAATAAGTAAAATCTTTAGAAAGTATTTTCGTTGCTTTTGTTCGCAAAACCTGAATGACTGTAAAACAGCTATTCAAGAGAACTTGAGGCACCTTTTCTCACAGCCCTTGCAGTAGTTTCTATGCATGTATGTTAACAAGAGAATGTGAAAGAAATATCAATTCAATGAGTGGAATTTTAAACCAATGAAGATAAGGTGTTATGTGTTACAATTGTTTGCATATAATTACGCATCCTTCAGAATATAATAAACTAAAATGTATTTTTCGCGGGGACGAAAAATCAGAGACGTGTGTCATTTTTTTATATAACAGATTCAAAAGAATTTTTTTTTTTACCATTGTGGCATTATGTCAAGTGTGATTTTTGTATTGCAGAGTGTATAATTTAAGTAGTTTCACATTTTCTGTGCGACAGTTCTTAATCGTTACTTATGTTAGTTCTTTGCTTAGTTATGTTGTGACATTTCGTATAAATCGGAAAAATCCTAATAGACACTGTCGCACGTCAGTTGTATGCTTTGTGTGTGTAATCGTGAGGCGTTTCAAAGAAACTGGCCTTAGTTCTTTAAAACGATAAATTTTGCATGACATGATGAACTTTGACGTAAGTATTTTGTAGTAATTTGTATTGCTATAAAAACCAGGGAAATCATCATTTCAATTACAGTGCACACAATTGTGTTTCACGCAATAAAGTGGAATAATTTTGATTTTACAAAAAATACTCGTAGGTTCCAAAGAATTTGGTATATTAAAACACCCGTAAATTCTAGTTAATAATATGGAAGTTAAAGTTTTCAGTAATTGAAAGTTAATGGATTTTCGTAAAAGGGCCTCGAAAATATTTTTTTGCGGAGGAGCCCCCGAGTTTTTCTGGTACGCCACTGTTTCATAAAAGTTCACTGTAAGCATCCGGATTTCACGGTTCACATTGGGGGAGGGCGTAGATTTTTCTTTTTCTTTTGTGAGTGTAGTTGCACCCTTTTTCGAAGATATTACGTTGGGGTAAAATTGCTCTGTGGGTCTATCTGTGTCAAAATTATTCTCTGTTTTTATCAACTACTTGCTTTAAAACACACATAGCACGAGATGGAAGTCACATATGTAAGCAAAACTCTTCAATGGAAGCATTATGTTAAAATATATTTTCGATAAAATCCTAGACAAAGCAATAGCAGGAACTGAAAATGTCAATTAAAAAAACAAGCAAGTAAAAACAAGTGCTAAATCCTTACCGCTCTCGGTTCATGTGTGACGAAAACTCACTAACTCCCATTGGATTATAGTTTTCCATTCACTCGGAGATATTTAGATGAAGTACGCAGTCTAGCGAGTTACGTTAAGTTGTTGTGACTGTGCGAAATGTCTACAACTAAATGGGTTTTTCCGCGCTTTCTCTTCGGAATGAATGAAGAGGGGGGGATCTGAAAGTGAAATCACATTTCACACAGGAGCCAAGGTGAAACTTCCTGGAAATGTTCCCTCCCTCCTCTCCTTTCCGCTCCAAATGAATGAAGATTCCGCGAAGTCCTCTTGCCTCAAACAAGGAAATTCCTCACAATTGCAATTCGGAAGCATGACAGGACTAAAGAAACAAAAGCACGTAGGACAAAATCTCAGTTCTTTATAATTTAACATGCGACAGACACATTAGACGTTTCAGGATTTCTCTGGGATTTTCATAACCTATAGCTTGTAAGAAACAACGATGATCGAAACATACCCAGTAATTTCCACCACCAAAGAAAAAAAAATAATAATAATCTCTGCATATTAAAGCTCTATGAGGAAGCCAGCATTCGTGGCAGTTTTTCCTTCGACTTTCGTACATTTTTTTTAAAATCGTATTTGCAATAGCTTCACGCCGTTCAGCTTCTGTAAAAGTGCTGCACAAAACATTCAAAAAATTTCAAGGCAGATTATGGTTCTAAAATTACAAGAAACCAAATAGAGAGCTTTCAAATTCTGTAGGATTTTGCAATTTCCATTTCAAGAATAGAAGCGCACTTTTCAGAAAAATAACGTTTTTGAGAGACGAGTAACGCTTATTGTTTATGAACACAATTATTAAAGTGGTTGGCCAATGTTTTTTTTTTTTTTTTTTTTGATTGGAGGTTTAACGACCACCGTGAGCAACTCAATGGGCTATAAGCAGCAGTCGCCCGTCCCTAATTTAGGGTCACTGGTTCCAGGGAAGGGAGAGAGCCAGTGCCGTAAGACAAACACAACATCCATGCCTGACCGGGATTCGAACCCGGACCCCTTACGGACGAATGATCAGAGGCCAACGCCTTAGACCACTGCGCCACTGGGGCGGCTGGCCAATGTTGCGAAACATTTTTACCGCATTCGTAATAGCACAGCTTACGTGGGAATGCCGATAAGTTCTCGGCCTCATCAAGAAGAAAATGGGTTGGAGCCATGAAACTTACAGTCTATTCCACATATTTACCCCGAAGTTCAACAAACTTGGCACAGCGTTTCTGGAGTTTCTTTAACCCTTCCGAAAAAAATTCTGAAATCTGATCACTGAAATACTAATCTGCTGCTATCACCTCCGTATCATTCGAAAAATGCTTTCCTTTCAAACTTTTTTTAAGATTTGGGAACAGGAAATAGTCCGATGGAGCAAGGTCTGGTGAGTATGGACTTAAACCCCAGATCTTTCAAAACATCCATTGTCTTGCCAGCCTTGTGAGCCGGCGCATTGTCCTTCAAAACGAGAACACCTTTCCGCAGTTTTCCTCGCGTTTTTTCCTTCAACGCCTCCTTTAATCGGCACAGAAAGTCGGAATAGTATTCAACATTTATTGTTTGGCCCTTTGGGAGACAGTCAGTAAAACGCCTTCCAAATCCCAAAAAAAACATTGCCATGACCTTTCCTACAGACCTTTAAGTCTTGAATTTCTTTGGCCGTGGAGAACCCAAGTGCCGCCACTGCAGGTACTGTTGTTTCGTCTCTGGATCGTAGTTGATGTAGCCGCGTTTCATCAACAGTGACAAGTCGTAGCAAAAAATGATCACCAGATCGCTCAGAATGCTGCAAAACCGATGCGGAAGTGTCCACTCATTTTCGTTTCTCATCGGCGTTCAAACATTTGAGCACCCACTTCACTGCCATCTTCTGCATATCCAGATGCTCATGAATTATGAACCCAACACGTTCCCTGAATATACCCAGTGTATCAGCTGTTGTTTTAGCCGAGATTCGCCGGTATGACAAAATCAAGTTATGAACACGATCAACAATTTCGGGTGTTGTCATCTCTTGAAGGCCTTCCAAATCTTGCTGCACCTTCGGTCTTAAAATCTCCACAATGAAAGTTGG
Source organism: Macrothele yani (assembly GCA_039090855.1). Taxonomy (NCBI): domain Eukaryota; kingdom Metazoa; phylum Arthropoda; class Arachnida; order Araneae; family Macrothelidae; genus Macrothele; species Macrothele yani. The sequence goes on from CM076990.1 coordinate 117,373,716, forward strand.
CACACCGTTTCTTCACAGTGGAATATGAGAGGCACTTCTCACTTAATGTTTGCGTCATACACTCGTAGATTTCCTTTGTAGTTTTGTTCTGCAGGAACAGAAATTTCACGACAGCCCGGAGTTCCATATTCGAAAATTCAACACCTTGCATTGACATGATTCAATTCAGGACGTCAAACATCTGCAAAAAAAAAAAAGAGCTATTAGTCTGAAAATTGCCACTTTACAATACAAAGGAAATACTCTTTGGAGCTGCAGTGACAAAATAATGCTAAACAATGCTACAATTACAGGAAATGGGTTAGGCCGAAAACTTTTAAGCATCCCCTCGTAGTATCAAATTAATGTAGACCGATTATTTTAATACTAAAAGTAAGATCTGGCTGATCGCAGTACCTCGTCTGTTCATAACAAATCCTTACATTTTCATTCAAAATAATTAAAGGAGCTTTTTTTTAATTATTTCTTTTCTGTGTAATCCATCCCTGTGTTACAGCCACTGTTTCCGATGAATGTAGAGAAAAACTGTGCCTCAAAAATGAGCATAGCCTCCATGCCTCATCCGGATCTCGGACCCAGACCCATAGAGTGGTCCAGGTTTGGAGCTAAAAGCCGGGGTCCTATTCAACGAGTGTGTGTGTGCCAACGTTTATTGACTGAGATATTATTTTTGTGGCCAATTTATTTCGGATTCAAAATTATTGAAAGCTAGATATTTTTCTTTATTTTTTATTTAGAAATATTGTTTCAAATATTTTGCCGCAATTTCAATTTATCTCGTTAAATCTTTTTGATTAAAAATAGTCGAAATCTTCGGGTTGACACTTTTTCAGCTGCCTAAAGATAGGATTTATTTTTTGCCGATGCTTTTATGAAGCACAGCCCTTAGTGCTTTAGCGATCCTAGGCAAAGATCACCCCTAAGTATTTAAAATCTAAGTCTGTATTTAAGATTGAAAACCGTACATGGTTCTTAATCGTTGAAATATCAATTTTTAGGCAGATCTGAGAAGCATATTTTCTTCTTCAATGACAGGAAACTAAAATTCAAAACATTCTTCTATAAGTTACTGAGTATTGAACTGTCAGTCTTTTTAGTGATTATATATATATATATATATATATCTTCAAAGATAATTCTATAAAGAAGATACCTAAGCAAAAAAATACATATATAATTTTGACTCACACCTAGTACAACATAGAAAAGGTTATGTATCTACCTGTGTGATCAAAAGGAAAAAAGATAAAAAAATAAAATAAAACAACTGAATGTAGAAGGTGTCGAGAATACTGAGCCTTGGCTTTATCAAGGACCAGCAAAAACTCTGCATTTTCTCACTTCCACAAAGACCTAGTTGGAAATGGGTTTCTGCAAGGCCATAGATGCAAGTAACATTCCCACCTAAAATAGTTTAAAAAATATATATATAAGTCATGTCCTCCTTAGAGTTGCATGACCTAGCACTAGTTAACAATTTCGCTTGCATCCATTAACCTTCCTGGCCCGACCCATACTCTTCATCTGTTACTATTAAACAGAGAGAAGAAGATTAAAGAGAACTCAAGCTGTGAGAGTGACATAATAATTAGAAATGATTTTCAGCCATAACGAAATTCCAAGTTCGTTTGAGAGAGAATTTAAACCTGAAAAACAATGCAAAAGAAATCCAAATTTTACATTGCAATTAAAAAAGGAAATGTTAATTTATAACGAACAGATTTTTGAAAGAAAACTTGAGTCTAAAACCCCTACTCTACAACTTATGACAGCACGAAAACGAGAATAAGTTAAAGATAATAATTAACTAAAGAAAACTTTGTGAAAGTTATATACCTTAAACAGTTAGTTGCAATATGTACAAAGTATTTCAGCAGTGCTTTAAGTGCATAATTAATTAGTTATTAAGAACTTAACTACTTTGAAAAAACAGCGCATAGACAGCGCATAGAAAAGGAACAAGCTAAGCCATCTTCTGTTCCTAGTTACCCCAAAAGACGCTCAAAGTTACAAAGAAAAGAAAGAGTTAAAAATCGCAAAAATGTTAACAGACAAACCAATGCCTAAAAGCTGAAAAGCTAAAAAACGACAGAGAAAAGGTACATGAAGTACAAACATTGAACTTATAAAACCTAGAACCCAAAAACAAGGAAGAGAGCTTACCTCTTGTGTTACAAAAACTTTTCTCCTCACAAGAGAAGAACATGGCTGACCTCTTCCGCCACTCCCTAGACGCTGGGGGGCCGTGAGGGTGGGGCTGATGGCCTCCTCATACAGCAAGAAACCAACGCGCGGAGATTTTAACCAGAGAAAAAATTATATAAACTTAAGACTGTGGATCTGCATGATCAGAAAGAGCTGAATTAACTCTCCAGAATACATGAGAAATATTATAAAATACACGAGCAGTTTATTTAATAATCTTTGCATGTATTAAATCACCTTAGTGAGCTTCTATAGATTAATCAGAATCTTATTAATTTTAATGTTGGTTTTACTATTTTTAGTATAGCTATCCTAGTGATGAATAACTAGTTTTCTTTTTTATTTGTTTTTATTTTCTTTTATAAACAGATTTTTAAGCTTTTTTTGTGATTTTGTTTATATTATTTAATTTTTGTTTTAATAGGACCGTCATATCCATAGCACTAAGGTTCCTTTAGGTAGTTAATAGGCATCCTCTAGCCAACTTCCTTACGGCTTTGATTGGTCAGAATCATATTATTAACTGTATCGAAAATTAAAGCAGATCTGCCAACCTTACTCTATTATTCAGAATAATTTTTCTTAAAGTTCTTTTGATGAAAGAAGAAGGAATTTCGTTCTCTAGAAAACTTTCTAATAGTATATTAAAGTGGTAATTGAAGTCCAAATTGTTGCTGCAAATTCTTGAAATTCTTAGGACCTGAGAAATTAGTACATTCTCAATTACTTTGGTTGAAATGTTATTATTCCAGTGTAGATATTTAATTACTTTGAAAGGAAAATTAACTCTTTTATCATAGAGGCTAATAGATGGGTTACCTCTGTTGAGCTTAATGCTTAAGTCTAGGAACTCAAGTTCCTGATTACTGTGGTTGGTTTTACATAAGTTAAGAGAGCTAGGATAGATATTATCTAAATCACTCTCTATAACTTCTGAATTATTGATACACAGCAGATCATCAATATATCTAAAAGTGTAAAGGTAGTTATCTGAGCAGGTGGGGTGATTTTTAATGAATTTATATTCCTTAAAGAACAGGAATAGATTAGCGATATGCGTGGACGTTGATGTTCCCATTGGAATACCGTTCACTTGCTTATAGAGAGTATTATTATATAAGATATGGTTATTTATTATGCAGCAATTGAGATAAGAGTTCCAAGTTCCTACATCAACAAATTGGTTAAGTTTAAATTCTGCATACAGCTCTTTAAAGGTAGTGATTATATCTGATAGAGGCAGATTAGTATATAGGTTTTCAAAATCATAACTATTAATATCTAGGGGACAAACTTTGAGTATAGTAGAAATTACTTCTGCATTATTATTAATTATCCAAAAATCTCTGTACATCAAGTTAGAACAGTTTCTAATGTGTTTCAAAACCTTCTTTAAGACATCTTCAAAAGCAAGATCTATTTTCTTTTTATGACTCCTTACTCCACTAGCTATGAACCTGAACTTCACAGGATCCCTATGAAACTTAACCGTTGCAAAAAGAAATGGGAATTCAGGCCCATATCTTCTAGTTTGTGGAATTTTAAGTTTCTTGAAGAATGCCTTAAACCGATTTTCTAACTGCTTGGTAGAATAACTTACGGGCTCGTATGTCCGCGACTCCTAAAAATGGTGGATTTCCTCTTCTATGCAAAAGGCTGGATCTGCTTTTGAGTAATGAAAAAAATTGCTCCTTTTTTTTTTAATTTAGTGAGACAATTGAGTATTAATTTACTTTTTGTATAGATACACTCACCTTTTCTTTTCTCTCTGTTTCGAAGTTCGAAAGCTTCATCCAACCTATGCATAATCTGTTCAATTAAAAATACGCAGCACCGGTGGCACAGTGGTCTAAGCGCTGGCTTCTTATCATTCGTCCAAGATGGGTCCAGGTTCGAATCCTGATGTGGCATGGATATTGTGTTTGTCTTACGGCATTGGCTCTCTCCTTTCCCTGGAACCAGTGGCGCCAAATTAAGGTCCAATTTAGGAACGGGCGACTGCTTATAGCCCGTCGAATTACTCACGGTGGTCGTTAAACCCCCAAACAAAACATTAAAAATACACTATTTTAAATATTGGGTTGATGCATAACTTCATGCCGTTTTTTTCACCGCACTACAGGAATGTATTACATCAGAAGGGAAAATTGAATCAATTAACTATGTTTTCCCCTTCCCATTGTTTAAGATGGTGTTCAAACGTCTGGATAGGTCTGCAATGCCATTCTTGAAAAAACGTGCAGGTTTTGCTGCGAAGAAATCATCAAGGAAATTCTGGAGATCAACATCATTGTTGAGAGTTCTGCCACAGAGCGCATTCGGCTGAGATCGGAACAGGTGATAGTCTGAAGGGGTGACATCTGGGAAACAGGCCGGATGTGGAAGAATCTCCCATTTTATGTCCTGAATGGCCATTTTGGTCATGTTTGCACTGTGAGGACGTGAGTTATCATGTTGGAGAAGGACACCTTAGCTCCGATGTGGCCGTTTCTGCGGAACTGCTCCCTCCACACGGCGGAGTTGCTCACAATAGAGTGCATCGTTGATGATCCGATTCCTCGGCAGCATTTCCCAGTGAATAATGCCTTCCATGTCCTACCGGACACACAACATGATCTTCGCAGGATGAAGGACATGTTTTGGACGTGGTGTGGGCATGTTGTTTGGGCTTAACCATTCCCTCCGATGCCTGAAATTCACGTACAGGCACCACTTTTTATCTCCAGTAAAAATACGTAACAGAAAGAGTTTGTGTTGCTGAGAATATTCGCGATAACGGGCGAGCAAGGAACCACATATGGCAACACGCTGATTCTTGTTGTCCTCGGTGAGAGTGTGAGGCGCCCAAGACCCAAATTTCTGGACCTTTTCCATGCGTTCCAGGTGTCGCACCACGGTGGCCTGATCACAGTCCATCTCATTGGCCAATTCGCGTATGGTTTGACTCGGATCCAAGTGAATAAGATGGTCCAAACGATCCTCATCAAAGTGAGATGGATGATCTGAACGTGGACAGTCGTTAAGGTCAAAATTGCCACCTTGGAACTGCTCAAACCATTTGCGGGCTGTCCTCGGAACAATAGCATCCTCCTCATACACAGCACAAATTTGTCAAGTAGCCTCGGCGGCTGTGGATCTCTTGTTAAACTCGTAAGGGAACAGATGTCGGAAATATTCATTCCTCTCTATTTGACACTGAATACTTCCGGACCTGAAAACCGAAAAACCATTAGCCACAATCACACAACGCAATATGATTTACGTAAGATATATGATATTACTGGCTACATTTTGATATACAACTGGCCATCTGCACCCTCACTACTGACCTGGGTAATACTCGTGAAATAAAACGGCATGAACTTATACATCAACCCAATACACCTGACTGTGAATACTCAAGAAACGCATACAGCGTATAAAATCCGTTTATTTTTGTGCTGTAATAAGCATAAAAATTCGTCAAGCTTTCGCTCTCCACTGGGAGGCTTTTTCAAATCTTTGTGCTTATTACACCACAAAAATAAACAGATTTAATACGCTGTATGCGTTTCCTGAGCATTAAAAATACACAAGCCAGATGTAGTTCCCTTCCTACAGACAAACCAGGTAAGAGAGAGTTGGCGTAATAAGGTAAATTGTGTGACCACTGGACCAAACGCAACAGAAGTTTTGGACTCAAACTCAACGGGGTTAAGAGAACTCGAACAAGCCCACAGAACGAAGATTGTAAGAATAGAAGTTTATACAGAAAGCCATGGTAACGTGTATGGCAATCACTTTTCCAGCATACGCCATTTGTGAGAGCAGGGATTATCAGACTCCACAAGGTGAATTAATCAGATCGGCGAATACGGAACTTGGCGATGACAATGATTCCATCGTCATTTGATGGTGACAGCTGTAGTTGCAAGAAGACATAGTTAGTCTGCAAGCATCTAATCATAACCAGAGGACAGTACAATGTAAAAATCGACTGACTTTACGGCATCACCAACGGCAACGCCACTGCTTCATCAACAGAACGGTTTACAACAAGAAGAGCCATTTTCCCGATAAATTGTGGAGGTAGATCATACAGTAGTTAAGCTGCCCCGATGGCAGCCCAGCTATATCTAAGGTGCGGGCGTACAATCGATCGTTCGAGTGAGGCCAGGGTTTGAGTCCCGAATGGGACATGGATGCTCCAGATGGCGCTGTGATTTAAGCACTGGCTTCTGATCTTTCGTCTGAGATGGGCACTGGTTCGAGTCTTAGATAACGCGTGGTTTGCGTGTTTGTCTTACCGCACTGGCTCTCTCCTTTCCCTGGAACCATTGACCCTAAATTAGGGACGTGCGACTACTTATTATAGAGTTGCTCACGGTGGTCGTTAAACCCCGAAATAAGACATAATGGTTATGGCTCGCTCCCTTCCGTGGAACCAGTGGCCCAAAATTAAGAATGGGAGACTGCTTACAGCCCTACAAGTTACTTATAGTGACCGTTAAATCCCGAAAGAAGAAAGAAAAAAAGGAGAAGCGTAGTTTCGTGCCCGTTAATTGCCTCACTCATTTTTTTGTTATTGAAGGTTTAACGACCACTGTGAGCAACTCAATTGGCTATAAGCAGTCGCCCCTCCCTAATTTAGGGTCACAGCATGGGCGTCGCTGGCAAATAGGAATTGGGGGGGACGCAAGCGTGCAGTAATAATAGCCAATTTCTTTGTTTTTTAAGAAGTTTTTTCAAAATGTACTGGGCACAGAAAATCTAAGTGTATTGAATAAATGCATATCTGAATGCATTGCAATAATTTTGTAAAAGGTTGCAGTCAGAAATATGGAGGGTACCCAGAAATATTGGAGGGGACATATCCCCCCCCCCGCCAGTGACGCCCATGGTCACAGGCTCCAGGGAAGGGAGAGAGCCAGTGCTGTAAGACAAACACCACATTCATTCCTCACCGGACTTCGAACCCGGATCCTCCTCGGACGAATGGTCATAAGCCAGCGCTTAGACCACTGCCACACCGAGGCGGCTTACTCTTCATTGATCGCCAGGCATCGTCAACAGCTGGAGTGGTACTAACTCCAAATAAATTGGAATGCGGAATGCCACTCTGGCATCTTTAGCAAAAATTCGCGGTTATGTCTAGAAATTCATAATCGCAGTTAATGTTCCAATCCATAGGCAAGCAACTATCAAACGCTGCACTTCCCAAGCAGCAAACTTCGAAATTTGGGTTACCACAGATGTTGGCTTCGACGCGTGTGTGTGTGTGTTCCAGGCACTTCAACAGTGCATCTCTATGTCGATGACGTCCTGAAGCTCATAAGACTCGCCTTCATTCTAGGGGTGCCGATCGTATTGTTTCACCCAGTTAAACACTTGGCCACTCTGACACTTCTAAATTTGTCGACACTCTTCTTTTGTCAGCCAGGTCACCGGAACTACCAATCGTCAGACACTTTTGAAACTTGATAGGGCATCATCTGCAGATTTACACGGAAATAGAAACGATTGTAGTTGACTAAAGAAACCATCTGCAACAGGCTTGATGGACTAGCCGTGCTAAACTGAGGTCGTAATTCTATGCTTGTACGACTCTATGCTGCCGGAATGGGAACTTACGAGGTATTATTTCCATGCAATCCGTCTGTGTGTGAATATGATTTTTAATTTTGCTTTATAACTTATTATGCTTTATCTTTCAGCTTGTCTGGCGTAAGATTCCTCCCCCCCCCCCTTTTTTTTTTGGAGGTTTAATGACCGCCATGAGCAACTTATAGAGCTATAAGCGGTCACCCGTCCCAAATTTTGGGTCACTGGTTCCAGGGAAGGGAGGGAGCCAACACCATCGGACAAGCACACCACACATGCCTCATCGGCACTCCAACACTGGCTCTTCTCAGACGAATAATCAGAAGCCAGCTCTTCAGGTTACGTGGCCACAGTAGCGATCGTGAGACTTTCCTTTCATCTCATTCTGCCTTTTCCCCTATACAGCGCAATTTGAATACCACAAAATATATATTTATATCCATGGCCTTTTTAACTGTCATAATCAGATGGTTGTATTTGGCTTAACTACATCTGCTATGAAGTGTAGCAGTAAGATAAAGCTGCCACTGTTTCATTATATCCAACACTCTACGTTTTCAAACATTTTCTTTCTTTTATTTCCTTTCTTTTTTTTTTTTTTTTTTTTTTTGTGACCTACAACTTTAGCCCCCTTTTTTTTTCGTCACATTTCCGTTGTTTTCTAGCACGTCTTTTGTAAAAAAAAGATCGTGCTTATATCATCGATTTGTCCGTCCGTCCGTCCGTCTGTGGAGAGTATATCTCTGCAACTATTAGTACGATTTGAAACATTCTTTTTGCATTGGGAAGTTTGAAATATGCGAATGATGATCCTTCATTTCGTTTTTTTTTTTTCGTTTTTTTTTTTTTTTTTTACGACGCACAATTTTGCGGTTCCAGGGCATAAATGCAAATTATATCGAATTCAAAATACATTTTATTCCATATATTTGCTCCTAAACATCCGATTGAAAGTAAATTGCGTTTTCCCCGATTTCTCTACTTCTAAAACTCCGATTTGAAAAAAAAAAAAATCTCAATGATACAGCTCCAAATGGAAAATCTTCTGCATATAATTTCGTAAATAATGGTTTGGCCACCAGGGGGTGTAAGTCTTAATTTCCGCTTCTGATGTATTTGCAGCAAAATCTGAGCTTATAAAATCTGCATTGAAAAAATTCGTTTGTGGACCGATTCACTCAGTCGATAAAACTTTTCGGAATATTTTCTTCGTAAAAAATTGCATGGTTTGCCAGGCATAGATGTATATCTTATTTTTGTCAATATCTCTACTTCTAAGAGTCCGATTTGAAAAATTCCTTCTTCGTTGGATAGCGTTTCCGATGCGAAATGTTTTTCATTTAATTTCAAAATGTTCAAGTAATTCATAGACTTTCCGCTAGGGAGCGTTAAGAAAAATTTCGTTTTCCCCGATATTTCTATTTCCAAAACTCCGATTTGAAAAGTTCTTTCTGTATCGCATACAGCTTACAACTCCTGATGGAAAATATTTTTCGCATAATTTCTAATATTTCGTAAAGAATGGTTTGGCCACCAGGGGGCGTAAGCGTTAATTTCTGCTTCTTATGTATTTGCAGTGAAATCTGAGCTCCTGAAAACTGGACTTCAAAAATTACTTCCTGGAACGATACCACTCACATCGAAAAACCTTTTGAGAATACTTTCTTCAAAAAATAATGCGTGTTTTTCCCACCAGGGGGCGTAGATGCATATGCTACATTTGTCGATATCTCTGCTTCTAAGAGTCCGATTTGAAAAATTCTTTCTTTGTTGGAGAGCGTTTTCGCTGTGAAATGTTTCTGATATAATTACAAATTTTTTTCATAACGCACAAGTCTGCAACCAGAGGGCGTAAGTTCACGATTCCGTTAAAAGCAATATCTGCGGGATTAAAAACCCGATTGAAAAACTTCTTTCTTCGGTCAGATACTACTGTTTTCCATACAGATTCCATTGACTATGAATAGCTTTGATAAATTTAATTCGCGTCAGATCGGATTCGAAATACATGCTTATTACACCCGAAAATTCGGTGTTATTTTTCTTGTTTTCACTATTTTTGTTTTTGTTTCGATGTCACTTCCTGTAGCTTTTATAAACGTTTTCGAAAAAACAGAGGGAGGGGGAGTATGCTGCTTTGTAAATTACTGTTATTAACTGCGCATTTATCGGTATAAAACGGGAAACCTAACTGAGCTCAGACGTGCGACTCATCCTCATATTTCTGAACTTAAAACTCACTCTGAGCACACATAATTCGTGCATGTTTATTTAATGCAAAGTTTCCTCAGATATCTGACAGCGATCGTCCTCCAAAAGACTGTTGACGAGCGTTATCAATGTGTCATCCGTTGCAGCAACAACTTTTTTCATCGCTTGAGATGACTGCACAATATTGACGATTCATTACATCACCACAAACTTCTCGTAAAGCTCTGAGCCAGGATGACGCGTAAGTGCCAGTCACCGCTAACCGATATGAGTTGTTGTCAGCCCCCATTTTCAGACTAAATTACGTTTGAATCCGGATAACTTCCGGATCAAGCGAATGAATAGCGTTTTTCAATTTACGTACGCAGAATACACAGCGATTACATAATCATCTTGTCCAAGGAGCACTGTGCAAAATTTGTTGATATCAATGTTAAATAATGGACTTTAAAAGCCCCCCCCCCCCCCAAATTTAATGAATAAAGGGAGGCGCTAGTACAAGACTCTCTGCACCAGAAATGTTTAAAAAAGAGAAGGGGGGGGAGTTAGCTCAGTCAGTCTCAAAACATTTAAGTATAAAGCCTCTTTAAAATCAGTATAAAACTCATGCTTAACTGATATTGACCTAACAAAAAAAAAAAAAAGGAAAACAGGAAAAGCACCAGTGACATGCCAGTAAACTATAATATGAGGTGACAAGCGTATCCGTTGGCTGCGAGAAAGAAGCTTGTTTTAACTTGTGAAGTGTTTCGTCAGAATCTCCCTGATCTGAAGAGGAAGGAGAGCCCTTTCTAGCCCTTCTAGATGGAGCATTTGAGTCTTTTTCTGAGAAATCTTTTTTCCAGACAGCTTTTACAAATCGCCGATTTACAGCATAATAACCGAGGAACTCGGAGACCTGTAAGGTCTTATGGGTAGAAGTATACACTGAAGAGCAATTGAATTACAGACAGCTGGCGTTATGCAAATGTGGCACTCTGGGCGGCACTGTAAACGGAAACGACATGACGTATGCAGCGATCCGACTATATAAGGAGTGATGCGACGGGAGTCAGTAAGAGTCGGACGCAGTTAGAGTAAGACGAAGGATCTAAGCGCATTTGATCGTGGGCAAATTGTCGAGGCCCGACGAATGGGTCACTCCATCTCGGAAATCGTGCAGGCACTGGGATTTTCACGGGCCACTGTGTCACGGGTGCACCGTGAGTACATCGAATCCGGTAAAACCATCCCTGCAAGGGCCAACTGCCGTGGACAACAGCGTGTGGATGAGTGAGGTCATCGTCGGCTAGTTCGCATTGTAACAGCGGATAGACGGGCCACAGTGCAAGAAATCAATCGGCAATTTAACGCTGGTGCACAAAAACGTGTAAGCAGCCACACCATCCAGAACTATGCCCTCGCTATGGGGTACAGAAGCCATCGTCCCACGAGGGTACCGCGGCTGACCGCACATCACAGGGTGCAAAAATTAGCATGGGCGCGGGAACATCGCCACTGGACCCTAGACATGTGGAAAAATGTTGCCTGGACTGATGAGTCGAGATTCACGTTGATACATGCGGATGGCAGGATACGAGTACGGCGCAAACCACATGAAGCGATCGATCCTTCTTGCCAGCAGGGTACTCTTCAAGCTCGGGGGGGGTGGCATTCTCGTCTGGGGACTGTTTATGTGAACTGAAATGGGACCCCTGGTACGTGTGACATCGTCTTTCACAGGTCAACGTTACCGGGATATCCTGGACGACCATTTGCTCCCGTTTGTGGGTCTTCAACATCCCACTGGGGACCTCATCCTGCAACAAGACAATGCACCGTGCCATCGCTTCCGAATTGTATCTGAATGGTTGGATGAACACTCCACCGAAGTGACCTCGCTTCCTTGGCCAGCTAGGTCACCTGACCTCAATCCCATCGAGCGCATCTGGTATGCCATCGAGAGAGATGATCGAGGCTCTGACCCCCTCCATCAAATCTTCGTGAACTGTGGGAGCTTGTTCAGGGGTCGTGGATCCGTATGGCTTCCCAACGCTTCCTGTGTCTTGTCGAGTCCATGCCGAGACGAATCGCCGCCGTCATCAGGGGGAAAGGTGGTGCTACACGTTACTAGACAGGTATCTCTAATTCAATTGCTCTTTAGTGTAAATCATGAAGAACTCCGTGAGACTCGGGGCTGACTGGGTGTCTCATGCGGAACGCTCTAGTGCAGGGCACCTTGAGCGCTCTGAGAGAATTGATCCATTCCTCATCAGAAATTAATGGAGAAAGCCATGTGAGCAAAAACCTGGGAAACCTTTCAGGCCGAGATCCTGAATAATTTTTGCTGCTCCTTTTGAGGGCTCCGAAGAGCAGGAGGTGGAGGCTGAAGGAGACTTCTTTCCACTTGACTTGGAAGACTTGAGTTCTTGACACTTTGAAATTGCCATCCTACCTTGAAGCGAATGTGCTATAAAACTAGTTGAACCATTTTTTAGATGGCCTTATGTATACAGGAGGGGATTTACAGGTCTAGGCCTCGCAATGCTGGAAGACTGATATAACGTTTTTTTTTCTTTTCGTTTTTTTCATCTACCTTTTCGGAAAAAAAAAAAAGCCTCAGTGTGGGAGATAAATTGGCTGTTCCTGGTTGAATTCAAAGTATTTCATTTATGAGTATTTTACACTAGCTTATACACGGTCGAGTCACATTATTGTGACCACCAGCTAATATCCAAAGTAACCGCCGTGTGCAGCGCGGACAGCAGCTAAACGGGCTGGGAGTGACTCAATAAGATGCTGGAAGGTGTTCACATGTATGTGGAGCCATGCTGACTGCAGCGCATCTCACAGCTGCTGGAGGGTGCGTGGTGGAGGATACATAGAGCGAACAACACGATCGAGGTGGTCCCACAGATGCTTAATTGGGTTTAAATCTGGGGAATTAGTGGGCCAGGGAAGTACTTTGAAGTCTTCATCGTGCTCTTCCAACCACTCTGGGACATTTCTAGCTGTGTGACACGTCGCATTGTCGTTCTGGAAGATCCCATCCGCCTCAGGGAAGACAATCAGCATGTATGGGTGTACGTGGTCTGCAAGGATGAATTCATAACGAATTCGGTACATAGTGCCTTCCACAAGTATGAGTGAACCCAGAGAATGCCACGAAAACATTCCCCAGACCATAACGCTGCCCACACCAGCTTGTGTTCTTCCAGCAATGGTTGAAGAGTGTTTGTTCTCCGATGTTTCTCGCCTTATACGCCAACGTCCATCCGTTCAATGAAGCAGAAAACGTGACTCATCGGAGAAGGCAATCCTTTGCCAATCAGCGGAGGTCCAATTCCGATACTGCCGTGCAAATGTAAGCTTTTCTGCCGATGCACCTCCGTTAGCAAAGGTTTTGTGACCATCCGTCTGCATCGGAGCTCCATACGCAGCAGGGTTCGCTGAACTGTCGTTTTAGACACACTTCCGGTAGCCCCCTGGTTCATTCGGCAAGTGAGTCGCCCCATTGTAGCGTTTCGATCGGCCCGCACGCACCTTGGCAGCCGACGTTCACCTTTCACATCTTTGGCACGTGGTGCTGCGCAGTTTCCACGTCGCTTATTCGCAATGGTGCCATTTCTCCAATCACGATACTCTTTAACCACAGCAGCACGCAAACAGTTCACAAACTGCGCTGTTGCAGAAATACTGCCATCCTTGTCCAAAGGAGCCGATAATCATCCTTTTTTGCAAATATGATAAGTAGCTCCTTTTATCCATGACAGCAACGAGTGATATGTTTTCAAACTGCCTACAGCACACCTTGTATACCCTCCAAGCCTGCTCACGACACGTGCCTTCTTTCATTGGCAACGCGCTGTTGACGTCAAAAGTAGGAGGTGGTCACAATAATGTGACTTGACTGTGTATAAATGCAGCCAAACTAAAAATTAACACAAACATGCATATTTTGAGAGTAATATTATTTTAGATGTTGGAAGCATTTGAAATGTGGTTATGGTGAAGAATGGAAAAAATAAAGTGGACTGAAAAAATTAGCAATGATGAAGTATTGAAAAGAGTTGAAGAAGAAAGGAATTTACTAAAGATCACAAGAAAAAGAAAATGTAACTGGATAGGATATGTGTTAGGAGGAGACAGCCTACTGAAAAGAATGATGGAAGGGAAAATTGAAGGAAAGTGACCAAAAGGAAGGAGACGACTAATGATGCTTGAGGATATAATAGGCACAGGAAACTACCATGAATTGAAGGAGGAAGCAAGGGACAGAGGAAACTGGAGAAAGAGAACTTGCTGAGTCACCGTTGGACTTGTCAAGAGACAGAACTCTAATGATGATGATTTAGTACTAAAACTGAGCTCAAAGATTGGGATATTATTTCTGGCCGATTTGCTTAGAATATGATGAACATTTTGCTTTTTAATTTGGTATTTACGTAATACACAGGTGTCCAAAATGAACGTAACAAACACAAAATCATGAATAGCGTAAAATCCACACAACAGAGTTTAGTACCAGTTTGTACGGACATATACATACATCGATAACGTAGCAATACACAACAGAAAAGGGATGCCATCACGCATGAGGAAGCATGCGCATGACAGTCCAAAAATGATGCAGCCAGTGGCCCGGATTTCGAAGGTCTAATAGGGAGTATAATTACCCCGAACAGAGGTACAGTTTGCACAACGAGTCTTTATGCTCTTTACAAGGCTGTGAATGAGAGTTTGGGGCAATAAGTTCCACTCCTCTATTAAGGCGCGTCGGATTCCCGGGAGAGTTGTAGGGAGCGGCTGCTAGCTTGCAATTGCTCTTTCCAGGGCATCCAAGATATGCTCCATCGGGTTCAGGTCCGGAGGTCTCGCGGGCCACTCCATTCTGTGAATTTCCTCACTCTCCAAGTATTCGTCGACTAGCCGAGGCTTATGGTGACGGATATTATAGTCCATAGAAAGGAACTGGGCTCGAACAGCTCCCTGTCAAAGCCGTATATAGGACTCTGTGATGTCATTCATGTAGCTTACAGCAGTTAGGGGTGCCTCCTGGAAACAAGTGCAGCAACATAATTCCATTCAACATGATGCCTGCCCGAACCAAGATTCCTCCACCACCTAAGTGGTCAATTTCCCTAATGTTGGAGATTTCAGCTTCCCCGTTTCTCTCCAAATGTACACTCGTCTAGAATCCGTGTTTAAGTGGTACCGCGACCCGTCACTGAAGAGAACACAGGCCCATTGATCAGGGTCCAGGAGTGATGTTGTCTGGCTCAATTCAGACAGACCCTTTTGTACGATGCGGCGAGTGGGATACAAACCACTGGCCTTCTTGCATATAGACTTTTCTCGTGAAGTCTTCTGAAAACTGTCTGCTTCGATACCATGGTTTCCGTAGCAGAGGAGATTGCCTGCGAGAGTTGCCTGGCAGACGGACTCCTTATATCAGCAAGCTGTTAGAGACAAATACCGGGCGTCTTGACTTGTTTTCGCTCATGAATGTCCTTGTCCCGGCGTTCTGTTATTGTTTCGTTTTCCTGCACCTGTCTCCAGAAATTGGAGACCTCATTGGAGACCAACTGTCTCCAGAGATTGCCTCGACACATTCTTCCGCTTGCGATTGCCTTGCTTTCAATCAATCGATCGCTCTCCACCGTAAAGAGTCATCTAAACGATGGTGCGGAGCCATTCTTCCACTAACAGTCCAACTCAAGCTTCAATTGCCGCACTCTGCTCACCCTGCTCAGAACAATGTTTATCAAGGTCGCGTACCTGCCAGATCGATGACGTACGGTCGTCATTTGCATATTTCTATAGGAATCTAGAACAATGTTGCTTGGGTACATCGACTTAGCCTCTTCCCTTGCACGTCTCTGAGAAATCTTTCCAATCAGTCGCCTCGTTTTGGACATATTCTCGAATTTGTATTTGTCATGTTAATTTTGGACATTTGTTTATAACCTCCCATTTTCCCCTTAAAATTTCTTTCTCTTTATTCAGTCCAGTTTAAGAGGCAATCACATGACTTATCATACGAGTAACATGACATCGGAAAGGCTGGTTTCGTGAGGCAATGCTACTCGATTTCGTCCATATTCGGGATCGTTAAGTGAAATGTCGGTGGGATGGAATCTGATGATATGCTACACCATAGCCCACACCACATATAGCATAAATGCCAATTAAAATAGTGCCATAAGCTAACCTAGGGCGGCTGTTTCTAGGGGCCACGGATTTTGAGTTTTTGTCACATCCACTTTTTTAATCTGAAGAAATAAATAAAAATCGTTTTGAAAAGATAAACAGTTCATATATATTCGACAACTTATATGTACTTTTTTTTCATTTTGGTTTTGTGTCAGTAAGGAAAAAATATGTTCCTCGAATTTAATTGAAAATTTATGTTTTCAGTCAGAAATACTATTAGAAACCTCCAAGTCAATCTTCACCTGGGACTGTCGAAGTTAGTGCCGAGGCTACTGAAGCTTGATTACAGCGATGCCACAACAAAATTGCTAGGTTCGATTTTATCATGACTGCGACTAATTCAATCATAAAATGTTCTTTTTCTTGTTTTTTGCTTTGTTTCGGGTTTAAAGACCACCATGAGCGACATTAAGTGCTGTAAGTAGACATCCATCCTAGTTTCGGGGCGACTGGTTCCAGCGAAGTGACAGAGCCAGCTGGATCGGACAAGCGCACCGCTCCCTGCCCTCAAGGACTAGAGTCTGGGTCCATGTCGGACAACTGATCCGAAACCCGTGCCTTATACTACTGGGTCATCATGGCGGACGAAAAATGAATTTTTACTTCGTGGTCAAGATTTTGTTGTCAAAATTCTACCAAGTACACATATTGGGATTTTTCATTCATTTGTTTATTTACTTTTCTGAGAAGTAATGAATATTGCGCATTTCTCTGCTTCACTTTTCCAGAACCACTTAAAATTCACACTTTGGCTAAAAATTTCCAATATCGAATGAATATTTCATTGTTGATGGAGGAGGACATCGACGCCGAACAGCTCTTTTCATCATATCCAACACATTTTTAATACGATTAAGAGCACCGAACTGCAGCGGCTAGCGGAGATAATGGAAGCCCTCCTCGTAATCATCAAATCATTCTTGCACGACTCTGGGCTGGCGTGCTACATCATTATCATCCATGAGATTCATCGTTGCCATCCATCCATAAAGATGATGATGCTACAGCGCATCATTCCAGCATTCAACAAGAAAGATGACACCGAAATTTCGGGTGTAAATAGGCACGTCTTTTGAATCCGTTCTGACGCAAATTAAATTTATCAAAGCTATTCAAAGTCAATGGAACCTGACGGAAGAAAGAAGTTTTGCAATCGGGTTTTTAATCCCTCAGATATTGCTGTAAACGGAATCGTGATCTTACGCCCTCTGGTTGCAGACTTGTGCGTTAAGAAAAACATGAATTTATATGAGAAACATTTCGCACCGGAAACGCTCACCACAACAAAAAGAATTTTTCAAATCGGACTCTTAGAAACAGAGCTATCGACAAAAATAAGATGTAACTTTACGTCCCCGGTGGGAAAACCATGCATTATTTTAGGAAGAAAGTATTCTCAAAAGGTTTTTCCATATGAGCGGTATCGGTCCAATATGAGTGGTATCGGTTTCAGTAGCCCAGATTTTGCTACAAATACATCAGAAACAGAAATTAACACTTTTGCCCCCTAGTGGCCAAACCATTCTATACCAAACATTAGAAATTATGTGAAAAATATTTTCGAACAGGTCTTGGGTGCGATACAGGAAGAATTTTTCAAATCGGAGTATTAGAAGCAGAAATAACGCAGAAAACGCATTTTACTTTCGTGCTCCCTAGCAAAAATTCTATGATTTACTCGAAAATTTTGATTTTATAGGAAAAACATTTCGCATTGGAAACACTGTCCAACAAAGAAAGATTTTTTTTAAATCGGACTCCTAGAAGTAGAGATATTGACAAAAATAAGATATACATCTACGCCCCCTGGTGTAGAAACCATGCATTAATTCAAGAAGAAAATTTTCCTAAAAGTTTTATCCACATGAGCAGTATCGGTCTACAGACGACGTTTTTTCAATCGATAATTTAGAAGCTCATATTTTCCTGCAAATACATCAGAAGCGGAAATTAAGATTTACACCCCCTAATGGCCAAACCATTTTTTTTAATTAGAAGTTATGAGCAAACGATTTCCCATCAGGAGCTGTATCCGTTGCAGAAAGTTTTTTTCAAATCGGAGATTTAGAAGCAGAGATATAGGGGGGAACGTAATTTACCCCTACGCCCCCTAGCGGAAAGTCTATGAATTACTTGAAAATTTTGAAATTATATGAAGAACGTGTCATACTGAAAACACTATTCAACAAAGAAGGAATTTTTCAAATCGGACTCCTAGAAGTAGAGATGTTGACAAAAATAAGATATACATCTACGCCCCCTGGCGTATAAACCATGCATTATTTTAAGAAGAAAAAGTTTCAAAAAGGTTTGTTGACATGAGTACCATCGGTCTACAAAGGACGGTTTTTTCAATCGAAAATTTAAAAGCCCATATTTTGCTGCAAATACATCAGAAGCGGAAATTAAGGTCTACGCCCCCTGGCGGCCAAACTATTTTTTTTACAAAATTTAGAAATTATGTGCAAACGATTTCCCATCAGGAGCTGTATCCGGTACAGAAAGAATTTTTCAAATCGGAGATTTAGAAGCACAGAGATATGGGGAAACCCAATTTACCACTACGCCCCCTAGCGGAAAAGTCTATGAATCACTTGAAAATTCTGAAATTATATGAAAAACATGTCACACTGAAAACACTATCCAACAAAGAAGTAATTTTTCAAATCGGACTACCCAAGACCTGTTCGAAAATATTTTTCACATAATTTCTAATGTTTGGTATAGAATGGTTTGGCCACTAGGGGGCAAAAGTGTTAATTTCTGTTTCTGATGTATTTGTAGCAAAATCTGGGCTACTGAAACCGATACCACTCATATTGGACCGATACCGCTCATATGGAAAAACCTTTTGAGAATACTTTCTTCCTAAAATAATGCATGGTTTTCCCACCGGGGGACGTAAAGTTACATCTTATTTTTGATATTGGCAAAAATAAAATATACATCTACGCCCCTGGCGGAGAAACTGTGAAATATTTTACGAAGAAAATATTCCAAAAAGGTTTACCGATGTGAGTGGCATCGGTCCACGAAATAATTTTTTCAATCGATAGTATAGAAGCTCAGATTTTATGGTAAATACATCAGAAGCAAAAATTACCACTTACGCCCCCTGGTGGCTAAAGTATTCTTTACCAAAAATTTGAAATTATATGCAAAAGAGTTTCCATCACGAGGTGCATTCGCTGAAGCAAAAATTTTCCAATTCGGAGTCTTAGAAAAAGAGTTATCGGGAAAAATGTAATTTACTTTTACGCCACCTAGCGGAAAATCTATGCGTAATTTGTAAAAGTAACTATATCTAAAATACTCTTCGACATAAATGGAATCGAAAGATAAAAGAATTTTTTCAATCGGATGTTTAGAAGCAAATATGTGGAATAAAATGTGTTTTTGAATTCGACATCATCTGCATTTACGCCCTCTACCCGCGAAATTGTACATAGTAAAAAAAAACAAAATAAAGGATCATCATTCGCATGTTTCAAGTTTCCTAATGCAAAAAGAATTTTTCAAATCGGACTAATAGTTGCAGAGATAGCGTGGGTACAGACGGACAAACCGGTAACATAAGCACGATCTTTTTTTACAAAAGACGTGCTGAAAAAGTGTAACATCGCAGGGTGCACTTGGTCCACTACAGCACTCGGGAATTTCCTAGATTTCATTTTACCTTCCATTGGCCTCGATGGGCCCAGTCGGTACCAACAGAAATCTTTCATAACATGGCGCAACCTCCAGATGCGTCGATTGTGTTCACAAAGGGATTCCGGGTCCATCGCCTCACGTGTGGTTCTCAACACGCTCTCTGCCGACCATCGGTGCAAAATCATGTATAGCGTCATTCATCTGACCACATGACTTTCTTCCATTGCTCTACTGTCCATTCAGGGAGTTCTCGGCAGCAGTGTATGCGGATTTTTCTGATTTTGAAATAAGTGGCTTCCAAATGAACAGACGTCCAAAATCCAGTTTATTTAATTCCCTAAGCATGGTTCACGATAAAAAATGCGCTGCCCATGGCATTAGCTGAATTTATCAGTCATTGCTGCACACTGGAAGCCCAGTTATCACTTACAATCCTCCTCATCCAACCATGTTTATGCCTTTGGGATGTGGAAAAGAGAGAGACTGCTGTCGGGGGAAAAAATCTCAGATTCCAGATTAAGTGTCTGGAAAGATGGAAATGGTTATCCTACTCCCAATTGGAAGACGGAGCTTATTGCAAATACTGTGTCTTTTTTTCCTTGAGTGGAGCTGTAACTGCATGCCAGCCACTAGGACAGCTATGCAAGAAACCGTTAAAAAATTAGAAACATGCTGTGGAGAAATATAACTATCATCAAACCACGAATTACCATAAGCAATGTTTGAAGGCTGCCCAAGACTGGAAGATGTTGTTTTGAAAAGAAGTGAACCCATTGATCATAGGCTAAATGCTGCTGAAAATGCCGAAGTGGAAAGAAATCGTAAGCCCATTGCTCCTGTTATTGAAACAGTACTTTTGTGCGGCAAACAAGGGCTGGCTTTGCGGGGTCACTGTGAGTTGGGAACTTTCAAATTAGATCAAGAACCTACTGAGAATGAAGGAAATTTTAGGTCAGTTCTCCGTTTCGGACTTAAGATGGCTACGAAAGAGACTAGTACGAGTGATTTTGTGACTATTCGTGAACACACTGGGAAAAATTATCAGTATATAAGTCCTACAATTCAGAACGAGATAATTGAAAGTTGCAATAAATTGCTTACAAAAAAAGTTGTCAACATGGTAAATGCATCAAAATGCTTCTCAATTTCAGCGGATACAACTGCTGACATTGGGGGAACTGAACAATTTTCTTTAAGCCTTCGCTGCGTTAACGACGAAACAGCAAAGATAAACGAAAAAATTTTGCAGTTTGTGCCAGTGAGTGGTAACACCACATGAAAAGAATTAGCTCAAACGATAATAACCACATTGGATAAATTTGGTGTGGAAACCAAGTACCTAAGAGGTCAGGGCTATGATGGATCATCAGCAGTGGCAAGAAAATTTAATGGTGCTCAAGCAGTCATGAAAGAAAAATTCCCATCTGCTATGTTTGTTCATTGTAGCTCACACAGCTTAAATTTAGCCATTTCTGGGGCATGTAAGGTTCAAGGCATTCGCAATGCCATGGGTACAGTAGAAAACGTTTATGAATTTTTCAATACCCCTAAACGTCAGTCATTCTTACAAACAAAGGTAAAAAATATACTTTCAGATTCCACAAAGGAGAAACTAAAGCGTTTATGCCCAACAAGATGGGTAGATAGACATGATTCCGTTAGCACTTTTTTGGAGCTTCAGCCGGCAGTCTCAAATGCTTTAGAAGAAATGAGTTCCTGGAATGACAGGGATACATCATCAAAAGCCATGCAGATTTCGTTGGCGATAAAAGATGTAGAATTCAACATTAGCGTTCCTGTCATTGATGTGGTTTTACAGTACTCAATTAGATTTAGTTGAAGCTATAAATCTTGCAGAGGATTTAAAACATGAAATACTACAATCAATGAAAAAAATCCCGTTACAAATTTTAAAAAAATATTTCAAGAATTAATTGAAAAATTAAAATTACTAGATTTTGACATCAAAGTACCACGTTTATGTAACAGACAAATGAATCGTTTCAACGTAGACACAGATTCTGCTGAAGATTACTACAGAATCTTTGTATTCTTGCCGTTTTTAGATTCGTTCGTACAAGAAATCGATCGAAGATTTCTAATGCATAAAACCGTTATTAAAGGTTTTCAGTGTTTACTGCCTTTTCACAATTTCTTATCTTTCAACGAGAACGACTTAGAAGAAACACGGCATTTTTATTCAAGTGAGCTGGATGACAGCAAAACTGTGAAAGCCGAAATACAGCTATGGAGAAGAAGCCTAAGTAGCCTTATAGAAAATGCGGAGTTACGCAATGCAACTGACGTTTTGAAACAATACAATATTGCAATATATATTAATGTACATAAACTGTTGAAGATTTTATGTGTTTTGCCAGTATCAACAAGCTCTGTGGAACGGTCTTTCTCAACCCTCCGGAGAATAAAATCGTACTTGCGGTTTAGCAATGTTATATGGTTTAGCAATGTTATGTGTACAGAGAGATGTATCCCTTAGTGCAGATGAAGTTATCGCTGACTTATCAGAAAAAAGCAGGAGACTCAGATTCAAATTGTAATCATAGGAACCAGGTATGATTAAAAAAGTAATTATCCTTAATTTTACAGTTCTTAAGATCCATTTTTAAATTACTGCGTATTAATGTTATATTTGAAGTCATACTTTTGGCTTAAAGCTCTATCCAGGATTTCAAATTCAGGCAGTATCAAAATATTCAAATCCAACGAATTGTTTCTTTTCATATTATGATTTGTGTATATGTAAGAATATATATATATACAGTTCGTTATACTATATTTTACAGTTCTTAAGATCCATTTTTATTACATATATATAATATTATTCTTAATTTTACAGTTCTTAAGATCCATTTTTATTACATATATATAATATTATCCTTAATTTTACAGTTCTTAAGATCCATTTTTATTACATATATATAATATTATCCTTAATTTTACAGTTCTTAAGATCCATTTTTAAATTACTGCGTATTAATGTTATATATATATATATTTTTTTTTTAAGGAAACTGAATATATATATATATATATATATATATATAAGGTCAGGTGATGCGTAACATCACAGCCTCTCCTTGACAAATGTCAACCCCGCCTTCTCGTGGTGCATCCTGTTCCCACTAAAGGGGCTCTGACGACCGCCAATAGCGATATAACTATACCATCGGGATTAGAGGAAATTCTATCCCACACTCACCAACCCGCTTGGCCAGCGTGGTGAGTTATGGCCAAACCCCTCCAAAATGATTCCACAACTTAAATCTTGGCCCTCAGTCTCCGGCAGCTGGAATGTACCTGGCCAAGGCAGCGGCCAGTGCGACATGAAGGCAGAGGGTGCTAAGAATCCCCGGAGGACCGGACTAGGCTGCCATCTGATGCTGACCTTGGCTACGTACAATGGACGCTCCCTATCTTCTGATTCAAGGCTTCTTGAATTGGAAGAGGAACTACAAAGGATCAAGTGGGACATCGTGGGGCTAAGTGAGGTAAGGAGAAAAGGAGAAGATCTCATCGAACTGAAAAGTGGACATCTCTTCTACTATCGTGGGACAGATACTGGCAGAACTAGTGGTGTTGGATTTATAATAAACAAGAAACTGAAGGATAAAGTTGTAGAAGTTGAAAGTTCCTCTGACAGAGCTGCACGACGTGTTATCCAACTCTCGAAAAGATACCAGGCTCAGATTATTCAAACTTATGCACCCACCACAAGACATCCTGAAGAAGAAATTGAAGAATTTTATGAGGAAATTTGTCATCTAAATAATAAAGGTAAGCAGCACTTAAAAATAATTATGGGAGATTTCAATGCAAAAATAGGGCAACGGCAACAGAATGAAACTTCAGTAGGTAAATTCGGTCACGGCAACAGAAACCAGCGTGGAAATACTCTCGTTGAGTTTGCAGAGGCAGAAGGGTTTTTCATCTTGAACTCCTTCTTCAAGAAAAAGCCACACAGAAAATGGACATGGAGACATCCAAATGGGACGACAAGTGAAATTGATTTTATTATGTGTAACAAAAAATTCGTCATAGAAGACTGCAGTGTGCTAAACAAGTTCAACACAGGAACAGACCATAGATTGGTGAGATGTAAGATGCACCTCAACACTAAACTTGAACGTGGCAAGCTCATAAGACAAACAAAATCTATTGACATAACCAACCTTAAAAAACACCATAATACCTTCAAGTTGGAACTGAAGAACAGGTTCTCTGCTTTAGAAGGCCTAACATCGGAAGAAGTGGACATCTCTGCAGTTAACAGAAAAGTAACCAAAGCTCTTATGGAAACAGCAACAAAATTAGCTGGGTCTAAGAACAAGTTGCATGTAAATAAATTATCAGGAAAAACGAAAATGTTGATGCAAAAAAGAAGAGAGATGAGGACAACTAAAGAAGATGCGACTTCCAAAGTGGAATATATAGAGCTATGCAAGACAGTAAGAAAAAGTATCACTGAAGACGTAAGAAAATTCAACTGTGAACTAGTGAGGAAAGCAATTGAAAACAACCAAAGCCTAAAGATAGCAAAGGGACATCTCAGTAAGGGAAGAAAACAGATTATGGCACTGAGAAAAGAAGATGGTTCTGTAACAAGAAATAGAGGCGAAATTTTGACAAGAGTGAAAGATTTCTACTCCAAATTATATGAAAGGGATGATATATGCACTCCAGACATCATGAAAGATACCAGTACCAGAGTTCCTCCAGTCCTTCCAGCAGAAGTTGCACATGCAATCTAGAACATGAAGCGGGGAAAAGCTCCAGGAGAAGATGGAATTACTGTAGACATCATACAAGAAGCAAGTGGAGAAATCGAAACAATACTCGCCCAAATTTTCACTCGATGCCTTAATGAAGGAAAGATTCCTGAGGATTGGAACACCGCTACAATGATCCTGCTACATAAGAAAGGTGACATTGAGGATCTCGGAAACTACAGACCTATCAGCCTCCTATCAGTAGTTTATAAAATCTTCACTAAAGCTCTTTCACACCGCTTGAAGGTAACACTGGACATGGCTCAACCGAGAGAACAAGCTGGATTCAGGAGTGGCTACAGCACAATAGATCATATCCACGTGCTGAGAGAACTAATTGAAAGAGCGAGGGAATATGAACTTTCATTGTGCATGGCTTTTATCGATTATGAAAAAGCCTTTGATTCGGTGAAACCATCAGCAGTTACAATGGCTCTGAAAACCTGCGGTATTGAAGATGCATACATTAATATTATTAATAACATCTATGAAAATGCAAGTGCAAAGATTCGGCTGTTTGAAAATACAACACACATAAAAATTGGAAAGGGAGTGAGACAAGGTGACACCATATCTCCGAAGCTCTTTAATGCCACATTGGAGGGTGTTTTTCAGTCGCTGAGCTGGGAAAACAAGGGGATAAAGATTAATGGAGATTATCTAACCCACCTTCGTTTTGCTGACGACGTAGTCATTTTTGCAACTACCCCATCACAGCTGCAGAGTATGATCCAGGAACTTGCTGACAAGAGTAAAGAAGTGGGATTAAAAATGAACTTTCAGAAGACAAAAGTGATGTTCAATGCTTTTACAAGAAATAAAGATTTATCGATTGATGGAGAAAAGCTGGAGATAACAGACACGTACGTTTATCTTGGACAGCAGATATCAAGTGAGGGTCACATTGATGAAGAAATTAATCGGCGTACAAAACTTGCCTGGAGAGCTTTTGGAAGAAACAGCATAATTTTCAAGAGCAATATGCCATTATGTCTTAAAAGAAAAGTGTTTGATCAATGCATCCTTCCAGTGCTTACGTATGGTGCAGAGACGTGGACCTTAACTAAAAGAGACATACAAAGGCTGCAGACAACTCAAAGCAGCATGGAGAGGTGCATACTTGGTGTAACCAGGAGAGATAAGAAGAGGAACTCGTGGATCCGAAAAATGACAAGAGTGGAAGACTTCATGATCAGAGTTAAATCCCTGAAATGGCAATGGGCTGGACATACTGCCAGAAGGACAGATCATCGATGGACAGCCGAAATTTTAGATTGGATTCCAAGGGACAGGAAAAGACCCAGAAGAAGACCACATGGGAGATGGGTGGATGAAATTAGAAAGTATGCAGGGGTGACATGGAGGAGACTGGCACAAGACAGACCGTTGTGGAGGAAACTTGGGGAGACCTTCGTCCAGCAGTGGATTGATAATGGTTGACAATGATGATGATGATGATATATATATGTGTGTAAGATTATATATCCGGTTCTGCTTTTAAACTAGTATATGTTGGACACCCCCACCCCACCCCACCCCACCCCCAAAACAAAATCTTGCCTACGCCCCTGGCCGGTCTTCCAATCGCTAAACACCTTTGAAATGGTTGCTTTAGGGAAACCAGTTATTTCTCTTGTTATGTTAATCGTGGTTTCCGCTGAACGTGCGCCTTCGATTTGACCTTTTCCGAATTCCTAGATCTGTATGCTCTTCACAAAGGACACGGCAAAACGTCATCAGCCAATGTGATTGTTACATTAGCTCATCTGTGACTGTCTCGTTATAAAGGTTCCTAATTTTTTGGTCTTTGCGTGCGTGCGTGTGTGTGGTGTGTGTGTGTTCGTTGATTAATTTAATTTGAATCAGTCATACAACTATAGTTTCGAAAATTGATAATAGGGGAAGTGATTTAAGTTAAACACGGAAGAGATTTGATTCACATTTCAAAAAAGCAACAAACCAGAGCATCATATTTTTCAAATGCTATATCTGTTGTTTAGCATTCTACCAAGCTTGTAGTTTCTAATACTTCCTCAAATGCTGATATAAAATCTGTACTTTCCATTTCCACCAGTTCCTACTGTGTTAATGAATCTTTAGACACTATGAAAAACATAAATTAACGCAGTGAACTCTTTAGTGATTTTAAAACGTCATGTATGTAGTTTTGAGCAGTTTCCCAGGATCGGTGTTAACGACAGTGGTTATCTTTGGTACAGTGGTCGAAGAATCAGTGATGTATCCATGAGGGGGCTTTTTCCAGTCTCTAAAAAATCCGCTACAATACTTTCAATGGAGCAAGAGAAAAAAAAAACATGGGAAGAGTAAATAACAATTATGGTAAATTGCAAGCAATGGAAGTAAGCGAATATACAGTATATGCCTCAGAGAATTTTGCGGATCTGGCAAACAATTATTCAGTACCAGTCAGTTTTAATTAAGATTATAGCAGTCAACATGTGTTTCAATTAACAATGGTTCTCTTCCTTTTTTTTTCCGAGGTTTGAAGACCCCCCCCCCCCCCCATGAGGAACGCATAGGGCTCAAAGCAGCCTCCCGTCCTTAAATTTGGGTCACTGGTTCCTGGAAAGGAAGAGAGTAGGGCAAACGCACTATCCATGACTCACAAGGATTTGGGCCCGGACCCATCTCAGAAGAATGATTAGCAGCTGACGCCTCGTATAACTCGGCCACCAGGACAGTGATGTTTTCTTTAAATAACAAGTTAATTAAACCTATATTTAAGTAATCAGTGGGTGAAGATTCATTTTTCCTCATATAAAATCAGTTACTGAGTTAAAAAGTGGTATAGAATTATTTCAGCTCCCTGAGGCTTAGCAAAAAAGTTACTCGACCCCCTCCCAAATCAAATACTGACCCTCTCTCCGATGAGGAAACTTGAAAAAATCCCTGATACACAGCATAGAAAGGCATTCAAAATTGCCTTTAAAGTGAGATATTTCTGCACAAAACAGGGTTGAATAAATCCCAAATTCTTTTCAAGTACGTATTGCTGAACAAAACGGGTGCGTAGGGGAATACTACACATGTGTGCTTATATACTGTAAGGTGGCACATTTCAAGACTGACATGAAAAAATACAGGTAGGCTCAGTTCTGACTGAGCCGTCAGTTTGGAACGTAGGACTACGACTTGCAGATCGAAGAGTTGAAATGAACTAGTCGAGTATGGTTTCAAAGCGTTTATTTGATTTGTTATAGCCAACACAGGTCTATGATATAAAAAGTAGCTTACATAATATTTACAAATAATGCTGGATACGTTGCGTACACAAAGCAGATCGATACACGAATGACCCAACGTGGTGCTCTGTCTTCTTACATTCCTCATCACTTGCTCTTGCCTCTCGTTTTAATTTTCTCCACTTTTGCTTGCGTTCATTCTGCGAATTCCGCGGCATTGTCGAAAATGTTAACCCGTTCACACGAAAATATTTTTTTTTTAATTTCAGTTTAAACCACAGCTTTAAAACGATACCACGCACAATTGTTTTGCACTCACTATTGTCCAGATAAACCGCGTTAGTGTCAAAAGTGTTCATCGGTTCACAAGAAAACATTTTTTTTAATGTTCAGTTCAAACCACAGCGAAATATTTTTCATATCTTTGAATAGATCTCGTCAAGAGTTTTAAAACGATACCAAGCACAATCGTGTTACGCCTACGGTTGCTGAGATAGACTGAGTCAAACACGGTGGCACACCCAGAAATATTGCATCATCTCCCACGCGCAGAGGGAGCGAGAGGAGCGTCGCACGTGGGAGATGATTAGAGTGTGGAAGGTATTTTTAACATTCTAATGATTTCAATTGGGACGTATTTTTGTCACAGGCAGTCGGCCGTAAGTCGCCCCATACTATTCGCGAAGTTAGACGTAGTCCTACGTCAAAAATAATAGTTTACCGGTATACAATTGATGGCGGACACAACCTCCCGATCTCTCCGTTCGTCGTTCTTACCGGTTTGGTTAACTATCAAACTTCCAGTCTGATTAGAATCCAGTTAACTTTTCTCCAATGGGGAAAAACAAACACGGAGTTCTCGGGAATAACGAGCGCGTCTTTCGAATCGAAAGTGAGGGTCAAAATATGAAACATAATTAATACAACAAAGAGAATCTTAAATAATATAACTATACTGGTGATTCGAAATTTCTTGGCGCAGAATAGAAATCAAAGTTTGCAAGCTTTCGCACATAAATCAGATGGCTTCTTCAAGGAAGGTAGACAGCAAGTACAGTTAGTGTATTGTTCCTTGTTATTAAGGTGAACGTCAAGTAATTTTGCTTCCTGTACTTCCAATGGAAAAACTTCTGTACACAATTTCTTCCCAATTAATGCGTTCCCAAGGAGGAAAATTTGAACATCGATTAAAATAGCTTCATTTTATAACTTGGAATACTTAATATTTTCTAAAACATAACCATAATTATGCAATCCAACATTTGTTTGTCTACTGACGTCATCAAAGTACAGGTCGCGCCATCTTTTTTCTGGTTTCAACACCACCAAAGAAAAAGTTATTGATTTTTAATATAATTATGGTTATGTTTTAGAAAATATTAAATATTCCAAGTTATAATATGAAGTTATTTTAATCGATGTTCAAATTTTCATCCTTGGGAGCACATTAATTGTGAAGGAAATGTGTACAAAAGTTTTTCCATTGGAAGTATAGGAAGCAAAATTACTTGACATACACCTAAATCAAAGAGAATCTATTACATAGCTTTCACATTTACCAAATCTAAAAAAATCCTCTAGCTATCTAATTTTATTACGACGGACTATGATTTATCAAGATGTGTAACGTAGAAAACACACCGAGAAAACATGGAACGGTTCCCAAAAAGTGAGTTCAAGTCGTGGTAGGGTTTCAAATAATTTTAAACCTAATCCGCTCAGGGGGATTAGATTTAAAACAAACATTTACACAGCACAGCAAAAACCAAACTAAATACCCTCGCCATTACACTTTACAAAACAATATGATTTAGGGACTAGTTTTCGCAAGTAGATGCATTTATATCTGCCAGTCTAACGAACATTTGGCTAACAAAGATAACCTGAAAATAAAGAAATGCATGAAAAGTATCGTCTTACCTTCTTGATCCTTAGAACCCGCGCGAGTGGAATTTTCTATTTCGGAGCGAACTCTTATTTCTTCGAAGCTTATATAACACAGTAAAATATCTTTGCTGTTTTCTGAATTTATAACGGTTGGTCCAAAATAAGTTCTAAATGACCAGATCCTATTGGACATCATTTATCTTGAACCAAACAAATCGTAAACTGCTGAGATCATTCAGTGATCAAGGTTATGTTAGGTCGTTCTTATCCACCGATAAGAAATGCTACTAACAGAATTCAACACGGCGAAGCACGACGATCAAGTTCTTATCATTAGCCAATACAATCCACAAGAAAGGAAGCTGAAGTTGTTCAAGACGTAAAACCTTTCCGGTTCTCCCGCTAAATCTTACTTTTCATCAATTAACATAGATATACGGGGCGTTCGAATACACAAACCTTCAGAATCTATCTCATTCCCATCAGCAAACAAATTTCTATCACCTAATTTTTCCTCGCCTCACACCATCCTCCACTGATTCATGTAATCAGTCTAAATGCACGCAACCCATTGCTCAATGATGCACTTGAGACTATGTGGTAATATAGTGAAAAGCAAAATGTTAAACTTTATTTACACAATTTTTTATAATAAACATTTCAGGAAAGTTTTGTATTACAGTTTTATTGAAGTGGATCAATTGTATAACCACATTCAGGTAATTTTTTTCTTTTGCGGCGTAACGTACGTTTCAAAGCATTCTGTAAATTCCAACCTTTTTCATTATTTAAAAATGTATTTTTCATTTACACCACCTTAAATTGTGCTCATAGTTATTCTACACACGAAACGTACTAATTCATCCAGCAAATTTAAAAGTTTGAAGAGTACAATTCTTCTTTCTAGAGCTCTACGATGTAATCTTAAACTTGCAGGGGCTCCATTAATTTGCGTCGTTAGAGGAAAAGCGTTTGTAATCTCGGAAAATTCTACAGGAAGATATCGTTTATAATCTAAACATAACAATACAGTTTTTTCATAGCATTCTTCAGACATCTCTCGAAATACATGGCTGGAAATTAATACTTGGAAGTTAGACACTTTTATATATATATATACTCGGATACTCATGTAACGTTTAAACGACTTAAGCTAATATTGCAATCGCCGGCCCGGTGGCACAGTGGTCTAAGTGCCGGTTTATGAGCATTCGTCGAGAAGGGTTCGAATCCCGGTGAGGCATGGACGCTGTGTTTGTCTTCCAGCACTGGTTATCTCCCGTCCCTGGAACCAGCTGCCCTAAATCAGGGCCGGGCGACTCCTTATAACTCATTGAGTTGCCCATGGTGGTCGTTAAACCTTTGAAAAAAAAAGAAAGAGGAATGTGTATTAAGTTTTCAAGAAGGAATAAAGAACTTCCTTTTAAAATAAAATTCATTATGCAATACTTTCAAATCTAGTAATGCTGGGATCTTTTCGACATAACAGAAATTATTTTGATCTAAAGTTATTCAGTGCACTAAAATTGCGCATAAAACTGAAATAAATAGTAATGTAGATATATTTAAGAGGCACTATTGTTACTTTTTCGTTTGGGGTTTAACGACCACCATGAGCAATTCGATGGACTCTATGCAGTCACTGGTCCCTAATTTAGGGCCACTGGTTCCAGGGTCAGTGCCGTAAGACAAGCACAACATCCATGCTTCATCGAGATCCGAACCCATCTCGAACGAACAGTCAGAAGCAAAAGCTCAGACCACTGCACCACCAGGGCGGCATGGCCACTATTAAGACCATCTTTTATTATTATTATTATTATTATTGGGGTTTAACGACCACCATGACTAACTCATTGGGCTATAAGCAGTCGCCCGTCCCTAATGTAGGACCACTGGTTTCAGTGGTCCTACATTAGTGGTCCGGCACTGAAACCAGTGTCCTAATGTAGGACCACTGGTTTCAGTGCCGTAAGACAAGCACAACATCCATGCTTCATCGAGATCCGAACCCATCTCGAACGAATAGTCAGAAGCAAAAGCTTAGACCACTGCGCCACCAGGGCGACCAAAACCACCTTTATTTTACGCCCATAAACAAAATAACACTCATATAACTGAAACTATTGAAATAACTGTTGCACCTAAGAACCGTGTTTAATGAATGTCGAAACGGACAAAACCGATGTAGCCGGTTTTGGCACAGTGGTCTGGCTTCTGATCACTTGTACGAGATGAGTCCGGTTCGAATCCCGGTGATGCATGGGTGTTGTGCTTGTCTTACGGCGCAAGTGGCATTAAAGTAGGGACGGGCGACCGCTTATAGCCCATTGAGTTGCTCACAGTGGTCGTTAAGCCTCCAATCTAAAAACAAAATGTAGAACTAATTTCTTATTGTTCCTTTTGCCACTCTTTTTTTTTTTTTTTTTTTTTATCCAGATTAACTAAGAGGGGGAAATAACTTACCCTTGCAGTTTAACATACACTTGTTCGATATTATAACTGCCTCACCCAGAAAGAGAGAGACAAATGAGCCGAAAATCACCACAGTATATGAGGTGGATAATGCACGATTTAATTTACAAAGCAGACTACATTGCAGGATCATGTGACAAGAGTTATTACTTTCTGCAACACCTTCTTGGGCAGTACAATCAGATACACGGAGTGACATCGAATGGAATACACAAGAACACGAACCGAAGGTTTAAACATTGGGGCACCCCCAATCGTTCAGAACCTAACATACGGTTAACGTATCTTGCCCCTAACCATAGATTAGTCGACTGCATCTAGGCTTGGCAACAGCTTTCTCAGTCGGGAAAAAGACGTGACGCCGTATGTCCAACCGCCTTTAGAAAAGAGGAAGGAGCAGGAGCCCCATAGGAAAGATCAGAATGAAAAGGAGGTGAAGAGAGTAATGAGAGTTTATGCAAGGTACTTAGGAAGAGGAGAGATAGGTCCATCATAATCGCACCGTCCATAGCCAATGGCTATGCCAGATCGTAGGGTGACAGCTAGCCGGCGGCACGGAAACAAAGGCGATTGGACCTACCTCTCCTCTTTCTAAGTACCTTGAGTGTATGCATCGCCAGAGCGGAACGCTAAGTGATGACGCAAACTAAGTCATTTCAAAGAGCAAACTGAATTAATGAACTTATTGAATTCTGTTACCAAATTGTTTAATTTTCTTAGTTGGGGAAAGGTAGTTTGTGGTTTTCAACAAAAGAGGAGGAGATAAATATGTTTTTTTGTTTTTTTGATTGGAGGTTTAACGACCACCGTGAGCAACTCAATGGGCTATAAGCAGTCGCCCGTCCCTAATTTAGGGTCACTGGTTCCAGGTAAGGGAGAGAGCCAGTGCCGTAAGACAAACACAACATCCATGCGTTATCGGGATTCGAACCCGGATCCCTTTCGGACGAATGATCAGAAGCCATCGCTTAGACCACTGTGCCATCGGGACGGCAAATATGTTTTTGCATGTAGTGCCAAGTTATAATCATAACTAGTATTTGGGAACACAGGGAGTAAATTGTCATCTGAAAAATGATAAATAAATAAATAAATAAATAAATACGAGGTGTATGCGTTATAAATAATTTTTGAGCAATATATCGGCAGGGGATCTCCCTGCTATCGGCTTTTTGAACTTTCATAAACATTTTTTTCCTAAATTCGTTGATTAATTGATGTTATGCTAATAAAAACAAATGTAAGACCAATCAGAGCAGTGTTTTTACCTGATTGGCCAAATATTTAATTCGTGCTTTATGATTGGTCCAGTGACATTTCACTTTTTAATTTTCACCATATGTACTAAAAGATGCACTTAAATCAATTACTTTGATTTCTCAAAAATGAATTTTAAATTTCTCAGATGTTAATATATTTAATTATTCACTCATATGAAGAATCAATTATTATCAAGTTACATGATGATATGTTAACAAAAAAAGTGTAATGTTACTGTTGTACTGTAATGTCAACTGGATATACACTGCTGGCTACCCAAAATGCAACAAGAAGAAGAAAGCTTCCAATTGGCCTGAAATTCGCAGCATGCGTCGCCCGCAAGAAAACATGCAAACGATTAGCATTGCAGGGCATGTGCAAATCATATGCGCCCGGCACACCACCGAGAAGCACTGTAAGAAGGGTGCACAGAAGGCGTGTAAGTAGTGGAAGTGTGTTGTGCTTCCGGACCTGTGCGTGGGAAGCTTGCTGATGCCTCGTCGCAGAATACAGCAGTCATTCCAGCACGTTTCGGAGTTCGACAGAGGACGAATAGTGGCTTATCGCGACAGCGGTTTATCGTACAGAGACATCGGCGCCCGTGTGGGACGACATCCAGCCACAGTGAGGCGAGTATGGATTCGGTGGGTGCAGGAACGACGGACGGACCGACGTGAGCGATTGCCGCAGCCGCGGCACACCACCGAACGAGAGGTCCGGCATGTTGTACGGCGGGCATTGACGGCTCGCACCGCCACATCATGAACGTTGGCGCAGGAATTAGGGTGTGTTGCGCAACTACCTGTGTCAGCACGTACCCCGTTCGACGTCCTCTGCAGGAGCGGGGACTTGTCGCACGGCGCCTATTGCTCCGATTACCATTGACGTTACACCACCGGCGAGTGCGGCGGCAGTGGGCCGTTGAACGCCGCACCTGGACTACGGAATGGCACGACATTGTCTTCTCCGACAAATCCCGTTTCTGTCTGCAACACTACGATGGTCAGATCCGCGTGTGGCGGCAACGCGGCGAGAAACTGTATGACGCCTGCATTATGCATCGCCACACCGGTCCGTCGCCTGGCGTTATGGTTTGGGCGCAATTGGATATGACACCCGCACCCCTCTGGTACGCATCGTCGGTACACTCAACAGCCACCGCTACATCTCCGACGTTTTAGAGCCTGTTGCAGACCTCCCTTACCTGCATGACCTGCCAGCGGCCACGTTTCAACAGGCCAATGCGTGCCCGCACGTGGCAACCATCGTACAATTCTTCACGGCCCACCAGGTGTCACTGCTACCGTGGTCCGCCTGTCCTTCCGATATGTCGTCCATCGAACACGTCTGGTAGCTGATCGGCAACAGAGTGGCCCGGCAAGCACGACCTGCGGCTACGCCTGATGAACTGTGGCAACGTGTGGAAGCAGCCTGGACCGACATACCCCAAGCCCACATCCAAAGCCTCTTTCTTTCGATGCCACGGCGTGTAGCGAACGTTATTGCCAGCCATGGGGGCCACACGAACTATTGATGTCTGCGTGTTCCGCAAGTCGCACGGGTCTGTAAGCTCAATCGTTTCATCTTTGTATCTGTTGTTATGTGTCCAGTAAATCTGGCTTTGCTATCTCGTATCCCTCTTGGTGTTGCATTTTGGGTGGCCAGTAGTGTATTTTATTATTCATACATGTGAAGGATCACTTGTTTTCAAATTAAATGATGATATGGTAACTGCAGCAAGTGTAATGTTAACTGAATGTTGAATGGTATCTCTTTAGCTTAGTATCTCAGTTAAAACCAGCAATTGATGTTATGTGAAGAAAAGAAGTGTAAAGTCACTGTTTTACTGTAATGTTAACTGATATGTTTTTTTCTTCATACGTGTGAAGAATACCCCTTTTGCATGACTTTTCAGTTTTATCCAATAAATGATGTTATGTAAGGATAACAAGTGTAATGTCATTGTTTTTTTTTGTTTTTTTTTTTTTTTGATTGGAGGTTTAACGACCACCGTGAGCAACTCAATGGGCTATAAGCAGTCGCCCGTCCCTAATTTAGGGTCACTGGTTCCAGGGAAGGGAGAGAGCCAGTGCCGTAAGACAAACACAACATCCATGCCTCACCGGGATTCGAACCCGGACCCCTTTCTGACGAATGATCAGAGGCCATCGCTTAGACCACTGCGCCACCGGGGCGGCATAATGTAATGTCATTGTTTTTACTGTAATGAGTAGTAATTAACTTAATTGTTTGAATGTTTGAAATTCCTTTAAAGTTTTCAGAAGTTCATGTATAATTAGCTCAGAAAAGAGTTAGGCTCGTGATGTTATCTTAACAAATTATGTGAAATATTGTTTTACTGTAACGCAGAGGCTGCGGAAAGTGAAGTTCGTTGACCGGGCCCGAAATTTCAAATCGTGATGTACCCTCTACCTTCCTACTTCCCGGAATAAACAGAAGAAAAACCTAGCCTAAGGAGCTTTGTTGGGAATTAGGACCACTGAAGCACTTACCTAGAAGGACTTTCTAAGGCACATCACAACAATCGCACATATTCCAAATAAAAAAATAATAAAAATAAAAATCTTGGCTGAAATTGTTGAAATTATTGACCGAGCCCGGGCGGTTCCGCCGCCACTGCTGTAATGTCAACTGAAAGATCAACAGGTATCACTCATTTGCATGAGTTAGCTAATACTTATGCACTACGTGTGAGTAAGAGTATTCCCTTGTCTTTATTTTTAGTTATGATTAATTGCTGACTAACTTTTTAATATATCCATGAAGAAATTTAACAGGTTTCATGTAGTTTTTGTTCAAACAAGTGAAAAAGTGCGATAATAGATAGAGATGAATTTCTAGTCCTAAAATTTCAATAACATCTCAATTTGATAAGTCTCAGTCGTAATAACTTTTTGAAGTGATTTAAGTGGCCCTTAAAAGGGCCGTTGTTTTTTATTTGCCCAGTATTCAGATTATTTAAAAAAACATCTTGAAGAGTTATGTTTTCTTATCTAAATCCGAAGTTGAGTTGTTAGCGTTTGACTGATTGCGGTTGGTGTTTGTCATCTGAATTCTTCTCCATCCAGGTGCTTGTTCTGCCCTGTTTTCCTGTTATTTGGCTGAATCCTTCCATTCTATTACTTGGAGGTTGAAAATAACCTTCAATCACTAGTTCGATGTTATTTATGGAGATGAAGTTTGGCAGCTTTTCCTCTAGAGAGTAGAAGACCATATTCCTGGGCCTATTAGTATTGGCTACGTACAATCTGCCAAAATTGGTCACCTTGATCTTTGGTCTGTTGTTGAATTCATCATGTATTTCTTGAGTGTTCATTGATGTCGGCACTCCCTTTAGCACATACTTCACAGCTTTCTTATCCTTGTCTACTTTTTTCCTTTTGATCTGAATTTCTTCTTCAAGAATTTCCTCAGCTTTCCTCTTGAGTTGTCGTTTAAACTGTTCTGAGTCAATTTGCTTATTAAGCTCCTCCTTCAATTTGTTCTCAATTTCCCTTTTCAAAACATTTTTCATCTCTTTGACTTTTTCTTCAACAAGCTTTGTATGCTCCTGATCTAATCCCAGAATTTTTTGGTTTATCTCTTCTGACAACATGGCTTCCAGCAGCGTCATTGATGTACCTGCCTCAATATTATTTTGGCACTTATTCAGAAGGTTCATGCCACCCAAGTAAGAATTCTTGCAACATTTTTTAGCTCCTCTAAATTCGCACATTGTCCATCTTCTTTGGTTTTAGGATATTTTAACTGTACCTCGCCTTTGTACAACTCTGCATTCTTTTTCATTTCGACCAGGATTTCCTGTACCTCTTTTTTAGAATTGTAGCTTCCATGCAGTCAGCTGCCTTAGTCTCCTGTTTGCTATTCATCTCGGTTGGATTACTCAAAAAACCGTCCATCAAAAGTAGTTCTCGCTGATTTATGCTTAAAAACCAGGTCATATGAAGGGGATTTTAGGAAGGGAGTGTTTGACCCCAGGTCTTAAACAACCCTTAGAAATAGGAAGCTAGGAGATTTGGGCTAGAGTGCCTAATAGGAAAGTGACACGGAAGCAAGGTAGAAAGGGGGAGGAAGACGCCCTTATTTATTACCGGGGGACCAGTACCAGGGGTCCGACGTCTTAACGTGCCCATCCGACGCACGGCGGGTATTTATTTATTTTTTTTTTTTTTTTGATTGGAGGTTTAACGACCACCGTGAGCAACTCAATGGGCTATAAGCAGTCGCCCGTCCCTAATTTAGGGTCACTGGTTCAAGGGAAGGGAGAGAGCCAGTGCCGTAAGACAAACACAACATCCATGCCTGACCGGGATTCGAACCCGGACCCCTTACGGACGAATGATCATAGGCTAACGCCTTAGACCACTGCGCCACCGGGGCGGCGGCGGGTATTTAGTGCTGAGGTTATTTCCATGGCAGTCACGAACGCTGACCATTAGGCCACCCGCGGCCCTTATGCTTAAAGCCGCATTACATTCTCTTTTATATAAACTTCTTGTCCAATCAGCGTGGTGTTTTTTTTTCATTGGCCCATGATTTATTCGGTGCATTTTGGTTGGTTGTTTCTAAACAGGCTGTTTTTACTGGAGTGTGGCACCTAGATTTTAAATTTCAGTTTCTTTGTAATGATTTTTATTTTATTTTATATAATTCTTTTTTGAGCGGCGCCCACAGTGTGAGATATAAGTGTGACCCACAGTGTGAGTCTGCTTTACAGTCATTGTTCACGGAGCGACATGAACTGATAAAACTCTTTAATAGTGTTATGTGGCCACGCAACGTTTAATTGGTCTCATAATTCAGCGGCATTCCGGTGCGGCCGCGGAAAGGCAAGCGTCGTCCGATGAGGTCCCATACATGCTAGATGGGCGATAGGTCCAATGGCCTCTCTGGCCGTGGAAGAATGTGGATCCCTTGTACTCGGGAGATGTTCGCGGTGTGTGACAGAGCGTTATCTTTCTGGGAAAGTCTCCGAGATATCACTCAGAAATAGCAGAAACACGGGTTGTAAAACCTCATCAACGTACCGCCGGGCTGTTCCCGTTATACGGTGACCGGCTGTCGTAAAAAATGGCACCTCTTACGAGGATGTTTGATTGGCGAGCGCTATGCCCAACACAGAAGGGTGGATTTTCCATGTGGCTAAGTCGTCACTAAACGCCGACAAAACGATTGCCGGCATGGAGGCAGAATCGGAACTAGTCTCTGAACATATGGTGCCATTCCTGTCGGCATGTAGCTCTACGGCACCACTTCAACCGAGCTCGGCGT
This sequence comes from Macrothele yani, assembly GCA_039090855.1. Lineage (NCBI taxonomy): Eukaryota > Metazoa > Arthropoda > Arachnida > Araneae > Macrothelidae > Macrothele > Macrothele yani. The sequence continues at coordinate 117,412,459 of CM076990.1, forward strand.
CACAGTCGTGACGTGGATGTCCACAGTCGCCACTACAGTCCATCAAATGCTTTCTTCAGTAGCTTGAAAATCCGCAATTGCCTAGCGAAGAATACGCCGGCCGCCCCGGTGGCGCAGTGTGATCATTCGTCCGAAGGGGTCCAGGTTTTTTTTTATTATTATTATTGGAGGTTTAACGACCATCGTGAGCAACTCAATTGGCTATAAGCAGTCGCCCGTCCCTAATTTAGGGTCACCGGCTCCAGGGAAGGAAGAGAGCCAGTGCCGCAAGACAAACACAAAATCCATGCCTTACCGGGATTCAAACCCCTTTCGGACGAATAATCAGAGACCATCGCTTAGACCACTGCGCCACCGGGGCTGCGGGTCCGGGTTCGAATCCCGGTGAGGCATGGATGTTGTGTTTGCCTTACGACACTAGCTCTCTCCCCTCCCTGGAACCAGTGCCCCCTCGTTAAACCTCCAAAAAAAAAAAAAAGAATAGGCCGATCGGTGCGGGCTGACTTCCGATTGATTGCACCTTTCCTGCTACGGCAAGTGGCAGTACCTTTTTGTAGTCACTACTGCCAACAAGATGCAACCGTTCTGGCATTCTGACGCATTTGGGCAACGATTCGGCCGACCGGCTTAACGGAAGCCTACACTTCTGCCTCTCTCGAATGCGTCCAGCTGATGATAGGTTTCACGACAAAGCACCTTCGGTCCTTATATACGATGCAACTGGCCTCATACGGCCAGTGTTGACCTACAAACCAGAATCACAAAAAGCTGTTGCAATGGTTACTACTGATGTTCTTGAAACCACATGGCAGGTTAATTATCTAGATGCTCTGTTTACAACCAATAGCAGACATATTACCGTATACTGATCGTGCACATAAAAGCTTTTACATTACTGCACCATGTTAATAGTCTCTTCTTCATGCTATGTCTAGCTTGTACATTGTTCCAATATAGTGATTCAGTTCATTTATGAACCATTACGTACGATCAATATATATTTTTGAAATACAACTGAAATTATGAAGACATCTGTAACTTCATGAAGAGGTGCATATCAGATAGGATGTTTGGCAATTACAATATTGCTCTACCAGCTTCTCAAAGTTGCAAGTGTACAGTGATATTCCTATCCTGTGTAGTTATCAACATGTAGGCACCAGCCAATGTCATACGGCTGTTTTAAAAATCTTCACTAATATTCTTACACACAAATAGTCAACTAAGTGAATGTCAGCCAGTCTCATAGGGTTCTTTATTTTAATAACCTTTAGTTATGAGAAGTGGATTTACACCAACAGGGCAGACCTGAATTTTTTTATTTTGTTCTGAAAGCAGTACTGCACAATGAAAGGAGTTTCACAGAATTCAAGCTCCAAACTACTTTTTTCTCTACGACTTATCCACTTGTATCACTTTGTATGGCTATGCTCATATTTAAAAAATCATCATCTCTAGTTTGAGACCATTCACTTTCTTTAGATAATTCCCCAAACTGATTTACTAATATTGAAAATCTCTATCAGCAGAAAAAAAGTGGATTTACACTCACGAACAATGAAATTTGCGCACCAAGAAGGAACCATCGGATTGAACTGAAATTTTATGGACGTAATGATACAGATGAATGATACACATGATGGCAAAAACAGAGCTGCAGGACAATTACAAAGGGATCTGTGGCAAGCAGTCCGGTCATCTTCAATAGCGCATCTCACCGTCTCGTGCGGCGATACATGATGCAATACGGTTCGGCATGAGGCGAACAGACGCCTGATGTTATCCTGCTGCACACTGGCCCACACGTGTTGGACGGTGTGCTCCAAATCCCGGATAGTGCGGCACGGCGGCAGCCGGCGTTTCAACTGGTCCCACACATGCTCGATAGGGGACATGTCCGGGGAGCGGGCAGATCATGGAAGTGTCTGAACATGACGTAGGGAGTCCTGGGCAACCCGAGCCGTCTGCGGGCGGGAATTATCCTGCTAATATAACGCACCTGGAATCCCGGCCAGGAATGGGAGCACATGGGGCCGTAGGATCTCACCCACGTACCACTACTAGAGCTGATCGGCTATCGTAGGCAATGGCTCCCCAGACCATAATATCTGCAGTGGGGAAGGTGTGGCGCTCGATAGCGAGGTTGGGATTGTGCCATTAACCCGGAGAACACCACACCCGGAAACGTTGATCATCTGCTCCCAAAACGAAGAGGCACTCATCGCTAAACACCACACGTCGCCAGTCTGTGGCGTTCACGTTTCTATGGCCTAACCCCACTGTACACGGAGCCGGCGATGTACCGGTGTTAAAGGCAGCACATGTAAGGGGCTCTGGGATAGCAGCTTCGCTTCCGCGAGGCGTAGGGAAATGGTTCGTGAGCACACAGGAGCCGCTACATCTGCCTGCATAGTAGACCGGGATCCCGTGGGATCCGTTCGTGCCTGGCGCACAATCCGTCGATCCTATCTACTGGCGGTTCTCCTGGTCCGTGAAGAATTGTTCCAGAGCAGCTCCGTCGTGTGGCAGTGAACGGCACGTATCCACTGCTCCCAACACAGTCGGACGGTATGGTCAGAACGATCCATGTATAAGGCGCGCTGACCACCCTGCGGTTTTCAGCCTGATGATCCAGCCTCTCTAAAAGTCCATAAGCTGCGTAAATCGACGTCTCTGGAGTCTACCTACCATTATTGTCACGCTGTACTCTTGCTTGCGTCCGCCGGTGCTTTTCGCTTTCATGAGGCATCGACTACACGCCGGTTTATAAGGCTGCCGGTTGGTGCTTGCAGCGCCACCACAGGGTGTGCAGTGATGCGCACTCGCACCAGACGTGGATCATTTGCATACCAGCACGCACTATAGCTATTTGCAAAGTTTCGCAATTGTAGTGTATTTTGTTCTAGGACCACAAATTTCATTGTCAGTGAGTGTAAATACACTGCTGGCCACCCAAAATGCAACACCAAGAAAGACACGAGATAGCAAAGGCAGATTTACGGGACACATAACAACAGATACAAAGATGAAACGATTGAGCTTACAGGCCCCAGCGACTTGCGGAACACGCAGACATCAATAGTTCGTGTGAACCGCCTGGCTGGCAATAACGGCTGCTACACGCCGCGGCATCGAACAAAGAGGCTTTGGATGTGGGCTTGGGGTATGTCGGTCCAGGCTGCTTCCACACGTTGCCACAGTTCATAAGGCGTAGCCGCGGGTGGTTCTTGCCGGGCCATTCGGTTGCCGATCAGACGTGTTCGATGGGCGACATGTCGGGAGAACAGGCGGGCCGCGGTAGCAGTGACACCTGGTGGGCCGTGAAGAATTGTTGCACGGTGCGTGGAACGTTGGGGCGCGCCTTGTCCTGTTGAGACATGGGCGCTGGCAGGTCCTGCAGGTAAGGGAAGACTACAGGCTCTAAAACGTCGGAGATGTAGCGGTGGCTGTTGAGTGTACCGGCGATGCGTACCAGAGGGGTGCGGGTGTCATATCCAATTGCGCCCCAAACCATAACGCCAGGCGACGGACCGGTGTGGCGATGCATAATGCAGGCGTCATACAGTCTCTCGCCGCGTTGCCGCCACACGCGGATCCGACCATCGTAGTGTTGCAGACAGAAACGGGATTTGTCGGAGAAGACAATGTCGTGCCATTCCGTAGTCCAGGTGCGGCGTTCAACGGCCCACTGCCGCCGCACTCGCCGGTGGTGTAACGTCAATGGTAATCGGAGCAATAGGCGCCGTGCGACAAGTCCCCGCTCCTGCAGAGGACGTCGAACGGTACGTGCTGACACAGGTAGTTGCGCAACACACCCTAATTCCTGCGCCAACGTTCGTGATGTGGCGGTGCGAGCCGTCAATGCCCGCCGTACAAAATGCCGGACCTCTCGTTCGGTGGTGTGCCGCGGCTGCGGCAATCGCTCACGTCGGTCCGTCCGTCCCTCCTGCACCCACAGAATCCATACTCGCCTCACTGTGGCTGGATGTCGTCCCACACGGGCGCCGATGTCTCTGTACGATAAACAGCTGTCGCGATAAACCACTATTCGTCCTCTGTCGAACTCCGAAACGTGCTGGAATGACTGCCGTATTCTGCGACGAGGCATCAGGAAGCTTCCCACGCACAGGTCCGGCAGCACAACACACTTCCACTACTTACACCCCGCCTTCTGTGCACCCTTCTTATAGTGCTTCTCGGTGGCGTGCCGGGCGCACATGATTTGCATATGCCCTGCAATGCTAATCGTTTGCATGTCCTCTCGCGGGCGACGCATGCTGCGAATTTCAGGTCAATCGAATGCTTCCTTCTTGGTGTTGCATTTTAGGTGGCCAGCAGTGTAAATGGAACCCAGAGGCTTATCCTAAGCAATAAACAGTTCCATATGTTACTTCTCTAGAACAATGGGGAAATCTTTCATTCCTTTTAGTGATGCAGTGAGCATTGCTAATATAATTTTAAATTAGTGTTTAGATACCGTGAAGGTACCTATAATGTCTTCAAAACTGATAGGAATACAAACATCAATGGGAAATCTTTAAAACTTGCATTATACAGTATATACAGTGGTGGCCAAAATTGTAGAGTTTTTGAAAATTTTATGTTTTGCTACTTTGCAGGCTTATAGGAAATGTTATACTAATAGCAAATGTTTATATAGCAATTAAAAGAGAATTTAATGGTGAATTCAATACAAAAAAACAGAATTCAAATATCTACAGTACAAAAAAAAATTATGCTTACTTTATAGTCTAAAAAAAAAAAATGTGATTCAATTAAGAAGCGAAATGTGAGTGCAAACCCTACTAGACACAGTCCTTGTTCTGGGGAACAATCAAAAATGGCAGCAGTTGTGTAATATCATGTGTCAAGTTGGGGAAAGTCAGTTTTACTATTTGTTCTGCAGAAGACTTATTGGTGTAAGGGAAGCACAACTGTACCCAGTCTTAGCATTTACAAACGTTCGACAGATGGTTCGCAACCGGTGTGCAAAGTCACCGCCTAGCCAGGAGGCATAAAGATGATGAAGCAGCTAGTGGATCATTGTGCGTTCATTCTAAGAGGAGATAACGTGTTTCGTGAAGTACTAGTTATGGAGTGGGGCGATTTTGAGAATCGTGTTGCTGTAATAGCGCTGCACAAAGTTGAAAAATCAGCTTCCGAGATTTGCAACATGCTGAAAATCAGCCGAATTTTTGTCTACCGGACCATAAAAAGGTTCGAGACTGGAACTCTTGTTGACCACCCCAGAAAGGGTCGGTCGCATACTATGAGGACTGCTCACCTGGTGAAAGCAGTGGCAGCCCGTATTCGATGAAATCCTGTCAGAAAACAATCAGTGATGGCTCGTGAGTTGAACATTTCAAGAAAGTCGAGGTCACGCGTGCTGCGGAATGACCTAAGGGTGAGAGCTTACCCGTGGCGTACAGAGCACTTCCTCACCCCACAACTGAAGCAGCAGAGGGTGCTAAAAGTGAAACATTTGCTGCACTGTTACGCAAACAATCGCCACAGACAGATCCCTTTCTCTGATGAAAAATTTCACTATTGAAGTGGCCTTCAACCGCCAAAATGACAGGGTGTATGCGTCAACTTCGTGAGAAGCTCAGGAGAAAGTACCAATGATCGTGAAAGGCCACCATCCTGCTTCTGTCGTGGTTTGGAGGGGAGTCTCCTAAGAGGGTACCACGGAACTCCATTTCTGCCAGAAAGGAGTGAAAACATCCGCCAAAGTCTACCAGGATAGGATTTCGGAGCCAGTGGTCAAAAACGTGGGTCACACCCTCTTCCAAACCTGACAGTGGAGCTTTGAGCCGGATTCCGAACTTGCCCACAAGACCAAGTCAACCCAGGAGCGGCTTCAGTCGAATTTGCCAGACTTCATTTCTTCAGCTGATTGGCCTTCAAGCAGCCCAGACCTCAACCCATTGGACTACAAGTTGTGGGCCACACTGGATGTAGGACATGGCCTGTAGAAAGAAACACCCCAGTATTGAGTCTCAAATGCTCTTTGGTGCAGGCAGTCGCAGCTTTCCCTGTGGAGACACTGCGTAAAGCTATTGATGAGTGGCCACAGAGACTGAAGGACTGTCTGAAGGGAAAAGGATGCCATTTTGAAAAGTGATAACTTTGTAACAGTATTTATGGTAAGACTAGGGAAGGTATGAGTGGAGCATTAGTTAGTAAAAATCGGAGCGTGATGCCTAAAAGGAAGGATTTACAGGATTTGAGAAAGGACAGATTGTTGGAACTCTGAGAGCGGGTGTCTCGATTTCCGAAACGGCTGAACTGGTGAGTTGTTCGCAAGTCGCCGTAGTTAAAAGTGTATCATTACTATCATGAAAATGGTCAAACAACGACCCGGAGGGAAAACTGCACAGAACAGCGAAACAACGACTGGTACAGGCACCAATCACTTTTCAAAATAGAGGCAATAATTACAAAAGATGTACACAATCTACGAAAAGGAATAGTATCGTTATGTTATGTGAATCGGGTCTTTCTTATACTGAAATTGGAAGGCAAGTAGGTGACACAGTACGAAAGTTGTGTTTGTGTTATGAAAAACAAAGCCACTGAAAACCAAAGCAGAAAAAGGCCGAAAAAAGTGTACAAAATATGTTGATGACAGAAGAATCAAAAGGCTGTGTCTCAAGGACAGAAGAATTTCATCAGAGGCGAACTGGGTGCAACTGGTGTTTCTGTCAGTTCCAGAATGATGAGGAGGAGACAATCAGATATGGGACTAAGAGGTAGGATTCCGAGGGAAAAAGCTATATCTGAATCTACAGCAGCACAAGAAACAACTACAGTGGGCAAAAGAACTCATTCATGGTTCATACATTTTTTCAATCACTGAATTCCAGAACTTTTTCAGGACTTTCAGTTTTTTCCTGGACATATGATCCAAATGCTCTTACTTAAAATATAGTGAAACCATAGGTCTGTTCATCCGTAACCTACAACAAATAACTCTCTACAAGCTTGAGCAAACTTAATACAGAATGATAAATGTTGAAAATGATGATTGCTGCAGCTAATAAACTTAGAATCATAGATAAATACTCAAATACCAAAAATTTAACAGAAAATGTAACCACGTTTAATTTCTACAAAACTTATTTACTTCTACTTTGGCTTTAGTTCAACTATTGAAGCCAATTATAGAATAAAAACAAACATAAAACTCAAAAATATATAGATATAAAATCTACAGTCAGAACATAAATGTGGCATTACTCTTGAAATGCTTTCATATATCACATAATTGATATATAAAATATTATTTATATTCAGGGATGTAAGGTCAGGTGATGCGCAACATCACAGCCTCTCCTTGACAAATGTCAACCCCGCCTTCTCGTGGTTCATCCTGTTTCCATTAAAAAGGCTCTGACGACCGCCAATAGCGGTATAACTATACCATCGGGATTAGAGGAAATGCTATCCCACACTCACCAACCCGCTTGGCCAGCGTGGTGAGTTATGGCCAAACCCCTCCAAAATGACTCCACAACTTAAATCTTGGCCCTCAGTCTCCGGCAGCTGGAATGTACCTGGCCAAGGCAGCGGCCAGTGCGACATGAAGGCAGAGGATGCTAAGAATCACCGGAGGACCGGACTAAGCTGCCATTTGATGCTGACTTTGGCTACTTACAATGGACGCTAACTGTCTTCTGATTCAAGGCTTCTTAAATTGGAACTACAAAGGATCAAGTGGGACATCGTCGGGCTAAGTGAGGTAAGGAGAAAAGGAGAAGATCTCATTGAACTGAAAAGTGGACATCTCTTCTACTATCGTGGGACAGATACTGGCAGAACTTGTGGTGTTGGATTTATAATAAACAAGAAACTGAAGGATAAAGTTGTAGAAGTTGACAGTTCCTCGGACAGAGCTGCACGACTCGTTATCCAACTCTCGAGAAGATACCAGTCTCAGATTATTCAAACTTACGCACCCACCACAAGTCATCCTGAAGAAGAAATTGAAGAATTTTATGAGGAAATTTGTCATCTAAATAATAAAGGCAAGCAGCACTTGAAGATAATTATGGCAGATTTCAATGCAAAAATAGGGCAACGGCAACAGAATAAAACTTCGGTAGGTAAATTCGGTCACGGCAACAGAAACCAGCGTAGAAATACTCTGATTGAGTTTGCAGAGGCAGAAGGGTTTTTCATCATGAACTCCTTTTTCAAGAAAAAGCCGCAAAGGAAATGGACATGGAGGCATCCCAATGGATGGACAAGTGAAATTGATTTTATTATGTGTAACAAGAAATTTGTCATGGAAGACTGCAGTGTGCTAAACAAGTTCAATACAGGTAGTGACCATAGAATGGTAAGATGCAAGATGCACTCAATGCTAAACTCGAGCGTGGCAAGCTCATAAAACAAAGTGTATTGACGTGACCAACCTTAAAAAGCATCATAATATATTCAAATTAGAACTGAGGAACAGATTCTCTATTCTAGAAGGTCTAACATCAGAAGAAGTGGACATCTCTGAAGTTAACAGAAAAGTAACCAAAGCTCTTATGGAAACAGCAACAAAATTAGCTGGGTCTAAGAACAAGTTGCATGTGAACAAATTATCAGGAAAAACCAAAATGTTGATGCAAAAAAGAAGAGAGATGAGGACAACTAAAGAAGATGTGACTTCCAAAGTGGAATATATAGAGCTATGCAAGACAGTACGAAAAAGTATCACTGAAGACGTAAGGAAATTCAACTGTGAACTAGTGAAAAAAGCAATTGAAAACAACCGAAGTCCAAAGATAGCAAAGGGACATCTCAGTAGCGGAAGAAAACAGATTATGGCACTGAGAAAAGAAGATGGTTCTGTAACAATAGAGGCGAAATTTTGACAAGAGTGAAAGATTTCTACTCCAAATTATATGAAAGGGAGGATACATGTACTCCAGACATCATGAAAGGTACCAGAGTTCTTCCAGTTCTCCCAGCAGAAGTTGCACAAGCAATTAAGAATATGAAGCGGGGAAAGCTCCAGGAGAAGATGGGAATTACTGTAGACATCATACAAGAAGCAAGTGGAGAAATTGAAACAGTACTCGCCCAAGTTTTCGCTCGATGCCTTAATGAAGGGAAGATTCCTGAGGACTGGAACAACGCTACAATGATCCTGCCACATAAAAAAGGTGACATTGAGGATCTTGGGAACTACAGACCTATCAGCCTCCTATCAGTGGTTTATAAAATCTTCACTAAAGTTCTTTCACACTGCTTGAAGGTAACACTGGACATGGCTCAACCGAGAGAACAAGCTGGATTCAAGAGTGGCTACAGCACTATAGATCATATCCACGTACTGAGAGAACTAATTGAAAGAGCGAGATAAAATGAACTTCCATTGTGCATGGCTTTTATCGATTGTGAAAAGGCCTTTGATTTAGTGAAACCATCAGCAGTTACAATGGCTTTGAAATCCTGCGGTATTGAAAATGCATACTTTATTATTAAGAACATCTATGAAAATGCAAGTGCAAAGATTCGGTTGTTTGAGAATACAGCACATATAAAAATTGGAAAGGGGGTGAGACAAGGTGACACCATATCTCCCAAACTCTTTAATGCCATATTGGAAAATGTCTTTCAATCACTGAACTGGGAAAACAAAGGGAATAAAGATTAATGGAAATTATCTAACTCACCTTTGTTTTGCTGATGACGTAGTCATTTTTGCAACTACTTCATCAGAGCTGCAGAGTATGATCCAGGAACTTGATGACAAGAGTAAAGAAGTGGGATTACAAGTGAACTTTCAGAAGACAAAAGTGATGTACAATGCTTTCACAAGAAATGAAGATTTATCGATTGATGTAAAAAAGCTGGAGATAACACGTTTTTTTTTTTTTTTTTTTTTTTATTGGAGGTTTAACGACCACCGTGAGCAACTCAATGGGCTATAAGCAGTCGCCCGTCCCTAATTTAGGGTCACTGGTTCCAGGGAAGGGAGAGAGCCAGTGCCGTAAGACAAACACAACATCCATGCCTCACCGGGATTCGAACCCGGACCCCAGACGGACGAATGATCAGAGGCCAGCGCCTTAGACCACTGCGCCACCGGGGCGGCAGATAACATGTGTACGTTTATCTTGGACAGCAGATATCAAGTGAGGGTCGCATTGATGAAGGAATTAAGAGAGCCAGTGCCATAAGACAAACACAACATCCATGCCTCACCGGGATTCGAACCCGGACCCCGTTCGGACGAATGATCAGAGGCCATCGCTTAGACCACTGTGCCACCGAGGCGGCCATGCTTGGTGTAACCAGGACAGATAAGAAGGGGAATTCGTGGATCAGAAAAATGACAAGAGTGGAAGACATCATGATCAGAGTGAAATCCCTGAAATGGCAATGGGCTGGACATACTGCCAGAAGGACAGACCATCGATGGACAGTCAAAATTTTAGATTGGATTCCAAGGGACAGGAAAAGACCCAGAAGACCACATGGGAGATGGGTGGATGAAATTCGAAAGTGTGCGGTAGTAACATGGAGGAGACTGGCACAAGGCAGACAGTTGTGGAAGAGACTTGGAAAGACCTTCATCCAGCAGTGGATTGATAATGGTTGGTCAATGATGATGATTTATATTCAATATTTTGAAATAATGCTTACATTGAAAATTTAAGGATAAGGAAAGGTTAAATATTTGATACTTTTTCAAAGGAACAAAGGGACTATTACTTAAACAAATATTCACGAGAGCAGGGATTTGTGTTACATTTTATTTAGGGAAGGAATTTTCAACATAAGATATGCTTCTAATATAGAAGCTCTAGCTATGTTTTAAATTTGTACTTTACCAGCTAATGAAGTATACACAAACATTTTCAAAATGAAACAAAAGAGAATAATGGGAAAACCTTTAATCCAAAGGCTGTGTGTACAGCTGCATACATCAGTGATCACGACAATTTAACTGTGAATGATTAGAAAACTAACTATAAAGATGGAAAGTGATTAGTTAGTTCAGAAAATACTACGAAACAACTAGATCTAAGTTTCTAGATCTAGTTGTTGATGATTTATTGCAATCTGATTGTATGGCAAATTTTTATATAAAGCAATCATTAGCAAATTTCAGTAAAGGTCAAAATAAGCCACAAAAAATGGAAAAAAGCAGCAACTTATAAAAATATCAGCTACTTCCAAGAGCGGCTAAAAAGTGTCATGAAAATTAACAAATGGTGCACAAAAAGTTTCTCACAGCAGAAGGAAGGTATCGGAGACAGAGGTTTTCAAGTTGAAGAGTTAAAACAACAGATATAAAAGGAAACATGATATAACGCCTTCTAGCACAAGAATTTTGCATAATGGAAAAGTTGAAAATAGGTGAAAAGTGTTCTTCATGACAAAAGCTATGCTAAGGAAAAAGAACTTTGCAAATAAGTCTTCCAGAAGCAGAGATAGTGAGAAAAAGGTTTTGACCTTTATGCCCCTAATGGGAGAAAGCTGTTTATTATTTAAAGAGGATTTCCTTATCATAACAAAAATTTTATTCGCTTCTTATCTTTATTGTAAAGAATGGCATACAGTAAAAAAAGGAATTTCTCAATAAGGCTTTTATAAGTGGAGATACAGCTGCAAACGGAACACAAACATCACCTAGCGAGAGAACTGTGAACTGCAATATGACTATGTCACTAAGCTGTTCTCTGAGATTCAGAGGTTAGCTCCACAAAAAAATACAAACCACCAGATAAAATTTTAATTGATTATTTATTTACAGTTCCCATATCAAACTTCGCCATTTACAGTGATCTTGACACACAACTCGGGCTTCACTGGCATTCATCACACATGACATACACAAGAGTTTCTATACGTATACTTCACACTCAATCTTTTTCTCATGCAGACACTGCAGAATCAGATCCTCCCATGACAGCAATGGAAATCAAACCTAAGACTAAAATTACTGACTTACTGACCATTTTGATTACAAAAACTGACTTTACTGATTTGGACATAAAAAAAAAAAAAAACAGACTAAATACTGACTGAAATTTCTCATTAGGAAAGAAGGGTCAAAAGCATTTTTTTTTTTTTAATCTGGCCTCCACCGTCCCCATAGCCAGCCAACTCACACCTATTTATTGTTTTAATTGTAATCAACATATAAAACTATTACAAAATTACATATAATAATAATAATAATAAATAATCAGGAAAATCATTGCACTTTATTATAATAATACTGACATGCTCCTATTCAGCACAAATATACCTAAAACTAGAAAAAGCTTTAAAGTGCAGCTGTACAGTACCATTTTCAGAATAATACAAACAAAATGTTTACAACTTTGAATTTTTAAATGTAATGTGGAAAATCATCTAGCTTTCTTTACAAAATTAGGTCATTAAGCCTCACTTTGTTTTTGCTTCTTTGAAAAAAATGTTGTTATAACACTGCTTTTTCGCTTATCAACTGCTTTCTGTACCTTTTCTATGTCTTTAATTTTCTTCACTTCTTGTTCCCTAACTTTCGTAGCACTCTCCAACATTGCTTGGGCCACACTAATTCCCACCAAGTCCTTTTTATTTATTGCTTCTTTTAAGCACTTGTTTGCATCATTCAGTAATCTGTCAACAGTCAATCTTTTCTCCTTTTCTTCCTCTTTCATTTTCTTCAGTGCCTGTTCACCGTGTTCAATATTTACTTTTTCTTTTTCAAACTTACTCTTCATACTTGCTTGCAACAATTTTTCTTTTTCCAGTTCTTCTTGTTTCCTCAGTTTTTCCTCAGCCACTCTCTTCTCATCTTCACAGTAATGCTTGTATCTCACATGAGCTGTGCATGCCAATTGAAGAAGTTCCTGAGTGATAATTACAAAGTGAGCCTTCTCCTCAAACACATTCACCACAGCATCTCTTACAGTCAAATAAGCATCCAATGTTCTTTCACACATATTTGCGGTGTCTTCATTCAAGATGTTCCCCGACAATGAGAATCCCCTTTCTACATCCGCATTGCCATGCAAAAGTGCAAGTGCAGCCTTCACAATTTTCGTAACAGTAGGGTATTTCTTTTCTCCAGAGGTATATGTCTTCTCAAAAAACTGACTCCAGTAAACGTCCACTGGGTTCTTGTCACTACCTGATTTTTCTTCTTCTAACGTCAATAGTTTCCATTCATCAACTAGTGCATGTTCACTGTACTCAATTGGAAGAACTGCAGCTAATTTCACTATGTTTTTGTATGATCCTTCTTTCACCCTCTTTGCAGGATGCAAACATCGAAGATACCACAACACAGGTTTATCCAAAGAAGACTTTTCCAAAATATGTGTACAAGCAGACAAATAGTGCTTTCTAGCTTTCATGGAAATATAGCATCTTTCTTGTGCACTTAGCTTCTTGAGATATTCACTTTCTCTAATGTCGAACACTATGTTTTTCAATGGCAAGTAATACTTATCACAAAATGCTTCCAGACTCAATGGAGCAGCACTAACACAAAATCGATTCATGAGTGTTTTGATGAGGTTTGTGAGCTCATTATAGATTAGATGCATTAAAGGATCTCTCTTCTGAAGGAAACCATTGAATCTTGAACATGTATGAGCACTTGCACAAGCAAACATAATTTCTGCTTTAGTAGTTTTGCCTTTTAATAGTTTAACAATATTCTTGTATTTCAAAGAACTCATCAACTTGCTTTTGTTTGTGCTGGGGTATGAACTGAAGGAAGTATTTTTCAACAGCTGACCATTGTTCTAAAAGTCTCTCTCCAGCTGGTTCTAATGTCAGCCATCTAGAGGAAACATGTTTCATAAACCGATGACCTGGAAGTTTCATATCTGATTGTATTTTTTCAAAATCTTCCCAACGAGATGTTTGGCCATCAAAAAAATTATAGAGAAACAAGATCATGTCCGAAGCATTTTCACCAAAGTCTTGTACTCCTTTTTGGAGTGCATTATGGATGATGTGTATGTCACATGTGCCCATCAATAAACTGTTTTCTTCCTAACAGGATCAGAGAATCATTCATAAGACGATTCACAGTTTAGTTAACATTGGGTCCATCACAACCTAGCATCAATAGCTTTGAACGAGAAAGCTGGGCATTATCCAAGACTTCATTTAACTTGGAGTAAATATCACTAGCAGTGGCTTTACCAATGAAAAAGTCTGTAGATGTCGTGTCATAATCATTTGTTTGGAATCAGACCAGTATTTAACTACAGTTTGAAGCTGCATTCACAGTTTCATCAAAACAAAGAGAGAAATATGCTCCTCCAATATCATCCACCAACTGCTTTTTAAAATATGGAGCTAAAGCATCACATACTAAATATCTTGCCTTTGTCCTTGAAAGGGTGAACTCAGAAGGAACACTTTCAGGAAACATTGCCTCAAAGGTTTCTTTGACATCTTCACAAGCTGGCTGAACAGCAAAGTTCCCTCCAATCATTTTCAAACACCAGATTAACTCTGCCCTTGAAGCAGCTTGTCTAGCAGAATAAAGCTGAATGGATGGTGTAGCTCCGGGAGATGAAATTACACCATCATTGCTACATCCAGGACAGGCTGAAGACAAATGTAGTTGTGAAGAACTCAGTTTCACTTTACATTGTTCTCTGTGCTTCCGAGTAGAAGCATGCTGCTCTATAGCACTAAAGCCCCAAGAAACTGAAAATGTTTGTGTGCACAACATACAAAAAACTTCACTGTCACTTTTTTTCTGTCTCCATTCAGAAACCATGAAACCATTGCTGTTCCTTTTTTTGGAACCATTCTGATTTTACAGTACATTTTCCCATACTTTTGTCTAAGTAATCCAGTTAATCAAAAAACGTATGATTTTATAAAGACAGCTGCATTACCTGAAACAACAAATAAAAAAAATTAGGATTACTATTCATTTCATTACAGTATGAAGTGAAGAAAAAACACATATGCACACACAACTATTCCCCTATATATATATATATGTGTGTGGGTGAGAGAGAGAGAGAGAGAGAGAGAGAGAGAGAGAGAGAGAGAGAGATCCGGAGAAATTTTTAAGCAGGGTGTCTATTAAATTCCTACAGTAAAATTTACTGAGTATTCCCAGGTTAAGATTTTCGTTCTGCTACAGGGTCCCACCCCGCCCTACACAGTGGTGAACTACCAGGACACTACAATGTCCAAATTTCACCTCCGTATTATTATTTTCAGAGAAATTAAGAAAAAAATCAGCGCTGATTAGTTAAAAAAAACTTCACAATTAACCAGATAATCATGTAGTTATGGCGGACACAAACTACAGAAAGACAGACACACAAACAGACACACAGACAGACTGACACACAGAAACCACTTCGAAAATAGTGAAATCGTATTCGGGGACCCCTATTTAGCTTGGAAGCCGAAATAGAAGCCCAGGAAAAGGAAATTTCATCCTTAAAAAATTACATGTAAAAGCTCAACAAAATAAATTCTGAGTTACAATTGAAACTTCAGTATTGGCAAAGCAAAGCTAAAATAAATTATTTGAAACCTAAAAATTTATGATCTGAAAATGCATTGCTGAAGGGAAAAAAAAAAAAAAAGATTGTTATTGCTGAAGAAAAAGGTGAAAAAGCAAAAGAAATTTTGAGCAGATTTTTTTCAAAACCTCAGGTTTCTTCCCTTTCAAGGAAGCAAAATGTCAGATGGTCAATTTTTGATATAGTGACAGAGCTTTATCATTACGAGGCTCGTCAAAACGAGCTTACAGTTTTGTTAGAAATCAGATGAACATTCCACTACCTAGTGTGACCACTTTGAAGCGTTGGGTGTCTGGAATGAAAAAACTTGCTCCATGTTTGACAAAATTTGCTTTATAGTGATGGATGAGATGAGTATTGATGTGAAAATTTCATATGATCATGCTGAAGATGCTATTTTGGGATCACATAAATCGGTACGATTTGTAATGTTACGTAGCTTAACAAATTCATAGACGCAGCCTGTATTTTCTGACTTTTACTGTAAAATGAATAAAGATTTGTTGGAAAAAATAATTTTGGAAATTGAAAAAATCGTACTTCAAGTGGTTGGTTTAACTTCGGATTTAGGAGGCGAAAATCAGGCTTTGTAGAAGGAATTAGAAATAAGCATTAACAGAACTAGTTTTCCTAATCCTTGGGATAACCCCAGGAATATTTTTGTATTTGCTGATGTTCTGCATTTGCTGAAGCTGCTAAGGAATAATTTTTTGGACAGAGGCATTAAACTTTCAACTGGTGAAGTAATCACTAGCAAAGTTCTTTTTCAGCTTGTTGAAAAAGATAAAGGCAAACTGAAAATTTGTCACAAGTTTTCAGAAAAACATCTTTTAGTTAAAAAGGCAGAAAGGATGAAGGTTGCGTTTGCTGCACAGACATTTTCCTTGCATGTTGCGAAAGCTATAAGATATTTATTTCCTAACGAAAGTTCAACAGCAGATTTAATTTAATTGGTGAATAACATGTTTGGCGTACTGAATTCATGTTGCCCTTCTGAAAATAACTTATTAAATAAAAAGGGGGTATGGACAACATACATATGAACAGGCTGCAGTATTGAACAGAACGGAAGAAACTGTGGCGGAAATGTGCATCTTGGAAAAAAAATATTTTGCCATTCCAGCAGAGCTTCATTGTTTCTATCGTATCTTTATAAAAATGATATGCTTATTTACAAAATGTAGGAATGAAATATATACTAACCTGCCTTCTCAACCAGGACTGTCTTGAAAATTTATTTTCACAAATTCGAGGTACGGGACGTGGATATGGTCACCCTCTTCCGTGCGAATTCAAATACAGGTTAAGATTACTGTTATTGAGCGGGCAGCTTCCAGAACCATCGTGTGATTCCAACGTATGGGATGAGGGAATAAAATGTTTGACTTCCACATACTTACGTGGATTATTTCTACCATCATTCGATGAATCAGAAGCTGAGAAAATTGAAAATGGTTTTTTGTCAACAAATCATCAATTTGTGAAACAGGAAATTTGCAGCATGTTAAAATACAGTCATCCTGCTTCATCCTTGAGTTCAGAAACAGAAGAAGATGCTCTCCAATACATAGCTGGTTATTTGGCATTTCGTTCAGGAATCCGCAACAAAATTGTGATAATCTGGAGATTCTGGAACTTAATAACTGGATCCAGCATATCAGTAGAGGTGGGCTTACCTATCCTGCAAGCTCTTGGATAGAAACTGAACAAAAATTCGAAAGTGTTTTTTTTTTAAAATCCATGGAGAACAAACAACTTGTAAAATATCACGGTGTAGTTAAGCATTTGTCTTTGGAACTTAAAAAAGTGTTTCCAGAAGTAGATGAAAAAATCATACATCTTTACACAAAATTGAGGATTTTTATTAGAATTAAATTCTTTAATACTCGTATGACAAAAGTGAGAAATATGAAAACAAACAACAAAAATAAACAGCAGCAAAAGTTCTCAATAAAAGTAAAACAAACTCATACTGAGAAGTATTTCAAGCTCAAAAAGGTATGTTCTTTGCATTTCTGTTACATTAATGTGTCATTTTTTTTTACTGAGAATGAAGGAATAAATGCACAGTTGCTAAATGTTACAAATAATATCATACAGCATCTTAACATACACATTAGAATTTCTTTTTTATTCGGAATGCAAAAATCTTGTTTTTCATTATTTGCAGCATGAAATGTTTTTTTTCTTTTTTTATGTTCAACACTTAACGCCCAGCTAAAAGTATGAAAACAGCTATAAATTTCATTTACATACCTGAAAATTAAGCACAAAACTTATCAACTTTCATAGCGCTTACAACTCTTAAACTTAGTTTTAAAAAAGTGGCAAAAGTATTTGCATGGTTTATAAAAAATGGCAGAATTTCATCTTTAGTACTGTTTACTTAATTTTCTCGCGATTTTATTTTTGACTTTAAAAAGTTTCTAAGCGCAAATTCTGATTGTTCAACATTTTGTTTTTTCAATATATTTATTTCTTTTGTAAATCGAAATACATTTTTTTGCCTTGCATTTAAAGATACTGCCCATTAATGCCGTGGAATATATTCTGAAATATTTAAATTAAGAGTTTGCCACGAAGATATCTCAAAGTGTTCTCAAAGTGTTCTCAAAGTTTGCAAAACGCTAAGCAGAAAACTTCCGATTGTTAGCTGCTGTGCACTTTTGACGTCACAAAATACTTGTCGCAAAATGAAAAAATTTAGCTGTTGTACCTTTGACGTCATGCTCAAAATACTTGTCGCAAAATGAAAAATACAGTCGCATTTTGTGCCCGCTAATTTCCCACCTTGCCCAGAGCCTTGCCATTCTGAAGAGATTTTAAAGCTTTACACACCCCTTCTCTTGAGATTCCTCCTGTGCTTCCATCTCTCAATGTGGCATCATTACATCTGCTTCAGAATCACCTTGGCTTTCTTGACCTAATAACTCACAGAAGTACTCACCCCATCTTTCACCTAATTCATTAGGCTCCCATACCATTTCTCCAATCCTATTCTTCACACAACTTGAAACTTTATTTCCCATATTTTTTTCTGTCTCATGTGCTTCCAGAAAGTTTTCTATCTTTCCAAAAAGCCAATTCACGCCTTTCCACCTTTTCCTTCCTATCTTTTGCCTTACTCTGACAAACCAGCTTAGCTGCCTCATGCTTCTTATAGTGATATTCATCCTCAGAAACTCAACTTTGCAACATCCCCAAATATGCTTCCTTCTCTCTTTACTGCTTCTTCAATCACACTATTCCACCAAGCACCACTTCTAATGTTACCCACTATTGTGGTGCCACAGACCTCTGTGAACTACAAACCTCCTTAAATACAAACCTAAAGTGTTCCAAAACGTAAATGGTATCTGGTGTCAAAAGAATCTTTTAAATCGGACATTTAGAAGTACAGATATTGAGAAACACAGATTAAATATTTGCACCCCCTAGCAGGGAAACTGGGCATTGTTTTGGGAAGAAAATAAACACAAGTTTTCATAGTTAGTAGTATCTGACCAAAAAAAGAATTTTTTAGTCCCGCAGATATTGATGTAAACGTAAACATGAACTTACACCCTCTAGTGGTACACTTGTGCATTAAAATAAATTTGAAATTATATAAGTAACATGTCGCACCAAAAGTACCCTCTAAAAAAGAAGGAATTTTTCAAATCAGACTCTCAGAAACAGAGACATCAATAAAAATAATGTATACATCTATGCCCCTAGCAGAAAAACTACACACTATTTTAAGCAGGAAGTATTCTCAAAAGGTTTTCCAAGGTGAGCGGTATCGGTCCACAAGAGAATTTTTTTAGTCAAGTTTTCAGCAGTTCAGATTTTATTGCAAATACATCAAAAGCAGAAATAAAACACTTATGCCCTCTGGTGGCCAAACTATTTTTTTATCAAAAATGAGAAATTATATGCAAAACATTTCCCATCAGGAACTGTATCCAACGCATGAAGAATTTTTCAAATCGGAGCATTAGAAGCTGTGATATCGGGGGAAACGCAATTTACCTTTATGCCTCTACTGGAAAATCTATGAATTACTTGAAAAAGAGACTGTAACAAAAAAGTCTTTGATACAAATGTCATCAAAAGGAGAAAATTGTTGTCTGCAGACACCATATCTCTGCATTTATTAGTTTGATTTGAAAAATTCTTTTGAGAATGATGATCCTTGCATTCCATTTTTTTTTTTTTTTTTCAGATGCACAACTTTGCCGCTAGAAGGATATCGAATTTGAAAAACATTTTATTTCATATCATCATCATCATCAACCATTATCAATCCACTGCTGGACGAATCGATAATGGTTGACAATGATGATGATATGAAAAAAATGTATTTCAAATTCGATATCCTTCTAGCGGCAAAGTTGTGCATCTGAAAAAAATATATAATGCAAGGATCATCATTCTCAAAAGAATTTTTCAAATCAAACTAATAAATGCGGAGATATGGTGTCTGCAGACGGCCGGTCGGACAACGTGATAACATAAGCACGATCTTTTTTACAAAAGACATGCTAATAATGCAGCTCCATTACTGCTAACAGACAAAAAAAACCAACAGCCTCCCACATTTTGCTGTGGGGGTGGGGGGATTTGTCAGACATAAGTTATAACAGCATAAAAATTCTCAACTACAAAACATCGCACAGGGACAAAAAGACATTATTTATTTCTTTGTAAATCGATTTGTCAGACATAAGTTATAACAGCATAAAAATTCTCAACTACAAAACATCGCGCAGGGACAAAAAGACAGGGACGGATAAAATTCCAAGACATGTAATAGAATTTTAGGACATTTCCAGGACAAAATGGAATTCCAGGACTTTTCCAGGACATGTACAAACTATGACATTGAATGGACAGAAAATCAGTGGAAGGAAGTTCTTTGGAGAGATGAAAACATAAGGTACCCTTATTTGGTAGTGATGGGTGAAAATATGCAAGCATACCTGCCAACATTGCCAAGAGCCTTGTCAGTAGTAACTAGTATTATTGCACGGCATACATAGATGCTTTTTTATGAAATGATCCATCTCTGTGAAAAAGAAATATGTACCATAACAAAACATTACAACAAAGAAGGACACTAATGAGACAAACTTTAGACATGCGAAACACAAAGCTGATTCCTCTGGCCACTGCACGAAAGCTAACATTGTGAGATTTATTTATTATTTTTTTTTTGTCTTTTTTTATTGAAGGTTTAATGACCACTGTGAGCAATTCAATGGGCAGTCGCCCGTTCCTAATTTAGGGTCACTGACTCCAGGGAAGGGGAGAGAGCCAGTGCCGTAAGACAAACACAACATCCATGCCTCACTGGGATTCTTACCCAGACCCATCTCGGACGAATGGTCAGAAGCCATCGCTTAGACCACTGCACCACCAGGGAGGCAGATTTCAGTTCGAAACTTCCACCTGTAAAAATCAGTCAGATGCTTTCAGAATTCCACAATGCTTGACAAACAGGAAATCCAAGAAAGTCAATGCATAGTGCATGAACCTCCACTTAGCATATGATCAAACTGCCTCTAAACTTGCAGGTTATGACAAGATGAGACCAAAGAAGGGGGAGGATGAACGTTTTAACTGGGTGAAAAATCAAAACACAGAATGTGGACTACCGTCAGTTTGCCTTTTGGTGACTCTGCAGCTACACAGCATCAATTGCTTCATTTTTCTCTGCTAATATCTTTGTCTCTCTATTTCTTCATTGTTGCTTTTCTTCTTCTTTCTTTTATGCCCTCTGACAACAATAATTTCAACCATCATGCTGAAAGAACTTTCAGCCTGAGGACCATGAGTGCATGAAATCAAAGCTTTAACTATTTTAGATAAATGGTTTAACTTTGAGAATACTAATACTTTTAAACACCATGCACTAATTTTTGCAAATTTTCCAACTCTGTCAGTTCTGTTTTCTGGAATTTTTCAATCCCTTATCAAGCTTAAACGCAAAAACTTATGGGACGGAGGATATTTAACAACACAGGAGAGTGGAAACATGGCGCTGGGTGAGGGGGGGCGATTACGGGAGAAATCTTTGCTCTGTCCGACTTCCGGTTTTGAAATTGTTTCCATTATTTTCAAATTGAAATACAAATATTTACTCAGTAAACTGTTATTTAAGAACAATACTGGACAGAGGAAACATTGCAAGAAAAAAAGAAATGATGATTACAGAAAAAATATGAACTCCGTCGATTTTCCATTTCCGAAAGTTTCATAAAGATGGAATTCCGTCATTCAACGAACATACACATCACCCTATTCCCACCAACCCCCGAAAATTTTATAATTTATGTTCATTTGTGTGTCAATCGCGTGAATGACCAAAATAATAACGAAAAAGGCAGAATTTCTCAAATTCTCGGAAGAATCTCATGCCTGAAGATCACAGGGAAAATTTTGCGGCATCTAACTTCTGTTTTACATATTGTTGCCTACTGTTTCAAGCTGAATTTTTTTTTTTTATTGGGGTTTAACGCCCACCATGAGCAACTCAATGGGCTATAAGCAGTTGCCCATCCCTAATTTAGGGCCACTGGTTCCAGGGAAGAGAAAGAGCCAGGGCCATAAGACAAACACAACATCCATGCTTCGCCGGGATTCGAACCCGGACCCCTGTCGGACGAATGTTCAGAAGCCATCACTTAGACCACTGCACCACCGGGGAGGCCAAGCTGAAATACAAACATTTATGTAAGAAAATGATATTTAACAAGAATACTGGACACAAAGGCAATATCGAGAGAAAAAATTACAAACACAGCAAAAATTTTTACTCCGTTTTTTAACAACCGTTTTCAAAAGTTTTGAAACATGAAATACCGTCCCTAGAGGGAACCCCCTCCCCCTCCCCTTCTCTTCAGTTTTGCCTCGATCTTGAAAATGATCTAAATGGTCCAAAAAGAAAAAGAAAAAAAGCGGAATTCCGCAAATCCACTTAAGAATCGCATGTATATCATAAAGTAATAGCACAATAAAAACAAATTTAAAAAATGAGAATTCGTAGAATCCATAGTTTCAACGCTGAGTTCCGTTGTTAGGCAACTAAATCTGTAGAAACTACAGACATTCCGTAGTAGTTGGCAGGTATGTGCAAGATGTCAAGTGGGAGAAGAGTTACATCCTGGCTACATGGAGGCAAATTTACAGCACCCAACAAGCGTTATGATTTGGGCATGTAGGGCAGCATATGGTGTTGGTAACCTCCATGTAATTGACAGCACAGTGAATGCAAGAATGTATACTGACACCATTCTAGAACCAAAACTGCTACCTCTCTTCCATCAGGGATCTCTTTCCCAACAATGCACCATTTCTTTTTTTTTATTTAATACCATTTGCACCATTTCTTTTTCAGCAGAATTCAGCTCCATGCCACACAGCACTAATATGCAAACAGTGGTTCACAACAAAGGGCATTCTATTGTTGACTTGGCCAAGAAACAGTCTCGTCCTGAACCCAATAGAAAATTTGTGGCACCATTTGAAAAGCCTTGTACAAATTTGGCAATTGCTACCTGACACCACGTAATAGCGAAGGCAGAGCTTCAAATATTTGTTGACTCAATGAGACATCGCTGTGCTGCTGTTTAAACGATAAAGGCTACCTACTAAATACTGACAGTACATTGCAATCTTAAGTATCTGATATCATTTTATCGGATTGCAGTGTAGATTTATCATGATTGCAGTACTTGCACAGCATAACTTTTTTTGTACTGCAGATATTTGAATTCTGTTTTTTGTACTGAATTCAGCATTAAATTCTCTTTCAATTGATATACAGTATGTATAAACATTTGTTTTTGTGAAACATAACATTTCCCATAAACTTTCAAAATATGAAACTTTCAGGTGTCCACAATTCTGGCCACCAATGTAAAAGAATGAAGAAATCTGAACATCAACAAATACCGGAAGAAAAAAATATTGAATAATGTACCACATTGTGAGCCTTTGCATTATCTTAATTAAGTTCTGAGTTCACTTTATCCATGTCACAAATGAAAAATGACTACTAAATTTGAGCTTTTTCTAGTGAATAAATAGAAAATTGAGCTTTTTTCAATAAGCACATGAAAAATTCTGGTATGCATAAATATTGGACAGCCTTAAGCACCTTAGATCACTATTGGAGTGGAAACACACTGTAAATCATAGGCGCCAACTATGGGCATGCTCGGTTGCTTAAGCATGCCCTCATAGAATACAGGGCATGCTTTTTTCCCATAATCCTGGACACATGCAGTTCTTTTTAACTCTGTACAAACCTACAAGTAATGTTTCCATTTTTGCTTTTTTTCAGATTGTTTTTGCTTTTTTTTTCAGATTATGGGTAAAAATCGTCACAAATCCACATGTTTAAAACAGTTTGGTTTCAGACTGGATCTTTTGCTGAGTAAAGCTATTATTATTACACATACATAAACAGTGGCCAGCAGGAGTGGCTTTAGACTGGAGGTTCTATTTCCCTGAGTTTCCTCTGTGTCAGCTGTCAGCAACAACTTCTCGCCTCACTGATGACTGCCGAAGGAGTTCATGACCTTGACAAGGCTCCGGTGGCCCCTAACCCCAAACCACGCTCTCTCTCTCATTTTTTTTAACTTCCCCATCACTGACCGCTGTACACTTGTACCCTGAGGTCAATGTAACAGGTTTTACTTCCCCACCCACAGTCAAAATACTAGGGATATTCCGACATCTTCATTTCTGCTAGGAAAAACGTTACTCCATCTTTTTCAGTCTTTATCAGTCTTTATGAAAGTGTGGTCTTGCATGCTTTGATTGTGTTCTACTTGCGTACTTGCCATAGTATTTACAAATGCTCAAATGGAGAAGTTCGTTACCGTGACACGAATAAACCGAAAACTGTGTGGTGATGAAAGTGTAGCCCAACTTCAAGTGCTGAATAAAATTTCTGAGAATCATGAGAAATCAGTGCCCTGTGCCAGTGATGATATGGAAATGGATTCGAAATCGAAGCATCTGATTCTGATGACAGGTGAGTTCCGTTGAAAGTTACATCCTTCTAATGAACATAGAAGTTAATTAACAATTTGTCAGTGGCAGGATTTTTTTCAAAAACATTGGATCAACAAATTGCCATGGTTAATGTACTCTGAAAAGAAAAATAAGGTCTTCTGTTCTGTTTGCAAAGTATGTACGGATAATAAACAGTTACTACTAAGTGCAACCTCATCTAGGAGAGATCAAGACTCATAACGCCTTTGTTAAAAAGGGTTTCTGCAACTGGTCAATCGCTCTGGGTAGGCTTGCTTCACATGAAAAGAGCAATTTACATCGAGGAGCAATTCTGACTACCAATGCTGTTACGAAGGAAACTAATGTTTTGTCTTCCATTAGCGACTCCAAGAAAAAAACAGATGTCTGAAGCAAAGCAATGCCTGCACAAAATATTTACCTCTGCTCAGTTTTTGGCTACTTAAGGCCTCACCCTACGAGGGCATGATGATGAAACTTCAAAATTTTCCCAGCTGGTTAAACTTTGTGCTAACTACGTTCCAGAATTGGATGCATGGTTACAAAAGGGCAGTTATAAATGGCTCTCCCATGACATTGTCAACGAAATACTTGATATCATGTCCGTATCAGTACAATGCATACTGATTGATAACATGAAACAATCAGATTTTTATTCTATAATGCTGGACGAAACTGCGGATATAACAGTAAAAGAGCAGTTGTCAGTGTGCTTCCGGGTTGTTAATAACAATGAGAAAGTACACGAATTATTCTGCGGGTTTTATGAACTTTCCTTAACTGATTCAGAGTCACTGTTTTCATCACTGAAAGATATTATGATCCAATTTTCATTGCCCTTTGACCAGTGCAGGGGCCAATGCTACGATGGAGCAGCTAATGTTAGCGGGCACCTTTCTGGTCTGCAATCCAGGGTTAAAGCAGTAGAACCTCGAGCTCTCTATGTTCACTGTTTCACCCATTCTTTAAATCTTGTTGTTCAAGATTCACTGAATAACATTAGTGAAATCAGAGACTTTTCTTTCACTGATGAAAGAATTAATTTCATTTGTATGTGGTTCCCCCAAAAGATTAGCTAAGTTTGCATCTTTAAAGCACCTGCTCAGTGATGCCAACAACATTTTTAACAGTCAAGGTCTTTGCCCATTTTGTCCAAACTAGATGGTGTCTAAGAATTGTATCACTGAACTGTTTGGAAAAAAATTATGATGTTCTTCTGCTGTTTTTGGACGACATACAAAAAACGGAAAAAAATTATTCAGATGCCAAAGCAAAAGGCTACTTAATGCAACCACTTCAGTTTGAGACTTTGCTCGCGATAAAGATGCTTATTGCTATTTTCGCGAGACTTGAAGTATTAAATCGCGAGCTTCAGGCAGTTTCCTTAAATTTCAACAAAGCCAAAATTGCCATTGAAAACATTACAAAATCGATTAAAACAATGAGAGACACTGAAGAAACTAGAGCTATTTTTGATCTGATATGGGAGGAGGCAAGCAAAAAATCAGATATGCTTAATTTGAATCCCCCTACACTTCCACGTTCTCAGAAGGTACCCCGTAAATTTGGAAATGAAGTTCACAACTTTGAAAATCCTAAGGATAAACGCAGAAAGTTATTTTATGAGATAATCGATCAAACAGTATCTAGCCTTACTGACAGATTGCAGCCAGAAATTTTGCATCACTTTGAAAAACTGGAATCTTTTATTTTTGGAAAGGAAGACACCAGTTACCTTCAAGCTTTTACGGCAACGATTTTGACTATGGAAGACTAACATTGCACAGAGACATATTTTTAGATGTTACAAAACAACAGGATATCGAGATAAAAAGTTTTTAGTGTGTAAGGCGGTATTTTGGAAACGGGCAACTTGGTTCTGTTTCTCTGAGGAACATGGCATCAGAATACGTGAAATTAATAAAACTTATCATGACTATCCCAGTATTGACAGAACGGTCCTTCTCCGTGCTAAGAAGACTGAAAACGTACACCAGGTCTACAATGAAACAGAATATACTAAATCATGTGGCGTTGTTGAATGTATGCCGTGAACTGACCCAGGAACTCAATATTGATCAGCTGGTAAATGAATTCGTCAGCAGAGCTGCAGTTCGGAGGAACACATTTCATATCCTTCCTATGTAGGCGAGGAGGGAAAACAGGTATGAAAAAGTGCAAATGACTATATATATTGTTCATCAAACTTTTTAAAATCATGTTCATGTAATTTCGGATGGGTATAATCCACTTTCTGTGACTGTGATATGATAGCTCAACATGATAAAATAACTTTCTAACAATCGGCGGGTGTCAAGTGTTTCTTGGGATTTGGGCCATCTCAAAAGTAGCTACGAAGTACGATTGCTGCAATTTTGCATTAAATTAATTTGTAGTATTTGCCAGTCTTAAAGTAATATAATGTATTCAGATTTGATAACAAGAGTGATATTTGACTGAAAAACAAGCACAATTTCAAAAGTTTACTACTGGCATAGCAATTAATAATAATGCACTAATAATAATAATAAAAAAGGTTATTTATACATTAATTTTCCTTAAGATGAATAACAAAATAAAATAATGCTTATTTTATTTTAGTATTCATCTTAAAGAAAATTAATGTTTAAATAGCCTTCTTTTTTTTTTTTCTTTTTTTTTTTTTTTTTTTTTTTTTGTAGAGCATGCCCTGAGATTTACAAAAGTCTCCGCCGATGCTGTAAATTCTAAGAAACATCAGAAAACAAAGAGCAAAATGGTATTTACTGAATGGCATTGTATCAAAATGTTATATGTTTGTGAGCAATCTAGTAAGAAATAATATCTCATACTGTGATGGCATGGAATTTCTTACACTGGGTTTTGAAACTGTTACATCTAAGTTGCTAACAAGAGAATTTCCAAGCTGAAGTTTCATGATAGTTTGCATTCTTCCCCATTTGGTTTTGTATTTCCATTTAAAAAGCAAAATATGTTTTAATTCTAATTACATTTTGCTTGTACTTTCATTTCACGAAATGACTTCACCATTTACTCTTTTTCTTTGCTTAAAATAACTACTTCTGTAAGTTAACAATTCAAACTTTTGAGCTGTATACATTAATTAAACTCACACCATAGCACTGACACAATAAATATTTTTCCCATGCAGATAATTGTTTTTGGACCAAAATCTAATCTAATAAAACAAAGTTTTTGCTTCATAAATATTTTTATTATAAACAAATTTCAAAATGTACAAACTATGTCGATACTAGATGTCATCTTTGTTCGACATTGAACACTTTGCATGTGCCATCTTCTGATGCAGTTACAATAGTCTGTCCATTCCTGGAAGAAGAAACTAACAGTAAATTTGGCATTCAAACTTGATGTTACTTGATTAGCTACAATATAGTGTGTGAAAAAGCAAAACTTTTAAATAACTAAACATAACTACTTTTACCAGAACTTTTCAAAAATGGATTCTTAAATCAGGCCCGTTCATCATGTGAACCATGATGACAATTTGCAGATAGCATCGTTTGGGAACAATACAAGTGCACCAGTAACAACCCGCAAGCTGCAGACATCTAACCATTGGTAGATCTCTGGCAACGTGAAAGGAAGATCTTTTATAACAGCAAAAATTTTCTTTTAAGACTCAGTTTGCAGGACCTTTTTCACTTTAAAAACTTCATGAACACTGACTAGGACACAGGAGAGCACAGCCTTATCCTTGCTTAACAAACATATTCACAAAAAATATTAAGCTAATGGACATCAAGAATACTCCTGCAAGAAATAATGCTGGCACAAAAGTTGCAATGCTTTAGCATCTAGGACCTATTGTAGCAGCATCTAGGACATATGTTTTAGCATCTAGGACTTATTGTCTAAACACATATCCCATTGATGTTGATCATTGTGGCAACTTAAGGTTGCCAAATTTTCTAATTGTTCAAATGAGAAATTTCACACTTGCTTAGTAAATCTTTTGAATTAAACAGTGTAATCACTCAACATAAAATTGTTGGCATATAGATGCTGTAGTTTTACTGTTTTCCATGCAAGCCATCCTTCAGAAAACTAGCAAATTACACTACCTTAGAACAGGAATCGAACCCATGTCTCCCGATTTACATTCAAGCATGTTAATGTTACTCCACCCAGGATAACAAAGCACCAAGCAACTGAAATTAAACAGATGTAGCTTAGGAATTTGACAAACTTTTTGGATGTGTGCTAGTCAAAGCAATTCTGCTTCATCGTAGTGTTGATGACCATTTATCATTCATGTACAGATGTAGGTCAATATGTCTCCAGTTTTACAGGGGAGAGAAATGAATGTGAAGCAAATCCCCAGAAGAATTAATGCTTCACAAAAGCATGAAAGGCATATATTTTCTGAAGGGTGGCTACATGGGAGACAGTATAAAGTATGGCACCTATATGCTAACAATGATATGTACTATATATGCCTTTCATGTGTTTGTGAAGAATTAATTCTTCCAAGGATTTGTTCCCACTGATTTCTAGGAATCCCCAAAATAAAGAGGAGAATGTAGATGACTACATTGATGATAGAGCTAGATTGACAATATCGGCAATGCTTTTCCTTCTTCCACTGAAACCTGCATTTATTTTTATTAATATTCCAAAATACACTACATCAGTTGTTTTTTCATAAAATTTTGTGGATGTCTTACAGCAGAAAATACCTGATAAGATGACAAAAGAATTAAAAGTGAAGTTTTTTTTTTCTAATGACAGTCAAATAGCTCATCTCATGCCCATCTCACAAGTTAAGTAGCACATTGTTACTCTGCGGTGATAAATAATGTAAGCCACCACTTTTATATATAAAGTCAAACCTCGATATGTCGAACTTGAAGGGAGTACAGAAAAGATTCGAGACATCAGAAATTTTCAAAATTTCATAAAAGAATATGTACTGTATTTTTTACAAATTTTTAAAAAATCATTTACCTTATCTTGCAGATAGAGAATTGGGTATGTACAGTATTATCCACGAAAATGCTGATAACCAATAAAGCAAAGCTTGAAATGACTGGATACACATTCTTATTATACAGTAGTATGTACTCTAGTACAGTAGTATGTTATATGTACATGTATAGTACATACAAAAATGTAATCTTACATTTCTTCACTTTTCAAAATAGTCATCTATAACAGTTTGGCTACAGATACTGGTTCGTTCAATCACATTTTCCAGTTGGGAAAGAGCATGGAAAGTTTCTGGCGTCATATTTGGCATTGACT
The DNA here is from genome assembly GCA_039090855.1 of Macrothele yani. Lineage (NCBI taxonomy): Eukaryota > Metazoa > Arthropoda > Arachnida > Araneae > Macrothelidae > Macrothele > Macrothele yani. The sequence goes on from CM076990.1 coordinate 117,442,248, forward strand.
CGACGAAATTTCGAAGTTTTTCTATTAATGACTTAGCTTCTTGGCAAGTCAGTTTTAGTAGAGGTGATTCCTCAATTTCAACTCCTTCCTCTGATACAACTTTTACTTCAGCAATAATATCTTCGTCACTTAATTCCCCGATCACTGCAACATTTCCATCAACTACAACAAAATCTTGAAAAGTCCCACTTTCTTCAATATGTAATGCCTTAGAAAGATGTTGCCAGTCTTCATTTAGCTGTTGATTATCTTCATTTTTGCTGAAAGGATAATCTGGATGCTTTCTATTTTCAGCATTTTGAACGAATCCTGCCTTTTTGAAACAATTAACTATGGTTTCTTCAGTGACGTCCCTCCAAGCTCTGTCAGAGATATGCGTCGCCTGCAAAATGTCCACGTTAGTTGACTTTCCTTCATCAATGTCAGCAATGCATTTTTGTACAACTTTGTGATGATATTTTACCTTAAAACTCTGAATAATACCTAGGTCTAGAGGCTGTAATTCAGAAGTTGTGTTTGATGGCATGAACTCAACTTTTACAGATTTTAAGTTAGGCACTCTATTATGTGCTGTACAGTTGTCCAAGAAAAGAATAATATTGCGCTGTTCACCAGACATTTTTCTGTCTAATTCCTTTAACCAATTAGTGAAAATTTCTTCAGTCATCCAAGTCTTTTTGTTCGCTAAATAAGTCATTGGAAAAGATTTGATTCCCATAAAACATCGGGGTTTAGCAGATTTACCTAACAGAATAGATTTGAGCTTTTCAGAACCATCCATATTAAAACAAAACAGCAAAGTCAATATTTTTTCTTCTTTTCCCACCATGCCATTCTTCACCTTTCATACACTTAAAAAATAATCCTGTCTCATCGGCATTGAAAACATTTTTTGGATCGTATTTTTCCAGGATTGGTAACAATAATCTCTTTTTCAAGTTCGTGCACAATTCTTGGTGGACGCTAGAACTTTCACCACACATCTTCAGAAAAGTTATGTTGTTTCTTTTCTTGAAGTTCTCGAACCAACCATTACCTGCTTTAAAATCTATGTGTCCCAACTATTTTCCAAAATCTTCAGCTTTTTCTTTTACTAGTTCCACCAAGAGGCAAGTTCTGTGAATGGCATTTGCTAATCCATTTCATCAAGCATGTTTCAACATCCAGGAATTCAGAGCTTCTAATTTTTTTTTTTTTTTTTTTTTTTTTTTTTCTCTTTTCCCATGGTTGTCATCAAAATTCTTTACAATCTTTTCTTTATTTTTCAGAATTGTTGATAAAGTACTGCTAGGGATTTCAAAATCTTTCGCAATCTCGTTTTTCTTTTTACCATTTTTCTCTATAGCTTCTATGACTCGCATTTTATCAGCTATCGAGAGAATATTCACCTTATGTTTAGTAGACATTGTTTTAGTGGCATTCAGATAGGCATCCGTTGAAAGAATGGAAGGAAAGCTTTGACAGCCTAGTGAGTCGCCTTCCTTGGGTGGCCTGGTTGCGATGGCCAGGGGAGGAGTTAATCTGTTGATGCTGAGAGGAAGCACTTTGCATTCCCATGCATTCCAGACCAACTGCCACCATTCCAGGAGATTTAAACAACTGCGATTTTTCTTGATGCTTCCCCGTGTCAGGGGTGGGGGTTGCTGAAAGGGTGGCTCGGAGGGATTGAACTCCTATCAGATTTCCTACCAGCTTCAAGTTTTTCCTGTGTGACGGTCAAACACTCTTGGGTATTCTGGGAGTTCGTTTTTGTGTTTTTTATTCAGTGATGACAAAGGGAAAATTTTGAGATATCGAGAATAAGATTAGAAAAATTTTGAGTTAACGAGTTTGTTTTACATTAGTTTTCTATTACGTGTGAAGAAAAATGAAAATATTTCGAATATCAATGTTCGACTGTATATATATTATAACCAACGTGAAAAATGTAATACAAGAAAATAGGTTAACTTATCCAATCAAATACACAAAAAATGTATAACAAAAGAGCTGTTCAGAAGGCCACAGTTCCCACATTGCACTATTGAAGTTTGAGCAGGAACTTTACATAATGGTTTTAAACATGTCAAAATAATGTCCAGGGGTTCTCTAATTTTTTTTTTTTTTTTCTTTTTTGTTCACTCATCATGCAAAGATTTTCATTCAACTTCACAGCCTCAGTTCAAAAATATGTGAAAGCACGGGAAACTAACAACAACATATAAAAGCCTCACACTACTTACTTCAAAGACATGTATTAGGTGTACAAATAAGTTTTAAAGAATTTTAAGACAAGGCAACATGTAATTTGAGAGAAAACAACCATACTTACGAATCAAAATATGCGTCATCATTATCTATCACCTTCCACCATTGGTTGGGCAGCTGACAGATTCCAGTCATGAAGAATACTTCGTCGCGTGACGAGATGAAGTCGTCAACCCATTTTTGCACTTCGTCACGTCCGGAACTGTACAGCAAACAAACCATGTTGTATCAATCAGAACAAATGATAGTCTGAAGGGGCTATGTTGGGACTACACGCTGGGTGCACCAAAACTTCCCAGCAAAGCGTCAATAACGTTTCCTTGACCGATTTCACGACATGCGGCCTAGCGTTGTCATGCAGTAATTTCTCAGGAAGCAATCCTTTGCCTGTGAATGGACGTTTCAGACAGATTTGCTGGTTCATTCGCAGCAATTGTTGCTTATAGCGATCAGCAATAACAGTTTGACCTTGTTCCAATAGTTCAAAATAGAGCACACCCTTCATATCCCACTAGATGAACAGCAGAACTTTCTTGGAGTGAATGTTGTGTTTCGGTGTCGAAGTCATTACTTCACCGGAGTCTATCCAGTGTTTTTTGCATTTAGGATTGTCATATCACATCCACTTTTCATCACCCATGACGATTTTACACAGGAAAGACTTTCTGTGTTGTTTATTCAACAGATTCAAACACTTCATGACATGCTCATATTTGTTCCTCTGGCTCAAGTCATGTGGCACCCATTTTCCTTCCTTCTGAATCTTTCCCATTCCACGTAAACAATTGGAAATGGTTTGTTGAGTTACCCCCAGTTGTTCAGCTAGTTCTTTTTTGCATTTGAGACAAATCTTCATCCAGCAAATGCTTGCAGTTCCTCCAGTGCTACCTTCTGCGGGGTGCTGCTATATTCTCGATCACTCACACCAAAATCTCCTGCTTTAAACTGTCTAAACCAAAACTCACACATGCTTTTTGATACAATATTCTCCAGCAGAACAGAACAGATCGATGCATGTGCTTTTTCAGCACTGTTTCTTTGATGAAATTCGTAACAAATGCAGTGTTGAATAAATGCAGTATCACTTCTTGCCATCTTTCACCTACCGAAGTGCAAGTGTGTTTGACTGTTGGGAAAACTTCTGTGTCACATTTTATACTCTGGACCAGTTACGGTCACATGACAACAACGCAGAGGAATGTCAGATATGTAAATTAGTGGCAGAGTATATAAAAATAAAATGTGTCTGCGTGCACAACCATTGAAACAGAAAACTTGCTGCAAACCCGCAAATCACAATAACAATAGAATAAGATAATTTAAAGAAAAATTAATATAACAATTAATAATTACTAGAACATAACAGATTCCAGAGAAAACAGAAATACATTACGACTGAATGTGCAGAAATGTGTGTAAAATGGACCTTAAAGCCAAAACTTTCAAATATTGGACTATGAACCTCATAAAAACAAGAGACTAATTAAGAACCTTCAAAAATTATAAATAGCATTTTCAACAAATTAATTCAAAAATAGTAGACTTATAAAACACATAAGGAAAATATTTTAATTTAATAACTGGCAACTGCAAGAGGAACCTGGCAATAAAATTTAAAGTCTTTCGGTGTAAACGACATTTTTTTTTAATTGGAGCTTTAACGACCACCGTGAACAACTCAATGGGCTATAAGTAGTTGCCCGTCCCTAATTTAGGGCCACTGGTTCCAGGGAGGGGAGAGAGCTAGTGCCATAAGACAAACACAACATCCATGCCTCACCGAGATTCGAACCCGGACCCGTTCAGACGAATGATCATAAGCCATCGCTTAGACCACTGCACCACTGGGGTGGCCAAAATTTTGGAACAGGCCTTGATAAAATCAAGAGGCCAGAAACGTCTGTAAAAACAAAAGAACTCACTATCGCAAGATGTGAAAAATAGTTGAACATTCTCACGGTAAGATAGAATTAAATATATTAATCTGAGTAAATCCTTGAGTAAGTGTTTTAATTGCTGTAAATAACATTGTTATCTTTTTAAGCTACAAGCAAAAAGTATCTGTAAAATCTGCTAATAATTTGGAAACTATCCACGTATGGCGTACACATGTACGTCTATATTCTGCGACTCAGAGTAGCGGTATACGTCACACAAAAATGCTTTAAAACTTATTTGTACACCTGATAGACGATAGATCCTGCAGTTCATAAGGGGAATTGAAAAATGCCACATCAAGTTCAAATGGACATGGATCCCCGAAATTCAGACTTTTTTCCAACCTTTAAATCAACATGGCTTGAATGTTGCTGCTGCTGATACATTAGCAGTTCTGTGAAGTACAACACAGATTGACACTGAATCTTTATAGCTCAATTGAACTTTGAGCTTTAAAAGCAATATAAACTTACTGACACCTGAGTAACACAAACTTTTATCAACAACATCCTACCTTTTCAGTACAGCAGTTGTACTATGCACGGTTGTATCAGAATAATATGACCTCCCGCGGAATTACAGTGTACCTGCTCAGGCGTGTCACAGAGTGCATATGACAAGGTCGACCACACGGAGATATAAGTGGCCGGCCAGGACAGATGAGCCATAGTGCGTTACATGAGCACAACGGGCAGAGGTAGTGATTTGATGGATGTTCAAAAAAGAATGATCATCAGCTACCGTGCCAAGGGTGGAAAAGCATAACATAAACAACAGGATTCATGGGCTGTTTGCACGGTGCTGTAGTAAGAGTGTACCAAGAATGGACCGCTGCCACACCGAGTACCTCCCGACATCATAACTGTGGAGCCCCAAAGGCCATCAACCCCAGAGCAGAATGTCGCCTCCATTGACTGGTAAAGAGCAATAGATGTGCAACAGTGCAGCAATTGACCATGCAAATGAATGCTGGGGCACCCAGGTACATGTCCCCGATAACAGTAGAGCGAACCCTGTTACACATGGGGTCTCCAGAGCCGACACTACGTCAAGGCACTCGTGTTAACCCATGTCCATTGGCAACAATGCCTACAGTTCGCATGGGACTACCGTCATTGGACAGTGGAAGAGTGGGAAAAGGTTGCCTTCTTTGACGAATCAATTTCTGTTAAATAGAAGTGACAGGTGGTGGTGGATACGGTGTCGGACACACAAGACCAACACCTGGACAAGCTTATCAGTCAAGTACAGGCCGGTGGTGGCAGTGTGCACGTCTGGGGGATGTTTTCCTGGTTTGATTTGGTATCACTGGATTGGTCACTAAATGCCAATGGCTACCTGTCCATCCATGCTGACAACATGCATTCCTTCATGTTTGATGTTTATCCAGGTGGTGATGGTATCTACCAACAGGACAATGCGCTATGTCATGTCGCTAAGGGGGTGCGTGACTGGTTCCAAGAACAAAACAGTGATGTCTCCATTCTTCCTTGCCCTGTGAAATCGACCAACCTTAATCCCATAGAGCACTTGTGACTCTATTTAGATAGACAGGTTCGACATGCTAATTCACAACCACATCATCTCCGGGACTTCCATGCTCTGCTGCAGTCCGAATGGGCACGGGAGCCTTGCCTTGGGCAACCTTCCAGGGCCTCATTGCATCCATGCCATCCAGTCTTGCCACTGTTATCTGGGCCAAGGGTGGTTATTCCCATTATTAGGTAGGTAGTTATATTATTCCAATATGGCTGTGTAAGCAGTGGTACAGTAATATTTTGATATGACATTAAAAATGTCATATGAGAAATGCACGGTGAACATGAAGAGCAAATCTTCATTCGCAAATGAAATAACCACGTCAACAGGAAATGTGCAATGGTAATTAATCTAATGCAAATTGTTTGTGCAATACTTTTGACATTACAAAATGAATCCTAAATCATTTGTTGCATTAGGAACAACACAACAGCTGATTAATTTCATTTAATACAGACTTTCGGTACATCAGTTTTGTTCGTGATCAATGGAGATTTTACATAGCACTTAAGTTGAATATTGCCAGGGCAAAAATTACATGGTTAGTTAGTTAGTTAATTGATTTTTGTGGCGCAAGGGCCAGGCATGGCCAAAGAGCGCCAGACACAGAACTACCAGTTAAAGATTTTTAAAAGTGGGGTGAAATGAGTAAGAGCAGACAGGCTTGGTAAAAGTTAGAAAGGTTAGTTAGAAAGATTACATGCAGAGTTGAAATACAAAGTGCCATTAAAACAGCAGCCCATGAACAGAGCCAGATGTTCAACAAGCACACAACACAATTATTTCAGTGTTGTATGAACTTCTAGAGAGACAAAATTTAACCACAGTGAAACAGACTCTAAATTTCTTCCATAGTGCATTATTATTGAAAAAGGAACATTTATAGTTACACTCAGTGTTTTGTTTTGTTTTTTCCCTGGAGGAAAAGGAGCTGGAAAGCTTAAATGTAAGTTGCTGAAAAAGGAGGAGGGTTGACCTAATAAAAAGCAAATAAATCACTTTCTTGAACATTGTTGTTTAAGCCTCATTACTATTGCATAGTACAAAATGCAAAAACATAATTCTCAAGTTCATATTATATCAAATTATTATATTAAAAAACCAGCATTCTGTAACAGTTTTATAACACATAGAAGACAAAATTAAAATCTCTGTCAAGCTTACCAACAAATAATAATTTGCAAGAAAGATTACACTACACTGTGGAATGGAAAGGAACTGCATTTTTGATCCTAAAATACAGCTCAAATTTTGTTCAACTCTAGAGATATTTCTACCATTCTCGTCTACTACTTGCTTTCCATATCCAATGTTAAATGATGTCCTCAAAGGAGCCAGAATAGTTTAACATAGATCTGAATTAGTAGATAAACCATATTCATGACAACTTTAAAGGCCCAGCAATTTTTATGAATAACAATGTGGTTATTGTTGCAACTGAAGCAGAAGACCAAACTGGGGTGATTATCAAATTCATCTGAGAAAATCCTCTTTCACATTTGTTAGAAGATACCCTAATAGTTTGCAAAGTTCACTTTGGCTGTAAAAGTTGCTCAGGTTTTTCTTTTCTTTAAAATTGTAGGTACTCTCTAAATCCACGAATCATGTCTTTTTTATAAAGCCAAAACCTCTTAGATAATTTTCTGATTCCTTGTTCACAATATGGTACAATTTCCCTTTGTATATATAATGTATCACTGTTCAGAGATTGTAACAGCAATATGTTATCTCTCTATTCCAAAAAAAAAAAAGGAACTGCCGCCGCTGTTTTAGAAATTCTGACACACTCTTGCTTTAATAGCTCGCAGCACAAAATGTATTGAACACAATTATATGAAATTAACATCGTTTGTAGAGAATTGTTTGGAGAAGGCGCTGAAATAAACCAGTTTGCGATTCTGGCGAAACTTCAAGAGCTATTGTATTTCAAAGTTAAGGTAAGCAAAAAAGTGCTATCAGGTCGCGTTCCGGACATACTAACAGCAACAGAACCACGAAACTTTGCAGGCATGTAGTGCCATGACCGAATTTTTGCACCTCGTCGCCCTTTTTTTTTAATCTTGATTTAGTTTACAAGAAATTAAATTTCTAAATTTCACAAAATTCTCTATTTTGCAATGGGAAAGCGGGCGGTCGTAGTGAGCGACGAGTTTGCCTCCTCAGGGCACTCCTAGGTAGCAATGGCACACACAACAGCAACTAGGGCCTCTGTGAATCTTGGAGAGGTGCAAGCTAGTTCTGTGTGACATTGGCAAAAAGACCCCAACTCACTGGGTTTTGTTCCAGAATCCTTAGGTTGAATGACCAACTGGAACCCTCAGCTGTGGGCTAATCCCCCACACTGATGTACTTACCTGATTAAAAAGACAAAAAGAAATATTAAGAATGACTCAAGTGTGGGATATGGTGGACCTACCACACTTGAGAAGGACGGTACACCACAGAATCGACCTGGACTTTCTAAACGGCGTATGAGAAAGCGATCTCGGCTGAGTGAATGTAAGATTGGTGTACGGAATACTAGAGGTATAAATGGCAAGATGAGTGGGGTGATTGAGGAGATGAATAAGTATAGGTATGATGTGCTGTGTGTAAGTGAAACCAAAAAGAAGGAAATTGGGGTAGAAGTGAATGGCACGGCGAGTGTGTGGTCTGGAGTATTGGATAATATGAGAGGACAGGCTGGTGTAGGTGTGATTTTAAGTGAAAGGATGAAGAACAACTTGATTCACTATAGTTGCATAAGTGAAAGAATTCTCTGGATTCGTTTGAAAGTGAAACTTCAGAGAATTGTAATTGTTGTAGTGTATGCTCCTTGTGACTCGGAACCTTCTGATAAGAAAGAAGATTTCTGGAATGAGCTAAAAGCTGTTTTGAGCCAGTTTGGTGCTAAAGAAAAAGTTATAATAGCAGGGGATTTCAATGCTAGAGTAGGTGTGCAGAATGCAATTTCTGACAATGTTCTGGGTAAGTTTAATGATCCTTGTGTGAATGATAATGGTGAAAGATTAATTGAACTCTGCATTGAGAATGATTTGTGTGTATCTAATACATTTTTCAACCACAAGTATATACACACATATACACTGCTGGACAATTGCTAAGGACGGATCATAAACGGCTATATAGCGCATAAAAAAGTAAGTGCGGTTGGATGCCAAGTGAAATAAAATAATGTCAGAATGCCAGGACATTACAAGAAAAACAATTTATTGTGCTCTGAAATCCAGAAGGCTTTGGAACGTGTTCAAGGGACAAACAGGCCATTTTGTGCAGAATACGTAAACGTGAAAAATGCAATTACCGTCCGCAGGCGTTCCGGCGTAAGGTGTCAATACGGGATATGGCCACCATGGAGGGCGATGCAAGATTCCACACATCGTGTCATGCTTTGCACAACATTATCAAGCAGCTGTTGAGGTAATTTATCCCATTCCTCTGTCAGTGCACGGATGAGGGTGTCCTTGTTTATTGGAGGGCATTGGCGACCAGCAAGACTCCTCCCCAAAGCATCCCACACATTTTCAATGGGATTCAGATCTGGAGAACGTGCTGGCCATACGAGGCGTTGAATATCCTCTCTCTCAAGACACTCCTGGACAGCGACTGTTCGATGACATGTTGCGTTGTTGTCCATGAAAATGAATCTATCACCGACAGCACCACGGAACATGCGAACATGAGGTAGCAGAACATCATTAATGTAGCATTGGCCAATCATAGTCCCAGTTGGAAGCACATAGAGGGACGTACGGCCATTGATCATGATGCCAGCCTATACCATGGCACTACATGTCGGATATCGGTCCCTTTCCTGTATGTTTGCTGGACAATATGCAGTACCACTATCACGCCACATCAGTTGTTGTCGACAATCAGACTACAGACTGTATCTACTCTCATCTGAGAAAAGGACAGCAGACCAGTTGTTATCAGACCAATTGCGATGTTGATGGCACCATTGCAAACGGGCGGTACGGTGACGTCTGGACAATGGGATGCACACAACAGGACGGCGGGCGTATAGTCCCCCTTCATGCAAACGTCTGGCGACAGTTTTTCGGGAGATCCGCTTGCCAGTAGCAGCCATAAACTGATTTGCTACCTCACTAGCTGTGCTGCGCCGGTGTCTTTTTGTTGATAGCACTATGTACCGATCTTCTGCAGGTGTCGTACTGCGAACACGACCTCCCCCGTGACGTTTGCTACACTCTCCATTTGTTTGAAATGATTTCCAAAGCCTTGAAACAACACTGTGGCTGACGTCGAACTCCCTGGCAGCATCTGTTATTTTTCACCCTTCTTCAGTCTTGCCAATAATACGGCCACGTGTAAAATCATCTAGGTGATGTCGGGAAGACATACTGAAAATTGCAAGTTTGTCAATTGATTCTTTTCCTTTCAACTTTGTGTTTGAACAACAACGGTCAATACGCGTCAAATCCTTTATATCTCTTATCAGCGCTATGACATCACGAACAAGTTCGGCAATCCAAAATTTGCATACGCACAACACGTCTTACTGTATACCGCACTTATGCTAATTTCCACATTTTCCTGCCTTACATTTTATGGTTGCTATCGTTGCTATTGTCATCCGTCCTTAGCAATTGTCCGGCAGTGTACTTGGGAAAATCGTACTCTTGGTCAAAAGAGTGCGATAGATTTTGTTGTTTACGATCAGCGTTTGAAACACTTAGTTATTGACACCCGTGTGATGAGAGGTGCGGATGTTGGTTCTGATCATTACTTGGTAGTGTCACAAGTGAAACTTAATGTTAGTTGGAGGAAAAGGAATAGGAAGAGACCCAGGATAGAAAGAATAAAGGTTGATAGGCTCCTTGAAGATCATCAGCGGTATTCTGACTTACTCAGAGAACGGCTGAAGGATCTGAAATCTTGTGAGAGGGATGTAGAAAAGAATTGGGAATGTTTTAAGAACTGTGTTGTCACTGCTGCTAAAGAGGTCTGTGGCACCACAATAGTGGGTAACAATAGAGGTGATACTTGGTGGAATAGTGAGATTGATGAGGCAGTAAAGAAAAAGAAGGAAGCCTATTTGGGGATGTTGCAAGGTAGAATCTCTGTGGATGAATATCGCTGTAAGAAGCGTGAAGCTGCTAAGCTGGTTCGCCACAGTAAGGCAAAAGATAGGAAGGAGAAAGTGGAAAGGCATGAACTGGCTTTTTGGAAAGATAGAAAGTCCTTCTGGAAGTACACGAGACTCAGGAGAAATAGGGGAAACAAAGTTGTAAGTTGTGTGAAGAATGAGATTGGGGAAATGATATGGGAGCCCAATGAGTTAAGTGACAGATGGGGCGAATACTTCTGTGAGTTATTAGATCAGGAGAGCAAAAATGATTCTGAGACAGATGCAGATGATGTCACAATGAAGGATGAATGCACAGGAGGGATCTCAAGAGAAGAAGTGTGTAAAGCTCTAAAATCTCTTCAGAATGGTAAGGCTCCAGGAGTTGATGGCATAACTACAGAGATGTTGAAATATGGTGGTGACTCTATAATTGACTGGTTAACTGAAATTTGCCAGTTGTGCTGGGAGTTAGGAATGGTCCCTCGGGATTGGAAGGATGCTATCATTGTTCCCTTGTATAAGGGAAAAGGTGATCAGACTGAATGCAAGAACTATCGTGGTATTAGCCTACTGAGTGTGGCAGGGAAAGTGTTTGGTAAGGTTGTTATTGAAAAAGTACGGGGTCTTACATCAGAGAAAGTGTGGGATGTTGCAGGGTGGTTTTATGCCTGGTAAAGGCTGCACTAACCAGATTTTTGCATTACGCATGATAATTGAAAAGTATCTGGCAGTTGGGAAGAAAGTTTTTACTGCCTTCATAGATTTAGAGATAGCTTACGACCGAGTCAATAGGACACTTTTTTGGAAGGTATTGAATGAATATGGTGTTACTGGGAATCTACTTAATAGTGCAAAAGCCATGTATGCTGGTAGTAGAGCTTGTGTACGAGTGAATGGTGTTTTATCAAAATGGTTTTCCATTGGTGCAGGAGTTAGACAAGGTTGTGTAATGTCACCATGGCTGTTTAATATATTTATGGACGCATGCATGCGTGAGGCCAAAATAGATAATAGTGGTTTATGTCTTGGTGATATCCGTGTGTGCAGATTGCTGTATGCTGATGACACTGTCCTGTTCGCAGAGAGCAAAAGTGAGTTGCAGAGTATGTTGACTCGGATGCACGAAGTTTGCATGAAATTCAAACTGAGTATAAATAAGGGAAAAACCAAAGTTATGGTGTTTGAGAGAGGATTGGGTAGCACTGAATGTAATGTAAGTATAAATGGCATTGTGATTGACCAGGTGAGTGAGTTTGTGTATTTAGGAAGCATGTTTGACAGAGAGAACAAGTTGGATGGTGAAATCAGTAGGCGAGTGAATTCTTATTTGAAAGTCATAGCTGCTCTGGGAGGTTTTCACAGGAATGATGGGTTCTCTAGAGAGTCCCGCATGGCTGTGTATGAAACAGTAATTGTTCCTACTCTGATGTATGGCAGTGAAACCTGGGTACTGCAGAAGAAACATAGGAGTCGTTTGTGTGCTGGAGAAATGCGTTACTTACGTGGGGTTTGTGGCAAGACACGATCTGATTGTGTGAGGAATGAAGATGTATTGCAGTTGTGTGATGTAAAGCAAAATGTTGTTAGCAAGGTGGAGACCAAAATGCTTCGGTGGTTTGGCCATGTTGAAAGAATGAGTGATGAAATGCTTACTAAGAAAATATTTTCAGCCTAAGTGGCAGGAAGGAAAGGCAGAGGATGGCCAAAGAAGACATGGGTGGATCAGATTCAGGAGTGTCTGCATGAGAAAAAGATTATGAGTATGAAGTATAAAAGATCTTGTGTACGGCGTGTAATGGATATCAGTGAAGCACGAGTTGTATGTCAAGATCGCTGTAAATGGCGAAGTTTGATACGACAACAATAAACAAAAATATCTGGAAGTTTGCATTTCTTTTTGGAGCTAACCTCTGAATCTCAGAGAACAGCTTAGTGATATGTATGTATGTATCCATTAAAAAAAACGGATATATGGCAAACTATAAGTTTTAATGCTTTGCAATTTTTACAGCATAAACTTACAAATATTATCCCTTTTTTTCAAAAAAGAATTTAAGAAAAAGTCATTTTCTGATTTTTAAGCATTTTTTAAAGACGCAAAGGAAAGAAACGAACGGCTCGTCTGTCTTCACGATAAGTACAGAGGAACGTTCTGGTCCCGTGACCTGCTGCCATGGTGACGCAGAGAATTTGTTATGCATATGCTTTGTTGGTAAAGCTATCTTAGTTGTTTAAGGTGGATGTCAAGTAATTTTGCTTCCTATACTTCCAATGGAAAAACTTGTGTGCACATTTTCTTCACAATTAATGCGTTCCCAAGGAAGAAAATTTGAACATCATTAAAATAGCTTCATTTTATAACTTGGAATACTTAATATGTTCTAAAACATGACCATAAGTATGCAATCCAACATTTGTTTGTCTACAGACGTCATCAGGGCACAGGTCGCGCCATCTTTTTTCTGGACAATTAATGCGCTCCCAAGGATGAAATTTGAACATCGATTAAAATAGCTTCATTTTGTAACTTGGAATACCTAATATTTTCTAAACCATAACCGTAATTATGCAATCCAACATTTATTTGTCCACTGACGTCATCAAAGCACAGGTCGCGCCATCTTTTTTCTGGTTCCAACACCCCCAAAGGAGAAGTTATTGATTTTTAATATAATTATGGTTATGTTTTAGAAAATATTAAGTATTCCAAGTTATAATATGAAGTTATTTTAATCAATGTTCAAATTTTTATCCTTGGGAGCACACTAATTGTGAAGGAAATGTGTACAAAAGTTTTTCCATTGGAAGTACAGGAAGCAAAATTACTTGACGTCCACCTTAACGGTTTACGGTTTACAGAAATGCTTTTGGACCGCTTTTGTCTTCCTTAGTGGTAAATTTAGTAAGTGCTATAAGTTCAAACGACAAAAGTCCAACCTTCCAAAAATTAACGACAGTAAAAAACCTTTGAAACTTTGGAATAACAAGCCTTATTTGCTTAGACATGCAATAAAATTTTTAATTTATATGAATTTTCCAGTTTTTATTTCATGTGATATACTCGGAGATCGGGCTGCAGGGCCCGAGCGCTACTCTGGAAATGAGCGTAGGGAGCCTAGAGGCCCAGCCCCTAGTGTATTAGAAAGAAACTTTTCCAAGCACATCTTGGAAAAAATTAAACACAAGGGGTTAACTCCTACCAACTCTCACACTTACATCATGGTTATTACAGTATTTTAATTAAATAATCATTCCAAAACTCAAAACCAAAATGTGTTCAAAAAAGGTGATGGAACACTATTCTGGTGTGTTTCACAAGAAAAAAGCCCTGTTCATACTTATCTCCAGTTCAGAAAATAAAAGTTCTCCAATTAAGAACTAAATTATTAGCCCTGCTCTGCTAACAAAAAAATCTGAATCTACTTCAAGTTGTGCCAAATTATAAGTCAGCAAAATATAAATGTGGAGGAATTGCACAATTGTGGAAAAAGGTTGGGAAAATTTCAACTATAAGACTATGTTGAAAACAGTGTACCATTTTTCACTAAAGGTTCAAGCCAGTACCACAAACAACTTACATGTACAATTTTTTCCCAGGATTGTGTTCTTAAAAACAGAATGTATATCTCAATAAACAACATTTTTTGAAGAGTTTCGTTTTTGTTAACTGGCAAAACTAATGTATCTGCTTCAATATGCATCTGAAACAGTAGATACACTGTATTCACAACAACTAAAAAAGGAGCACTTTCTATATAGTATATTAATCTTAAATATGGTTTTTCAGAAGGCAGTCAATGCATTTAAAGTGTAACATAAAGTGTTCCTATCACATTTTCGAAAACAGATGACCTACCTCGTTAAGTCAAAGTCTAAAATCTCACATTCATGTCCTTCCCAGCTGGCTTCCATATTCCCAGTTCGACTGTCAAACAGTCTCACAACTCCATCAATACCAGCAGTGAACAGAAGAGGGGCATTTCTGTGACACAGTATTTTTACAACACCGCCCTGCAAAGAAGAAGAAAAAATGTACTGGCTTTTACTTCATATGTATCATGAAACAGATCATACTAAAAGAAATAACTAGCATGCCCATATCTACACACACAAAATGCATTAAAATGTACTTTATATTTCCTAATCTGTTATAGAAGATTATTCATATTTCCCACAATCTTTTAAATATGAGAGAGAAAGCCACCAGAAGGCACTGAAGACAACACAGTGTATGGCCAGTGTGAAAATTTCACACAGTAATGATGTGACAGTCCCCATAAGGGAAAATGTTTCTTCTTTCTTGTTTCACACTTAAATTATCTCTTTGATAATGTGGCTGGCTTTATTGAGTTAAGAAACTTGTTAGGGTTATCTAAAACTTGATCCTGGACTAGAAGAGCGTGGTTTTTACCAAGGACTGTGGAAGTACAGTGGTATGCAAAAGCAATGCATGACCTGCAAAAACCGTGAATTTTTAAGTTTAACCCTTCTTTTTAACTAACTAAATTTCATGGTTATTTCATCGTTTATATGTCATTAGATGAGAAATTTAATGGAGATTTCAAAAATGTCTTGGCTTTTCCTGTAGCTACTTCTGTTCTTAAGATATGACACAAAATATGGGGTTTGACAAAGACATTGAAATTCACATTAGCTGTGAATCAGTTGTTACAGCCAATCACAGACATTCTTTTACCTGATTGGCTGCTTCTTAATACTATCCTAATCCCACTCCAGCCTTTATAAAGATTGATGTGAGCTACTAGAGCATTGTAGTGGTCACTTCTTGTTGTTATTAGGGTATAATTTGTGTACATTCTCAATAATGGTTAAAACTGCAAAATTGTCCACAGTGAACAGAGTAAAAATAGTTGTTCTGCATGAAGAGAGATATTTTTCAAAGCACATCACTGAAAGAGTGGGCTACAGTTCAACAGGGTTCCCACTCATTTCTTCCCAAAAAATATAAGCACTTTTTAAGGACTTTTAAGCACCCTACAAAAAAAAATTTAAGGACCTCACAAACTTGCACATGTGAAAATAACATATATACAAATATACTTTTACACATGACTTGACCATACACTCTAAAGTCTGTTGACGAAGCTTGCAATATTGTTGCATATAATTCAAGTTTGTGGATGTAATAAATTAGAATTTATGCAATTTAAAAGACAATTCTGCTGGTCAAATCAGTTTTCATATGAGAATAATCATATATGCAACAAAACGAATGTAAATCATAAAATTGTAGTTAAAGTTACAAGATCTAGATTTGGATGTTGCACATAATTATTTCATGGCTTGAATTGTAAAACCAAAGTTCACCATGAGTTATTAACGAGAGCTCCTCCTGTCTCATGCTCTTGCATGGGCTTTCTGCCAACATTAACACACCTTGATCAACATAGCCAACCAGCAGCAGAAGTTGTACGCACTGCATTGTAACACCTGCATTTCACGCATGCAGATATGGGGAAAAAATAAGTACTTTCTAAGTACTTTGGGGGATTTCTGGCAAACATTAAGGACTTTTAAGCACCCTACAAAAAAAATTAAGCACTTTTTAAGGACTTTTAAGGATTTATAAGGACGTGGGTACTCTGAGTTATTAAGCTACTGCAGAAAGTAAAAGACAATGCTGATATTAAAAATCTGCATTGCAATGGAAAGGCCCAGATTCCACTACAACCAGGCAGGACAGAGTGCTCAGAAAGCTAAGCTTGGCAGACAGGAGCCTTTATTCACCTGAATTGCTTTAAAGCCGGTCTGAAGTGACTGATGTTACTGTTAGTACATCTACTGTTAGGAGGCTGCTGCTTCACTATGACTTACGGGGCAGCAAAAGCAGGAGTAAACTACTGTTAACTGCAAATCAAAGAGAGCATAGACTTCAGTGGGCAAAACAGCATGTCTTATGTGGTCAACTAAGCAATGGGAAAATGTTCTTTTCAGTGATGAATCAGAATTTTGTCTTAATGGGAATCAGAGTAGTGCCTATGTAAGGAGATTCAAGCATGGAGAATTCCATCCAAGTTGCTTAGTGACTACTGTTAAGCATTTGATGAAGGTCATGGTTTGGAGCTGCTGAGTGCACATGGCGTTGGGAGCCTCCATATTGTCGATGGTACAGTAAATACCAAGAAATACATCTGGATATTAGAAAACAAGATGCTACCATCATCTAGGAGACTTTATGATGGCAGTTTTATTCTTCAAGATGATAATGTTCCCTGTCATTATGCTAAATTAGTGAAAAAGTGGTTTCAGGAAAAAAATGTTCAGCATCTTGATTTTCAGCACAGTCACCGGACTTGAACCCAATCAGAAATTTATAGCTCAAAGGGTCGTATGAACTATCAAAAAAGAAGCCAACAACCAAAATTCAACTCATTGAAGATGTAATTCAAATTTGGAATCATACTGTTCAATCCAATCTTTTACAAAACCTTGTTCACAGTATGCCATCAAGGTGCAAAGCTGTGATTAAAGTTAAAAGCTTGGCAACAAAATATTAGGTACATTTTATAATTTTGCTTCATTATATTTCTGTATTTAAATGTTATTTAATTCCTTCTAAATCACATAAACGATTTATTGCCGTAAACCTAAGCATTAGATAAATAATCCTTTTCATAATAATTTCGACTTGGTCATGACTTTTGTAATTTACCTTAAGAACAGAAGTAGCTACAGGAAAAGCCAAGACGTTTTTGAAATCTCCATTAAATTTTGCGCCTAATGACATATAAAATGATGAAATAACTTGAAAATTAGTTAGTTAAAAAAAAAAAAGAGTTAAACTTACAAATTTACGATTTTTGCAGGTGATGGAATACCTTTGCACACCACTGTAATGTTGCTTTCAACCTTATAAGCTTTTTAGATTAACTTTTTTATGGAACAAAGTATTTTTACAAAACATATTTTAGAGTATTTTTAATTACAGCTTGGCCACTGCAAATACAATTTTTATCACTGCAAATAAGGTTTTTACCACCATAAAAAAATAAGGTTTTTATATACAACAATATGAAGCAAATATTGTCCATGCCTCAAAGTACTTAGTTCCCATGACCAAGAGAAACAAGTTAGTAAAATCATGCAATGCATTGATTATGATACGCTTTCTAACATACCAGAAATCGTGCGCAGACATACCCTCCTCCCTAACCTGACTACTGATTCGTTCAGTATACTTCCAGAACAACATACTAAAGTTTTGTTGCAATAGGAGCATTTTTAGTCAAGTTATGAGGATAATGGCTGTGGAATAAATCTCGCTCCTATGCCCTGACCTTTGACCCCATTTCGAATATATTGAACAGAATTGGTTCAGTAGGACCATACATCCGGAACAACATGATAAAGTTTTGTTGCAATCGAAGCAATTTTACGTAAGTTGTGACGCATAAGGGTGATGGAGTGGATTCCTCTCCTATGTACTGACCTTTGGCGCCATTTCGCCCATTTTCAATAGGGTTTGTCCCAAAGTAGTCCCCTATTACATACCAAAATTTCATCGAAATCAAACTATTTTTTCGCGAATTATCGTGCAGACAGGCAGACAGACAGAAAAAGCAGGAGCATAAACGCTTCTTCAACATATGGTTGGTTGGTTGGTTGGTTAGTAGATTTTAATGGCGCAAGGGCCATGGGTGGCCAAAGAGCGCCAAACAAAAGACATCAAAATAGAACAAAAGCAGTAAAACACGTACACAAGGGTAAAAACAGGATGAAACGGTAAAAGTGAAAGATGGAAATGAAAGCGGTAAAACTAGATAAGATTAAAAAAGTCAATTTCTGTAAAAAATGCGAACAATGCCGTCAGATCGCAGTTCTCACCAAGGAGAGTCTGCAGCATAGCTGCTCCTTCGTCCAACAAATGGGAATGAAAATAACGAAAACGATGATCACAAAACGAACACAAGTACACAGAACATGAAGGACGGTGAGACGACATTGGCACGCCTCACACATCGGGGCACTGTCGCCACACAGCAAAAAGCGGTGAGTAAAACGACAGTGCCCAATGCGGAGACGCGCAAGAACAACCTCCTCACGACAGTTCTTCCGCAAACTAGACTTCCATAGTCCGATCTGTGGTTTAATAGAATACAGCTTATTGCTGCCCTGCTGAGACCACAGGGACTGCCACTCGTCCAGGAGAAAGGTCCGGATCAAAGGTCGAAAATCACGGAAAGACAGTGGCAGCCGAGCTGGCGACATGGAGGAAACAGACCTGGCAGAGAGATCTGCCAGCTCATTACCCCAGATCCCAACATGGCCAGGAACCCAACAGAATCGGACCAGGAAGCCATCACCCTCCAAAGTTCCAAGAAGACGACGGACATCACGGATGACAGGTGAGTCCGTGTCCTCCGGAGAAGATAAAACATGGATGACGGACTGGGAATCAGAGCAAACCATAGCGCGACGAAGTGATCGAGACTGTATGTGGCACAAAGCGAGGTGTACCGCACGCATCTCTGCCGAAAAGACGGTGGATTCAGGCGGAAGCCTCTCAGCATGTGAGGCTTCGCCACACACAAAAGCGGATCCAACGACATCCCCGGACTTCGAGCCATCGGTGAACACAGGCACAAAATCCGGGGTAGACAGACTGTTTTTCAGCAAAGAGCTGCTGGTACACCAGAGCAGGAGTGGAAGACTTTGGCCACACACAAAGAGAAAGGTCAGCCGTTGCTAGAACGGGACTGCCAAGGAGGACGGTTGAAAAAGGTGGTCAAACCAATCCTTGACAAGTTTAGACCAGCATCGCGCACTATGGCAGACATCCGAATCCCGAACGTCGGAACACAGGAGGGGCGGTTGGAAAACAAGCGGACACAGTCCGGTTGGAAGATGGAACCATGCAGGGGATGATCAGGAAGAGATTTCAGTTTTGTGTAAAACTGAAGAGACAGCTGCTTACGACGGATGCACAACGGCGGCTCATGAGCCTCCGCATACAGGCTATGCACGGGAGAGGTACGGAAAGCACCAGTACATAGCCGCAATGCCTGGTGATGGACGGGGTCCAAAGGCTTTAAAACCGATGGACGCGCTGAACCGTACGTAATGCATCCGAAGTCTAACTTTGACCGAATCAGAGAATGGTAAATGCGAAGCATTGAGCACCTGTCGGCCCCCCAAGATGTTCGGGAGAGGACCTTCAGGATACTCAATGACTTCGTGCACTTCACCTTCAAAGACTGAATGTGAGGCCGGAAGGTGAGCGCTCGGTCAAAGGTAGCCCAAGGAACCTGGCTGCTGACACCACAGGGATGGTGAGAACACCCCAGACGGAGGCTGGGGTCTGGGTGAAGACCCCGTTTGCGGCAAAATGCACGCACGCAAACGGTCTTCCTGCGTCGAGAAGCCAAATCCATTTTGGGAAGCCCAGTGAGAGACCTTGGAAATGGCAGACTGGAGCTGTCTCTCGATGGTGCGCATGTTAACTGACGCGCAAGAGATCTGCAGATCATCCACGTACATGGTTCCACGAACCGTCGGAGGAAGCAGTTGGAAAATATGGTTGACACGAAGGATGAACAGAGTGACTGATAAAATGGAGCCTTGAGGTACACCCTGTTCTTGCGGGTACACCGCAGAGAGGGTCGACCCGACGCGCACACGGAAACTCCGGTCCTGGAGAAATCCGGCGATGAAAGATGGTAAGTTTCCCCGCAATCCGCACTCGTGCAGATCACGGAGAATGCCGTATCTCCAGGTACGGTCATAGGCTTTCTCCATGTCGAAGAATACGGAGACCATGTGCTGACGCCGGACAAACGCCTCCCTGACAGATGTCTCAAGGCGAAGATGATTATCGGTGGTGGATCGAGATTTGCGAAATCCACTCTGATGAGGTGAAAAAATGTGATGAAACTCCAGATAAAAAATGAGACGAAAATTAATGATACGCTCGAGTACTTTGCAAAGGCAGCTCGTCATAGCAATTGGCCGGTAGTTCAACGGGTTAGTGGGATCTTTACCAGGTTTGGGAACAGGAACGACAATGGCAGTGTGCCAAGATTCAGGAAAGACATGCTCCTGCCAAATCCTGTTAAACAGGATTAGCAGACATTCAAGAGAGGACGGAGAAAGGTGCTTCAGCATTTCGTAATGGATGTTATCCGGTCCGACAGATGTCCGGCCGGACCGATTCAGAGCGGTCTTCAGCTCCACGGCAGTCAGCGGGCTGTTGTAATCTGTGGCAGAAAACGGTCCAAAAGAAATCTTGGACCGTTCAAGCCGCGGCTGTAACTGCCGGAACGAAGCAGGGTAATTGCTGCTGCTGGACACCGAAGAAAAGCGGCGCCCAGACAGTCAGCAATACCCTGAGCGTCAGCAACCGTCCCTCCACCACTCTCAAGAATGGAGATTTCCCCAGATGGGCACTGTCCCCGAATCTTACGGATCCTGTCCCAAACGATCTTAGGGCTGGTATTGGTGTTAATCCCGGATACATATTGTATCCAGGACTCCCCGTTGAATACGCCTACGAACCAATCGCGCGTAGGACTTGGCTTTCTTGAAAGCAAGTAGGTTCGCGTCGGTGGGGTACCGACGAAACCTACCCCAAGCCCGATGTTGGGCCCGACGAGCTGCCATACAAGTGGAATTCCACCAAGGTCTCGGGCAACGTGGAAGTTTAGTCGACGTCCTGGGGATGGTAAGTTCTGCCGCTTGCACAATACAATCCGTTACCGCCGCAACAGCGTCATCGGCGTTCCCGAGGTCACCACAGCTGGAGTAATAATCGCTGAAGCCGTGAATGTGTCCCACTTGGCACGATCAATATTCCATCTAGCAGGGCGAGTAGGGTAACGGTACCCGCCACCCGCGAGACGGAGAAAGATGGGAAAGTGATCGCTGCCAAGGGGATCACCAGACACGCTCCAGGACCAGTCAGGATATAAGGATGGTGAACTCAGAGACAGATCAATGGCTGAGTACGAGCGGGTGGGTTCATGAAAATAAGTGACTGCCCCGGTGTTATGGAGACAGAGGGACGTGTTGGAGAGAAGGGACTCAACAACACGGCCCCTACAGTCTCGAGTGGTAGAACCCCACAACGGATTGTGTGCATTAAAATCTCCTAAGATGAAGAAAGGAGGCGGCAGCTGGTCAACTAAATCTTCCAGATCCGAAAGGCGTACTGCTTCATCTGGTGGTAAGTAGAGGGAACACACCGTGAACAATGTGTACACAGATAGTCTCACTGCCACTGCCTGCAAAGTCGTCCGAAGGGCAACCGCAGTGACAGGAACACCATGAGGAACAACGACGGCCACTCCTCCGCAGGCGATAACGCCGTCCTGGCGATCTTTACGGTAAAGGGAATGTCTCCGCAGCGAAGGAGTGTCCATCGTGCGAAGCTTTGTCTCCTGGAGACACACGCACACAGGTGTGTGCGAAGACAGTAAACCTTTCAAATCATCAATGTGTGATCGCAGACCTCGGCAATTCCACTGAATGAGCGTGGCCATAAAGAAAAATGAAATGAAATGAGAGAATGAAGACAGACGACTAGAAGGTCTCAGTGTCGTCACATCACCTCCAAGCCATCCGCAGTGTCTGGAGGCAACACAGGGCTGTGTTTGCCCCCTGTGGTAGGAGGTGGTTTTTGCCTGCTCTGTTTCGGGGAGGAAGAACCTGGTTTCATCTTCTCCGGCTTCTTCTTAGCAGTGCCCTGGGTCCCAGTGCTGACAGATGTTTTCGGCATAGAGGAAGGTTTCGGCGACGATGTTGATGTCGCCTTGGAGGCAATGCGGCGAGACTGCAGTGCCTCCAATCCAGCAGCAACGATGTCCGCAAAAGCATAAGGACACCGCGCTGGGAAGGGCACCTCAGTCTGGACCGCCACAGAGGCCTTCTGCACCACAACTGAAGCATAGGACCGCCTGCCTGGTTGTAAAGGGGCAATCCGCCGTCTAGCTTCGGGATACGATAGATGCTCAGTTGTCTTCAGGCGTTGGATTGCCTGTTCCTCTATCCACTTTGGACACTGCTTAGAAGATGCAGGATGAGTCCCTTCGCAGTTGACACAATGATCTGACTCTGCTGAGCAATCTGCCAAAGAGTGTTCTGTGGAACCACAGCGACCACACTTAGCAACATTACGGTAAGACTGCTGGGAGTGACCGTAATGCTGGCACCTGAAACAACGCAAGGGGTTCGGGATATACGGCCGAACATCAAGCCGTAAATAACCTGCCTTGATGGTAGTAGGCAGGGTTGGGGAGTCAAAAGTCAGGATGATGTTACGGGAGGGAATAGATTTCCCATCCCGCCTGAAAAGAATCCGTCGAACCCCAATGACATGCTGTTCACCAAGTTCCTCCAGCAATTCCTCATCGCTGCACTCAAGCAGGTCGCGGGAGTTGACAACACCGCGAGAGGAATTGAGGTAACCATGTGGAGAAACCTGGACAGGAATGCCAAGCAAAACGGACGTCTCCAGCAAGGTGGCACTGTGGCGTGGATGAGATGTTTCCACAAGAAGATCCCCTGAAGGGAGCTTCTTCACACTCTTTGGAGAGCCAGCAACGGCTTGCAGAGCCTTGTTGATCCAGAAGGGACTCTTCAAACTGAGTGACTGTGAAGAGTCACCAGATTTGATCAAAAGAAACAGAGCATTGCAATTTGATGTGACAAGTTTCTTTGTGGAGGAAGGTGTACTTTCCTCCACAGGGCGCTTTAAATTGGAAGCATGGGAAACACTTTGTGTCGCCATGAGGGAGAAAAAGATTCGTCCGCCAACCTCCCCACCCACTACAGAGCCCAACGAGGGAGAACCGGAGGTCCGCAAGCCCAAGAGGACGCAGGACACGGCTCTAGGGATAGTCAGCGGATATAGCAAGTTGGTAGGGCAGACACACGCTCAGCGTGCACCCAGACTTTCCCGTGCCCGGAGAACACCCCTTTGGCATGCCCACCCTACCCCCCAACTCACCCAGCCGAACAGAACGACAAGCCGCTAGAAGACCGGACGCAACTCGGCCACAGACTTCCTGACAGGAGTGGGTTAGCTCCCAGCCTCCTGTTTAGGATGAAGCAGAGGGCAAAGAGGAGTGTTGGCATCTGGAGACACTACAACCCGGCCCCCAAATACATCAGCCTCCAGCATCCTCATTTCCACCTGTACGGGTCACCGCACACGGCAAACATGCAGGTAGGTCTAAGCTAAACCAGCTCCGGAAAAAACAGAAAATGTAACATAAAAGAGAAAAGACAGGGAAGAGAACGAGGAACAAAACCCGGAGCTGGCGCCTCATCACAACCTCAGCAGCCTACAACTGAGGCGGGTACATATCAAGATATGAACGAAAGATGAAAAAAGCAAAACAATAAGAGAACAATCGGCTTGGGCCGTGGGGACGCCATCCCCATCAGCTGGATGAACAGCTGTCCCTTCCGGTGAGGTAAACGTCAAAGCCGCAGAGGCAATAGAAACCGTCACAAGGTTAGCTCGGGCCGTGGGGGCGCCGCTCCCCAAATAACTGGAAAACCAGTTATCCCCGTGCGGGGAACATATGGTTGGAAAGCGTAAAAAGATGACATACGTTGCAAGAGAAAAATATTAACAACTTAGTAAAATCCTGCAATGTATTGATTATGATACGCTTTCCAACATACCAAAAATCATTACTCAAGTTATGAGGATAATGGCTGTAGAATAAATCTCGCTCCTACGACCCGACCTTTTATCCCATTTCGATGATATTTAACAGAACCGGTGAAGTATACTTCCGGAACAACATGAGAAGTTTTGTCTCAATCGAAGCATTTTTACGCAAGTTATAACGCATAAGGGCAATGGAATGGATCCTGATCCTATGTCCTGACCTTTGACCCGATTTCACCCATTTTCAAAAGGGTTCGTCCCTAGATGGTCCCCTACCACATATTGAAATTTCGTCGAAATCAAACCATTTTTATGCAAGTTATGATGCATAAGGGCAATGGAATGTATCCCGCTCAGCCGATGTCCTGACCTTTGACCCCACTTCACCCATTTTTAATAGGGTTCGTCCCCAGGTGGTCCCCTACCACATACTAAAATTTCATTGAAATCAAACCATATTTACGCAAGTTATGACGCATAAGGGCAATGGAATGGATCCCACTCCTATGTCATGACCTTTGACTTCATTTGTCCCATTTTCAATAGGGTTCCCCAGGTGGTCCCCTACCACAAGCTAAAATTTCATCGAAATCGAACCATTTTTATGCGAGTTATCGTGCAGACAGACGGACAAAGCTGGAGCATATACGCTTCTTCAACCTACGGTTGGAAAGCATAAAAAAGGCATTGAATATTTAAAAGATTATGGGAGCGATGATAAGAGATTGAAGAAGTTTTGCCATTGTTTGTGTAAGCTAGTGATGATGTAACTCATTCCTTCTTGGAGATCATTCGTGCAAAAGAGCAATTCTGGAATGATCCAATTTTTGTCACTATGCTTACTAAGTAAATTATTCATTACAGGGACCCTGTGTTGTGCTTTTAATGACACAGCTCTTTTTGGGAAACTATCCAAAAGTGTGCAAGCTCTTCATCATTCACGATGAATGATTAGCCATGAAGCTGAGTCGTGGCGAAGAATTTGGATACATCATTGAAATGAATCACATTCCTGTATCTATAATATCATTCCTATTCTTAACTTTCACTGTATATCTAGCTTATTATAGCTCAGTCACATAACAGTTCGCACTTACTAATTCTCAACATTACTTTTCTCAATGGGAATCAATTTCCCAACTCATTTGGGAGGAAGAAAATTTCATGTGTTGCCACTTCAATGAGTTCCTATGTAATGGCATACTGAAATGATCGGTCATAGCTCTGTTTTGGCAAACTGCCCCAAAAGAGCTCTTTATCATCCACCATGAATGATTTGATGCAAGCTGGTTCAAGGTGAATGATTTGAGCAGACCATTAAAATGAACTGCATTCATGTATCATTCCCATTCTTAAGATTCATCATTATTTCCTAGTTGATTACTCACTCAAATAACAGTTAACACTTATTAATTATCAACATTAATTTTCTGATTGGGGATTTGTTTCCATACTCATGCATGTGAAAGAAATTAAACACACTGCAACTTTGGCGTGTGTTACAGTAATGGTGAATTGAATGATCATTCTCAACAGTGAGTGCAAGCACCTTGGTACTTAGTACTTTCCTTTTAACAAAATGATGGTGATAGCTACGCTACCGGGAAAATAATAACACAGCCAGTCTTGAACATAATTAGTTCACGTCTGTTTTTTTTTTAAGGAGTCAGCTGTCACATGAAAGGGGCATACTAAATGCAAGGTTAGTAGACTCCCAGGTTATGCTTCTCCAACACTTCCGCTGGTCACTGTCTCAGGGGTCGCCTTCATGACGTCACAGTCCCGGACCGCTCCACATCCTGCTGCCTACGACTGCTTGCTCCCGTTTTTCTGGTTCAGGGTCTGAAAGCTATTAAACATTGTGTCTCATTTCCAAGAATTTGAAGCTCAGTATTTGTAGCAAACAAATTTTCTTTTTCTTGGTTACATGTTAAACACTGAACATGCCTGGCTTGTGCGCGATAGCAACATGTCCAAATTATTATTTGAAAACCAGAAGGAATGGCATTCATTACCATAGGTTTCTTAAAAATGAAGTTTTACGTAAAACATGGAAATTGAGATGCAAAGGAGCTGACAATTTCAACGAAATGAATTCAGCTATTTGTTCGGAACATTTTCCTGAGGAAGACTATGAACGTGATTTAAGGAATGAACTTCTAGGTTTGCCTATCCGCAAAATGCTAAAGGACACTGCTGTACCAAGTTTAAACCTCCCGAGAAACTTTAATGTAAATTCTAATTGAGAGAGAAAGAACAGACAGGAGAAAAGGAAAAGAACTGATCTTGTTCGGGATTTGATAAACTCCGATAATTAAGATGACATTTTGGAAGACATGTGGAATGCCGATGATGAAAATACTGAAATTGAACACAATGTATGAAAGACCTGAAAACAGAAAATGAAATTCTATTGAAGGAAAATGATATTTTAATGAAGGAAAATGAAAAGCTGAGGAAACAAATATTATCTTTGAGCTCTTCAAACCATAGTCTAACTT
Source organism: Macrothele yani (assembly GCA_039090855.1). Classification (NCBI taxonomy): domain Eukaryota; kingdom Metazoa; phylum Arthropoda; class Arachnida; order Araneae; family Macrothelidae; genus Macrothele; species Macrothele yani. The sequence continues at coordinate 117,469,198 of CM076990.1, forward strand.
TACATGCAAAAGTCCTCAAAGTAAAACAGAATCAAATGCAGAAAGAATTATTAGAGTTGACAGACAAGGTTACAGAAAGATGAGAAAAAAGACAGAGAAATGTGCATAAAAAATTTGCTTTCTACAGTGTTTACTCCAGGACAGATAAGGGTTTTGTTAGGTCAAAAAATGGATGGGTTCTCAAAATTTAGTGATTAAAATATGACTAAAGAAACGAAAAAAAATTTACAAAGATCCATGATTTTAACTTTTCTGTTCAGCGATTAGTTACAAATAATAACAGAGCATTTAGTGAAATTAATTTCCAATTTTTTAATTAAGCAAGTTACTGGAATGCTACTCAAGTTTTTTTTTGTTCCGTATAAAAGGATTTCTTCATGAGGTTCCAGTAGCATAATCTTATAAGATTTTTTTTTCCTGCTTTTGAATTTATTTAAAGACAATATTACAGTTGCATATAAATAAATTAGAAGGTATGATCACTGTCCCTGCACTTTTCCTTACTGCCATTTAATATCCTATTTAGATATTTAGATTAAACAGATTTGAAAAAAACAATGAAAGAAATGCATAATAAGTTTCTTCAAATTCTCGGTTTACTCTAAATAAAATATTCACATGGATGTCCATTTTTCCTGCGTATATTACAGATGTGCTTTTGCATTACATCTTGGTTGCAAGCTTTCAGATTCAGAGCGTATTTGAGTAAAAGTTGTTGACATTTCTCCTGCGAGTGCTTCAATTGTATCAGCAGTCTACCCGTCCTGATGGCTGCGTCGTCTGGTACACTGACGTCAGTACGTAAGGGACCCGTGAGCGACCGGAACTTCCGCTGCGAAGGAGGCAGGATGAGCAAACCTTACTGTCTATTAACCTTGTACTAAATGAACATAAGAATAACAGACATGTTTGATTGGAGACAAGTTTGGAGACCAAGGGAGTTGATGCACAGCCTGAAGAGCATATTGAGTTGCCCGGGGGGAGTATGGGCAGGTATCATCTTGCTGGAATATCGCATCGGGGATTGCACTGAAAAATGGCAGGACGACCAGCTGCACGATGTCCCTGATGTAAACTATATTAACAAAAGTCACCGGACACTTAGAAGAAAAACACAACACAGCATTTATTGACATACATTAGCACGGTATCGGTCCACTTTTGGCCTTAATGTATGCAATGACCCTTTGAGACATGCTTTGACAGGTTTTGGAGCACAGCGATAGGTATACGCTTTCATTCAGTACATAATGTTGCCGATAATTGCTGCTTAGTAGTAGGCCTTGGTTTCAAACTTCTTATGCAGCTCTCTAATTCATCCCATACATGCTCTGTGGGATTAAGATAAGGGCTCTGTGCTGGCCAGTCCACACATGATGCGGAATTATTATCAAACCACGCCGTAACAGTCCTTGCTTTATGGCTCGGTGCATTATCCTGTTGGTACCAACAAGGCTCGGTTCCATAGCATTGCCACAGAGTTTGTAGGGCATAATAGTCTAGAATATCAAGGTATACGTGCTGGTTAACAGGTTTGACCACGATAACCAATGGGCTGGGACAGAGTTTAAGCTGGCTCAAAAAATGCTGTAGCAAAAGTGATAAAATGAAGGAAAAAATTGTAGCAAAATGCTAAAGAAATTTAGCCTCTTTTGTCGATGAACTGACACACTACGAATCGTCATAGTGGACAAACCGACACGCGACGAATTTATGCGACACTGTCGTACTGAACAATGGATGACGGAATACTGTTACCCACGAATTAGCGGCGGAATTTAAATTTTTCTCCTGGACTACAGGAGTTCAAATTTTCGAAAATTTCGGAACACAATCACCTCTGTGATATTTAAATGTCTGGTGCCATTTTGCGACTGGACTAGCTAATTTTCTTGCGCGTTTTAGATTAATTCATCACATTTTGCGAAAAGAGTGATCGTAGTTTAACCTCTGGGCTGGGACCATACCACAAAAAACACCCCAACACAAGTACACTGCCAGTTCCAAACTTGACCGTAGGAACAGTACACTGTGGTAAATAGCATTCCGCTGGCTGCCGCCATATTCACACATGACCATCAGACTGATGGATCGTGTATCTGGATTCACCTGTCCATAGGACCCGTTTCCATTGATCTACGGTCTATGATAAATGTTCTTTACACCATGCTAAACGACGAGTAGCACTCCGAGTAGAGATGAAAGGCATATGAGCAGCCGCAGACCACCGTAACCCATGGAATGAAGTTCTCTGTGAATGGTACGTGCACATACCAAGGTTCAAGCAGTTTTACTCACCTGTACACAGCTGAGGTCTTGTGCAGTACTCCGTCGATTAGCTGTAATGGCTCTCCTGAAGCTTCGACATCCTCCCTCACTGATTTTCTTTGGTCTGCCAGTACGTTTTGCTGCTTCAGGCACGCCATGTTTCTTCCACTTATTCACTACACCCAAAACAGTTGACTTGGGTATGTTTAAACGCCTCTCAGTTTCTCTTATGGGCAACCCACTAATAAAACACTCAGCAATCTTTCCTTTCTCAAAGTCAGTTCTCTCCCGCCGTGACATTTTCACTCAACCTCACAGTGCGATATGATCGTGGTCAGCTGCAGGCTTCTTTTTATTTTGTTTGCAGCTGTACCGCACGTCTTAAGAACGCAGCGGTTCCGTTCATTTGCTTTTGAAGGGGTGTCCCATGACTTTCGTCAATATAGTGTACGTACTGCTATTCAGTGTACCCCGTATATACACCAGACTTGTATGAGAGTGATAGCTAATCGCTCCCCACACCATGATGCTCAGGGTGAGGCCTGGGTGTTGTTGGCAGATGCACGATGGCAGAAGTGGCTCACCTTGTCGGCTTCGAACGAGTGCACGACCATCAGGTGCTCCTAAGCAGAATCAGCTTTCATCACTGAAGACCACTGACCACCATTCTTCCCTCCAATGAACTCGTTCTTAACACCTCTGCAAATGTGCTCGATGGTGACCAGGGGTCATTGGTAACTGTGCCAGCGGCATGTGTGCACGTAGACCTGCTTTCAACAAATGATTTTTTTTTTTTTTTTTTTGGTTGGAGGTTTAACGACCACCGTGAGCAACTCAATAGGCTATAAGCAGTCGCCCGTCCCTAATTTAGGGTCACTGGTTCCAGGGAAGGGAGAGAGCCAGTGCCGTAAGACAAACACAACATCCATGCTTCACCAGGATTCGAACCCGGATCCCATTCAGACGAATTATCAGAGGCCGTCGCTTAGACCACTGCACCACCGGGGTGGCCTACAACAAATGATTCTGCATCGTTCTGGTAGACACCCTTGGAATGACAAAGGATCGAATTTGCACTGTAGCCGTCCGCTTTGCCAACACCGCCCACCTGATATGCCGATCCTCTCATGCGTCCATAACTCTGTGTTGCCCAGAACCACATCAGTGGGAGTGTGAATGCTCCTCCGACCACCAACGCCACCGTCTTACCATGGCCGATACCTCTCATCCCTACTAGGTCCACAATTTGACGGAAGGACCAACTTCCTTCCCGCAGACCAACTATATGGCCTCACTCAAACTCTGCTAACTGAACAAATGTTGCATGCCTGCGTCATCCAACCATGGTAGCTTCTTCAACGAGCACTGAGCAACACACCAGACGAATGACTTCGTTCTGCATGCCCAAGTCCTTAAACACGCTCTGCGTACATTTGCATGTTGTCCGCAGTGACATTCCAACTTGGATCTAATATGATGTTCCTACCGGCATTCCTTTTGGGTGTTGTTTTTTTCACTTTCCGGCAGTGCATTACAAGAATAACTCCTGCCACTTCCAATGCTATGAAATTCAATGGAAGAAAGCACAACTTGTATTAACAATGCTTGTGCAGAGTTAAATGGAATGAACAGACTCAATAGTAGTGCCACCCACTTCTTTTGTAACAATTAAAGTATTTGATTAAAGCACAACCAGCTTTCCCTACATTCACCAAGCCACTGATTACAGCATTCCTTCAGCCAGTGACCAAAACTCTTTTAAAAGTGTGCACAGGACTGAAGACTGCATCTGGGCCAAATGTAAGCTCCTAGACAAAAAATGCTCCATTTACAAAGACCGTTCCATAAAAACTGAGAGTATTCTTTTTAGTTGGCAACAGTGCGAATTGGAAAACTAACCATGCAGATGACTAACTGAATTAAGGAAGTATCTATGGCAATAGTTATTAGCCATGGCAGATGATTCTGGTTTTGTTATTGCACAGTTGTTTAAGGTAGCCTGCATTTTGCCATACAGCTATGGAGGTAAGCAATTCAGAGTTAAGAAGTGAAATGCATTGGGCGATAAAAATTTTCTATCGTTTGAGTAAAACGGCTCCAGAAACAGTTGATTTAATGAAAAAGCTTACAAAGATAAATGTTTGGGTGAGATAACGATTTTTAGATGGCACCATGATTTCAAGAAAGGACGTTTGTTGGCAGAACTTACTCCTAGGTCTGGTCGACCTGAAACTGTTGTTACAGAGCGTATTGTTAATACTGTTTGGGCAATCCTGCAAGAAAATCGACGAATGACGTATGAAGACACAGCGGCATCAACTAATATTTCAAAAACATCTGCATTCTGCGCGACAAATTACTGCTGCATTGTGTGTGTTCCACATGGGTACCTCATCACCTGATGAAAGAAGAAAATTGTTAGCCAGAGTTCAGATGTGTCATGAGTGGAAACAAATGATTGCAAAGGATCCAAACTTTCTAACACAGTAATAACTGCCGATGAAACATGGGTACGCTATTTTGACCCCCTGGCGAAGCGTGCAACACGTGTCTGGAAACACACAAGCTCTCCTGCTCCGAAAAAATTTTGCCAAAGCAAATCAGCTGGGAAGGTAAAGATAATTTTCCTTTGATCATAAAGGTCTACCAACATGCCGTTCCTCCACAAATTACTATCAATGCTGAGTATTACATTTCAGTCTTGACACATCTGCGACAACACATATCAGTTAAGCGACCGGAACTGGTGGGCAAGTGGACCCTATACCATGATAACGCCCGCCCACATGTGGCTGCTTGTGTTCAACAGTGTCTTATGAAATGCAGTATTGAAATCATGCCACAGCCTGCCTACAGTCCTTACCTCGCCCAACGTGATTTCTGGTTGTTTCCAATAATGAGGGAGAAGTTCCGTGACGCAACATTCAACACAGATGCTGATGTTATTCAAGCTGTACAGGGGTCACTAAAGCAGCTTCCACAAAATGCCTTCGCTACATGCTTTGAAAAGTGGACTGAATGATGGGACCATTGCATATCATCCAAGAGAGAAAATACTTTAAGAAAGAATAACATATACACTATCTACCAACAAGTAATTGGACACCTGTGATAGCAAAGGAAAACGAAGTTTATTCATCTTCAATAGTTGGTGGAGCCTCCCCGAGCGGCGATTACAGCTGCGACACTCCGGGGCATACTCTCAACCAGGCGTTGTACGACGGCTAGCAGTATTTTCTTCCACTCGGCTTGAAGAAGACAGGTCAGTTCCTTCACCGATTTCAGATGGTGGGGGCACCACTTAAGTCGACGCTCCAACTCGTCCCAGAGGTGCTTGATAGGGTTAAGGTCCGGGCTCTGCGCAGGCTAGTCCATTCGATTAACCCCATTGTCACCATACCAAGCCATGGTGGACCTCGCAACGTGACAGGCTGCATTATCATCCTGAAAGTAACATGGGTCCACCCCGTAAACCTTCCACAACGTAGGAAGCGCATGGTCATCCAAAATGGTGCAGTAGGTCTCGGCGTTGAGTCTACCAGGAATTGTGACCAAGGGTCCCGTGCCATACCAGGAGAAACACCCCCATAGCATAATTCTACCGCCGCCGAACTTCACAGTTGGCACAATACATTCCGGCAGGAGGCGTTCTCCATGCAGACGCCAAACCCAGACCCTGCCATCCGAATGGTAGAGAGTGAACCTTGATTTGTCGCTCCAGAGAACCTGTTTTCACTGTTCAACGGTCCACTGTCGACTTTCTTTGCACCACGTTAGCCGAGCAGCGCTATTGGACTTGGTGATCAATGGCTTGTGGGCAGCAGCACGTCCATGATAACCGAGCAGATGGGCTTCCTTACGGATGGTATTCATCAAAAGAACACTCCCGGATGCCTGTTGAAACTCCTCGCAGATGTGGCCCATCGATTTGGTGCGGTTCTTCCGAATTTCTCTGGCCAGCACCCGTCGGTCTCTAACTCCCAGTTTTGTGGGTCTGCCGGGTTGGGGCACATTCCGACAGTCACCTCTCATCTTCCACTTGCCAATCACGTAGGCCACTGTCTATTTTGGGTACTTCAACTCGCTGGATATGTCACGTATGGATCGGCCATTTCTGTGATACCCGACGATTACACCTTTCTTGAAATCAGAGAGCTCCGAACTGCGTGGCAACTTGCATGCCACTGGTTGCGTTGTTGTTTCCCACACGATATTTAACGGCGGCGGCCGTGACGTGTATCAGGACCGCAGATATCGTCGATTGCAGGGGTGTCCAATAACTTGTTGGTAGATAGTGTATTTTGCTGTACCTATATTTCTCCATTTTGTGTGATTTTACTCTCAATTTTTATGGAACGGCTGTTGTACATGTAGTTTAACTTTAATTTCATCTTGATTAAATACCAACAACCCTTAAACGTTATTTCTATCTAAAATCTTCACAGATGACAAATGGGTTCAGCCGAAACACCTTAATCAAACAGCTCTTGAAAACTTGTGGTTAGGATAGTGGGAATCCTCAGCATTAAATAATACATCTATTAACACTCACAGAATTTTGAAATTGCATAAAAATATGTGAAGTAGCAACAAATATGAAATAAAATACCTCCTGTTTAAACTTAAGCTTCTGAACATGACTTCCAATGTCCCAAACAGCTAGCAAGCCCTTTACGGTACCAGTAACGAAAGAGTGCTGACTGAAAATAAAATGAATTAAAATGCATAATAGTTTCAAAACTTGATTTTTAATGACAATGTGCAAAATAAATACAAATACACACAAGATACTTTTTCAGTGCCTAGATAAAATCATGCAATTCCCAAAATTTTATCAAATGATGCAGCACTAAAATTTGCAATGACTTAATAGAAAACATTCAATAATTTCCATACCCAAATACATAGGGTATCTCAAAAGTTTTTTGCCCAACTGTGAAGGAATATTAGATTAAGAAAACCTTATTTCACAAATTGATAACGAGGAACAGTACACCAATTATGTAGGAAATAGTAATAACTATACTAGTGATCCGATTTATTGGCGTAGGAAATATAGGCACATAAGCGTTTCCAAGCTTTCGCACATCAACCAGATGGCTTTTTCAAGGAAGTTAGACAGAAACCGTCCGATTTATTCCTATGCCAATAAATCGGATCACTAGTATAGTATTACTATTTCCTAACTTATTTCACAATAATTTTATTTTTCATGTTGAGAAACGTTTCACTGAGCTTAGGCTCAGCTTCTTCAGGATAAATGGCACATAAAAATCAGATCGCATGTGACATCATCAATGGTGTTGATGGTCACAGGTTTTCAATAGTTGCTTCCACACGCTATGTCATTAACAAGTTGTAAATAATTTTTATATATGTGGAAAGCTTCCAAAACACCTAGTTTGGTGGTTGAATCCAGCTTGTGGATTAGTTTCACTTCTTCAAAGGGAAATCTATGATAATTTTCATTACAGTGTTTAGCCGTTAATGATTTCTTCAGGTCACAGTTCCGTATGTAGGTCTTGTGCTCCTTCAGTGGATAACACAAGGCCCTATGAGTCTGTCCTATATATACGAAATGCTACATTTACATGGGATTTGATAATTCGTCATGAATTTTTATTTTCAATGTGGTGTTCTGACCCAAAAAAGTTCATTTCATTTCATTTAAGAGTTTAAAAATTGAAAAATCAGTTAGTCCAACACTTGGGACTATTGGTTGTTTGTTCAGACTAGGACAAAGCATTTTTATTAGTCCCAGGACTACCATTTAAAGGTTTGTTTTTTCCAAAGCCTTGGCGCTTAAGTTGGTATATTTTCTCAGATATTTTATGTTCTTTTTCTTTATAAGGTGTACAAACAGCTGTTGAACTTTACACTATTTGATACCAAACATTTCTATTTCAGGAACTGTATCTGCTGTGATGTGAAGAACAAATGTTGTGGGAGGGGGTGCAGTTACGAGAAATATTGATCAAGTTTACCTGCTTTTAGGTGTTAGAGAACTGAGGAAGAGAAAAATAAAACAGCCCTTGAGGTTCGGGCTGTATTGGTGGGAGGGCAGATAAAGGATGTTTTGTCGCCATCTCATTTTTGTATAATTGCCATTTTATACATTTCAGCTTTACTTTACCCAAATTCACTTGGGACTAGATCAAAGTATATTGGGTTAGTAAATTATCATTTCAGTTAGTCCAGGACTAAATGGACAAAAAAATAATTTCCGACACCTCAGGAGTTGATGTAGAAACAGACTTTGATTTCTAAAATTTTGTTAGAGCCTTATCTATAATGGAAGAGTTGTATCCACTCTGTGCTGCAACATGTGTAAGATAATCAGGTTCTTTTTTCAAGCAGTCTTCATCTGAATATATTAGGTGTGCAACTTAATTCTCGGCCCCTAACCGCGAGCAATCATAGAACGTCGGCAAATGAAAATAGCTGTGTGCGATAATGGCTGATTGCAGTGCCATCCAACAGCTTTCCAGGCAACCGTAACTGCTCACAGCTGTAGTGACAGAAGGGACAAAAGTTGACGGTGAAAGCAATGTCGTTCGAGAAGCAACATTTGAGGCACTGCCTCCTGTTCGCGTTTCAGCTGAAAAAAAGTACTGTGGAAGCCCAGCAAATGACCTGTGCTGCTTTGGCTGAGGCTGCTGTGTACTACAGTATGTGTAAGAAGTGGTTCCAGCAGTTTAAGCAGGGAAATTTCAATTTCCGTGATGCAAAACATACGGGACAGCCACAAAAAGTTGACGATGAGGAACTGGAACAACTGTTGGATGCGGATCCCTGTCGCACACAGTCAGAGCTCGCCCAGGAACTCGGAGTAACACGGCAAGCCATTGCAAAGCGTCTGCACAAGCTCGGACGGATTTACAAGGAGGGCTGTTGGGTGCCCCACCAACTCACAGCTGCAAACAAGTCTAGGCGCTACGATGTTGCTGTGTCCTTGCTCTCCAGATTCAAGAAGACAGATTTCCTCCACAAGATTTTGACCTGTGATGAGAAGTGGATCCTCTATGATAATCCTAAGCGGCACAAATCGTAGATTTATCCAGGTCAGCCTACCACCAGTACCGCCAAACCGAATATCCATGCCAGGAAGTTGTTGTTGTGCATATGGTGGGATCAGCGCGGTATCATACACTATGAGTTGCTCAAACCTGGTGAAACAGTCAATGCTGAGCGTTATTGTCAGCAACTCATTCATGTGAGTGACACAATGGAGGTGAAAAGTCCATACACTGGCAAGGGCAGAAAGTCGGTCCTGCTGCTTCAAGATAACGCGCATCCTCACACCCCGAAAACTGCTTTAAACATGATCACCGACCTGGGATGGGAGATTTTGTCTCACCCAGCGTATTCTCCAGACTTCGCCCCATTGGATTATCACCTCTTTTGCTCCCTGCGACATCACCTGAATGATACAAACTTCACTTCTGTCGAGGAGGTCCACGCAAGTATTGATGACTTTATCAACTCGAAACAGCCCTCTTTTTTCTGCAGCGGCATTCGGCAGCTCCCTGACTGATGGCTCAAATGTATCCAACACGACAGGGATTATTTTCCTGATTAGGTACGTATTCGATTTGCTAAAATAATTTGCGGTCAACGTATCGTGCATGTGGCCGAGAATTAAGTAGCACAACTAATATATGTACTGCATGATATATATGTAAGTGCAAAAGGAGCAGAGTTTTATTGCTAAGAGCTGCATAGCAGAATCGCAGTGAAGGGCAACGTAAGTCGCAGATTTTATTTTAGTCTTGCAGACCCTTTTGTTTTGGTCCTTCAAACAAAAGAGACATCCCCAGAACCCTTTTTAATTTACTTTAGCAGACTCCTGATCATAGGTGCAAGTTTTCCATCTGGGGGTGGAATTCCGTCTTTTTCAATACTTTCCGAAAATGGAAGTTAGACAAAGTTAAGATTTCTCCCATAATGGTAGGTTTTTTTTGTTTTCTAGCATGATAATCATTCCGCCCATGTTATTTTTAAATATCGCTTTATTGCATAAGTGTTCATGTTTCAGCCTAAAAACGGAGGTGACAATTTTTGAAAACAGAAGCTAGACATAATTTTAAATTATGTCTAGCTTTGAAGACGGAAGCACCATAATTTTAAATTATTTTTTTCATGATGCTTTCTCTGCTGTTGTATGTTTTATTTCATAAAAGTATTTGTCATTCAGCCTGAAAATGGAGGAAAATTTTCTAAAACGGGAAGCTGGACAAAAGGAATATACGCCCTTGGCAGTCGACACATGCTCACAGCAAATTTGCATGCAGGCTGCACCTCATATGTCTTCATATTCACACACACCACACTGAAGTGCATATGTTAACAACCTCTTTTAATTCCATGACACTCTGTTTCATGACCCTTTTAAGTTTTGACACCAGTGTATAAAACAAAAATAACATTAAAGGAAAGAAGTAAATGAAAGGGAAAGAAACATGTGATTAAGACATACTGCATAAAAACTGAGAAAAAAAAAAGTAGAAATATGAAAATTAATTTATGCCATTCAAAAGTAAATGCAATGATTATGTATAATTGCATTTACATGATTTTACATGCAAAATTATTAACTTACTTTTTGAGAAATGCAACACTTTCCACAGAATCAGAGTTTTTACTATCAGCGGCAGTATTTCCACACTGGAATGTGTTTATAACCTATAAAGAAAAAAATCACATTGTAATTCTAAGTATTTAAGCATTTATTATTTCAAAACTTATCTTGCATAAATACACACACACACACACAAATGAGTGGCTCAGTGAAAGTGGTATTTCTGGCTTTAAAGATTTAAAACATGTTTCCTGAACACTACACTCCAGATTTCTCTTTTTTTAAATCCTGTGAATATTATATGCTTACCTTTCCATTAGCAGCTAAAATTAATTTTGAAGTACCATCAGTGGATCCAGAAATAATTAAACCATTTTCATCACAGTCAACTGCTGTTATGGTACCATTATGAGCCCTGCGACCTAGAGGACAGAAAAGATTATTAAATGTGCCATATAATTCAGAAGTATGCATGAATATAATTAAGAGATTGAAACAAATACTATGATTCTTTCAAATTATAGTTCAAAAGATGCACCATGAACCTAGTACAGAAGTTCTTGTGTATGTCATGTAATGGATGTCAGTGAAGCCCAAGTTGTGTGTCAAGATCGCTGTAAATGGAAAAGTTTTTTATGGCAACAGTAAGTAAATAATAACTTAAAAATTTATCTGGTGGTTTATGTTTCTTTGTGGAGCTAACCTCTGAACCTCAGAGCATAGCTTAGCAATATGTAAGTAATGAATGTACAATCAGACTTCATAAATTATGAGTAATAAAATCATAAACTACAAGAACAAAAAAATTTAAACTTACCCACAATTTCTCCCAAAACAACCACATTATTTAGGTCCCAGATTCTGACAGACCCATCATCGTACCCAATAACTGCTTTTTCACCATTAATGACTTTCCCTACAGTGCTTGGAATACCGAAACTTGGAAAGGTAGTAGTGTCCCCTTCTGGAACATGCCAAAGCCAAGCATCTCCACATTCTGTACCTGCCATTAGATGATCTTTTTCTGGAAGCCACTGCAACCACTGAGAAAGAGGGAGAATTTTTTTTTTTTTTTTTTTTTTTCATGTTAGTAAGTCACAGGTGGTACCAAATAGTAATCAACATACAATCTAACCATGAGAGTACTTTTTTTCATTTTTTAATTAAGTAAAGCATTCAATTAGCACACACGCAAACATCAATTAAAGACAATATTGTGACCATTACCATTAACATACTTGGACATATGCTAATGGATAATATGATTTTGACATTTAACATAACTAAAGCAAACTGGCATTGTTCAACGAAATAAGTTATTCACTAATATCTCTGTTTTGTGGAACACAGTTAGGCCAAAATAGATTTCACTTTTGTTTATTTCAGCACTATAAAAACATCACAAGAAACTAGCATATGTTTTCATGATTATTTCACAACAAAGCTATTTAAGGTCATAGTGGAGAAAAAAAGAATCAAATATTTACAGCCAAATCCAAGAACAACTTAAAAAAAAAAAAAAGGTTTGCAATGCACATGAAATCCCTATGAAATTTCTGTTTAATTCTGGAGCAGCAACTAACATGTGAATTCGACACATCTGACTGTTCAAAATTCTGAAATACGACATAGGAATTACGAAAGTGAAATCAGTATTTACTAATACCATTTCTTGTGTTACTTACAAACATAAATTCCTGGTGTAAAAGAGGAGCCAGATTTATGTGTAGTTGAACTTGCTCCAAACTGGAAGAATCAAAGACAAGAGTGTAACAGCATTTCTTCAGCTTCTGATAATACTGGGAGACCAAATCAAAGCTCACCATGCATTTTGAAGATGGTACTCCACTTATCAAAAAAGGAAGAATTATAATTTTCATGTTATAAAATAAGCTCAATGGACAAAACATTACAGATACCTACCTATTAGCATGTTGGTCTTTCTCCAGCACTATAACAGCCTGTACATGTTGAGGCATCAGAGGTAATGCCCTCCAACCCCCGGGAGCGGAAACAGCGCGATGTGGCAATGCCCGTCGCAGATTCTCAGAAAAGTGTGCAGACTGTTTTTTTATTTTCTTAGCATTAATTGTTTTTAAGATTTCTTTAAATTGTAAAACAAAGGAAGGGGAATTTTCACGCATTTTTAACATTTAAGATGTGAAGTTGTAATCGATAGATCCCACAGACAACTCTTCCCCCTCCATTTTATTTTAGCTTTCATTCTTCCATGTTTTTCAAACAGATGACTTCAACTTGATGAGATATAATTGCTTTTCTTGAGCTTTGAATCTTGGAAGCGATATTTTTATGTATTTTTAATGTACCACGCACGTTTGATGTGGCATTTCGGAAGCTAATGGTCACAATTTTTCCTTTTCTTTTTTGTTTTCTTTTTTGGCATGGAGGCCTAAATTTCAATCTAACAGAAAGTTAAATTAGAGCGATTTCTTTTTCTTTCTTCCCTTTCTTTCTTTCTTTCTTTCTTTTTTTTTTTTTTTTTTTTTTTACAAGAGCTATATTTTTAAAGTGCTTTCTCTGTTTTTGCGGTCGTCAGCATTCCGTTAGTTAACGTTGCAACTTTTTTTTCCTTTTGCTTCCAGATAGCTTCACTTCAGTTATATTGATAAGGCGTTTTTTTTCTTTTTTGTTCTTCCTCTTATTTATTTATTTATTTATTTATTTTTTTGTCAAAAACCATATTTTTGGACATCTTTATCGCCCGTCTTCCGTTTTTCACGGTTGCATAATGAGGCATTCTGGAAATTGATGTTTACAATTTTGGCTTCCAGATAGCTTCATTTCAGTTGGTTTAATGCCGTCTTTTGTTTGTTTGTTTGTTTGTTTGTTTGTTTTACAAAATCCATATTTGTAAAGCGTTTGCAACATTCCCATCCGATTCCGCAGCCATGTGGCATTTCGGAAGTTGACAGTCACATTTTATTTTATTTTTCAATTTTTTTTTTTTTTTTTACTTCCAGATAGCTTTATCTGAGATTTTTTTTTACTAAACCATATTTTTATGCATTTTTTAATGCCCCTGCTTCTTTTCCAAGGCTGTAGCACTATTCCGGAAGCTGACAGTCACAATTTCTTTTAGTAATTATTTTCTTCCAAATAAAATAATTTTATTTCAGATTGATGAGGTGAAAAGTTTTTTTTTTTTTTTTTTTGCTGCTTTACAAAAACCCTTGCCATTTTTTTCACTTGAAGTTTATTGGGTTTAATTACATCAATGAAAACGCTCCAATCACATTTTCATAAATTCACTAAATTTTTCTTAAAACTCTGGTCAATTCACAAATTGGGTTTCAAACAAAGATCTTACATATGGATTCCTGTTTTACAAATCAAATTAAATGTGGCAAAATTAGTGTTGTTTCCAAAGTTGACATGATCCCTAACCCACCTGCCCCCGTCCCCTCCCCTCCCCTCCCCACCTCAGTCATCTAAATCATCAACTGGTGAGGCCCTTAGTACAACATAACTGCTGCAGAAAATATTAAGAGCAGAGCAGAATGTCTACCAGGCAAAACATCCTTCGAAGGAGGCAGTTAAAGTTTAATCAACTAACTAAATGCAAAATACAAAAAAGTATGGATTTCAAACTATTCTTTATACTTTCTGACCATTATTTTTAATAATCCAATTAGCATTTAAAGAATGGTGTTTAAGTTCTGAATGAAATAAAATAGTTCAAGTTTCTTCTGCATTTCTTGTCAGGGAAAAGCTAGTTTGACTATTGCAACTAAACACTAATTTGCACTACTAGCAAAATCTCAAACTGACTCAATTTTTAAAACATCCCTTTGTCGCAGTGCAGAACAATAAATTTTATGAAAAAATTACCATTTAGACATCCTTTTACCTTGCAGGCAGTTGTTACGCTTTCCTTTCTGAGTTGCAGACTTCTGAAAAAGATTCTGCTCCTGCCCCAACCATGGATCTGATGTTCTGCTCCACATTTCTGGAGGTAATGCCCCCTAACCATGCCTGTTGCAGCATTGTCCACAACTCTGTCCAAGATGTCGGTCTAGGATCCACGGATCTGATGTTCTGTTCTGCGGCATCACAGAGAGCTTCCAAGGTGCTTAAATCCAGTGGGACTTTGGGCCCTACTGTACGGTTCCAAACTCAGACGACTGTTCCTTGAGCCATGCCTGGGTGCTTGCGGCTGGTGGGGGAGTCGCTTGTTCTGCGGAAACTGGCCATCGGCTGCAAGATGTGCGAAGGCCATGAAAGCATGTAGGTGATCAACCAGTACATGCTGGTAGAGCACAGCGATTAAGGATATCTCCAGACACACTAAGGGACCTAATGTGTCCCATGAGAAGGCTCCTCAAACCATCACTGAAATACCACCACCTTAAACAAAGCCGACAAAGCATGATGGCGCCGTGGCCTCATGCTGTCGACACCACACTTGCGCCCTCCTGTCAGCCTGGCACAGCTAAAAACGGGATTCATCTGACCACATGATGTGGCGACACAGTTTCTAGGTTACCGACACCATGCAAGGTCTAATGATGAGCAGTCAACAGTGGAACACAAGTAGGGTGTCAGCTCCCATAACCACGGTATGCAGCGTGTGTCATACCATTTGCTTGCTGATGCTTGGGCCTCTTGACATTTAACCTGGATGTGATCTGCACTGTCATTGCCAAGCGGTCAGTCTCTATGAACCTAGATAGACTATGTCGACCTGATCATCAATGGTGTGTGGTCGGCCATCACTTGCTCTCTGGGCGCTGGTATATCAGTTGATGGTATACTTGGAGTACACCCTTGATATGATCGCCCGCGGGTTCTTACCACTTGGTAATAGAATGACCCATCTGTCTTGCATCGACAATGCGTCCACGATCAAAATTGCTCACATCACCACATTTACCCATGTTCTTTTATTGCAATGCACTGTTGGGAAGCCCTGCTCTGCTGTCAGCCTATTTATTGCCTACGTTCAATTTGGGTCAGTTCTACTCAAAGTGGGGATGCCCATGTCAACTGCCTATACCCCTATCTCTAATGTTTTGTCTAATGAGTGTACAGTGCCACTCAAAATCAAAGCATAATCTACAAAAACATATATAGCTGCCAATCTATGTAAAATAATGCACTGAAAACTAATGAATGTGCAAATTTTGCTATGTGGAAGACTATCCTGCATTTACTTTTTGCCAAAGGTAAGCAGAGAAATGTAAATTAGGATGGTGCTAAAAAGATGCACAAGTCTTCTCACATCTTGTAGCTTTTCTAGGCAACCCCTGATATCACTTCAGTGGCATGTCCAGCTGATTATGTTATGAAGGCATCGTATGAGTGATTTTCAGCTGTGGAACTAGGGTGATCTTAGTGAGAGCTGGGTTTGCCTCCTCGGGGCACTCCATGGGAACAATGGTACACAGAACAGCAACAAGGGCATCTGTGAATCTTGGAGAGGTGCCAGCTAGTTCTGGGTGGCATTAGCAAAAAGACCCCAGCTCACTGGGTTTGTTCCAGAATCCTTAGGTTGAATGACCAACTGGAACCGTCAGCTGTGGGCTAATACCCCACACTGATGTACTTAACTGATTAAAAAGATGCAAAGCATGGGTTGATCCACGTTTTTAAAGATGATACCTATTTTTGTAAAATTCTGTCTGCTTTTGTGAAATTTTGCCTATTTTTGTGAAATTTGCCTATTTTTCTGTTTGTAGCAATTTTGTCAAAAACTCTTAAGAGTACACAAAGGTTTGCAGTGGTGTGAATTCATGAGTAGAATCATCATTATCAGATCAGGACTTGCAAAATGCCATTGCCCAGATGCAATGGTCACCAAAATGATTGGTCTGGGAATGTTAATAAGAAATCTAGTTGACCGACCGTGTAGGTAGTAAAAAAAATAAAGAGTCTGAATTCCCAGGAAAAAAAAAGAAAAAAAAAGCGTGTCGACAATATTCATGCCACTTATGTTAAAATTAAATTTTACTCAAAATATTTTGTGAAGATACCATTACAGTCGAAAATATTTTTGTGAAAATGCCGTTTGAGCTAAAAATATTTTGTGAATCTACTGTCCAATGGTATCAAATGTCAATATATCGACCCCTGCAAAGAAATGCAAAAACTGACCCACTGAGACACAGTGGATCTACCACACTTCAGAAAGGATGGTTCACCACAGTATCGACCTGGAACTGGAAAAAGGCGAATCAAAAAGAGATCTCGACTGAGTAAGTGTAAGATTGGTGTATGGAACACTAGAGTATAAATGGCAAGATGAATGAGATGATTGAAGAGATGAATAAGTATACATTGGATGTGCTGTGTGTAAGTGACACCAAAAAGAAGGAAATGGGGATAGAAGAAGTGAATGGAATGGTGAGTGTGTGGTCTGGAGTATTGGATAATGTGAGAAGACAGGCTGGTGTAAATGGGATTTTAAGTGAAAAGATGAAGAACAACTTGATTCACTATAGCTGCATAAGTGAGAAAATTCTTCGAATTCGTCTGAAAGTGAAACTTCAGAGAATAGTAATTGTTGTAGTGTATGCTCCTTGTGACTTGGAACTTTCTGATAGGAAAGAAGATTTCTGGAATGAGCTGAAAGCTATTTTGAGCCAGTTTGGTGCTAAAGAGAAAGTTACAATAGCAGGAAATTTCAATGCTAGAGTAGGTGTGCAGAATGTAATTTCTGACAATGTTCTGGGTAAGTTTAATGATCCTTGTGTGAATGATAATGATAAAAGATTAATTGAACTCTGCATTGAGAATGATTTGTGTGTATCTAATACATTTTTCAACCACAATTATATCCACACATATACTTGGGAAAATCGTACTCTTGGTCAAAAGAGTGTGATAGATTTTGTTATCTATGATCAGCATCTGAAACACTTAGTTGTTGACACTCGTGTGATGAGAGGTGCAGATGTTGGTTCTAATCATTACTTGGTAGTATCACGTGTGAAACTGAATGTTGGTTGGAGGAAAAGGAATAGGAAGAGGCCCAGGATAGAAAGAATAAAGGCTGAAAGGCTCCCTGAAGATCATCAGCATTATTCTGATGTACTCAGAGAACGACTGACGGATCTGAAATCTTGTGAGAGGGATGTAGAAAAGAAGTGGGAATGTTTTAAGAACTGTGTTGTTACTGCTGCTAAAGAGGTCTGTGGCACCACAATAGTGGGTAACAATAGAGGTGATGCATGGTGAAATAGTGAGATTGCTGAGGCAGTAAAGAAAAAGAAGGAAGCCTATTTGGGGATGTTGCAAGGTAGAGTCTCTGTGGATGAATATCGCTGTAAGAAGCGTGAAGCTGCTAAGCTGGTTCGCCACAGTAAGGCAAAAGATAGGAAAGAGAAAGTGGAAAGGCATGAACTGGCTTTTTGGAAAGATAGAAAGTCCTTCTGGAAGTACATGAGACTCAGGAAAAATAGGGGAAACAAAGTTGTAAGTTGTGTGAAGAATAGGATCGGGGAAATGACATGGGAGTCCAATGAGTTAAGTGAAAGATGGGGTGAATACTTCTGTGAGTTGTTAGATCAGGAAAGCCAGGTTATTCTGAGGCAGAAACAGATGATGTCACAGTGAATGATAGAAGCATAGGATGGATCTCAAGAGAAGAGGTGTGTAAAGCTCTAAAATCTCTTCAGAATGGTAAGGCTCCAGGAGTTGATGGCATAATTGCCGAGATGTTGAAATATGGGGGTGACTCTGTAACTTACTGGTTAACTGAAATTTGCCAGTTGTGCTGGGAGTTAGGAATGGTCCCTCAGGATTGGAAGTATGCTATCATTGTTCCCTTAACAGAGGAAAAGGTGATCAGACTGACTGCAAGAACTATTGTGGTATTAGCCTATTGAGTGTGCCAGGGAAAGTGTTTGGTAAGGTTGTTATTGAAAAAATACATTAGAGAAAGTATGTGATGTTCAGAGTGGTTTTATACCTGGTAAAGGCTGCACTAACCAAATTTTTGCACTATGCATGATGATTAAAAAGTATCTGGCTGTTGGTAAGAAAGTTTTTGCTGCCTTCATAGATTTAGAGAAAGCTTACGACCGAGTAAGTAGGATACTTTTGTGGAAGGTATTGAATGAATATGGTGTTACTGGGAATCAACTTAATAGTGTAAAAGCCATGTATAATGGCAGTAGAGCTCGTGTACAGGCGAATGGTGTTTTATCAAAATAGTTTTCTATTGGTGCAGCAGTCAGACAAGGTTGTGTAATGTCACCATGACTGTTTAATACATTTATGGATGTGTGCATGAGTGATGCCAAAATAGATCATACTGGTTTATGTCTTGGTGATATCCATGTGTGCAGATTGCTGTATGCTGATGACACAGTCCTGTTGGCAGAGAGCAAAAGTGAGTTTTAGAGTATGTTGTCCCAGATGTATGAAGTTTGCATGAAATTCAAACTGAGTACAGTTAAACCTCGAAAATCCGGCACCTACAGGACCCGACAAGTGGCGGATTTATGAAAATTCCGAATTTCTGAAGCTATCCAAAAATTGCGTAAAGTTTGTTATGTAAAGCACATACTTACACGTAACAGGTCACTTTAACAAAAATTTGTGTGTCTACGCCTTATAAATATGCAGGAGTCACGCTGCCGATAGCATTCTTTGCAATTTGTGAAAAAAAATCGTTTTAGTGATGGAAAAAATACTTTAGGCAAAAAATATTGGCAATTACCTTTTTTTACTATCTTATATATAAAACACAAAACATCTGCTTGTCTGAAGCAGCAAAAACTCTCGAACACTGAACTGTGGCATCGTGAAATTTGCGTAACTTATTATTAGTGGAATTTCTAGGTCAACGCAACTATTTTAAGATCTCTACGTTGTTCCGTTCGCGAGTTACGAATTAATTGATAAGCTAATCAATAAAGTCAGCGTCGTTTGCTACGTCATAATTATCTGAAAGCATGTGACTGCATTCATCACCACAGAACATCCACAGGTGTTTCTATTCTTTGAGAACTGTGCATAAAAAAACGCAAAAACGAACTTTGCGAAATCTTAATGAAACAGGCTGAAATTTTTATCAACACCATGAATTGGTAATAACAGGAGTCCCTCAAACTTTCATCGGAATCCGGTCAAAACATTTTAAAATAGGCATGGAATTTTTAATTCATCGGTAAACAGAAATATATATAGCAGAAATGGTTAATGAAATTTTGACGGCTAATTTAAAAAGTTATTTACCAATTCAGGTGAAATTTGGAGGTCATGTTCCTATTAACGATTTATGGTGTTCATTAAAATTTCAGGCAGTTTCATAAAATATTCGCAAAGATGCGTTTTTAACCTATTTGGCATAGAGATTCGCCCCTCAAAGACGTCTGAAACGAAAGCACGTGATGCATTTGATGCTTCTCACATGGACAGCTGTATGTTGGAATGTCAAGAGCAAAGGAACCAACAAAATTATGTATTGTCGCCGATGAAGGAGAAACCCAAAATGTTGTGTACGACCAAGTGCTGAAATAATCACACTATGAATAAATAATTTGTAATGACCAAATTTGTGAAATCAGCTTCTTTCTTTCTTGCAAGCATCATTTTTCTCCCCCAATTTTTTCAGTGACATATAAGGGAATATGAAATTAATAAGCCTAAATCCCAGGCAAAGCCGGGTAGTAAAGCTAGTTTATTATAAAACTCTGTCGAAAAAAGTTGAATTTAGCGAATGGTTAGGCAAAAACTAAGAAAAAAGGCAGAGCAACCTCTAGGGCTGGGCGATGTATCGATACATCGCAAAAACCCGATGTGAATTTCACATCGATGTTTCGGTTTTTCGACTGACGAAACAGAACTGCAATACATCGGGAAGACGATTACCAGGATACATCAGGAAGGCTGATGTAGATGTCATAACACGATCAAATCCACATACTGCCACCACCAAGCACAGATCATCATTTCAAATGTACATGCTGATTCGTCGCCTCATTGGTCTGCGTCACTTTAGCACGGCGCGATGAGATGACGAATGTGAGAATTCTCCTGGTATTACATGTAGGCTGCTATCAGCAATTCGTACGCTGAGATCGGATGACCTTGCGATGTGTTGTTTAGACAGTACATTGGGAGATTTCCATGGTTATTGGTGAAACATCGGATGTTCTCACGAAAACGAAATCAGAGAAGTGCCGCATTTCTGAAGTTACCGGTTTTCTGGAGGCCGGATTTTCGAGGTTTTACTGTATAAATAAGGAAAAACCAAAGTTGTGGTTTTTGAGAGAGGAACTGGTAGTACTGAATGTAATAATATAAGTATAAATGGCACAGTGATTGACCAGGTGAATGAGTTTGTGTATTTAGGACGCATGTTTGACAGAGAGAACAAATTGGATGGTGAAATTAGTAGGCAAGTGAATTCTTCATTGAAAGTCATAGCTGCTTTGGGAGGTTTTCACAGGAATGATGGGTTCTCAAGAGAGTCCTGTATGACTATATATGAAAGTGTAATTGTTCCTATTCTGATGTATGGCAGTGAAACCTGGGTACTACAGAAGAAACACAGGAGTCGTTTGTGTGCTGGAGAAATTAGTTACTTATGGGGGGCAAGACACATTCTGATTGTGTGAGAAATGAAGATGTGTTGCAATTGTGTAATGTTAAGTAAAATGTTGTTAGCAAGGTGGAGACTAATATGCTTCGGTGGTTTGGCCATGTTGAAAGAATGAGTGATGAGATGCTTACTAAGAAAATCTCTTTAGCCCAAGTGGCAGGAAGGAAAGGCACAGGAAGGCCAAGGAAGTCATAGGAGGATCAGATTCAGGATTGTCTGTATGAGAAAAAGATTGAGTATGAAGTATAGAAAACCTTGTGTATGGGCGTGTGATGGATGTCAGTGAAGCCCGAGTTGTATGTCAAGATCGCTGTAAATGTAAATGGAGAAGTTTGATATGGCCACAGTAAGTAAAAATTATTTGGTAGTTTGCATTTCTTTGTGGAGCTAACCTCTGAATCTCAGAGAATAGCTTAGTGATATGTATGTATGCATGAACCAGAAACACAGAAAAATCATGTTTCATTTAAGACTAAACTGCTACTCCAACCACACATGAAGCTATTTTTATGCATATGTACTTGCATATACCTCTTTCTTAAAACGTGCTTAAGTAGTAATGCTATATTAAGTTCTGCTCTGCATTTTGTGTCAATATTTTTCAGTACTCTTTGATTTATGAATTGACATAAGGATATCTCCAGGACGAACACAGGAATTAGTAAAAGAGTTTTTGCTATTTAAAGATACTGAGTCAGTACTGTTCTATCCAAAATTTTTACTAATGATAACACTAAGTGGTGTACAAGTCAAATGATGCAAGACAGTTTAGTACAGATCCAGCTACAAAAAATATTTTTACCTTCAAATCTGAAGTGCTGAAATCCCATATCTGATTTTTTTCTGAACATCCCAGACTTGAATAAGGCCAGACATGTCTCCAGTAGCCACCAAGGATGAATCATGGTTAAACTCTGCACATGTCACGGAATCTGCATGGCCTGCAAATGCAAATTTCAAAAACATTTAGAACAATGAACTGTAAAGAGCTTGCAAACCACAAATTCGAGACACTACAAATTCAACTTTTTTATGCTTAATGAAAAGACAGAGATGATTGCTCAATAAAATAAACATTTTAAGAAGAAAAATCATTACTTCTTAGTTCAATTCTTCAACTTTATTTCCCATATAAGAAAAATTGACCAATATATTAAATCATTTAACATTTTGTTCTCTGCTTAAATTAGTGATGGGCAGCAAGCAACCCATGTGTCCTGTTTTTCATGTTTACCCAATTCATAACATCTTTCATAAAACTAGCCAAATTAGTCTCCTCACAAAAAGAAAAAAAAATTCACACTGAATCTCATATTAAAATTCATAAAATTGTCTTCACAAAAAAAAAGGAGAAATTTTAGATAAGGATATTTATGATCTTTTAGGTTTACACTATCAAGATAAGCTTTGACAACTTATTTTCCATCACAAATTGTGAATTTCTTTCATTTCTTCTTTATATTTTGTTCCTAAACATGCAAATGCAACCAGCTGCTTGCAATTATAAATTCCCTTTTAAGTTTGTTCTTTTCTGTTTGGCTCATACTCTTCAGTGAAGAAGGTCAGCAAATAACAGATATGTTTACCATAACAAGTCAGTTGATCATTCTCCCCAAATGGTGGTTTACAGCACAATTTTTAAAATGTTATCTTCTTGAATTCTTGTATACAGGGTTCATACCCTTTTCTGTAGAAAAAAAAATAAGGACTTTCTAAGGACCTACACTCCAATTGATATTTTGTGTAATTGGAATATCACCAGGTGTGTGTGTATGTACATATACAGTACATATATAGGGGATTAAACAGTGCTGGTGGCCATTTACCAGATATTTTGCCCCAAATATAAATTACTCTGCCTACAAAGAACAAAATTACAAGCCCCCCCCCCCTTCCCAAAGACAGGTGGGAGACACAATGACAACGAAGCAAGGTGAGCTGAGTACAGCAGTAGACACTATACTCAGGGCAAAGCTAACGTGATTACACTGTTAACACTGTGAAACCAATTCACCGACAAGTCCGTATCTCTTGTTTTTCTGTATTTCTCCGAGCACTAATGTATAATGGGGTGCCAAGTGTCGCTGACCTTTTCCCCTAAGACCCTAAGGGATCTTCTACTCATGCTTCCATCATGATGCCCTCCTCAACTGCCAACTACCAGACAAATTATTTCTTTCTTTTGAAAAATGCATCTGGGTGGATAAGATAAACATCTTCGTTAAACATATTCCTTACTGTTCCATTTCATCAGTTACAAGTCAACTTTCGGTGTTCCTAAAGTGTTCTAAAGATATTTTTTTAGTTACATATTAAACGTGTATGCAGTATTCATTTTTTTCTTATTAGAAATACATTGGACTGTGCTACATTTCCAGATGTACTGATAAACACCAAGTCCAAGACAGAGCAAGTATTTTGAGAAAGCAACCTGTAAGAAAGGGGCAAGTAAGCTTAGTGACCACTGCGACCCATTATCTCCCCTTTTACCCTCCGGCTCAATTCTCACCTCCCGCGCTTAGTAAATATCCTCCATGTACATGGTTATAGCCTGTCTGAATCAAGACAGAAGTGACAATGACATTGCGAAAATATGAATATTTGTATTTTTTAGAAACGCGACCGAAACTGGGATCTTAATTTTTTTTAATGTATGTATGTACAACATTTAAAACATCGATATGTCCATGTGCTTTCTAGGTCTCAGTTCAAGTTCGAACACGAGCTTTTCAACTGGAATTATACTATGCAGTGGAAGTACACACTCCGTAACTTTAACTCCACAGTCAGGCTAGCCTTGCACCAAGTATAGATAGATCAGACCACATGAGACAACTGACACCATAAACACACAGACACAACACAGATGTTGATCCCACTGGTAAAGCCATGCAAGGAAAGTCATGCAGGCTACAATGGGAAAAGTGTGTGCACGTGGGGAGCGCGGTGTTGAAGGGAGATCATTTCTAAGAACGTTTTAGAATATTATCTCCCTTCAATGAGCTAGAAGAAGCTCCCCTGGTGAACGGGTTAGCATATTTACAGACACACAAACAAAAACAGGGGCAGGGTTGCGATGCCCATTACTGCAGTGCAAAAACAAGACGAGGAAAAAAATAAGAACTTGTTTTAAAAAATAAGGACTTTTTAAGGACTTTTAAGAGCCTTAGAAATGGAAATAAAAAATATGGAGTTCTTAAGGACTTTTAAGGACCGTATGAACCTTGTGTATATGAAAAGTAAGGCAAAGTATCCCTACTTGTATATTTTGTTGACATCAAAAATGGATTATTTAAATCACAGAAAACTTTTTTTTTTTTTTGTTCATACTTTAAACAGTTGGGTCTAAATATTTAACCCATGTTTAAAACTCAGCTCGTTCATATGTTATTTTTTAATCATCTTGATCACCTCCAACAGTTTTCTAAGCAAGCCATCATAGTGTACTGTACCTGAATATAAAACAGGAAAAACAACTTCCTTGTAGTCTCAGAGTTAAACTGTACCACAGTGTAAATAATGGTTCTTTTTCTACAAGGCTTTTTAAGAGAGCAAAAAATCAGTTTGAATTTGTTTTTCTTCTTTCTCATTTATAGATGTTGATCATCAAAATCACTTCACAGTAAAATTGTAGTGTGAAACCTATATAAAATATCCCTAATGTTTTTAAAGAAAAAAATGATGTTGGAATTCAAGATATCAACTAAAAGTGGATACAGAAATATCAGTTCACTAAAGGAAAAATTTTCAGCTTATGTTCTTGATATGTTTCTCACTCGTAATAAGTCTAAACAATACTATCTAGCAAAATATATCAAAGGAATACAGATGACTGTATGTAAGTGCAAATCTTCTCTTGGACTGACTAAATACTGAATAAAAATGGAGAATTAACAATTTAACAGTGTCTTTATGAAGATGTATAACAAAAATAAACTGAAGAACATGATCACACACAACTTCTTACAAAATTTCATAATTTGCATAAAAAAGAAAAAGTATGCCACCAAATTCTTGGACAAGCTGAAATTTTTTCACGAAAGTCACAAACCTAGCACTTAAAGGCATTTAAAAGTACATTTTTCAACATATACAATCAGTAATTTTCTAACATTAAATCAAATTTTATGTCACCTAGCAACAAAATTTTGCATCAGAAAAGCTGGAAAACCATGGCCAACAGAAATCGGATGCAAAAATAATTTTTCAAGCAGGATTTTTAGCACATACATATAATATTAAACACAAACATACTGTTAAGCCTCTCTACAGAAAACGGTGTATCTGGAAAAAGTGTGTGGATACTAATCCGGCTCAGAGCTAACAATGGCAAAAAAAAATTTCCAATCCGAACTGTGCAAAAATAATTTTTCAAGGAGGATTTTTAGATGCACATATATAATACCAAACACAAATACATACTGTTATGCCTCTTTAAAGGCATAACAGTATAATAATAGTATGTTTATTACTGTTATGCCCCTCAGTGCATCTGGCAAAGGTATCCCCTGATGTAGGGTCTAGAACATGGTAAACCGCAAGACACTGACATCGGATCTCCTTGCGCGAATTTCTGATGTCGGCAATCCCCCGATGTACTGCCTGGAACGGTAAACCATGACACATAGGAGTTTCGTGCACAAATGGAGGATCATCCGATGTTCACGGATCTCTGCTAATACATCCCACCTACCGATAGCGGCAAGTAAACATCGAACTGGGAAAACCAGTCAACTGTGCTTGGTCACTGCTTGGTGTCACATGATGACGAGTACATCGCACGCAGGTACCTCACGATGGCCATGAATCGTAGTTTAATCAGTCAAAGCACCATACATCGATGTTAAATTCACACGGGTTTTTCACGATGTGTCGATATGTCGCCCAACCCTAGTAATGAAGGAGGAAAATGACAGAGCTTTCACACACTCACAAAAATTACAGGTTGCTTTTACTTTTTTGTATTTTCGGGAAAAATCTGTACATTTTTCAAGTAATCCGTACAATCGTACAATGAGGTCAAAACTCATACATTGCACAGATGATTCGCATGATCTGGCAGCTATGGATGCTGAACAGAAAGTTATTCTAGCAGAAAATTTTAATGCTAGAGTAGGTGTTCAGAATGAGATATATGCCAATGTTCTGGGTAAGTTTAATGATAATGGTGAAAGATTAATAGAAGTTTGCACTGAGATGAATTGTGTGAACCTAATACATTTTTCAACCACAAGTATATTCACACACATATGCAAGAAAATCATACTTTGGGGCAGAAAAGTGTAACTGATTTTGTTTTCTGTGATTCACACATGAAACATATAGTTGTTTAAACTCGTGTCATGAAACATATAAATGTTGTGCCTGATCATTACCTGTCAGTGTCATAAGTGAAGCTGAATGTTGGTTGGAGAAAGAGGAATAGGAGAATGCCTGTAATAAAAATAATGAAGATTGAAAGGCTTCCTGATTAACACCAGCCTTACCCTGGAAAGCTCAGTAAACTCCTGAATCAAATGAAGTGAATATGTTTAAGAACTATGTTGTTACTGTCACTGAAGAGGTTTGTGGTACTGCAATAGAAGTAAAATTAAATGTGGTGCATGGTGGAACAGAGAGAGAAAGGGAAGCATATGGGGAAGCTGCAAAGTAGAGTTGTTGAGAATAATATCACTGTTAAAAGTGTGAAGCAGCAAAGCCCGTTTGTCAGAGTAAAGCGAAATTAGGAAAGATAAGCTGGACAGATGTGAATCAGCTTTCTTAAAAGATGTGAAAACATTCTGGAAGTACACAAAATGTAGAAAGAAGAGGGAAAATAAAGACTTAAATTGTGTAAATAGGACAAGAGAAATGATCTGGAAGCCAAATGAGTTAAGGTATCGGTATACTTTTGAAGAGGATTTTATCAAATTATTTGAAATTTGTTTTCTGTTTGGAATTTTATAGTGGAATATGGCTAAAAACACGGAATAACATGTAAAAAAATAAGTTTTGAATTTTCTTTTCAGTTTTAGCTCAAAAAATAAGTACAAATAGGTAAAATATATGATTTGAAAACCAAATAAGTTAAGTGACTGATGGAATGAATATTTCTGTGCATTGTTAAGGCATGATAGCAAAGATGATTTGGGAGTAAAAACACTTGATGTCAACAGAGAGCAGCAAACATAGCAGAAGTTTCAAGACAAGAGGTATGTCAGCTGTAAAATCTCTCCAAAATTGTACAACAGCCCCTGCAGTAGATGGCATAACAGTTGAAATGTTAAAATATGGTGGTGACACTGTCACTGACTGTTTAACAGAAATCTGTTAGTTATGTAGGTAGTTGACAGTTGCCTCTCAGGATTGAAAGGATGCTATCATTAAATTCCTCCTTTATGAGCAAAAAGATTATCACATACTGAATATAAAAACTATCATGGTATCAGCCTGCTTAGGGCAGCTGTGAAAGTCTTTAGAAAGTTCCCATTTAGAATGTACAAGGCTTGACATCAGAAAAGCAATGGGACATGCAGAATTGTTTTATGCCTGGTAAGAGCTGTACAAACCAAATTTATGAATTATGTATGATGACTGGAAAGTATGTTTTATTGTTAAGGAAGTTTTATCTGCATTTGTTGATTTTGAGAAAGCTTATCACTTACTTAGCAGGACACTTCTGTGGAAGATCTTGAAAAACTAGGGTATAACTGGGAATTTCATACATACTTCATTCATTTACTTGAGTTCATGAAAGCTTTGTCTGCTGTCAGTGGAGTATGTATACTTGTAAGTGATGTTTTGTCAAACTGGTTTTGATTGGTGCTGGAGTCAGGTAAGTTTTCTGTAAAGTCACTATTGGCTGCTCATTGCAACTGTGGATGTGCGATGCCAAAACAGGCAGTACTGGTTTATGTTCTGGGAATTTCCATATGTAAAGGCTGATGCCAGTCCTGTTGTCTGAAAGCAAAAGTCAGCTGCAGAGCATGTTGTCCAGGATGAATGAAGTATGTATGAAATTCAAACTGTGTATAAATAAGGTAAAAAACCAAAGTTGTGGTTTTTTGGGCAAGGAACTGTTAGTACCAAATGCAAGATCAGTGTCTAAGTGGTACAGATTTACATCATGTGGATGAGTTTGTACATTTAGGAAGCATGTTTAACAGAGAAAACATATTAAATGCAGAAATCAGTGCAAAAGTGAATTCAGTTTTAAAAGTCATTGCTGCTTTAGAACAATTTCACAGAACTGATGGGCTCTTGAAATACAGTAACACTTTCATAACTCGAATCTTCAAGGAAACGACGATTAACTTCGAGTTGTAGAAAATTTGAGTTATAGAGTTAATCCACCAGTGGCACCTGCTGTTAAATTTCCTAAATTTGCCTAAGAAAGCAGTACATAGTTCTTAGACCTAGGGTTATCATAATTACTGTATTTATTGAAATGCAATTACAAATGTTTAACTACTACTGTACTTCACCAACTGTTTAAAAAATACTGCCGTGCACAGCATCATCAACATGTTTCAACAGATTTCCATGATTTTTTAAGATGATAGAAAGAATACTAGCTGGTATTCCATATTTTCAGCAATATCATTTTTCTTTATTTCCCTAGTATCCACTTCTTGTATTAGCTTTATTTTTTCCTGCAAGGATAACACTTTAAGCTTCCTTTTAGACAGCACAAAAATTTCTACTACAATGATAGATTTGGATTTTTCCTAAAACTTGGTGCACAGTACTCACTGCCTTAAATGAGCCCAAAAGAATGCAGACTTAAGAAAGAATTTGCGAAAGAATTCTACTCACGTTCTACAGGACAGGCCTTGTAGCTAAGGGCTAAATCCCCAAAAATGGTCCACCTGAAAGGGATCAAAACAACCCCTTCACAGGGTGGATGGGAGAGGGGATCCCTTTTGTCCAGCTGACCTTGTTTGATCCCAGCACCTACAAGACTAGCAACAGGTGGATTTTCTTTTTTTTTAATTCAAGTTTTGGAATACGATCTTCATGATTTTTTTCACAAAACACAAAATAATGTTATAGAAAAATTCAAGTTTAAAAAATTCAACTTATAGAAGTAAAAATATATGAAAAAAAAAGAATTTTTTATGCAAAATGCCGAAAGTCTTCGAGTTTTGGAAAAATTCGACTCATAGAAGTTTTACTGTAGTCCTGAATGGCTGTGTATGAAAGCGTAATTGTTTTCTACTCTGATATACAGCAGTGAAACCTGGATACTGCACAAAAGACACAGGCGTTATTTGAGTTATTTTTCTGACACAGGAGTTGGGGGGGGGGTGCAAGAAACATTTGGATCTTATGAAGAATGAAGATATATTGCAGATGTTTAATGTAAAACAAAATGTTATTAGTTAGGGTTGAGAAAAATATTTCCAGATAATTTGGCCATGCTGAAAGAATTAGTGATTTAAGGTATTATGGAAATTTAAGAAAGGTAAAACCAATTTAATAAAACACCAAGGAAATTCTGGGAAGACCCGATTCAGGAATGCCTTCAAGAGAAAAAGATTATGAATATGACAAGAGGACTAGTTTTAGATGTGTGATGAATGTCAGTGAAGAGTGCATTATGAGCCAAGATCCCTGTAAGTGGGAACTCTTTTGGTACACCAATAATAAGTAAAATTTAACATCATCAGTATCTTTCATTTGGCAAGTGATCTTGCTTTGAGCAGCTTATTCAATGAACAGCATCATGATATGTATGTACGTAGTGCGATCAAAAAGTTCCGAGACTAGGGGTGTGTAGCGAGCCAACAAATGGCAGTACGCGGATGTGCGAGCAGCGGTCGAGGGCAGTGACCTTCATGAGTCATTGTGCCAAGTGGCATCGTTCAGTGAACAATGGGAATTGTGCTACATTATATTTGGTGACCACATGCAGAACACAGCTGCAATTTCGGTATGGACTGCAAACTAGAGCAGCAAGTGAACATCAAATTCTGCGTCAAACTCGACAAATCGGAAACGGAGATGCATGAAATGTTGTGGCAGGATTATGGCAATGAAGCAATGAGTCGTGCGAGGTGATTTGAGTGGCACTCGCACTTCAAGAGCGGCAGAATGGCACTGGAAGACGACGAGAGGTCGGGGCGACAGTCCACAAGCAAAACCGCCGAAAATGTGAACAAAATTAGGGAACTGGTGCATGAGGATCATCGGAGAACCATTCAAGACATTGCTACCATCGTCAATGTGTTATATGGCACAGTGTTCTGGCATCGGTTTTGAACATGCACTGCATGGCTGCAAAGTTTGTGCCAAAGATTCTGAACCCTAAACAGAAGGTGTTCGTGTCGAACTCTGTCAAGATCTTCGTCAGCAAGTGGTGAATGAACCAACGTTCCTGTCGCGGGTCATCACTGAGGACAAGACTTCTGTCTTACGGTTATGACCTGGAGACCAAACAACAGTGGTCGCAGTGGAAGAGCCCGGCATCTCCACGACCAAAGAAGGCTAGACAGGTCTGAAGCGCAACCAAACGCATGCTCATCATGTTCTTCGACATTCGTGGGGTTGTGCACCGCGAATTTGTCCCCCGGGGCCAGATCGTCACCCCTCTTCTACTGCGATGTTCTGCGGCATCTTAGGGAGAACATTCGCCACATACAACCTGAAATGTGGCGCAGAGGTGATTTCCTGTTCCATCACAACAATGCAGCAGCTCACAGAGTGTTAGCAACACGCCATTTTTGCAGCCGCAACAGCATGACTATCCTTCCTCACCTGCCTTACTCGCCAGATTTGGCCCCCTGCGACTTCTTTCTGTTCCTGAAGATGAAGTTAAAGCTCAAGGGTCGCCGTTTTGAAACCATGTACAAGATCCAGTATGAATCGCAGACGGTGTTTGAAACGATTCGTGAACAGGACTTCCAGGGGCGTTCCAACAGTGGCCAAAACACAGGCAGTGGTGTATCGCTGCCCAAGGAGACTACTTTGAGGGAGATCATAGCCAGACTTAAGTAACGTAAGTACTTTGTTGTGTACCGGCTTAGTCTCGGAACTTTTGATCGGACCTCATATACACATGTAACACACCAAACAACTGTTCTTCATGTAGCCAATTCTTCAAGAAGCTTGAAAATTCCATTATCCTGAATCAAGATGGTAAAATTTAGCCACATGAAGAACAATTAACTACAGTGCTCCTATGCTGATGCCATCCATGTATTGCAAACTGTTATTTCTTCATTGATTTCTACAATTCTACTGAAGAATCAGCAATTCCTCACCTGAATCCATTTGCTATTACAAGAAAGTGGATGTCTCAACTAGCACAGTCTAGTGTCACTTCAAATTACCTTACTCCAATTTCTTGGAAATATGTTTCTCTGAGTGTGTAGCACGTAGCACACTTAGCCAAAAATTGAAATATGAATGTTTCTTTT
The DNA here is from genome assembly GCA_039090855.1 of Macrothele yani. Taxonomy (NCBI): domain Eukaryota; kingdom Metazoa; phylum Arthropoda; class Arachnida; order Araneae; family Macrothelidae; genus Macrothele; species Macrothele yani. The sequence continues at coordinate 117,501,008 of CM076990.1, forward strand.
CCTCTCCATAACAATAAAATTAATTGTAGTGTTTTCATGTTAAAAATAATGAACTCAAAAATTTCCAAACAGGATCATAGAAGTTGAATGTTTGTCAAGCATAAAAAAGGGGAGGGAGAGAAGTCTATATTAATATTTTCTAATGGGAGAATGTTACATTAGAAAAGGGTGCTCCATTAGCTTCATTTCAGAATTGGCCAACTGATTAATACCTTCCTTACCTGAGCATTCAAAAACTGCTTTACCAGTTGTCATGTCCCAAACATAAGCTTTGTCATCCTGTCCACCAGAGACAACCAAATGATGCTTATGGTCAATGTTGCAACAAAATACAGGTTCTGAAAGGATAAACATAGCAATAATGTAAAATACACATGATTAATATGCATACACAGAAGTGAAACACTTAATGATGTCCAATGTAATCACACATGAATTCAGATTTCATGGATAATAAATTGCAACAAAGATGGTTGTACCAAACACAGTCAAAAACCAAAAAGAAATAAACCTCTCCTGACGATTCTGATTTTTAAAAAATCAAGATGCCGCAAAAACACTTTCTTTTTAAAGTGGCAAATTATCTGCACCGGCATATAATCTACAGAACCTAAATTTATAATTTTTTAACCTATAATCCACGGATTCTATGACAAAAAATATGGTATTTGGGGGAATTTAACATTTTTTTTTTTTTTATTGGAGGTTTAACGACCACCGTGAGCAACTCAATGGGCTATAAGCAGTCGCCCGTCCCTAATTTAGGGTCACTGGTTCCAGGGAAGGGAGAGAGCCAGTGCCGAAAGACAAACACAACACCCATGCCTCACCGGGATTCGAACCCGGACCCCTTCGGACGAATGATCAGAAGCCATCGCTTAGACCACTGCGCCACTGGGGCGGCTAACATTTTTGTGGCTGCCTACTTAATGTGTAATCTATTTGAACCAACCATACAATTTTCAAATCAGAATTCAATCAGATGAGCAGAAACGGGGGCCATTTTCAAAAGCCTTCTCCCCCTCCCCTTTTTTTGCAAATCCGTTTTTCTTCCAGGTTTGTACTCAACTAATACTGTATGTGTACTAATTTTCATGCCTAAATTCCATCCAAAAGGGAGAAGAGAAATAACAGATATTCGGAAAATTACACATAAATATAACTTTAAATATCAATATATCTTTTACACTGCTCTGCAAAAATGGAAAAAAAACAAAAAAAAAACTGTCGCCTACTTTTTGAAACAATGGTAGGAGCAGCTAATCTGCTAAGCTGATAACCATGAACGTGTAGCACCACTGACACAGTGCAATGGATCAATCAGAATCAGTTTCAATATCGTGTTTGCTTCGTGCGTGCGTCAGTGATGCTACACTTTCGTGGTAATCAACATATTAGCTGCTCCTGTAACTGTTTCAGAAAGTAGGTGAGCCTCTTTTTTTTTTTTTTTTTTTTTTTCTTTTCGTTTTTGTAGAGCAGTGTAAAAGATATATTGATATTTAAAGTTATATTTATGTGTAATTTTCTGAATGTCTGTCATTCCCTTCGCGACGTTGCGAAGCTCCGAAGTACAAATCATGCGTCGGCTTCCAGGTTTCTTGAGTACTGGTACTCTGATGTAATCTTAATGACATGCCTGAAGCTCCGACGTCCACGTTGGCCTTCATGATACACCACGAATACAATGATCTATCGTAGCGCAGTTCATCAGAAAAATGGAACACCAACGTGAAATTGAAAATGTTTTTTCGTGATACAACGATACATCGCCCAGCCTTACTGTTGATCAAAAGTTGGAGGTTCATTCACAAAGTTCACTGCAGACTGACTAGTAACTGACTTTCCGTAATTTTTAGGTACGATTTGTAATTCCGTACAGTTGGCTGAAAATTCCTAATAATTACAGAAAATCCGTAATAGTTGGCAGCTCTGTAAATGCTGCACTACAAAACTTAAAAAATGAAAAGGTTTGTAAGCCAGACAAAATACTATTGGAAGTATGGAAAACATTGGCCGATGGCAGTATTAACATCTCGTGGGAGTTACTGAAATAGATATCTGGAGCAAGAAGCAATACCAGATGGATGGAAGAGCAGTCAGTGTATTGATACCCATTTGCTAGGCTCATATTCAGTCAATATGGCAATTCTGGTTGTTAAAATATTTAAATGCCTCCATACCAGTTGTTAAAATATTTAAATGCCTTCATACTGATGTTAAAATTTTAAATACCTCTGTATTAGTTGTTAAACAGTATAATAACAACTCTATGTGTGATAAAATTAATAACTCTAACACACCTTGAAAATCCGGCATCCAGAAAATCGGAAACTTAAGAAATCTGGCACTTTTCTGATTTCGTTTTCGTGAGAACATCCGATGTTTCACCAATAACCATGGAAATCTCCCGATTTACCGTCTCAACAACGCATCGCAAGATCATCCGATCTCAGCATGCGAATTGCCGATAGCCGACTAAGTGTAATATCGGGAGGCTTCTCAATTCTTCATCTCATTGGGTTATGCTAAAGCGATGCAGACCAATGAGGCGATGAATCGGCGTGTGCGTTTGAAATGGGTGTCGAATGTGTGATGATGATCTGTGCTTGGTGGTGGCAGTATGTGGATTCCATCGTGTAATGGCATCTACGCAGAGATGCCAAGTACTACGGATCCTCCGTAGTTTCTACGGATATCATGTTCAAACTACGGACTTACGGAGGTGTGAAAAACTACGGATTTTTCCAGAAATCGTGGATATTTCGGGAAAACTTTTTTTTTAATTATTTGAAAAAAAAAAAAAGTCAAGCATAGTCAAATGTAGGGTTTTTTGCAGTAACGTCACGAAGCCGTCACACAGCAAGCATGTTTGGCTGGCCGACAAGCAAGCGGAAATGTTGCAGCGGAGATCGTTCTGTATGATCACGTGACTTTGTACCTGGCTTGCCGTGGATAGGCATTCGTTATGCACAATGTCTGTTAACTTCGGGAAAACCTTAACCGTGTCCTGAACAAACGTAAGTTGTTGGAGGATGGAGGTAGACTAGAGTCGATTCCACGTTTTCTGTTCTTGTTGTTAAGTTGATTAGTTGTGGTGTGACATGAATTGCTGTAGTTATGAAGCGTGCTTCAGTGGCTTCCAGTTCCAGTGGTGTGAAAAAAAAAAAAAATTTGCAGCAGTACAAAGAATATTATTCGTTGGAATTTCCATGTTTGCAGCGGTCGCGTGTTTCCGTGAATCTTTTTAAAATGTAATTTAAATAGTTGATTGCTATTGCATATTTGTTTCACCAAAGTAAGGGGCGGGCAGGGTATCAGAAAAAAAAAAAAAAAAACTGCTCTGAGCAAATAGTCATCAGATCGAAGGAAACAATTGTGAATCAAAGAAATCCTGAATGTTTGTTTTTTCTGGCAGAGCATATAACTAAGCTACTTGGATGTGTGGACGCTGTTATTGCCTGTTTTATGTTACCTCCCGGGAGTTTGTTCTTCGCACGCAGTATATTCTGCCCAGAGCAAGAGAAAGTCTCTCCATGTGTCTTTGGCAACCAGCCAAAGAAAACGTCTAGCAGCAGTAGCTGCTCACTGCTGCTGCGGTGAAACGTTTCTTAGCTGCTGGATGTGTGCGCCAGTCGTGACCTATTTTCCCACGCTCCTCGCTGTCGGCAGAGAGCTTAATTGTTTATGTTACTTTGACAGATTTGCGAAGTGCAGTTCTTTTTTTTTTTTTTCTTGTAAAAATGTTCTGCTAAACAAAGGGATGTTTTATTTTATCTTGTCAGATTCACAAGAACTTTCTTTCTTTTCTTAATAGCTTGGTTTAAAGATTGTTTTCCCCAGATCATTCTTCGTTGGAAATCTTTTAATTTCAGTTTTAATTCTTTTTTTTTTTTTTTTTTTTTTTGATGAATTTGTTTTCATTACTTACTTGAGTTTTAAGTTGTGGCATTTTACTTCCCCGCATCTTAGCAGAAAACTTCCATTGTGTTAATGAGACGTTGCATGGATTTTTATTGTTATTTATTTTATTTGCATTGCCTTTTTATTTTATCCTTTTTTTTTTTTCGGAATTGATTGATTTATGCAATTCAAAATACCTTTTTGATTAGTTTTTCGTATCTTAAGCATTTAATGCTAACTTTCTATTTATCCGCATAATAAAGCCATGAAATTTTTCAAAGTTAATTGTTCTTTCTTTGCTCCCATTGTGTTTGTCATGTACGAATTTACTTGCAATAGCGTCGGGTAAAGGGCCACCTGTCTCTACTAATATTCTTGGATCTAAAACGCAAAAAAGTTGTCAAAAATTCAAGGAGAGTTATTTGCAAAAATTTCCGTGTCTAAAATCGTCTCGGGTATCCGAAAACATTGCCAAAAACTTTTTTTTTTTTTCACAAATTGCAAAGAATGCGATCGGCAGTGCGACCCCAGCCTATTTATAATGCATAGATGAGCAAAAATTTTGCGACCTGTCACGTGTAAGTACATGCTTTACATGATGCCTATTATGCAATTTTGGGATAGCTTCAGAAATCCAGAATTTTCATAAATCTGGCACTCGTCCAGTCCCGTCGATGCCGGATTTTCGAGGTTTTACTGTACCAAGCCATTCAGCAAATAATGGCCAATTTGGAGGGTAAAAACGAAAAAAACATACCTCATAGCACACAACCTTGTTTATTTGAAATAGATGCCTTCAGCAGCTACACACCTCTGCCAGTGAGAGAAAAATGCTTCAATGCCCATCCAGAAGAAATCTGGCACCCTGGATGCAAGAAGGTCATGGAACGTAAATCTGGCCTCCTCTCAGTTTCTGAAGGCCTGTCCTTGAGGTAATAGCTAAAATGCATACACAGGTGGAAATCAGTAGGTGCCAAGTCAGATGAGTAGGCTGGATGTGGGAGGGTTTCGAACCTCAATTCTTGTAGTTTCTGTTTTGTCATTTGTGACACGTGTGATCTCGCGTTATCATGGAGGAGGACAGGACCCTTCCTGTTCCACCAAAGGTGACTATTTGGAACACAACTCCTGGTGCATTCGGTCAATTTCTTCACACTATGTGACTGAGGTGCTGCTTTCACCAGCATTCAAGAATGTGTAGTGTATAACACTATGAACAGTATACCACACTGTCAACAAACCTTCTTTGGCGTCAACCTTGGTTTAGGATTTTAATATACTGTAAGAGTATAAATACTCGTGGTTTAATTTACTGTTTCACAAGTTAATACTGGTTTTAATCACCAAGAATCAAAGTTGTACTTCATCATTTCAAGAATTTTTTTGATAAACACAAGTTTGATGTTATTATTTACTGTCCTTTGGTAATAGGCTTAACAGTTATGGTTCTCGATGTCATTGAGGTTAAGTGTCTCTTTTTAGCCACAGAACAGTTAATGGTTACCTTGATGAAATCCAGGAATGTGAAGCATGACATCGTCTTCTTAACGTATTATTTCCCATACCAGTTTCAGCTTTTAAAGTATAAGCCTTCTTCAGTGAGTTTTTTGCTATCATTTTAGTACTTGATGTTATTAGGCGCTTAGCTGCAGCCTGAATGACGATGATGTTTTTTTCATAGTTTTGTTGCCGTCTACGTTTGAATGTCTCTCCTAGTGTTCGACATATAACGTCACCATCTATCGTTCTTTATTGCCATTAAAGTCTTTTGTGGATACATCTTTTCATAATTCTTTTACTCTCTGTTATCCTTTTTTGTTTTTGTTTTTTTCTCTTGCTCTATGAGGAATTTCCATGCAAAGGGCAATTCAACAGGAGTGTTATTATTGCAATTATTTTCACGCGTTTTCTCAATTAAAGCTGCTTCTGCAGTCAAAAGTTTTTAATGTGTGTCATGTGTTGTTACGATTTTAGATTCATGCCAGCATGGGATAGCGTTGTTCTGCACACAGTGTTGTATTGAACAGTCTTTTCTTCCTTTTTGTTCCAGTTTTTGAGGTGCTCGTTTAGGCGAGTTTGGAAATGTCTTTTTGTGCTACCTATGTATAGGAGATCTGCTTGGTTATTTACTGATTTTTTGGTGGGAATGGCGTATACACCTGATGAGTTTAAAACTGATTTAACTATGATATATCACAACCGCTAACCAACAATATCAAAAAATCAGTTTTAAACTCAGCAGGTGCATACGCCATTCCCACCGAAAAAGCAGAAAATAACCAAGCAGATCTCCTATACATAGGTAGCACAAAAAGACCTTTCCAAACTCGCCTACACGAGCACCTCAAAAACTGGAACAAAAAGAAAGAAAAGACTGTTTAATACAACACCGTGTGCAAAACAACGCTATCCCATGCTGGCATGAATCTAAAATCGTAACAACGCATGACACACATAAAAAACTTTTGACTGCAGAAGCAGCTTTAATTGAGAAAACGTGTGAAAATAATTGCAATAATAACACTCCTGTTGAATTGTCCTTTGCATGGAAATTCCTCATAGAGCAAGAGAAAAAACAAAAACAAAAAAGGATAACAGAGAGTAAAAGAATTATGAAAAGATGTATCCACAAAAAAAGACTTTAATGGCAATAAAGAATGATAGATGGCGACGCTACATGTCAAACACTAGGAGAGACATTCGAAAGTAGACGGCAACAAAACTATGAAAAACATCGTCATTCAGGCTGCAGCTAAGCGCCTAATAACATCAAGTACTAAAATGATAGCACAAAAACTTACTGAAGAAGCCTTGTACTTTAAAAGCTGAAACTGGTATGAGAAATAATACGATAAGAAGACGATGTTGTGCTTCATATTCCTGGATTTCATCAAGGTAACAATTAACTGTTCTGTGGCTAAAAAGAGACACTTAACCTCAATGAAATTGAGAACCATAACTGTTAAGCCTATTACCAAAGGACAGTAAATAATAACATCAAACTTGTGTTTATCAAAAAAATTCTGGAAATTATGAAGTACAACTTTGATTCTTGACAATTAAAACCAATATTAATGTGTGAAACAGTAAATTAAACCACAAGTATTTATACTCTGACAGTATATTAAAACGTAACGATAACCACGTAATCCAACAATGGCATTGAGTCGTTAATAACTACTTGGTTTAGGATGTTGTTTTGGTGGTTCGCCATAGTTCAGTTACTGTCCAGATCGCTTTCAGTTGGCGTATAGCCCCCACTTTTCATCACAGGTTACAATGAGATCAAGTAGGGGCTCTTTTTCATTGCGAAGCAGAAAGTTACTGCACGCCTCAAACCATCGTTGTTTCTGATGCTCCATCAGTTCGTGTGGGACCCGCATATCGAGCTTCTTGACTTTACCAATTTGGTGGAGATGTTCAGAAATGGTTGACACAAATACAATGTACTATTTGGCAAGTTCTCCGGCTGTGACGCAAGGATTTGCTTTCAGAGCATCATTATCAATGACCGAATGTCTTTCTTGGCTATCCTCATCTTGTAGGCTCGTTGTCACCGGAATAAAACTTTTCAAACCACCGAGGAACAATACGTTCAGATGTTGCCTCCTCGCCCCATGCCTCAACCACATTACGGTATTTGTGCCGCATTATAACCCAATTTCAAACTCATGAGGCAGAATCCCCCACAACTCACTCCTTCCGAACACCTTGTACAGACCAGTCTCACACGAGTAGCAACGACTGCAGCTCAACTGATTATAGCGTGTATGTGGCATCTTAGTCGTCCTTCAACTCATAAAAATGGCACTATGAGTGAGCTCATTTGGAAGCATTGTTGGTGAGTTGAAAAAGACACCTTAGAAAATCTACCATTATTTTCAGAACAACCTGAGATAAACTCATAATGCTGTGCTCACAACGCAGTTGCAGTGTAACTATTTGTGTATTGATGGTTGGTAGCACAGCTGCATTGCACATTCTTTAAAGGAATCGCCAGAATATCATTAGCCCCAGATTAGAATTATGTAGTTGCTACTGTTCCTAAATAGTTTACTTTTTACTGTGGTTTCATTGTTAGTGCATTTTAATTCTTGGAGTGTTCTTTTGAAGTGGTCCCACTTGCTGCCTGCCTGATGCCCACATGTCCTCCCTTGCAGAGGCATTTGTACTGCTGATTGGTTAGCACTGCATTCTGCTGATCAATCTGTTTTATTGATTCCATGCAATTTTCCCGGATCTTAACAAGTCTTATCTAAACGAGTCATTTCAAGGATTTCATTTTGCCCTCATGATGTACTACCTCTTAGCTGCCATAACTTCTACATGTCATTCTATCGTTTATAGTCGAAGGTTTATTAATTCTGCAATGAAGGGTGCTTTCTTAAGAGTGCTTCACTGGGTTTTGAAGGTGCTTCTGGTTTTGTTTTATGCCTCATCTGAACTGTCATAATTTCATCATCCTGGCACCTTTACATAAGGAGTTCATAAAACTTACTTTGACAACAGAAATTACCCTCCACCAATATGGCTGCTCAGTTATACAGTTATATACACTACCAGGGTTCAAAAATTACGGGCGCCCAGTCGCCACAGGGGACTAGAAATAAGGAACAGGCGCGTAACGTTTGGCGCACGGAGAAATTTTGCTTCGTTTTTTTTTTTTAATACTTAATTCGTGCGATTTTCTAAATTGATTTTTGCCAAAAAGTTTTTGCTGCGATGTTCAAAAGCAACATTTTAGTGACTAACACCTAACAGAATTTTTGCTTCTTTCAAACTGGTACCCCGTGCCCCAAGCTGAGAGGAATCCCTGTGAGAACACCTGTGACTTGGAACTCTGCCAACTAGAATGCAGTATTATGAAGGGTTGGGGAGAAGAGAAAGAGGGTTCAGCTTAATACACTCGTGACCTGCGAGTGTGAGGTTAAGTATTGTAGCTGCCACGGGACCCCGTGTTCCACTGAAGTTTACACTTGTATGCCAATGTCCCTCTTACTTATGTCGCTTCCTGTGAAAGTGCTTGTTTATTGTTTTAACCACAACAGGCGAAGGTCGAAGTCCATGCAATTTACGACGAGACTACTTTAGAGAGAGAATGGACTATGGAGGCCTTCAGCTTACCTCTTGTTATCCACACTGTACTAACTAACAAAGAAGTCAATATGTGCTATTGACTTCTTTGTTGTTAGTACGCTGCCTTATATGTTCTATATTGCATCTCAGGAGTTAAAGAGTTTCTAGTACTGTTTAATTTGCTTTTGTGTTTCCCAAAATGAGTAAACAAAACGGTAGTCAAAGAACGCTTACTGCATTTTTTAAGAAGCATTGTTCAGAAGAAAACCGGTTTCGCAATGAGAGTTCAATGAAAATAGTACAACAGCAACATTTCAGTGGCAATGAGGAAATTCCCTGCAGTAGTGTTAATGAAATACCTGCAAATTCTAATTGCGCAAATGAGAATTTCGAATATCCTGCACATGTGATAGATTCACGTAATGACCGAAAACGAAAATTTATGGAAAAATGGCTTGAGGAATTCAGTTGGTTTTCCTATGACAAAAATTTGGGTGTTGCAAAGTGTGTTCCATGCTCTCAATTCCCAACTGTATCTGATGGAAGCTCTAGAATTGTAAAAGGTTGCGTGGCACCTTTCAAGGTTGAAACTTTTAAAAAGCATGCTGCTTCGCAAATGCATAAAAAATGTGTGGAATGCTTAGAAGCAAAATTAAAGCCTCGTGAAACTGCATTGGCACAGTGCTCCAAAAAGTGAATGAAAAAATGTTCCAGCACATGCTGCTTCGCAAATGCATAAAAAATGTGTAGAATGCTTAGAAGCAAAATTAAAGCCTCGTGAAACTGCATTGGCACAGTGCTCCAAAAAGTGAATGAAAAAATGTTCCAGCACATGGAAACACTTTTTAATACAGCATATTATATTGCAAAAACAAACAAGCCTTTTTCAGATATATGTGACTTGCTAACATTGCTTAAAAAATTTGATATTGATATTTTGGAAGAATATGGTAATGATAAAACAGTGCAAAGAGTTCATTGAACATATTGCTCAAGTCATAAGAGAAGATTGTTTAGCTTAAATAAAGAATTGCCCCCATGTTAGTCTTCTGCTCAATTCTTCAACAGATGCATCATCAGTAGAACAGCTCATTCTCTGTATGAGATATGTAAAAGTTGAAAAAGTTAAAGAAGTGTTCTTGGCTATTGGTGAATTGAAAATTGCTACTGCTAAAGGTTACTTCAATGCAACTACAGAAGCACTGGATTGATTAGGCCTACTGTGGCATTTAATGGTAAGTGGCTTCTAGGAATTGGTACTGATGGTGCAGCAGTGATGGTTGGTTGTTCAAATGGTCTTGCAGCAAAAATGAAAGAACATGTTGCTGGAATAACTTTAGTCCACTGCATAGCTCACTGCATCAATCTCAGTTTTGGATGCTGTTAAAGGTATTAAAATTGTAGTTGATGTAGATGCTTTACTTCAGAAATTGTATACATTTTACACCCATTCTCCCAAACGTCTGCAAGAACTCAGGGATATATCAGGAAATTTGGAGCAAAAATTTCTTAAACTTCAGTGCCTGCACAAGGTAAGATAGGTAGCCAGTAAATTAGATTTGTTGAATGCAGTTCTGAAGGACTGGAAATCTATAGTAGTGCACCTTGAGCACATTTCAGTAGGAAAAGACACTAAAGCAGTTACTTCACGAGGACTTGTGAAACAGCTCAAGATTTTTCGTGTCCTATTAACAACGAATTTTCTTGTTGATTTCTTAAGTCTTTTTAAACACTTGTCTTTGATCTTCCAGCGTGAGAATCTGCTCTTGAGACAAGTTACTTTACATGTGTCAAAAGCAATTATTTCATTAAAGGAATTAAAAAGTCAACCAAGCAGCATGGAGCAAAAATTTATTGACAGTGTTGCATTAAATGGAAAATACAATGACATACAACGTACACACGTGGACAATGAGATGTTCAAAAATGATAAGGAAGCCATGCTATATAACAAAGTGAAATTTCTGGAGGAAAGTTTCATTGAGCATCCAAGACTGCAATTTTCTTGCAAATATGTCAGTTTTTGACAGTTTTTGCTGGCCATCTGGTCAAAAATTAGAGAAATTTGGCAATGATGAGCTACTTTTGTTACAGCAAAAGTTTTCTGAACACTTTACCAGTCTTTGAAAAAGGTACAACCATACTCGATGAATGGTACAAATTCAAAGTTCTCGGTCAGCGTTTGTATTTTCAAGAACTTCTGCAAGCATCATTATTAAAAAGGAACAGATTTCCCAAATTAAGTAAACTGCTGCATATAGTTTCTGTATTGCCCGCATCAACAGTGTGCTGTGAAAGGGGATTCAGCACAATGAATCTCATTAAAAATAAAATCCGCTTAAGATTGGACTGTAACACGTTGTGTGACCTGATGATGATAAACATGAATGGTCCTTTTCTGTACGTGACTTTCAGCCAGCAAAATCAGTGGACCATTGGTATTTTTCTTCAAAAGGTACTCAGCATTATTATATTTGCACTTTTAAGGTATTAAACCCCTGCAAAGTGCACATAGTTTACGTGCAATTCATAAATGATATACTATTAAAAAGCACCAATCACTTACCCTAAAGATCATGGTAATTTCCATCCACAACACACTTCCAGCACGTCACGTGCTGGAAGTGTGTTGTGGATGGAAATTACCATGATCTTTAGGGTAAGTGATTGGTGCTTTTTAATAGTATATCAGGTACTCAGCATGCTCAAGGACATCACAGAAACAGTGTACCTGTGTACGAAACTGATACAGTTTATTAAGAAACAGAAAAATTAAAGTAAGTGAACTTCAGCATTTATGTAAATAGTTTTCTATTAAAAGATGTAATTAGTAAAAGTTTTGTTATGTAAATTGTTTTTCTATTCAAAATATCGTTGAGAAATGATTTGTTGGTAACATTCACAATTTCTCAAATTTTGTCTAATTTTCTTCAAATCAAATACAAATATTGAAGTCAATACTGTTTCTTTTTATTAGTACATTAATGCTTATTAATACAAACTTCTGTGCACAAGTTTAATTTTTATTATAACAGAACTGCTGATTATTAGCAAAAAATCAATCTTCTGTATTGTAGGAATTATCAGGAGAGAACAACAGTCAAATATTATGTAAATTTTATTAATCCTTTATCAGTAGGACAATCTACAAATATATAATTATTATTATATAACTTCCATCCTAGAAAAATGTTTGACAAAATATATCACAGATTTATGTAGAAGTCCGTTTCATTTTTATTCATAATTACATTAGCATACCACTGCATTTTTTTTTATTCCCTTAAATTTTAAACCTCCTGGCATTTCGTGATCCCAAAAGTGTGTGTGTTTCCCCAAAAAAAACAGATTTATAATTTCAGCACTTTGGAAAATGTGTAAATACTACTCATTTTCATCCTATTATATTTCTCAGGTTTGGCTTTATATTTCATGCTCATTTATTGTTTAGATCCATAAAAAGCATATATAACAATTGATGGTGGCATTTCTTCGTACCTGAAAGCTTGTTTCCGCATTTTTGGTCCTACGTCAGTTTACAGGAACACGTACTTTGTTTCGGGAGGAGGGCTGGTTCCTGATTTTTTCAGCTGACTCCTAAATTTCAAAATATTTTTCGACCCCTGTACACTACGTTACTACCTTTTATAACATATCTTCAGGAATTTTGAAAAAAACAGTCAAAACAGCAGCAGTCTATTACACCTAAAACTATTTCTGATGATTGCAGTAACATTACAGAACTTTTTAAAAAATTTGCATCATTTAAAAAAATATTTTACCATACCAACAGACCTGTTTGTTTCCAGCAGTGCACAATATTGTACTGTCTCTTTTTAAAGAAGATAATGCTGTTCAGTATATTTTGACATTTTACCTGATATTTTTGCTTATGGAAAGCTCTTATTTTAAGATTTTGGACACCAAGTGCTAAAGGTGGTTATTATGTAACTAATTAACCACCTTCACCAGAAAATCTCACAATGATTACATTATATGTAAGTCCATTACTACAGAAATCAATTAATTTCGATAAAAACATATGCCTCTCACAATGATTGCATTATATGTAAGTCCATTACTACAGAAATCAATTAATTTTGATAAAAACATATGCCATAATATTGCTTCAATTAATCAATATGTCGTAAAGAATCAACACATAGAAGTTTCATCAAAAAATCAGTTGTTTTTGCTGTTTATTACGTAGATAAAGATAAATTATTTTGTGTGAGAACCACAAAATTATACAAAAACACAAGGTGTTTACGCATATATTTTGAAAGGCCTCTGCACTTCTGATCAGAATCAGCACATGCTTTCTACAAATAAGGTAAAATGTTCACTATCTACAGCAGCATATATGAAGATGACTCCAGATCCAATACAAAAGACATACACAGTAAACATCCGGTATTACAAGAGCTGACAAAAATCGGAAAAATTGTTATAACGGACTTCTTGTTATAGCCGAGCCATACAAGTACTACGTACATGTACATACTACATAACACATAAATGTAATAATACTACGTAATAAAAAAGTGATCAAAACAACACATATTACATACCTGATGTTTATTTTTAATTCAGATAGGGATTTTCACAGAAAAATAAAAGACGAGAGTCTTTTGTTTCCTTTTTAACACTGATGATTGTAACACGTAACTCTCGACTTTACGGAAAATTGCCATTTCTTCAATAGATGCATTTGACGCACTATAAAATTGTCGGAATGTGTTTGAAGCTTGCACGAGTTTTAATTGAGATGGTACGCTTTTTCATTTCTACTCTCTTCGTCATCCTAATCTTCTTCTGAGCTTCCTTTTTCTGATTCCGTGATATCTGTATCACACATGTCGTTCCAGGGTACTACATCTGCGGCGTCAGCATTGACATAGTCTTGAAAGCTAAATGTCAATCCCATCTTTTGGCAATGACGTTCAATCCATCTGCTTCCTGTTCTGCAGATTTATCCACAATGGTTTTCTTATTCAAATCATCTTTGGTAATGAAACCAGCATGCCTACAACATGCTTCAATGTGCTATCATGGCAGTCCGTTCCATGCCACAGCAAGAACTTTAATGGCCTCAAGAACGTTCCATTTCACTGGATTATCATCACCTGATGAAGTTTGTCCGATTGCGTCATTTACCAGAATGGTCCGATGTTCTTACTTTATCAGTTTCATAACTCTTTGATCAAGAGGCTAAAGTACACTAGTGCAGCTAGGTGGCAAAAATATCAGTTCAAGTTATCCAACTGAACATCATTGGGACTTGAGTGTGCACGACAATTATTGATGAATAGCGCTGTTTTTCTGTTCTCAATTCCAACTTGAATGTGGAAAGCCTTTATCCACTTGAAAAATAACAGCACTGTCATCCACACCTTCTTATTAGCTTTATATGTGCACAGTTGCAAAGCACCATGAATGCAGAGCAGCTTTTGTGATTTTCCAATCACTAATGGCTTTAATTTATGACTACCATCCATACTGGTGGAATATAGAAAAGTTAAACATTAGTTACTACATTTTCTTCCTTTACATGGATTGCCTTTTACCACTAAAGTCCTGTCAGGCAACAAGTTATAAAACAAAGCACTTCATGTACATTCTAAATGACTTTTGTGTTGTATCGAGCTAGAATTTCTGAAAGGACAGAGGACCAGTCCTGAACTGCTTGTGTTAACAGATGCTGATTCTCCAAATATTTTTTGCACATAAATCCCTTTTCTAGTTTTGAATCAGTTTAGCCAAATATCCGAATAACTAAAATTCTCAATCTTCATTTCAACACTTAATTCATTTGCTTTAGTTTTCATCATCAGTCCATTAACTACTGGTGACTCATCTCTGTGTGCAGCTGTACGTGTTTATCTCCTACCACTTCCTGGAATTTCTGGGAAAGAATTTGTTGGAAATCTCTGAAACATTGGCCATGAATGCCTCTCATTACAGCGGGAGCTCCTTAGATTTACCACTCATTATAGACAAAAAAATTCCTATCTTTAAAATTAACGAATTGACTGTGCAGTTTGAATCTCTCGTAATAGCAGGATTCTCGCTACAAGCCGTACTCATAATATCAGACTTTTACTGTATTTCGACTATAGTTTCAACTCAGTAAAAAAGTCTGCAGCATTTTGTTTGCTATGCCTAAAGGGGACAGCTGCAATTTCAAGTGCAACTGCAAAACATGTAAAAATAAAAAACTGTGTTAAATTAGATAATGCAAGAAAATGCTGTTCACCTGAGTGCTTATCAAATGTCAGAACTGAATCATCTGTTGCGTAAATTTCCTCAGAGTCGCTGCATTCCAATTCTTCCACAACCTCAACTTCACCTAAATCTTCTATGACTTCAACATCACCTGAAAACACAACATAAAATAATTATTAAAAAGGAGAATTTTCTTATTTGGTACCCCAAACATTATTTGAAGCATCACGAGCAAAAATCAGTCAGTATTTTTCAGTTGCTAATTATTAGAAGCATTTTATATTTTGTTCTTTTTTCGAAATATCATCTGGTTACATTAACAATGCACTGATAGCAATCAATAATTATCACATGATACAAAGTAAGATCACTGTAAATGGAGACATTTGATTCACGAGCAGTAAGTAAAATCCAGCATCATTGTTCATTTTGTTTTTGACAGATATTGCTTTAAGGAGCTAACCTCTAAAATTCAGAGAAGAGCTCAGTGATACATATGTGTGTGTCACATAATACACCAATGAGCCGTTACATTATGACCACCTACCTAATAAGCTGTACGACCCCCTTTAGCCCACAAAACAGCGGCCACTCAGCGAGGCATCGATTTCATGAGGTGGCGATAGTTATCCTGGGGTATCTGGTACCATAATGTCAACAGCAGGTCTACCAGTTCCCATACATTTTGGGGTGGTGGTGATTTAGCTCAAACACTCTTTTCCAAGTTAAACCACAAATGTTCGATTGGGTTCGTGTCAGGTGAACTTGGAGGCCAGGGCATTAACAGAAAGTCATCAGCATGTTCCTCGAACCACTCCTTGACGATTCTGGCAGTGTGGCATAGAGCATTATCCTGTTGGTAATGGCCATCACCAGCAGGGAACACAGTTACCATGAATGGGTGAACTTTGTCCGCAACAATGATCAGATACCTGACAGCTGTCAGGAATTGTGCTATTGGGATTTTTGATAATGGGGCCTAAGGTGCCCCAAGAAAACATCGCTTACGGCATAACACTGCCAACGACCTGTTTCCACCCAACAGTGCATCCAGGTGCCATAGCCTATGTCGGCAATCGGCATATCTGCGCTCGGCCATGTACGTGATGCACCAGCAATCTTGATTCGCCAGACCAGGTTACTTTCTTCCAATCATCCAGTGTCCAATCTCGAAGATCTCAAGTGGGTTCGTTTCACGAGTTGTTCGCGATGACGTGCAGTGAACATGGGGACCCAGCTGGGTCTTCTGCTACGCAGGCCCATGTGCAAGAAGGCTGTGATGAACTGTGTGCTGTGACACATCGCCCTGGTCACCACTTTTGTAGCTGTGGGTGATTTGTCACACTGTGGCTCTGCGGTCGTTGTGAACAATGCGCCAGAGTCTCTGCTCCGCTCTGGCATTAATGGGCTGTGGACGACACACGGCTGGACGACAGTTTGTCGTTTGGCCATATGTGCACCACTTTTGATACGTACTCACTACAGCAGCACGTGAACAACCCACAAGATGCGCCGTTTCCGAGATTGTAGTTCCGAGGTGCCATGCCATCACAATTTGTCCTTTATCAAACTCCAATAAATCGGCAGCTTTTCCCATTCTGACTCTGAACACTATTAACCGAAAGCCGGTGCTCGAGTTGTATATATGTACTGCTCTGTGAACTTCACCTGCGCCATCCTTTGGTCTCCAGGCATGAACATTTCTCTAGGCTGGGGGTGGTCATAATGGAATGGGTCATCAGTGTATGTTTGATGTAGCATCTATACTTGTCAATGTGCTACTTGGTTTGCAACGCATTAAAAGTGATACAGTGAAACCTCTATTAACAGACACCACCAAACAACGGTAACCTCCGACCAACAGCACGTTTTGTTTGGTACAGAACTGCTACCGTAGGATTAGCATTAAGGATAACCTCTGAACAACAGAATCTCTTAACATCGATTAACGGACACCCCAGTCAGTCCTGAAGGAGATATCAAATGGACACCTCGTTCTTTAGGATTTTATTTAGGTCCTTTGGTATTGTGGTAAAGAGGATATGGTAGTGGCAAAGAATATTGCTAAAGGAACTGCATACTGGGCACAATGTGTTGGATTACAGTGGGTATAATGGTGTTTAATTTTACATGAAGTGAACTCCCATGTATATTTCAGTCATACTCCGGGAGCTGTAGGAGTGGTTGGTAGTACTTGGAATGCTGCCTCTTGATTTGTGGAGGTATCTGTCCGAACAGTGAATGTTATTCAGAGGTTTCACTGTAATAATTCAAACGAACATTACAAGCATAATTGTTTCTGCAACTAGGTGAAGACTCATACATAAACACCTGGAGTGATATGTGAGATTTAACACACAACATCCTAATAACAAAGCTTCCTACAGACTTCAGATAGGGAGAACTACTTCACACACTCGTATGGCTTGGAAGTTCAGGTCCCAGCTTTATGTGATGCCACTTTACACCAGTTCACATTTACATCAACAAACAGCTTGGGAACAGCTACACTTAATGCTTATGTGGTTCCTGCACTTACAGCTTTGTTAAAAGTACATAAGCCAAAGAAAATGTTGAAATGCTTCCCAAAACATTCTTAACAACAACAAGAACTTTAACCCTTGAACCACATCAGCCACTACTCAGTATTATGCATACTTTCTGTTAAGGAACTTAAGTTGAATAGACAATCCCACAACAATGAGTACCCTCTAGATCTTTGCTTCAAAAACATTTATGATATGTCCACTTTTTTTAAACAAAAACTTACATTTCATATATAAAACTTTTATTTAAAAATGCATACATTATATATTACTTTCATACAAAAATTCATTACCCCTCCCCTTTTTAGTTGAGGGTTTAAGGACCACAGTGAGTAACTCAATGGGCTACAAGTAGTCATCCATCCCTAATTTAGGGCCACTGGTTCCAGGGAAGGGACAGAGCCAGGGCCGTAAGACAAACACAACATTCATGCCTCACTAGGATTCAAACCCAGACCCATCTAGGACGAATGATCAGAAGCCACTGCTTAGACAACTGTGCACCGGGGTGGCACACTCCCTTTTTGAGACCACTCTACACATATACAGTGTTTAAGCTGTCACTAGCATTTTTGCCAAATCGCAAAACAGGTAATTCTGCCACAAAAAGTCCCCACTGAATTGCCAAAAAGTGAATGTTTCCTATCATTTTTTCTTTCGGCATCCTGCCCACTCCTGGTTTGCCGTTGCGTAGTTTTTCATCTCCGTCATTTTTCTTTCAGTCATCGTTGCTTTGTCCTGCCAACCTGGTATCCTTCCCCCATCATCTTTTCTTTCCACCATTGCGGTTGCATGCTGTTTCATCCTGTTGTAGTTTTTCCATCCCCATTGTCTTTTCTCCTATTGCAGAAAAGCACCGGTAAGCCTCGAGAGCACCTTTCATAAGAGCTTTGCTGGGATGGATAAGAAAGAGGAGCTTCACTACCCCAGTGGAGCAGTCGTCAAAGCACTGGCTTCTGATCATTTATCCGAGATGGGCTTGGTTTTGAGTCCCAGTGAGGAATGGATGTTGTTTTGTCTTATGGCACTGACTCCCTCCCTCCCTCCCTGGAATGAGTGGCCCTAAATCAGGTACGAGAGACTGCTTATAGCCCACCGAATTGCTCACAGTGGTCATTAAACCTTACTTCCAACTATAAAAAAAGAAAGCTAGGCGTTTCATTTGTTTCTTTTATGATTCGCCGCAGCAGTAGCACACGCCGCTTCAGTTCGAGTTGGCTGGCGTGTCATTGGTTGTGGCTTTGCTCAGCCCTGGTATTCACATATATTTTCACAAACTGTATGCTTCAGTAAATGTAAGTATTTTTATTTAAATTAGAAATGTAACAGGCTATTTGTTTTTATTCTTGAATTCTATTTAAAGTACTAAATTTTATTTAGCCAATGCATTGTGCTTGTATTTTCATAAGTAAACATAGAAAAAAATAGAACCATAAATTTGGCTAATCTGCATAGCATTTTGATACAACTTTTGCTGACAAAATAGCCAAATTGCTACAACTCATCAAATGTCTCACTTGACTTGAACATATATTTGTTTAAAAATTTAAATACTGCATATCAAAGTAAAGCTCTTTTAACACTTTCACCACTGCGCGACACCGAACGGTGTCATACAATACTCAGCCCAGGTGCTGACGTCGCCAAATGGCATCATAATCATGGCTTCATATTTCACTTCCTAAAACCTTGGGCACTTGAAGAGAGTTATCAATTTTGTTACTGGCACTGAAAATGAGTCTCCAACTGTCTAAATGTGACTGCAGTTTTGGATAGCGGATTTTTTTTCCCACATGGTTTAGGGAAGGGAAAGTAAATTGACTTCCCATGGACTTAACACAGCGCGCGCTTTTCACTGCAATGTTTATTTTCCTTTGAACGTCACTGGTTTTGCGGTGAAGGCAACTATCAATAAATAAATGCTTGAGTGGCAATAAAAAGCATTTGCTGCTTAGAGTTTATACGTCACAGGGAGGCTTATTGAGGAGGCTAAAGGGATTTCAAAGAACCCATATTCACTTCAATACTTAGTTTTGCAGAAACAATGGATATAGTCAGACGCACTATCGCCTATCCCTCTCAACCAAAAGTTCCTCAACGGGCACATTCTTCTGTGAAAATAGGAGACGATGCCGATAATCAGTAGCAGAATATAGACGTACACGCGTACGTCGTACGCAGATATTTTCTACATTATTAGCAGATTTTGCAGATAGTTTTTGCTTGTAGATTAAAAAAAACAAAATGTTATTTACAGCAATTAAAACACTTACTCAAGGCTTTACTCAGATTAATATATTTAATTCTATCTTAACGTGAAAATGTTCAACTATTTCTCACATTTTCCGATAGTGAGTTCTTTTGTTTTCACTGACGTTTCTGGCCTCTTGATTTTATCAAGGCCTGTTCTCAATATATAGGAACTGTAACAGAAGTTTCGTTTAGACAGAAAGAATTTAAATTTTATTGCCAGATTCCTCTTGCAGTTGCCAGTTATTAAATTAAAATCTTTTCCTTATATATTTTATAAGTCTACTGTTTTTGAAGGTTAATTAACGGAACTGCTTTTCTAGATATAAAAACTTTCTTTAATTAGTATCTTGTTTTTATGAGGTTCATAGTCCAGTATTTTAAAGTTTTGGCCTTAAGGTCTATTTACACACATTTCTACACATTCAGTCATAATGTACTTTTGTCCTCTCTGAAATCTGTAATGTTCTAATAATTATTTATTGTTGTATTAATTTTTCTTTAAATTATCTTGTTCTATTGTTATCGTGATTCGTGGGTTTGCAGCAAGTTTTCTGTTTTAATGGTTGTGTATGCAGATACATTTTATTTTTATACAACTCTGCCGATAATCTGTCATCAAGTACAGAAACATATTCTTTTACTAGCTGTAGTACAACCAGCAGTGAAAGGGAGAATGAAGAATGCTGCGTTCTTTCTCATACTCCGCCTCAACGGATTTTGGCTACAGATTAGTGTGATGGTCCCGACATCATGAGAAGAATTACGTTCACTGGTGTACCAGGACTGAAAATTAATATGATAGATACTGAACCAATTGATTTTTTAAATCTTTTTGCAAATGAGGAATTTTACGATCTATTAGTTAGGGAAAGTAATGCATATGCTGTAGAAGTGTTTATCTCGGGAGTTACTGAAGTTTCACGAATAAATGAATGGAAGGATGTGTCAGTAGATGAGATGAAAGTTTTTCTGGGCCTTCTGTTTCATATGGGCATTGTAGAAATGCCCATCTCCAAGATTACTGGAAAACAGATCCATTATTCAAAATGGACTGCTTTTCTTCAAATATGAGCAGGAATCGTTTCCTTCTAATTATGCGGTTCCTTCATTTTGCAAGAAATCCTCAACCTGGTGAAGCGATTACATCCAACCGCCTTGCAAAAATAATGCCTTTACTGGATTTATTTAATGATGCCATAGAGAACATATACTACCCTGGAAAAGAACTTATGATTGATGAATCAATGGTTTTATGGAGAGGTTGTTTGATATTCAAACAGTACATGAAAGGAAAACGTCATAAACACGGGGTGAAACTTTACATGCTAACGGAACCAAATGGTACAATTCTAAAAGCTTTGGTTTACACAGGGCAACTGGACTCCCTGGGGGGGGGGGGGGAGTCATGCTGCTAATGTAGTTTTAAAATTGATGGAAGGGAAGTTACATGTTGGTCATGCTATTTATATGGATAATTTTTATAATTGTTACAATCTTGCATTGCAGTTGTTGAACAATGACACTTATTGCACTGGAACTCTTCGTGCAGACTGACGAGATCTTCCCAAGGATGTGACGAAAGCTAAACTTTTGAAGGGGGAACGGAAATACCAATATTCCAATGCTGATGCAGTGTGCAAATGGAAAGATAAAAGGGATATTCACTTCATTACCACGGAGTTTGAGGACAATTTAGTTCAAACTGTAAATGAAAGGGGACAGATAAAAGAAAAATCAAAGGCTGTTATCAACTATAATAAATTTATGTCAGGGGTAGATCATTAAGATAAAATGCTAGTGTACTATCCTTATGAAAGGAAAACCATAAGATGGTACAAGAAGCTAGGAATACATATATTTCATATGATGAAAATCACTTCCCACAACTTGTATAATAAATTCTCAGGGAAGAAGATAAGCCTCTACGATTTGAGGCTATCCATTGTACGTCAACTTTTGAATCAACAACCATCATCTTCCCTAGCGAAGATATCTAAATCATTAAAAGTATGTGGCCATCTTCCAGTCAAAAAAACAATACAAGACAAAAAGGGACGTTTTTTGAGGAGACGATGCAAAATGTGCTCTGCCAAAGGGATTCGCAGGGACACTCTCTTTTACTGTGCCCAGAAAATCCTGCACTGTGCTTTCAGCCATGCTTCGAATTATATCATCGTAGATAAGGGATAAATATTTTGTCTTCCTATTTTGCTAAAAAAAGTATGTTCCAAGTCGTGCGTGTGTGGGGGATTTTTTACCCTACCCAAATCAAAATGTATGGATTTTGTATTTATCCAGTTATGCATCATGGCACTATTTATGTAATTTTTTGGCATTTGTAAGCATTACTTCTCTTGTTTTATATGCAACAATGTTCGAAATATGTATCCAGTAAATGCCTACTTCAATATCGGAATAATATTTTATTGCTGGCAGAATTATAATTAGGAATATCAATTATGGATAAATTTTCTCATATTTTAGAATTGCTAAGTCATGCAAAGCTATGAGATGCGAACACCCAGCTGGCTGGTCCAAACGCATAAAAGCTCAATCGTGGTACCGCGTGACGCCTTGTGGCGTCGTGGGAGATTTGCACGGGTTTCATACCGGCACCGCATACTTGCCACTGATATAGTATGGCGGCAACAAACGTGTTAAAAGCTTTAAAATGAGCCCTATGTGAACATCTATGATTAAGGGTTACAGATTTATGGGTGATTTTGTACATCAAATAGCACCCAATCTTTGTGTTTTTTGCAATTTTCAAAAATTTTATGTAAAAAAACTGCTTCAAAAAAATTTGGAATTTCCATATATTAGGTCATCATCATCATCATCATTGTCAACCATTATCAATCCACTGCTGGACGAAGGTCTCCCCAAGTTTCCTCCACAACGGTCTGTCTTGTGCCAGTCTCCTCCATGTCACCCCTGCATACTTTCGAATTTCATCCACCCATCTCCCATGTGGTCTTCTTCTGGGTCTTTTCCTGTCCCTTGGAATCCAATCTAAAATTTCGGCTGTCCATCGATGATCTGTCCTTCTGGCAGTATGTCCAGCCCATTGCCATTTCAGGGATTTAACTCTGATCATGATGTCTTCCACTCTTGTCATTTTTCGGATCCACGAGTTCCTCTTCTTATCTCTCCTGGTTACACCAAGCATGCACCTCTCCATGCTTCTTTGAGTTGTCTGCAGCCTTTGTATGTCTCTTTTAGTTAAGGTCCACGTCTCCGCACCATACGTAAGCACTGGAAGGATGCATTGATCAAACACTTTTCTTTTAAGACATAATGGCATATTGCTCTTGAAAATTATGCTGTTTCTTCCAAAAGCTCTCCAGGCAAGTTTTGTACGCCGATTAATTTCTTCATCAATGTGACCCTCACTTGATATCTGCTGTCCAAGATAAACGTACGTGTCTGTTATCTCCAGCTTTTCTCCATCAATCGATAAATCTTCATTTCTTGTAAAAGCATTGAACATCACTTTTGTCTTCTGAAAGTTCATTTTTAATCCCACTTCTTTACTCTTGTCAGCAAGTTCCTGGATCATACTCTGCAGCTCTGATGGGGTAGTTGCAAAAATGACTACGTCATCAGCAAAACGAAGGTGGGTTAGATAATCTCCATTAATCTTTATCCCCTTGTTTTCCCAGCTCAGTGACTGAAAAACACCCTCCAATGTGGCATTAAAGAGCTTCGGAGATATGGTGTCACCTTGTCTCACTCCCTTCCCAATTTTTACGTGTGTTGTATTTTCAAACAGCCTAATCTTTGCACTTGCATTTTCATAGATGTTATTAATAATATTAATGTATGCATCTTCAATACCGCAGGTTTTCAGAGCCATTGTAACTGCTGATGGTTTCACCGAATCAAAGGCTTTTTCATAATCGATAAAAGCCATGCACAATGGAAGTTCATATTCCCTCGCTCTTTCAATTAGTTCTCTCAACACGTGGATATGATCTATTGTGCTGTAGCCACTCCTGAATCCAGCTTGTTCTCTCGGTTGAGCCATGTCCAGTGTTACCTTCAAGCGGTGTGAAAGAACTTTAGTGAAGATTTTATAAACTACTGATAGGAGGCTGATAGGTCTGTAGTTTCCGAGATCCTTAATGTCACCTTTCTTATGTAGCAGGATCATTGTAGCGGTGTTCCAATCCTCAGGAATCTTTCCTTCATTAAGGCATCGAGTGAAAATTTGGGCGAGTACTGTTTCGATTTCTCCACTTGCTTCTTGTATGATGTCTACAGTAATTCCATCTTCTCCTGGAGCTTTTCCTCGCTTCATGTTCTTGATTGCATGTGCAACTTCTGCTGGAAGGACTGGAGGAACTCTGGTACTGGTATCTTTCATGATGTCTGAGTGCATATATCATCCCTTTCATATAATTTGGAGTAGAAATCTTTCACTCTTGTCAAAATTTCGCCTCTATTTCTTGTTACAGAACCATCTTCTTTTCTCAGTGCCATAATCTGTTTTCTTCCCTTACTGAGATGTCCCTTTGCTATCTTTAGGCTTTGGTTGTTTTCAATTGCTTTCCTCACTAGTTCACAGTTGAATTTCCTTACGTCTTCAGTGATACTTTTTCTTACTGTCTTGCATAGCTCTATATATTCCACTTTGGAAGTCACATCTTCTTTAGTTGTCCTCATCTCTCTTCTTTTTTGTATCAACATTTTGGTTTTTCCTGATAATTTGTTCACATGCAACTTGTTCTTAGACCCAGCTAATTTTGTTGCTGTTTCCATAAGAGCTTTGGTTACTTTTCTGTTAACTTCAGAGATGTCCACTTCTTCCGATGTTAGGCCTTCTAAAGCAGAGAACCTGTTCTTCAGTTCTAACTTGAAGGTATTATGGTGTTTTTTAAGGTTGGTTATGTCAATAGATTTTGTTTGTCCTATGAGCTTGCCACGTTCAAGTTTAGTGTTGAGGTGCATCTTACATCTCACCAATCTATGGTCACTACCTGTGTTGAACTTGTTTAGCACACTGCAGTCTTCTATGACGAATTTTTTGTTACACATAATAAAATCAATTTCACTTGTCGTCCCATTTGGATGTCTCCATGTCCATTTCCTGTGTGGCTTTTTCTTGAAAAAGGAGTTCAAGATGAAAAACCCTTCTGCCTCTGCAAACTCAACGAGAGTATTTCCACGCTGGTTTCTGTTGCCATGACCGAATTTACCTACTGAAGTTTCATTCTGTTGCCGTTGCCCTATTTTTGCATTGAAATCTCCCATAATTATCTTCAAATGCTGCTTACCTTTATTATTTAAATGACAAATTTCCTCATAAAATTCTTCAATTTCTTCTTCAGGATGACTTGTGGTGGGTGCATAAGTTTGAATAATCTGAGCCTGGTATCTTTTCGAGAGTTGGATAACAAGTCGTGCAGCTCTGTCAGAGGAACTTTCAACTTCTACAACTTTGTCCTTCAGTTTCTTGTTTATTATAAATCCAACACCACTAGTTCTGCCAGTATCTGTCCCACGATAGTAGAAGAGATGTCCACTTTTCAGTTCGATGAGATCTTCTCCTTTTCTCCTTACCTCACTTAGCCCCACGATGTCCCACTTGATCCTTTGTAGTTCCTCTTCCAATTCAAGAAGCCTTGAATCAGAAGATAGGGAGCGTCCATTGTAAGTAGCCAAGGTCAGCATCAGATGGCAGCCTAGTCCGGTCCTCCGGGGATTCTTAGCACCCTCTGCCTTCATGTCGCACTGGCCGCTGCCTTGGCCAGGTACATTCCAGCTGCCGGAGACTGAGGGCCAAGATTTAAGTTGTGGAATCATTTTGGAGGGGTTTGGCCATAACTCACCACGCTGGCCAAGCGGGTTGGTGAGTGTGGGATAGCATTTCCTCTGATCCCGATGGTATAGTTATACCGCTATGGGCGGTCGTCAGAGCCCCTTTAGTGGGAACAGGATGCACCACGAGAAGGCGGGGTTGACATTTGTCAAGGAGAGGCTGTGATGTTACGCATCACCTGACCTTACATCCCATATATTAGGTACTACAATACAAATATACCAAAAATCAAGCAAAAACATTTGTATGTGTAAATCAGAAATTTATAACTAACCAACAGGGCATAACATATTGATCTTTACTGCTGCTCCTACAGAACATAAAGAAAGCACTTATCTTCACTGAACAAAAAGTACTACGGGTAAACACACTAATATTTATTCGTGCATGTAAGTAGCGATGAACCCACACACCGCCGTCTTATACACGATTTAAAGATTTTTAATATTGATTTTAAATTGTGTATAAGACGGCAGTGTGTTCATCGCAAAAAGTACTAATCTTTACTGAACACAAAGTACTAATCTTTTTTATCTATGCTTCTATAGAACAAAGTAATAATCTTACTGCTGCTTGTACACAAGATAATCATCTATACCTTCAAGTAATTGACAATTTTGATCTTCTCTTGAGTGATCCATGGATCCGGGAGGTGTATCACTTGAATATGGCACTTTGAAGTTTAATGGAGTTTATCTAATATAAAATCTGAAAGCAACATAGAATCATGAAATAGCTCAAACATGAAATTCAACATGCATGAGATACAACTTTTGAACATTTAAACATTAGATTTTTATTAATAATTAATAACAAACAACTTACACTCAGTGGCATAACTAGCACAACATGCAAGCAAGATCTACTTCAGCATCTCTAAGCACAACAATAATTTTCTCAGGATTTTGAACAAGGGAGGATGTTTTTCATGGTGTATGTGTGGTGGGAGTGTGGATGGGGGTCAGGAAGTTGGAGAGATTATCTGGAAAAGTAAGGGTGGTGGTACCTAGAGACCTGTTTTAACTTTTCAAGCAAATTTTTCGAACATAAGTACATTAAATTAATGCAAGGTTAACAATCAGCCAATCAGAATTAACATAATGGGCAGACCGACGCACGATGATTTTATCGCAAGAAACAAATTCGATAAAATATATTTAAATGGTTAAGGTTAATAATTATAAGACCTGAGTGACTATTACTGGACATGGTTGTATACAAATAGATAACTCAGTGTGAGTAAAAAATTGTGGGTGTGGAAATTCATGCTTTTTGTTTTGTTTTTATTGAAGGTTTACCGACTACCGTGAGCAACTTGAGAGGGCATAAGCAGTCGCTCATCCCAAATTGAGGGCCACTGGTTCAAGGGAGAGAGCCAGTGCTATAAAGCAAACACAGCATCTATGCCTCAGGGATTGAAACCCAGACCCACCACAGATGAAGAATGGCCAGAAGCCATTGCTTAGATAACTGTGCCACCAGGGCAGCGAAATACAATGTGCATGTACATTATGTGTACAAATATACTATACAACATAACTACTAATATAGATATGTGATACACAGAGTTGTATATAAATAAAATGTATCTGCGTACACAACCATTGAAACAAAACTTGCTACAAACCCACGAATCATGATAAAAAAGAATAAAGTAATTTAAAGAAAAATTAATAAAATAATAAAATAATTGTTAGAACATTACAGATCCCAGTTAGGACAAAATAAGTACATTACAAATGAATGTTCAGCAATGTGTATGAAATGGACCTTTATTGTAAAATTTTGGATTATGAACCTCATAAAAATAAGACTAATTGAAGTTTTTATATTTAGAAACACAGTTCCGTTAATGAACCTTCAAAAATTATAAAACAACATTTTCAACAACTTAATTCAAAAACAGTATACTTACAAAATACATAAGGAAAAGATTTTAATTTAATAAATGGCAACTGCAAGAGGAGCCTAGCAATAAAATTTAAACTGGTTCTGCGTAAACAAAACTTTCGAAACATTTCCTATGCATTGAGAACAGTCCTTAATAAAATTTAGATGCCAGAAACGTTTGTAAAAACAAAAGAACTCAGAAGATGTGAAAAATAATTGTAAGTTCTTAAAGTTAAAATAGAATTAAATATATTAATCTGAGTAAAGCATTGAGTAAGTGTTTTTACCTCCCAGCAAATAACATTTTTTTTTAATCTATAAGCAAAAACTATCTGCGAGATCTGCTAATAATTTGGAAACTATCCATGTACAGTGTACATCTACATTCTGAAACTCTGGTGATATATATTATACTTACATGATTACAATACAAATAGAAAAAATATTTTATATACAAGGGGAAATGTTTCACGTTTTTTAGGCCTGTCTTTCTTTCTAGATATTTCAAGCTCATTAAACACAGCATCGAACTCCATTCTTTTGGCAAACTTCTTTACTATGTTGAAGTAACAATTCCTGCAGCCTAACTTGTGACATTGTACTTCTGAAATAGGTTTTGATTAATTTTAATTTGAAAAACAGTTTCTCTGCAGATGCTACTGTGATGGGTGGTGTGTATTAAGGCTGTTAATAGGGTAGTGCAACTACTGACGATTTGCAAGATTTTTACGAGTAGATTAGCTATTTCCAGAATGGTCGTTTTCTCAGCTGTGAGGCTGTGGAGTGTCATTTGGAAACCTAGCAATTCCTCTGCTAACTTGTTCATATCAGGTCACTTGGGTATATGCTTACTAATCAGTTTGTACACATCATGAGATCTCCATTCATAGCTCCTAAGGCAAAAAAAAATCCAAATCTGTCCGCTACAGCACGTATTTCCTCGAACCTGATACTGAGCTGGACAACCAAAATGTCTAGTGTTGCATAAAAGTAGAACTTGACATTTATTTGGGCAAAGCTAAATATACCTGGAAAATATGAATCTTTAGATTATTTGTTTCTTTGCTTTCACGTGTGTTCAGATTTTTTCATAAAACTTTAACTGACAGTTCGCAGGGGACTGTTTTACAAAGTTTAAGACCACCAACAAACTGACATTTGGGTGATCCACAGAGGGTAAAATGCAACCAGGTTCCTGAATGGCAATCATCATTTCAGTTAACTTATTCTGTTGCTTTTTGGTAGTTTATTGATCAGCTACTTCAGCTCTCAAATCAGGCTTCGCAATTAAGTGCTTCAAGTATCATTCAATGGGAAAGGAAAAAAATTTATATTAGTTATTAAAATTGTTCTGTGAAGTGCACAAAAGGAAGTTTAACGTGCATCAAGAGTCTGATCAACAAGGCCAAGTATATCGTTTTTGCAGGTACCAAGCTGCAGGGTGCCATTTGTGTCTACAATTATACAAACATAAGTGTTGGGATTTTTATTACAATGTGAAGACGGTAGATTTCTCTGCTTTTTTTTTTTTTTCCAAATAATGCTTAATCTTTGGGCCAGATTCCACTTAGAAACCATGGATTATCAGAACTTGGAAACTACTTCATTTGTTAACTATTGTTCTCAAGCAAAATTCATAGTCTTAAATGACTTACAAAGAACGTTTCCAATTTATTTGTTTTAAAACAGAGCTGATAAGAACGTTTTTTTTTTTTTTTCTTTTAAGCTGAATAATATATAAGATTTTGAAAATTTATAAATTGTGGGAAATTATGGTTCATTGACAAATTTCTCACTTGTGTTTTGACACTACCTATTACAATTGTGATGGATCTTTCTCCAAAATGAAATACAATATTTTGAGAATAGTATGACTCAAACTTGACTTAGATTTGACATTGTCGAATATGAAAGAATGACAAATGTACATACTGTTTAAAGTTATCAATTATTTCATGTGGTTTTCCTAAAACATGCACACATCACTCTGTATCACTACACAGAAATCGAATTACTTGGTGATTATTTCATTGCTGAGTATATACTATAGTGATAATCAACAAAATACAATTATAGATTGTACAGGGTACGTTAACGTATTACTATGTGTATTTGAAATAACATAAAACAGCATTTACCACGGCAAAACTGAATGCGAATCTGATAGGTATGTTAAGTAATTACCACTTCTCTACTAATGTCTCAAGATATTCATTCTGTAATTTCTTCCCCTTATACTGTTTTTCGGCTACCAGCAGCTCTCAAAACACGTGTTTATTTTACTTCTGAGTTCTGATACACAACACAGATGTAGATCAGATTCAGATGGTTCAATTTGTACCCAACGGAAACAGTGGGAAATGTAAAACAAGTCAAGTCATGCATTTTGATTTTAACAGCTGCGTTTTACAAATCAGTGTACTAAGATTGAAATACTCGTGCTAGGCGTCAGCTAATTATTATTATTATTTGATTGGGGGTTTGACGACCTCCATGAGCAACTCAGTGGACTATAAGCAGTTGTTCGTCCCTAATTTAGGGTTACTGGTTCCAGGGAAGGGAGAGGTTAGTGCCGTAAGAAAAACACAATATCAATGGGCAAAGACCTTGGAGAGAACTAGGACTATAGAAGAGAAGGGCTGGTCCTTAGAGCCGGCTTCCCTGAAGACGCGAGCTTTTTTTTTTTTTTTTTTGATTGGAGGTTTAACGACCACCGTGAGCAACTCAAAGGACTATAAGCAGTCGCCCGTCCCTAATTTAGGGCCACTGGTTCCAGGGAAGGGTCTAGAGAGCCAGTGCCGTAAGACAAACACAACATCTATGCCTCACCGGGATTCGAACCCAGACCCCTTTCGGACGAATGATCAGAAGCCATCGCTTAGACCACTGCGCCACCGGGGCTGCTGGATATGATGATGTAGTCATGCTGCAGCAGCGGGTTGGTAGTGGGGTTCTCAGAAGCCAGTGCTCTACGGGAAAACCAAAATAATCAGTTTAAGGTGGTTCCACCTAAAATCTCGTAGGTGACGCAGTGGTTTAAGCGATGGCCTCTGATCATTCGTCCAAAAGGGGTCCGGGTTTGAATCCCGGTGAGGCATGGATGTCGTGTTTGTCTTACGGCACTGGCTCTCTCCCTTCCCTGGAACCAGTGACCCTAAATTAGGGACGGGCGACTGCTTATAGCCCATTGAGTTGCTCACGGTGGTCGTTAAACCTTCAATCAAAAAAATCTCCCTTCTCTGGAGTCAGTGGCCCTAAATTAGGGACGGGCGACTGCTTATAGCCCTTTGAGTTGCTCACGGTGGTCATTAAACCTCCAAAAAAAGAAATCTCGGGCTTATGTTTCCAATGGAAAAACTTCTGTACATATTTCTTTCTGCAATTAATGTATTCCCAAGAACGAGAATTTGCACATCGATAAACCTAACTCTAAGTTATAGCATCGGATACTTAATACTTGCTAAAACATAACCATAATTATATTAAAAAGCAATTATTTTTCTCTGAGTAGTGATCAGACCTGTTAATAGATGGCGCGAACTGTACATTGATGACGTCAGTAGACAAACAACGAGGCTGACGAGAAAGACAGGCTTCGGTGCGAAAGGGCATCGACGAGATAACGTGACCAACTTAGTGCTGTTGCCTCTGCTTGGGGCTGCCGACAGCAAACGGTGACCGAGTAGAGAGCTATATTTTCCAACACGCAGCGAATATAAGGTGGCACATCTAATCATTGCATATTAATTTAAAACTATTAGAGAAGAAGGGATGTAAGGTCAGGTGATGCGTAACATCACAGCCTCTCCTTGACAAATGTCAACCCCGCCTTCTCGTGGTGCATCCTGTTCCCACTAAAGGGGCTCTGACGACCGCCCATAGCGGTATAACTATACCATCGGGATTAGAGGAAATTCTATCCCACACTCACCAACCCGCTTGGCCAGCGTGGTGAGTTATGGCCAAACCCCTCCAAAATGATTCCACAACTTAAATCTTGGCCCTCAGTCTCCGGCAGCTGGAATGTACCTGGCCAAGGCAGCGGCCAGTGCGACATGAAGGCAGAGGGTGCTAAGAATCCCCGGAGAACCGGACTAGGCTGCCATCTGATGCTGACCTTGGCTACTTACAATGGACGCTCTCTATCTTCTGATTCAAGGCTTCTTGAATTGGAAGAGGAACTGCAAAGGATCAAGTGGGACATCGTGGGGCTAAGTGAAGTAAGGAGAAAAGGAGACGATCTCATCGAACTGAAAAGTGGACATCTCTTCTACTATCGTGGGACAGATACTGGCAGAACTAGTGGTGTTGGATTTATAATAAACAAGAAACTGAAGGATAAAGTTGTAGAAGTTGAAAGTTCCTCTGACAGAGCTGCACGACTTGTTATCCAACTCTCGAAAAGATACCAGGCTCAGATTATTCAAACTTATGCACCCACCACAAGTCATCCTGAAGAAGAAATTGAAGAATTTTATGAGGAAATTTGTCATCTAAATAATAAAGGTAAGCAGCACTTGAAAATAATTATGGGAGATTTCAATGCAAAAATAGGGCAACGGCAACAGAATGAAACTTCAGTAGGTAAATTCGGTCATGGCAACAGAAACCAGCGTGGAAATACTCTCGTTGAGTTTGCAGAGGCAGAAGGGTTTTTCATCTTGAACTCCTTTTTCAAGAAAAAGCCACACAGGAAATGGACATGGAGACATCCAAATGGGACGACAAGTGAAATTGATTTTATTATGTGTAACAAAAAATTCGTCATAGAAGACTGCAGTGTGCTAAACAAGTTCAACACAGGTAGTGACCATAGATTGGTGAGATGTAAGATGCACCTCAACACTAAACTTGAACGTGGCAAGCTCATAAGACAAACAAAATCTATTGACATAACCAACCTTAAAAAACACCATAATACCTTCAAGTTAGAACTGAAGAACAGGTTCTCTGCTTTAGAAGGCCTAACATCGGAAGAAGTGGACATCTCTGAAGTTAACAGAAAAGTAACCAAAGCTCTTATGGAAACAGCAACAAAATTGGCTGGGTCTAAGAACAAGTTGCATGTGAACAAATTATCAGGAAAAACCAAAATGTTGATGCAAAAAAGAAGAGAGATGAGAACAACTAAAGAAGATATGACTTCCAAAGTGGAATATATAGAGCTATGCAAGACAGTAAGAAAAAGTATCACTGAAGACGTAAGGAAATTCAACTGTGAACTAGTGAGGAAAGCAATTGAAAACAACCAAAGCCTAAAGATAGCAAAGGGACATCTCAGTAAGGGAAGAAAACAGATTATGGCACTGAGAAAAGAAGATGGTTCTGTAACAAGAAATAGAGGCGAAATTTTGACAAGAGTGAAAGATTTCTACTCCAAATTATATGAAAGGGATGATATATGCACTCCTGACATCATGAAAGATACCAGTACCAGAGTTCCTCCAGTCCTTCCAGCAGAAGTTGCACATGCAATCAAGAACATGAAGCGAGGAAAAGCTCCAGGAGAAGATGGAATTACTGTAGACATCATACAAGAAGCAAGTGGAGAAATCGAAACAGTACTCGCCCAAATTTTCACTCGATGCCTTAATGAAGGAAAGATTCCTGAGGATTGGAACACCGCTACAATGATCCTGCTATATAAGAAAGGTGACATTGAGGATCTCGGAAACTACAGACCTATCAGCCTCCTATCAGTAGTTTATAAAATCTTCACTAAAGTTCTTTCACACCGCTTGAAGGTAACACTGGACATGGCTCAACCGAGAGAACAAGCTGGATTCAGGAGTGGCTACAGCACAATAGATCATATCCACGTGCTGAGAGAACTAATTGAAAGAGCGAGGGAATATGAACTTCCATTGTGCATGGCTTTTATCGATTATGAAAAAGCCTTTGATTCGGTGAAACCATCAGCAGTTACAATGGCTCTGAAAACCTGCGGTATTGAAGATGCATACATTAATATTATTAATAACATCTATGAAAATGCAAGTGCAAAGATTAGGCTGTTTGAAAATACAACACACGTAAAAATTGGAAAGGGAGTGAGACAAGGGGACACCATATCTCCGAAGCTCTTTAATGCCACATTGGAGGGTGTTTTTCAGTCGCTGAGCTGGGAAAACAAGGGAATAAAGATTAATGGAGATTATCTAACCCACCTTCGCTTTGCTGATGACGTAGTCATTTTTGCAACTACCCCATCAGAGCTGCAGAGTATGATCCAGGAACTTGCTGACAAGAGTAAAGAAGTGGGATTAAAAATGAACTTTCAGAAGACAAAAGTGATGTTCAATGCTTTTACAAGAAATGAAGATTTATCGATTGATGGAGAAAAGCTGGAGATAACAGACACGTACGTTTATCTTGGACAGCAGATATCAAGTGAGGGTCACATTGATGAAGAAATTAATCGGCGTACAAAACTTGCCTGGAGAGCTTTTGGAAGAAACAGCATAATTTTCAAGAGCAATATGCCATTATGTCTTAAAAGAAAAGTGTTTGATCAATGCATCCTTCCAGTGCTTACGTATGGTGCAGAGACGTGGACCTTAACTAAAAGAGACATACAAAGGCTGCAGACAACTCAAAGAAGCATGGAGAGGTGCATGCTTGGTGTAACCAGGAGGGATAAGAAGAGGAACTCGTGGATCCGAAAAATGACAAGAGTGGAAGACATCATGATCAGAGTTAAATCCCTGAAATGGCAATGGGCTGGACATACTGCCAGAAGGACAGATCATCGATGGACAGCCGAAATTTTAGATTGGATTCCAAGGGACAGGAAAAGACCCAGAAGAAGACCACATGGGAGATGGGTGGATGAAATTCGAAAGTATGCAGGGGTGACATGGAGGAGACTGGCACAAGACAGACCGTTGTGGAGGAAACTTGGGGAGACCTTCGTCCAGCAGTGGATTGATAATGGTTGACAATGATGATGATGATGATTAGAGAAGAAAACGTTTAAAAGGAACATTATTAAAATGGGAGTTCTACTGAACTTAATCGTTTAACACTACTGAATTAATTTTTTTTTTTTCGTTTTCCGTGTAGTGTGGATTTTTGCGTTTAGCCGTTCCTTTAGCAAAGTCGTATCAAGAGACATATTCGAAAGTTTTGTTGCTCGATTTAATGAAATTAACTATATTTTCTTCGTTGTCCGTGTAGTTCATTTTTTTTTCTTTTTGCCTTCATGATTTTCTAGCAACAATGAAAAGCAAACTCGTTTAATAAATAGCGTACAGAATATTAATAGCAAACGGAAAACGTCAAGCGAAATCATATTGGGATCGAAGAAAAAGTGTTCCCTCATATATATATATATATATATATATATTGCTAAAACGTTCCTTACTAAATTAAAAAAAGTTATATTTTTTTCTTGTTCTGGAAAAAAAAAATTTTTGATATTATTGCATGTATTTTGTTTAATGGGGTTATTTCTGGGACAATGCTTCTGTACACTAAAAGTACATAATTTGGAAATAATTCCTTCTTTAAAAAAATGCTTAGGATCCCTTTTAATACAAATCATCTCTGTGCATTACAGTTTATTTAATTTATTTCTACTTGGGGAAGAAAAAAATTAATTCTTATCTGTATATATTTCAACACTTTAAAAATATGTGACAACACATTCTGGCACAAGCTATTTTCTTGGTAATTGAAAAAAGTTGAATGAAGGACACTGTCACAAAAAATGTTCTCATTGTTTTGTGAAAAATTAATGCAAGAACTTTTTTTCACAAAATTATTCATTTTTGTCACTATTAAACTTTCCTTTCATTTGTAAATTTACAATTACTATAATTGAACACTGTTAGGTAAGCCAAAAATTGAAAAAACTATTTCCATACTAGAATTTAATTCAAACTATAGCTCAGTAAACAGAATCCTTGCTCACCATTAACAGAAATTTAATTGCATTATGAGCCAATAAGCAATCTGAAATTGCAGATTTAGTGCTACTGACTAACTCTTTCATACCAGAAAATTTGAAAACTTCATCGCCGTGGAGCAGGAAGCGAACCAGCATTTCCCGATTTCCATTCGAGCATGCTACTGTTACACCATCCAGGATGAGGAAGTCCCAAACATCCGAGTGATTTAATCTGAATAATCACAGATTTTCGCCAGTCAAAGCGAGCCCTGCTTCATCGACGCTCAGCTATTTAGAGTCAGGTCGATGCTTAGCAAATTCCCAGTTATTCAGGTAAACATTGGGGAAGAAATATTTCTTCTTATTATACATGGGAAATATATCTCTATAAGTAATCTGAAATCACATATTTACTGTTACGTAACTGAAATCAAACGATCGTCCATGGAATGGAAACATGTCACCTTTCCAACAAGGAAGACGTAAAAAGTCCAACTGTCTGTCTGCGGGAGAGGTCATGGCGACTGTGAATCTGTTGTTTACACAGAATTTCTGTCAAAAGAGACGACCATCAATAGTGACTCATATTGCCAAACACTATTAAATTTGCGAAATTTAATTAAGGACAGATGCCGGGGTAAGTTGAGCGAAGGTGTCATTCTGCTGCACAACAACGCTACACAGCACGGAAAACAAAGGGAACTGCTGCAGTCATTCAAGTCGGAGGTGTGGCAACATCCACCTTACAGCCCCAACTTATCCCCATGCGGCTACCATTTGTTCGGTAAAATAAAACAGGACCTTAGTGGACAACGATTCCCAACCGATGAGGCTGTAAAAAGTGCGGTCCTTAACTAGTTGCACCAAACTGGACTTTTTCTGTACAGGTATGGGAAAGTTAATCACACGTTCCGATAAATGTTTACAGTCCTTAGGCGACTATGTCGAAAAATGAATTAATGTTGTACCTTTAAACCAACATACATCCCCTGAGTATATCTTTGTTTGATTGTTTTATTCAACAGTGTAACTAACTTTTTGATCCACCCTCATATTATTAAAGCACTTTGCTGCAATCCAGAAATCCAATTTTTAGTTTGCTTTAAAAATTAGCATAAATACTACATTTGAAAAAAGTATCAACTTACCTACTGGCTATCAATTTGTCTTGTATCTTCAAGCGGAACGAAGTAAAAAATACTATTAAAAATAAACAAATGGGTCCATTTTTTTACATAAATGTACCTCAAATGTCTGTTTCAAATAGTTTGAAAGAAGGAAGTCATCACAAGCTGCAACTGTATTCAGCTTCAGATTGTTTACCCTAACTTTCCTTATGTGATAGCATCTGCAACAAAGTTATAGATACACACAACAAAATAAATAAAGAATTCTTGCTAACCAATGGCAGAAATTAAGACATCTGTTTCAAATAGTTTGAATCATAACAAGTTACATCAAAATTATCTCAGCTTTAGATCCTCCAGTATGTGTTACAATCTGAATATTTTATGTATGAGTTGTGTCCATTATTTTCTTTACCTAAAATCTACTTTTGTAATGTTCATACCTAACTGTGATCTACTTTTTTATAAAACACATTTGATATCACATTTTGGATTAGACAACATTTCAACAGTATAAATAATTATTTCCCACACATTTCTAAAGGAATTTAGCACAATTGGTTAGCAGTTTTTCATAACACTAGGGAATGTATACATTTTACTAACATTCTTTACTAGAAGCCAAATTTGCTCATTATGGTAAAATTAAATTTTTACTTTTAATATACCTACTATAAATGTCAAGCTAAGCACTAGTACACATCAGACACACCAGTGCTGAGACGGGCCGAACCCGAACCGGGTGCTGGCTGCATAATACTTACTGGAGTTTGAGCTTGGAGAGAGGAGAAGAATTTTCTTCCTTTTTTTTTTAATGTGATTTTATATGATTTAGCACACGAGGCTTTTTTTACACTTTCTAGTTGTTAAAGAGAATTCTTCAGCAACTGGGTCTAAATGGGGAGTAGGAATTCTGCAGGGCTATCCATTCCGGGCTTGGATAACAAAATACCATAGGCCATGAATTACAGGATTTCTGCCAAGGATAAGTTTTAAGAAGTATAGATAGTAGATAGCAAGCTGACGGAATTTTGCTCCCTACCTCAAAGGGGCAGCTCCCTGCTAATTCTATTGAGCAACATACAACGTAGTTTGTTGTGCCACCAGATGTTTCCTGATACACCCCCCTCCCACCCCACCCCAAAAAAACATTTCAGGAAGAAATGAATGGTTAAAGAAACTATAGAAATAGATAGACATCCCTTCCCCACTCTGCAGTTGAGAAAGACATCGGTTAATTGCATGGGTAGGAAAGAGTGGAAGTTTGGAAGACTTTTTTAATGCCTATACAGGTTAATCATAGTTTTCGGGCTGACATACTTCAGGCTCGGGCTCTTAAAATTGAGCCTGAACTCATCTCTGACTCACACACAGTAACACTTCAGTTAGCTTCTCACAGGTGTTTTTATCAAAAACTTTATGGCAATGAAGTCATAGTGGCAAGTATGAAAAATAAGAGAAATTTCCTGGAATTTTTTAGTACAGTATTAAAACGCAAACAAAAATGCTACAATATTACTGCTAACATTTATTAATCTGGAAATAAGTGACATGGAACTCTTACGGGTATGGTGTCTTTGAGGGACTAGCCAGACCCCATGACGTGAAAGAGTACAGCATCATCTTAAACGGAAAGAAAATAGTCCATAGATTTCCAAATGAATTTGGACTGATGAAATCAAAACTGCTATTAAAATGAGGACCTCTGGCCCATTTTGCTGTGAAACGGCTTGGCAAATTAAGATGCATATCTTGGGATAGGAGAATATAAAAAAGGTATCTCACAGGCACATCGTGTAAGACGGGCAACAACTGCACAAACAATATTAGTTCCAATTTGAAAAAAAAAAAAAAAAAAAAAAAGACCACCACCAAAAAGTAAATACAAATCTTCAGTACATAATGCCACCACCACTCAGCATCACTATGTGATGAAGCAGAAAAAAGATCAGAAATATGTTACGAGACACGCTAACTGAAGTACTGCTTCCTGGTATACAAGTTTCAAAGATAACTTTTCAGAAATGTTATCTTCATTTACTACAGACGAAAAATACATTTCAATGCTTTAACCAACCTGGCTAAACACTTTACATGCATGTAAAATATTTGATAAGTTTGAACTCTTTTTCCTATCTCAGGACTTTGTGCACACTATGCACTAAGGAAAGACACGGAAAACTAAGCGTTCAGACTTTCAACTTCTTAATTTTTCTTTCTCATGATTTCAAATCATTTCGGTTATCATGTTTGGCTTTTACTAAGTTGTTCAAGAGTATTTTGCAGCTGAGGAGTTATGTTTTCCTATTTAGTTTTCAAGCTACTCATACACAAACATTCAACAGAAAATGAATAAAAAAATCTAAAATCAGAACTTTGTTTAAACATAGCCTATGAAGCAGATTTTGTATAAGACAATGTTTGTCTTATACAAAATCTGCTGCATATATTACTTTGGTATGGCAAAAGTTGTAACAGTCTCCTTTTCACTTCTATAATTTGACTTGCAGCCACTAACACTGTGACACCGTGGCATGGCAATTCCTCTAAAAATCATTATACCTTTTAATACAAGTGAAGAACTAGATATGAAATTTTTAATCGAAAGTAGTTCCCTATGTTTTGTACAGTTAGAATAGAATTGATCATGCAGTTTTTCAACATAATCTGTCGACACTGTTCAGACAGCTTTAGTAAATTCAATCAGACAAATGCTATATCACAGTTGCATTAAGTTACGAAATTAAAAAATGTCCTCTTTAATTCAGAGACACATTACAATGCAACAGTTCAAGCATTAATTTCGTAAAGAAAGGGCTAACGATTGTTGGAGATGCAAATGTTATACAAATTTCGAAGGCTAATTACCTGAAAAGTTGCCCTGATTTCTGGTAATATTCAAGCTCTATGTGAATCGGCATTGGCAAAAAATATTAATTATTCTATTTGAAATAAGAATTCAACACCACAGAATAACTCACTTCTTTATACTTCACTATTCACGAGACATGAACAGATTTCAACACGTGTGAAACTAAGATCTTCTCATTAAACCTATAACTATCACTAAAACTAAATAAAACGTTTACTAAGAATTAACCTT
The DNA here is from genome assembly GCA_039090855.1 of Macrothele yani. NCBI lineage: Eukaryota > Metazoa > Arthropoda > Arachnida > Araneae > Macrothelidae > Macrothele > Macrothele yani. The sequence goes on from CM076990.1 coordinate 117,540,837, forward strand.
ATCTTAGAAATATACAAATACCTACCTCACAAAACTATACGTGTATCCAAATGACAATAAACGGAACACTCACTCAATACAATTAACTGTGAACAAACGATGCAATGGCTGTTCAACCGATTGACTTGGCGACAGCACTAAGTTGTGCACGTGACTATTTCGCACCGTAGCCTGTCTTTTTCGTCAGCCTCGACAAACAAATGTTGTAATGCATAGTTATGGTTATGTTTTAGCAAGTATTAAGTATCCCATGCTATAACTTAAAAGTTAGTTTTTTCGATGTGCAAATTTTTATGCCTGAAAATACACTAATTGCAAAGAAAATATGTACGGAAGTTTTACCATTGGAAACATAAGGCAGAGATTTTAGGTGAAACCACCATAAAAGTCAAGGAAAACTACATAACTGTAAAGCACTACAGTAAAGGGAATGAGAATCAACTAAACTATCATCACTGTAGTCAAAAACAAAAACAAAAAAACGTTATTTAAACTTTTAACATTTGTTTCTAACATTACAGTATTGGGCATATAAACACACCATTGTGTATTACGCTAAAGACTTGGCAACTAATTAACAGTTGATTATTTATAAAACACAGCATTGGAAAATTTTTCCGAACAAATGATAATACTTTTTTTCCCTCTTGTGCTTTGTTTTCTGTGTGTCACCTATTAAATACAAATATATTTAGGGGAAAATTATGCCATTCTAAAGCGCTGATCATAGAATTTAGGTTTTCTGTTTTTTACAATTCTGTAATCACATTGTAGAAGATATATAACTTATTTTTGTAAAAACGTTTCTAATTGTATTCTCTAATAATGTTTTTTCGTTCTAAGACCACAATTTTTTAATTAAGTAAGTTTATATTTTAGGAGCTTCGAACTAATAAAAATCAGTTTGTATTAAAGTTAATTAAGCAGATCGGGACACATTGTGCCATCCATTTTACAAATCGTCAATATTTTACATGTAAATTCCTTCTGAACCAAAAGTGAAAAATTTTACTTACATTTACATTTGCAGCTTGATTTTGGAAGCATCCTTTGTTTACTAAAAATCAGGTATCGATTTTCTTCCCAGCATTTGAACGGATCCATTTCTTTGTTTTCTGCTGGGCCTTTCTTTGGGATACTAGTATTGCATTTCTGTTTTAAAAGCGAATTCTGATAAACGTTCGCAATGTGCAAAATAAGCGAATTACATCTTTGTTTACTTGAGGGTAATGGTTTTTCAGTTCGTTGACAAGTTCGCGGATTGTCAACGAAAAGTCAATACGGCATCACTTTCCTTTTCGAAAAGTGATGCGGTGAAATGAATAAAAATGTTTTACAAATTTTTGCACCGTACAGGAGCAGGACGGTACGGTAAGTCCACCTAAATACAGTAATTTAATACAATCGGATTGAACAGTACATTCTGGGCAATTTTTTGATAATGTCCCTAAGAAGGGTCTTTAATCTCGAACGCGATATGCAATGTAGCTACACAGCTCATAGCTTCCTGCTCATGTACAGAAAGATCCCTTGATGCGGTTTGCTCTTCGACTTCCCAGGGTATAGCGTCTAAAAGGGGAAGTGTGCCGTGCGAACTCAAAATCTGCGTTCGAAATATGTCCCACGCCGCATCGCGGCGCTGCAGACGGCGTCTGTGTCAAAGATTGTGTGTACTGTTGTGCAATGTGAACCAAACAACAGGGGTTGGATTAGGATATGTACGATTTTCTTAAGTGTGTGATTATGGAAACACATTTTATGGTTCAGTGAAATGTCTACGTCTGGCGCAGAGTGCAGTGTCGGCAAATGTAATTGAAAGTATAATTATGCGTGATTTAAATTGATATGCTACCTCCTCGAAGAATGCCTACCAAAAGGCTAACAAATGGCTTGTATGTGCCAAGTAAAGAAGTGCTGTTTGGAAAATTTAAATGTATGTCACTTAGTAGCGGCTAGTGGTAAGCTGAGTCGAATCTGACGAAAAAGACAGGCTACGGTGCGAAATAGTCACGTGCACAACTTAGTGCTGTCGCCAAGTCAATCGGTTGAACAGCCATTGCGTTTCATTGTTGGTTCACATTTGTTTGTATTGAGTGAGTGTTCCGTTTATTGCCATTTGGATACACGTATAGTTTTGTAAGGTAGGTATTATTATATTTCTAAGGTAAGGTTAATTCTTAGTAAACGTTTTATTTAGTTTTAGTAATAATTATAGGTTTAATGAGTAGATCTTAGTTTCACACGTGTTGAAATCTGTTCATGTCTCGTGAATAGTGAAGTATAAAGAAGTGAGTTATTCTGTAGTGTTGAATTCTTATTTCAAATAGAATAATTAATATATTTTGCCAATGCCGATTCACATAGAGCTTGAATATTACCAGAAATCAGGGCAACTTTTCAGGAAATTAGCCTTCGTAATTTGTATAACATTTGCATCTCCAACAATCGTTAGCCCTTTCTTTACGAAATTAATGCTTGAACTGTTGTTGCATTGTAATGTGTCTCTGAATTAAAGAGTACATTTTTTAATTTCGTAACTTAATGCAACTGTGATATAGCATTTGTCTGATTGAATTTACTAAAGCTGTCTGAACAGTGTGGACAGATTATGTTGAAAAACTTGCATGATCAACTTTATTCTAACTGTACAAAACATAGGGAACTACTTTCGATTAAAAATTTCATATCTAGTTCTTCACTTGTATTAAAAGGTGTAATTCTTTTTACAGGAATTGCCAAAATTTGCCATGCCACAGTGTTGCAGTGTTAGTGGCTGCTAGTTAAATTATAGAAGTCAAAAGGAGACTTACAACTTTTGCCATACCAATTGTCTTATACAAAATCTGCTGCATACATTTAAACAGACAAAGTTCTGATTTTAGATTTCCTTGTTCATTTTCCGTGGAATGTTTGTGTATGAGTAGCTTGAAAACTAAATAGGAAAACATAACTCTCCTCAGCTGGAAAATACTCTTGAACAACTTAGTGAAAGCCAAACATGACAACTGAAATTATTTGAAATCACGTGAAAGGAAAATTAAGAAGTTGAAAGTCTGAACGCTTAGTTTTGTGTGCCTCTCCTTAGTGCATAGTGTGCACAGAGTAAGTCCTGAGATAGGAAAAAGAGTTCAAACTTATCAAATATTTTATATGCAAAAGTGTATAGCCAGGTTGGTTAAAGTATTGAAATGTATTTTTCTTCTGTAATAAATGAAGATAACATTTCTGAAAAGTTATCTTTGAAACTGGAAAGTAAAGATCCGTCATATTTGGTTTAATTTTATTTGAAACTTGTATACCAGGAAGCAGTACTTCAGTTAGCTTCTCGTAACATATTTCCAATCTTTTTTCTGCTTCATCACATATTCACACAGTGATGCGGAGTGGTTGGTGGCATTCTGTACTGAAGATTTGTATTTAATATTTGGTGGTGTCTTTTTTTTCAAATTGGAACTAATACTGTTTGTGCAGTGGTTGCCCGTCTTCAAAATGGACCAGAGGTCCTCATTTACTAGCAGGTTTGATTTCATCTGTCAAAATTCATTTGAAAATCTATGGACTATTTTCTTTCCGTGGAAGATGATGCTGTACTCCTTCGCGTCATGGGGTCCGGCTAGTCCCTCAACGACACCATACCCGTACGAGTTCCATGTCACTTATTTTCAGATTAATAAATGTTAGCAGTAATATTGTAGCATTTTTGTTTATGTTTCAATACTGTACCAAAAAATTCTAGGAAATTTCTCTTATTTTTCATACTTACCACTATGACTTCATTGCCATAAAATTTTTGATAAAAACACCTGTGAGAAATTAACTGAAGTGTTACTGTGTGTGTGTGTGTGTGTGTCAGAGCTGAGTTCGGGCTGAATTTCAAGATCCCGAGCCTGAAGTATGTCAGCTCGAACGAGCCCGAAAACTATGATTAACCTGTTAAGCATTGAAAAAAGTCTTCCAGACTTCCACTCTTTCCTACCCATGCAATTAACTGATGTCTTTCTCAACTGCGGAGTGGAGAAGGGATGTCTATCTATTTCTATAGTTACCTTTAACCATTCATTTATTCCCGAAATGTTTTTTTTGGGGGGGGGGGACATCTGGAGGCACAACAAACTACGTCGTATGTTGCTCAATAGAATTAGCAGGGAGCTGCCCCTTTGAGGTAGGGAGCAAAATTCCATCAGCTTGCTATCTACTATCTATGCTTCTTAAAACTTATCCTTGGCAGAAATCCTGTAATTCATGGCCTATGGTATTTTGTTATCCAAGCCCGGAATGGATAGCCCTGCAGAATTCCTACTCCCCATTTGACCCAGTTGCTGAAGAATTCTCTTTCACAACTAGAAAGTGTAAAAAAAAAGTGTAAAAAAAGTCTCGTGTGCTAAATTATATAAAATCACATTAAAAGAAAAAGGAAGAAAATTCTTCCCCTCTCTCCAAGCCCGAACTCCAGTAAGTATTACACAGCCAGCGCCCGGTTCGGGCTCGGCCCGTCTCAGCACTGGTGTGTGTGTGTACTAGTGCTTAGCTTGACATTTATAGTAGGTATATTGAAAGTAAAAATTTAATTTTACTATAATGAGCAAATTTGGCTTCTAGTAAAGAATGTTAGTAAAATGTATAAATTCCCTAGTGTTATGAAAAACTACTAACCAATTCTGCTTAATTCCTTTAGAAATGTGTGGGAAATATTTATTTATACTGTTAAAATGTTGTCTAATCTAAAAAGTGATATCAAATATGTTTTATAAAAAAGTAGATCACAGGTATGAACATTACAAGAGTAGATTTTAGGTAAAGAAAATAATTGACATAACTCATACATAAAATATTCAGATGGTAACACACACTGGAGGATCTAAAGCTGAGATAATTTTGATGTAACTTGTGATGATTCAAACTATTTGAAACAGATGTCTTAATTTCTGCCATTGGTTAGCAAGAATTCTTTTTTTATTTTGTTGTGTGTATCTATAACTTTGTTGCAGATGCTATCACATAAAGGAAGTTTGGGTAACAATCTGAAGCTGAATACTGTTTAGCTTGTGATGACTTCCTTCTTTCAAACTATTTGAAACAGACATTTGAGGTACATTTATGTAAAAGAATGGACCCATTTGTTTATTTTTAATAGTATTTTTTACTTTGTTCCGCTTGAAGATACAAGACAAATTCATAGTCAATAGGTAAGTTGATACTTTATCCAAATGTAGTATTTATGCTAATTTTTAAAACAAACTAAAAATTAATTTCTGAATTGTAGCAAAGTGCTTTAATAATATGAGGGTGGATCAAAAAGTTAGTTACACTGTTGAATAAAAAAATCAAGGATATACTCAGGGGATGTATGTTGGTTTACAACATTAATTCATTTTTCGACATAGTCGCCTAAGGACTGTAAACATTTATCGGAACGTGCGATTAACTTTCCCATACCTGTACAAGAAAAGTCCAGTTTGGTGCAACTAGTTAAGGACCGCACTTTTCACAGCCTCATCCGTTGGGAATCATTGTCCACTAAGCTCCTGTTTCATTTTACCGAACAAATGGTAGCCGCATGGGGATAAGTTGGGGCTGTAAGGTGGATGCTGCCACAATTCCGACTTGAATTAATGCAGCAATTCCCTTAGTTTTCCGTGCTGTGTAATGTTCTTGGACATCAGTGTGACACCTTCGCTCAACTTACCCCGGCATCTGTCCTTAATTGAATTTCGCAAATTTAATGGTGTTTGGCAATATGAGTCACTTGATGGTTGTCTCTTTTGACAGAAATTCTGTGTAAACAACAGATTCACAGTCATCATGACCACTCCCGCAGACAGAGACAGTTGGACTTTTCACGTCTTCCTTGTTGGGGAGGTGACATGTTTCCATTCCATGGACGATCGTTTGATTTCAGTTACGTAACAGTAAATATGTGATTTCAGATTGCTTATAGAGATATATTTCCCACGTATAATAAGAAGAAATATTTCTTCCCCAGTGTTTACCTGTATAACTGGGAATTTGCTAAGCATCGACCTGACTCTAAATAGCTGAGCTACGATGAAGCAAGGCTCGCTTTGACTGGCGAAAATCTGATATGAAATGTAAACTAGAACAATCTGTAGGATGCATAATGCTGTATTTAGTTCCAGAACAGTCTGCTGATATACCAAATGTCTTCCACATATTCCTGGTCCAAGAAGCCCCATCACACGTAATGAAATTAACAAACAGACCTGCATTTTCAGTGAGAATAACAGCTTTAATAATTAATTTTGCTAGCAAAGTTCCACTTATATTGTTACTTGTGGCAAAAACACCAATTATTTGGGTCCAATCTCCATTTAATGGCTGAAACACCATTACCAGTCCGTGATTACATGGGGTATACTTAACAGTTTTTGAAGTGTATGGCCCAATATGAACAAACCCTAATATTTCACCAGATGATTTTGCATGCAGTTTTTCTGTAAGCTTCACTTCATGTATTAATATACCACCATGTCTTGCAAAAGGCTCCATTTCACTTGTTTTCTTTGAAATAGTTTCAAACGTCAGTGCATTGAATCCAAAACTGCTGTTGTAATTTGAAATATACTTTCTAATAGTTGTTCTATTAGGTAGGATCATGATTTTGTGTTTCCGTATGTGCTCGTACAATTTTGGACTTTTTATGTGCATTAGTAAGCATTCAAGTAACCATTCTTTGGTATATGACATACCTCTTCAATGAATAACCATTTGCTGCTGCTTAATGCGTAATTCTGCTATTTTTTCATTAATGGAAAGTTCTGTAAAATTCCTTTTTTTTTTTATTTTTTTTTTTTTTTAAGTTTAATTAGAGAGCGAAATAACTAGTTTCTTCAGCCTGTTGATTTTCCGAACTGTATTTTGATACTTATTTTTAAATGTAGCCTTTCTCCTATGATAAGCTATTTTGTGCAAAAGTAAGCCCTGCAGATACTTACATCTGAGGCAAGTCTTTGTTGTTCCTTTCGTTACACAATTTTTGCTGTACAAATTATTCTAAAAAATAACTCCACTTTCAAGGTACTTCATGTTATTTTCAAATTCTGAAATGGAGCCTGTGCCATGACATACTGTTAGCCTATCAGTGTCTCGAATAATGGATTTTGATTCATCTTTAGAAGTAATATTAGAAACTGAGTTAATTTTTATTCCACGTAAATACACTTTACAGGTAACCTCTGGTTAACTTTTGGTAACAACAACCAGTTTTTCTGTTGTCAATGAATTTGACAATTCACATTTGAATGAATGAACATGGAAAATTATGCACTTTGAATTATTTGCAGGAATTTGCTTACCCCAAAATTCTGAAGGCTGTGATATTCAGAAGGCAGTTCCGTGTAACTCTTTGGGAAGTGAATTCCAAGCTATTTAAATTACCATCAGGCTTATCATCGGTTTCCCTAACTTTCCTGTATTTTGCCAGAGGTTTTGACAAATAATGGGGAAGGTTTGGAAATATTGTTGGAATTGCATCTGGTGTCAAGATGGGCTGATCTCTGGGTATTAACACAGTCTCCTCATTTATTTTATGCACAAAATTTCGAACCACAAATCTCTCAAAGTGCAGTTCACATACAGCACTAAATTTGTCGTAAGTTTTTATCTGCACATCTGCACCGGGAATCAATCTTTGCCACTGCTGTAAAAGTTTATCATTTTTGGGTATTCCAAAGAGTGACGGCTTACTGTTTTTGTACTGAGTATTGCAACCTGGCACAAAACTATGGTTATTTCTCTTCCGCATAATGAGCTAAGTATAACTTATATACAATATTTAGGTAATCCACATTCCTTCTAAAACCTAAAACATAACACGTTTTCGTCTAAATTACCGTTCTTTTCACAGTAAGCAACACGAATTTAGTTTCCCGCTCCCATCACAGTAAGAAAGAGGGAAGGGAAGGCGATCGAAGCGCCATCTACGAAGGGGACAAATTTCGGTATCCACGCCAATCATTACGTACGCTAGGCGCTCGGCACACTTTCCCTTCTAGACGCTATACCCAGGGCATACGATAATCAAAGTTCACATCGTCACAGTTGTTTTCATAAAGAGAAATTTCGGGAACCTCCTGTATTTTACCAAGTCCAAATGCATTTTCTAATAATTTGGATGTTAGGTAAACATTTAACTGTTTATCTTCTTCCCAAGTGGATGTATTTGCTTTTGCTGAGAGTTTGGGCAGTTTGTTTGCAAGTAACAACTGCTTCAAACGGCTGAGCAAGATGTTGTGAATGAAAATGAATCTCTGTTTAAAACTTATTTAATAACATCAGTTGTCAAAATGATGCCATCTTGAAGTATGAATCCTTTGTCCAGGAAGTGATTTCTTAACAATTTTACATAATGGGCTAAATTTGCGAACACCCATATTTTTGATGTTTGCTCAGCGGGGTTCGAGAACGAAAAATTGGTGGGAGAAATTTGAAATTCCTTCCACAAAGTAACACATCCTCCTAAATCAGAAAATATTGCCTTTACTTCTATGCTACTTGTTTGTATATTAGTAATTATATTAAAAATGAGCTCTTTTGTCATGGGGATATCAAAATCAAAGAAAATTGGCTGCTTTCATTGAGAAATCAGATCTCTAATTAAAATGAATGGATCAGAATTAGATCTCTAATTTCTGATCCATTCGAGAGTCATAGCACAACTTAGAATCTATGTGCATTTCATCTAAACTTAGAACACAGATTTTCTCACGGAAACTTTCGCAACTTTTATTCATAAGCAGAAGAACATCATTCTATATCCCAGGACTGCATGTAAATTTTGCACACTAACGTGTCAAGGTGCTAGCACTTGGAAGTGGAACGCCCATCTTTTCTTTCCAGAAATCATATGATTTTGAAGAAAGTGCTCGAATTACTATGCATCTAAATATATCCTCTGTTGTCCATCGCGGTTGACACATTTCTCCAACGTTTCTAATTCCCGTTTTCTTTTCTGAAGTATTTTCATTTGGCTTCTTAACTGCTGAATTTGAGATATTAGAGATCTCCTAGAAATGCCCCATCTTTTCGATCGCTGAACAGAAACTTTGTGATTTCTACTTTTTCCTGGATTGAAGTTTGTAGATCTTTCTCTAGTGTCGAAACTTTTTTCATTAAATTATCATTACAAATTTTCAGGTACTTTCAGTTAAGTTATTCTGTCGTCACTACGTTGGTACTGATTTCACAGTTCGTACCAGCGTCCGTTTCACCTTCAGCATACAAATTAATTTTCTTCGGGTTTAGTTCACTCAATCGTTCCAAAGCACTTTGAACATTTTTTTCCGGTGTCTCTGGGTCCTCGGTGTTGTTTCTTTAGAAATTAAAGAAGTTATATTTATACTGGGAACAGCATCGTATTTGAGTATCTTTCGCAAAGACAATCCAAGTAATCAATTTTTCATATCATCTTCGTAATCACAGCTCTGGAAATGTTCGCTACAAACTCTGGCGTACTTAACATTAACCGAGTCCAATCTGCGGCACTTGTTCATCTATTCTTTTACGAGCACTAGATTGGTCCGAGGAAAAGCATGAAACACAATATCTTGTCCTTTTCGGTTTATGTGAGAATTCCGTCACGTTGCAACAGCACACCAAGACATTTTAACAAAAGAAAAAGGCTCACCAACTATTTATGAACACGCATACAATAGATACATACACTATTAAACATTCGCGCGATCTATTTGTATCTTTCTCTCTCTATGTATTATAGTATATACTAGTAGCGGCTCGTCCATGAGAGCACAAGAGCACGTGAACCCCCTATAAAAAATAGAAAAATAATTATACGATATAAATAATACATCTTTATTGACGCAGTACTAAATGGCTTATCTTCAGTAAGTTTAAAAGAGCGGACAATGAAAAACAGCGTAGAACGCGCAAAGTGAGATTAAGTGTAATGACGCGCCAGTGGCTAGGAGCAGACTGAATGTGCCGCTCTCGATACTGGACACACGGGATATGCGACAGACGGGCGAGTCCATTTGCTCGCGGTAGGGGGAAACATGTCTACAAGCGGCTTAACGGAGAATACCGATGAGCTGCCTGTGACACAGCTCAGCTCAGTTGTTGCACGGCTGTAGTTGACGGGGATGCTCCTAACCTTTGCGCGCGTGTTACATTTGTGTTTTGGAGTTTCCAGTTTCGATTATTTTTTTTGGTGATAAAGTTTTAGTTGAAATTACTCTTATCACAGTTTATCTATTGCAGTGTAGCTAGTGAACTGTTGTTTTTATTTACTGTACAATAATGGAAAGTACCTGTAAGTACTCAGTTAGTAATTTAAAGGAAGTAGCGTTTGGCAATTTACCCATAGAAGTTAAAATAGCAATAAAAGAGAGTGACAGGCCAACGCCCCGACTTAATATAAGTCAAACATCGACATCAAAATCTAGAACTTTTAAAAGAGAATTTAAAGAAGAGCTATACGAAAAAATTCCTTGGCTTTGTGGTTGTGAACAAACAAACAACATATTTTGTTTTCCTTGTTTGTTATTTTCCCGTGAAAAGGGCGATCCTACTTGGGTGAAAAACGGCGTTTGTGACTTAGCTCATTTGACACAAAAAATTAAAAAACACGCAAGTTCTCATGGACACATAAGTGCTACATTGGATTTCAATTTGCTGGGAAAGGTTGACGTTCGTCAGCAGCTTGACAGTGCTTATCGACAAAATATTAAAAAGCACAATGAACAAGTGACTAAAAATAGGTATGTCCTTTCTAAGCTTATAGACGGTATTAAATTTTGCGGTGCATTTGAGTTGGCCCTTCGAGGTCATCGTGAGGATGACGATTCCTTAAATCCTGGCATATTTAAAGGGCTTGTAAACTTTTCTGCAGAACTTGACTCATCTTTGAAAGAACACTTGAGTACCGCTACTGTCTTTAAAGGTACCTCGAAAGACATTCAAAATGAATTGTTAGATTGTATCCTTTTTGTATGTCAAGAAAACATAATAGAAGAAATAAAAACTGCACAGTATGTTTCTCTGATTGCGGACGAAACATCAGACGTCTCGTCTGTATTGCAGTTAGTTATAGTTTTCCGCTATGTTTTAGCTAATGGCCAACCAGTTGAAAGATTTTGGAAATTTGATATCCCTGAAGGGCACGACGCAGAATCTATAGCCAAATATATTTGTACCAGTTTAGATTATGTTGTGCAAAATCCAGAAAAACTCGTATCTCAAAGCTATGACGGTGCGAATGTAATGAGTGGGCACCATGCTGGCGTGCAGACCATAGTGCAACAAACCTATAAACATGCTTTTTTCGTTCATTGTTACGTTCATCAGTTGAACTTGATTGTAGCTCAAGCAACAAGCCAAGGCCAAGATGCCAGAATTTTTTTTCGGACTTAAGTGATATAACAATTTTTTTTTCGAATTCCCCTCAGAGAGTGTCTGTTTTGGACAAGATAGTTGGCAAACGAATACCTCGGGCGTCAGCTACAAGATGGAATTTTAAGAGCAGAACTGTTAATACAGTTTTTGAGTACAGAGAGAAATTAATTGAATGTATGGAGGAAATCCAATCAACCTCTAAGCAACCAACCACCATAATTAAAGCTGGTGCTCTAGCTCGTCTCCTTAGAGATAATAAGTTCATATTTTGGCTTTCTGTTTTTCATAGATTAATGCCACATGTGGATATTTTGTACAACCAATTACAGCTAACTTACACTGATGCTATGAGAACTAAAGCCAATGTTGACCACTTCGTCAAAGCCATTGATAAGGAAAGAGGTAACATGGACAAAGTGACAGAGCTGGTTAATCAGTACCCAGAAAATGCACCTAAACGATCGAGACGTGAAGAAGATTTTTACTTAAGTAGAACAGTGGCTGCCAAGGAAACTTGTGACATTATTACAACGCATATAAAAACAAGATTTTCATTCACAACATCTTGCTCAGCTGTATCTCTTTTTGAATCACAAAAGTTTGAAGAGTTTGAACAGAAATTCCCCGAGAAATTGCTTGAAGATACAGTAAATGTGTGTTCATTTCTTGAAAAAAATCGCCTCAAGACAGAGCTAGAAATCATTTACAAAAGAACTGATTTCAGAAACATGCGTGGTGCTGTTAGTCTTTTTTTTTGTGGTGCTGTTAGTACAGTTTTTTATTGAAAACAACTTATTGCCATCATTTTCTGAAAGTTATAAACTGTTATTAATTATTGCAACAATACCAATGACGACTACTGAAGCTGAAAGGTGTTTTTCAACCCTAAAACGGATAAAGACATTTTTGCGGTCTACGATGTGTCAAGAGAGGCTTACAGCTTTATCCATGCTTGCAATCGAGAAGGAAATGATTTCTAACGTCCATAATTTTAATGAAAGAGTTATTGATGTTTTTGTGTCAAAAAAAGATAGAAGGATGGACTTTGTTTACAAAAACTGTACTTAAAGAAAATATTTGTGTAAGCTACCATCCAAGTAAATTTGTGTAAGTAAATACTAGACCTTACCATCATATGCAGCAGCTTTGATTATTTTCCTTTTTCTGTGTGTTTAATAATCTAATCTAATAATTGAGAGCATGAGGCCTTGTGACTAACTATCTAAATATTTAACACTTAAAACAAGCTTTCTGTTTTGCGTTTATTTTACTACTTTAAAATTAAATGAAAATAATTGTTTCAGTAAAAAAGAACAATTAGCATATTATAAAAAGTATGATCAATAAAGTAATCCTTTATTATTAAGTTGTGAAACAGTTAAAGTACAGTAATGTCTATAACAACATTTCGTTTCAAAATTAGTACATTACTTCAAGGTATAGCAGCGCCTAAATTATATGAATATTGCAAGCAACACACAAATGTGTGACACAGTGTATCTCAAAAACTGCAAATTATTAATTGTGAACCCCCTGTAGATGTACTCACGAGCCGCCACTGGTATATACACAACTAAATACTCGTACATTGCAAACGATAAAACATAACACGCTAGAAAACTGCTCGCAATGACAGCCCAGCAGCACCAGAGTGAGAGCTCCAAGCAGCACGGTGACGTCACAAATGGTCTCCCAACCTCTTCCCCGTGTCGGCATTCGTTTTCTCAAAGCGATGATCAGATCATATACAGAGGATTTTAGGAAGGGAGTGTATGACCCCAGGTCTTAAACAACCCTTAGAAATAGGAAACTAGGATATTTGGGCTAGAGAGCCCGATAGGAAAGTGACACGGAAGCGAAGTAGAAAGGGGGAGGAAGACGCCCTTATTTATTACCGGGGGGCCAGTACCCGGAGTCCGACGGCTTAACGTGCCCACCCGACGCACAGCGGATATTAAGTGGATCGAGCGTTCGTACCTGCTGGGATCGAACCTGAGGCCCTTTCCGTGGCAGTCATGAACGTTGCCCACTAGGCCACCCGCGGCCTGCCTCAAAGCGATGAACCAGCCCTTCTCTCTTTTATATCCCTGGGAGGGAATCGACTGGCAAACCTAATGCAAGCCCTGCGGAGGCAACGAGCAGCAATTGAGATAGCAGCACCAACTGTTACCACGAGGACTTGGTGAGAAATACATATCTATTGGAAAGGTACATACAGTGTTTGATTCAACACATAATATATCGTTTAAATAGCACAGAAGGAATATTCGGGTGCGATTACGAACCAATGAATTTCTAGATCAAAATTTTATTAGCAAGTTCTCAATTTCGACGAAAATCAGCTATGAAATAGAAAATACGCCGCTACATACAACGAACACCTGATACGTGAAGTTGCAGCAATGCGAATTTAAATATACCGCATTATCGCTCCTTCATATTACCCTTAATCACCCGATTTTGTTCCTCAAATTGTTTTATTGAAAAATATTTTTACCACATGTGCTCATGAAAAATGAATATCGCCTAAAACAAAAAAGGGGGTCTACAGATATCATGTTTACAAAACTATCATTGCTTTTCCTCAGACATGAAGAGCTCTTTATATCTATTATTAATTGCAGTGCTGTATTCATACTCAATAAACTAATTTTAAAAGCTATTCTTACATATAATTTGAAAGAATAACACAGCACTTTATCTCATCTAATTTCCTAACCAAGCACTTCTATGCCTCAGTAAACACTGTATGTTCTTATGAAGCAAATGGACAGTTAATGCAGCACTTCCTCTAACTGATATATGCATACAAAAATCCTTTTCTTACCTTATTTTTTTCTTTGACACAGACCTGTGTGTACTGTTTTTTTTTTTTTTTTTTTTTTTGCTAAGAAATGATGACTATAATTTTTTTTAATTATGTTGTAAAAGATCAAAAAGGAGAACATAGCGCAAGATAAGCATTGAAATAGTGGTGAACAAGCTTTGTTTTTGTTCCTGAAATTATGATTTAGTCAAATGCTAGCTTTAATATGAACTGAATGTCAACAAACTGTTCTGTAATCAAATGATGTTTTGACCCACTCAGCTCGGAATACGTCGATCCCCATGAGTGTAACTTTTACCGATGAGATTGTAGGATGTTTCTCTCGATAGCCAATCTGAGAATGTGTTGAGTTATTTTCAATAGCACACCTTGTATGCAACGATTGTGTAGCAACATTTGACAAAATTTACTTCGCCCAGCTGTTAACTATTGGCACCTTGTATTCAACGATTGTATGCTGTAAGCAAGCACAGAATAGTTGTGTTTATCACAACCATAGCAAATTGAATGGGTGAAAATACAGAAAATTCACTTCACCCAGCTGGGATCAAATAAAAAGAGAATTACATGACCACCTGACACTTTGACATAAGCACACCTTCCATTTGAAATTGTTCTGTTAACAAATTGACACCTTGATATTGTTCAGTGGCTCAGCGTTACTTGATAACCATGTCCCATGGGCTTACAAACCTGACATACTGGGTTATTAAATCAAAGAGTCTTGCACGTCACATAAGAATTAACTTTCAGGGGGTCACAAATGCTGTGTATTTCTAGCTTCCGAGGGGAGACGAACTTTGAAATGTTCAATGAATGTTGTTGATACACTGTCAAGAGAAGTGGAGAAAGTTTCCGCGTGTGTTTCGCCACGTTTCTGGCAATTTAATTCAAAATATGATTAAAAGTTTTGAATCCATAATTCATATTAGTTTCCAACTGGTGTGTTTCACAGTATTAAAAAAAAAGTAGGGTAATAATTTATATAATCTTTCCAAAAGAGCTGGAGCGTACAAAAGATGTTTACGCAGAGAGCCTTGGAGGCTTTTCATCATGTTTTGGGCAATCTTATTCAAAAAATGATTAACAATTTAAATCCATTGGAAAAAATAATTTCCAGCTGGTGTTTTTCAGTAAATTAAGAAAAAATTGAGGAGATACAAATACTTCACCTTTCTACAAGGTAAGAACACACATACATAGCTGTTTACGCAGAGAACCTTAGAGGCTTTTCATCATGTTTTGGGTGATATTATTCAAAAAATGTGATTAAAAATTCAAATTCATAGGAGAAAATAGTTTCGAACTGGTGTTTTTCGGCAAACTAAAAAAAATGTGAGGCAATAAATATATTTCATCTTTCCACAGGGGAAGAACAGCATGTCACTTTTTATAGGGGCGATTGTCGAGGAACTGTATTTGCATTTCTAGTGCTCCCAGGCACAATTTAGAAATTTTGATGTCTCGAAACACACCGTTCTTGATATTTTCAGTATCCCATGTTCGAAAACCTCAATTCCAAACAATCCTTAGGCCCCAAATGTGATTATTTGGATGTCGGACATGTGTTTCGAAGTTTCATTTTTTGAACATTGAATACAAAAAATTGAAATGAACAGGAGAGGGTGTTCAAAATTTTTTAACAGTCCTATATTCAAACCAGAAACATTGTTCTATAGAAAATTATTATTATTTGAACATGATGTAATGTCCATATATTCCTTCATAGTGGTAGAAAGCATCATCTATGCAATTACAGCCAAAGACATTATGAACAACAATGAATAAAACATCTAACTTGTGAAAATATCCGTTTTTTATGTCAGCCGTTATGTTTCATCCATGTCTAACAGTACCTGACCTAAACCTGACTATATTTATTATGTATGGCATCTATTTAAAGCACGGTTTGCAACACGCACGCAACCAGGAACCAAAGACCTTTAAGATACAGTAGTGGCCAAAATTGTGGAAACCTTTTGGAAAAAGTATATTTTTGAGGTTTGATGGCTCATAACACCCCCTTTTTTTTCGGGGGGAGGGGAGTAATACCATAAAATTATACGTACATCAATGAAAAGATAATTTCACCAAGAATGTAATGCAACAAAGTTTGTTCAATTATTTGTATTTTATGAAAAGTTATTGCCAAATAACCAGAAAAAGGAAGCACAACTTGCTTAGGTTGATATGAAGTAGCTTTCCTTCATTTGAATGTAGCCAATGAGCATGAGTGTTTAGAAAGCCAATCAGGTGTCATCTTGTTTTGGCAATGAGCCAATCAGGTCACAGTAGGGTTCAGCTATTGATGTCATGTATTGGAGCTGAGAGGAGGACATTTGTCAGTGTGTTATGTGATTGCTATCAAGTTGGTTTTTTTTTTTTTTTTGGTGTTCTTTCATCTAGTGAGTTTGTAAAACGTAATAAAATTAAAGAAATGGAGCAAAGAGTTGACTGGTCACTCATAAAGCGATGTAAAATAGTACTATTAAGTGAACAAGACTTCAGTTATGAAGAAATTAGAAGAAACATTGGTGGAAATTTAACCAAAGGTGGCATTCCTAAATTTTTGAAGAGGTATAAGGAGACTCAGTCACTACAAAACCAGAATGGGAAAGGCAGGAAGAGGTGTACAACAGCAAATGATGATAGAATAATTAAGAGACTGTGCCTA
This sequence comes from Macrothele yani, assembly GCA_039090855.1. NCBI lineage: Eukaryota > Metazoa > Arthropoda > Arachnida > Araneae > Macrothelidae > Macrothele > Macrothele yani. Next base: position 117,557,705 of record CM076990.1, read on the forward strand.
GGTAATAGAAGAAAATCATCTGGGTGTATATAAGATGAAATGGCGCAATGCAATGTGAAGTTGAGTGCAAGGACTGTTCGGCGCAGACTACAGGAATTTGCTCTAAAAGCTAGAACTCCACGAAAAAAGCAATTTTTATCTCTCAAACAAAGGTTGAAAAGATTAAATTGTGCTAAAACCCATGTTAACTGGACAGCGGAAAATTGGGACAGTGTTATTTGGAGTGATGAGACCAAAATATCCCTGTTTGGTAGTGATGGCATGAAATACGTAAGGAGAAGAATCGGAGAAGATTTGCACCCTGATTGCATTACATGTACCGTGAAACACCCAGTTAGTGTTATGATCTGTGGTTGTATGACATCAAACGGTGTGTGCAGAATTTGCGTGATTAATGGGAATATAAATGGCCAAAAATACATTAATGAAATACTTGAGCCCAAACTGAAGCCTTCCGCATGTGATCTTTTCCAAGACAATGAAGCATTTATGTTTCAACAGGATTCAGCTCCATGTCATGCCGCTGCTGTGTGCAAAAAGTGGTTTTAAGATAATCATATTCCACTGCTGGAATGGCCTGGGAATAGCCCAGATCTTAACCCCATCGAAAATCTATGGAGCCGACTAAAGAAACGTGTTAGTCAGAAACAACCCAGCAATAAAACCCAATTAATAGAAGCAATAATTCAATCTTGGTTTCACATTATAACAGTGCAGAACTAAAACACTTGATTCACTCCATGGGAAGGCGTTGTAAGGCCGTAATTAACGCTAAAGTTTACCCAACTAAGTATTAACTGACATGGTGAGAATTTTTGTATATCTCATTTTTTCTGTGTATTTCACTTTTCTTCTTTATAACTGCTGTTCTAATACAAAATCCTTCATAAAAGTTATTGCATAACATTCTTGATGAAATTATCTTTCCATTAATATATAATTTTATGGTATTACTCCAAAAAAAAGTAGTGTTATGAGCCATCAAACCTCAAAAATACACTATTTCCAAAAGGTTTCCACAATTTTGGCCACTACTGTACATAGACTGGAAAACCGTAAGTTAACCGAACGACATTTGAAGTTCAGCGTTGTACGGCAAGAATCTGTTCCATCTCATTGTTTACTAAAGGCGTTCGCGTGTTTATATCAGTTACATGTTACATCCATTTTTTATAGAGAGAGAGCCTTTGCACCGACGTCATTTTCGACATCAAGAGAAAGTTCGGCTGCTAAGGTTCCCATAGGATTAACATGGGGAAGCGATTTCTGGACCCTCTGTCACTCGATTGTTTGAATTTTTAGAAATGGTTAAAAGTTGTGTTGCGTATGGGAGCTTCTCAAAGACGAGTAAGGTAGTGGAATTTCCTTTTATCGCTTTCCAACAGCAGAAAAACGCCTTTCGTGAGCTTTTCAAGATTTTGTACTGTTACTGATTTCTAAATACTGAAACAGATTCCTTTTTTTCCGAACCGAAATTTAAGGATATACGTCCACATAGAATTAAAGGGTGCTGTCATACATTATTGTGTCGTCCGTTTTCTCGGATCTGTTTTGTTTTCTTTTCTTTTATCTTTTTTTTTTTTTTTGTGGAAATATTCCGTTTTTCGGGATATGATAAGTCGGTATTTTTTTTTAATTACAATGCACCCATACACACTGGAACCAGTCAGAAATGTAACAACTTACCTTAGACCGGATAAGAAATTTTTCGTTTTCAGTCTTCCGAATTAATACATTTCTAACCTACCCATTGGTAAAATTTTATATGCATCAAGGCTTTTATAAGCTTTTAGAGCTTTTCCGGTATAACACGAAAAACTGCCTATTAAATAACTATAAATATCGTGATAGTTCAGATCAGGGAGGTCCGTAGCAACACAAACTTTCAGACGATAAAAATATCTTTCCGGTATGTCATACGGATTTTCTATGCCATTATTTCTAAGCTTTTCTTCGTAACGTTGCTTTTCCACCACATTAAGATGGCAAACTTTGTCAGAAAGAACAGTTTTTTTAACTCTATTTACAGCAGCAGCAGCTATTGAAAAACCCGATTAGAGACCTGCTCGGGAACTTTCTAATCACCCAGAAGTCTAGCAGACAGTTTTGTGACGTCACGTGCAAAGGCTCTATATTACCAGTAAGATTTATTATTTTTTGTTTTTATAATAGTATGTATGTATTGTAAAGTATTTCAGATAATAATATAGCCAGATTTAATGAGCTAAACAAATTTTCAATTAAACAAAATATTTTAATGAGCTACAAATTTTTCAATTTAAACAATTCCCTTTTCCGAGGTTTTAATCCCCGAGATTTGAAATTGACTAAACTAAATTATGTGAAGAGGGCATTTCTTTCTATCATATTTAATTTTATGTATTTTTTCTCCCGTTCAGTAGCTATTATGAACTCAAAATACTGCGGGGAAAACCTCCAATTAAAAGTTTTGTTCTCGGTAACTTCTCTTAAGAATAAAAATATGGCCACATTAAAATTATTTTTGACATTACTTAGAGTGTGAAATACGAATTTCAAGCAACTAGATCACGCAGTTTGCAAGCAGCTGAAGCGGAAATATATTTTACACATAGGACAAGCTGCCGGTATCGGTCCACGAAAGAATTTTTTCAGTCGAGCTTTTATAAGCTCAGATTTTGCTGCAAATGTATACGAAGCAGAAATTAACCCTTACGCCCCCTGGTGGCTAAACCATTTTACACCAAAAATTAGAAACAATGTGCAAAATATTTCCCATCAGGAGGTGCATCCGCTGCAGAAAGAATTTTTCAAATCGGAGTTTTAGAACAATAGATATCGGGGAAACGCAATTTACTTTTACTCCGCCTAGCGGAGAATCTATGCGAAACTTGAAAAAGTTACTATACCTAAAATATTCTTCGACACAAATGGAATCGAAAGGTAAAAGAGTTTTTGAATTGGATGTTTAGATGTAAATATATGGAATAAAATATATTTTAAATTCGATATCCTCTGCATTTACGCTCTAGCTGCGAAATTGTGCCTCGTAAAAAAACAAGTTAGTAAAACCATGCAATATATTGATTATGATACGCTTTCCAACATACTAGAAATCATTACTCATTTACTCAAGTTATGAGGGAATAATGGCTGTGGAATAAATTTCACCCCTGTGGCCTGACCTTTGATCCATTTCGATGATATTCAACAGAACTAGTTCAGTATACCACCGAAATAACATGATAAAGTTTTGTCGCAATCGAAGCAATTTTACGTAAGTTATGATGCATAAGGGCTATGGAATAAATCCAGCTCCTGTGTCCTAAAGTTTCACCCCATTTCACCCATTTTCGATAGAATTCGTCCCCAGGCAGGTTCCTACAACATACTGACATTTCATCCAAATCGGTGTTTTTGCGTAAGTTATGATTCATAATGGCGATGGAAGTGATTCCGCTCCTATGTCCTGACCTTTGACCCCATTTCGCCCGTTTTCAATAGGGTTTGTTACCAGGTAGCCCCCTACCACATACTGAAATTTCATCGATGTCGAACCTTTTTTTACGTTAGTTATGACGCATAAGAGCAGTGGAATGGATATCACTCCTGTGTCCTGACCTTTGACCCCATTTCGTTCACTTTCAATAGGGTTCCTTCCCAGGTGTTCCCCTACCACATACTAAAATTTCATCGAAATCGAATGATTTTTACGCGAGTTATCGTGCGGACGAACATACGCATACAACGCGTGACGTAATGAGGCAGATGGGAATCGCGACCATCTGCTCGCAAGAGTGTGACGTCATAGAACTTTAATAGGATTCACACACAACGCGGTTGACGTAATGAGACAGATGGCGTGATCGCGCGCCAACATTCTCAAAGGCGAGATTATGACGTCATAAGATTTCTAAGCATTGGTAACATTAATGGAACGACGCCATGACACTGCACTAAAAACGTGGTAATTCGGGGTGGTTATTTTACCCACTAAACGAATTCTCCTAAAGTCGAGATCAAGCTAAATCGATTTCTAGTACCAGAAAACGGTAGGTTAACGACTTTCATCAAAATCCTTAGAGCCGTTTTCAAAATAAAATTTACATACATACAAGAATTGCTCCTTTAAGGTGAACGTCAAGTAATTTTTCTTCTTGTACTTCGAATTGAAAAAATTCTGTACACATTTTCTTCCCAATTAATGCGTTCCCAAGAATAAAAATTTGAACATCGATTAAAATAGCTTCATTTTACAACTTGCAATACTTAATATTTTCTAAAACATAACCATATTTATGCAATTCAACATTTGTTTGTCTACTGACGTCATGAAAATACAGGTCGCGCCATCTCTTTTCTGGACAATTAATGCGTTCACAAGGATGAACATTTGAACATCGATTAAAATAGCTTCATTTCATAACTTGGAATACTTAATATTTTCTAAACCATAACCGTAATTATGCAATCCAACATTTTTTTGTCCACTGACGTCATCAAAGTACAGGTCGCGCCATCTTTTCTCTAGTTTCAACACCACCAAAGAAAAAGTTATTGATTTTTAATATAATTATGGTTATGTTTTAGAAAATATTAAGTTTTCCAAGTTATAATATGAAGTTATTTTAATCGATGTTCAAATTTTCATCCTTGGGAACACATTAATTGTGAAGGAAATGTTTACTAAAGTTTTTCTATTGGAAGTATAGGAAGCAAAATTACTTGACGTCCACCTTAATAATATGGGATAAGGGCAATGGAATGGATCGCAATCCTATGTCCTGACCTTTGACCACATTTCGTCCATTTTCAATAGGGTTCGTCCCCAGGTGGTCGCCTACTACTTACTGAAATTTCATCGAAATCGAATCATTTTTACGCACGTTATGACGCATAACGGCAATGGAATGCATCCCGATCTTATGTCCTGACCTTTGACCCCACTTCACCCATTTTGAATAGGATTCGTCCCCAGGCGGTCTCCTACCACATACTAAAATTTCATTGAAATCGAACCATTTTTACGCCAGTTATCGTGCGGACAGGCGGACGGACAAAGCTGGAGCATATACGCTTCTTCAACCTACGGTTCGAAAGCGTAAAAAAGTAACTCGAGCTGACAAACAAAAAGAAATGAGAGTTTTATTAATTTACTACCAAAAGTACCGCGGTGCTACCCGGGTTTAGCAAAAAAATACATGCCAGCTTCTTCATTTTCCTTTTCCGGGAATTATGATTAGGAATATATTGCATGGAAACATTTTATTGAAATATGTTGTACTAATGAAAAGAAAGGAATTTGAAAAATATAATAAAATCTAAACGTGTGTCGTCGCAGTTGTATGAAACCCGCAGTCTTTATTGACTGCGAATATAAATAATTTGAAAAATTTAAAACATCTACAACTTTCTATTACGTACAGTATTTCCGAAACGAAAGAACACTCAACGACATTGAATGTTATTCCATTTGGATCCAAGAAGATGTTTTAATTTTGTCAAATCTGGAGCAAACAAACTACGGGAAATGCACAGGTTTGCAGGTTGAGTCCAACAACTTTTAGCGATTGACCTTGTGCTTGTTGATGGTGAAACTGAGATGAATAGGAAACTGTAGCCGTTTGAACTGAAACGGAAAGCCAGATGAGAATATTGGAATGCGTGGAATGGAAACATGGACTGCTGCAGTATGCGAGTCACGATGATGATGGTACCTACATTGATATTTTGACATGCGTTTCTTGACAGTCAGTCGTGTTCCATTGCAGATTACTGGTGGGTCTAGATTACTTCGAGATTAAAATGGGAGGGGGGAGGCAAGATGAGGTGGGAGAATGCGCGAATTGAAGAATAGCAATGTTAAGTTTTGAAGAAATGAAGTTCAAGAAAATTCCCATTTTTCTGACTTTCCAGTTCTTGTATTCTACTTGTATTTCATAGAAATACAGTGAAACCTATCTAAGACGGAATCCGAGGACTAGAACTATTACCCATTTCAGACAAGTTTTCGTTTTATATAGATTTTCCATGGAAACCATTGAAATATAACCTTTGATTCTTTTGCCATGCTAATAACAGAATCTACATGTTCCTAATGTCATACTGCCTTCCTCATTGTGCCCCAAGGAGAGAAAGCTAGCCCTTTTCTTGCATAGTGTCAGGCGAGCTTTTACCCACGCATCAGACAACGCCACACACCACGCCCAGCTTGAAACCGTGAGATCTTTAGCCTTTTCTGCAGGATACCCACCCAGAATGGTCGATCAGTTCATCCACCAGACGAGGTCTAATCTCGCATCCCGTAGCGCCGGATGTCCGAGCCCAAAACTACAACCCATCGGCTCATGACAGTACGTACCAAGCTTCACGTATTTCTTGAAAGATTCCCTAAAAAAACTTGGTTTCGGCATAGGGATTACAGCACATAGGACAATTGCGTCTTGCCTCGCATCCATAAAAAACGCCGCCGTGGACCTGGAAGATGCGGGAGTATACACTATTTCACTTTTGCACCCAGACGGAACGACCAAAACTACGTGGGCATGACCAAGAGGTCCATAAGACTAAGACTCCAGAACACCAGAAAGATGTCAAAAGAGGACTTCTAACTACGGCATTAGCACGTGAGGTCGCCAACAACTCTGAAACACCTTTGTGGGTACATATAAAAAAAACCGCACGATACACGACCGCCAGAGCCACCCTCCTCAGAGAAGACAGCGTTTTGTTAGTATTTACTGGTGTATACCTACCCAATTTTCCCGTTAGAATCTACATAATTAGTGATTACATAAGAGAATGTATTGTTCATATGTACCTCAACTGAAAATCACAAACTTCTATTTTTTTTTAAATAATCCCACATTGATTTTTGTATAGTAATACTTACAAGGGTTGGACAGAACAATGTGAACACCAGCTCAGAGACGTGACTTTTAACGCAGCTGCATACGTCGCAATAAGCAAAGGTAACCACCACCTTTTGGTTGCAATAGCTTTGTTTAGAACCTCAAGGTCCTGTTTAAGTGCATTTAAAGTGTCTTGTTGCAAAATTTCTTTCAGGATGACGACGAAATGAGCGACCTAACGGACTTCGAAAGAGGGATAATTGTTGGTGGCCGGCTAGTTGGTGCCAACCTGACAACAGTCACCAGGTTAGGACAGGTATCGAGAGCTACTGTGTCTAGGGTCATGACAGCATACCGTGTTCGTGGCAAAAGTTCGTCTGCGAAACACAAGAGCAGCCGGAAAACGACCCTGACTGATAAGGGCAGGAGAGCATTAAAGAGAGTTTTTACCCGTAATAAGAAGACCACGGTGCAGAAAACTATCTCCAGACCACAGTATCAACGAAAACAGTGCGCATGGAATTGCATAAACAAGAAATTTATGGCAGAGTTGCTATTGCGAAACCTCTGGTGACCCGGGTGAATGCACAACGACGACGGCAGTGGTGCCAGGAGCATACAACGGGGACTGCCGATGCATGGAAGCGTGTGATATGGTCAAATGAATCATATTCACACTATTCCCCACCGCAGGACGTGTTTACGTGTGGAGAACACCGTCAGAAGCGTACAACCCAGACTCGTCTGCTCCCAACAGTACGGCATAGTGGTGGTTCTGTCATACTCTGGGTGGTCATATCGTGGTTTTCAGCAGGTCTCCTGATCATCTTGATAGGACGGATGACTCGCAGGGTGTATGAAACCATTTTGGCAGATCAAGTCCATCCAATGACTCAGGCATTGTTTCCTGCAAGGGATGCCATCTATCAAGATGATAACGCCCCAATTCACAGAGCTCGGAATGTCCAATCATGGTTTGAGGAACATGAGGACGAACTTTCACACCTCCTTTGGGCTCCCCAATCACCAGACTTAAACATAATCGAAACACAGTGTGTCTCTGGTGGAAAACAGAGTAGGATCCCGTTATCCCTCCACCTGCATCTCTCAAGGACCCGGAGCAGTTCCTGCGTGACGAACAGTGTAACATCTCACTAACCACCATCCAGAATTTTTATGCGTCCATTTCAAGGAGGATTCAGGCGGTTTTGAATGCCAAAGGTGGTCCCACACCTTATTAGGTGAGTAAAACTTTTTTTTCCTAAATGCTCACATTATTCTGTACAACCCCTGTATAATATGACGCTCAGTGAGAGCATGTGCGATGTTCATCAACTGAATGAAATAATTCCGAGTAACCTCGGAGAAGTGCAAATTCTCGAATATTCTGAATATTTTGCAATGCTTGATGACGCGTTTTTATCCTAGGTATGCTACGAGTATACTCACCTTTTCTATTTCACCATCCTTGCTGCTACTATTGTTTGTTTGTTTGTTTGTTTGTTGTTTTTCAATTTGACGTCACTCAGTAATTGCGTCAAGATCTTCACTATAAGGATAGGTCGCAACGTTGCTGTCGGTGTTTACATAATCCTGTGCATTGACAGCTACAAAACTGGCTGTGTTTAGTGCAACCTCCAGATAATCTGTAATTTCAGCACATACTTCTGATCACTCCTCCAAAAGAACTTTCGCTTTCTTGAAACCAGGGCCGTAACTAGTGGTAAATTCTAGGGCAGGCTACTAGTAATGCCAAAATTTAATAAATTTTTGCTTTACGCTGCGAAGAGACCATTTCAGTTACAGTAAAAGTTCTTTCTGAATATCATACGTTAGGCAAAACTGATTACTTTAGCACCTTTCCATTTGAAAATTACTAGCCAAATTTAACGCTAACGGAGCAGAAAATGGAATTTCTCTAAATTTATCAGTACGTTGCGTATAAATTAATTGTCATAAAATTGGAATGTGTTTCAATTACAAAACGTGCTTTTTCTATTACTTCAGCTTTGGAAAATCATCTTTTTTACGTTATGAGTAAATTAGTAGGCAATGATCATGGTATCAAGCAAAAATAAAATACTTGAAGACACTGGTAACCAGGAAAGTCCTGCACATTAGAAAATTCGAGTAAAATGTAATTTATACATAGTACTTCACTTGAAATAGGTGGATGACTTTTCGTGGAAAATTTTTCCTGTGGCGAACAATTCCCTAAATCGAAGATATTCATGTACAAGTATAATTTATGACAACTAAACTTGTGGTGTAAAGATAGAATAAAAATCTTTGGGTTTTGGCTGGTTTAGGTTGATTATCCTACCACAAAGGAAAAAAAAAACAATTAACAGCAAACATCCCTGATCATCAGGAAAGTTTCTACAAGCACTCCTCATTGCAACTTAGGGGGGGGTCCAACACAGATGTTTTCCCTTGGCTTGGAAGTAGCATGAAAACAATTTATAGCACAGCAGGCCAGTTAAGAGTTCTCCTTAAACAACAAAAACTGTGGGAAGCGTGAATCCTTCCTTCACCTACCCCTAAAAGGAAGGCTACATTATTTTGACTGTTCCTTTCAAAACATGTACATGAATAAGAACTCGAAAATTCTGAGTATCAACAAAGCAAGAAAAAATATATGTTACTAATATCAGAAAGTAAAATATCAATTGACAATACAAACAAAGTGGTCGCTTTGAGGATTGATTTGCTTCGGTCCGTGAAAACCAAAACAAAACTGGCAATCCAATTATACGTTTTCGGGGCCCCTCAAGATTGGGGGCCTTAGGCGCGCGCCTAGTGATCCTAGTTGGAAATCCGCCACTGGTGACAATGGCATCCAACTCAATCAATCTAAATGTGTATTGGGCCAGCCTACTGTCTTATTTCTTGGTCATACTATAACATCCGATGGAATCATTAAACGTCAAGACAAAGTGACCATATTGCTATCTTATCCTGAACCCACAACCGTCAGTGACTTGCGTCGATTCTTAGGAATGATAAATTATTATCGCAGATTTATTCCAAAGACTGCTCTATGCAAGCATCACTGCACGAATATCTCAAAGGTTCAATCAAGAAAAAATAACACTCAAATAATTTTTTCTAATGGTGCACGCGATGCTTTTGAAAAATGCAAACAAGCTCTGGTAAACGTTGCTACGCTAGCACATCCTGTACCAAATTCCACATTAGCATTAATGGTTGATGACTCAGATGCGGCAATAGGTGCAGTTCTACAGCAACGGGTAAAGCATTCTTGGCAATCACTTGCATTTTTTTCAAAAAAGTTATCATTTACTCAGTAAAAGTATAGTGCCTGTGACAGAGAGCTACTAAGTACCTATTCAGCAATTAAGCATTTTCATCATATGATCGAAGGTACAGAGTTTATCTTGTTCACAGATCACAAGCCACTCATTTTTGTCTTCAGACAGAACTGACAAGTGCTCGCCAAGATAAATTAGACATCTTATTTCATAGCTCAGTTCACTACAGATATCCAGCACATTAAAGGTTCGAAGAACATAGTTGCTGATACCTTTTCAAGAATAAACGCTATATCATTACCATCACCCGTTGATTTCTTAGAATTAGCAAATGCACAAAAGGGTGACAAAGAAATGCAGTTAATACTTTCTGGCACCACAGAATCAAGCTTAGTTCTTAAGCGTTTACTAATTCGCGACTAAGATACTCAACTTTACTATGATGTCTCCAGACCGGAGGTCCGTCCTTTTGTGCCAAAAAGTTTTCGACGAAAGGTGTTTGATAGCATTCACAATCTATCACACCCAAGTATTCGATCGACAATCAAAGCCATCCAACGACTTTTCGTTGGGCCAGGTATGAGTTCTGACATCACATTAATGTCTAGGTCATGTCTTCTATGCCAGAGATCAAAGGTAACGAAACATACCTTTTCATCACCTGGTACATTCATACCACCTTCTAGCCGTTTCGAGCATGTCCACCTTGATATAATAGGACCATTTCCTTAGTCTCATGGTTTTTCATACTGCCTCACTATGATTGACAGGTTCACAAGATGGCCTGAAGCCACCCCCATTCCTGATATCTCAGCAGAAACCATTGCTCAAACATTTTACAGCGCTTGGATTTCACGTTTTGGTGCTCCCCCTCAGAATCACCACTGATCAGGGATGTCAATTCGAATCAAGACTTTTCCGTTCTCTTTCTAACTGGCTGGGAGCGACGAAGATTAATTCAACACCTTATCACGCATCAGCCAATGGTATGATCGAGAGGTTCCATCGCCCATACAAGGCAGCAATTAAGTGTCATTCGACACCCAAATGGGTCGAAATCCTCCCAACTGTGTTGCTGGGATTGCGTTCCACTTTTAAACGTGATCTGTAAGCTACGAGTGCTGAACTAGTTTACAATACCACTCCTCGCTTGCCTGGAGAATTTTTCCAGGAATGCACAGAACCATACGATTCTTTCACATTTGTTGGCCAGCTGAGACACTTCATGGCTAAGGTCAACCCTGCTCCTGCTGCGCATCACTGTAAGCCACGCATTTTCATTCATAGAGAATTGCCAAAGTGCTGACATGTATTCGTGCGACGTGATGGTGCCCGAAAGCCACTGCAAGTACCGTACGAGGGTTCTTTACCTGTTGTATCCAGAAACGACAAGACCTTTTGCCTCGTCATCCATGGCAAACCGGTGACTATCAACATAGATAGACTGAAGCCCGCCTATATGTCTCCGGAAGAACTTTCTTCAACTGTTCCTGTGCCACACGCTTCAGAGCAGACTGCTTACACTGAACTTCCTTCATCAGTTCCGGATGCTCTTCCACAGATTGCAGAGACCGGGATATCTTCGCCTGTTTCTATAACAATTCCGGATATTCCACAGGATAAGGCGAACTTACTGCCTTATCCGCCGGCGACAGGAGCCACAACTCCACAACATGCCACACCTTATCGAACTAGATTTGGTCGTCGGGATAAATTTAATCCACGCTACTTGTGATTACAAACTTTTCTCTCGTTGTCACTGGCGGGAGAGTCTGCGGCCACACTTCTCGGAGCAATAACATTGCATGACGTCACGAGATCAGGTGACCTCTCTCGTGAGCCGCACTTCTCGGCCAATAACAGTGAATGACGTCAGTAGATCATGTGACTTCTACCGTGAAGACGATTAGAAAAGAAACCAGATCAGTGCGCTTCAGGTCTTCTATCGTGTATGATGTTCTGTAAGTCGACGTAATAATGTATATTCAGTATTTAATTCTTGTTAATTATCGACAGGGAAGATCTTACTTGTGTATATAATGCGTGTTATTAAAGCATATTCGTTATATTATTTTAAAGCTGCCTTGGAGAAGAAAGTTATTTCATCATATTCAGTACTGGAAATCATCTATTGCTAAGGTTTATTACGTATTATAAATATCTTAGAAGAGCATTTAAGTCACTTGGGCATCGTTTTTCAACGCCTCAGTGACAATAGTATCCAACTCAATCCATCTAAATGTGTATAGGAGCAGCCTACTGTCTTATTTCTTGGTCATACTATAACATCTGATGGAATCATTCCACGTCAAGGCAAAGTGACCGCATTGCTATCTTGTCCGGAACCCACAACCGTCAGTGACTTGCGTCGATTCTTAGGAATGATAAATTTTTATCGCAGATTTATTCCAAAGGCTGCTCTAATGCAAGCACCACTGCACGAATATCTCAAAGGTTCAATCAAGAAAAATAACACTAAAATAATTTTTTCTAATGGTGCACGTGATGCTTTTGAAAAATGTAAACAATCTCTGGCAAACGTTGCTACGCTAGCACATCCTGTACCAAATTCCACATTAGCATTAATAGTTAATACCTCATATACGGCAATAGGTGCAGTTCTACAGCAACGGGTACAGCATTCTTGGCAGCCACTTGCATTTTTCTCAAAAAAGTTATCATTAACTCAGCAAAAGTATAGTGCCTATGACAGAGAGCTGCTAAGTGCTTATTCAGCAACTAAGCATTTTCGTCATATGCTCGAAGGTACACAGTTTATCTTGTTCACAGATCACAAGCCACTCATTTTTGTCTTCAGACAGAACTGACAAGTGCTCGCCAAGATAAATTAGACATCTTATTTCATAACTCAGTTCACTACAGATATCCAGCACATTAAAGGTTCCGAGAACATAGTTGCTGATACTTTTTCAAGAATCAACGCTATATCATTACCATCACCCGTTGATTTCTCAGAATTAGCAAATGCACAAAAGTGTGACACAGAAATGCAGTTAATACTTTCTGTCATCACAGAATCAAGCTTAGTTCTAAAGCGTTTACTAATTCGCGAATCAGATACTCAACTTTACTATGATGTCTCCACACCGGAGGTCCGTCCTTTTGTGCCAAAAAGTTTTCGACGAAAGGTGTTTGATAGCATTCACAACCTATCACACCCAAGTATTCGATTGACAATCAAAGCCATCCAACGACTTTTCGTTTGGCCAGGTTTGAGTTCTGACATCACATTAATGTCTAGGTCATGTCCTCCATGCCAGAGATCAAAGGTAACGAGACATACCTTTTCATCACCTTGTACATTCATACCACCTTCCAGTCGTTTCGAGCATGTCCACCTTGATATAATAGGACCATTTCCTTAGTCTCGTGGTTTTTCATACTGCCTCACTATGATTGACAGGTTCACAAGATGGCCTGAAGCCATTTTCATTCCTGATATCTCGGCAGAAACCATTGCTCAAGCATTTTACAGCACTTGGATTTCACGTTTTGGTGCTCCCCCTCAGAATCACTACTGATCAGGGACGCCAATTCGAATAAAGACTTTTCCGTTCTCTTTCTAACTGGCTGGGAGCGACGAAGATTAATTCAACACCTTATCACGCATCAGCCAATGGTATGATCGAGAGGTTCCATCGCCCTCTCAAGGCAGCAATTGAGTGTCCTTCGACACCCAAATGGATCGACATTCTCCCAACTTTGTTGCTGGGATTGCGTTCCACTTTTAAACGTGATCTGCAAGCTACGAGTGCTGAACTAGTTTACGGTACCACTCTTCGCTTGCCTGGAGAATTTTTCCAAGAATGCACAGAACCATACGATCCTTTCACATTTGTTGGCCAGCTGAGACACTTCATGGCTAAGGTCAACCCTGCTAATGCTGCGCATCACTGTAAGCCACGCATTTTCATTCACAGAGAATTGCCAAAGTGCTGACATGTATTCGTGTGACTTGACGGTGTCCGAAAGCTACTACAAGCACCAGACGAGGGTCTTTTACCTGTTGTGTCCAGAAACAACAATACCTTTTGCCTCGTCATCCATGGCAAACCGGTGACTATCAACATAGATAGACTGAAGCCCGCCTATATGTCTCCGGAAGAACTTTCTTCAACTGTTCCTGTGCCACACGCTTTAGAGCAGACTGCTTACACCGAACTTCCTTCATCAGTTCCGGATGCTCTTCCACAGATTGCAGAGACGGGGATATCTTCGCCTGTTTCTGTTACAACTCCGGATATTCCACAGGATAATGCGAACTTTCGGCCTTATCCGCCGGCGACCGGAGCCACAACTCCACAACATGCCACACCTTATCGAACTAGATTTGGTCGTCGGGTTAAATTTAATCCACGCTACTTGTGATTACAAACTTTTCTCTCGTTGTCACTGGCGGGAGAGTCTGTGGTCACACTTCTCGGAGCAATAACATTGGATGACGTCCCGAGATCAGGTGACCTCACTCGTGAGCCGCACTTCTCGGACAATAACAGTGAATGACGTCAGGAGATCATGTGACCTCTCTCGTGAAGACGATTAGAAAAGAAACCAGATCAGTGCGCTTCAGGTCTTCTATCGTGTGTGATGTTCTGTAAGTCGTTGTAATAATGTACAATAAATTCAGCATTTAATTCTTGTTAATTATCGGCAGCGGAGATCTTACTTTTGTATATAATGTGTGTTATTAAAGCATATTCGTTATATTATTTTGAAGCTGCCTTGGAGAAGAAAGTTAGTTCATCATCTTCAGTAGTTCTTGAAATCATCTATTGGTAAGGTTTACAATGTATCATAGATGTCTTATTTTTACGCATCGCTGATAATCAACGAAATAATACTAATTAAAAGGGCTGGTTTAGCAGAAATTGATCCTGCTAACATTTCCCCATGGTGTCTTTAGCATTATGTTTCTGTTGTGTCTAAACTTTTGAGACATGTTGATACTCCTCCTTTCATGCCATAATTATGTATAGCTATACGTACTGCATGTATTAGTGTTCTATTGCATAGTGTGTCACAGTTTGAAGTGTTTCACTTGCTTTTCAATGTTTGTGTTCCTTCCCTTCATATTTTTACGTTGCAGAGTGGACTACTCCCCCCCCCCACACTAAACTTTTGCGACGAACTTCACTGAACGCAAAGCATTTCAAAAATGAGTTATCGTGATGAGTTCAGGGAAGAGGACGGGCATACAGTTGTACGATTGTAGTAGTTCTCCTCATTTAAGGCAGAACAACAGATTGATCTGCGAATCTTCTGTGAAAATACTTCAGTGCTTTAAAACTTCCAATTTTCATATTGATAGGTCGATGGGCATGATTCTGAATCTGCTGTTTTCCGAGCTTTTCTTCTCAGAGGACACTGAAACTTTTTTTCATTAGCTTCTTTTTTTTTTTTTTTTTTTTCAAATATAGCATTTTCTTATTATTAATACGTTTGTTGAACCTTTCGTAGGGGAATCGCAAAACATTTCATCTGGCAGCCCCCAACCCAGGTAGCCCAGCATTGCAATTTAACGTTGGCCCAACATTGAGCCACCGTTTTTTAAGAATAGAAGTCGGTGGCTCAGTGGTGGCCCTACGTTAAATTGCAAGGTTGTGCTATCTGGAAAGCTACTGCCCTGTTTGAAACACTACTTAATCGTTTCGAGCGATACTTCGCGTGATGCTTTTGAAAGCCATCCAATAGTATCAAAAAACAGTTATGGATTTCGTTAGTTCACTAGAAGATGATGCGGACTCCATATTCGGAAGAAACGACTGCATAAAAAAATTTCTGATAATGAATTTTGACGCATTGAATAATCTCCAGATCCACTGGCTAACAAATACTGGTTGTGTTTGGTGGAAACTTAATACTATAGTTCAGTATAAGGATGGCATGTCGCATTATTCAAAAACAAAAGAACATGTCTGTTTTGCTCTTTCTTTTTGAATTAAAACATGTTAGCCACTCGGCCATAATTTGAGCAGCCATCCAGGCTTTCTTGTTCGATTTCCACTCGACCGAAAAAATTTTTAAACCCAAGTTATTAAAGCGTCGTTACCAATGACTAATGTTTTTTTTTGTTTTGTTTTTATGTTCACATAAACGCACAGAAAAAAAACTGTAAGGCGCTCTTTAGAACTTTTACCTCCAGTAAAGGTTTCGCCTTTCAAACACAAAATTTTATTCGGCAGTGACCGAAAAAAAGAAAACCCGTTTCATCACCATTAGCAACCTTTCGAGGTTCATAGCCTTCGACAAGTGTTGATAATTTTTGTATCCAACCCGAAACTGTTTTGTTGTAAAGGTCTGCCGCTTTACCACAAATTTCGTTGAACGAAATGTTCCTCTTTTGAAAACTCCCTGAACCATCCATTAGAAGCATGAAACTCTTTTCCAAGTTGTTTGGCTACATCTGAATCTCTTGCTCGTGTTTACAACACGGCGACTGAAATTGGCAAATTTCTTGCTCTTGCACTAACAACCATTCCCAGACGATCATATTCAACTCTTCATTTCCGGTTCTTCCCATTTTTCTCTTCGTTGAGTTGGAACCTTTACGCCACTGAACTCTTATCTCGTCTTTTAGCTTTAAATGCTATACATCTGTGTTTTTTAGGCACTGAACGTCACTGCTAAATGCTTGACACTCACTTTTTTTTCGTGCATTTCAATGACTTCAACTTTTGTATCCAAATCGAGTACGTTCTTCTTTGGCTCCATGAAAAGAGGCACATAAACAAATGCAATTTTTAACAAGCAAAGAGTGTGAATGATAATCTCAATGAATAAATGTTAGATAATTAAATCGAAGCGTCTCGTTGAAATCCGTACGAAACAGTCAGCTAGCAAAATTTATTTTTTTACTTTGTATCCAGCAAAGAGAGCAACGCTGGTCATATGACCTAAACCTGAGCCGTGCTAGGTGCTTGAGGAGAAGCCAAACAGTGGATATGCTGTAACGTCTGTTTGTGTTAACAACCCAAAAGCGATCTACATCCGTTTAATTATGTTGTCTTCAGCATCAAGTACATTTGTTCCGTGTGAATTCATCATTACATTTTAACGTCTAATGTGTTATATTCAACCATAAAACTTGACCTCATGGGAACGCCTGGGAACTTTCCATTTTTACAAGATTCATTTATTCTGCTGCCATTTCCGTTTTCGCGTTATGCAAGTTGTGTTTTTGGTAGGCTAAATGCACGTGCTTTTCTGTCTTTCACTTCGGAACCAAAAGAAAAAGTTCCGTTTTGGGAAAGTTTCCGTTTTATGCAGGTTCTGTCTCAAACAGGTTTTACTGCATTTTGTAATATGTTTACTCTTCGGGTAGCCCCTTCCCCCTTCCCCAGCAAAACGGGTGTGGTCAAAGCTTTATAATCTCTCATGAATAGTTCCTATTAGTTCATGAGTTATAAAATAAAGATACAGAAAGATGGTTGAGTTCGAATTCAATAGACATTCAGTGGTAAGTAAATAGGAGTCCCAACAGTAAGCAGCCGGGCCCGACTTGCGTTTCTTTCTGCCAGTTTTAGCTATTATGTAGCGTGTTTATAAATGGTAGGAACACTTTCAATAATTCATTGCACATGGAGTAAGAGAGATACCATTCACTTATCTATATCATGTGAAAGATAAAAGTTTCCCCGTTGTTACTGCCGAGGCTTGTACTTTTATCATTCACTGCCAGTCGGCGTCACCTGTTGTACCCTTACCACACGCATAGCCTTGTTGAACGATGGCAGCTCCCAGTCCTAAGAAAGCATTTTATGTGCGACTGTTTGATAAGAACAAGTGAACAACAGACCTTCAAAGGAAATTTCGGAGTGCGTATGGTAAAGAGACACCAACCAAGAAGGCGATTTATAAGTGGCCCCAGCAATTTGTAAACACCGGGTGCTTGTGTTCGGGAAATAACAGTGGCAAGCCTAGTGTTACTGTTGATAATATGGCATTTGTCGTGTCAAAAAAGAGAAAAAAGAAACTTGGACAATTTCTCTTTCACAAGGTATGTACAGGGGTTGGACAGAATAATGTGAACATCTAGGGAAAGAAGGTTTTATGTACTTAATAGGGTGTGGGACCACCTTTGGCATTCAAAACTGCTTGAATCCTCCGTAGAATGGACGCATACGAATCCTGGATGGTGGTTAGTGGAATGTTACACCATTCTTCATGTAGAAACTGTTCCAGGTTTTTGAGAGATGTTGCAGGAGGAGGATAACGGGATCTTACTCTGTTTTCCAACACAGACCACAGTGGCTCGATGATGTTTAAGTCTGGTGATTGGGGAGGTTAAGGAAGATGTGAATATTTGTTCTCATGTTCCTCAAACCATGATCGAGCTCTGTAAGTTGGGGCGTTATCATCTTCATAGATGGCATCCACTGCATGAAACAATGCCTGAGCCATTGATTGGACTTGGTCAGCCAAAATCATTTCATGCGTCCTGCCAGTCATCCGTCCTTTCAAGATGATCAGGGGACCTGGTGAAAACCACGATATGACCCCCCAGAGCATGACAGAGCCACCACCATGCTGCACTGTTGGGAGTAGATATTCTGGGCTGTAAGCTTCTGACGGTGTTCTCCACGCGTAAACACGTTCTGCGTTGGGTAATAGTGTACATGTGGATTCATTCGACCACATTACACACTTCTGTGCATCGGCAGTCCCCGTTGTATGCTCCTGGCACCACTGCCGCCGCCGTTGTGCATTCACCCGGGTCATCAGAGGTTTCGCATTAGCAACTCTGCCATGAATTTCTTGTTTATGCAATTCCATGCGCACTGTTTTCGTTGATACTGGGGTCTGGAGATACAGATTGAGCTCCGCACTAGTTTCCTGCACCGTGGTCTTCTTATTACGGGTAACAATTCTCTTTAATGCTCGCCTGCTTTTATCAGTCACGGTCGTTTTCCGGCCGCTCTTGTGTTTCGCAGACGAGCTTTTTTACCACGAACACGGTATGCTGTCATGACGCTAGGCACAGTAGTTCTCGATGCTCTCACTACCCTGGCGAATGTTGTCACGGTGGCACCAACTAGCCAACCACCAACAATTAGCCCTCTTTCGAAGTCCGTTAGGTCACTCATTTCGTCGTCATCCTGAAAGAAATTTTGCAACAAGACACTTTAAATACATTTAAGCAGGACCTTGAGGTTCTAAACAACGCTATTGCAACTAAAACGTGGTGGATACCTTTGCGTATTGCAACGTACGCAGCTGCATTAAAAGTCGCGTCTCTGAGCGTGGTGTTCACGTTATTCTGTCCAACCCCTGTATATGACACTGACATCTGTCCTAGTCTTTATGCAAGAAATCACTGAAAGTGTTCCCACCATGCATAAACACCCTACATAATGTAATATATGTATATTTGGTAATACAGTATAACGTTTGATCATTTGCCCGACCTGGCACCTGAATCATTAGCGACCCTTCCTAGCTTCTCTGTCTGGCTACGGGTCTGGCTCGTACACACTCATACTGAAACGAACAAAACTGTATAGTTCCATTTGCGATAACAGGTAGACTTGTAAAGGATGCAAAATGGTTATTGACTTTGTTGTAAAAATTACAAGACAGTTGCCCGTTGAATTGAAAACAGTTCATTCACTTTTCATATAACAGTCACTTTTGGTTGCGTAAATCAGGCACAGTATATCTTTATGACCCAGTTTTACGATATACGTTGGAAGCGTATCTTTATGGTCCTGAAAGTACTACCACTTAAGGCGTCCTGAGATGATTAATTAAAAAATAATGCTTCTCGGGAAAGAAAATTCATGGATTGGTTGTTATATACAGGATCCAATTTTTACGACCCCCCCCCAACCCCCCAACCCCCAGGGATATTTAATAAAAGTCCAATGTGGGGTCAGAAAGGGGGAAATAAAAAGCAAATTTATTAATATTACGAGAATGAGAAAATTCAGACGACAAAATTATGTCATACCTAATCTGACAGACAGTTTGTTAGGAGAATGAAGCATTTTATGACCTCGAGTGGACTTTCCCAGGATTTCGCGACAGCAGTTCTTTGTTAGAAAAACCTGACTCACGTTGCTCGTCCCGTACTAAATATTATTGGCGATTTCTTTCGTGTATACACCTCCTGAACTGTAGTCAGGAGCTGTTTTAGTAAGCTTTAGACTACGAAGAGTTGTCAGGCAGACCAGAGTGGGCCGCCCCGGTGGCCAAGTGGTCAGAGGCGTTGGCTACTGGATAATATTTTTCAAGTTAGACCTGGGTTCAAGTTCCGAACGAGGAAAGGGTGGCGTGTTCGTCTTACGACACTTGTCTTCGGCCCTCTCCAGAATTAGGGGGATGAGACTGCTTATAGCCCAGTGGTCTCAAACTCGCAGCCCGCATGAATGATTACAAAATAAAAACAAATCACCCTTTCTTCAAGTATATTATACAAACGTTGTAATATACTAAATATAATATAAACTTAGTAATGCTTAGCAAAGCCATCCTCTTTATAAATATCAAATTTATTTACGAAGAATATAACTGTATTAAGCACACGTATTGTTACGACAAAAGGAATACGAAAACGATAAAGTGTCTTCCCCCCGACTTACTGTCTATGAATCTAAGAGCGCTGGCCGCCTTGTCGCTGTACGGAAGGGAAGTCGTCTGAAAAGGGAATATTATTTCCGCAGAACTGAAATCAAGCGCTGGCAACACTGATCAACCTTGAAAAGCTCCCTGCGCTCAGCTGTCGGCTAGTTTCGTACGGCTGCATCGGTTGCTTCACACGCAAGAAGGAATCAACTTTGGCGAATTTTCTATGAAGATATCTATGTTAAAAGAGAATTTCAACAGGCGGTTTGAATGCTTCAAAGACATGGAAAATATTTTCTAAATATATTCAAGTCTCCATTTGCCTATAATGCTGAAAACGCACCTGAACAATTTCAGCTTGAATTAGACTTTCAGTGCGATTCTTTCCTAGAAGAAAAATTCAACAACTGCGATCTAATAGAGTTTTACAAAGGACATTATTCCAAATATCGATAAGTTAGTGACAGAAAAGCGAGTCCAAGTTTCTCTTCACAACATGTGATATTTTCTGTACCGTGTACCGTGTCCAGTTGGTAAAATGTGATTGTTTTAAGATCTAAGTGAAAATAATTGTTTCGTAAAAGTGATTGTTTTCAGTGATTGATGAAGCATTTGTTTTTATTAATTACCGATAATTAGATACAATATTCGACTCTAGTGCCAAGCCAATACTGTAGTTTTGTAAAGTTGATATTTATTCATAAGATTTATTTATGTTCATGCGGCCCGCTAAGTTCCTTCAAAACTGGAAAGTGGCCTTTCCAAGGGTCTGAGTTTGAGACCACTGTTATAGCCTTTAGAATCGTTCATGGTTTGATCGTAAATATACACTGAAGAGCAATTGAATTAGAGACAGCTGGTGTTATGCAAATGTGGAACTGTGTGCGGCCCTGTAAACGGAAACGACATGACGTATGCAGTGATCCGATAATATAAGGAGTGATGCGACGGGAATCAGTAAGAGTCGGACGCAGTATGGGTAAGACGAAGGATCTAAGCGCATTTGATCGTGGGCAAATTGTCGGGGGCCGACGAACGGGTCACTTCATCTGTGAAGTCGTGCAGGCACTGGGATTTTCACGAGCCACTGTGTCACGGATGCACCGTGAGTACATCGAATCCGGTAAAACCATACTTGCAAGGGCCAACTGCCGTGGACAACAGCGTGTGGATGAGCGGGGTCATCGTCGGCTAGCTCGCATTGTAACAGCGGATAGACGGGCCACAGTGCAAGAAATCAATCGGCAATTTAACGCTGGTGCACAAAAACGTGTAAGCAGCCACATCATCCAGAACCATCTCTTCGCTATGGGGTACAGAAGCCATCTTTCCACGAGGGTACCGCTGCTGACCGCACATCACAGGGTGCAAAGATTAGCATGGGCTCGGGAACATCACCACTGGACCCTAGACATGAGGGAAAATGTTGCCTGGACTGATGAGTCGAGCTTCACGTTGGTACATGCGGATGGCAGGATATGAGTACTGCGCAAACCACATGAAGCGATAGATCCTTCTTGCCAGCAGAGTATTCTTCAAGCTGGTGGGGGTGGCATTCTCGTCTGGGGACTGTTTACGTGGACTGAAATGGGACCCCTGGTAAGTGTGACATCGTCCTTCACAGGTCAACGTTACCGGGATATCCTGGACGACCATTTGCTCCCGTTTGTGTGTCTTCAACATCCCATTGGGGACCTCATCCTGCAACAAGACAATGCACCGTGCCATCGCTCCCGAATTGTATCCGAATGGTTGGATGAACACTCCACCGACGTGACCTGGCTTCCTTGGCCAGCTAGGTCACCTGACCTCAATCCCATCGAGCACATCTGGGGTGCCATCGAGAGAGATGTTCGAGGCTCTGAACCTCTCCATCAAATCTTCGTGAACTGTGGGTGCTTGTTCTGGGGTCGTGGATCCGTATGGCTTCCCAACGCTTCCTGTGTCTTGTCGAGTCCATGCCGAGACGAATCGCCGCCGTCATCAGGGCGAAAGGTGGTGCTACACGTTACTAGACAGGTATCTCTAATTCAATTGCTCTTCAGTGTACATATACACACAAAAGAAGGAAAAGACTAGAATGGAATTTAAGTGTCATCATTGCAGAGAAAGCCGTGTACTAGCGCGGCGGGGCAGAAGATGGCTACGTCTATTCAGAATTCTTTTATTTTCATTTCTCAGTCATTTTTTCCCCCGTATTTCCAGACCACCATAAGCAACTCTGAGGATTATAAGTTACCTGTCCCTCATTTGGGGTCGCCAGTTGGGAACGAGCGCAGCACCGATGCCTTATCCGCAGGGCTCGGGTGTGGACCCGGCCCGATAGAGTAGACAGCAATCTACACGTCTGACCACACGACCAGCGAGGTGGTCTCTATATTTCCATTGTCAGGTTAAGTCGGTAGTGCCAAAAGTTAAGACATTTGGCGTGGTAGTTAGAAAATTAATTTCCTGCAGCGGCATTAGTCTAGTATTTTCAGTACAGGGACCCCAAAAAAGTTAATCTGGCGCTGCCTAAACACTTAAATAACTAAGTACGAATGTATCAACATATTACTCTTGGGATCAAAAACATGCAACCCTTATTATTCTGTGTCCATAATAAAGTTTAAAATCCCCTCCTAAATATACATATTTTACTTTGAACTTATTTGATACATTGGCAAAAACATGTTGTGGGTTACTATAACAACACAAGTAATCTATTCTTTCCATTACAAAAATAAATTTCATTTTTCAAAAATATTTTCAGTGCTTTGACTTCCCGCTGTGAGATGCATTAGATTATAAAATTAGCCAAATTTAAATTTTCTAGTTCAAAATTTTTATTTTACGAGTAGTTTAAAATAAGGTTAACAAAAGGTTTCCACTTACCTTAGAGTTCTTGGTCACTTGAAAATTTTCACGCTTTATTGCTGTAATCCATTTTCTGAGAACCTTCCCATTAGTAGGGAATTTGAATACTTTTAATATTCCTCTATGAAAATAAATTTAGTTGACAATTTGACAACAACAACCACTTGCATCGACAGTCACGCTTACACAGAGTGAGCAAGCTCATGCATGCTCAACCACCCACCACGGACATCAGCCTACTCTCCCCTACGTCACGCAGCTTCCGGTGTTCAGTGCGCGGGCCTGTTAAGCTATTAGGGGGTGATGCATCAGCCTACTCTCCCCTACGTCACGCAGCTTCCGGTGTTCGGTGCGCGGGCCTGTTAAGCTATTAGGGGGTGATGGCTATAAGCAGTCGCCCGTTCCTAATTTAGGGTCAGTGATTCCAGGGAAGGGACAGAGCCAGTGCTGTAAGACAAACACAACATCCATGCCTCACCGGGATTTGTACCTAGACCCTTCACGAACGAATCATTATAAGCCAGCGCTTAGACCAATGCGCCACCGGGGCGGCCAGTTTCGTTGTGAGCATCACGACTGCACCCTTTTTCAGTCGTAAAATGCCAGGCGAAAGTCCACTCATCTCGACCGTGTGCAAAAATTCAACTGGGTAGCGCACTCTTTCACTCTGATCTTCAGTCACAACTGTGTTTGTAAATAATGTTGGAATGAGATTCGCGTTGCGAGTACTCTTCACTCATCGGAATCGACGGTAAGTTTTTTTTTTTTTTTTTTTTTTGAAAAGAATAAACTCATATGAAACAACAAATGTAAACTTTATTTGATTGACAAATTCATTCAACCACTTCAGTAAAGACAACAGCCCAGGTTCGTGATTTTTTTTTTTTTTACTGAAGGTTTAACAACCACCGTGAGCAAATCAACGGCTATAAGCAGACGCCCGTAATATTTTCACTAACAATGGTCAACGGAATGTTTATTTAAATTTTTACATAATGGGAAACGTCTTACCTACGTTAATAAACTGGATCGAATGAACATTAAACTGAATATATACATCACACAGTCCAACGGCATAACGCAATCAGGTCTTCGAGAGTGTTCGCTGTTCCGATGAGACGAGACTTCGAACTTTTGCCTATCTCAGTTCCTCCATGCTTTCGCCTTCAACAGCGCGTGAGTCAACCGCTGGCGACCGAATGTCAACCACACGCTTCTCTCATAGACTTTACATGGAAACTTTGCCGCCCCACAACGCCCGAACCGTTGCCCCATTCTCATTTTTCTTTTCGACTGGCGCATCTACATGGTAAGACCTTTATTTTGATACCTCAACCATATCTTTACGTTCAGCTGTTCTCTCAAAATAGGACTCACAGTAAAAAACATGTAGAATTAATACTGTATATAGATGTCACGCGGGCTACGATAAACAGCGCACAGCCCCCCGTTACCACCCACTGGCGCCAACTACGGGAGTGTTGAAGGGCTTGAACACCCCTTGAAATCATTGGGGGGGCTCCGCACCCTTCCGAATTTTTGTTATATGTACTGAATTCATACTTAAATATTTAGTTCCACTTTACATAAAATTAAATGAGATAAATGGAATATAGCGCAAATATTTGGTTTCTATAAAAAAAAATCAATGTCTTCAAAGAATCGTGTTTTAACTACCGATACCGAATAAACACTTAAGAAATAAGACAGCCAAGCAAGCTAGAAATCGGGGATGTGGGATGTGGTTTGTACCCTACCTTCCTAATTGTTTAAAGCTACCGATTTTATTTTTATTTTTTTGCTCAATCACGTTCCTTGCACATCAGTAAGTTGTCAGCAGCTCACCATGCACGCAGTGAGCTTCGGTAGGGTCATAAAGCCATAAATGTCAAAGCGGAAGTAATGGATGACCGTCCGAGAGCAGAAGACACACAGCGAAACTGCGAATGATCTTTTCTCGCTCAAAGTATAATTTTGAATATATAATTCTATAATTTTAGGGGGGTTGTTTTGTTTTTTAATTTGCTGTTGCTGTTGCAGTTATTGTTTGATTGATATGTGGAGATTTTTTTTCTCCCTATCTTTATAAAACATATAAGCAGTCACCAATAGAAACACCAGTCAATCCACGCAGGGGTGATATGCCAAATTCGTAACAACCGGTTCACATGGACGGCAAGATGAATGATGGCGGAGTGGGGGTGAAGATTTCCAAGTTACACTTGTTGATCAAAGCAAAATTTTCACTGTGATATATGATGCGTTACACGCTAAATGCTAACAATAGCAAGTAAGGAAAATAATACAGTGCAATGATTACGAAGTGCGTTCCATTCCAACACTGAACACGTCAGTTTGTTTGCTTCTGCTAGAGCGAACTCCTCAAAGGTGTCGCTGCTTGCCTGCTGTCTGTTTTGACTAATGACACATACTGCCAATCTCAGGCTTTTTCAACAGGTTTGGTTTTCTGGTAGTAGTCCCCAGCAAAATTCTCAAATTTTGTCCAAAAGAAAAAAATATTATAGGAGCTCTTGTGCGCACATTACAGAAAATTAAATCGGACGAATTAAAACAGGGTTCAAGAATTTGGCTGCTATAAAAAAATCTAATATCTTTATTATGAAATCATGTATCGATTTGTTTGCGTTTACACTGAAGACAAGGTCCATTTAAACATCTAAAATTTCAACACTGGAAACGGTACCTGCCTTTTGAATTTCAGCACCCCTCGAAATTTTCAGAAGTCGGCGCATAGGGTACCACCATGGCTCATCCAGGACTCGCATGTGGAACCACGCGGGTAAACGGATCCACGTGGGAAGCCAGGGCTTTGACCACTGCGTCACCGGGACAGCCAATCAGTGAGTACATTTGCACTAAAATCTAAATTAATGAATTGAAATTTGCGAGAAATTTTCCAACTGTTCCTTGCATTTCTATACACGGATTGTTCCGTTTTGGTGAAAATCTTTCGAATTGTTCGTCTCTCGAAAATTTCTGCATAAAAGTAGTTCCCAGTCGGGTGTGAACAACCGGTCAAGAAACCAACCAACCACGCAAGTTGAGGCATATCAAAAATCAGGTAAAAGGTCTCCAACGGTCAAATAGAACTTCCGGTTTGATCGACATTAGCAAAATATTTAATACAGAATTGTGATACATCAAATTGTGTTAAAAACGTAATGTTTAGATACGAAAGCAATATAACTATCGAAAACACAGAAATCACAAACTTTGATCAAAACTATATATATACACCAACAAGACAAAAGTAGCGGATTCAGGAGCTTTTGCTTTAGGGGGCGGGGGTTGCTCTATTCTAAAAAAAAAATGGACAGAGAGACTTTGCGGATTCGTCTCGTCTCTTTCTCTTTCTCTCTCTCTCTCTCTCTCTCTCTCTGTCACACACACACACACACACACACACACTGGCAGAGCTGCCCCTCCTTCGCATTGCACGTTCCTTTAAAAGTTTTTCATAAAAAAATATGCAAAATTTTAAATCACAAAGTGGGAAAAACAACTGAAAAGTCAGCACTACGTTCCTGGCGTTCGGTTGCTTGTTTTGTGAGGAAATGAGCACCGTGCGCTTCAGGGGCGGATCCAGGATTTTCGTGAGGGGGTAGGGGGAAATGTCGGGAATAACCGCGGACCTTTCTGATATTTTTCCTCAAAATGAAAAAGTGTTCTTAGTATGTCTATAAATTCTTCCACTTACAAATTTTGAAGATGACAATCCGTTTTTTGGTGTAAATATATGACAAGGATGGTAAGTCAGATAATATCCGAAAACTTGAAAATTTCGTCTTCCTGGAGCGAGAATCGAGCTCGCGCCTCCCAGATAGCGCTCGGGTATGCTAACTACTACACCACAAAGTCGACCAAGTCTCGAGTTTCCGATTAATTTGAATATAACCATATATTCAAATTAATCATGACTTACCATCCTTGTCATATTTACACCAAAAAACGGATTGCCATCTTCAAAATTTTTATTATATGGTGTAATCCCGTATTTCATTTATCATTCTTCCACTTAAGGAAGGAAAGTAATATACTTTTAAGTAATACTTTTTTTCACCAAAATTATTTAATTTGTTATTAAAACCTAACAAATCAAAGCTTTTCTTTGGTCCTCAGCAGAGCCCCCCCCCCCCCCATCCCTCTCTGGATCCGTCCCAGCTGCGTTTTAAGTATCAAATCTGCATAGAATATTTCAAAACAAATTTGAGCCTTTTTTACTCGGGGAGCTTAATTTAATATAATAATTCCCACCTTGAACCATCGAAACTCCGCAACCGCAACGCATGATTCCCAACTCTTTTGTAAGGAACTTGCACTTACTTCACTTCATCAAGTCATTCCTGCGCCTATTTTCTCTCGGACGTTTATGGAAATATTACATTAAACAAAGTACACCCATTGTTTTTCGTGATCATCCAAAATCTCTTTTCCCTTCAGCTCTCAGCTTCCTCTGTTTGTGAAACTAGTATTTTTTTTTTCTTTCTGTTCTCTCTCTATCTCTCTTTCTCTGTGTCTCTGAAGTTGGAACAAATGGAACAAAACATTTAATCTCCAAATTCAAATTCACGGCAAATTTTAATTACGAAAATCTGAATTTCTTACCATAATTAAAAAAAATGCATTAATTATTTAGAAGTTAGCCCTTTAAAAAGGAAAAGTCTGTGTTAGGGAGGGCGACGGCCGCCCGATGGAACCGCTAGTGCGAGACAAACGCCTCCAGAGAAAGAGAAACTCACTTAGACACTTCATAAAGCGTTTCACAAGCAACTGCGAACGCGAATTCTTCTTACAAAAAGAATTAATTCCCCACCCCGAAACTCGAGGAACTCACAATTTCTCATTGATCTCTGTTCCTTTGCTGGGGGTCGAACCAAACAAGGACATCCGTCCTCGCTACCCCATGCTCACCTAGCCATGGCAACTGGCCCATTTTTTTTTTTTTTTTTTTTTTCCCACTTCGGTCCTAACCCATATATCTCTCTCACACACACACACGGACACACACAGAGTTCTCATTACCCATTCAGACTCCCCAGTTTGACTACCCTCCCTTTACTGTCGGGCTTCCTTCCCTGAAGTAGCACCACAAAAGACTGCCGTCTCTGTATATGGGGTCTTTTCCCATGCGTATCCCTTGAAGCAAGGTCGATGTCCCTGGGTCAAAACCCCTGAAGAAAATCCATCGAAAGGGAACTGGTTACATACCCCTTCCCTTTCTCCCTCTCTCCCTCCCTCCCGACAAAATCATAGAATTAACGCCAATCCCCCTACCACCGGGGACAACCAAGGGGATCTGTTTTCTCTACCTTTAGTACTCTGGCAACAGGACGTTTCAAGGTCTCAACATGAAACTTCTATAACAGTTGCATTCCAGTTTCCCTGTTTTACATAGCTCAGTGAGATGCTTTATTTTTTTTATTTAGTTATTTGGTTCTTTTTTTCTATTGGTAGTAGCTATGGGCTTTTTGTAGATCACATGACCTGCAAAGACGTCGAACACAACTGAATAGGAAAAATAAAAAAAAATTCGGATGATCAGAATGCCCTGTAGTTTTAATTTTGTCTGACTATCATTTATTTTTATTTTCGTCTGATCCATCCATCGACTACCCATTCCAAACCCATTCTAGTCAAATATCAAAGCACTTTATTCAAAATTCGAGTAATTTTTTCTTTGTTCCGCTCTTGAAAATTTCTTCCTGGGAAAAATATTCACTTTTAATTAAACAAAGGAAGAACTACAGTATATGTATGTATGTGTACAAAACACAAAAGCTGATCATCATATCTGGGCATTCGTTACTCCTTAAATATGGCCTAAGGTGTTCTTACATTTGTTCATAAAATGCTTTTATGTGCGTATGTATACAAATAGCTTCTCCTTGAATATATAACAAAAATAACTTCAGTGGACATACTTAAATACACTGACGGAAAAAAATCCCAACACCAAGAAGGGGTTGTGTTAGATAAACGACAGTTGGTAGGCGGTGAGAGTACATCTGTAAGATGACGTCAATGCAAATTTCGCGCTCGGTGCATACGTGTGGTGCTAGTAGCGCCCCTCGGAACATGCAAAGCAGGTTTGCTGTAAATACGCGCTGTAACGTTCGCGAGCGTTAGTTATCGTTGAGATTCGACGTAGGGTGTTTATGTTAGTCAAGAATGCCTTTAAGAAGACGAAGAAGCCATTATCAACAGCTCACGGAGTTTTAACGAGGTCGTATAATAGGGCAACGAGAAGGTGGATTTTCTTTCCGCAATATTGCAGAACGACTTGGCAGGAATGTAGCCACTGTGCAGGATTGTTGGCAGCGGTGGTCAAGGGAAGGTACTGCCTCAAGAAGACCGGGTTCCGGCTGGCCACGTGGCACTACTGAGAGGGAAGACCGCCGTGTACGGCGTATGGCCGTGGCGCATCGTACCGCGTCTGCGGCAGCAATTCGAGCTGCAGTTGCCACCACAGTGACACAACGAACTGTTACAAATCGGTTACTTGAAGGACAGCTCCGAGCCAGACGCCCTGTAGCGTGCATTCCACTTACTCCAAACCACTGCCGTTTGCGACGTCAGTGGTGTCAAGCTAGAGCTCATTGGAGGACGGAGTGGAGATCTGTTGTGTTTTCTGATGAAAGTCGGTTCTGCCTGGGTGCCAGTGATGGCCGAGTTTTGGTTAGAAGGAGGCCAGGTGAGCGCCTGCAATCAACCTGTCTGCGGCCGAGACACACTGGACCTACACCTGGAGTTATGGTCTGGGGAGCAATTTCCTATGACAACAGGAGCACTCTCGTGGTTATCCCACGCACCCTGACGGCACAGTTGTACGTCGGTCTGGTGATTCAACCTGTTGTGCTGCCATTCATGAACAGCATTCCAGGGGGTGTTTTCCAACAGGATAACGCTCGCCCGCATACCGCTGTTGTAACCCAATATGTATTACCGCCCCCTACTAGATGTGAGGGCGAACCATCTGCTGCGTCCTATTCGCTGCAGTGGGATTAATTATTAAAAAGACCGTTAATTTTCGTAACTCTTTATCTTCTATTATCTTCCGCCTATGGGTGTCTACCGTGAAGTTGGGTTCCCTAATTGAGGGTCTCCAAGCTCAGGGTTGACGGGTGCATTGCGTTGTGTTTCATATGGGAGAACATGGGAAACCCATATTCTTCCATATGCCGCTTGAAATTTAAAAAACTCATGATGTCAGATTTGGTCTTTTTATCCTGCGACTGGGCTTGCTAAATGCTAAAAGTTATTTTCTTCTTAAAATCTTGGAGTTGCTACTCTATCGAAACTTTACGATTTTTCTACTTAATTATCCAGGTTAAAATAAACAAAGATTCACTTATTTTGAATTTTCAAAGATTTGAGAAACTCGGGTAAATTTCATTATAAAATACAGAATTTATTTTCATTAGTGTTTCCTTAAAATCTATTACACTGATCGGTGGAGATTTCTATTAATTTAAACCAAAATATATTTTAAGTTCATTATGCTTTTTGATATTCGCAATCATATTTTAAAGTTCACCTTTCGCAAAATATAAGACACATTATGTAATTCAGCACTTGCAAGAGATTAAAAATATCTTTTCTACCGAGGATGTATAGGAGACAAAATCATGATCATGCTAACGAGATATTGGGAATTATGAAATTTTTCTCACCAAATTATTTTCTTTTCATCACATTCGTTGTCGTCCGGTATTACCTATAGGTATAAAGTCTATGGTTGGGACCTCATCCGATCCTGCTGGATGCACACTGCTTCTTCTCTCATCCTGTCGTTTGTTTTTTTTTTGTACGAGTACCTCTGTTGTCGCTAAAACTTCTATGATAGCAAGTTCTATCGTGTCTCTCTTTCGCTCAGCTATAAAATTGTATATCTTGCCCTCGCTGCCATAATCGTGAGTCCCTTTACGCCTCTTGAAAGATTGTTCTATCGTGTCAACATCCTCGAACTGCGAAAACGTCCTTCTCAGCTATGCCAGTGGACCGCATCTCTCTCTCCTCTCGATCGCCCGGAATATAGAACTGATATCTTATCCTCGATTAGACTGTCAAACCTTTTGCATGCGTTCACCCCGAATCTCCAGTCATCATTCCATTCCGTGTTCTCTCCAAATCAGATCTGCTGAGAACCCTTCAAAACGTTTTTCTCTCGTCTATGTTTAAGGGGTTCGGGGGTGTTCCTGTCCTACCCAAATGGCTCTCCCCTTATTGGTTGGGCCGCTTTTCCTCGCTTCGGCATTGGTTTACATCCCTGTATGGGAATCCCTCCGATTCGTTGGCAAAGGCTTGAGAACATGGAGTTTTCTTGAAGATGAATATTCCTTTATCTTGTCAACTGCTCCGCGGGATGTCCGCGCTGCCCTAGAATTTTCACGTACGCTTCCTGTGTGACTCTTTCTGTTGGTGTCAACCAGTTACGCCCACTACGAGAAATATGCCCTGTTCGTTCCCCGCTAGCGTGCGTAAAACGTGACTTCGATAATAGAAGGTGGTCCAGTAAATTGGCCCCCACCTGTGATTGCGAGCATTTCACTCTCGTAGCGTTGCTTGTTATAACCTCCGAGTTTTTCTCTTTACTAACCTAGGGGTGTGTACTAACCTAGGGGTGTGTTTCGAGCGTATTCTTACTTGAATTCCGGCGAGCTCGGGGAACGCAAAATAAAAATAAAAAACAGCAATTCAAAAGAATGATGAAAAAAAATAAGGAATTTCCTCCTCAAGAAAGAAATCTGCTCAGCCAGGTCTTAGAAAAATTATGAAATATGTATTATAATTATCCTCTTAGAATGCCTGTCCACATTATGCTTCTCGGATTTTCTTTCCCAATTCCCGCGCTCTCTAAATGGTCTACTTGGTAACTACTCTTCCTCGTTTAACTATTTCCTCGTACTATGCGATACCGTAGGAATTATTTGGTGAATATATTGCTTTCCCACACTTACTAATTTGTAGGCCCCCTTTCCGAAATTCATACCTACGAAATCATGGTCCTCCAATGTTACACGATATTCCGGAGGACATACGGGTAACATTATCTCCCTCTCCCATAGGGTTGAAGAGTTTTGTCCCCCAAAGTTAGGTGCTGTGGATTCCTTCCTCTCTTGCAAGGCTGCTCGTTTTCGCTCATTTCAACATGCGATGAATTACAATTATTTGCGAAAACTTATGCACACATATGACACATAATGTAATTATAAGCACATACAATAAACATAAAACTACGAGTAAGATTATTATAATAATGTTCAATAAATATTAAATTCCTCCACCGAATCTAATTCTAAGTTTGACATTGACAGATAACATATGCACTGTATATATATATATATATATATGAATTCTTTCCGATAGTGACAGATTTCTTCAGCCGCCGTCTTCTCGGCGACACACAATATTTGCTCGGGTACGCGCCTCCGTTCGGCGATATGGTTTCGGTTTTGGGCGTTCCCATCTCTTAAGCACTCAGCTAGTTTCTCAGAGTTCCTTTGGAGATCAGCCTAACCGACGGGAGTGATGTAGGCTAACACCATCCCCACGTTCAGTTCATATGGGTGCCGTGCCATTGCGCCGAGGAATAGTTCCTGGTAACATTTACCGCCTGCAGCAAGTGATGACCGACGAAGCGATAAACAGAATTATTATTACCGCAGCGGCTCCGGCTGCGATTATTTTGAAAGCTCCGAACAGGAAGTGCCGAAGGCGTTGAACAGTAGCCCACTGCTCCATTCGGGTGGGCCTGCTGGTTGCCAGTATGCGCTGGAGCTATTAGGATAAGTCAGCTGAACTGAAGGTTGTTCTAAGCAAAAGTCTAAAGTGGTACAAGCGGTAACGGTTCGGGCCTTCAAACAGAGTTTTTCGCTGTGGCACTTAGTGTCCGTCTTTAGATTTAACTTGATCGTTCGTCTTTCCGTCTGTAGCTTTACCGAACGAGTGTACACCGTGAGTTTTTCGAAGTGAACGTCCACAATCCCGGCTGCGTACGATGAGAAAGCTTCGATCTCTACCGTAGCCAAGGGCTCGCATGCAAAACAGCCTGTTACCTTGATTTCTGCCTCCGTGAATTTTGGGCAGACAGTTCTGGTTTCGATCGAGTACTTGTACTTCTGGAATTGAAGATTTACCACTATAGGGGCTGAGTGTAACAGTTCCGAAACAAGTTGGCCATTTCCGTCAACCTTCAGTTGATGCCATGCTGATGCCATTGGTAAGGCGCTATTTTTTTGTTCTATCATACTCAGTAAATACGACTGTTGTCGGTGGCATTTCATAGAGTCCTCATAATAGCTACAAGAAACATGCTTTCGTCGAAGATAAAATTTTTCGACATCGATTCGTTGCTCTGCGTATCGCCGATATGTCCTTTCATCGGTCGTGAAGGTAAGCTTGCCCTTTCAATATAACTCTCTTGAGGGTTTCCCACTCGAGAGATCAGATGTGTGTTCACGATTTGTGTAGGCTGGTCCAGTGATCCGACTACTTGCACTGTGATGCCCGTAGAGGTCGTGGCTTGGTTCTTAACCGTCAGAGTCTCTACGGTGTCGTTGTTGTGCTGTTGAATTAGTAGCTGATAACTACACTGCATCGATACTATTCTGCGTACGTCGTATGCTCGCAGGAAATCTGCTTCCAGCCATATTCGAAAGAAATGGCAATGTTGCGAGTCAATGATCCAGCATGACGTGGACCCACTGTCGGACGGCTGACACCCTGTGATGCCGGGTCAGTCTAGCGATTGTTTTGTCAGTGCGTCAAATTGTTTTGATCGCACACATCCTTTTCCCCAATTGCAAGTCTCGTGATTTGCACAAACCAATTGGCTGAGATAACGCATTGTAGTCACGTGCGTAAAATAGTCTCTCGTCGTGTGCCAGATACAGTTTGCCTGCTGGTAGGTTACTTTCAAGGAAAAAAGTGTATGGTCATTTTCCTGGTCCGTAAACCATATGCATTGTTCATGCCCCAAATTCATTAGGGTTACCTGCGCATTAGTAGTTAGACGGCAGTTGTGCTCTACCTCTGAGTCCGTGCACTCCTTCACCTTTGATGCAACAATGGAATGTGCGTTACATTCCGCGGAAGTTCCGTTTACCAACAGAAATAAGCTCAAAAGTACCAGTCCGTGTAAAGGCGGTTGCGCCGCTGGACGGGCAACTTGCCTCTCCAAATATTCGTGCATCTGATTTACTCCGTTACGTAAAGCATTTCCTGTTAGGGCTCCTGTCTTTACTGCCACAAACGTTGTTCCTCTGAGGAATCTATATGACTTCCAAAGAATTGTTCCGACTCCATACAACAGCTTCCAGATGCTAATTACTACTTTCCTGGCATATAGAAAGGTTACCGCTGAAATTAAGACTAGTACAATATACACTACATAAGCGACTGCGTGGGGTAAACACTTTAGCTGTCGTAGCATCTCACGACACAGTATGCACTGTAGGGGTCTACACGTTGTTCTACCTACGATTTGCAAAGCACCCCTTAGGGTTTTTCCATCCGTGGTAACGAAAATCAAAGTTAGTTCCGCAGAAAGCTCTAGTAGTTCCGGTGGCAATGATGTCTGATACGGAGCGTTCCTTAAAGTGATAACCCGCTCCATACCTCGAACTCGAATCACCAGGGTTCCTGGAAGTGAGCTGGTGATGATTGGGTCGTTGTATGATACTTTGATATTTTCCCTTTGAAATACTGCCTCTTCGTCAGACAGCAAATGTCTCGGGTGACGGCGCCGAGGTGAAATATTAGTGCGCGGTTTTCCAACGCACTCTGTGAAAGAGATCAGCGATGGGTTCGAAATCCGTAGTCCTTCCGCTTCATGTATCAGTGTAGATACTGCTGGCGTTAGGCGGCAGTTGCACGTAGTGACGGATTTATTCACACAGCTCGCCAGTGCACAATATTCGCTCGTTCCACTGCACGGTGCATCGGCAGTGCAGGCACAGTGTAAACCGTCTCTTGTGCACTCCATTAATGAAAGGGCTCCTTGTGGGTTCGGTTCCTGCTGAACGAAGAAATTTCTCGGTTCGATAAGCTCATGGTTGTGCGTAATAAATGTCCTCCAGGCTTTCACGCACTCGTCGCATGAATGTGCATGACAAGCACTCCGCGGCATTCCTAGTTTCAAACGTTCGGCATGAGATGCCCCAGTGCACTGATATTTATCTCCCTGGAAATGACAACGTTCGTGATTAGCAGCTACTCCGCTAACTGTCCAGATTACTAAGGAGAACGCAATCACGTTCATCTTGTCCATTTTATTGACGAATGTCACTCTCTTCAAATACCCTAAAAGTGGTAATGGTTCTGTCAACACTTGTCGGCCATAATTATCTCAAAACAAACATACACATGAAATCACTCCTTATCACCTCGGTATTTCTCTTGCACATGCATTATATACGCTTTACATTAAGAACTAGTAATATTTCCTTCGAAAAGCTCGTTTCACTCTGACCTACGAGAAGTGAGGGGTTTTTATGTGCATATTTATATATATATATATATATATTTTTCGAAATTCCGAAGCGCATTCCATCCCAGGCTTCCCTTTTCTCTAATTGTATTGTTTTTTCTTCCTACTTTGTAGGTTTTCTCCAACAACAACAAAAATAAAAATCTCATCACTCGTGTTTCTTAAGCTTACTAAATTATAAATAAATAACGGTTGTTTACTTCCCATTTATCTATTCTGCAGCTATTATTTCCATTCGCTGGTGCGTCTACTACTTCTAAAAGGAAAATTATTAATTTCCCTTTTCGTGTTTGTCGTATTGTCTACCAGATATTACCCGCGTATAGTCGCTTATTTCCCTTTTACGTCGTCTAACTTAATCGTTAGTTCTTTGCTGAACTATTTCTTGTCATTTTATCTTTCGTACTTTACTCCTTTTTTTTTTTTTTTTCTTCTCTCTCTTTTTCCTCGCGTATTACAATTGTATTCTCATTCCTGTCTATTTCTGATTTCACGACCAGATGCTTTTCTCGTGTATTCGCAGGTGTGCGGCGACCATTTAAGGAACGCCGATGATTTCGGAAAATAGGGGATTTCCTCGAAAATGCTTGCGAGGGTCCCCTTTGGGCGATGTCACCCTGCAAATTCGTCGCTCCAAAAATTTTGGTTCCTTCCTGTGTGTCTAAGTCGACCGTTTCTCTAGGCTCGAAATCTGAAACACCTGCGCTGATGCCTGTGGGTGTAAGTGAGCGCACAATAGCGTAGCCTCTTGCATGTTTTGCTTACATCGGAGGCTTCTTGTTTAGCCTATGTAGAAGCATCCACTTAGTATTCTGTTACCTGGGGCTAAAACCACCCCTCTAATTTCTGCCGGTCAGTGCTCAGTTTGCTGACGGATTTCATTGAAACATCACGCTTCTTTTCGTCTGGTGCACTTGTCATTCAAATTTCCTCTTCTGCTTTATCTTTTTTTTTACTTTGTCTATTGGTATCGTTGCACCATGTCTGCACGTATTAATCCTCATCTCACATCGTCGCATTTTTCGCATGCTCGACGCCAGTTGTGGTTTGGGAGAATCTGCAACTGCTCCTCGTGTGCTGTGGTGGTAGAGGATGGGGAGCGGGGCCTGGTGAATTTGTCATTCACATTTCCTCTTCTGCTTTTCTCAACCTCTAACCTCGATATTCCGGAGGACATACGGGTAACATATGCTCTACAGAGTGTCGACATGTTGCCGTGGCCTGCTAGATCACCAGATCTTTCACCAATCGAGAACGTATGGGACATCATTGGACGACAACTCCAGCGTCACCCCCAACCAGCATTAACCGTCCCTGCATTGACCGACCAAGTGCAACAGGCATGGAACTCCATCCCACAAACTGACATCCAGCACCTGTACGACACAATGCATGAACGTTTGCGTGCTTGCATTCAACATTCTGGCGGTTACACTGGTTATCAATGTACCAGCATTTCACTCTTCTCGCGCTTACAATAAGCTGTGATCTTGAAACCTTAATCGATTAAATATGTTACCTATACAAATGTATTGCCGCCATTTCATTCCTCTACAACTATTTTTTCGTGGTGTTGGGATTTTTTTTTTCCGTCAGTGTATGTACAGTTACAATAGAAACACTCGCTTTATGGAATGCCTAATCATAGCATCTTGTCTACGTATAGATCACTAATATCACGGACGGAAGTGGAATAATTCTACACACCTGCATCTCATTTAATTTCATCTTACATTGATCTTGGAAATTTGGAAAGCCAGGTGACCATAAGAAGAAAAATGATGCCATTTGAATGCAAATCATATCCACAAGTACATGCTAATTTACATTGACATGCTGCAGTATTTCTTTAAAACAGCACACTGGAAAACAGCACTAACACTGCAAGATGTCACTGGCGACCAGTATTTTTTCTAATAACCCACGAGTCACTGAGTTCTCATTACCCGTGAAACCACCACCACCACCGACCAATTCCTCAGGCAGGCCACCGCTACCGACAATTCTTCAGACAGACCACCGACACCGACCAGTTCCTCAGAGACACTACCGACCAATTCCTCAGAGACGCCGCCGACCAATTCCTCAGAGACCACCGCCATCAACCAATTCCTCAGAAAGGCCACCTGTCAATTCCTGAGAGAGACCACTGCCACCAACCAATTCCTCATAAAAGCCAGCGACCTCAGAGAGACCACCGCTACCGCCCAATTCTTCAGACAGATCACGGATACCGACCAATTCCTCAGAGACACCACCGACACCGAGCATTTCCTGAGACAGACCACCACCACCGAGCATTTCCCAAGACAGACCACCGCCAGCGAGCATTTCCCAAGACAAACCACCGCCACCGACCATTTCCTAAGGCAGACCACCGCCACCGACCAATTCATCAGAGAGACCACCGCCACCAACCAATTCCTCAGAGAGACCACCGCCACCAACCAGTTTCTCATAGAAGCCACCGACCTTACAGAGACCACCGCCACCGACCAATTTCGTGAGAGATACCACCGTGCGTCATCGACCAATTCCTCAGAGAGGTCACCGACCAATTTCGCAGAGAAACAACCGCCATCAACCAAAACTGATATTATGAAATGTCTTTTCGGTGAAAAATCTCTTCCAGTTTCCACCGCATAGTCAGGTTAGATTTGCCGTGAGTATGGTGAGCGTGTGAGTGGCATATCTGCCAGACCGGGATTAGAGAAAGATTTATTCCCATTTGGGTGTTACGGACGTCTTTATGCTGAAAGTTAGATATTATGTGGTTTTGGGAGAGTTGAATTAAATATGTAACGCAACAAGAAAGCGAAAAATTAAGAAAAGGCATAATTTGCAGGGGGGGGGGTTAGAAGTCAGAAATAGCTTTCACATCTCAGCTTCCCGCAGCTTTTACGAAATTTTATAATCATGTAAAATACACACAATATATTTTTGATTTGGGTTACACCACCGTAGATTTCTTCCCTTTTTTTCTTTTTTTCTACAGAAAAAAGTAATTACTATTTGAATATCTAGCAAACGAAAAAAAATAATATAACTGCATTGGACAGTTATAACACCTACAAAAAGGTGCAGCGCCGCCCCGGTGGCGTAGTGGTCTAAGTGATGGCTTCTGATCATTCGTCCGAAAGGGGTCCGGGTTCGAATCCCTGTGAGACATGGATGTTGTGTTTGTCTTACGGCACTGGCTTTCTTCCTTCCTTGGAACCAGTGACATTAAATTAGGGACGGGCGACTGCTTATAGCTCATTGAGTTGCTCATGGTGGACGTTAAACCTCAAAAAAAAAAAAAAAAAAAATGTGCAGCACGATACTCACAGGGAAACAAAAATAAAGTACAGCAATTTTCTCCTGTTATTCTTTAGTCTCTCTTGTTTAGGGCAAGGAGTTCATAGAAACAAAGGAGAGAGAGAGGAAAAAAATATTCCCTCAGTATTCTTTTGTTTATTTCACATTCTTTACAGAGAATGCGTGAAGCTGTCGGCAGTCCGTAAATAAGAATTATATAAACTGGCCAGTTTTATTAACCCAGGACCGAGCATCCGATCATATACATGAAGTCGCAAATGAAAGAGGAAGCCGAAAATTACTGCATTTGTTAAGACCGTCGCCTGTCAGCTGTTTAGTCATTAAACCCATCGCAAAAAAGTCCCCATCTTCTCTTGCATCAAGGAACAGCAAAGAATGAATTAAAATGACCACAAATTTTGAAGATTACAATCCGTTTTTTGGTGTAAATATGACATGGATGGTAAGTCAGATAACATCTGAAAACTTGAAAATTTCGTCGTCCTGGAGCGGGAACCGAATCCGCGGTTCCCAGATAGCACCTGGGTATGATAAATATAGCATATCTCACAAATGTTCATACCGGGCGCTACCTGGGAGACGCGGATTCGATTCCCGCTCCAGGACGATGAAATTTTCGAGTTCTCAGATGTTATCTGACTGAGCATCCTTGTCATATTTACACCAAAAAGCGGATTGTCATCTTCAAAATTTGCATTACATGGTGTAATCCCGTATTCCATTCGTGAAACTGACCACTATTGTTGTCCGTAACTGGCCAATATGATGAGAACGAATTAAAATGAATGCAGTAGCATTTTACGAGACCCATGAGTATGAACATC
Source organism: Macrothele yani (assembly GCA_039090855.1). Lineage (NCBI taxonomy): Eukaryota > Metazoa > Arthropoda > Arachnida > Araneae > Macrothelidae > Macrothele > Macrothele yani. The sequence continues at coordinate 117,597,894 of CM076990.1, forward strand.
TACAACAGTTGGTGTTTTTTCGACTCACTGGGAGTCTCTCCTAATCTGCATCACCTTATGCTTCTGTTTGTTGCATTCTTAGCATTCTTAGGAGTGGGACACAGAAAGATATTAACACTTCTATCCCGAAATGCCAGGAGGGGTGGGGCTGGCCAAAATTTTAGTCTTGCTGTCCACTATAAAAGCGTACATACCTGCAGGGGAGCACCTCATAAATTCCCTTATGAAAAAAACAACAAGTGTTAGATCCTGGATGAAGTGAACTGTTGAAATAGGATTGTAAAAGGAATTCAGTTTTGAACGAATTTTAACAACATTGTAATGACGAAAGAACTTTGGAAATCCGTTCATGATTGAATGTATCGTCAAACCACACTCAGAACGTTGCACCAGATAATTATTTTCCCTCAAAAATTTTGTTTGTGAAAAAAAAAAAAAAATCACGCCTCTCTTGAAGAAGACGCCATTTCCAACTACACTGAGTTAGCTTTGTATTAGGAACGCCCACCTACGTATTAACGCGTTGGTCCATCTTTCTGTGCAGTCACGACTCGCAAACGCCTAGGAACAGATTCAACAAGGTGTCGAACATCCTAAGTATATGCGTAACTGGGCCCATGTCCGGTGCAGCAGCTCTGTCAGTTCACACTCGTTCTGTGGAGAAGGATCAGCTGTTCTTACACCCCGTTCTATCATATCTCACAAATGTTCAATTGGGTAACAGTCAGGGAAGTTTGGAGGCCAAAGTAATGTGGAGAATTCGTTGTCGTATTTCTCCAACCACTCAGTAGTTATACGAGCCTAATGACACGATGCGTTGTCCTGTTGAAAGATGACACTGTGATCTGGGAAAACTTCCTGCAGGTATGTATGGCGATGGTAGGCCAACATGTCCATGTAGTGTCTACAGTGGCGCCCATATGAGCACTTTTAGGGGGGGGGGGGTTAAGAAAAATCCTTACCACCTTCAAGGCTGTCAAACATTTTAGTAAATGTACAAGATACTAAAATGCAACAAAAATATTTGATACAATCAATCATTAATATCTAATAATTTTTAAAAATGCTTTAAAACAAGATTTCGTCTATTTTAGTGTTTTAAATTTATCAAAAATTTGGCTATACCAACGGCTGGGGGTGGGCTCCCTGCCCCCATATGGGTGCCCTTGAGTGTCTACCATTTAGTTTTTGTGGAATGATAACCAAAGGACATAGAGATTGCCAGGAAAAAGCACCCCAGTCCAGAACACTACCTCCACCGGCCTGTTGAAACCCAACTGTCCAACCAGGGGATAGGGCGTCATGCTGTCTGTTTACGCCATATGCGAACCCAGCCAGTCAATATGGTGCAGCCAGAAACGCGACTCATCACTCCAGACGACCTTCTTCCATCTGTCGAGGGTCCATTGCCGACGTTCCTTGGCGTTGTTTGCGATGATTGGGCGTCATCATGGGTATTCTCTTTGGTCTCCGGCTGTGGAACCCCAGGGAAGCAAGGTACGGCGCATGGTGCACGTGGAAATAGGTCGAACTGCGCTGCTGTTGTTCTGGCATGTGAGCTGGGTGTCTGTTGCACGTCGTTGCTGAGATACCAGTTGTGACACCCGACGCTCACCTCTCGCATTAACCCCGTGTGGCTGACGAATGTAAGTTCTTCTGTTGGATGCATGTGCATGGGTAATTCAGTCTTGGGACACCCTTCATAAAGTAGTACAGGAGCAGCCAACAAGTGTAGCTGTTTCCGAAATACTGCCACCTGCTCTCCGGGCTCCAACTACGTGGCCGAGTTCAAATTGGCATAAGTGGCCATGTTTCCCTATTACTGGCAAACGTTTACTGGTAGGTGTGCACAATTTATAGGCCATTGACGTAACCATATTTCAAAATCTGGGGGTCCGATCACACATACACACATTGTATGTATACATATACATACAATATTGTATACATACTGTATAAGGTAGAGTTTGCCCCCCCCCACACACACACAGCAGCAAAGCAGTTGCTGAGGCGCGATCTAACGGGCACGACATAGGCGCCTCTCAGTGGCGTAGGAACGGGGGGTACAGGGGTACAAAGTACCCCCCAAATTTTGTAGAGGGGTACATTAATATCTACTGTACCCCCCAGATATGAACAAACACTAACCAATCATTCATAAACAGTGAACTGTAAAATTTATATGCTTCATGTTTTTTTTTTATTCCCTTTTTTTTCAAAGAAATATCAAGGGTCATCTGGGTTTTTTTTAATATCCGAAGCTTGTAGTGGGAGGCTTTTCATCCACCAAAAACTGGCCAAACATCTGGGAAACTCCAGCAAATTAGTTCTGCAGGGAAACGACGAGTGCGAGGTTTTTGTTAATAACTTCAAACAGCATATGGTAGGGCTAGGGCTTGATAACATACTTGTGATCAGTGTTTCTTTTCTCTTAAAATTCCATGCATCTTGATCAGGTCGTCCTTTCTGCACTTTAAAAAAAAAAAAAAAAATTAATGCACAAGTGGACATTTCAGCGCCCGCAGCCCCGGCACTAAAATTGTTTTCTGTCTTAAGATCTGTAGCAATACAACAAGTGCATTACAGATTTCACATACCACTCATAGAACTCCAATTCCTCGAAATCTCCACCATCATTTAGCTTTGCACCAGACCAATGTGCTTTTTACATCAATTGTCAGCCTATGTATCGTTCAAAGTTTTAAATATAGACTTCATAATGCTTTAATGGTACTATCTTTGCGGGTAGAACAGTTTTTATCTTACCGCGGTTTTACTTTATTAACGTAAACAAAAATGATAAGAAATTTTAATTAGTTCTTGTAAAGAGTTATATAACATTTCCTGAGAAATCCCTCTTTTCGAAACCCTGCTGACAGAAATTCATCCTAATGTTGACTTGTCCCTGCTCACTATTTTAATGGAAAAAAAAGTATAAAAATTAACAAGAGATAACACAAAAAAAACAAAAAAACTTCTCCATTCATTTTCTGATAAGAAATTAATAATGTGAACTTTTTGTCAGCAATAAAAATAATAATGGTAATAATTAATAATAATATGATGATAACAATGTTCATTGGATGAATTCCTGATCAGTATACGTATTTTATAAAAACTCTAATATACTACCCCCCCCCCCAAAAAAAAAAAATTCGGAGGGGGTCATCCATAGATGGCTTAATCCTTGAGATGTAAGGTTCATGAGCTTGTACCCCCTAAATCAAAAGCGTTCCTACGCCACTGGCGCCTCTGTTGGCGAATGGTGGAACTTAGCGAACGCAACTGTAAAACTATGATAGATAGGGCAGAGAAATGCAAATTACAAAGTTGTAGAACTGACTTTGCTTATTAAGAATCGACATCGCTGTTTTATTAAGCACACATTATACACGTTTTTGCATTCTACGAAAAATTGCAGTCTTATATTATTAAATTTAGTTGGTTCACATCATAAAAAAGTGCGCATTATATTCCCGAAAACTGAAAATCTGGGGGGTATTCTGATCCCCCCTCTCCCAGTGGTTACGCCTATGCACGTGGCACTTCGTTATCGCTCTGAATATGTAAAACAGGGGTGTTCCAAATGCAAAGCTAACTCAGTGGATGTCATCATGAATATAATTCTGAAAGTTGAAATGTGCACATGCCACATAACAATTTTCTTACACAATTAATTATTATGTTCATTTAGTCACTGATTGTTTATGTGGAATGGTATTGGTACCTTCTTCTTGAGTAGGCGCGTTTTTTAAGTCTACCATTTATTTTGATCACGGAACCTGCGCTAGTATATTGTTGTTTCTTTTAAGATAAATGTGGGTGGAACACAGGTTTAGGAATATTTCTGCCAGTGAATCATTTTGTGCTCTGTGTCAGTATGTTGATAAGGGGTGGGGATGATCGACCATCGCAAAGGACATTAGTGATGTCTCATTCAAGATTGCAAAAGGAGGGTAGGGCATACTAATGACCCTGGGCGGTATGTCCAACGACCTACGTCTAACTGCAGTAAATTTTAGCTTCACTAATTCATAACAGCAGTGAATTTTTGCTGTTATTTCAGAGCGAACGCCCAACATATATTAATAGATAGAAGAAAACGCTTTTTATTTTTAAGGAAATAACTTTTCAGATAGATATAAAGCTCAAATGAAGTTAATGTTCATTATTCATAAGTACCAAAATAATTATTCGTTCGTTCCCGAAACTTCAGCCAAAAAGAATACGAGAAAGTGGGCCCTTCTCGAGTGGTGCACTAGGAAATGTCCCGGCGCCATGAGAGACCAATCTGCCCCTGCAGGTGAAAACCTGAAACTTTGCGTGTGATTATCATTAAATCCAAACACACATACAACATCAAATAGAAGTCATCGCTCTTTCCACGTTTATAAGTGAGTCACGGAAAAATTTCTCATCGGCCGCCACCAGGAATCGAACCCAGGTCTTCCAGTTACGCGCCGGATATGCTTCCACTGTACCACAGCGGCCTCGAAATTCTCCAGACTCACAAACGACAAACTGCCAAACCACCTGGCATAGAGACACGGCATAGAGAAAATGTTTCTCAAATTTTTCTCTATGCCGTGAGAAATTTTTCCGTGACTCACTCATAAACGTGGAAAGAGCGATGACTTCTATTTGATGTTCCTGGTCCACGTCAACTGTGTATTTATCATTCATTCGCCTTCTAGTTATTTGTTCAGTTGCTGCTGTTCATCTGTAATGAATCCCCAAAATTGTGCAGGGCCCCAAAGAAGCTACATCTGCCATGTGGTTTGGCTGTTTGTCGTTTGTGAGGCTGGAGAACTTCGCGGCCGCTGTTGTGCAGTGGAAGCCTATCCGGCGCGTAACTTGAAGACCCTGGGTTCGATTCCTGGTGGCGGCCGATGAGAAATTTTTCCGTGAATCACTTATAAACGTGGAAAGAGCGATGACTTCGATTTGATGTTCCTGGTACACGTCAACTGTGTATTTATCACACATACAACGAACAGTGTCTGTCGAATTTGAAGATTACTTTCGTACTGCAGCAGGGCAGTTATCACTGAAAAGTCTTCAGCATAAAAAAAAATTCCTCTAAAAAAGGCTGTCGAACGCGAAAGAATGCGGAATATTTCGTAAATCACGATACATATCATCATCATCATCATTGTCAACCATTATCAATCCACTGCTGGACGAAGGTCTCCCCAAGTTTCCTCCACAACGGTCTGTCTTGGGCCAGTCTCCTCCATGTCACCCCTGCATACTTTCGAATTTCATCCACCCATCTCCCATGTGGTCTTCTTCTGGGTCTTTTCCTGTCCCTTGGAATCCAATCTAAAAAAATAAAACTGAATATATAATCATAATATACAATCAATACAGAACTGCATTCGCTGCTGAAAATTTTTCAGAAAACTTAAGAAAAAAATATCTTCCCAATATTCCTGCTTTCGGTGTGCTCGGATAATCCGACACCCAAATTTTCGGTTATGTAATAAGCCGGAAAACAGGAAGATATGGGTTCGATTCGTTCTCTCCAAGGGGATAGGAACTTTTAATATCTCTGAGTTCTCAGTACTCTGAGTAGACACAAACAGTGTTGCATTCACAGAGTTTTTTCCGGGGGGGGGCAATTACAAATTTCGAGGGGGCTAAAACTTGTTGACTGTTTATATACATATAATCACAGTTTTGTTATTTACATATATATTAATACATATAAAAATTTTAAATAGAGTGTAAAAATTTTCTTATGCTGTTATATCGCAAATCCAAGAAATCTACAAATAAAAGTGATTAAAAATGTAAAAATGTTATACCTTTGCTTTAATTCAGTAATGGACTACAGATTTCACCATGGGGTGGTGTAAAATATTGAGGACGCTAGAAAGGTAAGGCTCTGCTGGAGAAAATCCCCCCTCCAAGACATTAAGAATGGTAAAAATGTCCTCGCCTTACTACAAGCGTGTTTCTGATTACTAAGAAATCATCAAAGTGTTACCTGAAAACGTATGGTGTAAGCCATTCCCCTGCCATTTGGTTTCAGCCCCTTTAGATTATTTAAATTAGCAAATAGTAGTAAAAAAACAGAAACTAACTAACCATTTCGATGCCAGTTTGAGGTGCCTCGATTTTTTTTTATCACAGAGTGTAAGCCACCACCGCCAGAAAAAAACAAAACAAAAAAACCTTATTATAGGAACAATTTCTAACAGTTTGCTATTGTTAAAAATTAGGTAGCAAATATTAACAATTTAAAGTCACGTTAGCTACCCTGAGGCATGGAAAGTCGGCATCTACACGTATACATGGAAAGTCGGCATCTACATGTATACATGGAAAGTCGGCATCCAGAAGACTGAAATAAAACTGAATGCCAGCTTCCAAAATATGATGATGTATTGCAGTGCAAACATCTCTACTCTGTGGAATTAGGATTTTATTTCGGAAGTAGTCCGAGTTGTCAGTGCTTGAAAAATTTCCCCTTCAGCGAGGACTGTTTAATGTTTTAATGAAGGATGATAGAAATTTCAGATTGAAGTTCATGTGGATGTTTTTTTTTTTTTATTATTAAAATATTTTCCATCATTTTCTTAATTTTAAAATTAATTTCTCTAAATATTCAGTTATAAACGATCACAATTAGACAAAATATAAGGGGAGATCGCCCAAAACCCTACGGGGGGGGGGGATTCATAAATTTTCGGGGGCCAAGCATTCCCGAGAAGATGCCTGAATACATCACTGGTCACAAAAAAGCAATATTATGCTCGATACAGAGCGCAAAGAATTCTCGGATAATAAGAAATTAAGTGACATTCTATGTATTTCTCATTACGTCATCCTTTAGGTGTATGGAAAATAAAATCTTTCCGCCAGTGTTTTTCAACGAGATCATACTTCCCTTCTGCTTGCCAGTTCATTGCTGGAATATTCTTTAGCTAGAGGTGTTCGAAGTCTGGAAATCGGCCTAAACTCGTCTGAGAAAATAGAGTATATTCTGAATTTTTTAAGAGGAAATTACTTTTGTCCACACTTAATATCAAAGGTGTATTTAAAAACAAAGACATGAAATTCCAATTTTCCACAGCCGTAGAAAGGAATATCCTAACTTTTTTGCCCAGCGAAAAGACGTTTGATAAAATTCTTTAACATGGAAAAAGAAATGTGCCGAATAAATTGCATCTGATTCTATTTACATTGCTCATAAGTATTATTATTTTTATTTACTGATTTCTGTAGCGGATTGTTGATTAGTACAACCCAGGGATGTAGGGCGTTTAACACGACAACTTTGTTTAAATTTAGTGATCTGATCTTCTTCTTTTTTTTTTTTTTTTTGTACGTGCAAGCTCAAGGAGTCAAAGGCTGTACTCGCAATGTGTTTGTGAAGCGTTTACAGCGATCACATATTTTTTGTAACTCTACGAAAGAAGTCAATAAAGCGATTCTGAGCAAGTTATGACGTCATTAAAACGAATATTGGAATAGTTTTAGTGACGTCATGACCTGCTTCCACTTTGAACTTAAAGAGATCGTTCGTTACATAAGACGAAAATCTTTTGAAAACTGAGTCATTTCACGATATCCGGGAATGGCCAAGGACATACACGTTTGTTCTCAGAATAAACGATTGAATTCAGCTGATTTAGTTATGGATCCTGGCTGAATATCTCACGGCGAGAAGCAGAAACCTCTGGATTTTTACTTTGCAAGCCGCAGAACTCACCGATAACGCTCAAAGCCAAGCAAAAGGCGCTCAGTAGTGGTGGATTAGCACAGGGAAGCTCTCAGACACATTCTCCATGGAGGGAAGATCGAAGAGCAGCTGCACTTGAAGTAAACAAGGACACTGTCGGTGTGCGCCTGCGCAGCGCCACCTGCCACATGGGTCGAATGACCTTTTTTCATTTTTTATTCTCAGGAAACTGGGAAGAAGAAGATGATTGTGGTGTGTGTGTGTGTGTGTGTGTGTGTGTGCGTGCGTGTGTGGACCTGTCGAGTCTTTTGCAAGGAAGCCATTGTGCTGCAGAATTTGGGTCATCCTGTGTGGAACCAGCGAACCAGTTGTTTTGATTTCGTTCTTCCGTATGCTCGAATCTCATCTGCTAATGGTCAAGAAGGAATTCATCTTCTACGTACCGATGCATGTAAAACAACTTTACGTTCATGAAAGAAAGAAATGTTTCTCGATACAAACAAAAAAAAAAAATATTTTTTTATTTTCTTTAGCTGAAGTTTCTTCTAACAATACCCAATTTTTCATTTGAACACCCACAGATATTAAACTATTAAATTTTGCAGAACTGTAGGAAGAAATCTAAAAATCATTTTTTTTTATTTCCGCACATAACCAACTGATTAAATAGTTATTTTAATTACCGCCGTTCTCTGTTCCTTTTTCCCCCTAAGACACGTGCGTGTATCAGATGCAATTTGTTTTAACTTCGTTAATTTTCTTGCCCCATCACATGCGATCATAGGAGTAGGGTATGAAGAGCATTAATCTTTTACCAGCTTTGAAAAGTTAAAATGTAAGGCCAATTAAAATGATGGGGCAGCTAATGAGTGGAAGATTTAGTGGAGGCTTTACAGTATACACACGTTCTCATGCCGCACCCTACAAACCCTAGGTGCCGTCCCGGTGGCGCAGGCCTCTGATCATTCGTCCGTAAGGGGTCCGGGTTCGAATCCCGGTCAGGCATGGATGTTGTGTTTGTCTTACGGCACTGGCTCTCTCTCTCTTCCCTGGAACCAGTGACCCTAAATTAGGGACGGGCGACTGCTTATAGCCCATTGAGTTGCTCGCGGTGGTCGGTTAAACCTCCAATAAAAAACAAAACAAAAAAAACCCCTAGGCCTGAGCCTCTCCACCTTTCGAAAATAAAGATAGTTATACTGTACAAGGTAGGATCATAGTAGAAACTAGGACGGCCTATAAGGCTAGATGTGAACAACTTTTATTTATTTTTTTATTTTGAGCCTCATGATATTCTATAATTACAACATTTTCTTTTACATGAGAATTTTCATTTATGGCATAAAAGTGCGATGTTAACACGTAAATATTTTCTTTTTATTAAATACCAATAAAAATGAAAGGCATTATGCTTTTAAAACCTAAGAAAAATCGGCTAGAGCTGTGCAGTAAACCAGCAGGGTAATTCTATTTTATCATTAATATGCATTTATTTTATACTCTTAGAAAAATCGAGGTGGAGTATTTAAGTCAGGAAAAATTGAGCTGTACCGAAGTGTTGCCTTACAAGGAAACGGACGTGTGGTTGTCGCTGATTGCAAAACCAAAGTATATGTTGTTTGGATAGAGGATCATAAGATATGTTTATATCCAAACTTTGAGCTGCTATGGACAACAGGGAGAGCCACTATAGAGCCTTGTTCATGAGCATTATGGGAGATGGGTGGATGAAATTCGAAAGTGTGCAGGGGTGACATAAAGGAGACTGGCACAAGACAGACCGTTGTGGAGGAAACTTGGGGAGACCTTCGTCCAGCAGTGGATTGATAATGGTTGACAATGATGATGATGATATTATGAAATGTATGTGTATTATGAATGCCATATTACAACTTCTTACGATTATTTTCTATAAAAATAAGCGTAAGAAGTCCCTATATAATACGGTTAAATTCATAACAGACACAGTGTTGGTAACATCAGACATGAACATTTAGCACAAAGACAGTTTTCTCCGTCTGCAGTCTTTTGTGCACTATCAGTTTTCAGCACCTCGATTTCAAAACCTAATCCGCTTGGCATTTTAGAAGTGTGGTTGTGTCACTACTAGTCCTGGATGCTTCCAAATACCTCTCCGGTATTGTTTGTTTTGAATCGGGCCTAATTGAGGAATGTGGTAGAGAACATTGCGAGGAAAGAGCATTCATGAAATGTGCTTACTGTGAGAACTACTCTTGTTTAGATCATTCCATAATTAAAGATCTTCATATTTTTTATCGCACATGAAAGGTGAGTGCAATGTACATCCATTACTGAACACGCTATACTGTATATTCATTCATGAATACTTTGCAATGTATACCAATTGCTTAAAATAATAAAAACCATTCTCAAGAGTAATGGAGATTCCGTGAATATTATCTCTGCCAGTGTTCTTTGATGTCCTATAACTTCATTTATATTCCATACATAGTACCTAAAAGTTTGTCATTATCCATTACCCCTTCAGTACTGTCGAATGATATAACAAGCACTGGTCATCTAACCACAACGGTCCGGACCGTTCCCTTGTTTTTTAGAAGTTTTAGGAGGCAAAATAAAGATATAAAGGGATTTTGCATTTCATTGCAACAAATTATAACAAAACACAAACTCGTGAAACCTTTTGCAATTCTTTCTAAATCTTAGTTTGGCTTGTAACGGTATTTTGTTTCTGCTCTAGCTACTTCAGATGAAAAGCTTGTAAAAAAAACAGAACTGTATGTGAACATTCTTATTATACTGAATATACGCTGAAGTGCCAAAGATCAGGGGAGAGCAGTATGCAAAATTTTGACTAGCGCTGCCGTCGTATAAAGGCTTCGACGCACACCACGAATTTTATCAGTTGCGAGTTGTAATCTCGTGAGTCAGGCTGAACAACTGTCAGTAGGATTATGGCAAGCCTATATGAATTATCGGAATTTGAACGAGGCATGGTAGTGCGAGCCAGACGGATGGAACATTCAATTTCCGAAGTTGTGCGAGCATTCAACTTTCCTCGATCCACGGTGTCACGTGCGTGCACCGAGAATACCTCATGGAAGGCATTATCACTCACTGTGGACAGCGCAGTGGCCGACTACCCGGTAGTACAGTAATGTCAAATTGACGTCGATTTTTGGCTACCAGGTCGATATTACGTCGATTCATAGTTTTCGACGTAAAATCGATGAGGCAGAACGTCAAGAAAAATCATTACATTGAATATCAGTATACATGTAGACGGTTTTACGCAGTTTATCCTACTTTAGTTTCATTAGGTACAATAATCGATGTTTTTTATGGGATCTATAAGCATCGCGCGCATGCGCCTTTGCAATCATTACACCAAACAAACTTTTTGGATGATGGGGTGTTGGTCGGTTGTATCATTTCTGTTGTAACTTCTAAGACGAGATTCTTACCTGTCTCCTTTTTCGCCGGTAAGTTAAAAGGTCTTTTTTTTTTCTTAAGTATGTTTATAGGAAGTTGAGTCTCGTTCCTTTAAGCAGAATTACTTTTTAAGATATATAATTTGTACGTGCGATATCCCAATTAATGATAGGCCTAGCGCGATGCTGACAGATCACCAAAAAGTCTGTGAAATTTTTGAGAATTATGTGTCTTTTCGAATGCGTCTGGAAAGACTTGAATGTTGAAACAATAAAAAAAATATATATATATACATGTATATGATCTTTTAATCGTAGACAGCGTCGTAGAATCGTACTACAAATACTCATAGATGCTACGCTTTATGCCACGATTAAAAGTTTAGAATTTCATGTTTCAACATCTAAATTGCAGAGTAAACGTAGATTCGACACTACAACAGTACTAGAATCGATTACTAAACTGCGTAATATAAACGTAGAATCGACGTCTACACTACGTAGCAACGATGTATATCTTCGTCTACTGTTGACTTTATATGGACTTAATAGGTTTAAAATTTGACGTCGAAAGGGCGTAACAAAAGTGGACATGGATATCTATATTCGACGTTTCATATCGATCAAAAATTCGACGTCGAATCGATGTAATATGCTACCGGGGCTGTGGGTGCTGAAGGACTGGGGCTGTGGGTGCTGAAGGACCGGGGCTGTGGGTGCTGAAGGACCGTGACCAGCAGCGTCTGACCAGGATTGTCCATGCTAACGAAACGTGATGCAAAACAGATCATTGGCATGTATTGTATTTCCAGACACCTGTATCAGTTCAAAAACATGTTTTTATGGAATAAATTAAATTCTGTGGTTTCCGATCAATAGTTTTAATGTAATAGTAAATTAACTATTGATCGTATAAAGATTAATCAGAATGTTGCCGTCGGTCTTGTTTGAATGATTTTCCTTGGAGTTTCTCAAAAAAACATTTCGAACTGCGTGTTTTAATGTTTACTCTGCGTAAATAAACATTGCTCGGAAACGACAGTTAGGCGTTGTATGACATCCAAAGCAGGGTCGGACTGGGTTTAAAGGGCCCGGGTGGCATATTGATGCGTGGGGGCCCGCGAAAAGTACGAAACGCGCAAAGGGGCCGGGAGTGGCTATTGTCACTCCCAGCAGCTGAAGGCGAAATTTTTTTTAAATTTCAATACGGTTTTCTTACGTTTTAGCGCATTTTAAAATTCTAATTGTTAGATGAAAAAAGGATATGTAATTAGGGCTCGGGGCATACGCAGCAAAAAATTCTTACATATTCTGATATTCACATGTTAACACAGGTAATCGTTAAATTAAAATTGTAATTTAATGATTAAATTATAAAATATATAGAACTCGTTACTACGTGTTTTCGCACCTGGTGAATTTTATTGAAACTTGACTAATCAATCAACAACTTCGTTAAATTTTTGGATGACGCGGCAAACTCATTTATAACTTTATCATGAAACACATCAATGCCATTAGTAATATCTGTTTCAGTGTTCAAGATTACGAATGCTTCTAAGAGTTCTTGTCCTAACCGTGCACGAAGCCTAGTTTTATAATGTCCTTTCGCACGTTACTTGTGTAAATGCAACCGTCAGCAAAGTGCAATATGCAACATAGAGATTGCAGTAATGTGTAAATTTTACTGAGACAACAGCTTGTAAGCACAAGACACACAATGTCTACAATTCTGTCCCGTCGATAAACAAGTCATGACACTCTCGTCCTGGTTATTATCCTCAAGTGCATCATCTTCATTCGTCTCCATGCCGATCTCATATGCGCAATCCCGTTCATATGTTTCACCAAGTGTTTGGGACAGATCCTCATAACTAGCTGAAAACGATTCAAGTTCCTCTGCCAGCGTATTACTGTCGATTTTGCTCAACTTAGCAATCGCATGTAGTGCACTCTCTGAAACTCCCTTAACGACAATATGTTTTCAAAGTATCGTGGATCCAGAAATGCTGCGTCTTTCATGAGGCCTTCATTGCTGTTAAATTTATCGATGATTTTTACCATCGCCGTGTTCATGACAACTTTGTAAACTTGTATTTAACTTTGCCTTACGTTCGGTGATTAGCACTGACTCTTCTTCGCATAACTCATCAAATTGTTTCTTTTCCTTTGCAATTCTTCGCGAAGGCAACTCGGTTTCCACACTAATTTCCTCTGCCAAAGTAGCATCAGTTTCGAACTCTTACTTAAGTTCTAATGCAAACGCCCTTGCTTTCTGAAACACGTGCTCAAATTCTTCTACTTTCTTTAACATTGTTTTCTGCAAGCAATTTATCAAGTTCCAAGCTTTAAGATAATCCATTTTCGGAGTCTGTAGGTACTTGCTAACTGGAGTTGTGGCGGAAAAAAGGTCTTTGAAAACAAATGCGACGAGAATGGTTCAAACTTTAAAAATAAGTCCAGAAGCGATTTTGCTTCGAATGCCACCTTTGACTCAAATTCCTTGCTGGTAGAGATCTCACGAAGAGTTTTGATCAGCACAACATACCGTGTTTTATCAAGAATAGTATCCAAGGCTTTGTCTTTCGACCACCATCTTGTCTTTCCTATATTTTGGAGTCGTCTCAGCTTCTCTCTCCCATTTGTCTTTGTCGCTAGTGTCTCAATCCAGACTGAAGTACGTTTGTAAGATTCATGGATAAAAACGCACACTGATTCCAACAGACCAAATAAATTCCTTGCCTGCACACAGCTTGCTGCTAATTCAGTTATGACAAGATTAAGGACGTGTGCATAACAATGCGTGAATAAAAAGTCCGGCACATCCTTCTTTAGTATGGCCTGGAGAACCTTGTATTGCCCAGCCATATTTGCGGCTTTGTCAAACGATGCACTAATCACATGTTGCATATTAAGCCTAAGTCCACCAATTCTGATTTTATAAGACTGTGGTAACCTACACCAGTGGCTCTTCTTATAGGCAACATGCTTATTATCCTTTCACGTACTGTTGCTCCATCATTCACGTATCGTAAGTAAATCGTCACTTGATCTATAACACCAACGTCCTGACATGAGTCAACCTCAAGACTGAAGGCTTTCTTTCGCTTCATTAACTTTTTCCACAATCATTTGCTTCATTTGATGAGCACAACTAGAAATAAGTTTGTTGGCTGTTGTTTTGGATAAGAACGTCACCAGCAAACCTCGTCGGCGGTATCTGTTGTATACATGACGTTTGACGGCACGCGGCGGAAGCTTGTTGCTTGTTAAAATTAGTTCTTTAATAAGCAAAACCAATCTTCCCATCTCTGTACACAAGCACTGAAACGCTGCCACAAAGAAACAGTGACAAACTGGTATAAACAGGTTTCCGCACCTGCTGCATCATCGGTGATCCTGCCAGGGACGGAACGGAGGACAAATAAGGTTTCCTGCAATCCGATTGGACAGAGCCCAGAGGGTGTAAGTGTAGTAGGTGACGCGGACGCCACACGCCACTGTGGTGAAAAATTAGACAGTCAGCGCCCTCCGGCCTCCGCCACTGAAAAACAACGAGTTTTGATTCCAATAATGCGGCATTTTATTTATTAACTTATTACAACAAAAATTTCAGAAATTTACACAAACATTAAAAATACATTTATTTATTTTAAATGTTTTTTTTTAAATTGGGTCCATTGAACTGAAGTAACACAAAAACTTGACTATTCCGACGTCATTAAAGACTACGCCACTTTTAAAGGAAACAAAAACTAATGTAAGACAATAAAATGTCTTTATGAAATTTCTTTAAAGACTCCGTCTCTCTAAATTCCGTTAAAGAATTTCTGTAAAGACTTCGCACGATGAAATTTATTTAAAGACTTTTCAATGTGATACTTTTTTTCTCTGCACTAACCTTGTGTTAATTTTAGTTTCAATTGCTGTTTTAAATTTCAGCACATCTCCCCCCCCCCCCTTTTTTTTTCTTTTGAGAAGAGTCTACTTGTTTATCAGCATACTTGTTTTTTATTGTATCTTGTATCGCCATAAACAAAATTGTAATCTGAAACAAAAAAATATTGGTAAAAAAGTGCTGAAATGAAAAATTAAATGGCCAGTGTGAAAAGGACCCCACAAAAATGTTCTGGTCCAGGACCCCAGTATTTGATAAGACGGACCTGTGCCTGTCTCAAAAGAAACCCTTTAAAACTGCTGTAATCCTTATTCATCCGGTACGACCCCCGGCCTACATCACCGTTCACGCGCAAATCGCGGCACACACGCTGCCAGAAAAAAAAAAAAAAAAGAAATGAAAATGAAAAACGTAATACTGATGACAAAATACTAGAATCAGAGAACTCAATCTGAAACATTGAAGATTAAGAAATAAGAAACATCGATGATTTTATTTCTTCTGGGGGTTTCGTATACAACTTTTCAAGATCAAAAACACTAATCATTTTTCACCAGGAGTGAACGATTTTAACAGCTTACAAATCCGGGAGCGCAGGTGCCCGGGTGGCGTTCGCCAGCCTGGGTATAAGGCCACTCCGACCATGATCCAAAGTCCCTGACTAATGTCAGATTCCCATAATTATCGCGTTTTACATGAAATCTGTACAGCAGTCAAGCTGACCGCTGCCCAGTTATAGGTTCGAATGGTCACAAATGAGTTTCCTTCCTGTACAGCATACACGAACTGAAATCGGAAGATAAGAGCTTGATTCCCGATCTGGGACGATGTAATGTGCAATTTTTTTTATGTAATCCTGGTTTGAATAGAACAGTAAAACTAGCGATTCAGGCTGATTGCTGACATCCATTTCGATCAATTTTTTAGCACGTCTTTTGTAAAAAACTTATCGTGCTTATGTCATCGGTTTGTCCGTCCGTTCGTCTGTAGACACCATATCTCTGCAACTATTAGTCCGATTTCAAAAATTATTTTCTCATTGGGAAGCTTGATATATTCGAATGACGATTCTTCATTTCGTATGACGATCCTTCATTTCATATGTGCATATATGGAGGGTAAACTACCCTTCTAATATTTTTCAGTTTATGTGGGTTTTTTTGGGTTTTTTTCTTTACGTAAAAAAAACTCGAGTCACAGCTTTGTTAAGTTAAAATTATGTTGATAATTTATACCGTTCACTTTTTTTCGAAATGCAACAGATTTACTGCTGTTAAAACAGAAAAAGACACTTGGCATGCTCTTAGGATCTAAGAAACTGTTTCACAAGCAGTCATTCGCCCCCGGTGGGGCAGTGGTCTAAACGATGGCCTCTGATCATTCGTCCAAAAGGGGTCCGGGTTCGAATTCCGGTAAGGCATGGATGTTGTGTTTGTCTTACGGCACTGGCTCTCTCCCTTCCCTGGAACCAGTGACCCTAAATTAGGGTCGGACGACTGCTTATAACTCATTGAGTTGTTCACGATGGTCGTTAAACTTCCAATAAAAAAATACATAATGACTCCTCTGAGATGGGGCCGGGTTCGAATCCCGATGAGTCATGGATGTTGTGTTTGTCTTACGGCACTAGCTCCCTCCCTTCCCTGGAGTCAGTGGTCCTAAATTAGGGACGGGAGACTGCTTATAACCCATTGAGTTGCTCACGGTGATCGTTAAACCTCCAATAAAAACAAAACAAAAAGAACATACAGACAAGACGCATTCAGAGGTGCCTATAATTTCCAGTGATATAGGTGATCTTGCTTGACATCGTATAATTTTCCAAACCGGGGCCTTGTGTTCGAGATTACTGCTCGCATTTCATGCTTCATATTGGGTTGTCCGGAAAGTCCTGAGCGTTTTTTTTTTTTTTTTTTATGTGAAATGAAACAAATGCAATGAATTTAAGAACATACATTTATTCCTCAAAGTATTGTCCATTTTCCCCCATGATTTTAGTCCATCTTTCAGGCAATTTTAGAATGCTAGCTAGCACTGTAGAATGCGATTGGCTTGGAGGCAAAAAAGTCATCCACGTGTTTCCTGACAGCGTTGAGATCACCGAAGATTTTCCATTTAAAAAATTTTGCAGAGTCCGAAACAAATGGAAGTCGGATGGCGCAATGTCCGAGAAATAAGGAGGGTGGGGTAAGACATTCCAGCCCATGGCGCGCAACTTTCTACGAGTGACCGAAGAAACGTGCTGCTGCGCGTTGTCTTGCTGGAACACAACACCCTTTCTGTTAGCAAGTTCTGGCGTCTTCTGTTGCAGATTTTGGTTCAATTGTTCCAACTGGCTGCAGTACAGATTCGAATTGATCGTCTGATTGTGTTGGAGGAGTTCATAGTAAATGATGCCTTTGCAATCCCACCAAACAGTGAGCATAACCTTGCGTCTATGAACATTCGGCTGAATTGTTTGTTTACGAAGTTCGGCAGCGTGACTCAGGATTTCTTCCGCACTACATTGTCGTGGATTACCCATTTTTCATCTCCTATCACAAAATCGTTTCAAAAATGGGTCCTTGTTGTTGCGTTTTAAGAGCATATCGCATATGGAATACCGGTCCATGCAGTTTTTCTCTGACAGCTTGTGTGGCACCCAAACATCATAACGAGAAGTGTATCCCAGCTTCACTAAATGCTCATGAACAGTACTTTTCAGAATTTTCACAGTCTCTGGTAACTTCCCAGTAGTTAATTTTGGATTGCACTCAATTTCTGCCTTTATGAGATCGTCGTCCACTGCTGAAGATCTTCCACATCGATCCCCGTGGTCTAAACGGAAATCGCCGGCTTTGAACTTCGTAAACCACCACCAAATCATTGATTCACCAATAGCATTCTGTCCATACACTTCACAAATGTTTTTACACATCTTTGCAGCGCCCCCCCCCCCCCCACTTTTTTTTATTGAAGGTTTAACGATCACCGTGAGCAACTCAATGGAGTATAAGCAGTCGCCCGTCCCTAATTTAGGGTCACTTGTTCCAGAGAAGGGAGAGAGCCAGTGCCGTAAGACAAACACAACATCCATGCCTCACCGGGTTTCGAACCCGCGGCCCTTCACGGAGGAATGATCATAAGCTATCTCTCAGACGACTGCGTCACCGGAGCGGCCGTGTGTTTTCAAAAAGTACGACTGCATACGTCACGTTCAATCATACACCTGTCACAAACACTCAGAACTTTCCGTACAACCGATATTTGAAGTGCGATTTGCGTTTTAACAAGTTATTAAAATCATGCAATGCATTGATTATGATACGCTTTCCGATATACCAGATATCATTACTCAAGTTATTACTCAAGTTATGAGGATAATGGCTGCAGAACAAATCTCGCTCCTATGACCTGACCTTTGACCCCATTTCGATGATATTCAACGGAACTGGTAAAGTTTACTTCCGAAGCAACATGATAAAGTTTTGTCTCAATCGAAGCATTTTTACGTAAGCTATGACGCATAAGGGCAATGGAATGCATCCCGATACTATGTCCTCACCTTTGACCCCATCTCGCCCATTTTCAATAGGGTTCGTCCCAGGTGGTTTCCTGCCACATACTAAAATTTCATCGAAACCGAACCATTTTTACTCAAGTTATGACGCATAAGGGCAATGGAATGCATCCCGCTCCTATGTCCTGACCTTTGACCCCACTTCACCCATTTTCAATAGGGTTTGTCTCCAGGTTGTCCCTTTCCCCATACTAAAATTTCATTGAAATCCTACCATATTTACGCAATTTATGACGAATAAGGGCAATGCAATGGATCCCGCTCCTACGTCCTGAACTTTGACACCATTTATCCCATTTTGAATAGGGTTCGTCCCCAGTGGTCCCCTACCATATACTAAAGTTTAATCGAAATCGAACCATTTTTACGCAAGTTATGACGCATAAGGGCAATGGAATGCATCCCGCTCCTATGTCCTGATCTTTGACCCTACTTCACTCATTTTCAATAGGGTTCGTTCACAATTTCATCGAAATCGAACCATATTTACGCAAGTTATGATGTATAAGGGAAATGGATTGGATCCCTATCCTATGTCGTGACCTTCAACCCCATGTATCCCATTTTCAATAGGGTTCGTCCCCAATGGTCCCCTGCCACATACTAAAATTTCATCGAAATCGAACCATTTTTACGCGAGTTATCGTGCCGACAGACAGACAAAGCTGGAGCATATACGCTTCTTCAACCTAGTGTGAAGTACTGAAAACTCCCATTCACAGAAGTGGAATGTTTCAGAGAGGATTTTTATTTTTATAACATTTTTTTGTTTGTTTGGTTTCGCTGTTTGACAACGACATAAATATCTAATTCGGAATGGCCAATCCCTAATTTGGAGCCCTGGTTTTAAGGAAAGGAGAGATCGCCGGGAGGACAAACACAACATTCTTGTCTTGCTACGGGATTCGAATCCAGACCCAGCAGTACGAGAAGTCAGACGTTCGAGCCTAAGACCAGTTACGTGACTTTCTCTCTCACCTTATATAATAATCCATCTTATACAAAATCCAAGAGGCATCGTCGGTGATTTAACTTTCGCAGGAGCATCAAAAACAGTTATCGCCACCCCGATGGTGCAGTGGTCTAAGTACTGGCTTCTGACCATTCGTCCGAGATGGGTCCGGGTTCAAATCCCGACAACATCCCGTTGACGAACTGATGATGTTTCTATCTTACGGCACTGACTCTCTCCATTCCCTGGAACCAGTGACCCTACATTAGGGACGGGCGACTGCTCATTGCCTATCGAGTTGCACACAGTGGTCGTTAAATACCCAAAGAAAAAAAAAGCAACAGTTATCAGTAATATAAATTTTTCCAGTAATATCCCCTTAGAGTTCAGCATTGATTTAAGTGCCATAATTTTTTTATTTCCTGTTAGGGATAATAATTATTTTTAAAATGGGTTTTTATGAAGAAAGGTAGCATTAAATACAAAATTTCTAAACGCCAGTAATTTAGAATTAATGAAATTATTTTTTTCGATTTGTTGCAATAATTTTTCATGTATTCAAAATATTCTAGAAAACAAAGCTGCTTTAAACTAATTTATATTCGATACGACAAATATTCCTCGGTGATTAAGATATTCTCAAGATACCTTACGGATATTCCAATGCGATAGAAACCAACAGGAACTAGATTAGGGCAAACGTCCCCGTTCAATAGAACCTGATAGTGCGAGGATATCCTGTGAGAATATAACAATCGTCTACCGTATCTCCTACGGCAGTTCCTCCAGTTTCACTCACGTTTAATTCCTACTAGTTATATCATCATCATCATCATTGTCAACCATTATCAATCCACTGCTGGACGAAGGTCTCCCCAAGTTTCCTCCACAACGGTCTGTCTTGTGCCAGTCTCCTCCATGTAACTCCCGCATACTTTCGAATTTCATCCACCTATCTTCCATGTGGTCTTCTTCTGGGTCTTTTCCTGTCCCTTGGAATCCAATCTAAATTTCGGCTGTCCATCGATGGTCTGTTCTTCTGGCAGTATGTCCAGCCCATTGCCATTTCAGGGATTTAACTCTGATCATGATGTCTTCCACTCTTGTCATTTTTCGGATCCACGTGTTCCTCTTCTTATCTCTCCTGGTTACACCAAGCATGCACCTCTCCATGCTGCTTTGAGTTGTCTGCAGCCTTTGTATGTCTCTTTTAGCTAAGGTCCACGTCTCTGCACCATACGTAAGCACTGGAAGGATGCATTGATCAAACACTTTTCTTTTAAGACATAATGGCATATTGCTCTTGAAAATTATGCTGTTTCTTCCAAAAGCTCTCCAGGCAAGTTTTGTACGCCGATTAATTTCTTCACCAATGTGACCCTCACTTGATATCTGCTGTCCAAGATAAACGTACGTGTCTGTTATCTCCAGCTTTTCTCCATCAATCGATAAATCTTCATTTCTTGTAAAAGCATTGTACATCACTTTTGTCTTCTGAAAGTTCATTTTTAATCCCACTTCTTTACTCTTATCAGCAAGTTCCTGGATCATACTCTGTAGCTCTGATGGGGTAGTTGCAAAAATGACTATGTCATCAGCAAAACGAAGGTGGGTTAGATAATCTCCATTAATCTTTATCCCTTTGTTTTCCCAGTTCAGTGATTGAAAGACATTTTCCAATGTGGCATTAAAGAGCTTCGGAGATATGGTGTCACCTTGTCTCACTCCCTTTCCAATTTTTATGTGTGTTGTATTTTCAAACAGCCGAATCTTTGCACTTGCATTTTCATAGATGTTATTAATAATATTAATGTATGCATCTTCAATACCGCAGGATTTCAGAGCCATTGCAACTGCTGATGGTTTCATCGAATCAAAGGCTTTTTCATAATCGATAAAAGCCATGCACAATGGAAGTTCATATTCCCTCGCTCTTTCAATTAGTTCTCTCAGTACGTGGATATGATCTATTGTGCTGTAGCCACTCCTGAATCCAGCTTGTTCTCTCGGTTGAGCCATGTCCAGTGTGACCTTCAAGCGGTGTGAAAGAACTTTAGTGAAGATTTTATAAACCACTGATAGGAGGCTGATAGGTCTGTAGTTCCTGAGATCCTCAATGTCGCCTTTTTTATGTAGCAAGATCATTGTAGCGTTGTTCCAATCCTCAGGAATTTTCCCTTCATTAAGGCATCGAGTGAAAATTTGGGCGAGTACTGTTTCGATTTCTCCACTTGCTTCTTGTATGATGTCTACAGTAATTCCATCTTCTCCTGGAGCTTTTCCCCGCTTCATGTTCTTGATTGCATGTGCAACTTCTGCTGGAATGACTGGAAGAACTCTGGTACTGGTACCTTTCATGATGTCTGGAGTACATGTATCATCCCTTTCATATAATTTGGAGTAGAAATCTTTCACTCTTGTCAAAATTTCGCCTCTATTTCTTGTTACAGAACCATCTTCTTTTCTCAGTGCCATAATCTGTTTTTTCCCCTTACTGAGATGTCCCTTTGCTATCTTTAGGCTTTGGTTGTTTTCAATTGCTTTCCTTACTAGTTCACAGTTGAATTTCCTTACGTCTTCAGTGATACTTTTTCTTACTGTCTTGCATAGCTCTATATATTCCACTTTGGAAGTCACATCTTCTTTAGTTGTCCTCATCACTCTTCTTTTTTGCATCAACATTTTGGTTTTTCCTGATAATTTGTTCACATGCAATTTGTTCTTAGACCCAGCTAATTTTGTTGCTGTTTCCATAAGAGCTTTGGTTACTTTTCTGTTAACTTCAGAAATATCCACTTCTTCCGATGTTAGGCCTTCTAAAGCAGAGAATCTGTTCTTCAGTTCCAATTTGAAGGTATTATGGTGTTTTTTAAGGTTGGTTATGTCAATACATTTTGTTTGTCTTATGAGCTTGCTACGTTCGAGTTTAGGGTTGAGGTGCATCTTACATCTCACCAATCTATGGTCACTGCCTGTGTTGAACTTGTTTAGCACACTGCAGTCTTCTATGACGAATTTTTTGTTACACATAATAAAATCAATTTCACTTGTCGTCCCATTTGGATGTCTCCATGTCCATTTCCTGTGTGGCTTTTTCTTGAAAAAGGAGTTCAAGATGAAAAACCCTTCTGCCTCTGCAAACTCAACGAGAGTATTTCCACGCTGGTTTCTGTTGCCGTGACCAAATTTACCTACTGAAGTTTCATTCTGTTGCCGTTGCCCTATTTTTGCATTGAAATCTCCCATAATTATCTTCAAGTGTTGCTTACCTTTATTATTTAGATGACGAATTTCCTCATAAAATTCTTCAATTTCTTCTTCAGGATGACTTGTGGTGGGTGCATAAGTTTGAATAATCTGAGCCTGGTATCTTCTCGAGAGTTGGATAACGAGTCGTGCAGCTCTGTCAGAGGAACTTTCAACTTCTACAACTTTATCCTTCAGTTTCTTGTTTATTATAAATCCAACACCACTAGTTCTGCCAGTATCTGTCCCACGATAATAGAAGAGATGTCCACTTTTCAGTTCAATGAGATCTTCTATTTTTCTCCTTACCTCACTTAGCCCGACGATGTCCCACTTGATCCTTTGTAGTTCCTCTTCCAGTTCAAGAAGCCTTGAATCAGAAGATAGGGAGCGTCCGTTATACGTCGCCAAGGTCAGCATCAGATGGCAGCCTAGTCCGGTCCTCCGGGGATTCTTAGCACCCTCTGCCTTCATGTCGCACTGGCCGCTGCCTTGGCCAGGTACATTCCAGCTGCCGGAGACTGAGGGCCAAGATTTAAGTTGTGGAGTCATTTTGGAGGGGTTTGGCCATAACTCACCACGCTGGCCAAGCGGGTTGGTGAGTGTGGGATAGCATTTCCTCTAATCCCGATGGTATAGTTATACCGCTATTGGCGGTCGTCAGAGCCCCTTTAGTGGGAACAGGATGTACCACGAGAAGGCGGGGTTGACATTTGTCAAGGAGAGGCTGTGATGTTACGCATCACCTGACCTTACATCCCTACTAGTTATATACGTTATGATAAATCATCAAGCTGAAGGAACTTCAAATAGCTGTCTTTACTAATGTACTAGGCAAATTTTACTACACTGTTTAAGTGATTAGTGTTCCTAAGCACATTTGTTCTTTATTTCTGTAAAAGTGAATGTTTCTTCCTCAAAAAAATTTAAAAGAAAAAGAAAAAAAAAGAAAAAAAAGTTTTTAATCTTTTAAAGCTATCACAATTTTCCCACTTAACTGTGTATTTTTAACCAGTAATAGAATTTCAAGAAACGGTTAGTAACTGATCATTACTATGCGACAAGAAGAAAAAACGATTATGCTTTCGATAACATCATATCACTTTAATGACGAAAATAATAATTAATCCATCATCGATAAGGCAAAAGTTTCCGATAAAATAAAATATCAATTTATGTACCTTTTATCTTCCTTACTCTTTATGCTGAAGGAAACGATCAGAATCCCGCCAAATTTCATGCTACCATGTTAATGTGCACTAAAAAATGGTAAGAAATGGGCAAAACTACACTCATGTCCAAAAGTTAAACATAATCATTACACCTGTGAATATTTCAAGAACCAATTGTCGGAGAGGCATGAAACTGGTTACGCTTGTGTAATACTACACTGGCGTGCAAAAATCAAGGACGAGACGGTTTATCGAATGTAACGTCGTGCAGAAGTGCTCTACATCGACTCAAATCATACCATAAGATACCCAAGATGTAAGTATATGGGATAAGTGAGCAAAATCGTCCAAACAAGGAATCCAAAATATACAAAGGCACTTTATTGAAAAGGTAGCTTCAAGCACAACTGGACAGAAGACAGAAACGTCCATGTGTCAGGCGGCTGCCAAGAAAACTACAGTCTTTAGTAGGGGATATGATCACCCCTGACTGCGTTGCAGGATTTACAACGTCTGTCCATGCTGAGGACAAGGTTGTCAAGGAGTTGTTGAGGCATCGCGGCCCATTCCTCTTGTAGCGCCAATCGCAGTTGCGGAATCGTTGCTGGCGGCTGATGACATGCTGCCAAGCGTCTCCCGAGAAGGTCCAACACGTGTTCGATTGGATTTAGGTCCGGGGACCTTGGGGGCCAATCCATGCGTTGAATATCTTTACTCTCCAACAGCTCTGCGACAGCCACTGTACGATGAGGTCTAGCGTTGCCGTCCATGAAGAGGAACTCAGGACCCATAGCACCTCTAAACAGCCGCACGTGAGGCAGGAGAACCTCGGTACAATAACGGACACCAGTGACTGAACCTCCGTGGAAGATGTGGAGGTCAGTACGGCTACCAAGCATGAAACCGCCCCAAACGAGAACTCCATCACCTCCAAACCAGTCCCTTTCGATGATGTTGGAGGTGTGATTGCGTGTTCCCTGCTCTCTCCAGATGTGTATACGTCCAGAATCACTCGTCAGACTAAATCGGCTCTCATCCGTAAAGAGAACTCGACCCCATTGCTGATGTGTCCAGTTCTTGTGTTCTTGGCACCACAGAAACCGCCGTCTCCGATGTGCAGGCGTTAATGGCACACACCGTACTGGTCGTCGTGCAAATAGACCACCTTTGTGCAGCCTCCTGGCCACGGTAAAACGCGATAACGGACGCCCAGTTGTCTGTTGCATGTGCCTTGCGATTTCTCCCGCTGTCTGCCGTCTGTCTCTTCTCGCCTGTTGGACAATATACCAGTCGTCCGCCGCCGTGGTTGCTCGTGGACGACCACTGCTAAACTCTCGGACAGGTGTTCCTGTCGTTTGAAATGCTCTCCAAGCTCGTGAAACGATGCTGTGAGCTATCCCGAACTCCTCGGCCACAGTAGTCACACTTCGACCTTCTTCCAACTTCCCAATGACGTGACCTCGGGTAAAGTCATCAAGATGTCGTTTACTGGATTGCCTGTTGGCCATATCACACGGTGGTAGCAACTCGACGTCGTTCAAACCGATGTACACCGTGCAATAGCTTTCACCTAATGCCTGAGCGTATACCCCGCCGGTGTGCTTTATACAGTTCCGACACTCCCCCCCCCCCTACATCATGCTGCATATATGCGCATGCCCTACCGTACCGGACCCTAGTCTATCTCCTGAGTGGTCTTTCGGTCCGTTCTGGATGCTCGTTCCCCTGTTATGTTAATGTCTGCTCTTCGTCCTTAATTTTTCCACAACAGTGTATATTCCGAGTACAACAGCAGACATGCAAATTTATGAAAATCAACAACACAATAATTTTCATGTTGACTACATAAAATTGAGAAAAGGCTGGTGAACCATGATTAATAAGGGATGTGATGACCCCTTGCAGCCACGCAAGTCTCGCATCGACTTTTCATGATGCTTATCAGATTGTCCAAGAGCTCTGTGGGCAACAAGTCCCACTCCTGACGAAGAGCTGTTTGGAGCTCCGAAATGGTCCTTGCTGGAGGCTGACGGGATGCAATTCGCCTCCCTAGTGCATCCCATGCATTTTCTATCGGATTCTTTTCCGGAGACCTTACTGGCCACTCCATGTATACTGGATATCTTCGCTTTAAAGAAAGTCATCCACCATCTGATCTCTGTGGGGGAGTGCATTATCGTCCATGAATACCAGCTCTGGATGGACCCAGGGCACCTCTGAAAAGTCTCACATAAGGTTCCTGTATCTCGTCTCTGTACCTCAGAACCTTTGTTGACGATGTGGAGCTCCGTGCGCCCATTTGACACGATGCCTGCCCATGCCATGACTCTACGGCCACTAAATTGGTCTTTTTCCTTGATGTTATTCGGATTGTAACGGGTTTCCCGTTCACTCCAGAGAGTGGTTCGACGAGAATCAGTCTGTAAACTGGATCTGGACTCATCAGTGAAGAGTACATTGCTCCACTGATTCAGTATCCAGTTTCGATGTTCTCGACTCCAGTTTAAATGGGTCCTGCTGTTCGTAGGGGTGAGTGGGCCACAAACTACTGGACGTCTGGCATAGAGACCAGTTGTCTTGAGTCTCTTGTAAACAGTTTGTCTCGAAACTCTTGATCCTGAGGCGGCCGCAAGTTCTGCAGAGAGTTGCCTGGCAGATATCGTCCTATGACGTCGTGCAGTTAATGCAAGACACCGGTCCTGCTGAAGGGTTGTGACTCTTGGACGACCTTGTTGGCGTCTAACCTCTCCTGTGTCTTGGAATCTTCTGCAGAGCTTGGAGATGACACTTTGCGGTACATTCAGTGCTTAGGAGACCTAAGTCTGTGACTGTCCTGATTCGAGCTTAGCGATTATTCTACCCTGTAAAAAATGGTCAACGTGGCGTCTTCGTTCCATAATACGTTCCTGATCACTAATGACAATAACTCTTCTCACGGGGATTGCAAGAAAATGGATCAAGACACTTAGGGTAGGGTAAGCTGTTTTTATAGAACTGCGAGATATTTGCATATCGAACGTCAGCGGACGTTATTTGACCGTGCACTGCGATTAGTTTGGTGTGTGACTAATCTACATACCAATGTCCGCTGTTCTATCGATTTTAACACTTTATTTTATATAATTTTCCAATTAGGCTCAACTTTTGGACACCAGTGTATTAAAAAAAGTTTTAATGTCACTCCGTTATATAATGTTTTAAGTAAGTATTACTGTCTTAATCTTCTTCCCAGTCAGAGCCAAAAAGTGTTCTTCGTTATTCGCATATCCGAAAATAAACTCAATCTTATATAAAATAATATAGAGTAAAACCTCGGTTATACGTTTTTCTAGGGTATGTATGGCCTTAAAAAACGCATAAACGAAATTTCAAAATTTCAAAATGTTAAATGCTGTTATAAAATTCATGCTTTAAAGGAGTATAAAACATTCCTTAATAAAGATTCCTTTAGAGTCGAATTGGTGGCAAAAGAAAAAAAAAGCGTTACAAATTATAATATATTTTATCGCATTGCAAAAAATCATAAAGCCTTTAAAAATCAAACTTCTCTTTTGACAACTCTATCTGTGTGTAAAATCTCGATTCTAGATTATGTGAAATCCTCACAACTACGAATCTGAGAGCAGTGCTTCAATATGCAACACATGAATTTACAGCTTTTTTTTCTTTTTTTTTTTTTTTTGCAGCGGAACCTGGGTGCATCTATTTGGAACCAGAATGTTGGATATTGTTTATTGTTGATACATCTAGGATTCTATTCTATACGCCACGAAATGGTGGAGCCCCAAAGTTAAGTCCCAGTGATTTATCAATTTTTAAATATTACGAAGGTGTGTGAGTCGTGAAATGCTAAACCAGTTTTTCATCCCAACCGAAAGTAAACAACATACCCTTCATGAATGGAATACTGGATTACACCATACAATACAATTTTTTTGAAGATGACAACCCGTTTCTTGGTGTAAATATGACAAGGATGCTAAGTCAGATAATATCCGAAAACTTGAAACTTTCGTCGTCCTGGAGCGGGAATCGAATCCGCGTCTCCCAGATAGCGCCCGGGTATGCTAACTACTACACCACCCAAAACGGTCAAGTCTCAAGTTTCCGATTAATTTCAATCTCACTTGACCGTTTTGGGTGGTATAGTGGTTAGCATACCCGGGTGCTATCTGGGAGACGCGGATTCGATTCCCGCTCCAGGACGACGAAAGTTTCAAGTTTTCGGATATTATCTGACTTACCATCCTTGTCATATTTACACCAAGAAACGGATTATCATCTTCAAAAAAATTATAACATATCTTTCTCTGATGGGATCAAGATGGCTGCACCAAGAAAGAACAGAGCAAGGTTGTTTCGATTCTTTCAAAGTTGTAACTTTTGTTGTAACTTATTTCTCTCACAGTTGTAACATACTGGATTACGAACAAAAGAATCAAAGAACCGTGTAATTTTGATAACCTGGAATTCAAATTTTAACGCATAATCGGAAAAAGCTTATAGAAGAATTACGTATAACCGAATAAAGAAGGCTACCGTAAAACATAAGGACTAACGCAGAATTACGAATAAAAGTGAAAAACGTACAAGTGAGAAACGTAAAACAGAGGTTTTACTGTATCTCGTTTGTTGTAATAACAAAACTTTCTTTCCTTTGCCGATGAAACATGATCTTGCCGTTGCTGTGAACATTTCTGATACAAAACGTTTTTTTCCTACGTAAAAAAAAAAAATACATGGTTTTTCCTGTTAGGATATTTTGTGAAAAGCCTTTTTTGCCTTTATAATGTAAAAACGTAGGCACTATTACATCACAAAAAAAAAGAAAAACTGTCCCTCGGAGATATTTGTAAGTTTTTTAGTTTTTTCTTATGCAATGGAGATGCAGTGTAGACAGGAGTGTATTTAGACGGAGGAGAGCTCAAGGGACATTGCCCCCCTCCCCCGAAAGTGATAATTTTTTTATGTTTTTGGTTAAAATGTGACATACATTTTTTTAAAAAGCTTTAATTTAATAAAAATGCAGTCTTACATTACAAAAAAAATGCTTTAATTTTTCTCTTCTGTTTTTCATTAACTTCGTTCCGATGGATTTCAAAAATTAAAATTTTTCGTCGCCCCCTCCCTCCCCCTGGAAAATTTTATATATGCCCCTAAACGTACCTATGCCTCAGGTTCCAGATGAATTTTCTTATGTACATAGCCGGCACAGGTTGGACCTTAAGGAGAACGAATAAATAGTTTAAAAAAAGAAAAATAGAAGAAGACTTTTTGGCTTCATATGTGAGCCACAAAAAAAAAAAAAATAGTACTTATACTCCTAGTCAACCAAAGGGCATACTAATGTGGAAGATACGGAACTACTACCTCCGCTACAGAAAGTAGTCCTTTGTGTTCAGAATGAGAAGCAGCGAAATTCTTACTCCGAATGCATTTTTATGTGCTCAGCAGTTTAATTATCAGGCAAAATTGTTATTTAAGACAAATTTTCAAAATGGTAGAGCGGTTTGGAAACAGATTTGATATAAGTTACTCAATCAAGAACTCGCACTTTCGGCCACTGACTATCCAGCTACGTACGTAACTTGGAGAGGGGGGGGGAGGAAACGAGGTGAAAAGGATAGAAAACTTCTCCCAGAATTCGCAGCACAGAGACAATAAATTAACAAACGGCGAAATGCGGAAGCGGAGGATGTACTTAAGCAGATGTACGGGAGAGAGAGAGAGAGAGAGAGTGAAGGAGAAAAGAAAATACAATACTGTGAGCTTCGGTTAGGTCATGCATTAGTGAATGGTGGAGAAAGGGGCTAGTGCGGGAGTAATACTTGATAGCAAAGGCAAGAGTAAAGTGTGAAGTGGATTGATACCGTTCTTGCGTTCCACGAAGATGGCTAGCCAATCTTCTTCAATAGTACATTTTTAAGTTCACCTGGAGCATAATGTGTGCAACAGGAGGTAAATGGCTTAGATTCTGTTACGGCTGTGAAACTGGAGCAAAACTAAAATTTAGTTTGTGAAATTTGCGTGATCTGTGATTGATCCCCGTAGAAACTCTGACAGTCACTCTCCTAATGCAAAAGTGCATCAGTTCAAACCTTACAGATCTGAACAGTTCACTGAATGAGTCTGTTCGATGATCGAAAAGGGGTAATAATCTTTTGACTCACTCTTATCTGAGATGTAAATAATTTTATTAAATTTATTTTATTAATTTTATTTAATTACTGGTTTATCTTAACTGTACTCCGAATTTACAGAACCCAATGCTAACCAAGAATGCAGTACATTAGCAATTGATGCGCCCATTGCATAAAACCTGCATTTTTTCGTAAAAGGCAGAGGAAGTTTCTCTCCTTATTTTTCTTCAGTCATCATCTCCCAAACAGGAGTTCAATATTTTAACTCCTGTTTGGGAGTTAAATAATTGAACTAAAAAAGAAATAAAAAGTTTAATTCCTGTTTATTGAGAATAAAGAGTTGAATTCCTGTTATACTTGCACACGTTAGATACCGTACTGCAGAGATCTACATAATATACTTTTAATCCTCGCGAGTTTTTCGTTTAGTTCGCTGGCATGGTTGCACACGTCACTGTCTATATCTCATAAAAAGAACGATGACACCGAATTCTCTGGTGTAATGAGCACGTATCTTGAATCCTTTCCAACAAGAAAATAATTATTTCAAATAGATTTTTAGAAAAAGAAAAAGAGTAATAATAAAAAGGAGAATGCTCTTCCTCACGCAAATGGAAAAACTACATATTATTTAAAATGTGTAATGTGAGCGATGTTCTTTATAATGTACGGAATCAGTAAAAAAATCGACTGGGTTCTACTGTACAATCAGAAAAACACCCACAAATAGAAAACTCGACTAACGCTCAGTAGCAGCAAAAAGTGGTGAAGAAAATTCACAAACTGTGTGCAAAAAATGTTTCTCAAAGCGCAAGATTAGCCAAACTGAAAGATTTTTTTTTTTCAAATCGGACGATTAGAAGAGATATAGAGGAAAACAAGATAGCATTTTACGCCCCCTAGCGGGAAAGCCGTGCGTTATTTAAAGACGCGAATGCAAACACAACGTTCTTTATAGTGAAGAGCATCCTACCAAGAAATGATTTTTTTTTCAAGAAAATTTTAGAATCAGAGTTACTCTTTCAAATAGAAATCAATCCTGATGCTCCTGACAGTAAATTTATGAATTACTACAAATAAGAAAATATGCGCAAAATATTCTTTATTGCAAAATCTATGCGATGGAAAAATAATTTTGTTTAAGTACGACTTCTAGATACAGAGATAGCAAGAATGCGTATTAGGCCGTAGGCAGTGGTGTAGTTGGTTCTAGGTTAATTAATCGAAAACGAATTCCTCGAAAACGAATCCATCGAAAACGAATTCATCGAAAACGGATTCATCGAACGGAGAATTCATCGAAAACGGATTCATCGAACGGAGAATTCATCGAAAACGGATTCATCGAACGGAGAATTCATCGAAAAGCAAATTCTTCGAAAATTAGTGCTTCAGGTGAAATAATCGAAAGCGAAATGACCGAAAGGTACAATATCGTAGGGTATAAGCTTTTGTCGAAAACTTTGACTATAATTGGAATATGGCTAAGTGGCGACAAAAGCGTTTGGGGAACGTACAAAAATGGAATTTTTTTATTTCTTAAATTACACTTTCATGAACACAAAACCGTTTGGGAGTCTAACAAGAATCAGATTTTTTATTTCATCGTGACTACTATCCCCGTAGACCGCCTCTAAAGATATGGCCTAGGCAGTGGCCTTTTCAATAGTTTTTATTCCGCCGGGATCATATTTATAAGTTTTAGACACCGAAACAGGTTAGTAATATCACGCCTTTTTCTTTAGCGCCAAAAATAAATTAATATGCATAGGCCTAAACATAGGCTTTTTTAACAGTTTTTATTCCATCGTTTTCATATTCGTAAGGTATAGACACCAGGTCAAGATAGTATCATTGCACTTTTACTTAGGCATTACATATTAAAACATAGGCCTAGGCCTTTTTAACAGTTTTCATTCCATCGTGATCATACTCACAAGGTTCAGACACCAAATCAAGTTAGTATTATTGCGCTTTTACTTGGGCATTAAATAATAATACCTTGGCATAAGCCTAAGCCTTTTTAACAGTTTTTATTCGATTGTGTCCATGTTCATAAAGTTTAGACACAAGGTCAAATTAGTACTACTGCGCTTTTACTTAGGCATTAAATATTAATTCCTTGGCCTAGGCATAGGACTTTTTAACAGTTTTTATTCCATCATGTTCATACTCACAAGGTTTAGACACAAGGTCAAGTTAGTATTATTGCACTTTTACTTAGGCATTAAATATTAATAATACCTTGGCCTAGGCGTAGGCTTTTAAAACTGTTTTCATTCGATTGCGCTCATATTCATAAGGCTTAGACACAAGGTCAAATTAGTATTATTGCGTTTTATTTGGGCAATAAATATTAATACCTTGGCCTAGGCCTAGACCTTTTTAACAGTTTTTGTTCGATTGCGTTCATATTCATAAGGTTTAAACACAAGTTTAAGTTAGTATTATTGCACTTTTACTTGGGCATTAAATATTAATACATAGGCCCAGGCATTTTTAACAGTTTTTATTCCATCGTGTTCATATTCATAAGGTTTAGACATCAAGTCATTTAAATAATATTGCGGTTTTACTTAGGAAGTAAATATTAACAAATAGGCCTTAGGCCTTTTTAACAGTTTTTATTCCGTTGTACTGGTATCATAAGGTTTGGACACCAAGTTAGTATTATTGCACTTTTACTTAGGCACTAAATATTAATCAATAGGCCTTTGGTCCAGGCCTTTCTGACAGATTTTGTTCAAGTGTATGAAATATTTTTTCTTAAGTAAAAGCGCAATATTATTAAGATGACTTGATGAAAAGCTTATAAATATAAGCACGACTGAATAAAACTGCTAAAAAGGCCTACGCCTAAGCCAAGGCCAAGGTTGTCCCATACCCCACTTTTTAATGCCTAAGTAAAAGCACAATAATACTAACTGGACTTGGTACCTAAACCTTATGTAAGAAAACTGATTTCATTGTCCCGTTCCGCCAATGTTTCTTGGCTCCACGGGGACTAATTGAGCTCCTTGGATTTTATTTTGAAATGTTGCGACAATTATCCTGCCTTGAGACGCTGGTTCGGACCCTGGCCACCCCCGTGGCCCAGAGACCAGCCCGTGGTGACGTGCTGGCAGGCGACCTAGCGTACCTTATCTGGGTTCCCGCACTGTCTGGCGGGATAGGTCATTCATTAATTCAGGGTTGACTGGGAGATTACTTGCCCTCGAACTTTTTTGGGGGAATAATTTCCCTTTATTTTTTTTCAACAAAAACTTACACACATCTATACACTGTCCTCATGCTTAGGACTCACAACATTGAGAGATTTAAAAGAATATTTACATGGTATGTACACTGGAGGTTATTTCGTCTGCTTGCCCACAGACTTTTGCCCTCATTCCTCTTCCGAATCGCTTTCGGTGTGCACGTTCACCTCTTGCGTTTCGGTCCCCGTTTGACTGGGGAAGATCGTATGTTGCTGGAGGGTTAGCCTCTCAACCAGGGCTATTATCCCCCTCCTGTTAACGGAGGATTCGATGAGCAGATCCAATCTTCGTGTTCTTTGCACACCTGGGATCAGTGTGTTTCTCCATTCGGCGAAGCCGCTGCATTCAAGCACGCAGTGTTCTATGCTTGCCGACCTATTTCCACAGGGACAAGTGCAGTTCCTGATGGCAAATCTGCCCAGGTATTCAGGGCTGATGCCATGGCCACTGAGTACCTGATTCAGGAGCTTGTTTGTTTGTGCACGTTTGGTCGAGACCTTCGGAAACACTCTGTGTGTCTTCCGGCCTGTCTCTCCTGTGTCCCATCTGACCTGCCATTCGGTCATGGTCTGTCGTGCTAATGCTGCGCGAATACTCCTTCGCGGCGTTCTGCATTGCACGTCAACCGTCTCTTTCAGCGTGGCTGCCTTCGCCAGCTGGTCCGCCCTTTCGTTTCCTTGGGTTCCGACATGGCTTCGTACCCAGTGGAAACTGACTGCCCCATCTCCTTCTGCCCTCAAGAGGGTTTTAATCCTCTGGACGATGGGGTTTCTTCCCCTGAATCTACTCAGCGCCTGCAGTGCTGCCTCACTGTCCGAGTAGAGTTTTATCCTGTCGTCACTACGCCTGGGGAGTGCCCAGGTTAGTGCCTTCTCTATCGCCAGAAGTTCTGCCTGGAAGACAGAAGCGTTCTGCGATAGTTTCACGCATTCAGCAGTTGCTTCGTTCCCATCCGAGAACGCACAGAAGCCTGCTCCCACTTGTCCCTTCAACTTTGAGTCGTCCGTGAACAGCTCATGCCCAACTCCCGTGGGTTTCTCCTTGTCCCACGGTGGGCAAATTTCCTCGGCCGGGTGGATCTGCCAGTCCACGCTTTCCAGCTCCATGTTGGAGGCTCGATGTGGCACACCGAGAAGGTAGGCGTCCTCGCCTGACCTTAGGCAGTGCATTGCTGCCTCCCTTTCCACTACTAGGTCTGCCGGCTCGCACCCCGCCAGCACTTGGAGTGCTAGGGTCGACGTTGTGCGAAAACATCCGGTGATTCCTAGTAGGGCCAACCTTTGTATTTGGTTTATGCCCTTCTTCATTCTGACGGTGGGAGTCCACCATGCTCCACTACCATATGTCAGAATTCTTTCTATTCCTCTCTGATAGATGGCCTTCTTGGTTTTGCCCGATAACCTCATGCCATTCAATCTATTGAGGATCAGCGTGCACCTTGTTCGAAGATGCCTCAGGTGTGGCAGCCCTGATAGACTCTGATCCAGGACCACACCCAAGTACTTCATTTCACGCACCGCCTTGATAGTGCACCCTTGGAATTTGCACTTAGGTGGTGTTTTCATTATTCCACTCTTAGCTATCGCTAGTAGAGTGGTCTTTTCAGGAGCGAAGCACAGTTTGCTTTCTCTGCTCCAATTGTCTAGCACAGCTAAGGCGCTGTGTGCTTCCCTTTCGATCACGTGTCTCCCTGAGGCGGAGACCACGAGAACGAAATCGTCCACATAGGCTTGAATTTCCACTGCAGGCCCCAGGTCTAGATTCAGAGCTGCGTCTGCAACTATGTTCCACCAAAGCGGCCCGGAGTTGGATCCTTGCGGACACCCTCAGTGGTACGAACGCGAGGCTTGCCCATTCCCCGCTTCGAACTCGACCCTTCTATCAGACAGGTAGCTGTTGATTAGCTTGAACAGGTTCCTTGGACAGCCAAGTTCTTTGAGTCTGGTTAAAACCATTGGCCACCAGACACTGTTGAATGCCCCCCTCACGTCTAGTGAGATGAAGCAGGTATGGAGCCCCTCCGCTTTGTTCCTCTCTGCCCTCTCTCTGAGGCTGCGAATTGCCTGCGTTGCGCAACGCCCCGGAAGGAAACCAAATTGGTTCCTGTTTAACTTTCCCTGCTCCATGAGAAAGCCAAGCGCTCTGTTCGTTATGAGCTTGTCCAGCACCTTGCTCCACGCAGAGAGAAGACAGATGGGCCTGTAGGCTGCGGGATCATTTTTGTTTTTTCCGGTCTTGTTGAAAAGAACTAGCACCGCTGTTTTCCACAAGTCTGGGAAGATTCCCCTCCCGAGGCATTCGTTTAGGAGCGCCACAAAATACCCGGGATTTGCATAGTAGATTTCTCAAACCTTATGTATATGAGCACAATAGAATAAACACTGTTTAAAAGGCCTAAGCCTAGGCCAAGGTGTTCATATTCATATTTAATGCCTAAGTGAAAGCGCAATAATACTAACTGGACTTGGTATCTAAACCTTATGAGTATGAGCACAATCGAATAAAAACTGTTGAAAAGGCCTAGACCTAGGCCAAGGTATTCATGTTTAATGTCTAAGTAAAAGCGCAATAATAGTAACTTGACTTGGTGTCTAAACCATATGAATATGAACACGATGGAATAAAAACTGTTAAAAAGGCCTAGGCCTAGGCCTAGACCAAGGAATTAATATTTAATGCCTAAATAAAAGCGCAATGATACTAACTAGACCTTGTGTCTAAACGTTATGAATATGAGCACAATTGAATAAAAACTGTTAAAAATGTCTAGCCAGAGGGCTATTTGTTAATATTTAATGCCTAAGTAAAAGCGCAATAATACTGACTTGACTTGGTACCTAAGCCTTATGAATATGAGTACGACCGGAGAAAAACTGTTAAAAAAAGCCTAGGCTTGTTTATTAATATTTGATGCTTAAGTAAAAGCGCAGCATTATTAGTTTGATTTATTAAGTAAACGTTATGAATATATTGCGTCGTGCTCAGATTCATAAGGTTTAGATGTAGAGACTAGTTTTATTGACCTTTTACTAATGCATTAAATATCAATCCCTAGGCCTTGCGCACGTCTGTAACCAAGAAACTGCAATCTTTATTTACGGATCCTAAAGTGGGTGTCTGCACTTGTCGGTTTGGCCAACTGTTTAGTGGCCAATTGTCTTAAACTCTCTTTCAATTAATTCGTTTCATTTTTTTTGAAAAAGTCGTCTTTCGGTAAATTGCTCGTTCGATAAATTTGTTTTCGATGAATTTGC
Source organism: Macrothele yani (assembly GCA_039090855.1). Lineage (NCBI taxonomy): Eukaryota > Metazoa > Arthropoda > Arachnida > Araneae > Macrothelidae > Macrothele > Macrothele yani. Next base: position 117,634,472 of record CM076990.1, read on the forward strand.
GTTCGACGAATTCGTTTTCGATAAAGTCGTCTTCCGGTAAACTGTTCATTCGATATTTTTTTTTACTTTTTGGAGGCCTGGCGACGCTAGGGCACTTTTATCTAAGAAGTATTAGAACTTTTATAAAATGTTTTAATATTTTTTAAGGAAAAGGGGTAATCAGTAGTATTTAAAAGTCAACAAACTTTAAGTGGTTTTATTACCTCGACCCCGTTCCCTTCTCCGCTCGCCACGACAGAGGTTCCTCTATTGTTTGTCCCATACTCCACTTTGACCCGGGAGCTTCCCGTTCCTTTCCGGACTTCTCTGAAGGGGTGTAACAGAAAGGCATAATATTACCAGGGATTCTGACTGCCCCGTCCTATCGCAATTTGCGTAAGTAGTTAGTTGCACTGGGGCAACAAGTCTTCGGGGATCACCAGAAGTTTGAGAGGACCAAAATTTTAGAAATGTTGGGCGGGCCTCGCTGGACCTTAACATTGGCGGTTTGCGTGCGTCAGGGTATGAGGGGAAAGGGGGTGAGTGTCCATATTCTGTCGTCGAAACCAGTCGGTTCCTTTGAGGAAGGCTTTCAAGAACGAAGTTGCAGTGTCTTATGTCTGTCATCAGTCCCGTCCAGGGTAGGGGGAGGACCATCTTTCTTGAAACCACAGATGGTTACCCTAATTGGCGCGAGCGCAAATGTTGTGCGTTTGTGACACCCTAAAAAAAATATCTTAGGATTTGATCGTAAAAAGATTCCCAACAAGTGGTCATCCGTCCCCCTCTCCCTACTCCGTTAACAGCTTCCTGTAACATTGTTTTGGTCCTGGAAGGTGACCCTTCAGCCTCTTTCTCATATAATTTTAAACACTTCTTTGGGGGAGGAGGATTAATGCATTTATGTTGTCGGAGAGGCGGGGATGCTTCTTCATGAGAGGGAGAGATTCCCCTCATCTGCTCGTTGATTCTTACTGTGTTTGATATCCATCTATCTATCTATCTATCTATCTATCTATCTATCTATCTATCTATCTATCTATCCACACACAGACGATCAGAGAGATTATTAAAATTACGTTTTTGATGATGATGATGATGTGTTACCGTTAAGGCACTATTTGTTTTAGGACTACACAACTGGCCGTAGGAAAAAAACTGCACTATTGAAAAACGGATGATGTTCCTAAACTTTTCCAAAGCGAATGACATATCCATGAAGTGAACGGTATTGGATTTTAAAAGAATTTTTCAAATCCGTCTTTTAGAAGCAGAGATATCGAGAGAAATAAATTTTACGTTTGCGCTTCCTAAGGCTAAATTCTGGTTTTGCTGGGCAGGAAAGGTAGAAAAAACAAATGTCTTAGTAAGGTTTATGAACAAAATAAAAAGTTTTCCAATCTGGTTTTTAGACGCGATATGTTGCAACCAGAACTATGCACTTGCGCCATATAGTAGAAAAAAATGCGCTTTAAGAAAAAGTTAGAAATTATATGCAAAATATTCTTCACCAGAAATGCTGTCCCATAAAAATAGATTTGTTTAAAATCGGACTGTTAAGAGTTGCCATATCGAGAAAAGTAATATATAATATCTACGCCTCCTGTCGGAAAAACTGTGCTTTATTATGAGCCGGAAATATGCTCGAAAGATTTCCCGTCCCATGGGGTTTTTGGCTGAAAAGGATATTTTTCAACTGAGTTTTTAAGAGCGCAGGTACTGCTGTAAATATATTGGAAACAAACATACTGCCTTGGTATTGCAGTGGTCTATGAGTTGGATTCTAACTGTTCGTCTGAGAGGCACGGGTTCGATTCCAGATTGAGGCATGGGTGCTTGTCTGACGGCACTGGCTCTTTCTCTATCCTGGAACCAGAGACCCTGAATTAAAATTTAATGTGAAATAGTGGGTCTCTTAGTCGCCATCTTCAGTAAGCAAGAGAGATCTTCGCGTCGCCACCAGGGACACTTCAGCAGAGGCAATGGTCATTGGTAGGAGTTCAAACAGCGTTTCTCAGAGCGATCGAGCGTAGTAGCTAAGAGGTTTTATTGCTTTATTACAGTCATTTTAAATTTTCTCTCAGTCCTCCGCGAACAGAACACGATGAACGAAAGTAAACTCAGACAACGTAATGATTTTACAGCCTGAGGCGCCAAATGACTTTTTCTTCCAAACAGTGGATAGCGAGGGAGGCAACACGGAAAGAAATCTGAGAGTTGGACAAGCAAGTTTTGGGATGCAGATTTGCTTTTCGGGCCTCTGGGAGCCTAGACACGAGAGGGATGAGTTTATATGGATAAACAGGGAAATACGAAAATCGAGTAGCTAGGAAACAGAATGAATAGTGGAGTAAGTGAAAATGTAAATAAGTATAACTAAGATAATTCCTGGACAACTCAACCCACTGATCCGTATCATAACAAGGTTTAGCTGACAATAAACAAGCTGAAGTGCAATTATTCCAATCTTCGCGACGTATTTTTACATACATTCAAAGTTGCGATAGAAACAAATTCTGAGCGGAAGAAAAAACCCTGTTAGCAATTTCTTGAATTCGATAGTTCTGCATTTAAGTTATGCATCGGAAAAAGACTAAACGGCAAGGACATAATTGCTTTCACATTTTAGACTTCCCACTGTAAAATGATTTTTTCTAATCGGACTAATAAAAGCAGAGATATGGTGTACACAGAGACGGATGGACAGACATACTAAAAACATGTATTGTTAAAAATTAGCAGCTGGACCTCTTGGGAATGACTACTCGTTCAGTCGACGAGTAAAGTTCACTTATTTTGTGACGTACTACAGAGGTGAAGCATGTGTCAAAACGACAAATCTGCAGTGGTACATCCGTCGGTGTAGCTTAGTCAGTTAGAGCAACTTACTCCGGAGCGAGGAGACCCAATTGCCTCCACCAACAAATTTCTGTTATCACAGTTTCTGCCTGACAAGAAAATTGCTCTTTATAGACAGCCAAATCCTTGCATTTGTCTGTGTCATGCGACGAGTCTCTTTTGGAAAAATATAGAGGAATATTGTGTTACTTGTTTCTGTTAACAGTACAAAACGTCTTTTCTTTGTCAAGATATACCGGAGCGTTCTGCCACTGTCCACACATTCTTAATATCCGTTTTACCCAAATATGGGATTTTTTCCGAAGCTTTACGCAATGTTAACACAAATTTCTCTTTCCCATAGCTATCAATTACAACCGTCTGCCAGCTATTGCTGCAAATTTTGCTAAGAATGTTGTTTTTAGGCTATTTTTTTCAGGGCTTGTATGTTTTGCCTTGATCACTACTGCTACAGATGTCGTTGTTTTGTACTTGATGCTATTTATATGCACCGGATCTCATGAACATTGCAACCCAACGTAAGGGGGGAAAAATCGTTTTTTGATTCTTTTTTTTTTTTTTGATTGGAGGTTTAACGACCGCCGTGAGCAACTCAATGGGCTATAAGCAGTCGCCCGTCCCTAATTTAGGGTCACTGGTTCCAGGGAAGGGAGAGAGCCAGTGCCGTAAGACAAACACAATATCCATGCCTCACCGGGATTCGAACCCGGACCCCTTACGGACGAATGATCAAAGGCCAACGCCTTAGACCACTGCGCCACCGGGGCGGCTTTTTGATTCTACCAAGGCCTTCTAGAAAACACAAAGCCATCACATTAGAGAGATGAGTTCCTTCCGTTTATAACGTCACTCTCATGATATCTGGTCTGACACGTGGGTGTTTTTTTATTTTTTGTTTTGATTGGAGGTTTAACGACCACCGTGAGCAACTCAATGGGCTATAAGCAGTCGCCCGTCCCTAATTTAGGGTCACTGGTTCCAGGGAAGGGAGAGAGCCAGTGCCGTAAGACAAACACCACATCCATGCCTCACGGGATTCGAACCCGGACCCCGTTCGGACGAATGATCAGAGGCCATCGCTTAGACCACTGCGCCACCGGGGCGGCATACGTCGGTGTCGTGGTGACTTCACAGTCCCACACAACAGCGCTGGAAACTAATCGGAAGCCTTGGTTTACTGTGACGTAAGTAAAAGACGGAACTCATCTCTCTAATGTCATGGCTTTGTACCATCTAGACGGCCTTGGGCATTCTAGTTACTCAGCAGATGCGGCCCAAAATAAAATTCAACGCATTAACAGTTGGCATCAACAATTGTTGTATCTTAACACGCCCTTCAAGCCTGCTTCGTTTAAACCCTACTGGTATCAGACTGCTTTCGAAAGGTACATTGGTCACAAACATTTAGAGATTTTGTATGAAATGAAGGATGTATGTATCAAACTCAAGAAACACTCATTAAAATAACACCAATGAGGCTACGTAACACAAATCATAAAGAGTGCGTTTATAAAAAGAATTTATTGGGCAATTTCTGCACACAACAAAGTAGTACTGCAATATACGCAAAATGGTGAATTCGGAGAATGTCCATATATCTGGATTTCAGTACCCGGTAACACCACCTCTGTGTCGAAGAACATCTTGACAGCTACGAAGCATAATTGCAATGCCGTTATTGATGAGTGTCTAGGGAAGTTCGTTACATATTATAGGAAAGACATTACGGGGGTCTGCCAGCGTACTGAGGTGTAGAATATGGCCATCCAAACGTTACTGTACACCGTCCCAAATGCTCTCAATAGGATTAAGGTCAGGAGACCTCGGAGGCAGCTGTAACGATTCTATCCCATGATTTTCCAAATCCTGAAGCACGCACACTCCAGCACGGTGATTGGTTGCATTGCCATTAAGAAAAACGGAATGCATGTCCAATGGCAACGTGAAACAATGCCAAATTGGGCACAGTGATCTCGTTCGGTACACTGAGGCACTCATGTTGCCTTGACAAACATGCAAGGAAGTACGAATATTAAAGCGCACTCCTACCCAGACCAGAACTGACTGCCGCTGGTAAGGGCGGACGGACTGTAGATAGTGTGTTTGCGTTCGTGTGCCGGATCTCCTGCATGCGTGTTCTCGTCGAGTATCAGGATAAAGAACGAATTGGGATTCGTGTGTGAAAAGTACGTGGTGACCCCCCCCCTCTCTCTGTATTCTATGACATATATTATCGGACCTAGGTATATTTTTGGCGACAGTGAGCTGATGTCAATGCTATGCATCTCAGCGGCCTCTTTGCTCTGAGTCCGTACTCGTGAAGACGGCTTCGTACCCTTTGAGTAAATAATGTGACACCAAAAGCAGCTCGAAGTGATACCAAGAGTTGGTTACTGGTGATATTAGGCCTTCTCCGAGCACTTACTGTCAGGTACAGATCTTGCCTCCTGGTGGTTATCCTCTGCGACCACTCTTGGGTCAATCTGCAACATTTCCATGCCATAGAAATCTTCTCCGAGCACTTACTGTCAGGTAGAGATCTTGCCTCATGGCGGTTATCCTCGGCGATCACTCTTGGGTCAATCTGCAACATTTCCATGCCGTAGAAATCTTCTCCGAGCACTTACTGTCAGGTAGAGATCTTGCCTCATGGCGGTTACCCTCGGCGACCACACATGGGTCAATCTGCAACATTTCCATGCCATAGAAATCTTCTCCGAGCACTTACTGTCAGGTACAGATCTTGCCTCCTGGTGGTTATCCTCGGCGACCACTCTTGGGTCAATCTGCAACATTTCCATGCCATACAAATCTTCTCCGAGCACTTACTGTCAGGTAGAGATCTTGCCTCATGGCGGTTATCGTCGGCGACCACTCTTGGGTCAATCTGCAACATTTTCATGCCATAGAAATCTTCTCCGAGCACTTACTGTCAGGTAGAGATCTTGCCTCATGGTGGTTATCCTCGGCGACCACTGTTGGGTCAATCTGCAACATTTCCATGCCATAGAAATCTTCTCCGAGCACTTACTGTCAGGTAGAGATCTTGCCTCATGGCGGTTATCGTCGGCGACCACTCTTGGGTCAATCTGCAACATTTTCATGCCATAGAAATCTTCTCCGAGCACTTACTGTCAGGTAGAGATCTTGCCTCATGGCGGTTATCGTCGGCGACCACTCTTGGGTCAATCTGCAACATTTCCATGCCATACAAATCTTCTCCGAGCACTTACTGTCAGGTAGAGATCTTGCCTCATGGCGGTTATCGTCGGCGACCACTCTTGGGTCAATCTGCAACATTTTCATGCCATAGAAATCTTCTCCGAGCACTTACTGTCAGGTAGAGATCTTGCCTCATGGTGGTTATCCTCGGCGACCACTGTTGGGTCAATCTGCAACATTTCCATGCCATAGAAATCTTCTCCGAGCACTTACTGTCAGGTAGAGAGCTTGCTTTATGGCGGTTATCCTCGGCGACCACTCTTGGGTCAATCTGCAACATTTCCATGCCATAGAAATCTTCTCCGAGCACTTACTGTCAGATAGAGATCTTGCCTCATGGCGGTTATCGTCGGCGACCGCTCTTGGGTCAATCTGCAACATTTCCATGCCATACAAATCTTCTCCGAGCACTTACTGTCAGGTAGAGATCTTGCCTCATGGCGGTTACCCTCGGCGACCACTCTTGGGTCAAACTGCAACATTTCCATGCCATAGGAATCTTCTCCGAGCACTTACTGTCAGATAGAGATCTTGCCTCATGGCGGTTATACTCGGCGACCACTCTTGGGTCAATCTGCAACATTTCCATGCCATAGAAATCTTCTCCGAGCACTTACTATCAGGTAGAGATCTTGCTTTATGGCGGTTATCCTCGGCGACCACTCTTGGGTCAATCTGCAACATTTCCATGCCATAGAAATCTTCTCCGAGCACTTACTGTCAGGCAGAGATCTTGCCTCATGGCGGTTACCCTCGGCGACCACTCTTGGGTCAATCTGCAACATTTCCATGTCGTAGAAATCTTGTGTGTAACCGACTTACTACACTTTGCAAAACTCCTAAAGCAGGAGCCACATCGATCTTCCGTACACCTGCCTGTAACATAACAGAAATACGGCTGTTGTTGTATTACAGGATACGGCAGATCGATGTGGCTGCTGCTTTAGGAGTGACACCTACATTCATTTCAGGGTAATTCCATACTCAAGGCAATATATTCAGCAAACTTCTAGACCAAGCGGTGAAACGACCCATTTTCTACTTCTCGCAGCAGTGGCGGATCCAGCGGGTGGGGGTGGGGGGGGATCGACCCCCTAAATCCTAACGAACTTTTTACGTTTAAAGTAGCAAAGATCGTAAGCATATTTTGGTTTCAGTTTTTCTAAAAGAACTTAACAATTAAACTTAGTACGGAAAATTTAAAATGCTTATTACATTGATTTAGGTTCAGTAAAAAAAAAAAGAGAAAGGAATAGAATAGAGAGAGAGAGCGCACGCAAAAGATAAAGGGAAAACAGGAACAGCGTGAGAAAAAGACATGGGGATATTCTTTGTTAGTTCTTTGCTATTCTAGCGTTTGTAACGTCTCGAAGCAGGGTAAAGTAGAGCTTGGTACTGAAATCAGAGTAGGTGGGAGAAGCTGTGAATAACAATCTAATCTACGTACGTATCTTAATTGGGTCGTAAACAAAATTCATAATAATGTCCCCACCGCTTCCTCCCAGATGATCTTTTCAGGACTTCTTCCTTTTTTCTCATTTCTTAATTTTCTCGCTCCCTCACGCCTCACGGGCGCTTTTCTATGTTGTTTTTTAGTATGAGTTGAAAAAGTGTTTTTGCTTCTATCTCTTCTTAATAGACTATATATATATATATAGGGTATTTTTTATCAAAGCCCGCATGCAAAGTGCTGTGTTGTCATGATGCTACACGCTGATAACCGATCTCTAGTTGTCGCTAAATTTGTATATCACCGCATTTTCCCTTCGAAACTGCAATATCCTTAACTTTTTTTTTTATTATAAATTATTTTAGATATCAGGTATTCTTTACTGGCTTCAAAGATAGGGTGTGCCAAATATTTCACGGCGTCCACGACTTCTGAATTCACACATTGATGCATGGGTAACTCCAAAGTTTTTTCGTTGAAGGTTAGAAGTGCGCGCTCGCGCTCGCACACACACACGCACGCACACACACACACACACACACACACACACACACACACACACACACAATGCCTTAAGCACAGGGCCGTACCTACCGGAAGGGCAAGAGGGACGGTTGTCCTGCTATGGAGGATGTAAAAAATACAAATTGTAACTAATGAAGAAAGTTACACCCTTCAGTATTTATTTTTTTAAAAGACTTTACTTGCTCTCACACAGTATTCCACGCAACTAACCATGTTACAGAGGTGTGAATATCTGATATCCATGAAAAGAATTTTCCAAAACATTGAATGGAGGCATAGAAAACAATATGCGGATATGGCTAACCTCCATGACCTTACCAACCATGTCGTTGGGATGAAGAGCTAATTAATCATTTGTGCTCTGTCGCAGAAAGTTCTTTAAGGGTTTAACCTTGAACGGAATTTTTCCAAGCCCTAACCCAAAAGCTTCTTCCTATTGGCACGTTCACTATCAATACTCATTCGTTCTGCGCTGGTTTGTTTTTCGTTGTGCATTTCTGTGGGGTGTTGTGTTGTCGGCGTTCGCATAACGTTTGCGTTTTACTTGGTAGTTACAACCTGTGGTTATTTGGTATTTACCTAGTTTTTATATTTTTTATAAAATCATGTCAAAAACCTGAAGTGCAATTTTTGAACCATCATAATACTTTCCTGAAACGGCGGTATGTGAGAAAGTAAAAACCACGTATTATTTGAGTGGAAGTCGAAGGGGCGTAATTTCGAGCCTCGCCCTCCTAAATAAGAAAAGTTTGCTACGGTCCTGCCTAAGCAACTACATAGCAAAATGAAACCATAGATAGTTAAGCTTCGCATACAGTGAGCACGTATCTCCGTTATGAATGCTGACAGAGTTCTCATAGAACAATTAAGGAAAGAGTGAATATTTCCCCCTGCGAAATAGGCAAAAGATTTTCATTCAGAAAAGAGTAATTTTTTCAGTATTGTTGAGTTGGTTTCAAAATTTTGTCAGATATCTCTCTCTCTCTCTCTCACTCTCTCTTCACTTTTTATTTTTCCTAAATCTAAAGGAAGCAAACCAGGCGATAGCCCTGAGTGAGTATCTGTAAAGCTTTAAACTGGAGAGGTGGAAGGAGGAAGCAGATCAACCAACTCATGAGATTGGCTAACTCATTTTCGGCTGTTTGTAAAACATCCAGAGTGTATTTGAATCTTCTGGAGGATCACGTGTCTCCAGGCCGTACGTCTACTAACCCAACTAATCGCTGCGTTTCCAGGACGACAATACGCCCATTCACCACTTGCTCACTGTATGTGGTTGGCTCAATCATTAGCCCAAGAGGATTTCACAATTTTCCTGGTCTCTTTCATCTCTAAAGTTCGAACTTATCCAAAATTCTGGAAAATACTGCAAAGAGCTGCTGTTCGCCGTCGTTCGACATCGTTACCGCCGGAACTCCCTCCCGCTAGTCTTGTTAGAGTAATAAGTTCATTTCGTGCTGTTCGATGTCTTGTGGAATACATGCCGTGCCGCGTTTATACCGTTATTCTTTACTGACTATAAAGATTCGTGTCCATACCTCATCTTTACCGTTGTTTTTTCTGACTCATTCGAATCCATACCGCGTTTGTACCGTTATTCTTCCTGACTCAAGATTCGTAGATATTTTCCCCTTCTTTTTACCGGAATGTACACTGATGTCCAAAATTAAGGTCACAAACACATATTCTGTGATGTCTTGAAAACTAAATGATTTATTGCAATGAAATTTGGTGAGCAGATGCCTCGTACTATGAGACATGCAATAGCAACATAACAAAATGAACAGGGGGAAATTGCGTGCGATATACGGTCCAAACATGATGCATCATATCTCGAGCGGAACGGTTCGGCTAATAGGAGTGTGGCCACCCCGCACAGCTTTACAAGTCGCACAACGAGCTCTCATACTGTAAATGAGGTTGTTGATAACAGCTTGTGGCAACGAATCCCATTCTTCTAGAAGCGCGGATTTTAACGCCTGGGGGGTCCTGGGAGGGACTTGACGTCGTGCAATGGCTCTTCCTAGAGCATCCCAAACGTGCTCTATAGAATTTAGATCCGGCGGGTTCGCTGACCACACCATACGGCGAATATCCTCTCCCTCCAGAAAATCATCGACAAGCTGAGCTCTGTGTGGCCTCGCGTTATCGTCCATAAAAATGAAATTCGGTCCAACAGCTACCCGGAAAGACCTCACATAAAGCTCAAGGACCTCATCCCTATAGTGTCGTGCTGTCACAGTGCCCCCATCGAAGATGTGCGGTGGCCGTCCAACATGATGCCTGCCTATACACAAGGATTCCACTTCCACCAAAGTGGTCGATTTCCCTTACGTTGGAGGGATGATAGCAGGCTCCACGCTGTCTCCAGATGAAGACTCTTAGAGAATCACTTTGTGTACTGAATCTCGACTCATCACAGAAAAGTACACGGCCCCAATCTTGCTGTGTCCAAGAAAGATGTGTTTGGCTCCACGACAGGCGGACTCTCTTCTGCGATCTGGTGAGGGGGACACACACACCACTGGTCGCCGGGCATGAAGGGCCTTTTCTGCTAGGCGTCTGTATACAGTTTGTCTCGAAATTGTTGTTCCAGTCGCAACATCGAGGTCCTGAGAGAGATCTCTAGCCGTCATCCGTCTATGGCGTTTGGCGGTTAACGCCACGTAACGATCCTCCGCAGGTGTCATGGCACTTGGACGGCCTTGGCTGGTCCTCCTGGTGATGGTACCCGTTGTTCGCAATTGGTGCCATAACCTGGATACCACCTTTCGTGACACCTGTAATAATCGAGCGACCTCCGCTTGAGATTGGCCAGATTCAAGCCTGCCGATGACTCTCCACCTCAGTCCATCGTCTAAACGATTCCGAGCACTCATTCCAACTGAAATCAGTCAATCTTGTGATTTTTCTTGCAAGAAACACAACTCTGAAGACGAAATTAGCAGATGCGGAAAACGGTCACTTTCACGTTCTCTTACCAAACTCACCCTGTTAACCGCTTAACAAACAGTGGATGCTTACATTAGATTCAGATTAGATCAGATCATATGTAGAGTATTTTAGGAAGGGAGTGTCTGACCCCAGGTCTTAAACAACCCTTAGAAATAGGAAGCTAGGAGTTCATCTAGAGTGCCCGATAGAAAAGTGACACGGAAGCGAGGTTGAAAGGGGGAGGAAGACGCCTTTATTTATTACCGGGGGGCAGTACCCGTGGTCCGACGGCTTAACGTGCCCATCCGACGCACGGCGGGTATTTAGTGGTTCGAGCGTTCGTACCTGCCCAGGATCGAACCTGAGGTTATCTTCATGGCAGTCACGAACGCTGACCACTAGGCCGCCCGGGGCCCTTTACATTAGATTCACCGTTCCCAAAAGTATATATGACAGCAATTTTAAAAATTTTATTGGTTGCTATTTTGAATTATTGTAAAAAATGTGTTTGTGACCTTAATTTTGGACATCAGTGTGCATTATGGCCATCATCTCATACTCAGGACTGATTCTAATCCCTAGAAAGCATAATTCTTGAGTTTTTCCACTTCACTTTCCTTTGCGTCTGTTTCTCAGTCATGCGTATCCTCACAACAAGAAAAAAACTTTTATTTTTTAAACGGAATGACTGCATGGCTCTATACTTATACTGATACTGATTGTGTAACTAAACTCAGTACACCCCCCCCCCCGGGCTTTTTCTCTTCTTGACTATCTACGAGACCGCCCTATTGCCACGGAAATGCGTCAATATCTTTTGCTATAGTCATCTAGCTCATATACTTTGCTTCAGGCGTTCTTCGTACCAAACGTTTACTGCGCAGTAAACATTTCTGTTTCAGATATGGACACGAACTTTCTCTCGTAGATCTGAATGCATAGTCGGTGTACCGGATGCTTCCGTGAGGCACAAGCTGAAAACCAGATAATCTATTCCCAAGAAACAGTCCTTCCCATGAACAACAAGTTAACATGATGAAGAAATCGCCTATAGCTATCTGCACAGGATCTTGGTTTCCTAACATTATCACCAGTTGGCCAAAAATAGTTTACTCCGGTTTGTGTGTTGTTGACTTGCCCTCCTTTTGCAATATAACGCTGTTTCCTTAATTTTATCTGAATCCCTGCTTGGCCGAGAAAAACTAAAACACTATGTCCTGATAAGTCTCATGTTTATATCACAGAAAAACATTTTGTCTTCTGCAGTGCCAGAGGCAACAGAAATTATTTCTAATAACTTAATTTTAAGCATTGACGGGTTTTGTTTTATTTCTCAGTTCTAAATTAGTCACAAATGTATCGCTCAAAACAATGCTTGTTAGGATATTGTATGCAAATTAAACGAGTTAAATTGTGATCATCATTATAAATAAAAATCTGCTGATCAGATGTGATATGTTAGTAGTAAAAGGAAAAGGCCATTAAATGATAGTAAAAGGTGATATTCTGTGATACACGCATGTCAGAAAAATGATGACAACTTGTGCTTGTTCCGTCACTTCGGGACCTACGAATGAAAATGTAATCTTAGATAAGTTGTGACGAACTACAGAGGTGAAAACATGTGTCAAGACGACAAACCTGCAGCGAGATATTCTGTCCGCGTAGCTCAGTTGGGAGAGCGACTTACTCCGAAGTGAGGGGGACACGGATTTGATGCCCGTCGCGGACAAACTTCTGTTTTCACAAAGTGTACCTGCTTTAAAAGAGATAGCGCTAGCGCAATGTAAAAGTTCTGGTACTCCCAAATTTCACCGTCGGGCGATTATGCCACACTGAAAGTATTTGCAAATATACACTGAGTGGCAAAATTATTATTACTACTTGGTTAGTACGTTGTTGGGCCACCTTTTGCCCTTAATACTGCTTGAATTCGTCCTGGTATGGACTACATTAAATGTCGGTAAGTGGCTTGAGGTTTATTAGCCCAAATGCGATGAACTGCATCCTCCACTCTTGAAGATTTGATGGTAGCGGATCCAGCTGTCAGATGCACTTTTCGACTTCGTCCCACAAATGCTCCATTGGATTGAGACCGGTAATTGAGGAGGCCAATGTAGCAGAGGAAAGTCTCCGTGATGATACTCAAACCATTTGCGTACAATGTAGGCATTATAACGTGGAGCACTGTCCTACTGGAAGTATCCATCTTCATTGGATAAAGCATTAACATAATTAGATGGACTTAATCAGCAACGATATTTAAATACCTTTGTGTGGCCAGACGTTGCTCCACACGAATCAAAGGGCCCAAACACTCCCACGAAAACATGCCCCAGACAATAACGTTGCCTCCGCCAGCTTGAAGAGTAGTGACGATGCAAGATGGGTCTATGCTTTCATGCTGCTATCTTCATATCCTCACACTTCCATCTACATGGTGTAGCAGAAAACGTGATTTGTTGGACCACGTTACCCCTTTCCACTCATTTACTGTACAATTCTTGTGTTCCTGAGCGAACTGGGTGCGTTTCTTTTTGTTCGTGCAGATAGCAATGGCTTACGGTCAGGCCGTCTGTTCCTGTAACCGACACGATGCGGCAACTATACGTCGAGAAAGACATCGGATTTGGTCCCTGATTCAGATTATCTGTAATCTGACAAAGTGTTGTCCGTCTGTTGAACTGAACAAATCTGCCTACTCTCCGCTCAGCTCGAGCATCCAGTAGCCGTTGAAAACCACACGTCTTGCGCTCAGACCCAATTTTTTGTCTGGTGGTTGGTTCACTGTATACTTTAACACCTGCTGCCCTTGAACATTTCACAAGTGCAACCGTTTTGCTAATGCTCTCAATGCTTTGAGCACCGACGATCAATCCACGTTCAAAGTCCATCTCTGCATGCCTCAGCGTTTTCTTTTTATTCCGATTCAGACATATTGCGTCAGCAGAATGTGCGGGATAGCTACTTTGCCTAAAATGGTCTGGTGGTCATAATAATTTCGCCACTCAGTGTATTTTGCGTACTAAAGGTCAGGGGTGGATCCAGGATTTCCGTGAGGGGGGGGGGAGCGTCGGTAATAACCGTGGACCTTCCTGATATTTTCCTTCCCTCAAAATGAAAAAGTGTTCTAAGTATGCCTATAAATTCTTCCAATTAATTAAGGAAAGTAATATACTTTTAAGTAATGCTTTCTTTCACGAAAAATTATTCAATTTGTTGCACTTTTAATTCAGTGCTAACAAATTGAAGTTTTTCTTTGTTCCTGAGGGGAGGACACCCTCTGGATCCACCCCTGCTAAAGTTATGGCTGACGGTATTGTGGACATTTTATGAATTGCTAAACATTTGCTGCTAGTGGTTCACAGAAGTTTCCGCCAAAATTAAGACAAAAAATGTTCTGAACTCAGCAGTCTTTTCAAAGCGGATCAATGTGGTTAACACCTGAGTTGTTATTGTAACCCATACACACTGCCCTGCCATTAATTTCCCGGCTCATACCTGCATTTCTACTATTACCGCGCCCTTTACTAGGGTTCCGCGAAACTCTACCACGTTTTATTCGTCGTAGTGGGAGTAACTGGAACATACAAACAAAATTTACATAACCAAAACACCCGCAGATTTAGTCTAGTGCTGTCAACGGCAAGGTTGGGTTCCCTATTTCAGGGTCTCCAAGCTCAGGGTCGACTTAAGTTCATTGCGTTGTGTTTCATATGGAACAGCTGTGGGTTTTGCCACACTCTTCCGTATGCCGCTTAGAAATTAGAAGTTTAAAGAGAAGCATACGAAATTTGATCACTGTTGTGAAACCTTGAAATGAACTTAGAATTATACTCAAGAATTATTTTTACTGATTGACTGAAATGACACAGGTAAATACTTTGTAATGAAACAGTTTATTCTTAAAAACTTGTCCGGTGGAGCTCTTTATACTTAACTTAAATACTCTGCGCATCATATTTGAGATTTTGGTAAGCAAGATACTTAACACCTATTACGAAACGCATCAGTGATTTTATCCGCAAAATTCAAGAATTTGCTCAATGTTTAAAGCAAAAACTGCGGCGCGCCAGAGAAACTTATACACTGGTGTGCTAAATAAGGGAGAAAAGGATAAATTAGCATAACAGCGGAACGAGCGTGCAGAACTGACCGAAAAACCACTCAGGAGATAGACTAGGGTCCGGTACGATAGGGAATGCACATATATGCAGCATTACCCAGGGGAGGGGGAGTGTCGGAAGGGTATAAAGCACGCGGGCGGTGTACGCTCAGCAATTCGGTGAAAGCTATTGCACAGTGTACATCGCTTTGAACGACGACGAGTTGCTGCCACCGTGTGATACGGCCAACAGGCAATCCAGTAGTCGACATCTGGAGGACTTTACCCGAGGTCGTGTTATTGGGAAGTTGGAAGAAGGTCGAAGTGTGACTAGTGTGGCCGAGGAGTCCGGGTTCGCTCACAGCATCATTTCACAAGCTTAGAGAGCATTTCAAACGACAGGAACAGCTGGTCGAGAGTTTAGCAGTGATCGTCCACGAGCAAACACGGCGGCGGACGACCGGTATATTGTCCTACAGGCGAGAAGAGACAGACTGCAAACAGCGGGAGAAATCGCAAGGCACATGCAACAGACAACTGGACGTCCGTTATCTCGTTTTACCGTGGCAAGGAGGCTGCACAAAGGCGGTCTATTTGCACGACGACCAGTACGGTGTGTGTCATTAACGCCAGCTCATCGCAGACGGCGGTTTCTGTGGTGCCAGGAACACAAGAACTGGACAGATCAGCAATGGGGTAGAGTTCTCTTTACGGATGAGAGCCGATATAGTCTGACGAGCGATTCTGGACGTATACACATCTGGAGAGAGCAGGGAACACCCAATCACACCTCCAACATCATCGAAAGGGACCGGTTTGGAGGTAGCGGAGTTCTCGTTTGGGGCGATATCATGCTTGGTATCCGTACTGATCTCCACAGCTTCCAAGGAGGTTCAGTCACGGGTGTCCGCTATTGTACCGAGGTTCTCCTGCCTCACGTGCGTCTGTTTAGAGGTGCTGTGGGTCCTGAGTTCCTCTTCATGGACGACAACGCTACACTTCATCGTACAGTGGCTGTCGCAGAGCTGTTAGAGAGTGAAGATATTCAACTCTCTAACAGCTCTGCGACAGCACATGGATTGGTCCGCAAGATCCCCGGACCTAAATCCAATCGAACACGTGTGGGACCTTCTCGGGAGACGCTTGGCAGCACGTCACCAGCCACACAGCAACGATTCCGCAGCTGCGATTGGCGCTACAAGAGGAATGGGCCGCGATGCCTCAACAGCTCCTTGACAACCTCGTCCTCAGCATGGACAGACGTTGTAAATCCTGCAACGCAGTCAGGGGTGATCATATCCCCTACTAAAGACTGGATTTTTTTGGCAGCCGCCTGTCACATGGACGTTTCTGTCCAGTTGTGCTCGAAGCTACCTTTTCAATAAAGTGCCTTTGTATCCTTTGGATTCCTTGTTTGGACGGTTTTGCTCACTTGTCCCATATTCTTACATCTTGGGAATCTTGTGGTATGATTTGAGTCGATGTGGAGCCCTTCTGCACGACGTTACATTCAAAAAACCGTCTCGTCCTTAATTTTTGCTCGCCAGTTTATGTATGCTGAAACAACTGGGAATAGACCCTCCGTACCACATGCAAAGCTATGAGGTAAGAGTCAGAAAGCATCTTACCCACTCTTCTTTGGTCGTCGGCCTTTGCTTGGCCGAACGAAAAATATGTGCTCCTGTCGCTCTACTTACTACTCTGTCCTATCCTCGATGCGGTCGTACATACGTCAGTGGGTCTCAAAACTTAGAAATATACTCAAACACACTCTCATCGCGTAGCTCCTAAGCTCCAGCATCGTAAACTCTCAGTCACCAAGTTTATTTCTCCATTTCTCCGCTCATCTCTATGTTTACCATCTTATCTCTAAATCTGTTTACGTTCCTTTTTTCCGTTTTTATATATCCCCTTTCGGCCCGTAGTTTTCTTCTAGGGGAAAGGAATGCCCAAAGTAGCGTCATGGCACACTATTGGTCACCTGCTTCCCTCCTAGTTACGTGATTCGTATTTTCTCCGAAATTCCTCTGTTAGGATTCGTGGATTCGTGGATCCTCTTTCTTAGAAAACTGGACCTGCGTTGAAATATAGTCCTTTAACATGCCAACTCTTTCTTTAACTGAATTCCTTTTTTCTTTTGTTAAAACGCCTTAACTTTCACTGGCTCCGTTGTCACGTATGGAATTTCCATTGCGTGCTTATTGCAGGTTTCCGCGTTTAATTGGTCGTTGGCAGAGATGCTTCTCAACACGTACGCTTCGTAGGAGGGTGGGGTGGGGGTGGGGGGGTACGCACAGGAATTTTTTTATAACTTCCTCTCTTTGAAAATCACTGAAAAGTCAACTGAAATAATTGAAGACGGTTGCTTGTTGCTGCTTTTCCTGGACTTTTGGCATTGTACCTGGGTTTCATGCGCATGAGAATTTTGAGGAATGAAAAGGGTTTTTTTTGTAACACCTGGGTACGCACTCGACTTCAGCGGACTGCGCCTGAAAGACTGAATGAAAGAAATACTTTATGGTCTGAATTTTAAACACCCGCTCTATTTTCAGGCGAAGATAAAAGTCATACTAAAGTCCCTTCTCGACTTTAATCCTAAAGTCCCTGCTCGACTTTAATCCTAAAGTCCCTGCTCGACTTTAATCCTAAAGTCCCTGCTCGACTTTAATCCTAAAGTCTCTGCTCGACTTTAATTGTTTTTTAATTAAGAGACTTAGGTTTTGACTAAAAAATATTATTAAGATCTAATCTGCATATTGCCTAATTGCTTTAAATTGAATGTTACAGGAACACGAAGGATTTCGCGCTAATACTGCAAACATTATTTATTGAAAATTTTTTTTATTATACTGTTCTGGTGCTAACATTAGTCCTAATAGTATCATAAAGGAATTTGAGTTAATGTCAATTTGTGTTCTGAGCCAACAGTCCTTAGCAGAACTTTTCTATCACGTTCTTTCAGCTTCGGGGGTTTAAGGTGTCATTCCTTGTTGCTTTGAGCATATTATACGTTTACTTAGGTCTGTGACGTGGTGCTTACGTAGAACCTATGACCAAGTTTTTTATTTAACAGACACACTCACAAAAACTGTAATAACATACACCGAAGTGCCAAAACATTATGCCCAGCGTGACTTTACACAAATCGAAACAAATGCAGGTGCGTGTGAAGGTTATGAAACGGTGTAAATAACACCTGATACTGAGTGAGCTCTGTTAATCAGTGTTATTCTTTGTGGGGTGTTTCAGAGCCAGCCGTGATTAGGACCTTCAAAAAGAAGTCCGAGGGGGATGGGGGGATCTACGAACAGCTGGCAAGGTACGGGCTGACCACGCTTCATCGATGCTAGAAGTGAGCGAAGGATATCCCATACGGTACGAGTCAACAGAAGGGATACTGTGGTGCACGTCACCGGGGTAATTTGAATACTGGTGACGGAAGTAATTTGTCACAACACGCAGTACATACATCGAGCCCGGCTGAAAATGAGGCTGCGTAGCTGCAGTCCCATTTTCAGCAGGTTTCCTTAATGCTAACCTCGGTTCTCTATCCAAAGTGCGTACAATGGGCACGCGAGCATCAAAACTCGACCTTGAATTATTGAAAGTAGGTCGTCTGGCCCGATGAATTTTTTTCCTATTGCCCCGTGTGGACGTGTGTGTCTGCTACCTGGGGCAGTGTTGGCACTCAGATTCACCTTGGGACGAAAGCAAGCCGGCGGATGAAGTGTAATGCTTTGGGCAATGTTCTACTGGGAAACCCGTGGGTCCAGTCATTCTTGTGAAACTATGATGTCTGTCACATTGCAGACCAGGTACATCCTTTCATGGCAACGGTTTTTCTCTCTAGTAATGCCTTCTTTCAGAAGAATAATGCATCGTGCCACAGTGCCCGGATCTTTCGACAATGGTTCGCGGAACATGAGTAAGACTTCCAGGTATATACCACGAATTTTCCCCACTAATTGATGTATCCACCCGTTTAAACCAAGTAGGCTGCATGCGGGTGTTGCCCCTTTGCCATCATCTGAAGGCCAAACACATTGTACACTGGCGTGCAAAAATTAAGGACGAGACGGTTTTTTGAATGTAACGTCGTGCAGAAGTGCTCCACATCGACTCAAATCATACCATAAGATCCCCAAGATGCAAGAATATGGGACAAGTGAGCAAAACCGTCCGAACAAGGAATCCAAAGGATACAAAGACAAGTGGCTTCGAGCACAACTGGAGAGAAGACAGAAACGCCCATGTGACAGGCAGCTGCCAAGAAAAATCCAGTCTTTAGTAGGGGATATGATCACCCCTGACTGCGTTGCAGGATTTACAACGTCTGTCCATGCTGAGGACAAGGTTGTCAAGGAGCTGCTGAGACATCGCGGCCCATTCCTCTTGTAGCGCCAATCGCAACTGCGGAATCGTTGCTGGCGGCTGGTGACGTGCTGCCAAGCGTCTCCCGAGAAGGTCCCACACGTGTTCGATTGGATTTAGGTCCGGAGACCTAGCGGGCCAATCCATGCGTTGAATATCTTCACTCTCCAACAGCTCTGAGACAGCCACTGTACGATGAGGTGTAGCGCTGTCGTCCATGAAGAGGAACTCAGGACCCACAGCACCTCTAAACAGACGCACGTGAGGCAGGAGAACCTCGGTACAATAGCGGACACCAGCGACTGAACCTCCTTGGAAGATGTGGAGGTCAGTACGGATACCAAGCATGATATCGCCACAAACGAGAATTCCGCCACCTCCAAACCGGTCCCTTTCGATGATGTTGGATGTGTGATTGGGTGTTCCCTGCTCTCTCCAGATGTGTATACGTCCAGAATCGCTCGTCAGACTATATCGGCTCTCATCCGTAAAGAGAACTCGACCCCATTGCTGATGTGTCCAGTTCTTGTGTTCCTGGCACCACAGAAACCGCCGTCTGCGATGAGCAGGCGTTAATGGCACACACCGTACTGGTCGTCGTGCAAATAGAGCACCTTTGTGCAGCCTCTTGGCCACGGTAAAACGCGATAACGGACGTCCAGTTGTCTGTTGCATGTGCCTTGCGATTTCTCCCGCTGTTTGCAGTCTGTCTCTTCTCGCCTGTAGGACAATATACCGGTCGTCCGCCGCCGTGTTTACTCGTGGACGACCACTGCTAAACTCTGGACCAGCTGTTCCTGTCGTTTGTAATGCTCTCCAAGCTCGTGAAACGATGCTGTGAGCGATCCCCAACTCCCCGGCCACACTAGTCGCACTTCGACCTTCTTCCAACTTCCCAATGACGCGACATCAGGTAAAGTCATCCAGATGTCGTCTACTGGATTGCCATATCACACGGTGGCAGCAACTCGACGTCGTTCAAACCGATGTACACGGTGCAGTAGCTTTCACCGAATTGTTGAGCGTGCTTTATACCCTTCCAACACTCCCCCCCCCCCCCCCCGTCGTGCTGCATATATGCGCATGCCCTACCGTAACGGATCCTAGTCTATCTCCTGAGTGGTCTTCCAGTCCGTTCTGCCTGCTCGTTCCGCTGTTATGCTAATTTCTCCTCTTCGTCCTTAATTTTTGGCACACCAGTGTGGATATTTTGGTGTTCCATTGTGAATACTACAGGATGTACAGGAATAAAACTGTTTGTAACTGACTCAAAGAACTACATCCGGACACCTCAATGAGTCCCAGTTACCAGATTCAAATGTATTGAAAACCTCTGGAGGCTATCTATAGCAGAAGGTGAAACACCGAAATAGACATGCACGTAATTTAGCTAAATTAAGAGTCCTTTTGTTGGTGAAGTGGGATAGAACTGATGTAGTCTATATATATCAGCGGCTGGTGGTGGCAATGCTTAACTGGATTGCTGCACTAATTCAAGCTTAGGGAGCTGTTACACAATACCAGGTGGGAAATTGCAGAGATGTCTAATTTTTTGACAGATGAGCTTATACACTGAGAGGACAGAAATCTTGGGATACCTGGTTCCTGGGCAGCGCGATGTTGTCACCCCTCTCAGTAGCGGACGAATCCTCCACTTGGCGGGTGCATAGTGTGACGTATATTCGAATTTAACTTTCCCTTTTAGTTTTTTTTCTATATATAAATTTGAGTTCGTTCTCCTTAGCAGTTTTTAAACTTCACGTGATATCTTTTCTCTCGCAAGAGTATGGTTCGCAACACCCTTGAGGTCGCAACGTATGACGTGTGTATGTGTCCGATGAGAACTGGACAATATATAATGTTTGAGCAGCAGTATGTGGAGATGATGGTAGTGTAATGATATAATAATAGTTGCGGAAGTTGAAGTACTTGAAGTTGTCATTTCTTGACGTCTGCGTATTTAATATTTAAAGTTGATGTTTTCTGTTTCTCGTTAAACGTTCCCTTACAAGTAAATTGAATTAGTTCACTAATATTATTGAATACTGAGTTGTTGTGCTAAAGGATATTTAGCTGAATAAAGACTAATCGTAAGTAACATTTTCTGAAGTTCTTGAATGACTCCTCTTTCACTGTAGGTGAAGTTGTGAGGCTGATCTATGTAGTGTTCGGACAGCCATATTTCCACGAACATTACAATAAGTAGGAGGCAATCACTGCATTCCCGTTGATAGTAATTCGATGTCAGTATCACAGAGCAGGAGACTCAGAGGTTAATCTTCCATAGAGACTCATGGCAACAATTTGGTCCCGAAGATCTCAATAGAACAGCGCGCCAGTGGGTGGACATGGAACTAAAACGTCAAACCGTAACCGTCTCCCTTTTTAGACACTGCTACCGTATCACGTGGCAGACGCTGTCGTAGTTACATGTCCAACCACTGGGGCGCTGTCATAAACAGGGCCGGATTAAGGCCGGGCCCCTAGGCTTAGACATTTGAGTGGGCCCCTAGGCTAAGACATTTGAGTGGACCCACAACGAACTTATGCAGGGAATCATTATCAAGTCTGTTAAAACACGAAACTGTAGCAATTATGCTTGTGGTAATTAATGCGTAGGGCATTCTTCAAACTGATAAATTATCTGCAGTTTCCATAAGTCACTGTATTTTTCATTGTTCTCATAAGAACAGAGTTAAAAGCTTAAGATTCCTGGATTTTGTCATGGATTTTCTAATGATTTATCATTGTATACCTTTCTCATTTCATCTCTGTTGTTCAATTCAATGTGAAGACACAGGGGACTTCAACCATTAACGGTTCCAAGTGCAAATTGGGAGGTGTGGGTGGATGGGGGTAGTGAAAAAGTTGACGCTGTCTCGCCGAGCCCGCTGTTAATAGCGACAGGAAACCTTTTACCCATGGTAAGTCATTGCCTTGGAATCTGTCCCTCTTCCAGCCTTTGTTTCTGGCCAATCATACGAGACAAAAGTAGTACTATTTTACAAACATCTATCTATTTATCTATTATTTGCCTTGGCATGCATGCCTCCTGGGCCCTTGGTCACGGTGGGCCCCAAGGCTATAGTTCCTATGGAACCCCCCCCCCTAATCCGGTCCTGGTCATACACAGAAGAGTAGCTCCTCTATGGTCAGTACGGATAACCGTCGTCAGTTAACAGATTTTGAAAGACAGATGATAGTGAGTGCCCGATGAATGGGTCACTCTATTGTGGAGATGGTGTAAGAATTGCAGTATCTCCGTTTGAGAGTATCAAGAGGGTATCGGGATTACGTCATTTCCGGAATAATATCGCATCTGGACAGCGCTGTGGACGAGAAAGAAAATGGATGAATGTGGTTGCCGACGTCTATCTCGCATAGCTGCAACCACCCAGAGGGCGACAGTGGCACAAATTACCGTCAACTTCAACGAGAGAGCCAGAAGAGCCACCACCAAGTCCATCGGGGGGATCAATAACCGCAATAGGTTACGGTAGCCGCCGAGCATGAATCCCATTGCTAACGGCACATTACCGGACTGTAAACCTTAACTGGGAGAAAGATTATCGGCACTGGACCTTGAATGATTGGAGACGGGTCTCCTGGTCCGATGAGTCCTGTTTCCAGTTATTTCGCGCAGACGGGAGGGTGCGGATGTGGCGGTAACCGCGCGAAGTGACGGACCCGGCATGTCAACAAAGAACTGTTCAGACTGGTGGAGTTATGGTCTAGAGCAGGGGCGGAGGGAACCTGCGGCCTTTTGAGTGAATCCAAAATTTTCAAAACAAATCCTTTTATTTTTATTAATATGTTTTTGTTCGTCTTTTATTATTTTTTATTTTAATTTTAGAATGACCGTATTTAAAATATAAAAGAGTAAAAGAAGATTCAACAAAATAACACTCCCAGACTGACGGCCACAATTAAAACGTAAGTTATAAGGGCTATTTTGACACCTGCTACGCTCAAACTTTCGTTCTATGGCTTCTAAAGAACTACAGATGGAATTGATTGAGCTCTCCGAAGATGGCATTTTAAAGTCCTTATTTGACGCCGAGAAAGATCCAGTTGAAATATGGAAAAATGCAACAGAATACCCACCACGCCTTCGGCAACATGCACGAAAAATGCTTTTCTCCCTTCCCTGGAACCAGTGACCCTAAATTAGGGACGGGCGACTGCTTATAGCCCATTGAGTTGCTCACGGTGGTCGTTAAACCTCCAATCCAATCCAAAAAAATGCTTTCTTGCTCTTTTTTTTTTTTTTTTGAAGGTGGTTTAACGACCATCAGGAGCAACTCAGTGTGCTATAAGCAGTCGCCCGTCCCCAATTTAGAGCCACTGGTCCCAGGGAAGGGAGATAGCCAAACACAACATACATGCCTCACCGGGATTCGAACCCGCACCCATCTCGGACGAACGATCAGAAGCCATCGTTTCGACCACTGCGCCACCGACTTTTGCTTTTCAACCACTTATTGCTGCGAATCTACATTCACCATTCTCCTACCAAATCAAGATGCCCTTAAGGTAACAAATGATGAATACGCATCTAGAGAATCAGCTAATAGTGCTAACCTTCATGTTGCAACTAAATTTCCAAATGCTTTCCAACAAAAAGCAGTCACAACATACTCATCAAAAGGTTAGTTAACTTAGCATTTTTTTTTTTTCATTTTTTGAAGTTAGGAAGTACACAGCAAGATTTTTACAAAACAATGTACATTTCGGAGTATATCTAATTGAAGTTTCTTGAAGGCGCTGCGGGTATCCTAGTGGTCAACGTTCGTAACTGCCGCAGAGAAGACATCGGGTTCGATCTCACCCGCTTGAACCACTAAATATCCGCCGTGCATCGGATGGGTACGTTAAGCCGTTGGTCTCCGGGTAAGCCCCTTCCCCACCAGTAATAAATAAGGGAGACTTCCTCCCCCTTTCTATCTCGCTTCCGTGTCACTTTCCTATCGGGCACTCTAGCCCAAATCTCCTAGCTTCCTATTTCTTAGGGTTGTTTAAGACCTGGGGTCAGACACTCCCTTCCTAAAATCCTCTACATATGATGTGATCTGAAGTTTCTTGAATGCGGCCTTGTTAGATTACGGCTAACTTAATGCGGCCTTTCAACATGAAAAGGTTCTCCACCTCTGGCCTAGGGCGTGTTCAACTGGCACATGTTGGAACCTCTGGTATGTCCAGATGCATTTCTGAATAACTCATCCTAGCAGACCATCTGCATCCGTTTATGATCATAATCGCCCGCAGGGCATGCTCCTCTGGACAGAGCCGTGGTGACTATAATCTGGTCAGCAGATCATTCCGTAGAAGTTCCTATCCTGGAATGGCCTCCTCGTTTATGAGAAAAAATCTTTGGGGTGCTGTGGAAAGGTCCGTTCGAGCTTCAGATCCTCCACCAGGATGCGACGGAATTATGGACAGCGGTGCAGCGAGCATGAATGGAAATGTGACCTGTGGAACGCTTTCGTGACCTTGTGGACTCAATTCCATGCAGTGTGACTGCTCTTATCCGAGCGAAATGTGGGCTTACCCGTTACTATACTCCATTTCACCTTTAAAGTGTACTACTGGGAAAGGCGGGAGAGCCTTATCACATCTCGTCGTGGAACGCAAGAATGGTATCCATCCGCGTTAATGTGCTCTTCTACTGTTTCCTTTTTGATCCCCCCACCCACCCACCCACACATCTCACAAGCAGTGGGGATTGTGAGTGGGGGTCTGGTGGAGGCCGAAATGCTTCCCCTACTGCCTGTTTAAGCAACACACCCTTCGAGTTTCCCCGATTGTTAATTTATTGCCTCTGTGTTGTTAATGTTGGGAGAGATCTTCCACCCCTTCCCCCTGTCTGAGTTGTATCCCAAGTGGGCAGAAATAGCCGAAAGTGCGAAGCTCTTGATTCAGCAACTTCTCAGAACAATTTTTTTTTTTTTAAAAGCGCTCTAACTTCTAGATTTTTTTTTAGATAGCAATTTTGTCTAATAAACTGTTGAGAAAACAAAATTGGATTCTAAGCAATAATTCTGATGCTTTTTGCCCTAAACGCTAGGGACTATTTTTCGTAGCGGAGGTAGCTGTTTCGTACTCTTCGTAGTGGTTCACTCTTAGGTTGACTCGGAGTATAGGTAGGTAAGTATGATTTATGTCCACTCAGTGTATTATCTGTGTGACGAACAGCAGATCAAATACCCTTCTAATTGATATATTCCAGCAGTTTGATTTCTGTGTAATCTAGAGTGAATTCGTTTTTTCTGTAGAATTTTTGTATTTCTTCAACCTTTTTAAAAGGATAATGAATTTTTATTTCATGAAAATAAGTTTTTTGTAAAATATTATGCCAAATAAATAATCTTGTTGCAGCCGACACTGATGCAACTGTTCATAAGTTACAATCTCACAATCTTCTTCCTGTATAATATAAGCTACAACAAATGTATTCTCACTTGCAATGTGAATACTGAGTACAACTGAATGCATCATAATTTTACAATGACTATTTTTCCTGTGGATCCAGACAAAATCTTAAATTCTTACTTAGTTTGTGGCGGTGATCGCAAATTTCGTTAATGTCTTGTGAATGTTCTTATCTTGCTTATCCGGCGGTTTAAATTAACAGACATATCTTAAACTATCTTAAACTCATGTCATATTCTGCGATCTCGAAAAATCATGAAGTTTTTATACATTTAACACTTAATACACCATATCGTGATGTGTGGATGATGCTTTTAAGTTTTTATATGAACACACACACACACGCGCGCACGCACGCACACACCTCTAATGACGAAAAGAAAAACGCGTGTGTGTGTGCACTGCAAAAAATATTCAATTTCGTTAAAAGGGAGTGAGTGATGGAAAGCGCGATATTTATAATATGCGCAGTATCACGACAGAGTTCATTACGTTTATCGACTAAGTGTTATCAGTCCGAACTTCTTATTTACCAAGGAAATCATTGTGTACACGACTGCTATTTCATCACTGACGCAATATTTTAAATTAGGAAAACTTATCCCAGATAAAAAGATATCTGAAACTAAAAGAGAAAAATGTGATTTATTTTTCACTGCTGAAGGAAATTGTTATTTAAACGTTATACGTTACCCATTTCCCTATTTTGGCAATCCACGGAAATAAATTATTTATTTTCGCATAGAACGATGCATATACGAATGTTTATGGACCATTGTTAAGTGTATATGTCCTTCCGCGAACGAAGTTTGAAAAAAATTGTCATAAATGTGAATGAGACAAAACTGAGCAATCATCTTGATGAGAAAGTACAACATAGGGATGTTGGAATTATGGCTAGATGTCTCACATTAATTTCAGCGCGTAAATTGTTGTAGTGCTTCAAACAACTGTTTCATGCAAGCGAATGAGGATATGAAGAAACCCAGCATAAATCTAACGACTTACAAAAAACAAAAATTCCTGTGTGGGTTCAAATGATTGAAAACATTAGTATTTTGGACGGTCTGTAACAGAAATGGCGAAATGTGGACGTTTATTAGGGAACACCGGTGTGTCGTTAAAAAAAAAAAGGAGGAATGCTATACGGTTCTCTCCCCTCATGGGCAGCGGCGTGCAGAAAAGAGGGTTCAGGCGGATATGGACCTCGAAAGAAACGAAATTCTATGGAGAGGAAGCACTGCGCATGCGCATCATCCATTGTGTCGAAGACTTATTGCATTCCCGTTTGAATGAATCAGACGGTTCACTCAAGTTTTAACTTAAATCATGCAGTTTCGAAATGGAAAGCTGACGTAGGCACTCATGCAAAATAAAAAAAAACTGTGAAACAATAACATTGAAGAAAATAGCGGAAAAATTTCGCTAATGAAGATATTCTAAATGCAGCGATAAAAAACCCAAGAAGAAAATCTTCACAATCGAGTAATAAAAGAATAAATTTTGACCAATGTTAAAGGAATTCCCTCACCTTGAAAGAAATGTCCCGGCAGAAAAAATTTCCTTTTAGCATAATCACTTATCTGATTTACGAGTATAATTTACCATATCGGTAATGCAGATGTGTTTAAGTGATATTTTACAGGACGTATACCCAGCAACTCCGTACTGTATAAAATAATAACTGTGTACATCAACACTGACACTCACAAATGCAGTGGTGCTTTGCAATTTATTCGACGCTGAGCTGTGGAAAATATACCCCCCCCCCCTCCGAAAAAACCCCTGTAAAAATATATTCATACACAAACAGGCACAAGTGCGCAAAACAACAATAGAAACGCATGGTTTCTGTTGTTGTTTTGCGTAGGTTTCTTAGTTAGCCGTTAAACAGGGAAAGGTAGATTCTCCCTCAGTTTTCTTTGACGAGGAAAAGGAAGATGTTTTAATGAGCGATAATCGGTGATGTAGAAGGAGCCTTAGTAAGGCAAAAATAGCACCTCAGTGACGCTAAGGCGCTATTTTCGCCTTAGTGGCGCTAAGGCACTTTTCGTGGTTAGATTTAGGAGAAACTGGACAAAGATTTTTTTTTTTTAATGATCATGTATACATAAATAGAGTAATCCGTTTTTTGTATGCAAATATAGATCTAATTGAATATTCACAGTACAGAGATACTCACCCCGGTGGCCGAGAGACATCTGAGGCGCTGGCGTCTGACAATTCGCTCTAGTCGAGGCCTGGTTCGAGTCCAAGAGGACGCATGAGTGGTGCGCGTGGCCAATGTCGTCGAATATGTCCCTTACCCGAAACCAGTAGCGCAAAATTAGGAGCGGGCGACTACCTTTAATCCAATGAGTTTCTCACGATGATCTTTAAACCTGGAAATAAACGACAACAAAAAATAATGTAGGGATGTGACGATGCAGTGTTATCACTCAGTAGGGAGTCTCACGAATCATAAAGGGTACAAAGAAATATGATCTGCGAAAACACAAGTTTGTCCAGGACGGACATCGAACCGCGTCCCCTCACTCCGCAGTAAGTCGCTCTCCCAACAGAGCTACGCGGACAGAATTCTCGCTGCAGATTTGCCATCTTGACACATGTTTTCACCTCTGTAGTACGTCACAGATCATAAGGGTGCAAAGAGAATATGATCATAAGGGTACAAAGAAAATATGAACGCTTTTTTTCCAGACGACAGTCAAAATGATGATATAGGAGGTGGATGTTCTGTAGGCGGCTAAGATTATCCTGCCACGAGAATAAACAACGGTAGTACAGTAAGTTTCTACTAAATTGCCCACCAGTACCTTTTGGACGACTCGCTTGGCGACAGGCCGCGAAGAAGAAATTAGTGTGTGGTAGAGCTGAGTTCGGGCTCAATTTTCGGAATCCGAGCCCGTGGTATATCAGCCCGAGCCCACCCAAACCCGAATTTTATATTGAAAGATAGAGCCCGGGCCCGAACGAGCCCGAAAATTGGCTAACCTGTTCAACCATTAATAAACAAAACATCTCCTTTTCCACACTTCCATCCTCTCCTCCTCCTGAAATTAACCAATATATTTCTCAAATAGGGAGTGGGGAAAGGACCCCTATCTATTTTTACAGTGTAACTGTACGATTTTCTTTGACCATTCCTTTCCACCTGAAGTGCTTCGGGTGGCTGGCCATCCAAAATGATTCTAAGGTGCTACAATTGTAAGCTGCTCAAATAATGCTAATATTATTTCGCCATAATGCGCTGAAATATGTACGTTGCTAAATAGAATTAACAGGGAGCTACTGCATGGAGATAGGAGGTAAATTATCGTCGGCAAGCTATCAACTATCCAATATCTATAGTTCTTGAAAAAGCCTTTTCTTCCCTGCTTAAACACACTAATGCGCGGCCTATGTCATTTTCTACCCAAGCCCGGAATATTTAGCCATCTCGAATGCGTGCTCTCCAATCAGAACCAGTTCCCGAAGAATTCCCTTTACCAACTATAAAGTGTCTCATTTGCTAAATCACATAAAATCACATTTATACATAAAAAAAAAAAAAAAAATTATCTCGCTCTCCCTCTCTCTAAGAGCCCGAGTTCGCACCGCAGTAAATATTGTACAGCCCGATTCGGGCCCGGGCTCTCGTTCGGGCTTTCGGGCTCAGGCTCAGCTCGTCCCAGCTCTAGTGTGTGGGTATTATGGAATTTTGGAGACCATAACACGGTCAGATGCGGATTGCAGCGAGCGAGGCAGAACAGATAGAGGAAGAGGTGATCAAATTACCAAGAAGGAAGGAAAACAACGAGAACAAGTGAAACAGAGATACATACAACTGGGATCCAAAAACATTCTTTCTCTTGGATTGTGGTCAGAAACGATTTAGTTTAAATTTCATACAGTTTTAAGAAAAGACTGATTATTTGAATAAGCTTGTTACTTCTGTGAACTAGACAATGGCTTGTGTAAAATGGAAATTACAGCACTGTATAAGAGGAATGGTGTGATTTTTACTGCTTACTGTTTCCAGTAAAAATCAAGCAATCAGGAACAGCCTTTTTAACTTTTTATAAGAAAATTACATGAATACATGCTCGGTGTTAAGGTAATTAAAATTAGTTTAAAATTCATGTGCTAATGTGCAATGGATGTATTTTATTATGCTTGTAATTGCGTGTGAAACACTTTCGCAAAATTTGGCCATTCTTTTCGTCATTTTTGTGTCGTAATACCAATTACGTTGACACGTGTTACCGAACTGCGAATGAATTTGTCTCCTTTTATCAACAATGCGAAAAAAAACATTTTGTTTTATGTTCCGGAAATTTCAAAGTATGCGGTTTTCCTCAACGAAAAGAATTTAGAATTCGCATATTCGATAAATTCTTGTTCTTCATTAACCCTTGTCTTCACAGTTATGGTCTTTCATATAATTCTGACTACACCAGCCCTGCATTATATAGTGCAGTTAGTGAGACATTGTTGTGCATCTGTTTTGGCATTTTTACGATAAAATTTCTAGACGTCACTGATATTCTGCCGCATTACAGTATTTACTGTTATGCCTTTCCCCTTTTGTGTTTTTTATCCTTATTACCGATTAGCTGAAATTCCGCGCCTGTGACTACTCGCCCACCAAGTTGGCTTAGTGTTTTATCTCCTTTTTTTTTTTTTTTTTTTTTTTGTTTCTGTGGTCGTACCTGGAAACTTGGGTTTCGCGACTGAATGAAATGTATCTATTTCTAGCACCCAAACCTGTCCACCACTTGCTGTCAACATTCATTGATGCATGAGTTGGGAGACATTTGTTCGGGCTTTATTAAAAGCGGTGATCTTCCTGAAGTCTAATTGGCTCTGGTTGTGAGAGTCTGCCTTCGCGAACAATAGGCGTGCTATCACAGTTGTTACACAAACAGCAAATGGATACAGAAGGAAAGAAAGGGAGGGAAGAAAAGAAGGGCGGAAAGCGAAAACAAGCTTTATTTTATGGGGAAATGAACTGGTGAACGTGACAAGTAGCTATGTGTGTGTGTCCGTGCATTCCTTGTTTAATACGAATGAGAGTGCAGTCAGTGATGCGCGTCGGTTACCGCAGATGAATTATCTCCCTAACAAACTTCCTGTCCAAAACCATAATCCAAATCCCTTCAGTCTGTTACATCCCTCCTTGGACACCCGCCCATCTTTCTCATTATGGCGATACACTGACCCCGAATTTCTGTTTCCTTCGTAGTACACAGCTTAACTATTTTCTTCCCATCCTTTCAGCGGAGACCAACCATTTCCGGAATAAAAGTTGTGAATGAAATGAAATTTTAGAAGTAACGTAAAAAACCTGAAAGAAGGGTCTGAATAGTGCAGTCGTTTTGTAGCGAGTTTGTATGCTGCAGTAGTTTTTAGTACCATGGACGTCAATGAAGAAGTCTCAAATACATGGTAAGCATAAAAGGTTTAGTGATGGCTCGCAGATGCACACTGGTGAGTCTATCGGATGGCACTGACTGCCACTTCCCTGTAACCAGCGTCTCTAAATCAGGAACTGGCGGCTTCTTATGTCCCTTATACCTCAAGTCAGTCTAAGAGTGTACTATCATAGAAGGTACGGTAGCCAACTCGCACCGCCTCCGTTGAACGCAAGAACGGTATCAATACGCGTCATGTTCCTCTCTTGCCCTTGCTATCAAGCATTACTCTCGCATTGCCCCCCCCCCTTCTCATTTATGGGTTTATGACCTTATCGAAACTCATTGCATCATTCTTTCTTTCAAAATACGAAGTAGTGGGAATAGAACAGAATTGGGATGAAGTGGGGGTTCGAACTTCAAAGAAATGTATCCCCTACGGCTGCTTACCCCCCTTCACATTTTCACGAAGTCAAGTTATTGTTTCTGTTGCTACAGAGATTTAATAAAGAATTTTAGGGAAAATATTAAATCTCTCGTAACGTTTCTTTTGCCTCATATTTCCCTTTTTCCTTTGAGCCTGCGAAAGTTTTACCTGTGTCACCCAGTCAGGAAGCATGGTTTCTCAGTGGCGCCTTGCAGACGCTTTTTCCTAAGAGTCGTCTACAAAGGTATGATAATAGTCGAAGCCATTTGCACATTTCGCCTTTGAGCTTGAAGCTTCGTCCAGTGCAATTAGCTCCTTTCGGCATTTGTGATTAAAAGTAACCGAAAGGAACGCGGTTGTCGTTTATGTAATTGTAAATGTGGGAGATAAGTCTGATATCCCTTACACACACACACACACTCCAAGTATCGTACATTTTCCAGCTGGACAGTCATCGCTTGAAAGAGGGAGATGCTTGATTAAGTTGCCCCTCATATCAAATCTAATTTTATAACGATCTCCTATTTTGAAAATTTGTCTTAAATAGCAATTTCATAAACTGCTGAGCAAACGAAAATGATTGCTGAGAAATAATAGTGTTGCTTCTCACTGTAAACGAGAGGGACTACTTTTCGTAGCGGAGGCAGGTGTTCCTTATCCTTCACAACAGTGCACTTTCAGGTTGACTTGAAGTACGGAGTTGCACATAGTGGTCATTAAACCCAGAAACGAAAAAAAAATCTGCTTTCTCAAGTTGCATGGAATAGACCTCTAACGACCGGAAGTATCGGTATGACTACACTCTCATCACTGCAGGACATGCTACCTCCTCTCTCACTAAAGTCATCTTGGTGAAATAAGGCCAGCTCATGATTTCATTCCTAACAACAAAACATGCCATCCATTATCCAGAACTTTTCGATTCTTCTCTATCAGACCAGAGGGCACCAGAACACGGAGCTGCACAAATTTGATTCTGCATCAGGCGTGTCTTCTGATCCACAAATTTTAGGAAGTGTTAGAGAAGACGTCGTCAGGCGAAATGAGATAGGAAATTTCAAAGTTTACCTAAAAGTTAAAATGTATTTCATGAAAATGGGAAACGGTACTTGTGCTGTTGAGAACATTTTGTCTAAGTGGCTCGAATCACTCTGAACATTCTAGACTATCGCATAGATCGACTCAAATTTTGATTTCATTCCGATAATTCAAAAAAAAAAAAAAAAAATTGAAAAAAGATCAGCAGTACTGTATATACTGCTAATTTCTAATTCCGAAATAAGCAATCAACCATTTATTTGTTCGCTGGTGTCATCAATGTACAGATCGCCCCATCTATTAGCAGGTCTCATCATTACCCAAAGAAAAATTATTGTTTTTTGATATAACAATAATTATAATTAAGTTTTAGCAAATATTAAGTATTCCATGCTATGATTTAAAGTTTTTTTTTTTTTTTTTTTTTTTTTTGTCGACGTGAAAATTTTCATCCTTGGGAATACATTCATTGCGAAAAAAATGTCTACAGAAGTTTTTACCATTGGGAACATAAGGCAGAGTTTTTAGGTGGAACCATCTTAAAGGTTGAAATCGAATTCATTTTCATCTGGTTACTGGTTGACTAATTTCCTTTAACACTATGACTGTGGCAGCGGTCAGCTTGAATGCTATAAAGATGTCATGTAAAATGCGATACATAGTTTCTGGGGATTTGATATTAGTCAGGGTCTTTGGATATCATACACCTGACTGTTGTTTCCGAGCAATATTTACATAGGGACAAAAACAATTGGCTTTTTCTCTTTCCGAGAAACGCTTACATAAACAGATTTTTCAGCTTCACGCAACTAGATGGTCGAGCTTCTGGCACGATTCGTTGCTAAAAGGGCAATGAGGAAGCTCGAAGTATTTGTTTACTATACTTGGAAATTGAGGCTACTTTGTTTACACTTAAGCGTGAAAGAGGAAACGAGTTTACATTAGTAACGGAAGTAGGTAGTCAGGTATAAACCTGATCTGCGGAAGGAATTCCTAAGAGAAATTCCACATCTCTCTCTCTGTTACAGTCCATTTACTACCGAGGTAGTTCAGTTCAGTATAATAGCTTTGTTTCTCCAGAGGAAGCCTCGCGTTAGCTGCTTCCTCTGGAGAAAATGAAACTCTGAAATGGGCCTGGCAGTAAACTGGAAAGTAGAGCGGGGCCAGATTGGTGTCCACTGATGTTCGGATCCGGGACGAGCCGGGATTAACAAATTAACTCCGTTCAGACCTCTAGACAAGATTTGTGGTTCTTCTTCGGCTATACATGCAGCTAGTTTATCATAAGTGATACGGCATGTTCGGAGATAAAGTATTTTCCTTTTAAAAACAACATGAAGAGCTTTCTTTATTTCGTTTTTTTTTCCGCTTGCACTGTAATTAATCACTTTTTTCTCAACTGAACACTCTTTCAGTTCATTATGAATCGAATAATCTTTCAATGCGGTAACATGGCAAAGAATTTCTCAGTTTTTGATTCATGAGATTCTTTTGGCGCTGATAAAAAGTTCTGTGCAGTAGAACTGAAACAAAAACGACTAATCATGTTTGTACACGTACGTTTTGCATTTAATTTATCCACTATTAAGTAAAACAAATGCCATCTGTACACGATAGGCAATCCTTTAATATTAAAATAACTATGTAAAATTAAAATTATTGAAAGTATAAAGGTTTAAGATCTTTCGATACCACATCGGTGTCATCCTCAGACACTGAATGCAAAAACACTGCATGTAAGTGCCCTATATACATGTAACAAATGACATTAATGCGCATGGGTGAGATACAAAGATGTTTAAACAAGTCAATGTGCCTGAACTGGAGGAGTGGGCGTAGCCCGTCTCAACAGCGTTCTCCAAGGTTGGAGAATTCTCATTACCACACCGTTCGCCGTAGACAAGTATATGAGTACTTCCTGAACCAAGGGTAGAACGTCGATCGATTCCTGGGTGAGTCCAAAATAGTAGTGTCAATCCAACACGGTAAATAAAATCCATCCAAACATATTCTAGATAAGAATGTAACACTGGAACAAGTCCTAATATTATATTGATGTTCACGTATGACACAACCAAAATTACGAAATGTGCAACCCACATAGCACAAATCGGGTTTGTTAGGGTTGACAGATCTAAGCGGAATGAAATAGACACTTTGACGATTAACATGATCCACATAATCCTTGTCGTGTCTGATCATATCAAACAATTTGCAAGTACGTACACCAAACCTGAGGTTATACTTACCACGTATGTTCTTCAAATTATTTGTCACACATGATGAGTATGGTATAGATCCCACAAAACGATGTACCGATCTGTCAGCAAGCAAAGAGGTATGTAAACAGCCTACCTTCTTACCAACAATACGATCAATAAGGCGTAGTGGGTAACCAAATAACAAAGCAAACTGTTTGATCGTACGTAATTCAAAAACGAAGTTCAGGGAGACAAGTGAGTAAACGCACGAGGCACGATTAATGAGAAAATGAAAAGCAGATAATTTTTGAGAAACTGGATGAAGAGGAAAATGGAATTAAAGAAGCAGAAAAAGTGGGCCTGCGGTAAACGAAAAACGAAATGGAGTTGCGAAAGAGACAAAAATCGAGAAAGCGAAGTACACCAGATTTCTCGTCCTCGACCTCAAACAGAAAGTAAGTTGAAAAAGTCTTACTTTCTTCTCGACATCCCACCATTAAGTTTGAGGTCAGGGTCGAGGAATCTGGTGTACTTCCCTTTCTCAATTTCTGTCTCTTTCGCAATCTTCATTATAACTCCATTTCGTTTTCCGTTTACCGCAAGCCCACTTTTTCTGCTTTTTTAATTCCATTTTCCTCTTCATCCAGTTTCTCAAAAATTATCTGCTTTTCATTTTCTCATTGATCGTGCGTTTACTCACTCGTCCTCCCCAGAACATCATTCTTGTGAATTACGTAAGATCAAATAGTGTTCTTTGTTATTTGGTTACCCACTACACGTTATTGATCGTATTGTTGGTAAGAGGTTAGGCTGTTTACACACCTCTTTGCTTGCTGACAGACCGGTACATCGTTTTATGGGATCGATACCATACTTACCATGTGTGACAAATATTTTGAAGAACACACATGGTAAGTATAACCTCAGGTTTGGTGTACGTACTTGCAATTTGTTTGATATGATCAGACACGACAAGGACTATATGGAACATGTTAATCGTCACGGTGTCTATTTGACTCCGCTTAGATCTGTCAACTCTAACGAACCCGATTTGTGCTATGTGGGTTCCACATTTCGTAATTTGGGTTGTCGCATACGTGAACATCAATATAATATTAGGACTTGTTGCAGTGTTACATCCTTATCTAGAATATGTTTGGATAGATTTTATTTACCGTGTTGGATTGACACTACTATTTTGGACTCACCCAGGAATCGACGTTCTACCCTTGTTTCAGGAAGTATTCACACACTTGTCTGAGGTGAACGGTGTGGTAATGAGGATTCACCAATACTGGTTCCCCAACCTTGGAGAACGCTGTTGAGACGGGCTACGCCCACTCCTCCAGTTCATACACATTGACTCGTTTAAAGATATTTGTATCTCACGCATGCGCATTAAGGTCACTTGTTACATTTATATAGGGCTCTTACATGCAGTGTTTTTTCATTCGGCTTCTGAGGATGACACTGACGTGGTGTCGAAAGATCTTAAACCTTTATACTTTTAATAATTTTAATTTTATATAGTTATTTTAACATTAAAGGATTACCTATCGTGTATAGTCGGCATTTGTTTTACTTAAATGACTTGTGCACAAATTACTTCGTATTCCTCCAATATAGTGAAACAAGATCAAAAAGTTCTTCCATATTTTAGTTTTGCTTTTGTATAGTCTCAGGTTTTATTTTATTTTTTATCACATTGGAATACGATTTCCATTCGGATTAAATTAAATTCACTTGAGGAAAGAAAGGGATGTTGCTCGCAGTTTATTCAGTGCTATTAATTAACTTGGTGCTCGGCCAAGTTGCAAGAGCCTCATCTGAAAAGCTGCCAGCTCGGGTTGTTACCCCTATTGCGAAAACGTAGGGTTCCCAATGAAACATATAAAGAACTTAATAAAATGGCTGCACTCTTTATAGAATAATTAATTTTTTTGCATCTAAATGAAAAAAAAAATGAGAAAAAAACTTGTGCTTCTGCGCTTTACCAAATGAGGTGCCTGCAGTAGCAGCAGGTAATGAAGTCGGAAGAAAAAGGAAGGATTGAATATCAATGCCAAACAAGTAAAATTTCGCATTGTTAAACAAACGAAAATGTTGTTCTTTCCCTCCTATTCTTCTTTTAATTCAGTGTACCGTATTTTCGTTTTAATTTTAGGAATAGTTCACTCATTCTAAAAATATTCTTTCATTTAAAATAATAGTATATTAACTTCTTGGTGGCATTTAGGATAAAGAGGTGTTAAATGAGATACATTTAGTAAACGCATTTTTTTTTTTTTTTTCAATTCTTGAAATGTCAGCTGCATACCGTAGATGTACGAGGCAGGGTTGGAAGGCAAGACCATAAAACGAACAAAAACAAAATTAAGGTGGAGAAAATCGTTTAACAAAAAGAACACAAGAACCGGACGTAGGAAAAATGTTAGCGACAATAAACTAAAATGACAGAAATGCAGGTTGCTACGCACGGATGTAGAATCGCGTGGGGACGGAAGGATGTGTCCCCCTCAACTTTTTCATAAGTAGGGACCGTTCCCCTTAACTTTTGGCTTTACTTTGTCACCCAACTTACCATGTTTCCCTAAAATTTTCAATTAAGCTCATTATTCTAGAATTTAAATAAAAATTGAAAACAATTGAGCAGTACATAGAATTTTTTAATACCAAATGTATATTTGTGAGGACATTTTATTCTTCAGAGTAGGTGTATTAGGCAGGGCCGTATCTACATCGAGTGATCACTGAATTATGACCACCCCTATCAAAAGTGGATGCGGCTCATTGACCACGTGATTTCCGAGAGAGCGCGATTAATCGACCGACGTAGTATATATACAGTCTCATCATAAATATTGTTACAAACGTTCGACAGATGGCGTGCAACCAGTGTGCAACGTCACCGACCAGCCAACAGACATGAATGAAGCAGCTATTGAATCATTGTACATTGAGTCACAGATGAGATAACGTGTTTCGTGAAGTACTTGCAATGGAGTGGGGTGATTATGAGAATCGTGTTGCTGTTATAGCGCTGCACATTATGATGGAAAATCAGCTTCCGAGATTTTCAACATGCTGAAAATCGGTCGAATTTTAGTCGACCAGACCATAAAAAGGTTCCTTGAGACTGGGACCGTCGCTGATCGCCCCAGAAAGAGTCGGCCGCATACTGTGAGGACTGCTCACCTGGTGAAAGCAGTGGTAGCCCGTATTCGATGAAATCCTGTCATCTAACAATCAGTGATGGCTCGTGAGCTGAACATTTCAGGAATGTCGATGACACGCGTGCTGCGGAATGAACTATGCGTGAGAGCTTACCCGCGGCGTACAGGGCACTTTCTCTCCCCACAACTGAAGCAGCAGAGGATGCTAAAAGCGAAACGTTTGCTGCATAATCACGCAGACTATCGCCACGGACAGATCCTTTTCTCTGATGAAAAAATTTTCACAATTGAAGAGGATTTTAACCGCCAAAATGACAGGGTGTATGCGTCAGCCTCACGAGAAGCTCGGGAGAAAGCTCCAAGGGTCATCATCCTACTTCTGTCATGGTTCGGTGGGGAGTCTCCACGAGAGTACCACGGAGCTCCATTTCTGTGAGAAAGGAGTAAAAACTTCCGCCAAAGTCTACCAGGACAGTGTTTGCCGCCCCGGTGGCGCAGTGGTCTAAGGCGCTGGCCACTGATCATTCGTCCGTCTGGGGTCCGGGTTCGAATCCCGGTGAGGCATGGGTGTTGTGTTTGTCTTACGGCACTGGCTCTCTCCCTTCCCTGGGACCAATGACCCTAAATTAGGGACGGGCGACTGCTTATAGCCCATTGAGTTGCTCACGGTGGTCGTTAAACCTCCAATCAAAAAAAAAAAAAAAAAAAGAAAGGACAGTGTTTTGGAGCCAGTGGTCAAAAATGTGAGTCACACCCTCTTCCAAAACCGACAGTGGAGCTTTCAGCAGGATTCCGCACCTACCCACAAGGCTAAGTGAACATAGGAGTGACTTCAGCCGAATTTTCCAGACTTCATTTCTCCGGCTGATTGGCCTTCAAGCGGCCCCGATCTCAACTCACTGGACTACAAGTTCTGGGCCACACTGGAGGACATGGCCTGTAGAAAAAGACACCCCAGTATTCAGTCTCAAATGCTCTTTGGTGCAGGCAGTCGGAGCTTTCTCTGTGGAGACACTGCGTAAATATTGATGAATGGCCACAGAGACTGAAGGACTGTGTGAAGAGAGAAGGATGCCATTTTGAAAAGTGATTAGTGTCATGTATTCGCAAGTTTACTACTTATGTCATATCACAGGTATATTAAAATATCTTTAAATTTCTTTTGTTATTTCATTGAATACTTTGTAACAGCATTTATGGTAAGACTAGGGAAGGTATGAGTGGAGCATTAGTTAGTAAAATTCGGAGCGTGATGCCTAAAAGGAAGGATTAGAGAAAGGACAGATTGTGGGAACTCTGAGAGCGAGTGCCTCGATTTCCCAAACGGCTGAAATGGTGAGTTGTTCGCAAGTAGCCGTAGTTAAAAGTGTATCATTAGTGGCATGAAACTGGTCAAACAACGACCCGGAGGGAAAACTGCACAGAACAGCAAAACGATGACTCGTCCAGGCCAACAGACGCAGCACTCTTCAACAGTTGATTACGCAATACAAGAGAGATCTATCCGGAACAGCATCTGCCATGACCATGCAGCGCACACTTGCACGTATGGGCTATATAACAGCATCCGACCCCGACGACATCCTCTCCTAACCACTGTTCATCGGCACAAAGACTCTCTTCGTGCAAAGGTCACGGAAGTTGGACGTCGGATAACTGAAACAAGTCAGTAAAATCATGAAATGCATTGATTATAATACGCTTTCCAACATACCAGAAATCATTACTCAAGTTATGAGGATAATGGCTGTGGAATAAATCTCGGTCTTGTGCCCTGACCTTTGATCCCATTTCGATTATATTCAACAGAACCGGTTCAGTATACTTCCGAAATAACATGATAAAGTTATGTCGCAATCGAAGCATTTTTACGTAAGTTATGATGCATAAGAGCTATGGAATAGGTCCCGCTCCTGTATCCGAACATTTGACCCCCATTACGCCCATTTTCAATAGGATTCGTTTCCAGGCAGGCCCCTACAACATACTAACATTTCATCCAAATCGAAGCATTTTTACGCAAGTTACGACGCATAATGGCGATGAAAGTGATTCCGCTCTTATGTCCTGACCTTTGACCCCATTTCGCCCATTTTTAATAGGGTTTGTTCCCAGGTAGTCCCCTACCACATACTGAAATTTCATCGATATTGAACCTTTTTTGCGTTAGTTATGACGCATAAAAGCAGTGGAATGGATCCCGCTCCTGTGTCCTAACCTTTGACCCCATTTCGTTCACTTTCATTAGCGTTCCTTCCCAGGTGTTCCCCTACCACATACAAAAATTTCATCGAAATCGAACGATTTTTACGCGAGTTATCGTGCGGACGGACATACGCACACAACGAGTGACGTAATGAGGCAGATGGGAATCGCGACCATCTGCTCGCAAGAGTGTGACGTCATAAAACTTTAATAGGATCCACACACAACGCGAGACGTAATGAGAAAGATGGCGTGACCTCGCGCCAACGTTCTGAATCGCGAAATTGTGACGTCATAAGATTTCTAAGCATGGGTAACATTAATGGGACGACGCCATGACACTAAAAACGTTATAATTCAGGGTGGTTATTTAACCCACTAAACGAATTTTCCTAAAGTCGAGATCAGGCTAAATCGATTTCTAGTACAAGAAAACGGTAGGTTAACGACTTTCATCAAAATATTTAGAGCCGTTTTCAAAATAAAATTTACATACATACAAGAAGTTCTCCTTTAATATGTAGTATGGGATAAAGGTGATGGAATGGATCCCGATCCTATGTCCTGACCTTTGATCCCATTTCGTCCATTTTCAATTGGGTTCGTACCCAGTAGTCCCCTACGACATACTACAATTTCATCGAAATAACCATATTTACGCATGTTATGACGTATAAGAGCAATGGAATGAATCCCGCTACTATGTCCTGACCACTTCAGCCATTTTAACCCCAATTCACCCATTTTGAATATGGTTCCTTCCCAGGTGGTCCCCTACAACATATAAAAATTTCATCGACATCGAACCATATTTACGCAAGTTATGACGAATGGATCCCGCTCCTATGTCGTGACCTGTGACCCCATTTCGCCAATATTCAACAGGGTTCGTCCCCAGGTGGTCCCCTACCACATACTAAAATTTCATCGAAATCGAACCATTTTTACGCGAGTTATCGTGCCGACAGACAGACGGACAAAGCTGGAGCATATACGCTTCTTCAACCTACGGTTGGAAAGCGTAAAAAAAGTGTGCTGGTCCGATGAGCCGCGTATTTTACACCACTCCGTGAAGGTCGTGTATACGTATTTGGAGCAAACAATATGAGGCACTCGATCCATCCTGCATGGTCTCCACAGTGCAAATCAGTGGAGGCTGTTGCTTGGTGTGGAGCTTATTTACTTGGCAAGAACTTGGTCTCCTTGTGCATGTGGAACAAGTATGACTGTTGCCCACTATCGTGTATTGTTTGCTGACTCTGTACACCCGGCAATGTTCCACCTTTTCCCGAATAGCGATGGTGCCTTCCAAGATGGCAATGCGCCGTGCTACGGCTCCAATGCTGTGCAGGAATGGTTTGAGGAACACAGTGCAGACTTCCAGTATATCGACTGGCGACCGAATTGTCCTCGTATCAACCCCACAGAACACTTGTGGGACACCATGTAACGAACGGCATATCAGGTGTCTGGATACACCAATCACCTCCATACCTGCGCTGATGGTCGCATCACACACAGCTTGGTTGGCCATACCTCCCAACTGCTTCCGGTATTTTCTTGAATCGATACCACGTGGGATAGCTGCTGCACTGAGGCGAAAGGACGACCTACGAAGTATTAGGTGGCTGGTCATAATTCAGTGATCACTCAGTGTTATTGCCAGAACCAAGGGAGTTCAAGAACTATCATGCGTGCTGTCCTTGTATGAAACGCATGCATTGAATACCCCGATTGCGTGCAAAAATTTGCTGTAACAAACAAAAAAAGAATTACACGAAGAAAAAGTTTGTGATGTAGTTTTTTACGCGAAAGTTTAAACTACAATGAAGAGCAATTGAATTAGAGACAGCGGGCGTTATGCAAATGTGGCGCTGTGGGCGGCCCGGTAAAAGGAAACGACGTGACGTATGCGGCGATCCGACAATATAAGGAGTGATGCGACGGGAATCAGTAAGAGTCGGACGCAGTATGGGTATAAATTAGGATCTAAGCGCATTTGATCGTGGGCAAATTGTCGGCGTCCGACGAATGGGTCACTCCATCTCGGAAGTCGTGCAGGCACTGGGATTTTCACGAGCCACTGTGTCACGGGTGCACCGTGAGTACATCGAATCCGGTAAAGCCATCCCTGCAAGGGCCAACTGCCGTGCACAACAGTGTGTGGATGAGCGGGTTCATCGTCGGCTACCTCGCATTGTAACAGCGGATAGGCGGGCCACAGTGCAAGAAATCAATCGGCAATTTAACGCTGGTGCACAAAAACGTGTAAGCAGCCACACCACCCAGAACCATCTCCTCGCTATGGGGCACAGAAGTCATTGTCCAACGAGGGTACCGCTGCTCACTGCACATCACAGGGTGCAAAGATTAGCATGGGCACGGGAACATCGCCACTGGACCCTAGACATGTGGGAAAATGTTGCCTGGACTGACGAGTCGAGATTCACGTTGGTACATGCGGATGGCAGGATACGAGTACGGCGCAAACCACATGAAGCGATGGATCCTTCTTGCCAGCAGGGTACTCTTCAAGCTGGTGGGGGTGGCATTCTCGTCTGGGGACTGTTTACGTGGACTGAAATGGGACCCCTGGTAGCTGTGACATCGTCCCTCACAGGTCAACGTTACCGGGATATCCTGGTCGGCCATTTGCTCTCATTTGTGCGTCTTCAACATTCTAATGGGGACCTCATCCTGCAAGAAGACAATTCACCGTGCCATCGCTCCCGAATTGTATCCGAATGGTTGGATGAACACTCCACCGACGAGACCTCGCTTCCTTGACCAGCTAGGTCACCTGACCTCAATCCCATCGAGCACATCTGGGATACCATCGAGAGAGATGTTCGAGGCTCTGACCCCCCTCCCCCATGAA
This sequence comes from Macrothele yani, assembly GCA_039090855.1. Taxonomy (NCBI): domain Eukaryota; kingdom Metazoa; phylum Arthropoda; class Arachnida; order Araneae; family Macrothelidae; genus Macrothele; species Macrothele yani. The sequence goes on from CM076990.1 coordinate 117,677,661, forward strand.
ATCTTCGTGAACTGTGGGAGCTTGTTCAGGGGTCGTGGATCCGTATGGTTTCCGAACGCTTCCGGTGTCTTGTCGAGTCCATGCCGAGACGAATCGCCGCCATCATCAGGGCGAAAGGTGGTGCTACACGTTACTAGACAGGTATCTCTAATTCAATTGCTCTTCAGTGTATATACTAATGGTTTTAGAACAGTTTTTGTTTAAAATTCATATATTTGTGTCCATTTTTAGGAGGCGCGAATGTAAAATCTGCCTTTACATCCGCAAGCGCGTACTCACTTATGTTGGAGATTGTGTCGAGTGGAAGAGCAGAGTAATATAGGCCGAGAACTACTGTGATGCGAAATCTTAATTTGCATTTAACTTCTGGACGCCAAAGCTTAAGAGTATGAACGGTTGACCAATTAGAGTAGCCGGAGTCCTTTCGTTTTGTCCAGTCTTTTTATTCCCACTTCGGATGTGGCTTCTTTAACTGCCATGGAAAAGCGTGTAGACATGTGAAATAGCATGCTGCATTAACCAATGTATAGCAGAATTTCTTTTGGCTGTGACGTTGTCTGTGATTTGTTGTGCAATGCGTAAGTTTAGAGGGATCTTTTCTGATACAGTTGGGAAATTGTCGATTGCATTGAAATAGTTCAAGATAATTTAAGTAAACTACATAATCCGCAAAAAAACAAAACAAAAACAAAAAAACAATAAGGAAATGCATGGCTATGTTGCAAAATTAATAAGTCTTTCAGAAGTTCCCTAAGTTTGACAGAAAAGTCGGTATGTGTAAATAGCGAAGCCGAACGTCAAACCCAAACCGCTTAACTGCGTCGTTAGGTGAATAGGTAAAACATACGAACATTTCAAAGCTTCTATTTACCAAACAGAATGGATTCAAACCTAAAAAAAGCTGATTTGTTTATTATTTCTAATAAAATTATGAGAATCTGTTTATCCTTTTCTAAAGAGAGAAAAAAATTTAAAACTCAAAAAATAATTAAAATATATGTAATGTTCAATTTTCCAGCACTTATTTGAAAGTGTATTTCAATATTCCCCATTCTGTAACTCCCCAGAGGGTAAAGTTCTTCACCCTGGTAGTTTCCAAATCATAATTACCCCCATAAGTACCTTATATGGAAAGCTTATGGGTTTAGAAAATTATGATACAAAAGCAGCAGGCCAACTTAAGAGAGCTTGATTTCACTCAAATAAATATATCTCACTCGTTTTGATTTTGTTAGGCTAAAAAGTGAATTGAGTGGGTTTTTTTTTTTTTTTTTTTGCTTTTTTTACTCTTTTGCTGAATTAAACAGTATGCAAATTGTCCAAAGCTTTGCTCGAACTTGGTTTGAATAAATGCTTGAGGAAACTAACTAAATAAGTTGTGCCACTGAATTGTAAAAAAAAAAAAACTATTCACGCAGTACGCAAGAGCAAGGCAGATTATCTAAACTTAATACATTTCACGACAAAGTATCGGAAGAATAAAATAAAAAAAAGAGAATAAATAAATAAAGTCACAGGATAGAATTCCACTACAAAAGATATTTTTTTTCATGCCTACTAATAAAATTTACAGCATGCCCCTCCCTGTCTGGAGGCTCAGCGTTCAACAGCAAACCATATTTTTGTACACATGTAGACGATAAGTCTTCTTCTTCTTTAACTTTTTTTTTTTTTTTGCGTGTGTGTGTGTTTCTGCACTTTTTGGTAGTTTACTTCACAGGCAAATTATCTGCCCATACTCAATATATATATATATATATATATATATATAAAATCAAATAAATAATGAGGGGAGGGGGAGAGAAAAGTTAACTAAACTCTCTTAAAGCATTACGAATAAATAAAATCCTCTGAAATTCTTTAATTCTGGTTGTGCTGCAGTTCCTGATCTCTGGTAAAACTCCCAACTAGCACAGAAAAATTATTTATTTTCTAGTTTACTTTTCCGGTCTCTTTCTGTGAATCCACATGATGGCACCAGAAGTTACTGGTGTCGTATTTCGGTCCGATCTGCTTCGGCTCTGCTTTTCACTAATGCTTAAATCGGCCATTCTTCTCTCCATGGTCAACTCTCCTTCTCATTGCTCGAAAACTAAGAGCCCTCAGAATTAGGGATGAGCAAAAAATATCGATGTTTTCCACTGAACTTCGCTCACCGATAGCATCGGTGAAACATCGATGTTATACGACTGATGTTTTCTGACTGTTGCTGTTATACACGATGAACAACTAGTATTTAAGAATCATTTTTGCTACTTGCTTGCTGCTTAACTGTAACCTGCACCCAGTCTTCGTAAATGTGTTTTTGTCAATGTTTTTCACGAATGTGCCCAACTCTACCTCAGATACTAGCCAAGAAACCCTTTTTCTCCCGCACAAAACTTTGTGAAAACACCCCTGCTAACCGCAAAACAATGAATAGGATGGAGTCGAACTCCCTCTCTCTCTTTCTCTTTCTGTACCTTTTTCTAGCACAAGGAGTTCCCTCCGACACTATTTTCTAACTTTTATGGGGATATACTTGGCTAAAACCTCCCCATGAAAACATTTCTTTGTAGGCAATTAAGTGTCTGGAAGTTTCTTAACAGTTGCTTGGAATTTTTTGTATAGTCACTGATCATGACTCACTGATTTTTCATCTTCAGAGGTACCAAACCGCCTCCCTCCCTCCCCCTTCTTTTATACTCTTCAGAATTTCACGCTTCCCGGAAAATAAGACATTTCTTTCTCGCCTGACCCTCAGCACCAACACGATCGGTAGCCATATGGCAGAAAACCACTGGCAGAGCTGTTCCTATTGTTCACGTCGAGAAGTGTAGGAACAGTTTATCTTTTGAGCTACGAACTGTTCTTCCTGCATCATATCAATTTTTTTTAAAGTGTAAGAACAGATAATGTAAAATATTTATGCTCAAAATGAAACACCAAAGTAATTTTCACAAACAACCTAAAATAAAAGTACAGGGTATTTACCGAGAAATCAGTTTCCAGGGGCTGACCCCCTCCCCCGATTACTGCTATCTACGGCCCTGATTTTAGAGGACTTGAAGCTGAGTTTGCACAGCAGTCACACTGCTTTTACCCAGATTGTATGTTGTAGGTTGGGGTGGCTTTGGGAGAAAGGTTGTGGAAAATACGGGGTAGCTAAAGCTCCACTCCAAAACACCACTGACCAGAGGGCCATGAAAAGTGGACCAGAAGTCCATCAGCTGTCAAAGGCCGTGATAGACATAGATGAACATGAGAAGATATGTTGAGAACAAAAATATGAAACATGTTTGATTTCTCCTCTTTTGATTTCATGCAATTTTTCATTTCATTACCGCGGAACACTAACATACACTGGTAATTTCAGAATAGAAATTACCCAGAACATGTTTAGGAGGAAGGCATATTTAAAGCCCAAAAAGCTTTTTAAACAACAGTCCCCTAAACGAGAAAAAACAAATAAAGCAAAACTTCATTTCAAATTAGGAAAACTTCAAAAAATATTTATGTGATTCACGTATGTTTAACGTCAGTAGTTTATAGAATTGAGAGAATCAATAAGAATCTAGTCAGTGCGAAACTGGGTTGTTTTTCATAAATGAATATGGAGAAAATCGGAAAGAATTGTTATTTACTAGGCGAAGTCACATGTTGTTCAAGTGACCTTACGTGACGATTTGTCTGTTAGATTTGATTGAAAAAAACATAAAAGGATATCCTTCTGCTGGAGAAAAAGGTAGTATGATCGAAATTTCACTCCTTCATTAATAGCCAAATCCAAACTTTGGAATTACTTTCCCATGATTTTCCTGCCTTCATCTTGGTTCTCTCCTCAGACAACTGTTTCAAATCCTGATTAACTATGCATCTTCTATAAATGACATTTTTTGGTACCAATAAGAGTTAATCAATGACCTCTTTTCATCTGTTTTATGCAGAATTTCTCTTTCATTTTCATCAAATGGCTTGCGGTGCGTACCAGACAACAAACAGTAACATTATAAAAAAAAAAATTATGTGTCGAAATACAAAAGAAATAACAGTTTTACTTTACGCATTAAACTTCAGTTAGACATATATATTCGTCTTATATCTAATTCAACATTGCACTTACTTTATACACATGAAATGTTTTACTGTCTTTTGAAATGCCAAAGCAAATACAAAATATTGAGTTAAATAATGCCGAAAAACTTCATCGTAGGAAAGTCAGGACTGTCAAAATCTGTCTAATGTAGCCATGTTAGTTATTCCCTAAAATGTACTTTAATACGTAGCAGCACAACCATATTTTATTTTGTGGAGAGTTTGCTGCGCCCCCGTGTGCATGTGTGTGTGTGTGCGCGCGCGCGCACCTTTCTTTCTGTCAATACTCCCAATGAAATCGCCACAAACATAGAAATTTAAATCCAGACATTAATTATGGCGTTTCCGGTCCTACCAATTTTAAAAATGTATTTTAATCATAACCACACATTTCGTGTTTTAGGCTGAAATTGATATTAAATATGGACGTATTGGTGAAAAAAATAAAAAGAAGATATATATTGATATTAAATATGGACGTTTAGACAGATTTTATGAGGTACAAATCGTTTTCTGTATAGTTTTTCATGAAACCGTTATTTCGAAAGTTATCAGAAACATAACGTCAATCAGTTTCTTACACATGGTAATCGATTTTTCATGCAGAATACCTGAGTTTAGGATAAGTGGCCACCGGACAACTGGCCACAAGATAACTGGCCACCGGACAACTAACCACACGGACAACTAGCCACATTCAGTTTTAGAGCCATGAAACTGATCTGCGTAAAAAATTATATTGTTCCTATATTTCTCCCTATTTGAGTAATCGTTGTGTACAAAACTTTTTGTCCTCATACCTCATTAACATTAAGAAATATTTACGATTTTCTGGCTGACAAACAGGGCAGACAATTGGCCACAGGACAACTGCCCACACGAACAACTAGCCGCAAAAGTTTAAGGGTCCGTATAAAAATTGTCGTTTCTTGGCACTATAATGAGAATTTAATTGGGAATTCCAAACAAATTTCGAGAAAACGTTTTATGTAAGCGAGTCGAGAATTCTATTTTAATTTGGGGAAATAAAAGTAAATTCGTGAATACAAAATAAGTCACTTAGTACATGTTTTAAACCTATGGTGTTCAACGTAACAAAGGAATTACAGCATGACTCATACTATATTCGGAAAAGGACAATAACGTGGATGTTTTTAATAACGCAGCAATTTACTTAGGTACCAAATATTTACATGGCATGTCAAGGATTGTATGAAAGAATGCCCACGGAAAAAACGCCCACGGAAAAATCGCCCACGGAAAAAACGCCCACGGAAAAAACGCCCACGGAAAAAACGCCCATTTTTCGAAAGTAGGAAAAAACGCCCACGGAAAAATCGCCCACAGACAAAATGCTCACGGGAAAAATATGTGATCGACTGATAAGTTTTTATGTCTGTTATAAACGGTGTTCGGACAACTAGTCACAGACTGCTGGCCAAAAAATCGTTAGGGGTCATATAAAAATTGCGGTTTCTTGGCCACCTCACCTACATAACGCGAATATGGGAATGACGGAATGAAAACTTTTAGAAGGGCCTAAACGTTAGTACTAATATTATTTTCTGCCTAAGTAATACCGCAATATTAATAATTTGATGTGTAAAATATTTTCTGCAAACCTTACAAATATGAGAGGAAAGTTCGGATTGCACTGATTGACTGTAGAGGTTGTATGGTGTTGGCCTGAAAGCCGTGGTAGTCTTATGCAACATTTATTTTAAAACATACTAATGATTCACCGTTGTCTTCAAGCCAACTGCTATACGATATTTTTCTAGAAACTACAAATAAAAAATTCTCTGCGAGTATGTGCAAACCCAGGGAATTTGTCTGGGGAGGAGGGGGGGGGGTGCTTAAAATCTAAAATATGTAATATAAAGAATTTCTGGTCCGATCGGGAGATTTCCAGTGTTTACAAGCTACAACACGTCGAATTATCTGAGGGTATCTGCTGCCTCAGGAAAATAGTCGGGGGGGGGGGGGGGGGGGGTAATACCAAAATCGTAAAATATCAAGAATATCTCTTCCGATCTGGAGATCTTCAGTATTTAGAAACTGCAACTCGACAAATTTTCTTAGCGCATGTCACTCTCTGGAAACCTGTCGGCGAAGAGGGAGGGGGGGTAATACCAAAAGTGTAAGATATGAACAATTTCTCGTCCGATCGGGAGATTCTCGGCAATTAGCAGCTACAACTCGACACATTATCTGAAGGCATGTGAATGATGAAAATCTCCGGGTCGGAAGAGAAATTCTTCATATTCTACACTTTTGGTATTACCCCCCCCCCTACCCCCCCGACAGGTTTGCTCAGTAGGTTCATGCCCGGAGATAATGTCTCCAGTTGTAGTTTGTAAATGCTGAAAATCGCCCGATCGGACAAGAAATTCTATATAATTCACAATTATCATATAACCCCCCACCCCACCCCCAGGTTTGCTGAGTAGGCACGTACCCTCAAATAATCTGTCCAACTGTAGCTTGTAAATGCTGAAAATCTCCCGATGGGACGATACATTTTTCAAATCTTAGAGTTTTGATATCCCCCCCCCCCGGACAGGTTTCCTGAGTCAGCACATGCGCTCAGATATTTTGCAGACTTGTAGTTTGAAAACCCTTAAATCTTTTGCTGAGATGTAGATCATAAACATTTCTTATAAAGAATTACATTAATTATCGCAATTAAGAAAAGACGAAATTACGGAAACTTTATATGACTCTGATTACCAACCTCTAGGGTTCGTGGGCACGAAGCGGTCGAAAACGTTATTTTTATGAGGCCCCTTAAAATTTTTGTGTCCAGTTCTCCTACACCCGTCATGTAGAAATTAACTGTTTTAGTTGTCCTTTGGAAAACTCCCAGGAAGCTATGAGTGCGTATTTTTTTCTTTACACTGGGAAGAAAAGAAGTATGCCTGTAACTTGAGATTATACTACTCACGGGGAAGACACACCCTGACCGGTGGCCAACCGATAAATTTAAATGAAATATATCCCTTGTTATTTGGGGTGCGGTCGCTAGCAAACGTTCCAGCTGCAGCTGCAAAGCACCACTTTGACGAAAGACAGATGCTCCCCCTCCCCCTTCGGCTCGCCGTACACAAAAGAGGATTTCCAAAAGAGACAAGAGTGCAAAGAAAGCACATTACACAAAGTTATATCTGTACATTGCGCCTTTTACGAAAATCGCTTTTACAATTAAATGGTATACTTTACAAGTTTTTATAAATAAAATAATCTGACTTTTAATGATTTCCCTTTTAATTGATATAGTTAAATAACAAACATGCATAGTTTTATAAAAATTAAGACCTTACTTTAAAAAATAAGAATAGTCACAAATTTTTTACAGTAAAGCCGAACTGGATTTTTTTAAGAAAGTAGCTACTCTACAGTCATCATCATCATCATCATCAACCATTATCAATCCACTGCTGGACGAAGGTCTCCCCAAGTTTCCTCCACAACGGTCTGTCTTGTGCCAGTCTCCTCCATGTCACCCCTGCATACTTTCGAATTTCATCCACCCATCTCCCATGTGGTCTTCTTCTGGGTCTTTTCCTGTCCCTTGGAATCCAATCTAAAATTTCGGCTGTCCATCTATGATCTGTCCTTCTGGCAGTAAGTCCAGCCCATTGCCATTTCAGGGATTTAACTCTGATCATGATGTCTTCCACTCTTGTCATTTTTCGGATCCACGAGTTCCTCTTCTTATCTCTCCTGGTTACACCAAGTATGCACCTCTCCATGCGTCATTGAGTTGTCTGCAGCCTTTGTATGTCTCTTTTAGTTAAGGTCCACGTCTCTGCACCATACGTAAGCACTGGAAGGATGCATTGATCAAACACTTTTCTTTTAAGACATAATGGCATATTGCTCTTGAAAATTATGCTGTTTCTTCCAAAAGCTCTCCAGGCAAGTTTTGTACGCCGATTAATTTCTTCATCAATGTGACCCTCACTTGATATCTGCTGTCCAAGATAAACGTACGTGTCTGTTATCTCCAGCTTTTCTCCATCAATCGATAAATCTTCATTTCTTGTAAAAGCATTGAACATCACTTTTGTCTTCTGAAAGTTCATTTTTAATCCCACTTCTTTACTCTTGTCAGCAAGTTCCTGGATCATACTCTGCAGCTCTGATGGGCTAGTTGCAAAAATGACTACGTCATCAGCAAAACGAAGGTGGGTTAGATAATCTCCATTAATCTTTATCCCTTGTTTTCCCAGCTCAGCGACTGAAAAACACCCTCCAATGTCGCATTAAAGAGCTTCGGAGATATGGTGTCACCTTGTCTCACTCCCTTTCCAATTTTTATGCGTGTTGTATTTTCAAACAGCCTAATCTTTGCACTTGCATTTTCATAGATGTTATTAATAATATTAATGTATGCATCTTCAATACCGCAGGTTTTCAGAGACATTGTAACTGCTGATGGTTTCACCGAATCAAAGGCTTTTTCATAATCGATAAAAGCCATGCACAATGGAAGTTCATATTCCCTCGCTCTTTCAATTAGTTCTCTCAGCACATGGATATGATCTATTGTGCTGTAGCCACTCCTGAATCCAGCTTGTTCTCTCGGTTGAGCCATGTCCAGTGTTATCTTCAAGCGGTGTGAAAGAACTTTAGTGAAGATTTTATAAACTACTGATAGGAGGCTGATAGGTCTGTAGTTTCCGAGATCCTCAATGTCACCTTTCTTATGTAGCAGGATCATTGTAGCGGTGTTCCAATCCTCAGGAATCTTTCCTTCATTTAGGCATCGAGTGAAAATTTGGGCGAGTACTGTTTCGATTTCTCCACTTGCTTCTTGTATGATGTCTACAGTAATTCCATCTTCTCCTGGAGCTTTTCCCCGCTTCATGTTCTTGATTGCATGTGCAACTTCTGCTGGAAGGACTGGAGGAACTCTGGTACTGGTATCTTTCATGATGTCTGGAGTGCATGTATCATCCCTTTCATATAATTTGGAGTAGAAATCTTTCACTCTTGTCAAAATTTTGCCTCTATTTCTTGTTACAGAACCATCTTCTTTTCTCAGTGCCATAATCTGTTTTCTTCCCTTACTGAGATGTCCCTCTGCTATCTTTAGGCTTTGGTTGTTTTCAATTGCTTTCCTCACTAGTTCACAGTTGAATTTTCTTACGTCTTCAGTGATACTTTTTCGTACTGTCTTGCATAGCTCTATATATTCCACTTTGGAAGTCACATCCTCTTTAGTTGTCCTCATCTCTCTTCTTTTTTGCATCAACATTTTCGTTTTTCCTGATAATTTATTTACATGCAACTTGTTCTTAGACCCAGCTAATTTTGTTGCTGTTTCCATAAGAGCTTTGGTTACTTTTCTGTTAACTTCAGAGATGTCCACTTCTTCCGATGTTAGGCCTTCTAAAGCAGAGAACCTGTTCTTCAGTTCCAACTTGAAGGTATTATGGTGTTTTATAAGGTTGGTTATGTCAATAGATTTTGTTTGTCTTATGAGCTTGCCACGTTCAAGTTTAGTGTTGAGGTGCATCTTACATCTCACCAATCTATGGTCACTACCTGTGTTGAACTTGTTTAGCACACTGCAGTCTTCTATGACGAATTTTTTGTTACACATAATAAAATCAATTTCACTTGTCGTCCCATTTGGATGTCTCCATGTCCATTTCCTGTGTGGCTTTTTCTTGAAGAAGGAGTTCAAGATGAAAAACCCTTCTGCCTCTGCAAACTCAACGAGAGTATTTCCACGCTGGTTTCTGTTGCCGTGACCGAATTTACCTACTGAAGTTTCATTCTGTTGCCGTTGCCCTATTTTTTGCATTGAAATCTCCCATAATTATTTTCAAGTGCTGCTTACCTTTATTATTTAGATGACAAATTTCCTCATAAAATTCTTCAATTTCTTCTTCAGGATGACTTGTGGTGGGTGCATAAGTTTGAATAATCTGAGCCTGGTATCTTTTCGAGAGTTGGATAACAAGCCTTGCAGCTCTGTCAGAGGAACTTTCAACTTCTACAACTTTATCCTTCAGTTTCTTGTTTATTATAAATCCAACACCACTAGTTCTGCCAGTATCTGTCCCACGATAGTAGAAGAGATGTCCACTTTTCAGTTCGATGAGATCTTCTCCTTTTCTCCTTACCTCACTTAGCCCCACGATGTCCCACTTGATCCTTTGTAGTTCCTCTTCCAATTCAAGAAGCCTTGAATCAGAAGATAGGGAGCGTCCATTGTACGTTGCCAAGGTCAGCATCAGATGGCAGCCTAGTCCGGTCCTCCGGGGATTCTTAGCACCCTCTGCCTTCATGTCGCACTGGCCGCTGCCTTGGCCAGGTACATTCCAGCTGCCGGAGACTGAGGGCCAAGATTTAAGTTGTGGAGTCATTTTGGAGGGGTTTGGCCATAACTCACCACGCTGGCCAAGCGGGTTGGTGAGTGTGGGATAGAATTTCCTCTAATCCCGATGGTATAGTTATACCGCTATTGGCGGTCGTCAGAGCCCCTTTAGTAGGAACAGGATGCACCACGAGAAGGCGGGGTTGACATTTGTCAAGGAGAGGCTGTGATGTTACGCATCACCTGACCTTACATCCCACTCTACAGTAGGAAGTTGAAAGTTAACAATCTTATTTGGTTCTTCACTAGGCCACCCGCGGCCCTTAAGTCATAAGTCCTAGGCCTTGGCCTATTTAACAGTTTTTATTCTAACGATGTTATATTCATAACGTTTACGTAACACATCAAATTATTAATATTGCGGTGTTACTCAGGCAAAAAATAATATTAGGACTAACGTTTAGGCCCTTCTAAAAGTTTTCGTTCCGCCATTCCCATATTCGTAAATTTACATAACAAGTATTGTTAATAATCAAACAGAAGTCATCGCTCTTTCCACGTTTATAAGTGAGTCACGGAAAAATTCTCAGTGGCCGCCACCAGGAATCGAACTCAGGGTCTTCCAGTTACGCGCCGGATATGCTTCCACTGCACCACAGCTATTCCTATTCCACGTCAAATGTCTGAATTAATTGTCAGTAATATTGCGCTTCTACTTATGCACCATACATTCAATCCATACATTAATTAATAGGCCGTAGGCCTAAGCCTATTCAACACTTTTTTCTTCGCCTGTGAATTAATTAAGTAAAAGAAAAATATTGCAAACTTGACATGTTATGTAAATATTTAGTACCTACGTAAAAGTGCAGCGTTATTAAAAAATCCCACCTTAGGGTCCTTTTCCGAACATACATGAATTATGCTGTAATTCTCGCTTGGCTTACATAGAACGTTTTCTCGAAATTTGTTTGGAGTTCCTAATTCAATTCTCAATGTAGGCCAAAAATCAATAATACTTACACCCCCCCTTGAACTTTTGTGGCCAATTCTCCTACACCCATTTTCGTTATGTAGGTGAGGTGGCCAAGAAACCGCAATTTTTATATGACCCCTAACGGTTTTTTGGCCAGCAATGTGTGACCAGTTGTCCGAACACCGTTTATAACAGACATATAAACTTATCAGTCGATCACATATTTTTCCCGTGAGCATTTTGCCTGTGGGCGATTTTTCCGTGGGCGTTTTTTCCTACTTTCGCGAAGTGGGCGTTTTTTCCGTGGGCGTTTTTTCCGTGGGCGTTTTTTCCGTGGGCGATTTTTCCGTGGGCGTTTTTTCCGTGGGCATTCTTTCCTCACCTGCTGATACCTTCCTTCTGCTATGAGAAACTTTCTGTGCGCAATTTGTTAATTTTCATAACATAGTTTTTAACCCCTGGTGGAAGTAAGTAGCTGTTTCTATTTCTGGATGTTTTATCAATTATATTATAGAAATCCTGTTGATTTATTTTTTCTAACCGGTTTCACTGACTTTGAATAACTTTGATAAATTGAATTCGCGTCCGAAAAAATTCAAAAGACGTGCTCATTACAACCGAAAGTTCGGTGTGATCTTTCTTGTTTAAATTACCAGTTCTTGAATTACAGTTAAAGCGAAAAGGGATTTCAAAACGGCGGCAGAAATGACGTCCAATGGAAGTCTGTAATTTCTATATAGGACAGAAATATCATGCACGTGATGTCCGCAACCCCCACCCCCCATATATAACATATTAATGATGTAATGAAAAGTTAGGAAATTTAGGGAAAATTTGATTTTAGGTGAGGCTGCGTAGCTAATGTGTTAAATGTTAATTAAACCAAGCAGGGTGAAAAGTTAGTTAGCACGAAATATAAAGTAAGCAGATGGAAGGAACAATGGCTGCTCAAGAGTAAAACAGGATTGCATCAAAATGTGTGTGTGTGTGAGGGGGAGTATGTCTGTAGTTTGGGTCAGAACTGAAATTTTTTGGCAAGAACAGTTTGGCGAGCAACGAATAATAAAAAAAAAAAAAAAAAACGACACACAAGCTGAAGCTAAACCTAATTTTTCCTTCTTACCATTGTCAATAACAAACGAGAAACAAGGAAAAAACTAATCTTAGCTGTGGTTTGCGTACCAATCTGGTTAGTTAGAATGAAAAAAGAAGCGAGAGAAAATAATGGACACAGAAGAGGAGGCATGCCGAGAAAGACATAGTAACGGCGGTTTCAAAGAGAGAGAGAGCCACACAACACAGAAGGGGGAAGAGGAGGGAATGGAAGGATAGGTCGGCGAGAAAGCGAGAGAAAGAGATAGAGGAGCACGCACACAATAGGCATATACGTAGGTCTGTGAGGCCGGAGGAACTCTGTATTGATCAGATGCTGCTGCTGCTGCTGCTGCTAAGTATAGGACAACGTCTCTCTGCTTCCAAGGACATCCTCCTCCCACGAGCCCACTGCCTGCGTGCTCCCCTTCTCTCCCCTAGCAGCTCAATAATTTCATTTTCACTCCGTTAGGTAGGAAGACAGCAGCTCTAGTTTCGGCTGCTTTGCCAAAGGGCGAGATAGAGAAAGGGAGGGAGCTAGGGGAAAGAATCTGACACGAAGTTCTCATTTCCTATTCCTATCACACCCGTCCTTGGACAAATAACATTATTTCTGTGCGAAATGTGTTCTCAATTAGAAGTTTTTCAAGAATGCCGCTGAATTTTAACAAAGGAACGGCGAGGGATGCCTAATTTACAAATTCAGTTCGGCGTAGTTCTGAATGACTGTTCAATGCATTGCACAAAGTAAAGATTCCAAGTACTTCCTCATAAGTTAATTTCGGCACAGCTTCAGAATAGATAGAACACGGCATCATTCAGTGAAAAAAAAAAAGTTTCTTGTTTGAATATTACGAAAGCAGTTACAGTAGTGATTTTGTCAGCGTTATGATCATTTTATAGCGTGGGCACAAGGCACGTACTTTGTTGTATACAAAATTATTGAGATAAAATTTTCACAACATGAATTTGAATTTTATTTTTGAGGAAGCGGTTCGTTGAAAGAAAATATTTTCGTTCCACGATTCGGAAAGTTTTGGTGTTTTCCATCGACACCCACGTAATAACAACATTACACAAATGAAGCATAACTGGCGAATTATTTTTAAGATGTGAATGTCGGATCACCCACAAAGGTCCAGAGTGGTGGCGTCGAGTATAGGCGCCTGCAGGAAATTTTTCAAGGGGGTCAAGTGTAATTAATTAAGGTTTGGCTAATATGTAGAAAACAGTAATTCGTGAAAATGAAAGATTAATACTATTACTATTACTACTACTTACTTACTACACTAGAACACTAGTACTACTACTAATAGTATTAACATTATTAATTGATGCTGCTCTTGATGAAAGTGTATGTTAGTAATACAATGTAGACATGTATTATCATGCACATTGGCAACTGTTTTCAAAATAATGAACAGTGTCGAGCAGGACCACGCCAAGCCTTTTAAGTTCAGCACTCTGAGCGGAACTTGTTTGGACGTACTACCTTACGGTTTGCTAGGTTTTCTGCTTTCACGTTATCGTTTTCCAATTCCAAATTTCCAATAAAATTGGGATATTAAATTAAACGCCCCAAACTCCATCTTTCCTTGCGGTCCAGTTCTGTGAGTGTAAAACAAAAAGTAATAAATAAAATAAAGTAAAGGGGAAAATAATTTTACAGATGGGTCAAGTGAACCCCCCCCCCTTCCCCCCTGGCGCAGAGCAATGCTTCTCGACAAGAGACTGTACCTCTGATCCTTTTACACGTCTTTCTGGCGTGGATAGGATCATTCCTTTGGGTCTGTGTGATAGAGCTCTGATATGCCACTCGAGACGGTGGGTTTCCGAACGAGCCACAGGAATAAAGTGGTTTATCTTTCGTCAAAGCGTTATGGCCAATTACTGAAATAGAGACGGAGTCCGAAGGTAGCTAGCAAGCTATCTATAATGCTAAAGATTCTTGGGGCCCATACTACCCTTAGGAAAAGGATGGCCCTTGCGTTAGAAGAAACGACGGAAAAATGGTTAATCAGTAAGAAAGGTCATAACTGAAACAGTTAGGTCTTTAGGACGAGCATGCCTGAAAAGGAGTGCAAGTTCTTGAAGAAGCCAATGAATTACTATTAGATGACCACATGGAACGAAAATACAAGCAAAGTCAGTATTCTCACATCCCCAAATAAGCAACTAAGTTTATTTTTCCAAAAGCGGTGTGCTGTAATTCGTATTGCGTCACTTTTCGCCAGTAGGGATTGTCCATCATTACAAACAGTGCTGGATTCCAGTTGGATCGACTAGGATTTTTAAATAAATTAAAGCCTAAAAATAAAGCTAACATAATTCAGTAAATTCTTGTTCAGGAAATTTTTAGAATTAAAAGCATTGTTAGGTTAACGCAGATTTTTGATTATAGGATTTGAGAGTTAATAACGGTAGTTATACGTAATTTTTGTACGATGTAATAGCAATTGCATTGCGTTGATTAAGGTGTAGTTTGAGTACTTAGATAGTAATCATTATTCTCGGAAACAAGATAATAAGTTAATGTTTGGTCTCACCCACAGCTAATTAATTAAATGTTCCTTTTTTACCACAGTTGGCATTAAAAATTTATTTGTTAACGCATGAATCAAGACGTTATTTTTCGAAATGAAGCATATTTGCTAAATGTAACTGAATGATAACAGAATTTAAATTACAACTCTTTTTCAGTCCAATTCAGATGCGCCACCCTTCCTTCCCCACACTAGAGCCGGAGAAAGGCTGAAACACAACGCTACTGTTGCCGCGGAACTACTCCATAGTTCGGGTCACATTGTTTGCGGCCTAACTAAATACAAAGACCAGGAGTAATTTACCTTAATTATTTTTCCTTTGCTCCCTTCCTGCCTCATTAACCCCCTTTTCCCCACTGGAGCAGAAAACCCAGGTGGTCAAGACGGTTTGCCCGGACACCCGTGGGGAATGACCAAGGTATTCATCTTCTTTTCACTCTTGTGAGAAGAAGCACGGCATTCACAAAATTTATGAAATGGCCCCAGTGCTGGTGGGACAAAACATCCCGGTATTTCAGGAGTGCACATGCAAGAGTATGAAAAGCGGTCAGATGAATAGGCGAGTTGCGGTTTACGACCATCTCCTCGATGAAGGAGGCACCAGCGAAAGTCGTTAAGTACATCGTGGTGTCACAGGAAAGTCGTAACTCTGTCAGAGGAAAGCCCCTTTAAATTCTTCGCTATTCATCCGACCGCAGAAAATATGTCCTATTGAATTCGCAAAAGCCACACCTGCCCAACAGGCCAGCTGCCGCGAAAAAATAGCTAAGTGGACCAGAGGGCCAACAAATAGCCACTAAGCTCGAGCACTGGTCAGCTCAGCTGACCAATCCAGACCCCAGGCGAAGAGCTTTTAGAAGGTTCTCGTAGAGGCCAACATACGCAGGACTGATCACGTAGAAAATTAAAGGGGCGGAATTATATAGGCAGAAAAAAGACATAGTCAAGAGGAGAAAAAATTCGTATCGGAGATTCGCATCCGAGATGGTTATCCACATATGGTATTCGAAACGGTGATTCACAGATAGCGACACAGATGTTTATTCACGTATGATAGTCGGAGGACAATTTTCAGAGATATTCGAGAATGAGAGGATAGGAGTCAGAAAGATTATTCAGCGAGGGATAGATAGATCCGGAGTCAGCATCCTCGAAAGATTTCATCTACCAGCGTGGGGCTTCAACGAGCGACAACCCAAACCGAAGATGACGTTATTTTCCCCAATTCCAGTTCCAATGTTAACTGAATATATACATATGCATGGTCGCTATGCCTCCTCGAAATAGATTGAGGGATTTAATTTAAAGTTAAGCTCAGGGGTGTAACAGGCTTACGCAGCAGTGGACCAGTCAACATGGCTAATTCTAATGTTTTTAATTTAACGTAACTTTTATTTGGCTTCCACCTGAACGATGTAATTGCGTAAATATACTTTTTCTTTTAATAAACATTGTTAATTACTTAACCTGGTGTAGCTAACGTTTCTAGGCTGTGTATGTTTCTCTAAATTCACAATTTGCGGCATATGGTTTTTTTACGAATACCTCGTAACGAGCCTGTATGAAACACAACGTGTCGTCCATAAACTTTGAGGGGGGGGGGGGGGTCAGCGTCATTTTCTTGTAGGACTTCCGTCCACAGGTAGTAGAGTTTAGGTCCCAGCCACCTGCAGCGAGATCGCCTTTTGGGCAGGACACAGAAACGGAAGGAATGAGAGCAAGTCTAGCGACTTTTGACAGAACAGTTTGTAGTGTGATTAGAGTACAGTAGATGGCGCCACCGTACAAGTACGATATTGCACATAGAGGGGTGAGAGAATTTCAGGTGGGGTATAGGAAAGGATACCCATTTAACCAGTGGGTCCAGCCTGTGGGCCGTCACTCGTCCGATGCGCGGCGGATATTCAGCGATTGTTAGTAAATCACACCATCTCTGAAAGATCAGCCCAGGCTTGAACCTGGGGACCCAGCATCGATAGTCTGAAACACTAACCACAAAGCCATCCGCGGCTCATAAACTTTGAGATTAGGTTCCTTACATTTATGGGAACGCAACCTCCCTGTTTATCCAATTGGACGGGGATTAAGTATTCCGCGACCACCGTACTACCGGAGGCGTGGTAATACTAGACCCTCTTGTACATGTACTCCTTACACATATAAGATATATATCGAGTGATCACTGAATTGTGATTACCCCTGTCAAAAGTGGATACGGCCCGTATATCACGTGATTTCCGAGACGACGCGATTAGTCGACCGGCGCAGTATACATAAGGTGTGAATGGAGCAGCCCGTAGTAAAACTCGGATCGTGATGGATAAACGGAAGGATTTGTCGGACTTTGAGAAAGGACAGATTGTGGGACCTCGGAGAGAAAGTACCTCGATTTCCCAAACGGCTGAAGTGGTGGGTTGTTCGCGAGCCACCTTAGTTAAAGTGTACCAGAACTGGCGTGAAAATGGTCAAACAACAACCAGGAGGCCAAACTGCACAGGACAGCGAAAGGCTGATGTGAGAGGTGAAAGCCGGGTCCAACGACTCGTAGAGGCCAACATACGCAGTACTGCTCAACAGCTGACTATAGCCAATACCTAATACTGTACATCAGGGGTCAACCCGGAACAGTATCTGTTATGACCATGCGTCACACGCTGCACGAATGGGCAGGGCCGGATTAAGGCCTTAGTGGGCGTCTAGGCTAAGATATCTGTGTGGGCCCCAAGGCTAAGACATCTGAGTGGGGCCCCGAAGAACTTATGACGGGGAATCGTTATGAAGTCCGTTAAAACACGAAACTGAAGCAATATGTTTCTGATAATTAATACGTTGAGCACTCTTCAAACTGATAAATTATCTGCAGAGTTTTCATAATAAGTCCAGTGGCATAACTACCACCCCAGCAGCTGCGGGGGGGGGGGGCGCAGGTAACGAAGGGGCGCCAGTTATGGTTTTTATGAAAAATTCGAACACGCACAATAATTATCCCAAAGATTGATATTTTGCTTTAAGATATATTTAGCTTTGCTTCTAAATAAATGCCTAGTTTCACTTTTAAAACACTGAATGTCCTACAGATTGAAAGTGTTCGGCTCTTTGACTTCGGGTTGTGATACGATTGCTCTGCAGTGGGTTGTAAATAATACGATCGATCTCCAATCGCCTTCTCTCTGAGCTGCTGAGGAAAAGCGCGAAGCCACAGTGGGATTTCCACGTGTGGAGGATGTGGGAAAATAGTCAGTTACTTAAGATTATGTGCACGACAGGCGATAACATTTATTCACAGCAGCCGCAGTTCTGCCATGTGTAAAAAGGTGATTTCTTCAAGTGATTTATTTTAGTTTTGGGCAAAGCAATTACACGTATATTGTCAAATCTATTGCTTAAAACGTTAAAACTACAGGGCACTAGATACGTACCACCTTTACTTTTGCAGAGACTCTCACTGAACCCCCTCCCAACCAACCACCAAACACACACACACACACACACACACACACACACACACACACACACACACACGGCGAAAAATGCATTAAAAGCTTAAGATTCCTAGATTTTTCTCGCGGATTTTCTAATGATTTATCATTGTATATCTTTCTTAGTTCATCTCTTTTGTTAAATGCGATGTGAAGCCACAGAGGACTTCGACCGGCAACAGTTCAGAGTGGGCGCTCTTTGGCCAAACATGGCCCTTGCGCCATGAAAATCCAACAACCAGCCAACAGTTCCAAGCGCAAATCGGGAGGTGTGGGTGAGTGGATGGCACTGAAAAAGTTGAAACTGTCTCGCCGACCCCGCTGTACATGGATGGCAACACGAAACCTTTATCTCAGCGAAAAAGGAATTTTTTGCAGTCGGATGTTTAGACGGGCAGATGTTGCTGTAAATATGCTGTAACCGGAAACGTGAATTTATGTTATCTAATGGTAAGCTGGTTAGTTAAGAAAAATTTTAATAATGTGCAAATCATGTCGCACCAAAGAAGCAGCAACATCGAAAAAAGTAGGGTATACATCTATGACACCTGGTGGAAAAACTATGTGTTATTTTAAGTAGAAAATATTCTCAAAATATTCATTATGAATGGTATGTAACAACAAAAGAGTTTTTTCAATCGAGTTTTCAGAAGCGCAGATATTGCTGCAAATACATCAGACACAAAAATGTACAGTTATGCCCCCTATTGGCAAAATAGTTCTTTACCAAAAATTAGAAATTATATGCAGAGTATTTTCTACCAAGAGCACTCTATCTGTTACAAAATGAATTTTTCAAATAGGACATTTAGATTCAGAGATATTGAGGAAAGCGCAATTTAGGTCTGTTCTCCCTAACGGAAAAAATGCGTTACTTAAAAGAGAAGCGGTACTCTATTGTTTGTTTGTTTGTAGGTTTAACGACCACCGTGAGCAACTCAATGGGCTATAAGCAGTCGCCCGTCCCTAATTTAGGGTCACTGGTTCCAGGGAAGGGAAAGAGCCAGTGCCGTAAGACAAACACAACATCCATGCCTCACCGGGATTCGAACCCGGACCCCTTTCGGACGAATGATCAGAGGCCATCGCTTAGACCACTGCGCCACCGGGGCGGCGAAGCGGTACTCAAAATACATAATCTTCGTTATAAATGGTCAAATGGAAAAAGGAATATTTTCAATCGGATATTTAGAAACAATGATATGACATAACCTGTATTTTGAACTTGATAGCAGTGGCGTAACTACCACCCCCGCATTCCCCGCAGCTGCAGGGGGGGGGCGCAGGTAACGAAGGGGCGTAACGCAGCTGCCAGTTATAGTTTTATGAAGAAATTCGAAAACGCACAGTAATTAACCCAAACATTCATATTTTGCTTAAAGATATATTTAGCTTTGCCTAAATAAATGCCAAATTTCACTTTCAAAACAATGAATGTCCTACAGATTGAAAGTATTCGGCTCTTTGTCTTCGGGTTGTAATACCATTGCTCTGAAATGAGATGTAAATAATACGATCGTTCTCCAATCACCCTTCCTCTGCGCTGCTGAGGAAAAGCGCAAGGCCACAGTGGGATTCCCCGTGGAGGATGTAAGAAAACAGTCAGTTACCTAGGATTACCTGCACGACCTGCGTCAACTTTATTCACAGCAGCCGCAGACCTGCTATGTGTAAGAGGGTGATTTCTTCATGTGACTTATTTTAGTTTTGGACAAAGCAATTGCACGTGTTGTCAAATCTATTACTTAAACATTTAAAACTACAGGGATCTAGATACCACTATTAATTTCGCAGACACTCTCCCTGACTTCCTACCCCCCCCCCACACCACACAGCGAGAAATGCATCCGTCCTCGTGTTCGAAATTCTGGAAAAATTACTGTGCTTATAGGGACGCAGAAGTAAATCTTGAGGGGGGGGGGGGGGGCACGTAGTGCTAGTTACGCCACTGCTCGATAGCATCTGTATTTACGCCCTCTAGTGACGAAGTTGTGCCTCGCCAAAAAAGAGGAATCCAAGAATCATCGTTCTCACATTTCGTGCCTCTGAATGCAAAAAGAAATTTTCCAATCAGACTAATGTTTGCAGAGACATGGTGTCTACAGGCAAAGTGACATAATAAGCACGTGCTTTGTTTTCAAAAGAAGTGGTAAAAATTTGTTTAGCTTTAGTAAATGAGACTAGGGAAGTACCTAGTCTTACCATAAATACTGTTACAAAGTATTTAATGAAATAAAAGATATTTAAAGATATTTTAATAGTCTTATGGTTACTTCGTGTTGACTGAGGAAGTCATAACTGGTTACTGCATCATCTTCTTCTATCTTCTATACATAGTATAAAATAAAGTCCCCTGTAGGCGTCTGTCTGTTTGTTCGGGCTCATCTCGAGAGTCGCTGGACGGATTTTGATGCGGCTTTCACCATTCCATAAAGCATTTGTCAAGGAAGGTTTAGGTGCATGAAACATTAATCTATGACAAAAGGAAGCCGAGCAGTAACGATTTTAGTGACAAGTCAAAAAAAAAAAAAAAAGCCGCCGTTCGCATTCTTTCGTGGCTTCCACTACCTATGAGGATGTAGCAGACACGTGACTTTCATAATGGCAACGAGCCTTAGTAACGTAAGTGAAGGACAACCGCAGTCCCCGTTGAAATGATGGTGTCTTACTTTGAAAATCTAACTTTCGAGTAAAAAATGCGGTATTTGAAAAAAATTAATGAGATTGGAGGAAAAGATCCCTATGTGCTGAATGTAAGTATGTTCGAAGAAAACGCGAAAAGTTTTCCAGAAGTGCAAATAGTAAATATTTTCTACTACTTCGTCTTTGGTCGAAGCGCCATTACCATACAACAGTTAGAGGCATTAGAATCATATAAAATTCTCGAAGCATATAACAATTTCTCATCGGGGATATTCTTTTACATGGTAATTTAGTGAGATCACTAATTAGTGAGCAATTAGTAACTCTTCAATAAAAAGTGTTTTTCTATGCTCTGGGAAACGATATTCAAGACTTAGAAAAATTGAGAGAAAAAATCTGGGTTTTCACGCAAAATTGTGGTGAAAATACACAGTAATTTTTCTTGGATTTGCGTCCTTATTTATTTATCCTTAAATAAATTTAGCAGCGTAATCCCGGTATGTAAACATACCTACACACCAAAAGGAATTTTATTTGGAAATCATTTTATCCATTATTTGCATTTTTCCGCAAAAGTGTGCTTCAGCTCCAGTTAAAAATCCAGGTGTACTAAAAATAAAATCAACGGTGGTTCGGCGAGGAAATGTCATATAGAACAAAATAGTAAAGTAAAAAACTAAAAACAAAAAACTTCCAACACTGAGAGCCAAATAATCTTAAAAGTGAAAAGCCGAAAATTCGCAAAAAAAGTGGGTCAAGCTCTCCTATAAAACCCAGAACAGCCAAAGAGATTTGATTCTGACTAAAAGTCAGGATGGCTAACAAATTAACTTTTAGCTCTGTAAAAAGTTTCAACAGCCCCTAGATCAATCAGAAACTTTCTGAATAAAAGTCCCTGATGGTGAAAAACCCACGTGTATAGAAGTGCCGATTGGGTACCGAAGCGTTGATTTAAGAACATTTTTGACTAAGAGGCAAACTCTGAAAGGTGTTCTATATGAAAATAATCAGTAGCAATAAAACCTACGCAAAAAAATATCCAACACCTTTTAAAATGAAATTAAAAACTTGAAATCAACGAGTGAAACGCCTGGCCCAATAAGTGCAAGCACCGCACGCCAACAGCATTTGAACAAGTAAAAGATATGTTTTCTGCTTTACCAAGAAACACTGATTTCTGGATAAAACTAGCCTTTAAAAGATTCTCTGTCTTTGAAGAGTCTAACTCTTCAATAGTGTTTTCTAAGCTCTTGGAAGCAATCTCCCTTCGTTTGGCAGATTAGCAAATCTTTTCGGTGCTGCATTTAGAGACAGTAGCTGGCAGCCTAAAAAAGGACTTCCGGTCTCGATTTCCTCTACTGCAGTAATTAATAAAGCCACAAAATCTAGGCATTTTGGCTCCAAATTTTTATAAACACCGACCGCTAATTATCGCACTTTACAAACTAACTGCAGCCAGCTATGTTTGTCCTTCAGGAACTTGCAGGAACTGTTGCCACTTCACTTAAACTTCTGGATGATGTCACATGCTACATCCTCATTGCTTACAAGCCATGTTGGTTTTTTTGCTTAGTAGAGTATAGGGAAAAATTATTATTTAAGACAATTTTTTTTAATGGTTGAGAGTGTTTTAGAAATAGATTTGATATGAGAAGTTACTCAATCAAGAGCGCCTCGCACTTCTGGCTGCTGGCTGTCCAACTGGGAAATACACAGTACGTAACTTGGACTTCTTCCAACGTTGATAACAGGGAGACAAGGAATTTATACTTATATTCGTTTTGTCTGCTGAACATATCTATTTACTGTTTAAAAAGGCTACATAACAAAACTTGTGAAACCACACCTAGAAGCACATTTAAGAAAATATAAAGGTAAATTTTCCCTCTCTTTGAATGTGCTGAAAATGTTTCTTCTACGTAAATCCGGTGTAATGAAACATCTGTGTGTGCTGATGCTTTATTATGCCTCTTGAGCAAGGAGAGAAAGAAATTATTCTTCATCCCTTTTTAATTTTTTTTCCAGAATATGTATCGAATATATATTGCAATTTGAAGTGCAACATCCTTCTTGAAATGCACTGAGAAAATGCAGCGCGTTTTATTATTATTATTATTATTTCAGAGTTTAACGGCCAACACGAGCAACTATTACGGATATAAGTTGGGGCCACCCTAATTTGGACTTATTTGCGGTCACTGGTTCCAATGAGGGGAGACAACTAGTGACATCAGACAAACATTCACCTTATGCTTCATCTATGACTTTAACCCGAGCCCATCTCGGACGACTTATTTAGAGCCCAAAGGCCACCAGGGCGGCATTGAAGACAAGAATGTATGTGAATGTACACAGAAAACCTGTAAAAACTAGCTGATGGATAACTGAGCATCTAATGTTCAAAATGTCGCACCTTTCTCTCTGAATTTTTACATATTTCATTCCTCAGAAATCTGCAGTTTGGGGATTAAAACCATAAAACGTGTTTCACATGATGTTCAAAGCTAAGAGGTTATTCACAAAGCTCAATTATGAATGTAATTTGCCTTGGTATTTACCTCTGCATGCCTTATTTAAGAAAATACGTATAAAGATCATTCTCAGAATTTGTACCTTCAACTTAAATCTAAACGTAAAAAACTAGCGAAAGTAGCTACTTCTGAGAAAAAGTAGTGTACTTAGCTACTTTTCAAGAAAAGTAGTTGTAGCTGTAGCACGCTACTTTTCAAGACTGTAGTTGTAGCAGCAGTTAGCTACTTTCTAATCGCGGATATAAAGGTACTGCTTATTCAAGAAAATGTTTTCGTGGGCCGTAGGTTCGCCACCCCTGTCCTAGGGGCCCCTTTCAACTGAGGACCGTTCCCTGCTTCCAAATGCAAGGCGCTATATAACCTATACAGAATATTGTAGCTCGCTTTAGATCTCGTTGCAACCACCGGAAAGGCTATATCCAAGAAAACTGCGTCAAGGAGGTGTAGGGGTCGCCCGCAAACGAACTGTCAATTATGAATTTATGTACTTTTAATATTGTGACGAACACGTGCGGACGGACGTTTCATTCCGCCATTTTGTTGTTTCAGATAATAACTGATATTCTTCACCACCCACGTGGTACGATTTTAATCCTATGGGGGATTAAGAGAGGGGTGCATGAACGCCTGGGGCATCTGACCTTGAAGAGTCAGCTGCTCGAGTGCTTCTGTTAAACAAGTTGTCATACTACTTTTGTATACGTGCAAGGTTGTAGCCCCTGCGGGTATCCGACGACATTCCGGAGTACAGGTATTTCACGTGCTGACCGGGAAAGCCAGTTTTTCTTGCGCATGCGTGATAGAGGACAGAAAGGGCGAGGAGGATTAAGTGAGACAGTTGAGCTTCGGTCGTCAAGGAGAGAGGGTCCTGGTTTGGACAACAGTTTCTGACGAAAGGACTGCGGTTATCGCAGACGTGCAGCGTGGTGAACGGGAAGGAGGATTCCTTCGTCCACCGGGTATCGCGGAAAGAATTGTGGAAAGGTAGCACGTGGTCAGCACGGGAACCTGAGCGGAAAATCATCGGAAACCCGTGAAGCAAATGTTATCGGAATAATAAAGTCTTGTTGTTGTTTTTATTTCCGTGTACTGGACTGTGTTTGTCGAGGTAATTATTCTTCTACACAAGGACGCCTTCAGCCGCCTTGATAGCCAGATTGTATAGTAAAGGCGAGGCGGTAGCTCGCTATACGGCGGGAAACAAAAGGTATTATCTAAGAATTGATATGTCTGGCCCTACAGCCAGATAAAGTGGCGCAGTCGGCAGGATCAGCCTGAAAGCGAGCTCATGAATGACGTGAATGGCGACACGTGTGAAGAAGGAACAACGGACTTTTTGGGAAAATTCCTGTGACCGAATGACAGAACTCTGACGACGTGCCGACCGGAAGAAAGAGACACCAGCGTGCTAGCCGAGATAAGGTATCCATCGTGTCGACTAAAACAAAGACAGTGTGCACCTCAGCGTACGGAAATCCCAAGCCGGACGAGGACTTACAAGCAAGACAACAGAAGAAGCAGAAGAGAAGCCTGAGTGCTCCGGTAACGTACCACATTTTTTTTTCTGAGATTATTTCTGTGTCTTTGCCTGTGCATTTGGTATAATTTAGGGTTAAGAGTAGAAGTTCTCATCATGGTACTAGAAAGGAAAGGGAAAGCTAATAATTATATATTCTCAGAGTAAAGAATTGTAAAGTAAAATTTTGTAACAGTTAATTTTATGTCAGTTGCTAGAGAATGCGAAGTGTCAAAATATTTTCATTAAGTAATAAGTGTTTAGATAAGTCGAGATTTCATGTTTACGATTTAAGAAATTTGAAGCTAGAATAGCGTATTGATTTTTTTTTTTACGTGTAGCGAAAGAGACAGAAGGAATATAAGTATTCTGAGTAAAACAGGATAATAGATGTTCGGGTAATGCATGAAGGTAGAGATAGGTTAGAAACAAAACAAGAAGCAGATTAACCTTCGAGGATTTAATGCGGATGTTTGCATGATTTCTTTTCTTATTTCTTTGCATGAGTGTATTTTTTGAATGTGTATTGTAGTGTATTATCATGACTGAGCTTTTGGAAGGGAAAGTTGAGGATAATTTAGACGCGGACAACGAAGATAATAGTATTCTTAGCGATTCAGAATTAGATTCTAGTAAAGAAGTAAGCATTAATATGGAAGACAAGAAAAATAATCCAGCTAGAATGGAATGGGAACTTAAATTTAAAATGCTTGAGATAGAAGAGAGAAAGGCTGAGAGGGAACAAAGAATGCTAGAATTACAATTAGCGGATAGGAAAGAAGAAAGGGAATTTGAGTTAAGAAAATTAGAATTAATTAATGAGAAAGAGAAGGAGTCTATTAAAAGTAAAAATGAGGGTAAGTTGGCCGACTACATGAGAATCTTAGAAAGAACTTTACCCAGAAGTCCCAGTAAGCCGGAAGAAATTCTGGACTTCTTTGATTCGTTAGAAAGGGCATTTGTATTACACTCAGTACCGGAAGAAATGAAAGGTCGTTTGGTGATAGCCTTATTCAATTCAGAATGTGTGAACCACTTATTTCGTCGTTTGACTATAGAGCAGTACGATAAGTACGAAATAGTTAAGGAGGCAATTTTGATGGAATGCCATTTGACTCCGGATA
Organism: Macrothele yani; assembly: GCA_039090855.1. NCBI lineage: Eukaryota > Metazoa > Arthropoda > Arachnida > Araneae > Macrothelidae > Macrothele > Macrothele yani. The sequence goes on from CM076990.1 coordinate 117,703,967, forward strand.
TTTATTTGAAACAGTTTGAGAATATTAGTAAGAACAAAGGGGAAAGCTACTTGCAGTTAGCGGGACGTATTAAGAGGACCCTAACCTACTACATCAACAGTAGTGAAGTGAAAGAATTCGATCAGTTGGTCAATTTGTTGGTATGCGACAAATTCAAAACTTTGTTGTCCCCAGAACTGAAGACCTACATTCTTCAAAGAGGTTCCGTAGGGAAGTTAGTTCCTTCGACAGAATTAGGAGAACTTTGTGATTTATACGAAAGTCACGTGGGAGCTATGGGAATAGAAGTAGGAAGATGCAAACCCAGTCATCCCGTGGGAACGTATTTCAAAGGAGGTCAATCAGAAGCCTGGAGGAAGGGAAGTTTTCAGACAGGCGGAAATCAATTGAAAGGAAAGTTTTCCGGGACAGATCAGAGCGTCGGACATAAGCCAGGTTATTCAGCAGCGAGGCCTATCGTAGGGAATACCAGTTTGGATAAGGGAATTATATGCTTTAGATGTGGAGTAGTAGGGCACCGTAAAGCAAACTGTAACCAGAAGGCATCCCAGAGTACTCCCAGCTCTTACTCTCAGAATTGGAGGAAAGACCCCCCAAATAAGGTCAACAGAGTAACGGTGGGACAAAAGAGAGCCGAAGATGTTTCAGAGAGAAGGATAGAGCCGGTAGAGGTCAGCAATGATAAAAGAATGACAGCTAAGGTAGATAGAGTTTTAGGCCAGGAAGGAAGTCAGAACGAGGTAATAGAAATTCCGGTAGGAGAAGTGAAGAGGGTTAAGTCGGAATGCGGAAAGAGCACCGAAATCCTTATTGACTCAGGCGCGGAGGTGAGTTGTGTAAGAGGAGGTTTACTTGGCGAAGAGTTGTTGGAGCCAAAGGGTAGAATAATTTTAAGAGGCTTCGATGGTAGTAAGGGAGAGTTTGTCATTAAACAATTGAATCTCCGATTAGATGAAGAGGGATTAGAAACAGGAGAAGCGCCAGAAAGTTTTTGTGAAGTGATGTGTGCAATTGTTCCTAATCTGGTAAACAGGGTAATTGTAGCAGCGGAGGATTACCAGCGCATGAAATGTTTAAGGGAAGCTACTCCGATGTGGGCAACCTCGTGTGAAAAGGCGTTAGAGTTAGGGAATAGGCCGGATGTGCATCCAGAAACTGAGACTGGCGAAGCGCTAGTCGAAGAAGAGGATATTCTAGGAATGGAAAGCCCGGCGATCACAGATATTTCAGCGGAGGAGGAGCAAGCGCGCTTGGTAGGTAAACCGTGGCTTGAAGGGCAAAATAGCCCCAGGATATTAGCGCTCAGTACTGGAGGCGGCAAGGAAAATCAGCGAGAGCAACAGCAGGTCGACCAATCAGGGGAGGCAACGACAGCTAGCGAGGGAACAGGAGATATCGTTACTGATTTGGATACGAGTGAAGCACAGGAGAGTTCAGACAGACGCTTGTTTACAGAGCAACAAAAGAGGTGTATGACGTTAGCAGCCGCTAGGAATGAGGCGGAAAATGGCAGAGGTGGTTATCTCTATACGGATGGAATGTTGTATCATCGGGAGCCAGTGTTGGGACAGGTTACGCTACAGTTGGTAGTTCCTGAAGAGCGGAGGGCGCAAGTGTTAAAGCTGGCACACGATTCGGTTTTTGGCGCGCATTTAGGCCACAAGAAGACCCTAGAGCGGATTAGATATTCTTTCTACTGGCCTACCTTGAAGAAAGATGTGCGTAGATATTGTGATGTATGCGAAGCGTGTCAGTTGAGACGTCCCATCACGAGGGCAGACAGGGTTCCGATTGAGGCAGTTAGGAGACCCCCCAGACCATTTCAGGTTGTTAATGTGGACTTAATCGGACCGATTGAACCACCGTCGAGCAAGGGTCACCGGTGGATATTAGTGATGGTAGATCAGCATACTAGGTGGCCGGAAGCCGTATGTCTGACTTCATTGAATGCCCGGAGCACGTGCGACGCACTACTGGAAATTTTTCAGCGCACAGGGATTCCGGAGGTAGTAGCGATGGACCGGGGCACAAATTTTGTGTCGGGGTTGACACAAGAGATCCTAAGGCGTCTAGGGTCGACTCCTAGGTTCTCCGTCCCGGGAAATCCCGCCTCGAACGGTCTTGTCGAGCGATTCAACAGAGTTTTGAAAGGAATGCTGCATCATGTGATAAGGGAGGAGCCTCGGCAGTGGCATAAGGCTTTGCCATATTTATTATGGGCCTATAGAGAGGTTCCCAATGTTACAACGGGCGCGGCCCCGTTTCAGTTGCTATACGGGCGAGAGCCCATTGGTCCGCTGGCCATTCTGAAGAAAAATTGGGCGGGGGAATGTAGGCTGCCCGTTGGCATATCAGTATCAGCGGAGCAGTACCTGCAGCAAATGAAGGAGCGCATGGAGAAGGCGGCTCAGCAAGTGGAGGAGGTGGCGGTGGAACAGCAGCGACGGTATATGTCGTATTATAACCGTCGGCTGCGACAAAGGTCCTTTCAAGTGGGAGACCAGGTGATAGCCCTGATCCCGGACTCCAAGAACAAGGTGTATGCTAGGTGGACCGGCCCAGTACACATAACTGAGAAACGGGGGTCCAATAGCTATGTAGTTGAACTAGGAAACGGGCAGTTTCGGCATGTACACGTGGGGAAGCTAAGAGAGTTTAAGCCCCGGATCAGTGTAGTCGGAGTGATTTTTGAGACCGATGAGGAGTTCGGCAAAATTAAGGAGGCTCCGGTGAGGAAAACGGAGGAAGCAAAAGAACCTGAGGAAATCAGGATAGATAGGGAGAGGATAACTCGGGAGCAACTTAGGGAGTTACAGGAGCTGGTGAACAGCTCGAAGAAGTTCTTTTCGGGAGAAGTGGGAGAGACGTCAGTGGGGAAGCACGCAATTACACTCAAGCCGGAAAGCGTACTTCGTACCCAGCACAGGTACAAGGTGCCACAATCGATGCAGAGAGCAGTGGAGAGCCAGATCCAGGAGTTGTGGGATCGTGGGATGATTGAAGAATCAAAAGAAGAGTATAGTCATCCGGTAGTATGTGTGGCTAAGAAAAATGGAGAGGTTCGGATGTGTGTAGATTACAGAATGTTAAATTCTCACACTGTTCCGGACGCATTTCCGATGTCTCATATCCCAGATTTGTTGGCGAAGGTGGGGGCAGCCCGGTATATTACTACGCTTGATATGTTAAAGGGGTACTATCAAATCCCAATGGACCCCGACAGTAGAAAGTATACCACTTTTGCAACGCATAAGGGGCTCTATCAATGGAAAGTAATGCCCTTTGGGTTATCAGGAGCGGCGGCTACTTTTCAGAGAGCCATGAATAAGGTTTTGACCCCGCACCAAGACTATGCGATAGCGTACCTGGACGACGTGGCTATTTTTTCTGGCTCATGGGAGGAGCATTTGAAACATTTGAAAGGAGTAATTGAAAGTTTGGAGGCGGCAGGCTTTACGGGAAATTTGAACAAATGCTGTTTCGCCCGTACGGAGGTGAATTACTTAGGGCACGTGGTCGGCTCGGGTCATCACCGGCCGGACCCCGAGAAATTACAGGCCATCAGGGACCTTTTGCCCTCTCAGACAAAAAAGGAAATACGTAGCTTTTTGGGATTATGTGGGTATTACCGTGATTACGTACCTAACTTCGCAAAGATAGCTAAACCTTTAACAGATTGTACAGGGAAAAGGGCGGCAGATAGGGTAGTTTGGTCGGAAAAGTTGGAGGAATCATTCAGGACTCTGAAGGAAAATTTGTGTAAGGCACCGGTATTAAACACCCCGGATTTCAGTAAGCATTTTATCTTACACACGGATGCGAGTTCCTTTGCGGTGGCATGTTGTTTGAGTCAGAGGGATGAGGAAGGCAAAATTAGGCCAGTGGCCTATGCTAGCAAAAAATTAAGTGGGACGCAAGCCAGATGGGCGGTCAGCCATCAGGAGGCGTACGCCATAGTATGGGGTTTGCAAAGGTTTGAAGGGTGGATTTTCGGTAACCGGGTCGAAGTTATGTCCGATCACAACCCCCTTACTTTTCTCACCCGTTCCGCATCGCAAAGTTCAAAATTACAGCGTTGGAGTTTGGCTATTTCCCAATTTAATTTATCCATATCTCATGTCGCGGGCAAACTAATTCCTCACGCCGATGCGTTGTCAAGACTCAGTTTTAAAGAGTAGGGCAGCGCCATGGTGAGAATGTTTCACGGCACAGTTGGAGATCCACAGAAGGTCTCAGGGTGGTACAAGTGTATATGTTACCAGGGTGGTACAAGTGTATATGTTACATAACGTGCGAGAAGTGAAAAAGTGTATTATGTTGTGTCACCCAAGATCAGCAGGCAAGGAAGAGACTGACTCGAGAATACGGCAAAAGACCGTATCTCTCGTTCATTTGGTGGGGGCCTGTAGGGGTCGCCCGCAAACGAACTGTCAATTATGAATTTATGTACTTTTAATATTGTGACGAACACGTGCGGACGGACGTTTCATTCCGCCATTTTGTTGTTTCAGATAATAACTGATATTCTTCACCACCCACGTGGTACGATTTTAATCCTATGGGGGATTAAGAGAGGGGTGCATGAACGCCTGGGGCATCTGACCTTGAAGAGTCAGCTGCTCGAGTGCTTCTGTTAAACAAGTTGTCATACTACTTTTGTATACGTGCAAGGTTGTAGCCCCTGCGGGTATCCGACGACATTCCGGAGTACAGGTATTTCACGTGCTGACCGGGAAAGCCAGTTTTTCTTGCGCATGCGTGATAGAGGACAGAAAGGGCGAGGAGGATTAAGTGAGACAGTTGAGCTTCGGTCGTCAAGGAGAGAGGGTCCTGGTTTGGACAACAGTTTCTGACGAAAGGACTGCGGTTATCGCAGACGTGCAGCGTGGTGAACGGGAAGGAGGATTCCTTCGTCCACCGGGTATCGCGGAAAGAATTGTGGAAAGGTAGCACGTGGTCAGCACGTGCTACCTTTCCACATTTCCGGGTTTCCGATGATTTTCCGCTCAGGTTCCACGGGAACCTGAGCGGAGAATCATCGGAAACCCGTGAAGCAAATGTTATCGGAATAATAAAGTCTTGTTGTTGTTTTTATTTCCGTGTACTGGACTGTGTTTGTCGAGGTAATTATTCTTCTACACAAGGACGCCTTCAGCCGCCTTGATAGCCAGATTGTATAGTAAAGGCGAGGCGGTAGCTCGCTATACGGCGGGAAACAAAAGGTATTATCTAAGAATTGATATGTCTGGCCCTACAGGAGGCTTTATCAAAGTACACCTTATTCAAGACAGCCAGTCGTTTATTTCCCTTTGACGTACTCTCAGAGAAGAACCGGAATGAATTTGTCTCGGAAATTGTAATGGGACAATATACTTTTCACCAATGAGTCCCGATTTAGTGCTGAAACTGCTCCCTGCTTCCTGTTTCAGCACTAAATCACTGATTTTGTGTTCCACAATCAGTGATCTATAATAACTGATTCTGGGTTCCAGGCTGCCTTGGCAGAATCCAACACCCAAATCATTCCATTAATTTGGGGTTCCAACCTCAAATCATCTCATTAACGCCTGGAAAAAAGACAGTTTGGAGGTGGTGGTGTGTTGGTGTGAGCAAGTAGTTTCATGTCTTTCTAGGAGCAATTGTAGAAGCTTTATGGTATTGTAATGAGATCCTCGAACCTCATGTTCATCATTTCTTGAAGCAATGGGTCGTGGTTCCGTGTTAATGGACGATAATGCTCGCCCTCATAGACCATTAAAAGAAAGAAACCGTAATGATTGGCCATCTAGATCACCTGATCTAGATCCGATTGAATATGTTTGCAGTGCTCTGGAGTGACTGATCGCTGGCCGCAGTACACTTTCCAGAAATCTCCAGGAGCTCAGACCTGCGCTTTTGCAAAAAAGGGCAATTACTCTCTTAAACAACCGTATGATGGCCGTGGGTGGCCGAGTAAGACGATGTGCTGGTTTCTCATCATTCGTCTGAGCTGGGTCCTAGTTCGAATCTCGGGTGAGACATGATGATGTGTTTGTTCTACGGCACTGGCTCCCTGGAACCAATGATCCTAAATTAAAGACGGGCGACTACTTATATCCCTTAGAGTTGCTCACGGTGGTAGTTAAACCTCAAAAATAAATAAATAAATAAATCCCTCAAACACTCATTGTCACATGACGACTGTTTGTAGATCCTCTGTTGCAGTCCCAGATGATCACACACCACAAAAAAATGTGTATTATCATGGAAATTTACGTGCCATTTCTCGGGGGTATTAATTTTCTAATTTCGACGTGTCATTAAATATTTGAAGGATTTTTATTTCTTGTCTGTTTGTGTTTTTTTTTTTTTTTTTTTTTAATGTATTATTGGAGTATAGAAGGTAATTGACTTCATCTGTAAATTTCCTTAAAATCATTTAAAGGATTTGTTTCTATTTCGTGTTTTGTGTGGATTACTTAACTACTGATTACCAGTGTATAATTCGAACAGAAAAGTTATCAAATTATGGAATGTGACTGATTCGAATGAATCGAGTGGAAATCCTAGGAGAAACACGGAAACGCGCATGTTGGGGGCACAGCTTCATAAAATATACGGAAAGTAGGAGCTAAAATACTACCTACATACAAACGGCGTACAATTGGAAAGGAAAAGTTTAGTCTATCAGATTCAGTAGACGAGTGGAATTTCACTGGTAGTACAAACATCTGAAAGAGCATAAGAGAAAAAAATAATAATAAGAGAGAGAAAGAAACACTTGCGAGAAAGAGAAGCCCTATTTTATGTATGGAGAGACACTCAAGATTACTAGCATTGGCGAATTTATTCCTGATATCGAGTTTAATTCAAGATGCAGTATTTTGCGGAAAGAACTTGTTTATATGTGTTTTTCCTATACAGGCAAGTGGTAGAAGATTTTCTTGCAAACTGCTTTTTCAAGAACTAATTTTTTCAAGATTTAATTCAGTTAATTACATACAGTGGAACCTCGGTTACACCTTTTTTTATGCCTTAAAAACGTATCAATGAAATTTTGAAATGTTGAATATCTTTGTAAAATTTTGTGAATGCCTCCAAAAACAACAAAAAAAAAAGGGGGGGGGGGTCTTTATTTCAGACTGCGCTAATTTATAGCTACCTTAAGCCTATGTCTATTTTGACTTTTGTGTCAATTTTTTCATTCTAATTTCATTATACAAACTAGGTTAACAAATTCTGTACAATTTCATATATTTAATATATGAAGGGGAAAAACAACGAAAAAAAAACTACCTTTGAAATACTAGGTACTAAATCCGAATATGATTTTGTTTAATATGCAATACATCTATTCAAGTCCTCTACTTCTTTTCATCGCTGTTTTCAAAGCAGTTTGTCCACTAATCGATTTAGTGCCGACTAAAATATTCACTAGTTTTTGTTTGTTTCGAATTTCTTGAATTCAGAGAAAATACAGAACTGTGAAGGTTATTTGGTAAATTTTTAGTTGCATCATCTATTTCACGGCGGCAACAAAACGCTGTCTCAATTCTCTCAAAGTTGTAACATGTCATGTTACGTATAAAAGAATCAATGAACCGTGTACTTTTGATAATAATACACGTTATAAATAGGAATGTGTATTTTTCCTGTAAATACACATCCTATTATGATAATACACGTCGAATTTGTAATGTGTATTTTTCCTGTTTGCCTTTTTGTATTGTCATATTTAATTTGTATTTGTGAAAATACGCAAATACGCACGTTTTCTCATCCATTGTTCAGTGATTTGCTCATGGACCCCGAGAATGCGTAGGCGCTCGCCCATTATTATACACTATTTAAACAGGGAGTGTCTGTGGTACAATCCCAGTTTTCATACCACCTGATGACGAAACCCATGCGGGGTTCTGAAAGGTCTTGTGGGGGTTTTAATGTTACTTGCTTTTATTGTAAAGTGATTTTAAATACTCATTAAAGAAATATCTATCGTTCTATGACGGCTGACATTGATTTGATACCGTATGAATGGCCTTAGCAACTGAGAAGTCTCCTCCTGGTCGGGCTTAACGGCACAATCTACTGTATTATCCCAGTGGCGCCGAAATACAATATTTCGGTTGCTGAGTGCTAAATAAAGAAAAACGTGGAAAGAGTGATGACTTTGTCTATTTACTTTGTCTCCACACATTTCGAAGATTTTCATATCACGTTAAGTTTGAAAAACGCTAAGGAGAACGAACGCAAATTTACATAGAGAAAGAAACTAAAAAGGAATGTTAAATTAGAGTATACGTCACAACGACACTTATTAATATTCTCGACATCACTTTTCGCATTGGAAATGCGTTTCTGGACTCATAGGGTCAGAATCAAGTTAAACCTGTTGCGACTTGAGTGTGTGTCGCAGTAATGGCGGACTGAATGACATTGACAACGGTGGCAGCGAACCATTTACCATTCACGGTGAAGAGTCATTCGTTGTGAACGATGGTTAAGGAGCAACGTTTACGGATGCAAGCAGTCACCCAACTCTAATTTGGGGCCACTGGTTCCGAGAAGGGGAGGGAGCCACAGCGCCGTAGAACTATTACCACCCCTACTCGATGTGAGGGCGAACCATCTGCTGCGTCCTATTCGCTGCAGTGGGATTAATTATTAAGAAGGCCGTTAATTTTCGTAACTCTTTACTCTCTATTATCTTCCGCCTATGGGTGTCTACCGTGAAGTTGGGTTCCCTAATGGAGGGTCTCCAAGTTCAGGGTTGACGGGTGCATTGCGTTGTGTTTCATATGGGAGAACATGGGAAACCCATATTCCTCCATATGCCGCTTGAAATTTAATAAACTCATGTCAGATTTGGACCTTTTATTTTCCTGCGACTGGGTTTGCTAAATGTTAAAAGTTATTTTCTTCTTAAAATCTTGGAGTTGTTACTCTACCAAAACTTTACGATTGTTCTACTTAATTATTCAGGTTAAAATAAACAAAGATTCACTTATTTTGAATTTTCAAAGATTTGAGAAACTCGGGTAAATTTCACTATAAAATACAGAATTTATTTTCATTTGTGTTTCCTTAAAATCTATTACACTGATCGGTGGAGATTTCTATTAATTTAAACCAAAATATATTTTAAGTTCATTATGCTTTTTGATATTCGCAATCATATTTTAAAGTTCACCTTCCGCAAAATATAAGACACATTATGTTATTCAGCACTTGCAAGAGATTAAAATTATCTTTTCTACCGAGGATGTATAGGAGACAAAATCATGATCATGCTAACGAGATATTGGGAATTATGAAATTTTTCTCACCAAATTCTTTTCTTTTCATCTATTTCGTTGTCGTCCGGTATTACTTATAGGTATAAAGTCTATGGTTGGGACCTCATCCGGTCCTGCTGAATGCACACTGCCCGCATAAGATCACTCGATGCTTCACCCAAAATTTGCGTAAAAACCTCTCAGGGAAAACATCATACTTCCCTTCACCTGGAAATCAACTTGCTCAATTTTGAGCGTCCTCCCAGGAAAACTCCTAACTTAATTCTTTCTGCGATATTCTGCCCAGGATTCATCTAGAGTCCATCTTTCCTCTCTGCGTTCACCCAGAAATAGCAGTCATCATTCCATCCCGTGTTCTCTCCAAATCATCTCCGCCTAAAAAAAAAAACTTTTTCTCTCGTCTATGTTTAAGGGGTTCGGGGGTGTTCCTGTCCTACCCAAATGGTTCTCCCCTTATTGGTTGGGCCGCTTTTCCTCGCTTCGGCATTGGTTTACATCCCTGTATGGGAATCCCTCCGATTCGTTGGCAAAGGCTTGAGAACATCGAGTTTTCTTGAAGATGAATATTCCTTTATCTTGTCAACTGCTCCGCGGGATGTCCGCGCTGCCTTAGAATTTTCACGTACGCTTCCTGTATGACTCTTTCTGTTGGTGTCAACCAGTTACGCCCACTACGAGAAATATGCCCTGTTCGTTGCCCGCTAGCGTGCGTAAAACGTGACTTCGTTAATAGCGAAAAGGTCCAGTAAATTGGCCCCCACCTGTGATTGCGAGCATTTCATTCTCGTAGCGTTGCTTGCTAAAACCTCCGAGTTTTCTCTTTACTAACCTAGGGGTGTGTTTCGTGCGTATTCTTACTGGAATTTCCGGAGAGCTCGGGGAACACAAAATAAAATAAAAAAAACAATTCAAAAGAATGATAAAAAAAAAAATAAGGAATTTCCTCCTCAAGAAAGAAATCTGCTCAGCCAGGTCTTAGAAAAATTATGAAATAGGTATTATAATTATCCTCTTAGAACGCCTGTCCACATTATGCTTCTCGGATTTTCTTTCCCAATTCCCGCGCTCTCTAAATTGTTTACTTGGTAACTACTCTTCCTCGTTTAACTATTTCCTCGTACTATGCGATACCGTAGGAATTATTTGGTGAATATATTGCTTTCCCACACTTACTAATTTGTAGGCCCCCTTTCCGAAATTCATACCTACGAAATCATGGTCCTCCAATGTTACACGATATTCCGGAGGACATACGGGTAACATTATCTCCCTCTCCCATAGGGTTGAAGAGCTTTGTCCCCCAAAGTTAGGTGCTGTGGATTCCTTCCTCTCTTGCAAGGCTGCTCGTTTTCGCTCATTTCAACATGCGATGAATTACAATCATTTGCGAAAACTTATGCGCATATATGATACATAATGTAATTATAAGCACATACAATAAGCATAAAACTACGAGTAAGATTATTATAACAATGTTCAATAAATATTAAATTCCTCCACCGAATCTAATTCTAAGTTTGACATTGACAGATAACATATGCACTGTATATATATATATATATATATGAATTCTTTCCGATAGTGACAGATTTCTTCAGCCGCCGTCTTCTCGGCGACACACAATATTTGCTCGGGTACGCGCCTCCGTTGGGCGATATGGTTTCGGTTTTGGGCGTTTCCCATCTCTTAAGCACTCAGCTAGTTTCTCAGAGTTCCTTTGGAGATCAGCCTAACCGACGGGAGTGATGTAGGCTAACACCATCTCCACGTTCAGTTCATATGGGTGCCGTGCCATTGCGCCGAGGAATAGTTCCTGGTAACATTTATCTTGATCGTTCGTCTTTCCGTCTGTAGTTTTACCGATCGAGTGTGCACCGTGAGTTTTTCGAAGTGAACGTCCACAATCCCGGCTGCGCACGATGAGAAAGCTTCGATCTCTACCGTAGCCAAGGGCTCGCATGCAAAACAGCCTGTTACCTTGATTTCTGCCTCCCGTGAATTTTGGGCAGACAGTTCTGGTTTCGATCGAGTACTTGTACTTCTGGAATTGAAGATTTACCACTATAGGGGCTGAGTGTAACAGTTCCGAAACAAGTTGGCCATTTCCGTCAACCTTCAGTTGATGCCATGCTGATGCCATTGGTAAGGCGCTCTTTTTTGTTCTATCATACTCAGTAAATACGACTGTTGTCGGTGGTATTTCATAGAGTCCTCATAATAGCTACAAGAAAACATGCTTTCGTCGAAGATAAAATTTTTCGACATCGATTCGTTGCTCTGCGTATCGCCGATATGTCCTTTCATCGGTCGTGAAGGTAAGCTGTTCTTTTCAATATAACTCTCTTGAGGGTTTCCCACTCGAGAGATCAGATGTGTGTTCACGATTTGTGTAGGCTGGTCCAGTGATCCGACTACTTGCACTGTGATGCCCGTAGAGGTCGTGGCTTGGTTCTTAACCGTCAGAGTCTCTACGGTGTCGTTGTTGTGCTGTTGAATTAGTAGCTGATAACTACACTGCATCGATACTATTCTGCGTACGTCGTATGCTCGCAGGAAATCTGCTTCCAGCCATATTCGAAAGAAATGGCAATGTTGCGAGTCAATGATCCAGCATGACGTGGACCCACTGTCGGACGGCTGACAGCCTGTGATGCCGGGCCAGTCTAGCGATTGTTTTGTCAGTGCGTCAAATTGTTTTGATCGCACACCTCCTTTTCCCCAATTGCAAGTCTCGTGATTTGCACAAACCAATTGGCTGAGATAACGCATTGTAGTCACGTGCGTAAAATAGTCTCTCGTCGTGTGCCAGATACAGTTTGCCTGCTGGTAGGTTACTTTCAAGGAAAAAAGTGTATGGTCATTTTCCTGGTCCGTAAACCATATGCATTGTTCATGCCCCAAATTCATTAGGGTTACCTGCGCATTAGTAGTTAGACGGCAGTTGTGCTCTACCTCTGAGTCCGTGCACTCCTTCACCTTTGATGCAACAATCGAATGTGCGTTACATTCCGCGGAAGTTCCGGTTACCAACAGAAATAAGCTCAAAAGTACCAGTCCGTGTAAAGGCGGTTGCGCCGCTGGACGGGCAACTTGCCTCTCCAAATATTCGTGCATCTGATTTACTCCGTTACGTAAAACATTTCCTGTTAGGCTCCTGTCTTTACTGCCACAAACGTTGTTCCTCTGAGGAATCTATATGACTTCCAAAGAATTATTCCGACTCCACACAACAGCTTCCAGATGCTAATTACTACTTTCCTGGCATATAGAAAGGTTACCGCTGAAATTAAAACTAGCACAATATACACTACATAAGTGACTGCGTGGGGTAAACACTTTAGCTGTCGTAGCATCTCACGACACAGTATGCACTGTAGGGGTCTACACGTTGTTCTACCTACGATTTGCAAAGCACCCCTTAGGGTTTTTCCATCCGTGGTAACGAAAATCAAAGTTAGTTCCGCAGAAAGCTCTAGTAGTTCCGGTGGCAATGATGTCTGATACGGAGCGTTCCTTAAAGTGATAACCCGCTCCATACCTTCTTAACTCGAATCACCAGGGTTCCTGGAAGTGAGCTGGTGATGATTGGGTCGTTGTATGATACTTTGATATTTTCCCTTTGAAATACTGCCTCTTCGTCAGACAGCAAATGTCTCTGGTGACGGCGCCGAGGTAAAATATTAGTGCGCGGTTTTCCAACGCACTCTGTGAAAGAGATCAGCGCTGGGTTCGAAATCCGTAGTCCTTCCGCTTCATGTATCAGTGTAGATACTGCTGGCGTCAGGCGGCAGTTGCTCGTAGTGACGGATTTATTCACACAGCTCGCCAGGGCACAATATTCGCTCGTTCCACTGCACGGTGCATCGGCTGTGCAGCCACAGTGTAAACCGTCTCTTGTGCACTCCATTAATGAAAGGGCTCCTTGTGGGTTCGGTTCCTGCTGAACGAAGAAATTTCTCGGTTCGATAAGCTCATGGTTGTGCGTAATAAATGTCCTCCAGGCTTTCACGCACTCGTCACATGAAAGTGCATGACAAGCACTCCGCGGCATTCCTAGTTTCAAAAGTTCGGCACGAGATGCTACAGTGCACTGATATTTATCTCCCTTCAAATGACAAAGTTCGTGATTAGCAGCTACTCCGCTAACTGTCCAGATTACTAAGGAGAACGCAATCACGTTCATCTTGTCCATTTTATTGACGAAATGTCACTCTCTTCAAATATCTTAAAAGTGGTAATGGTTCTGTCGACACTTGTCGGCCATAATTATCTCAAAACAAGCATACACATGAAATCACTCCTTATCACCTCGGTATTTCTCTTGCACATGCATTATATACACTTTACATTAAGAACTAGTAATATTTCCTTCGAAAAGCTCGTTTCACTCTGACCTACGAGAAGTGAGGGGTTTTTATGTGCATATTTATTTATACATTTTTTTTTCGAAATTCCGAAGCGCATTCCATCCCAGGCTTCCCTTTTCTCTAATTGTATTTTTTTTTTCTTCCTACTTGTAGGTTTTCTCCAACAATAACAACAACAACAACACAAATAAAAAAATCTCATCACACGTGTTTCTTAAGCTTACTAAATTATAATTAAATAACGGCTGTTTACTTCCCATTTATCTATTCTGCAGCTATTATTTCCATTCGCTGGTGCGTCTACTACTTCTAAAAGAAAAATTATTAATTTCCTTTTCGTGTTTGTCGTATTGTCTACCAGATATTACCCGCGTATAGTCGCTTATTTCCCTTTTACGTTGTTTAACTTAATCGTTAGTTCTTTGCTGAACTATTTCTTGCCATTTTATCTTTAGTGCTTTACTCTTTTTTTTTTTCTTCTCTCTCTTTTTTTTTTCTCGCGTATTACCATTGTATTTTCATTCCTGGCTATTTCTGATTTCACGACCAGATGCTTTTCTCGTGTATTCGCAGGTGTGCGGCGACCATTTAAGGAACGCCGATGATTTCGGAAAATAGGGGATTTCTCGAAAATGCTTGCGAGGGTCCCCTTTGGGCGATGTCACCCCTGCAAATTCGTCGCTCCAAAAATTTTGGGTCGTTCCTGTGTTGACCGTCTCTCACGGCTCGAAATCTGAAACACCTGCGCTGATGCCTGTGGGTGTAAGTGAGCGCACAATAGCGTAGCCTCTTGCATGTTTTGCTTACATCGGAGGCTTCTTGTTTAGCCTATGTAGAAGCATCCACTTAGTATTCTGTTACCTGGGGCTAAAACCACCCCTCTAATTTCTGCCGGTCAGTGCTCAGTTTGCTGACGGATTTCATTGAAACATCACGCTTCTTTTCGTCTGGTGCACTTGTCATTCAAATTTCCTCTTCTGCTTTATCTCCCTTTTTTTTTTTTTTCTTTTATTGGTATCGTTGCACCATGTCTGCACGTATTAATCCTCATCTCACCTCGTCGCATTTTTCGCATGCTCGACGCCAGTTGTGGTTTGGGAGAATCTGCAACTGCTCCTCGTGTGCTGCGGTGGTAGAGGATGGGGAGCTGGGCCTGGTGAATTTGTCATTCACATTTCCTCTTCTGCTTTACTCAACCTCTAACCTCACGATGTACCTAGTGCATTTCTACCTCGATTTCATTTCTATACTTTTCCTTCCGTTATACTTGCCTTCCTTATCAATTAAAACTGAATTTTCCTACTATCCACAAAACAAAACAAAAAAAATATAGTACCTTTGGATATTTCACTTCAAGGTAAGTGCTTTTTTACTGTCATTTCGATAGGTTATGGTTAGGCTATGTTAGGTGACGTTTAGGCTACGCGTCGTTCATGTTTGTTGCTACTTTCTTATACCATGTTTTGTTTCAGGTTCGCGTATTTTAATTGCTTTGAATACCTGCCATGGATAGTAATTTTGAACCACTGCATTATCCGATACGCTGCTATTCTCATTGCATTCCGTCGGTGTTTCCGCACGGCTATTTCTCCGCAGAAGGTGCTTACGTTTTTTTTTTTTTTCTAGTGATATATTACTCCGGCCTATGCTTCTGCTACAGAAAGTTTTGAGAGAAAAAAAAATATTTTTTTTTTCGTAGTGCTGTGCTCCCGTTTATAGTTTCCATCCTTTGAAATGCTCGGCCTTTGCTGTACAAATTATTTTACTGAGCGTTCCCGTTCTTTTACCGATAAATTTTCCTTCTTTGCATTCTTGCTTCAAGATGGCGGCCCAAGATGGCGTCTTCCCATTCTTCCTTTTGCTCCTTGCCAGCCAGTTTGAGTACGGGGTTTCTCAAACTGGAAACACGGTCCGTCCGTTCCTCTACTCTTGCAAGCCCCGTGCATGAGCGACGTCATTCTGCCTACGATTACCTTCGCTTATCCTCCTACTGCCTATCATTAATAAAATTTGAGCGGAAAATTATTATTTTTCCTCCTTTTTTTTTTTTCCTCTTCCTACAAAATATTTTTTTTTTTTTTTTTTTTTTTTTTTTTAAAAGGAATGATTGCTACCTGTTCAGTCTTTCCTCTGAAATAAAAACATTGCTTCCTCCACAGGTTTTTTTTTTTTTTTCTCTGCTGGGCGCTTAATCCCGGGCCCATTCTTCCTCTTTTTTTTTTTTTTTTTTCTTACGTAATGTATTTTTCCTTACTTAATATTAATTTTCCCCTTATCGTAGCAAAAAAAAACTTTAAATCTAGTTTTCCGTGGTTCGCGAACTCAAAACTGGAAAGATTGCGATGCACGTACTAGGCTGCGGTCCTGCTATGAATATTATTAATTACTTCCTGCATATTCTTCCATGTTTATACACCATTTTCTAGCTAGACTCTTTTACGAATTATTTTCGATTACTGATCAGATCGCAAAATTTGTTTTTATTTTTTTTTCTTTTTTTTTCACCTATCAAATTTATTTTCTGCTAAACGTTTACCGTGAAAATTCAGGGATCTTCCCACTTATTCCGCATCGCTGTTTCCTTTTTTTTTCTTTTTTTTTTTTTTTCACAACACACACAATTTTTTTTTTCTTCGCCCAGCGTTCTTCCTACTTCCTCGGCTTAAACCAATGATTCGAGGTTTCG
This sequence comes from Macrothele yani, assembly GCA_039090855.1. Taxonomy (NCBI): domain Eukaryota; kingdom Metazoa; phylum Arthropoda; class Arachnida; order Araneae; family Macrothelidae; genus Macrothele; species Macrothele yani. The sequence goes on from CM076990.1 coordinate 117,720,295, forward strand.
CCACGATTTTCCTCCACTGTGGATAAAGATTATTGACGGGTGCTCCTTCTGGTGTTCCTGCGCTTAGGTTTTCTTGAATGCGCTGCGACAAATAGCGGTCGGCTAAATCGAACCAAGAGGTTCCCTCTGGATTACTGGGTTGACTGAGACTTTTCAACATTCTATTTACAAAGCTAGTATCTTCCGGCTGCTCAAGTCTTTCGGTCGAGTCGCTGACCACAATTTCCTTTGGGTACGTGCGATTCGGGCCTATTTCCAAAGTGTTGGGCCCTGTGAATTTGCTGTGGGGTGTATTGCTGCTGTTTGCTGAATTCTGTCCTGCGAACGTAGTAGATATGGATCTCTAATAACCCTTTGGCGCGTTGCTTCTTGTGTTTGTCGGCTGCTACTTTCCTGATAGGAATCTTGTGACGGTATGGTCTCCTCCGTTGGTTCCGCTATTGCCTGTGTGCGTCTCGGCTCTTCAACATGTTGCGAGGGCGGCGGTACTTTCCTGCTTGTCTCCCTTCGCGCTGAACTCGACGTAGCGGGCGGCGAATTTATCGGTACTCCGATGTTGGGCGGTTGACTTACGGGCGGCATTGCTCTACTGCTTGTCGGTTGCGGCATGACTACTCTGGGAAAATCGACCCAATCCAGATAGTCGTAGTCCTGTGTGCTCTCCGATCCGTCGTCAGAGAAATCCTGCGATTGTCTGGGTACTTGTACCTCTATATTGTCCTGTACCGGTGACTCTGCTATAAGCTGGGGTAGGCGTTTAGTCCGCTTAAAGACTCGATTTTTATGCACGGTCTGATATTTGTTCGGATTTTCGACTGACCTCAACTGAACATTTACTGGGGTGGGGAACGAAACTATCTCCCAATCTCCGCAGTTAGTTCGAGCTAGCTTACGCGATAAATGTGGCTGTGAAAAAGGGGTGTGCAAAAATACTCTGTCGCCTAAATGTAGATTCTTTTCCGCAGCGTGCCTGTCTGCATACTTCTCTTGTTTCGCCGCAGCTTCTTGCAAATTTCCGTACACACTTGGTTGAATTTTTGCTAATCTGGTCTTCTTATTGAAGTGAATGGGGCGATTTGTGAGGTTAGCTATCAATACGGGTATGATGCCTGATTTGTCCAGCGTGTTTACTGAACGACCCACACGTACATTTCCTTGGGCGTACCTCCCTAACGGTTGTACGAGTACTTGGTTAACGTGAAAACCGGAAAAATTCTCGCAACGGATTTGGATAACCCTTTCCGAATACGGTGGGATGAGTTCCTTATGGACGGTCCTTCCTATCTTGGTTACGTCGGAGTTAATGGGATTGGTCCTTTCCGCTGAAGGCACGGACAAGACCTGGGTTCGAATTTTCGACTGACGTGCTTTTCCTTTAAAATTTCTTTTCCGGTTATTCCTTCCTCTACCGTACTCTGCCGTAGCTAAATTTGCTCTGCTTTCCCGTTTCAAAATTCCTTTTCCTGCGTCGAATACGTATCCGTGCTCCTTCAATAGATCCCAGCCTAAGATTAGAGAATAATCTTGATGCAACTTCCGCTGAGTAACGTGATAGGGATGTAAAATGGTTTCTCCTCCGATTTCTACCGGTATCTCATAGCACTGAGATGTAGGTAAAGTGTTTCCAGTAATGCCTTTCACTAAAACTGCTGATCCTAAGTCACGTATACGAATCTTTCCCTTTATCTCCTTTAATAGTGAAGCACAAAAGATTGAGATACAAGCTCCGCTGTCGATGAGTGCAAACGCGTGAGTATCTCCTATCCTAACTTTCACCAACGGGAGTGCTCCATCACCTCGGACGTAACAATTTGTTAAAGTAACTCCACGGACCTTATTATAATTCCGGCCAAGGGCGGTCCCCTTATCTTGACCCGAAATTAGTTTAAAGGACGCGAATTTTGCCTGGAATACCTATTGCAATCTCTTCCTGGTGCATCCTCTTCAAAACGAACGCGGTTTTCTCTTCTGTTCCCCAAATTCCTTGGATTCTGTGGGACGTGAGCGTCCTGTCGGTAAGTGGCGCTGTAGTTCCTGTAGGAGCGATACTGATTACCGCGGCGGTCGCCAGGGGAGAAGTTATTCTGCTGTCGCGGGTACGAAGGGTTGGGTGCCCTGTCCCATGAACCTCTTTGAGCTTGCTGCGATGGTTGCGTACGAGCTGCTCCTTCCCGATTATTTAGATAACAAAATCGCTTGATATGGCCAAAATCGCCGCAGTTATAGCAGATGGCCGAAGTAATCTGTACGTCGGGTAAATTTCCTCTAGATTGAAAATTAGTGCTCTGGAAATTTCTCATGCGATTTACGTGCGTCCGGTGCGAATTCTCTGCTTTCCTTAGCCTTTCCCTCAAATTTTCTGCCTCACTTTTCAGAGCGTTCACCTGCATCTCATGAGTTGCTAGCTGCTTCGCCATCATAGAACACAAATCGGCTATCTGGTCCGTTGAATTGGTCTGTTGCCCTAGTGAAGTCCCTGGGATCGAACTCGATTCCTGCTGTGCATCGTAAGCGTTAACGTCCCGGTCTAATAAGAGATTGTGAGACTCTTCGGCCAGCGCTCTCTGAACTGCTGCCTGAAAATTTTCCGGGGCGAAGGATAAAACCGTGCGCCTCAATTTGGGGTTTAATCCATTCAAAAACTGCGACATTTTAGTGCTGTCTACCAGTCCTCGCACTTGCTCATTTTCTAAATCCATCGTCTCCATGTAGGAATAAGCGTCTAAGCCGTTAAGACGAGCTACATACTCGGCCACCCGTTCTCCTGGTTTTTGTCGGCAAGTCGTAAATTTCTGCATTCTCACGGTAACCGGTTGCAATGCGTCGAATCTTTGTACTATCGCCTGCTTAAATCGTTCGTACTCGGTCTCCTCCTAATATCGACGGCCTCCGAAAGAAAGTGACTGGCGGCTCCTTTGAATTTTGCTTTAGCTGATAAAATTTTAACGGCGTCGTTCCATCCTGACAGTTCGGCGGTGCTCTCCAACGTTTCGAAAAATTGACGTGCGGTCAGATTTTCATCCGATCCGCTGAATGTGGGGATATACGCCAACATTCCCGCCATTATTGGTACGTTCTGCGGGGCTACTACACAATTTTCTGACACGGCTTCCCCTTCTAGAGTGCCCTGAAGGTCGTTCTCCTGGTTCTGTTGATCAACTATGCAATTTTCCGAAACAAAATTCTGTTCACCGTTGCTCTGTTCTCCGTTCTGTTGGTTAGCCATATATTTATTCTTTAACCTTACTAACTTAAATTCCCACGGCTTCTACTATATGCTTCGTAATCTCGTAAAGTCGCATAAAATTAGAAAAATTCCGGTGAAGCTACCACGTAAAAATAAAAAATTCACTCTAACGTAACTCGCTGCTTCGTCTGCTAACCCACTTGACTTATGATCAGAAAACAATTGTCTACGAATAAGATGATTAACGTTCCTAGCTTACTCCTAAATTGCATTCGGCTTTCAACTTAACTCTACCTAACTCGCGACACACTAAACAAAATTCCCTCAAAATATGCACATATACAACCAGCACTTCACACTAAGATATGTAATAAATTTGAACGTCTTAAATATATATATAAATACACTAGAAACATTTGAGATCAAATTATGCACTTGTAACAAAATTAATACGATAACCACTTTTTCAAGAAATTAGAACCACACCTCAAATACTTATGCTGACTTCCTAAATTCATTAAATTTTAGTATACTAGCAATAACCTCTGTCTACTTCCCTTGGTGGATGCAATCCCACATTTAAAGCACAATAAATCACACTTCCATAAACACTATTTTCATTTCAAAAATTTGTTCCAGCATTATCCAATTATTACTCCTACCAATTATTTTTGCACTAGTCCTTTTTGTTACTCTTTCCCAAATACGAATCCACTTAACTACTCTCTGTCTACACTCCCAAGTACCTCTACACATTTAAATGCACAATAAAACACACACTTAGATATTACATTCCCTTTTAGTCTTCCAAAACAAATCAAGATTACTGCTTAACCTTCTATTAGCTCCTATATCTTGCAGAAAAAAAAATTAATTCCTCTTATCAATAATTAACCTGCCTATTCCTTCTTAAATTATCAGTTTCTTATCAATGCATCAACACACATAATAAAATCACACTTCAATAATAATGCACTTTTGATTTTAAAATATATATCACCACAACTTCTCATCACTACTCTTCTATCAGTGCCTCACCGTTAAATTATACATTCCCCAAGTTATCAATGAACCTATTATTCCTCCTAGTTACCGATTTAAAATCACAACACTCAAATGCACAAATAAACAACACATCAAAAATAATTTCACTTTGATTTGCAAGGAATTTTCCCTTGATTTTCAACGATAAATCAAAATTATTCATGAATTACACTTGTATAAATTTATTTTCTCCGTACTATTAATTTTCATGTATTTTCTGTAAGATTTCATCTATTCATTTGCTAAATTAGCAGTATCACTCTTATTTGTTTTTCTGCCTATTTCCTTAGAAATTTAAATTTATTTCAGCATAATCTGATTTCCTGCAACTTATTTACTTGCATTTCACCTTAACTATTTTTTTTTTTTGAAGTTAAAATCTTGCTACAATTTCCTTAATTTTTCTATGAAACCTGCATCTTGTTACTCAGAATTGAAGGGGAGATAATAGAAACACATCGCATTATTCTGCTAATTCTGTATACTTGATTAATTATCCTGACCACCGAAAACAAATATTCTTTTTTTTTTTTTTTAAACCACAGGATCAAAGAAATCCTGGTCCTAGCACAAATTTTATATTAATTAACCAAAGAACTGAAAAATCCTGGTCACACGGCACCAGTTTTATATTACCACCCCTACTCGATGTGAGGGCGAACCATCTGCTGCGTCCTATTCGCTGCAGTGGGATTAATTATTAAGAAGGCCGTTAATTTTCGTAACTCTTTACTCTCTATTATCTTCCGCCTATGGGTGTCTACCGTGAAGTTGGGTTCCCTAATGGAGGGTCTCCAAGTTCAGGGTTGACGGGTGCATTGCGTTGTGTTTCATATGGGAGAACATGGGAAACCCATATTCCTCCATATGCCGCTTGAAATTTAATAAACTCATGTCAGATTTGGACCTTTTATTTTCCTGCGACTGGGTTTGCTAAATGTTAAAAGTTATTTTCTTCTTAAAATCTTGGAGTTGTTACTCTACCAAAACTTTACGATTGTTCTACTTAATTATTCAGGTTAAAATAAACAAAGATTCACTTATTTTGAATTTTCAAAGATTTGAGAAACTCGGGTAAATTTCACTATAAAATACAGAATTTATTTTCATTTGTGTTTCCTTAAAATCTATTACACTGATCGGTGGAGATTTCTATTAATTTAAACCAAAATATATTTTAAGTTCATTATGCTTTTTGATATTCGCAATCATATTTTAAAGTTCACCTTCCGCAAAATATAAGACACATTATGTTATTCAGCACTTGCAAGAGATTAAAATTATCTTTTCTACCGAGGATGTATAGGAGACAAAATCATGATCATGCTAACGAGATATTGGGAATTATGAAATTTTTCTCACCAAATTCTTTTCTTTTTCATCTATTTCGTTGTCGTCCGGTATTACTTATAGGTATAAAGTCTATGGTTGGGACCTCATCCGGTCCTGCTGAATGCACACTGCCCGCATAAGATCACTCGATGCTTCACCCAAAATTTGCGTAAAAACCTCTCAGGGAAAACATCATACTTCCCTTCACCTGGAAATCAACTTGCTCAATTTTGAGCGTCCTCCCAGGAAAACTCCTAACTTAATTCTTTCTGCGATATTCTGCCCAGGATTCATCTAGAGTCCATCTTTCCTCTCTGCGTTCACCCAGAAATAGCAGTCATCATTCCATCCCGTGTTCTCTCCAAATCATCTCCGCCTAAAAAAAAAAACTTTTTCTCTCGTCTATGTTTAAGGGGTTCGGGGGTGTTCCTGTCCTACCCAAATGGTTCTCCCCTTATTGGTTGGGCCGCTTTTCCTCGCTTCGGCATTGGTTTACATCCCTGTATGGGAATCCCTCCGATTCGTTGGCAAAGGCTTGAGAACATCGAGTTTTCTTGAAGATGAATATTCCTTTATCTTGTCAACTGCTCCGCGGGATGTCCGCGCTGCCTTAGAATTTTCACGTACGCTTCCTGTATGACTCTTTCTGTTGGTGTCAACCAGTTACGCCCACTACGAGAAATATGCCCTGTTCGTTGCCCGCTAGCGTGCGTAAAACGTGACTTCGTTAATAGCGAAAGGTCCAGTAAATTGGCCCCCACCTGTGATTGCGAGCATTTCATTCTCGTAGCGTTGCTTGCTAAACCTCCGAGTTTTCTCTTTACTAACCTAGGGGTGTGTTTCGTGCGTATTCTTACTGGAATTTCCGGAGAGCTCGGGGAACACAAAATAAAATAAAAACAATTCAAAAGAATGATAAAAAAAAATAAGGAATTTCCTCCTCAAGAAAGAAATCTGCTCAGCCAGGTCTTAGAAAAATTATGAAATAGGTATTATAATTATCCTCTTAGAACGCCTGTCCACATTATGCTTCTCGGATTTTCTTTCCCAATTCCCGCGCTCTCTAAATTGTTTACTTGGTAACTACTCTTCCTCGTTTAACTATTTCCTCGTACTATGCGATACCGTAGGAATTATTTGGTGAATATATTGCTTTCCCACACTTACTAATTTGTAGGCCCCCTTTCCGAAATTCATACCTACGAAATCATGGTCCTCCAATGTTACACGATATTCCGGAGGACATACGGGTAACAGAACAAGCGCATCACCCATGCCGATCCGGAACACGAGCCCGTCTCAAGTAGCCAGAAACCTACTCCTCTGACCACTCAGGCACATGGCCTGCCAAGTTCTTTTTCTACGTGCAACGTTTCGTAAAGCAACTGTATTGGATCCTGAAATATTTCGGTGTTGGTTAAAAAATGTGTTGAAAGAACTGAAGCAAAACGAATATGTTAAAATCAACGCATATTGCTACATAGTTAAGCAACCCTTTTTTGTTTGGAGAACTGACGTCAAACGTTGCTGTGAGAAGCACCGAGTAAACGAATTTCTTTCAGTCCGCACTTCGGGTCTTTCACCTTAATCTTCACGAAATAATGATTGCCATTTGGCATCTCGTGTCCGGTAGAAGAAATAGGGCAACGAATACACCTGCCGCGTGCCCTTGACTTTTTCTCAGAAGCTAGTCAACAATTTTTTTCCATAGTTCTTTCCTCCCTTTAACATCCCTCTTAGCCCACCACTTTTTTATTTTCTTTTTCTTTATGCCTAACACCAGATATAGAATACGGAATACACTTCACACTGAGGGTTTGTTTGAGCAACGGGAAAAACGAAGGGGAAAGGAAAATAAATATAGAAAAAAAAAAAATGACGCGATAGGGGAACTTATATATATCTAAGCTCCCAAGATGTGTGTCTGGTTTTTTATTTCCAGCTCTCATGTCTGTTACATCCCCCTTACTTTCCTCCACCACCTTCCCATTTTACAACTGTGAAAACACGCACGGTACTTCACGGGAGGCTGACCCACTAAACTCCGTTCCCTCCTGCAGAGGCTGGTTCTTGTTCAGACGGAAAATCCGGTGGACTGGGCAAGCTAGGCCTTCTTGCTATCTTTTCCTCAGTAATAAAAGACATTAAAAAAAAAAAGGGTGAGGGTTAATAAAGAGAGAGAGGGAATGAAGGGGTACGAAATGGGAGTTGGCGACCTTCATTACTCGTATTTAAAATGCACTTGGGACAGACTTGTTTTCTTGTCTTGCAAGTGGCTGAATTCATTCTGAATTCGTGACGTCTCTTCAACTTTTTCCAAACATTACGAGATTTAAAAAGAATGCTCACAGCTCTAGTTTAGATACATCTGTATACTTCATTCTTATAACGGGCATGTTTTTAAATTTTATTTTAGTACCGTTATTAATTTGATGGCCGGGGAACCTGTTTTGAAGAAGAACAGCTGTCGTCGGTGTAAAAAATGTAACTGATGCCATCGGAATCTCTGATAGAATGAATGTGCGTACCTTTTGAGAAAAGAAAAAAGTTGGGATTTGAAAGGTTTCCTGATATTTCACTATCACTTGACGCGTTCTGAGAAATTCCAAAACAGCAGAGATACTGCTTCCCAGACTCTGAGAGCATGTGGGTTTTTTTACAAATTACATAATGTGGTACTCACACCTTGCGGGAAAACTTTGAACCACAGCGAACTAGAAATTCTAGGTCATGGTTACTTGTACGCAAGCAATACATCATAATAGTAGGGTAGCAAACAAAGTGATTCCATGAACTTGTCTTCACCCTTTTCTTCTTTCTTATTTCGTGCAGATGTTCAGTTAATAAATAATTCAGTGACGTATAAGACCGAAAAAGAAGAATGAGATACATCTTTAAGAAAAATTTTGCTTTGATCTCCAAAACGTATGGGAAACGAACGAGACATCATTTTTGCGAAAATATTACAGATGTTCCCTCATAAGTTCATTAAAAAATGGCAATTTTTTAAAAGTCAAAAATATTTTCATAAAGGAAGATCTTCGGATTTCTAGCTGTTAGTGTTTCCTAGAAAAAACATTTGTCCAAGTTAGTTTGAAAAAAATAATTTGCTTAAACTTTCAGACTTCTGAAAATAATTGCCTAAAGGACGTACTTTCCTTGTAATTTTTATTCTTCATATAGTCCGTAGTTGTTACCTTAGGTCTGATTTGATCGACCGAAACATGTTTTGCCATGTACACCTTTTTCTTGACACAATAATATGTAGCCATAAAGATTAGTGAATCTTTCTACTCATTAGGCGAGATTTACAGAATGGAAGTAAGCTTCAGCGAAAGTGATCGCAATAGGCATTTCTTCATGAGTTGTTTTTTCCTCCTTTCGTTTTTTTTTTTTTTTTTTTTCCGTTGCTGTTCTGATTTGCTTCATCATGCCAAATCGGATGGCTTTGTTATCTCTGTTCTTTTCTGGGACGAAATTATCACCTTGGAGACGTACTTTATTTAAAAACGTGAAAGCATAGTTATTAATAGATATTAAAAAAGATGTAACGCAGCCTAGAGAAACCATAGAAGGTACTACAGTCTTGCAAAAAATGAAGAGAAGATGTATGTCTTCCAGAGAAACAGCGCATGCGCAAGATCGAGAAAAAACATCTTCGTACGACAGGGTTGCGTGACACCACCTCACATTCTAACCTCCTTCAACAGCGACTCATGGGGTTGTTGGGCGATTCAATATGCCCTCAGTGCAACAAGCGTAGCGCATGCGCATCAACCCTTTGACAGACGATTTCTGCGCCTCTGAGTCGATAACCTCATTGTCTGCGGCATATGATACTTGCCAACTGTTTTTATTTGCCTTCAACAAAAGATTTTGGATTACGGTTATTACTGTCTCGCTCGTCCCTTTTTTATTATATTTTACTTGAAAAATTCAAAAGATGAATTTCTGAGAATTCGATGCGTATTCCGGACGTGGTCAATTAAATGAAATTATCATAAAGTCCTTAGAAGTGCCATTTCTTACAGATTTTTTACGTAACTTTTCCAGCCGATTAACCTACATGCATACAAATCACCTTTGGTTTTAAATGGGGGATCCAACCTTCAGGAACATCAACTTCCATTCTCCACCGGCCCGAATAGGACACGAAGATGAACAAAGCAATCCCAGTTTCAAAGTGACATGAGCATTATGCTGTGTACACGGGAAACAATTTATGCGATCTTCACTTTGCCCCATAAAATCTTATTTTAAATATCTTTTGTTGGTGAAATTGGACGTCCCAATAATTTGTTTTCAAATGGTGCAGCTATCATCAGTTTTTAACTTTGAGAATGACGGTATTGGTGTTACCGTCGGATTGGCTTTGTTTCAAATTAAAAGATGAATAACATCAAAATATGAATATCCGGAACGATTGAAATATGAGAATAGCCACAAAGAATCAATATCTGTAGGTAGAAATGTTATGTTTTAAAATATTTTTGGAAACAGAAAGATTGCAAACAGATAACGGGAAAAATTTCTGCCTAAAAAAATTGAAAGCAACTTCTCGAGCTGTTCAAACTCATGAATTATAATCATGCTATATGATTTACTCACATTCTTTTACGACTCTCACTGCAGGAATAAAATAGTTTTAAAACTAGAACTACTCCATATGATGATGCATCACATATCAGAAGCTGGAATTTTTATAGTCCATATTTCCTTAAGTAAAGAGGCAGATCAATTAGATTTTGATGCGGTGCAAACTCAAGTTTACGCTCACATAAGGAACGAAATTATCCAGTGATTGGAATGTACTTTCACTTAGATCCATGGAAGTCAGAGCTCTGTGATGAAGACTGACCAGTTTTGTCTCGGAAAAACTTACTCGGATGACGTCATTTATGTGGTTCTAGGACACATGACGCTTGTCTTTATTTTTATCAGCTGCTTGTTAACAATGGCAGTTTTATTTCAAATGACCTTATCTTTTTAAAAATCAGCAGATTTCAATCTAGACTCAAAAATTTGTTGCCTTCATACTTATTATCATTACACTATGAATATGTACACTGGTGTGCAAAAATTAAGGACGAAGAGTAGAAATTAGCATAACAGCGGAACGAGCAGACAGAACGGACCGAAAGACCACTCAGGAGATAAACTTAGGGTCCGGTACGGTGGGGCATGCGCATATATGCAGCATGACGTAAGGGGGGGGTGTCGGAAGGGTATAAAGCACACGGGCGGTGTACGCTCAGCGATTCGGTGAAAGCTATTGCACGGTGTACATCGGTTTGAACGACGTCGAGTTGCTGCCACCGTGTGATATGGCCAACAGGCAATCCAGTAGACGACATCTGGATGACTTTACCCGAGGTCGCGTCATTGGGAAGTTGGAAGAAGGTCGAAGTGTGAAAAGTGAGGCCGGGGAGTTTGGGATCGCTCACAGCATCGTTTAACGAGCTTGGAGAGCTTTTCAAACGACAGGAACAGCTGTCCGAGAGTTTAGCAGTGGTCGTCCACGAGCACCCACGGCGGCAGACGACCGGTATATTGTCCTACAGGCGAAAAGAGACAGATGACAGACAGCGGGAGAAATCGCAAGGCACGTGCAACAGACAACTGGACGTCCGTTATCGCGTTTTACCGTGGCCAGGAGGCTGCACAAAAGTGGTCTATTTGCACGACGACTAGAGTGGTGTCTGCCATTAACGCTTGCTCATCGGAGACGGCGGTTTCTGTGGTGCCAGGAACACAAGAACTGGACACATCAGCAATGGGGTCGAGTTCTCTTTATGGATGAGAGCCAATTTAGTCTGACTAGCGATTCTGGGCGTATACACGTCTGGAAAGAGCAGGGAACACGCGATCACACCTCCAACATCATCGAAAGGGACCGGTTTGGAGGTGGCGGATCGAGTTCTTGTTTGGGGCGGTATCATGCTTGGTAGACGTACTGACCTCCACATCTTCCAAGGAGGTTCAGTCACTGGTGTCCGCTATTGTACCGGAGTTCTCCTGCCTCACGTGGGTCTGTTTAGAGGTGCTGTGGGTCCTGTGTTCCTGTTCATGGACGACAATGCTACACCTCATCGTACAGTGGCTGTCGCAGAGCTGTTGGAGAGTGAAGATATTCAACACATGGATTGGCCCGCAAGGTTACCAGGACCTAAATCCAATCGAACACGTGTGGGACCTTCTCAGGAGACGCTTGGCAGCACGTCACCAACCGCCAGCAACGATTCCGCAGCTGCGATTGGCGCTAAAAGAGGAATGGGCCGCGATGCCTCAACAGCTCCTTGACAAAATCGTACTCAGCATGGACAGACGTTGTAAATCCTGCAACGCAGGCAGGGGTGATCACATCCCCTACTAAAGACTGGATTTTTTTGGCAGCCGCCTGTCACATGGACGTTTTTGCCTTCTGTCCAGTTGTGCTCGAAGCTACCTTTTCAATAAAGTGCCTTTGTATCCTTTGGATTCCTTGTTTGGACGGTTTTGCTCACTTGTCCCATATTCTTACATCTTGGGGATCTTATGGTATGATTTGAGTTGATGTGGAGCACTTCTGCACGACGTTGCATTCGAAAAACCGTCTCGTCCTTAATTCTTGCACATCGGTGTATCTTCTATATGAATTTAGACTACGCGATTCTATACTACACAGCAGGGCGCACGGTGGCTGAATTGTCAGATGCGTATGCTTTTGGCTAATTGTACGTGTAAAGCCTGGGTGTTGTATCTGTCCCTTCCCTGAAACCAGTGGCCCTGAATTAGGAAGAACTAGGTGGTAATGAAATATCGTTAAAAACGGAAAATGAAAAAAAGAAATAAGTTGGTGTTACTTGTCCTGCTATCTTGCTCATGGGTTTTCGGCGCGGGGGGGGGGGGGGGGGTCATTTATAATAATGAGAAAACTACATTATTTCCTTACGAAGGATAATCTGGATACTTTCCCCATCTCTTGCTGCCACTATGAATACAAGGAGGAACGTATTTTGCATGCTGCTTAGCAAGATAAAAAGAATCGACGAATTCTATGTTCAACTTATTTTCAGCAACCCCAAAGAGTTACAATGCAGCAAACTTGGAAGATTCCAGGAAACATTTCAGAGGATTTCATTAACCTGCGCGCTCCTGTGACTTTCCTGGTGCTGACGTTCACGGAAAATATTCACTGCGCAGTTACATGGTTACCACTGCGACGACGGCGGCACGGTACAGCGAATCAGGAAATTTAAGCTCGGATTCAGAAAGAAAAAATGATCTCAGCGTTTATTCTCTAAATGTCAATAACCAACAAAAATCTGCATGTTTATTTTTTCCAGAGGAAGGAGGAAAACCAAAAGTCGGCATAGTGGACCTCGGAACTGGTGATGTAGAACAGAACATTCTTCACAACAAGATATTCACTTAGAGATTTCCAGCCACACAAAAGAACCCCTCCCCCCAAAAAAACTGAATGTCTTGCTAAAATACGAAAGCGGCTAATCCTCGAGGATTTTCAAATTTCAGCTTCAAATTTTGAAATTAGTTTAAAAAAAGAAAAACTAGGAAAAATGCCTTGATTTTTGCACACTGTGCTGCCACGTTTCTACTTTATGCCTGACACTGAACGATTGAAGTATATCATCATCATCATCATTGTCAACCATTATCAATCCACTGCTGGACGAAGGTCTCCCCAAGTTTCCTCCACAACGGTCTGTCTTGTGCCAGTCTCCTCCATGTCACTCCCGCATATTTACGAATTTCATCCACCCATCTCCCATGTGGTCTTTTTCTGGGTCTTTTCCTGTCCCTTGGAATCCAATCTAAAATTTCGGCTGTCCATCTATGGTCTGTCCTTCTGGCAGTATGTCCAGCCCATTGCCATTTCAGGGATTTAACTCTGATCATGATGTCTTCCACTCTCGTCATTTTTCGGATCCACGAGTTTCTCTTCTTATCTCTCCTGGTTATACCAAGCATGCACCTCTCCATGCTTCTTTGAGTTGTTTGCAGCCTTTGTATGTCTCTTTTAGTTAAGGTCCACGTCTCTGCACCATACGTAAGCACTGGAAGGATGCATTGATCAAACACTTTTCTTTTAAGACATAATGGCATATTGCTCTTGAAAATTATGCTGTTTCTTCCAAAAGCTCTCCAGGCAAGTTTTGTACGCCGATTAATTTCTTCATCAATGTGACCCTCACTTGATATCTGCTGTCCAAGATAAACATACGTATCTGTTATCTCCAGTTTTTTACCATCAATCGATAAATCTTCATTTCTTGTAAAAGCATTGAACATCACTTTTGTCTTCTGAAAGTTCATTTTTAATCCCACTTCTTTACTCTTGTCAGCAAGTTCCTGGATCATACTCTGCAGCTCTGATGGGGTAGTTGCAAAAATGACTACGTCATCAGCAAAACGAAGGTGGGTTAGATAATCTCCATTAATCTTTATCCCTTTGTTTTCCCAGTTCAGTGATTGAAAGACATTTTCCAATGTGGCATTAAAGAGCTTCGGAGATATGGTGTCACCTTGTCTCACTCCCTTTCCAATTTTTATGTGTGTTGTATTTTCAAACAGCCGAATCTTTGCACTTGCATTTTCATAGATGTTATTAATAATATTAATGTATGCATCTTCAATACCGCAGGATTTCAGAGCCGTGGTAACTGCTGATGGTTTCACCGAATCAAAGGCTTTTTCATAATCGATAAAAGCCATGCACAATGGAAGTTCATATTCCCTCGCTCTTTCAATTAGTTCTCTCAGTACGTGGATATGATCTATTGTGCTGTAGCCACTCCTGAATCCAGCTTGTTCTCTCGGTTGAGCCATGTCCAGTGTTACCTTCAAGCGGTGTGAAAGAACTTTAGTGAAGATTTTATAAACCACTGATAGGAGGCTGATAGGTCTGTAGTTCCTGAGATCCTCAATGTCACCTTTTTTATGTAGCAGGATCATTGTAGCATTGTTCCAATCCTCAGGAATCTTCCCTTCATTAAGGCATCGAGTGAAAATTTGGGCGAGTACTGTTTCAATTTCTCCACTTGCTTCTTGTATGATGTCTATAGTAATTCCATCTTCTCCTGGAGCTTTCCCCCGCTTCATGTTCTTGATTGCATGAGCAACTTCTGCTGGGAGTACTGGAAGAACTCTGGTACCTTTCATGATGTCTGGAGTACATGTATCATCCCTTTCATATAATTTGGAGTAGAAATCTTTCACTCTTGTCAAAATTTCGCCTCTATTTCTTGTTATAGAACCATCTTCTTTTCTCAGAGCCATAATCTGTTTTCTTCCCTTACTGAGATGTCCCTTTGCTATCTTAAGGCTTTGGTTGTTTTCAATTGCTTTCCTCACTAGCTCACAGTTGAATTTCCTTACGTCTTCAGTGATACTTTTTCGTGCTGTCTTGCATAGCTCTATATATTCCACTTTGGAAGTCACATCTTCCTTAGTTGTCCTCATCTCTCTTCTTTTTTGCATCAACATTTTGGTTTTTCCTGATAATTTGTTCACATGCAACTTGTTCTTAGACCCAGCTAATTTTGTTGCTGTTTCCATAAGAGCTTTGGTTACTTTTCTGTTAACTTCCGAAATATCCACTTCTTCCGATGTTAGGCCTTCTAAAGCAGAGAATCTGTTCTTCAGTTCCAACTTGAAAGTATTATGGTGTTTTTTAAGGTTGGTTATGTCAATACATTTTGTTTGTCTTATGAGCTTGCCACGTTCCAGTTTAGTGTTGAGGTGCATCTTACATCTCACCAATCTATGGTCACTACCTGTGTTGAACTTGTTCAGCACACTGCAGTCTTCGACGACGAATTTTTTGTTACACATAATAAAATCAATTTCACTTGTCGTCCCAATTGGATGTCTCCATGTCCATTTCCTATGTGGCTTTTTCTTGAAAAAGGAGTTCAAGATGAAAAATCCTTCTGCCTCTGCAAACTCAACGAGAGTATTTCCACGCTGGTTTCTGTTGCCGTGACCGAATTTACCTACTGAAGTTTCATTCTGTTGCCGGTGCCCTATTTTTGCATTGAAATCTCCCATAATTATCTTCAAGTGCTGCTTCCCTTTATTATTTAGATGACGAATTTCCTCATAAAATTCTTCAATTTCTTCTTCAGGATGACTTGTGGTGGGTGCATAAGTTTGAATAATCTGAGCCTGGTATCTTCTCGATAGTTGGATAACGAGTCGTGCAGCTCTGTCAGAGGAACTTTCAACTTCTACCACTTTATCCTTCAGTTTCTTGTTTATTATAAATCCAACACCACTAGTCCTGCCAGTATCTGTCCCACGATAATAGAAGAGATGTCCACTTTTCAGTTCAATGAGATCTTCTCCTTTTCTCCTTACCTCACTTAGCCCCACGATGTCCCACTTGATCCTTTGTAGTTCCTCTTCCAATTCAAGAAGCCTTGAATCAGAAGATAGGGAGCGTCCGTTATAGGTAGCCAAGGTCAGCATCAAATGGCAGCCTAGTCCGGTCCTCCGGGGATTCTTAGCACCCTCTGCCTTCATGTCGCACTGGCCGCTGCCTTGGCCAGGTACATTCCAGCTGCCGGAGACTGAGGGCCAAGATTTAAGTTGTAGAGTCATTTTGGAGGTGTTTGGCCATAACTCACCACGCTGGCCAAGCGGGTTGGTGAGTGTGGGATAGCATTTCCTCTGATCCCGATGGTATAGTTATACCGCTATTGGCGGTCGTCAGAGCCCCTTTAGTGGTTTTGGCTGTTATAGAAGTTTTCTACACGTGTGAATTAAATTTGACACAAATTTCAATTTCGCAACCGGCACTTTTGTTTCAAATGTATATTTCAGTTCAGAACACAATATATTTAGAAAGACTTTATTTAAATTAATAAACTTTAAAGACTTTGAATATTACTACCACCAAATACAACAGTAATAACAACAAGTTAGTAAAATCATGCAATGCATTGATTATGATACGCTTTCCAACATACCAGAAATCATTACGCAAGTTATGAGGATAATGGCTGTGGAATAAATCTCGCTCCTGTGCCCTGAACTTTGATCCCATTTCGATGATATTCAACAGAACTGGTTCAGTATACCTCCGAAATAACATGATAAAGTTTTGTGGCAATCGAAGCAGTTTTACGTAAGTTATGATGCATAAGGGCTATGGAACAGATCCCGCACCTATGTCCTTACCTTTGACCCCATTTCGCCCATTTTTAATAGGCTTTGTCCCCAAGCAGGTCCTTACAACATACTAACATTTCATCCAAATCGAAACATTTTTACGTACGTTATGACGCATAATTGCGATGGAAGTGATTCCGCTCCTATGTCCTGACCTTTGACCCCATTTCGTCCATTTTCAATAGGGTTTGTCCCCAGGTGGTCCCCTACCACATACTAAAATTTCATCGAAATCGAACCATTTTTACGCACGTTATGATGCATAAGGGCAATGGAATGCATCCCGCTCTTGTGTCCTGACCTTTGACCCCACTTTACCCATTTTGAATAGGGTTCGTCCCAGGCAGTTCGCTACCACATACTAAAATTTCATTGAAATCGAACCATTTTTATGCAAGTTATGACGCATAAAGGCAATGGAATAGATCCCGCTCCTACGTCGTGACCTTTGACCCCATTTGTCCCATTTTCAACAGGGTTCGTTCCCAGGTGATTCCCTACCACATACTAAAATTTCATCGAAATCGAACCATTTTTGCGCCAGTTATTGTGCGGACAGGCGGACGGACGGACAGACGGACGAACGGAAAAAGCTGGAGCATATACGCTTCTTCAACCTACGGTTGGAAAGCGTAAAATACGTAAATGAAAAAAAGTCGGAAAACAACATAGAAAAAGTACTAACTGAATGTAAAGATCTAGCAGCAAACGGTTGTTGAAAAACAGATTAAACATAATAATACGTAATTACTTGTTAAAAGACAAAAACAAGAATAACTGCAATTCAAAGTCGTGTTACGCGCCTTTTATATAAAACTTCCATGCAGAGGCAGTGGATATTGTTTTTTTTTTTTTTTGCGGGTTTAAAGACCACCGTGATGGGCTATAAGCAGTTGCACGTCCCTAATTTAGGGCCACTGGTTCAAGGGAAGAGAGAGAAAGAGAGAGAGAGAGCCAGTGCCGTCAGACAAACACAACATCCATACCTCACCGAGATTCGAAACCGGACCTACCTCCGACGAAATGTCAGAAGCCAGAGATTAGACCACCGCGCCACTGGAGTGGCACCACAGGGGTGGTGGAAGGGAAAAGAGAGAGAGAGGGACAGAGAGAGAGCGACTGCAGAGAGTGCAAAGCACTGGGGCGCTGCTAAGGGGTCTCAAAAATTTTCTAAAGAATTATTTAAACTATCTATGGAAAAATTATATAAAAAAAGAGAGACACACTACTGGATTTTGACCAAAACTCTGAAAATTCAGCTGTTACGAGTTAGTGCCTGAACAAAAACTAAATTTAACGAGGGCATTTTTGCTAGACTGGCCTTTTGAATTCTAATCTCCTATACATACCATACTTGCTCAGTTAGTGTAACAGGTGTCAGTTGTTTAAATCAGTACACAGTAGATATGTATTAATATTTCTTACCCAGATCAACTGTGCTTCCTATTGAAGCCATACAGTCTTAACAGCAGCGAAAGCAGAACCGGAAAAATCCCAGCAGCTAGATCAGCTTAGCGCGCAATTTTGTTTTAAAAAAATATATCCATGTCGTGTTAGGAGAGCTGATGCTATTGAAAAAGTATCGAAAATGTGTTGACAGTGAGGAAAATGCAATGTAGTACGAAGGATGGAAAGTTTCTTACGAAGGATGGAAAGATGGAAAGTTTCTTTTCTTTCTTTCTTTCTTTTTTTTTTCTTTTACACTCTCGGAGAATGAATCTGCGTGCCTAGAAAAAAACATGCTACAACCGCAAAACTTTGCAAATAGCTAGAGTGCGTGCTACTATGCAAATAATCAATGTTTGGTGCGAGTGCGCATGACCGCACACTCTGTCATAATGCTACAAGCACTAAACGGCAGCCTTATAAACCGGCATGTAGTCGACGCCCCAGGAAAGCGAAAAGCACCGGCCGACGGAAGCAAGAATACAGAGTGACAAGAATGCCGGGTAGACGCCAGAGACGTCGATTTACGCAACTCACGGACTTTGACAGAGGCCTGATCATCGGGCTGAAAACCGCAGGATGGTCGGCGCGCCGTATAGCCTGCCGCGTGGATCGTCCTGACCATACCGTCCAACTGTGTTGGGAGCAGTGGACACGTGACGGCTCTGCCATAGGCTGAGCGGCTCCGGACGGACCAGGAGGACCACCGGTAGAGTGGATCGACGGATCGTGTGCCAGACACGAACGGATCCCCGGTCCACTGTACAGGCAGATGTAGAGCCTCCTGTGTGCCTACGAACCATTTCCCGACGCCTCGCGGAAGCGAATCTGCGATCACAGCGCCTCTTACGTGTGCTGCAATTAACACCGGAACATCGCCGGCTTCGTGTGCAGTGGGTGCCAAGCCAGAGCGACGTGGAACTTCACAGACTGTCGACGTGTGGTGTTTAGCGATGAGTGCCGCTTCGTTCTGGGGACCGATGTTCATAGTGTCCGGGTATGGAGGTCCCCGGGTCAACGGCACAATCCCGAACTCGCTATCGAGCGCCACACCTCCCCCACTGCAGACATTATGGTCTGGGGAGCCATAGCCTACGATAGCCGATCAGCTTTAATAGTGGTACGTGGATCATTGACGGGCCAGCAGTATGTGGACGAGATCTTACGGCCCCATGTGCTCCTATTCCTGGACGGGATTCCAGCTGCGCTGCAGCAGCAGGATAATGCCCGCCCGCACACGGCTCGGGTTGCCCAGGACTGCTTACGTCATGTCCAAACACTTCCATGGCCTGTCCGCTTCCCGGACATGTCCCCTGTCGAGCACGTGTGGGACCAGTTGATACGCCAGGTGCCGCCGTGCCGCATTATCCGGGATTTGGATCACACCGTCTAACACGTGTGGGCCAGTCTGCCGCAGGACAACATCAGGCGTCTGTTTGCCTCGATGCCGTACCGTATTGAAGCATGTATCTCTGCACGAGGCGGTGTGACGCACTATTGAAGATAACCGGACTGCGTGCCACAGATTCCTCTGTAATTGTCCTGCAGCTCTGTTTTTGCCATCATGTGTATCATCCATCTGTGTCATTACGTCTATAAAATTTCAGTTCAATCCGATGCTTCCTTCTTGGTTCGCAAATTTCAATGTCCGTGAGTGTATTTGCGAGCATCTTGACAGAAAGATGCTGCAACGAAGTCTGTACTACTTGCGCTCGCGGAAGTCTACATTCTGAGGGACGGCCGCTGAGCTATTTGACAGCACATAATCGTTGCCGTTGGTAGCGTTTTCACTTTGTGAATGGCATTCAGTAGTTTTGCTGCGCTAATTGCATTAGTTAAGGCTTTTGTTCACTCTTAAACTTTTGACAAACATTTTCGGAAATGCCAAATACTACGGACTGTCCGTAGTTACTAAGGATTTTCATATCTAACTAATGTACAACGGTAAGGATGCAAACCTGCAGGTTTTGGTTCTTTATTCGCTTGAAAATAACACAGAAGTTCTTAAAAAATAACAGATGAGTTTCTAATAAGAAGATCATTTCTTTCTTACTTCTTTGGACTTTCGGGTCATCTTGTGAATCGTGACTTTTCTGTTTGTAATTACTTTTTGGGATCAGCATTACAGATGCAAATTATGCGACAATTTCTTATTCTGAATTTCACGGTGTGCGGATTGTACGGAGGTAAATACAGTACTTCGTGTTTATATACACAAAAATTAACTTCAACAAACAAATTGTATTTTAATAAAATCAAAACATAACATTTAAATTTTTTGACAGCGGTGACGGAAGAACGGGAAAAGAAAATTTTGGATCAAATTGGAATTTTATTCGGTGGCAAGTGGTTTAGAGGCGAAATCATCGCAGCAAATACAATATATTACTTTTTGTTCCAGCATCATCACCACACATTAGTTTATGTGCTGTTCTTTGAAATTTGATTTCGTTTCAGCTGACTCTTAGATTATCTGTAGCATATTTTCGCAGTCCTGAGCTAAAGAATTTATAATTTACTTTTCTGCCACACATATCTTCCCCAGCAAAAACAGTCTTGCTGGCCCAGCACTATGTTGCTGCTGCCGAACCGTCAATAAAATGTCCGGGCGGCCAACAGAAGGGCCAGCAGTTCAGGCCAACAGCTGGCCAACAGTTGGCACCCCATCAGTTGCCATATGCCACAACAGGGCAATCAGTTGTCCATCACAGGAGCAGCTGCCAAAAGTGGACCTTCAGTGGCCCTGCAAGCACGTGCCAGAAATGATGGCTAGCCTAATGTGGTCCGTTAGTTTGCCAGTAGTGGCAGCCGGCAACCACGTGACGTAACTGATGGCTTGCTGAATCTTGTCCGCCAATTTCCCAGTAGTAGCCATAATAATAAAAAAACAAAAACAAGGAGGATAACTGCAGTTCCCGAAAGCTACAATTTTTTTTCTGCCCTTACGAAATTTGTGAATTATCGCACTGCGCTGGGGAAATTTTCTCAACAGACCGGAAAAACGCCCGCTTGCATCTGAACCATGGCCGTTGGCGTGGTAGCTGAGCTCTCTACCGACCAGACTAACTTGCCACGCACGAGCGTGTGCTTGAAGCTGTATGCAATGTATAATCGAATGGTTCCCTCTCTCATTTTACAATGTTGCGAGGTATTTTTCATAAATGTCAGTTTCTTATAATTCCTAAATTTATTTTTTCAACGTAACGATAGTTTTTTTGTTGTTTTTTTTTACCTTAAGGGAACTTCACTCATTTTCAAGGAGTGTTCCAATTTAAAGTCTCTTTCCAAAGTTTTGTACTGTCCTTGTCGTCTTGAAAGGCGATTGTTGAATTAACATATATTTACCAGGGTTCATGTCACATTCTGTTACATTTTTAACGTTGTATCTTTCTTTCCGTTGTCCGAAGCTACATTTGTTTTAAAGAGGAAATATATTTTATTTTACTTCTCGTTATTTTTAGAAGCGAATTCCTCACAGTCTTGTGTATTCAACCCATGGATGAGTATCCACATATCCACATAGCGTTGCTTTTTTTTTTTTTTTTTTTTCTTTCAAATAATTAATAAATTTTGTACGCGTATAATTCTTTTTTTTTTTCCAACAAACCTTTTTTTAATGTTTTTCCAGGACATTTGTTTCAAGCGGTTTCAAATTATTTCTTGTTATTCACCCACTCCATTACATGTAATGTTATTCATGGGAATGGAGTGGGTGCATTTCATGGCTGTAATCTAGTATTTCACGGCTTAATCTGATATCTTCGTCGACGTGGAATTTCATTAGGAAATTAATTCGCCTCTCTACATATGGATTTTTTTCTTAACATCCACTAAAATAACACGATGGCGATAGCGTCGTCTTCAACTAACTGGTACCATGAGGGACACAGCAAGTTATGCTTCTGCGCATGCGCAGTCCCGTTGCTTTCACCTGCTGTTGCGGTTGCATTGGTTGCCAGCAACGGGCCACTAGCGGCACTTGCTTAGAGGCCCACAATTCACGGAGATGCTGCAGGGCCATCAATGGCTCGCCAACTGATAGCGCTGCCACCAACGGACCTCTACCAGGCCGTGAGTGGCAGATTTCAGCCAGGAGTGAGCCATCACTGCCAGCTGGTGGCCAGCAGTTTCCCAACACTTAAGTTTTTGCTGGGTCTTTCACTGGTTTTACGATAATAACATTCATTAATCATAAGTACCTAATTACTGCTCAATGTTAGGAATCAGTAAACCTTATTATTGTTGTAATGATTTAATTCCAATTAGTATGTACCGGACTGTGGCTCGGTGTAGACGTGAGTGAAGCAAATATTAGGTGCTTGAATTAATTCCCGCTGTTTTTTGCCACACGAACACCTGTGTGTTACCACAGAACGGTACAGGATAGTCTATTCAAAGTAGTGTCCGTTGGCAGCTACGACCCTTTCCCACCGTTGGGGTAACAAATGGATTCCACGGTAGAAAAATGTAGGTTCTTTCAAGGCGAACCGTTCATCGAGCCATTTTTGGATATCCGCGACAGAAAGGAAGTGCTGCTCTGATAGGCCATGTTGTGGCGACCGGAACAAATGGAAATCCGAGGGAGCAATGTCCGGGGAATAAGGCGGGTGTGGTAAGATGTCCCATCCAAGTGCATCCAAGAGTTCCTTCACGGATTTGGCGACATGAGGTCTAGCGTTATCATGGAGAAGAATAACCTTGTCATGTGGGATGTAGTTTCCGAGCTTCTGGATCATTCCCATTGCCTTTAAACGTTTGCTAAACCTTGACTCATCGAATCGTAGTGTTTCAGACAACTCGTGGAGCGTCTGACATGAATCCTCGTCCAATAAAGCCTCCAACGCGCCATCTTCGAACTTTTTTGGCTGCGCAGGGAGCTCTTTGTCCTTCACGTCATATTCGTTGGCTTTGAAGCGTCGGAACCATTCTCTGCATGTTGTTTCCGATAGGGCATGTTTTCCATAGGCCTGCACTAGCAAACGATGACTTTCCGCTGCAGATTTCTTGAGATGAAAGCAGAAGAGTAATGCTTCCCGCAAATGCTCCTATTTTGGTACGAAACTCGACATCGTGAATGCGATACAAACTCGTGTCCTGTGTCCTCCGATCGCATGTCACACACTGCTTCGCCCAGACTACGGACAGTACGTGCGTGTGCAAGAGAGGTCACGGGTGGTCAGGGTCACAGCGCACCAGTGCTGCGCTCTATTGGGCATCAGCGGGAATTAATTCAAGAACCTAATAAATGCAAAGTGTTGTACGTAAATAAATGTATATTCTCGAATCACTCGTTTTATTTCACATCCACAAAGATCTTGGCATGCGAAAGATGTATAGCATAAATCAAGGCCGGATTAAGGGGGGGGCTAACCGTGCTACAAGGTTAGTATACTCCAAAGTTATGCTTATCCGACACTTCCGCTGAGCACTGTCTCAGGGGTCGCCTTCGTGACATCACAGTCGCGGAGATCTCCACACCTCAACCGCCTAAAGCTGCTTGCTCCCGTTTTTCTGGTTCAGGGTCTGAAAGCTACATTGTCTCATTTCCGAAAATTTGAAATTTGAAGCTAGGTACTTGTAGCAAACAAATTTTCTTTTCCTTGGTTATACGTTAAACACTGAACATGCCTGGTTCGTGCGCAATAGCAACGTGTTAAAATTATTATTCGAAAACCAGAAGGAATGGCATTCATTACCATAGGTTTCCGAAAAATGAAGTTTTGCGTAAAACATAGAAATTGAGGTGCAAACGAGCTGACAGTTTCAACGAAATGAATTCAGCTATTTGTTCGGAACATTTTCCTGAGGAAGACTACGAACGCGATTTAAGGAATGAACTTCTAGGTTTGCCTATCCGCAAAATGCTAAAGGACACAGCTGTACCAAGTTTAAACCTCCCGGGAAACTTTAGTGTAAATTCTAATTCAGAGAGAAAGAACAGACAGGAGAAAAGGAAACGAACTGATCTTGTTGGCGATTTGATAAACTCTGATAATGCAGAGGAAATTTTGGAAGACATGTGGAGTGCCGATGATGAAAATACTGAAATTGAATGTATGAAAGACCTGAAAACAGAAAATGAAATTCTATTGAAGGAAAATTATATTTTGATGAAGGAAAATGAAAAGCTGAAAAAACAAATATTATCTTTGAGCTCTTCAAACCATAGTCTAAATTTACGTGTAAAAGTCCTCAAAGTAAAACAGAATCAAATGCAGAAAGAAATATTAGAATTGCGAAGGTTACGGAAAGATGAGAAAAAAGACAGAGAAATGTGCATAAAAAATTTGCTTTCTACAGTGTTTACTCCAGGACAGATAAGGGTTTTGTTAGGCCAAAAACGGATTGTTTGGAATTCTACTGATATTGCAGCTGCAATAACATTAAGAACTGTTTCCAGGAGAGCATATCACTACTTGAGAAATAAAGTTAATATTCCGCTTCCTGCTTTGTCAACGTTGCGCCGATGGGTAGCTACAATTAAATGTTCACCTGGAATTCAAGCCACAACTTTAAAACTGATGCAGAGCCAAGGAATGCAAATGACTGAAGCCGAAAGAACATGTGCAATTTCTATAGATGAAATGAAAGTTTCCAGCAAAATGTGCTATAATATTGAAACAGATGAAGTTATGGGGCCATGTAGGTACGTACTGGTATTCATGGCAAGAGGACTTGTTAATCCATGGAAACAACCAGTATTTGACGATTTTGACGTTAGTGGTTCCAGTCTCAGAGAAATATTAATGAAAGTAATTTGTGCCGTAGAAAATATCATGTTTCCTGTATTTGCTCTTACTTCAGATCTGGGAGCTTTAAACCAGAAATTATGGAAAGAATTTGCTATATCGCCTGAGAGTCCGTTCTTTGAAAATCCTTTCGACAAAAACAGACATATAAATGTATTTGCTGACATTCCGCATATGGTAAAGTTATTGCGAAACCATATTTTGGACAGTGGCATAAAAATAAGAAATATAGTGATAAATTGCTCCCTGTTTGAAAAGCTATTAGAGAAGGACAGTAAGGAATTAAAAATAGCGTATAATATGAGTGAAACACACATACGTGTTAGAGGAGCAAATAGACAGATTGTACGTTATGCTGTACAGTTGCTTTCGGAGCGTGTTGGAAATGCCATCAAATATTTATTTCCCGAAGATGATGAAGCAGCAAATTTTATTATTCTTGTTGACAGATTTTTTGATACAATGAATTCGAGGCAACCATTCTCAGACAAACCATTCCGATGTGCTTTAGGTAACAATCAACAGCAATTTCAACTTCTGAATGAGGCTTACAACACTTTTTCGCAGATGCGCGTTGTTGGAAGAAAAAACGCCCTACCATTTCAGAAAGGTCTTCTGGTCAGTATTACATCCGTAATGGCTGTCCACAAGATTCTAAGCGAAAAATATGAGCTAAAATATTTTTTAACTCACAGAGTTAATCAAGATGTCCTAGAAAAATTTTTCTCACAGATACGTGCAGCAGGGAATACCTATGACCACCCTTCACCACTGTAATTTCAAAATCGTCTCAGACTGCTGTTACTTGGGAAAGTAGTCTGGAACTGTCAGAAATCTAACGTTTTGCCTGAGTCAGAACAACATTATTTAACTGTCTCCATGCTCTCGTTTTCCTGTGTCTTACACAATAATGCATCCTGCAATGATGAAACAGCCCACACAAGTGAAAATGAAATTATGGCTGCACTTCGCGAAGAACCCACAACTGCAATTACGCCTTCTAGTGACAGCATATCGTACCAAGCTTTACGATACCTTGCTGGATATGTTGCATTTAAATGCCAAACAACGTGTCCTGGACTGGGGGACAAAAATGCACCTCTGGACCTAGTGCAAGAAAAAGGAATTCTTTGTGACTGGATTAGCGTCATAAGCAGAGGCTGCTTGCAACATCCAACAAATGAGTGGATGAGCATGGTTATCCAACTAGGAGAATTTTTTTAAAACTACATGGGAAAAATAATTTAAGGAAAGTTAAAAGAATTGTTCACACCACAGTGGAAGCTTCTGCTCCAAATGTGCACCCTGCCATTAAACTATTCATGAAAACCCGAATTATGATTCGTATGCGCCATATTAACGCTCAGCAAAAAATACATTGCCAACCCAAGAAGAGAAAACTGGTTAAAACAGTTACCTAAGGAACATGACAAAGGTAAGTGAAGAAAGAATTTTTTACGTTAAATAATGTCCCGATTCTTAAAGTTCTCAAAATTTAGCGAATAAAATATGACTAAAGAAACAAACAAACAAAAATTGCAAAGATCCATGATTTTAACTTTTCTGTTCAGCGATTAGTTACAAATAATAACAGAGCATTTAGTGAAATTAATTTCCAACTTTTTAATTAAGCAAGTTAGTGGAATGCTACTCAAGTTTCTATTTGTTCCACATAAAAGGATTTCTTCATGAGGTTCTAACAGCATAATCTTATAAGTTTTTTTTTTCCTTCTTTTGAATTTATTTAAAGACAGTATTACAGTTGCATATAAATAAATTAGAAGGTATTATCACTGTCCCTGCACTTTTCCTTAGTGTCATGTCAATATCCTATTTAGATATTTAGATTAAACAGATTTGAAAAAAAAAAAGAAAGAAATGCATAATAAGTTTCTTCACATTCTCGGTTTACTCTAAATAAAATATTCACATGGATGTCCGTTTTTCCTGATTATATTACAGATGTGCTTTTGCATTACATCTTGGTTGCAAGCTTTCAGATTCAGAGCGTATTTGAGTAAAAAGTTGTTGACATTTCTCCCGCGAGTGCTTCAATTGTAATAACATTCTATCCGTCCTGCTGGCTGCGTCGTGTGGTACACTGACGTCACTACGTAAGGGGCAAGTGAGGGACCGGCACTTCCGCTGCGAGGGAGGCAGGATGAGCAAACCTTACTGTCTATTAACCTTGACCGTGCTATAGCCTATGGGCCCACCATTACCAAGGATCC
This sequence comes from Macrothele yani, assembly GCA_039090855.1. NCBI lineage: Eukaryota > Metazoa > Arthropoda > Arachnida > Araneae > Macrothelidae > Macrothele > Macrothele yani. Next base: position 117,747,453 of record CM076990.1, read on the forward strand.
AGGAGGCATGCCGCTACACCGCTGACAATACACAGCTTATATATTCATACAGTGAGGTCTGGTGAGGAAGTAAAATAGTTTTAGTTTTGTCTCGTATGATTTCTTCTCGATCACAAACAGTGGCTAGAAGATCAACAGATTTCAAGGCAGTGACTCACTAGGAACGTTCCATGTTGCTGTGTACAGCGGGGTCGCAGAGACAGTTTGTGATCGAATGGAAAATCATACGAGACACTTTCTCACTACCATCCACCTACACCTTCCTGTTTGCACTTGAAACCGTTAAGGTGGTTCCACCAAAAATCTCTGCCTTATGTTTCCAATGGTAAAACTTCTTTACATATTTTCTTCGCAATTAATGTATTCCCGAGGATGAAAATTTGCACATCGATAAAACTAACTTTAAGTTATAGCATGGGATACTTAAGGCAGTACGAGACCCGCCATCTTGTATTGCTGCCTTCTCTTGTTAACCAACGGGCAAGCGTATTTCACGAATTGCTCGGGCAATTTTGCACATTTTGGAACACCGTTTGTGGCTAACGCAAGATATATGATAAATAAAGAGTTCCCTGGTTTCAGAATTTTTATTGACCTTTCCCTTCATTTTTTATCTGCAGCGAAAGTCGTACCAAGGCGTCTTTTACAGTTTTATTAATTAATAAAAAAATACTTAAAGAGTCCAAAATGAAAATCTGAAACCAGGGAACTCTTTATTTATCATACATCTTGCGTTAGCCACAAACGCTGTTCCAAAATGTGCAAAATTGTCCGAGCAATTTGTGAAATACGCTTGCCCGTTGGTTAACAAGAGAAGGCACAATACAAGATGGCGGGTCTCGTAGAGCCTTAATACTTGCTAAAACATCACAATAATTAAGCAATCCAACATTTGTTTGTCTACTGACACCATCAATGTACAGGTCGCGCCATCTATTAACAGGTCTGAATATTACTCAAAGAAAAATGATTGATTTTTAATATAATTATGGTTGTGTTTTAGCAAGAATTAAGTATCCCATGCTATAACTTAAAGTTAGTTTTATCTATGCGCAAATTTTCATCCTTAGGAATACATTAATTGCGATGAAAATATGTAAAGAAGTTTTACCATTGAAAACATCAGGCAGAGATTTTACATGGAACCACCTTAATGGACGAAATTCACTGTGAATGCGCACTGTGTAACAAAAAAGATGCGCCAAGAAAAGTACAATGCTAAATTATTAAATATTCCGAGACAAAATCTAAGAATCATAACCGTATTTCTCACTGTTCTCACAAGAACTCATGTTCTTGTGAGAACAGTGAGAAATACGACTTTTAATGAAAACTCTGCGGGCAATTTGTTAGTTTGAGGTGTGCACTAATTGTTAATTATCACAAACGTATTGCTAGAGTTTCGTGTTTTAACTGCCTTCATAATGATTCTCCGTCATAATTTTTTGGGGGGCCCACCCAGATGTCTTAGCCTAGGGGCCCACTAAGGCCTTAATACGGCCCTGGCATAAATTATCTACAGAGACTACCAGGGACTCTCTCGAGATTTTAACCATTTTTCTGGGATGTCATAAAGGCAATCGGATCCGTCAAAACACCATCCATACATCGCCGGGATTCGAACGGAACCCATCTCGGACGAATGATCAGAAAGAAATCAGCGATTAAACTATTGCGCAACTGGGAAGGCTGTGCACCTTTTCCTTTCAAAAACAGAACCGGTCTTGGCGGTCCGTTCTTTGAAATGCTTCACGAAATACACGAAAGATTGACTTTCTATTAGCCCCGCCCTAAGTACTTTGACGGCCCTAGGCAAATAGTGACTTGGCGGCTCCTAATAAGTACAAGAGTTCTGATTATTTTTTTGTGCAGGTTGTTTGCTTGTTAAAGTCATTTGCTCCTAACCAAGCACTTGCATAATCAGTCTAGCAAAACATTAACGCACAAAGTTCATTCCACTACGAAATAACTACTTACATAAAACATCAAGCTCTTCATCCTTCTTTACTTGTTGACTTACAAGGTGCAAACACAAATACACTTGCAAATGATAACACCAGCAAATTATCAAACATCACAAGATAATTCTTTAATATTCATTCGGTATAGAACTCATCGTCGATTCTACCAACTATATTGGATTAGCGGGACGGGATAAGTATCATACGGGGGGGGATTCATTCAAATTTTAAAGTGCTTGGGTACTGTACCTGGTATTTATTTATTCATTGCATGATGTAGAACTGGGAACCATTGATACGAACCTCTATGACTTTTAACAAGCAACTATTTCTTCACAATTTTAGCTTACTTACGTCATTTTTAAATATTTTTTAAAAATGGTGTCTTTCTACTGCTCTCTTAGACACTCGCTCAGGGTATTCCCTCCATTTCACAGAACAATACGACACTAAATTTAACAAAAACTTAGTTTCGTGTAACAAAATTTCTATGAATTCGAAAAATTCACATACTTTTGTCTAAGTTCCCTAAAATCTTGCGCGGTTGTGCTCGCCATGTATGTTCTAACTGCTTAAATATTTAAATAGGATGGGGCTTAAAGAAAAAATGGGTGGACTTCAGCCAACCCCAGCCCACCGTAGCTTCGCTCCTACAGGGTAGCTGAAAACTTAAATAGGCACAATCACACTTTTGTAATAAACTACAAAGGTTCGGGAATGAATCAGGAATGACTTACAGATTCAACTCGTTAATTCCACAGCATGCAAGTAGTCACCATAAATAATTGTAGGCAACCAAATATCCAAATTTAAATAACCTCTCAGCTCGTCACAACTTGATCATACAACTTTCGTTCGCTCACTAATCGGTCGTGAATAATCATAGATAAAGAATCAACTCTGAATGGTAGCCTAACACAGAAGATAGCTTAAATATAATCGCATCAACATTGCTCGTAACAGCGCTCAAAAAACCCGTCTACTCAAAAGTATAGTGTACCGGAAACAAGTGTATCAAATATATTCAAGCAGCTCTTATCTCTAACGTGAGGATACGTCATTGACTTCTGACCTGATATCAGGTGGACAAATTCATGGAGAGACAAAATGGCGTTCAATTGGAAAAGCGTTTAATCAAAATAAACCAAATTAACATAAGAATGCAGGAACTCAAAAGGGAGGTTAAATTAACGTATCAGTCACACATCGAAGCAATATCAAAGATAAACTGCAACTTGACTCTAATCAGTATCTCGTCTTACTAGCACAAACTTTTTTTTTATTTATTTACCCTAGGCATGACTTTCCAATTACCCTGGCTCAGTGGCGCCCATACCATATGAGTACTTTTAGGGGGGGGGTGGCTAAAAAAATTCTTACCTCCTTCAAGGCTGTCAAACATTTTAGTAAATGTACAAAATACTAAAATACAACAAAAATAATTGATACAATCAGTCATTAATATCTTATTATTTTTAAAAATGCTTTAAAAAAAGGTTTCGTCTATTTTAGTGTTTTAAATTTATCAAAAAATTGGATATACCAACGACTAGGGGGATCGACCCCCCCCCCTCCTCCTCCATGGCCGCCCTTGCCCTAGCTCACTGACCGCTGTCAGCCGTTGCGTTAAGGTGGAAAGAAATTTGGATGTTCTGCTGTGCCGTTCAGAAAGAAACGTGACGAAGAAGTAATGTAATTTACATACGAACAGAAATTAAAAAATAAAAGTTGGTTTAAAGATATGCGGCACATAGTAGTTTCGACTGAAAAACGTGCACAGTTCTTAATAGTTTACTGTAAATACCAATTTACAATGAGATTTGAGTAACATATTTTTTCCCTAATGTAGGATAAAATAGAGAAAAAGAAACACATAAGAATATGTGAAATTAAAGCTTACCTGTTAAACTTCTCCAAATGTTGCCTACAGCATGGTTAATTGTAAATGTCGTTGTAGCGTCTGTACATTACTTCCGTGATTAGGATTGAGAAACGTTTATGCAGTACTCTGATAAGGAAGATTTTCAGATTTACCCTATACGCATGACTGAAACGATTTGCTGTAGACTGTAGTTAAAAGCGTTGGAACTGAAATTATCATATATTACCAAATCTGAGAGACTCTGATTTCACTCTACTCAGGAAACTTTTTATCAGACGTTTTGTTTATTGATATCACATTTCTCCTTTGTTATTGTCGTTTTATTTAAAATAGGCGGAAAAGATATTAACCTTCATTACAAAGCAGAAGGAGGGGGGTGGAGTTGTTTTCATATAGCTTCACTTAACGGCGCTCTATTAAAAAAAAAGGTGAGAGAAGAAAAAAAAGGCGTACTTCTGCTGCTTTTCATTTTAATGTTGTTTTTTTCAAAAATAATACAGATTGAAAATTGGATGATGATAAAAAATCAACATGAGATTAAAATCCGTGGCCCCTAGAAAGGTTGGCCATAAGAAGACGGTTTGTTTGCGTATGGTAAAGGTTAGCCCTGCTTTCTGTGGCTTACAAAAAGAAATTACGTAATACTATACTAAGTCTGTTCTACTGCATGTACTGCAAGTAAACCAAAGCGTATACTGTTGTCGGGGAAAACAAAGGTTATTTTGGACCTTCCGATTTTCCTTTTATAATACCGTTAATGAAAAAACAAAGTTATTTTGGACCCGGTTTTTCTTTCATAATACAGTTAAAAAAGAACTGACGGGTGTTCGAATCCCGGTCCTGCCGGCCATCTGGTCTGCGGTTTTTCCGGTGTTTTCCGCAGACTCCCTGTGTTTGGGGACGCGAATGCTTATAGATGGTTCCCTGTGAAGTCGGTCCCGGACGCACTTTGTCCTTCACCCGTATGCAGCAGCAGAGGAATGGCAAGCTGGCTGCATTAATTTGCCAGGAATCTTCACGGGCGCATAGTCGTCTTTGCGGAACTCAACCCGCCATAGGCGGAAGAGATAAAGACAGAAAGAGTGAAAAACTAAATTTTATCTTCTGTATGACAAAGCAGTTGAAAAAACATAACGTGCCAATAGCAAAAAATAGAACCACAATTTATTTCTTAAGAATGGACTTTTTTTTCTTGCAAACAGTTGCATTGTGATAAAGCAGAAAAAGTGAGCTAAGGTATAGCAAACGAATATGTAATCGAAGTCGTGTTACAGCGAATTAAAAATCAATATGATTTCAAATTATATATACACCAGCGGCATCTATCTATACACGGGATAAACAAATAAATCTATGTGTGGGTATATCGTCAGTTTTCTGATTAACCTCCTGTGAAAAAAGCGCATGCTGCTACCAGAGTGGAAGCTTGAGTTCAGTGGCACAAAATACAGAGGGTGAGTCGAAAGTTTTGCAATATTTGCATAAACGCATGTGCTGCGGCGGGTATGTCACGTGTTTAAACTAGTTCAAGTCGCGCACTGCAGTCAGTCGAAAGGGATATAAAGTGGTAGTCGTCGCTGTGAAAATCATTGCATGTCGTCATTCTGTCTGTGGTTGGGACGCCTAAAAGATGAGCAGCCACAACCGGCTAATTAAGGAACTTTTGCTTTACGAATTTGAACTCAGCCATAACGCTGCTCAAGCAACACGAAATATTTGTCATGCGAAAGGGGAAGGCTCCGTGGACCACAGCACCGCAACCAGATGGCTCAAGAAATTTCGCTCAGGTTACAGAAACTTCGACGATCAGCCAAGGTCAGGTAGGCCGTGAACCGCGGATTCGAAAGCCGTGCGCCAGGCCGTAGAAGCAAATCCGACAACCAGAACTCGGAGTTTATCAGGCGAGCTGGGCATATCACAGACCACCGTGGTTCGTCACCTTCAAGAACTCGGCAAGGTCTACAGAAGCTGCCGCATTGTCCCTCAAGAACTGACGCCAGCTGAAGCAAACTACCGAGTGGAAGTGTGCACGAAACTCCTAGAAACCCGGGCGTTCCATCAAGAGAATTGCTACGTGTGATGAAAAGTGGGTCTATTTCCGTAATCCTTACACACAACGGCAGTGGTTGAGCCCTGACCAACTTCCTGAACCTGTTGCCAAATGTAGGCGCTTGGAGCACAATGTGGTGCTCTGCGTCTGGTGGAATTTTGAGGGAATACTCCATTACGAATTTGTTCCAGACGATCGGACCATCAACGCGAACCTCTACTCTGAACAGCTGGAGCGGATGTATGCCGTTTTGGAGGAGAAGTACCTTGTCACTAGTAAACAGAAAGCGCGCTCTCCTACAGCAGGAGAAAGCTCGACCTCATACTGCGCGAACGACCCGGGCAAAACTCCAGGACCTTGAGGGCATCGAACTGATGCCACATCCAGCATATAGTCCGGACCATGCCCGTCGGATTATTACTTGCTCCGATCCATGGCCCACTTCCTTCGCGGGAGGTACTTCAACAACCAAGTGGAGGTGGTAGCTGGGATGAGGAGTTTCTCGCCTCGAAGGACAAAAACTGGTACCGTTGCGGAATCGAAGAACTGGCAGACAGATGGCTAAAGACGGTGCAACACGATGGCTTATACTTTGAATGCTAGTCAGCTTTCATCGTAAAGGTAGTTATGAAGACATAAATTGATCCAAATATTGAAAACTTTGAACTCACTCTCTGTAGAAGGATCAAGACGGTAAGACCATTCGTTATTTATATTTTGATGTCAAATCCGATCAAAAAATTTCAAAACCTCCGCCTCCACATCATGAGCTTCACTAAGCTTTTCCAGAGCCAAGTTCCAGTAATATTTAACACGAGCCATTATTAATGGAATCTGTAAGTAGGTGCAAACCTGTTTATCGATTTGAACGATGCTGAGAGGAGTCGTGCCAGGGTTATATGCCAAATAGATAATAACTGGTTCTGTGTGACAGAACAGGCTACATTTACCAACAGAAGTTAATTGCGTTGCCTAAAAAATTACACGTTTTACCATTAAGTGAATCTTTTTAAAGTTTAGTTTCATTTCTAGACAGGGTCTGCCTGATGCATTGGACTACAGGATTCCAAGCCCTGGAGCACCGTTTTTAGGGAAACCCAAAATTTCTCCAAATCGCATTGTGTCCAACAAAAATATAAGGTTCTATATGGTTTTGTAAAATGCAAGGTCCCCGATTTGCAGGTAAGCCGCGGGAGATCCCCTCATCTGAGTCGATCTCATCTGAAGTGGGTTAAAAATAGAAATATATTAAAAAGGAAAATTACAAGAAAATCACTAATAACTAACAAATATATGCCTTCATATAGTTTCCATCCGGACGTTCAATTTAACATACGGTACAGGAGAGATAAGAAGAGGAACTCGTGGATCCGAAAAATGACAAGAGTGGAAGACATCATGATCAGAGTTAAACCCCTGAAATGGCAATGGGCTGGACATACTGCCAGAAGGACAGACCATCGATGGACAGCCGAAATTTTAGATTTGATTCCAAGGGATAGGAAAAGACCCAGAAGAAGACCACATGGGAGATGGGTGGATGAAATTCGAAAGTATGCGGGAGTAACATGGAGGAGACTGGCACAAGACAGACCGTTGTGGAGGAAACTTGGGGAGACCTTCGTCCAGCAGTGGATTGATAATGGTTAACAATGATGATGACTGCTGGGCCATACGGATGTTAACAAACTATTAGCGCCAACCGGACCGAACGTATCACCCCTGCCGCACGCACCCGCTGCTGAACCAGACGGAATTAGTTGTCCCTTACCATCCCATACGACTAATTTAAATTCGTAAACAAAGCGAAATCAAATCTAATTATATTCGAAAGTTGATTCTCACCAAAAATTAATTTTTCAATATATGTTTCGTTTGGATTTTTTTAAAACAGAAGTGCTACAGTAATCACAGAATAAGAAGTCTTGGATAAAACGATCATGAGAAGTAGACTACTTTTACACATAAAAATTGCTACGTCCATTCAGTTTTATTCAGGATAAACATCTGTTGTTTATCTTTGGATGATCCTTAACGGGTTCATCAGATTGGGACAGCTATTGCAACAACATAAAGATTATTTATTTCAGATATCAGATTATCGTGCTGGTATTTCTGCCGTTTCAGCAAGTTCACTGTTCATCGCGATTTGTGGTTCTTTGGCATCGGTTTTATCTCGCAGCCTGTTTACAGAACTTGCCTAATTTCCGAATAGCGTGTGATAACCCTTTTGGATATCAAGCACTGATGCCCAACGGTGGCGCATACCTACATGAAAAGAAAAAAAGGGTGGAATTTTTAATCATAAAACAACTTGCGATATGATTTTGTGTGTTCCGAACGCAATACGTTTCTATACATTTTTTTTTTTTTTCAAGTTAAGGTTTTAACTACCACCGTGAGCAACTCGTTGATCTATAAGCAGTCACTCGCCCCTAATTTAAGGCTGTGGATGGCCTAGTGGTCAACGTTTCTGACTGCTACGGAAAAGTCTCAAGATCGATCCTATGCAGGTACGAATGCTGGAACCACTAAATATCTGCTGTGCGTCGTATGGGCACGTTAAGCCGTCGGACTCGGGTGCTAGCCCCTTCGGTTACACACAAGAGCGTCTTCCTCCCGCTTTCTACTTCGATTTCGTGTGACTTTCCTGTCGCGCACTCGAGCCCAAATCTCTAATTTAGGGCAACTGGTTCCAGGGAAGGGAGAGAGCCAATACCGAAAGTCAAACACAACATCCATTCCTCACCGGGATACGAATTCGTCCCATGATGGATCCATGCCTCACACGTATTGCCCTTCGTCCGAGATGAATCCGGGGATTCGAACCAGGATCCATCTCGGACGAATGGCAATACGTTTCCAGTAAAAATATAAATTAATGAATAAGTAGCCAGACAGCGTCACATAGAATTTTGTGATCCTAATTATAACGTTCAGTCGGGTCATTGCACAAAGTAACAATACTGACTCAAATGGCTTATTCAGTGTTAATGTTACTGAGTGGCATGAAGAAAAGGCGCGGCGCGCTTATCTGACTTTTACTGCGGCTGGATCTGGTTTGAAATGCCGAGCCAAGACATATGTTGTGTTTGTCTTTCAAATGCCGGTTTCTTCGTGGAAGTGGCGGCTTTAGATTAGGGGATGGGGTGCTCCCTACAACCTCGGATGCTCAGTTTACTCTACAACATGTTATTATTACGATTATTATATTATTATTACGATTTAGCAAATTACGCCACTGTAACAGCACAACGAAAAATCATGTGCATGCGATGTGTGTTTATTCTTTCATATAGCGACGTTAATTAAAATTGTGCTTTTTCCTTTGAACAGTGGCGATTCAGAAACGTACCCGAAGGCTTTGCTTCTATCAAAAAAAAATAATAATAAATGAAAAAATATAATTAATAAATAAGCAAACATAAAAGGAAGGAAAGAGAGAGACTTAAAAATAGGCATCTTTACGCACGTTAAAACGTGCATACCTATATTTTCATACCTATATCATACCTATATTACCAATACACTACACTGAAGAGCAATTGAATTAGAGATACCTGTCTAGTAACGTGTCTAGTAACCTTTCGCCCTGATGACGGCGGCGATTCGTCTCGGCATGGACTCGACAAGACACCGGAAGCGTTGGGAAGCCAAACGGATCCACGACCCCTGAACAAACTCCCACAGTTCAGCAAGATTTGATGGAGACGGGTAAGAGCCTCGAACATCTCTCTCGATGGCATCCCAGATGTGCTTGATGGGATTGAGGTCAGGTGACCTAACTGGCCAAGGAAGCGAGGTCACGTCGGTGGAGTGTTCATCCAACCATTCAGATACAATTCGGGAGCGATGGCACGGTGCATTGTCTTGTTGCAGGATGAGGTCCCCAGTGGGATGTTGAAGACGCACAAATGGGGGCAAATGGTCGTCCAGGATATCCCGGTAACGTTGACCTGTGAGGGACGATGTCACACGTACCAGGGGTCCCATTTCAGTCCACGTAAACAGTCCCCAGACGAGAATGCCGCCGTCCCCACCAGCTTGAAGAGTACCCTGCTGGCAAGCAGGATCCGTCGCTTCATGTGGTTTGCACAGTACTCGTATCCTGCCATCCGCATGTACCAACGTGAATCTCGACTCATCAGTTCAGGCAACATTTTTCCACATGTCTAGGGTCCAGTGGCGATGTTCCCTCTCCCATGCTAATCTTTGCATCCTGTGATGTGCGGTCAGCAGCGGTACCCTCGTGGGACGATGGCTTCTGTACCCCATAGCGAGGAGATGGTTCTTGATGGTGTGGCTGCTTACACGTTTTTGTGCACCAGCGTTAAATTGCTGAGTGATTTCTTATTTCTTGCACTGTGGCCCGTCTATCCGCTGTTGCAATGCGAGCTAGCCGACGATGACCCCGCTCATCCACACGCTGTTGTCCACGGCAGTTGGCCCTTGCAGGGATGGTTTTACCGGATTCGATGTACTCACGGTGCACCCGTGACACAGTAACTCGTGAAAATCCTAGTGCCTGCACGAGTTCCGAGATGGAGTGACCCATTCGTCGGGCCCCGACAATTTGCCCACGATCAAATGCGCTTAGATCCTGCGTCTTACCCATACTGCGTCCGACTCTTACTGATTCCCGTCGCATCACTCCTTATATTGTCGGATCGCTGCATACGTCATGTCGTTTCCGTTTACAGGGCCGCCCACACCGCCATATTTGCATAACGCCAGTTGTCTCTAATTCAATTGCTCTTCAGTGTATATTATCAAGAGCATTTTGACTCTACCAAGTATTTGTATAAGTGCAAAGAACGGTTGTGCAGGAAGGTGCTGCGCTGTGAGTGGAGAGGTGCATATATAAAGCTGAGATGTTCTGTCGTGATATCAGTAACTTTGAAGCGGATATGCAGCGTGGACATGAACTTTCCGATTTTCAGCGTGGGCTGGTCAAATGGTCATAGGATGTCATTTGAGTAACGCGTTTGTACGGAGCATTGCAGCTAAACTAAGCATACGGAGCATTGCAGCTAAACTAAGCATACGGAGCATTGCAGCTAAACGAAGCATACGGAGCATTGCAGCTAAACTAAGCATACGGAGCATTGCAGCTAAACTAAACATACTAAAATCGACGGCAAGTGATGTCGTGAAGAGACGGAAGCAGGGCGGTGAAACTACAGCGAAAAAAAAAAAAAAGAAAAACTTTCAGGAAGGCCGAACCAACTGACGAAACGTGACAGAAAAGCGATCGTAAGAAATGTTAAGACCCCGTTCTTCCTCTCTGCCGTTTCCATCACTGCTAAAGTAGAAAATTCTTGTGATGGTTCGGTTCCTACTATAACTATCCTCAGAGAAATGCACAATGTGGGTTATTATGGCAGAGCAGCAGCACAGAAGCCACACATTCCTACGTTGAATGCAAAGCGCCGTTTGGAGTGGTGTGTCTCCCGCCGTAGTGTGGGCTTCTAGAAAGCTGTTCTTTCGAGTGATGTGTCACGCTTTTCACTCTTCCAATAGGATGGGCGCGTTTGGATTTGGCGACAACAAGGCGAACGATTTTCGTCGGACTGTGTTCTTCCAACTGTTAATTTCGGTGGAGGTTCCATCATAGTACAGAGTTGTTTTTCGTGGATGGAACTCGGCCAGTTGGTTATTGTAGCACAAACCATTAACTCTGAAGAGTACCTCGACGTTCTAGATAATTCTACCCTACCAACAATGTGGCAGTATTATGGAAATGACAGTTGTCTCTTCCAACACGATCGAGCTCTATGCCACACTGCATGGCGTCTGCGATGGATGTTTCAAGAATATAATTTCGCTGTGAAATGCCCAGATACACAATCCGGGAAAGACTGACAGCTGTGCCATTTTATTTTGAGGTATTTTCAGAATCCTTGCATCTTCTTTATGATCAAGTGAACGGGGTTTGAGTTTTGTACAAAGTAATGGAGAAAGGAAAAGAGAATATCGCAGAGGTAGGACGCCTTCAATCTACAGGAGAAGCAGCGGTCGGCTTAATACCGCTCCCACCCCCGACTGCAGCCCTGATTACAGTATGTGTAGATTAGATAAAACAAACAAACAAAATTGCTATTTTATTATCATTACATAAAGCTTTGATACTCTCAATTATGACCAAATATAGGAATTAAAAGTGAAGTTCATTTTAAAAAGTGTCAACTGTTTTTCTTTTTTTAACGCTCAATACAGTGAGTTTAAAGAATGGGATGAAATCATAACTCACTCAATAGCTCTAGTTGCACTTTTTAGTTATTAATTTATTACTTAATATTCCATTTCAGCAGAGAAATTGTTTTTTTTTGGGGGGGTCGGATTGGGCATAAAAGGTGAACTTACAGTAAACAAAATTGATATACAATCCTTTGCATTCAAAACACTTTAGAAAAAAAAAAAAACATTTCAGCTTGATGCATGACTGAGCAACAGGGCAAAAAGTTCCTCAACCGTGCGTTTGTAATTCATTAATGCGAGATTGACTCTTCTTCCAAACAGAACTGGAACAGCGGGTGGCGGAATGGTCTATGCGCTGGCTTCTGACCATTCGTCCGAGATGGGTCCGGGTTCGAATCACGTTGAGTCATGGATATTGTGTTTGTCTTACGGCCCTGACTCTCTCACTTCCCTGGAACCAGTGGCTCTAAATTAGGGACGGGTGACTCCTTATAACCCATCAAGTTGCTCACCGTCGTTAAACCCATAAAGAAACAAAAAAGTCGAGACCAGCCAATGAACTCTCATAGCCACATGGAACTATCGGAAACACAATCAGAACGGGAAGAGAGATTTGAAATGTATATGAAAAAAATTTGCATACAGGATTTTAGCATAGAATTTTTTTATATCGCCTAATCCTTGATACGGTTATCTCAATCATCTAAATCTAATGAATTAAAATAAATATATTATTTTTATAGAGATTTCGCGTAATGTTTTTCCATAAAAAAAAACCCGCAGTTCAAAGGCTTTCGCCTATGTACTGTAAAAATAATGCATAACGAAATAAAAATTAGGTGTATTTCCCCCTTCTTTTCAATTGAAGTTTGATCAACATAATATTTATTTACAAGTCTGGAGAGAAATTCAAATGTTTCTAAATTTTTAAGGAAGTGTGAAAATGAAGTAAATAAATACGAAGTCAATAATTTGCCGTCTTGGCTACTTGAAGGGGTAAAAACCAGCTTTAAGGAGAGAGGCGGGGTTCTCCCGCACTAGATCCGGTACTGCTTCATGTGGGATTATTTACATAAATATTTTGAATTCATGTGAACAGAGAAGAAGGGAGGAAAATAATGCACGTACAATATTCAACGTTAATCTGGAAAAACCCAAGGACGTTTCTTTATCAACTCAGTTATTCGAAATCTCTCCACACTTACGATAAGTGATCATGATTATCTATTCTTAGAGGTCACAGTTAACTTTCAAGAGCAGAGGTCGATACAAAATGCTTTTGGACTTGAGAGGGGTAAGGGAGAATGAACCCAGCAGCGTTCGCTAAGGAATTCTTAAAGAACAGAAATAAAAAAAAGACAATTTTTTTTATGTTTTATCTAACAAAAAAAGTATCCGCGATGTAAAATAACGAAATCAAAGGACAAAAGCAAAAATATGATTACAACACAGAGCATTTAAAGTTTTGAAAGACTGCTGATTGAGCTCGCGTTTCGGAATTCTATTAGGAAAGTTACCTATTCATTTAATGACACTGCAACTGGTACGGTAGGCCGAACTAAAACCACAGGATTATCTTGCAGCCGTTTCTTTTACTGAATAGGCTCAATTGGCTACAATGAAAATGCTATTCCACTATCCGTTTCTCTGTTTCATTCCTAGATTTAGTGACATAGATGCGAGCGTATATAATACTGTACTAGATGATATCTAATGGGCTTTACAGGGAAAATTGCAGTAGTCCTCAAAATAATTCAGGACAAACTGAAGAAAAGTTTATTCAAACCAACTGGAATATTCAGGTGGAGAAAGGGGGGGGTGGTGGAGATGGAAGGGAATGGGTAAAGCTAATTCTGATATCCTGGCGTAATGAAGGAAAAACAGAGACGAACGGCAAATCACCCTTTTTCTTAAAAATAAAACTATGTTAAGGCAGAGGCTGATAGTTTGCAAATTAGTCAATAAACTTTGACCAATTTGCAAACTATCAGCAAAGAAAAATATAGGGGGGAGGGGTAAAAATAAAAAAAGGAAGAAAACCAAATATAGGGGGAGGGGTATGTATGAAATCAAAAAAGGAAGAAAACACAATTTACAAGCAAGAAACGCAAGCCAAAAATACGTATGAAAATTGCTGAGACAAACCAGTCCTTTTGAAAAATTAGGTAGCGTAAACATGTAATGTGACTTCTGAAGTAACGTACCTACTGCCGGATTGGGGGCAGGAGTATGTATAACCAACCAAACATATGGTACACAATTAAGAAAAATAAAACTGAAACTCAAAGGATGCTTAAATGAAATCAAACAGAGAAAAATGTCCCAAACACACACACACACACACACACACACACACACACTCACACACAAACATAGCAGAAGAATTTCCCCATAGTCCAGATACTTTTTTGTTGTTATTGTTTTTGTGTGTGTTTGTGTGTTTGTGTGTGTGTTTGTGTGTGTGTGTTATGTACTTCTTGTATGCAAAAAAATTTAAGACGTTTATTTAATCTTACGATCTCTGACTTTATCTTTTTTCCCCCCACCTACTTATCTTTGCATTTACTCACTCTGGTCTGCAGTGAAGAGACACATTACATATTTCGGAAGATTATGTCACATGTTTTGTTTATTTATTTGTTTATTTATTTATTTATTTATTTTTGCATTTAAAATAATTATACTCCTTTTAATCACAATTTTGTTCCATACATTTTTATTTGTCTTATCATTAACAATGAAACGAAATGTTTTTGGACTCAGTTTGATACCTTCCCTCTGTTCTTTGCTACACATTCCTGCCAGTCGTAACCATTTTTTTTTTTTTTTTTCCCTGAATGCCTGGAAACTATCCTCCATCTGAGAAGACTGCACGCAGCTCCTTGAAAATTAATTCCAAGTTTCGTACAGGGTCCTCAATTAATATTTCTCCCTCAATTATTATTATTATTATTATTATTATTATTATTATTATTATTATTATTATTTTGTCTTTAATTTCGGAATGTTAAGTAGGTTCTTTGTTCCTTAGCTTTAAGCAGGAGCGAAGCTTTCTCATTATTTTCCTTTAATCATATGAACCATTTCCACAATTAAATTTAACAAATAGGTAATTTCGCCCTCCTTGTTTATTAAATTATTACCCTCTATGTATGTGTCCGTTAGAAGAGTGAGATATAAACACCGCGCTTTACCACTTTATCGAAAACTTAATGAAAAAAGTTAATTGTATATCAGCAGCATAAATGAAAATAGGTGAAGAAACAATCCTTTCGCAGATGGCAGCTGATAAAATATGACAGTTATCCAAAACTCAGACTAAAATTCTTTTCGTTAAGATAACAAGACCAAGTTTAGAATCCTTTACTTTGTGTTGCTAATAAAAATCAAAAGAACAAATATTCTGAAGCTATCTAACTTGGGCAGCAGGCCGATCACGTCTGTCATTAAATTATACGGCCATCAACAGAGCTGGCGCAAGAAACACTGGCAAAAATAAAAATAATTCCAACTGCGAACGAGGAGGATAGAAGAATGATGGAGAAACGAAACAAAGCAAAAAAGAAAAAAAAAAGGGTAGGAGGGAAGAATCAAAAAAGATCGAACTGGTGGCGGTGACAGTGGTACGTTGCCATGGCAACACTGCGGATAACACGTGCGCTGATCGATCGGTGCCGAGTCACGTGACGTGGAAGAGCCTCCAGGCGGAAATGAAAACGAGGTGGAGGAAGACGCCGATGACTAAGGGCATCTGACCTATCTGCTGCATTCAGCACAGTTACGAGGAATCCAAACAAAACAAAACTCTCAGCTCTTGAGAACTCGGAGCGCGTGCACAAGGAGCAGAGGTCGGATTGGCTCCTTGCTGTCAATGTCACTCGACGCATCTTTTCATTGGAACGATCAATTTTTAATAAAATTCGGAGAATTTACCAGAACAATAACTTAACGGGGGAAAAATAAACCTAAAATCTAGTATAAAAGAGTTAACATTTTATTATGCTGTCTTTCGACGAAACACAACTTCTTGACATAATAGGGAAGCAATTTTAGTTGGTTTTCTGATGAGCCATCTGAATCAGTTACATAATGACTAAAAAAAAAAAAAGAAAATGGACAAGACGAAACTAGTAATAGCTTAGAGAAGTGTTATGCAATATGAGGCTGTGGTTTGGTTACCGAAGGACCACAGACGCTACGCTACCACAGTTCTTTCCTTCTGCATCGAAATTTTGACGTTATGCATCTTTCATAAGTAATTCCCAAGTAAAAAAATTCGATGTAACGAAAAAGGGTAACGGTGCGTCACTGTGAAAACCATAGTCGAAATCTGATCGTGTTGTCTCATGAAGTAACGCCACAATAGTTAATTTCATTGTTACTCAACAATATATTATCGCCAAAATTATTTCATCACGTTTTACATAAATGTAACAACACTATCTCATTGCAATCTGCATAAATTACAAGAACCTAATGCTAAATGTGATAAAAGTCATAAGAAAAAATGCATTTTGATGCTATGCGTCTTTCCCGACAACAGTAAAATATGCGTAAGTAGCGAAATTTGGCTTCCCATCGACCTCCCCCAAGGGAGGGGGGTGTAACCTGCTGTTGAAAGCTTTAATATGATGTATAACACGATGGGGTGTTTACCTGTAGATATCCTAGACCAAAATTGCCAATCTTCTTCACTAACATACTGGCGATTCAGCTTTTCTTTCTATCTTGAGGTACGATTTGAACTTGCGCGTGCGCAGATGGACTTTGGTAGCTACATCTGATTTAATCGATGTCAGGGTCGTTTCTCACGTTCGTCTGAATCTGAATAATATATAACAATAATAATAAAAATACAGTACATATTGTTTTTGAAAGACTGAACACTCGAAATAGCGTACTACACGTATTGCCGCTGTCATAGTTTAGTAAATATTTACTTTTATGACTCACATATCTTCTTTCATTGATTTTAGAGAATAACATTCAATAATCCACCTACCTAAGTACCGCTCAGTGTCAGGAATTAGTAAAGCAAACCTTATTGCTTGTTGTTATGATTTAATTCTACTTAGCATTATGTACTTGACTGTGGCACGGTGTGGCCGTGAGTGACGTGAATAAATGCAATGCATTGCTGTGCGTAAACAAATGTATACTTTCAGCCACCCACAAAGATCTTAGCAGGCGAAAGATGCATAGCATTCCAGCAAAAACACAAGTGTTGGGAAACTGCTGGATGAAATATGCCGCTCACAGTACGGTAGCAGCCCGTTGGTGGCAGCGCCATTAGTCGGCAGCCATTGATAGCCCTGCAGCATCGCCTTGAATTACAGACCTCCGAGCAAGCGCTGCTAGTGGCCCGTAGCTGGCAACCGAAGCAACCCCAGCACGAGGTAGAAGCAATGGGACTGCGCATGTGCAGAAGCAACACGTGCAGAGTCTCTTGTGGTACACCTTTAAGTTGGTACACTCAGTGAAAGTGAGTGAAGTTCCCTTAAGGAAAATAAAAAAAATCGTTACGTTAAAAAATAAATTTATGAATTATATGAAACAGACATTTATGGAAAATAACTCGCAATACTGCAAAATTAAAAAGAGAACCCTGCATTTCACATCGCGCAGGGAAGAGGCTCGCCTACAAGCAATAGCTCTTGAGTGGCAAACTAGTGTAGTGGCTAAAGCGTCCGCTTCGCAAATAGGCTGTCGTTGTTCGATGATACCCGGACCAAAACGGGCGTATTTTAGGACCTGTTGAGCAAATTTTCCCAGCGCCGTGCCGTTAGGCAGAAATTTCGTTGGGTAAAAAAGAGGCGTTGAGCCTTGGAGGAAGTGTGATTATCCATTTTTTTCCCCTTTTATATGGCTGCTACTGGGAATTGGCGGACAAGATTCGCAAAGCTTTGTTACGTCACGCGATTGCCGGCTGCCGCTGCCGGGAATCTGGCGGACCGCATTAGGCCAGCCATCCTTTATGGCATGTGCTTGCAGGACTGCTTAGGGGCCGCTTGTGGCAGCCACTACCTGTGATAGATAACTGATGGTTCTGGCATATGACCACTACCTGTAATGGATAACCGCCATGTTCTGGCATATGACAACTGATGGTGGTGCCAACTGTTGGCCAGCTGCTGGTATGAACAGCTGGCCCATGTGGTGGCCACCGGGACATTTTATTGGCGGTTAGGCAGCGACAACATAGTGCTGGGCCACTACTATCTTGAGTGCTGGCCCAGCAACACTGTTTTTGCTGGGATAAATTATTTACAAAGAGTAGAGTACCAGGGCCTACTTTCTATTTCTTTTTTCTTTCTGGGATAAATTATCTACAAAGAGTAGAGTACTAGGGTACACTCTCTATTTCTTTTTTCTTTTTTTAGTTTATACGAACTTCATTCATCATTAATTAAATTTATTTAAATTAACCCATTCTTCACTTTACTCATATGCTGCTGGGTGGGAGGGGGGGGCTCTAGGGAAAGTTCCCAGAATAACATTTTAGTCCTCCCAACATTTACAATTACAGTCGAGAAGTGGATTTCATCTGGGACTATGCCCCCCCCCCCTTCAACATACGTAATCACGCTCCGCCCATTGTTGTCGATTCTGTCCATGATATTTCCGTATTTTTGCGTGTCCTCAAAGATAGATTCAGAAGTAATTCATTCAAGGGGTAAGTTTGTATTTCTTCCTCACCTTAACATCGTTTTGAGGTTCCGATATTTCATTCCTGCGGTACTCTTTTCACACAAGTACAGAGAATTTTGTTTCGCCATTTCAGGACAAACGTACAACATATAGATAGGGATAAACTTTTTTTTTAGGAGCATTTTACTTTAAATGATTTTGCAGTTCTAATACCAGAAAACCATGAACACATTGCCACAGAGCACGACTACGGATTACGCGATGAAATGCAAATAGTGGTAAAATGCGAAAGCAAGGAATGGTTGAAGATGAGAAGAGCAAGTGATTTACTTAACCTCTCTCTCACTCTCTCACACACAATACTCGCCAAAGTTTAGATAGCAAGCCTCTTTTCGGATAAGAATGAACAAAACAGGTGTAAGATAAAGGCCACTTTCCCACGCAGTTCCTTCCATATAAATATATATATATATATATTTTTTTTTCTTGTAACGAACTGAAAACTTAGATCCGCCTTTTAAACGGGTAGGAAAAAAAAAAAAAAAAAAAAAAAACAGACTGTGTACAGGTAGGAAGACATTTTACCTACTCGTAGAAACCGATAATCGCATTATTTATACGACGTTCTTAGCGTTAGGTACATTTTTTCTTGAAAAAGAAGTTTGCCTTACATTTTTTTTTTTATAGTCGTTTTCTTTTTTCGTTTAAGAAGTACCGGATCGCGTTGAAGAAGCAAGTTTTATTGATTTAGTAGTTCTTCTCGTGACAGCTTTTTTTTTCCCCGTTGCTGAGACGAGTTCCAGAAACCCCTGGGAAAACCCCTTAATAAAAGAGTTAGTAAGAAGAGAGCCAGCCAACAGGCAACCCTTTTTATTCGCTTCTGAAGCCGTTGCTAAGCGATGAAATGCACAGAAGCTTGATGCTGATGAGACGATCTTCTTGAAAAGCTCGATTAAATTCTTCGGACTGAGGACGAATGTTCTTTATTTATTTACATACTTATTTTACGATTCCTTGGTGTTTAGCGGGTGTTGTATTCCGAAAAGTTCCTCTTTCACTTTGAATTGAGCAAATAGAGATACCTGTATTAGCTGACAAAGTTGCCGAAAAGTCCTAAACTTACTTATATACAACATAATATACACCCTGTGCAATATATATATCATCATCATCATTGTCAACCATTATCAATCCACTGCTGGACGAAGGTCTCCCCAAGTTTCCTCCCCAACGGTCTGTCTTGTGCCAGTCTCCTCCATGTCACTCCCGCATACTTTCGAATTTCATCCACCCATCTTCCATGTGGTCTTCTTCTGGGTCTTTTCCTGTCCCTTGGAATCCAATCTAAAATTTCGGCTGTCCACCGATGGTCTGTCCTTCTGGCAGTATGTCCAGCCCATTGCCATTTCAGGGATTTAACTCTGACCATGATGTCTTCCATTCTTGTCATTTTTCGGATCCACGTGTTCCTCTTCTTATCTCTCCTGGTTACACCAAGCATGCACCTCTCCATGCTGCTTTGAGTTGTCTGCAGCCTTTGTATGTCTCTTTTAGCTAAGATCCACGTCTCTGCACCATACGTAAGCACTGGAAGGATGCATTGATCAAACACTTTTCTTTTAAGACATAATGGCATATTGCTCTTGAAAATTATGCTGTTTCTTCCAAAAGCTCTCCAGGCAAGTTTTGTACGCCGATTAATTTCTTCATCAATGTGACCCTCACTTGATATCTGCTGTCCAAGATAAACGTACGTGTCTGTTATCTCCAGCTTTTCTCCATCAATCGATAAATCTTCATTTCTTGTAAAAGCATTGTACATCACTTTTGTCTTCTGAAAGTTCATTTTTAATCCCACTTCTTTACTCTTGTCAGCAAGTTCCTGGATCATACTCTGTAGCTCTGATGGGGTAGTTGCAAAAATGACTATGTCATCAGCAAAACGAAGGTAGGTTAGATAATCTCCATTAATCTTTATCCCTTTGTTTTCCCAGTTCAGTGATTGAAAGACATTTTCCAATGTGGCATTAAAGAGCTTCGGAGATATGGTGTCACCTTGTCTCACTCCCTTTCCAATTTTTATGTGTGTTGTATTTTCAAACAGCCGAATCTTTGCACTTGTGTTTTCATAGATGTTATTAATAATATTAATGTATGCATCTTCAATACCGCAGGTTTTCAGAGCCATTGTAACTGCTGATGGTTTCACCGAATCAAAGGCTTTTTCATAATCGATAAAAGCCATGCACAATGGAAGTTCATATTCCCTCGCTCTTTTAATTAGTTCTCTCAGTACGTGGATATGATCTATTGTGCTGTAGCCACTCCTGAATCCAGCTTGTTCTCTCGGTTGAGCCATGTCCAGTGTCACCTTCAGGCGGTGTGAAAGAACTTTAGTGAAGATTTTATAAACCACTGATAGGAGGCTGATAGGTCTGTAGTTCCTGAGATCCTCAATGTCACCTTTTTTATGTAGCAAGATCATTTTAGCGTTGTTCCAATCCTCAGGAATTTTCCCTTCATTAAGGCATCCAGTGAAAATTTGGGCGAGTACTGTTTCGATTTCTCCACTTGCTTCTTGTATGATGTGTACAGTAATTCCATCTTCTCCTGGAGCTTTTCCCCGCTTCATGTTCTTGATTGCATGTGCAACTTCTGCTGGAAGGACTGTAAGAACTCTGGTACTGGTACCTTTCATGATGTCTGGAGTACATGTATCAGCGACCAGACGTGTTCGATGGGCGACATATCGGGAGAACATGCGGGCCACGGCAGCAGTGACACCTGGTGGGCCATGAAGAATTGTTGCACGATGCGTGCCACGTGCGGGCGCGCATTGTCCTGTTGAAACGTGGCCGCTGGCAGGTCCTGCAAGTAAGGGAGGACTACAGGCTACAAAACGTCGGAGATGTAGCGACTTGTTCCCCTAGTGTAGCTGTTTTACCTGAATATGCATCCTTACATCAGTCACACATACATCATTTTACATCATCTTACAACATTGGCCTAACTGCTCTGGAATTGGAATCATTTCCTTTCGTATACATTGCAGATATCAATTTTCATCTCGTCGATTGGATGGTTCTTTCCGGGTACTTCGTTTTTGTTTTTAGTTTTTTGCAAAGAGTGTATATATATATACACTGAGTGGCCACTTTATTATGACCACCCCCTCATTACTTCTTTGGGCCACCTTTTGCATGTAATACTGCGTCGATTCTTCGTGGCATGAACTCCACGAGATGTTGATAGGTGGTTTGTGGAATCTGAGATCATGCTTGATGAATAGCACTTAACAGGAGTGCGAGATTGCAGGGTTGTGGATCCAGCTGTCTGATGGCTCGTTCAACTTCAATCCACAAATTCTCAATGGGGTTGAGATCTGGAGATTGTGGGTGCCACCTATAAGCGAAGTAAACTCACCGGCACGTTCCTGAAACCAATCCTGTACAACACACGAGCACTATGACAGCACGCATTATCTTGTTGAAAGTAGCCATCGCCGTTGGGATAAACCATCCACATGACAGGATGCACTTGGCCCGCAACGATGTTTAGATACGATGTGCCAGTCAGACGTTGATCAACACGAATTAAAGGGCTCAAAGCATGCCAGAAAAACATTCCCTAAACCATAATGTTGCCTCAACCAGCTTGAAGGGTTGTAGTAATGCATTTGGGGTTAATGCTTTCGTGCTGTTTCCGCCAAATTCTCACTCGCCCATCGGCATGGTGCAACTGAAAACGTGATTCATCTGACCACATAATTTGTTTCCAATTATCGACTGCCCAATCCTTGTGCTCCTGTGCGAACTGGAGACGTTTTCTCTTGTTAACTGCAGACAGCAAAGCTGTTCGAACAGGCCTTCGGCTGCCATATCCCATCCGATGCAGTGTACGGCGAACAGTGCGTGCAGAGATCATTTGAGGAGATCCTTGATTAAGACGGTCTGTAATTTGCTGCACTGTTGCCCTTCTGTTGTCTGTTACCAGTCTGGACACTTTCCGTTCCGCCCGAGCAGTCACTAGTCGATGACGAACACACGTTGCACGTAGAGACCCAGTTTGTTGGCTGACAGTCTAGTCTTTAAACACTTTAACAACAGCTGCTCTGGAACATTTCACGAATGCGGCAGTTTCGGTGATACTCGCTCCATGGCTCCGAGCTCCTACAACATTCCACGTTTAAAGTCCGTCAAATCGCGTTTTTTTCCATCTCGTCACCCAAAAATCCATTTACTACTGTCGCAAGCACTAAGCTTTTCCTTTTTATACTAGCCTCGCCCTCTGGTGGCAACAGCGTGTATCCATAGCTCATTTGCTTAAAACTGTCAGGTGGTCATAATAAAGTGGCCACTCAGTGTATATACACTCACGGACAATGAAATTTGCGCACCAAGAAGGAAGCATCGGATCGAACATAAATTTTATGGGCGTAATGATACAGATGAATGATACACATGATGGCAAAACCAGAGTTGCAGGACAATTACAGAGGGATCTGTGCAACGCAGTCCGGTCATCGTCAATAGCGCGTCGCACCGACTCGTGTGGCGATATATGCTGCAGTATGGTCCGGCATGGAGGCGAACAGACGCCCGATGTTGTCCTGCGACAGACCGGTGCACACGTGTTAGACGGTGTGTTCCAAATCCCGGATAGTGCGGCACGGAGGCAGCCGGCGTTTCAACTGGTCCCACACATGCTCGATAAGGGACATGTACATGTTCTGGGAGCGGGCAGGCCATGGAAGTATCTGGACATGACGTAGGCAGTCCTGAGCAACCCAAGCCGTGTGCGGGCGTGCGTTATCCTGCTGGTATAGCACACCTGGAATCCCTGCCAGGAATGGGAGCACATGGGGCCGTAGCATCCACATACCGCTGGCCCTTCAATGATCCATATAAGAGCTGATCAGATATCGCAAGTATATGGCTTCCCAGACCATAATGCCTGCAGTGGGTGAGGTGTGGCGCTCGATAGCAAGGTTGGGATTGTGCCGTTGACCCAGGGACCTCCACATCCGGACACGATGATCATCGGTCCCAAAACGAAGCGGCACTCATTGCTGAACACCACACGTCGCTAGTCTGCGGCGCCCCACTGCACACGGAGCCGGCGACGTTCAGGTGTCACTGGTAGCACATGTAAGGGGCGCTGTGATCGCAGATTCGCTTTAGCGAGGCGTCTGGAAGTGGTTCGTGGGCACACAGGAACCGCTACATCTGCCTGTATATTGGACCGGGTCCCCGTTGGACCCATTCGTGCCTGGCGCACGATCCGTCGAACCTCTCTACCGCTGGTCCTCCTAGCCGCTCCGCCGTTCGGCAGTGCCGTCACGTGTGCACTGCCCCGAGCACAGTTGCACGGTAGGGTGAGAACGATCCACGTGGCGGGCTATACGGCGCGCCGACCATCCTGCGGTTTTCAGCATGACGATCAGGCCTCTCTCAAAGTCCGTAAGTTGCGTAACTCGACGTCTTTGGCGTCTACCCGACATTCTTGTCACTCTGTACTTTTGGTTGCTTTGGCCGGTGCTTTTCGCTTTCATGGGGCATCGACTACACGCCGGTTTATAAGGCTGCAGGTTTGTGCTTGCAGCGCAACCACAGGATGTGCGGTCATGCGCAGTCGCACCAAACGTGGATCATTTTCATACCAGAGCTAATTTGCAAGTTCCACGGTTGTAGCTAATTTGCAAAGTTTCACGGTTGTAGCATGTTTTCTTCTAGGTGCGCAAACTTCATTGTCCGTGAGTGTACATGCATGTATCGTGCGTGACAATGTCGTGAGTGCTGTGGGGAAATAACGAGCGTTCAAAGTTCAACATTTACTTGAGGGTGATTTCGTCATCATTCTTGATCCGCAACTGCCCTGTTGCATTCTCCGATAGTGAAGTGTATCTTTTGCATTGTTCCCAGTCTGACAGTAACGTTTACTGATGGGCACCATTGAGACTTACCGTCGCGTTTCGTACTTTCCCAGCAAACATTCAGATTAGCCAACATTTGGCTAAATAGCGCCTGGGATTCTAAATTGCAATGTACGTAATACATAATTTTAACTAATTCCGAATAAGTGCTGTTATTTTAAAGTTTGAAGGGATGGGGGGAGGGGGATGGGAGGTTCCATATCAAATGTCAATTTTGCAAGTACATCCTCAGAAGTGAAGAGTATGATCCAAGAACCTGCTGACGAGAAATGAGATAAAAAGTGTGTGGCGTACTACAGAGGTGAAGCACGTGTTGCCGCCCCGGTGGCGCAGTGGTCTAAGCGATGGCCTCTGATCATTCGTCCGTAAGGGGTCCGGGTTCGAATCCCGGTGAGGCATGGATGTTGTGTTTGTCTTACGGCACTGGCTCTCTCCCTTCCCTGGAACCAGTGAGCCTAAATTAGGGACGGGCGACTGCTTATAGCCCATTGAGTTGCTCACGGTGGTCGTTAAACCTCCAAAAAAAAAAAAAAAGAAGCACGTGTGTTAAGACGACAAATCTGCAACGATACATTCCGTCCGTGTAGTTTACTTCGGAAAGCAACTTACTCCGGAGTTAGGGGGCCCGACTTCGATCTTCGTCACGAACAAATTTGCGTTTTCACAAGCGAACTTACAGAAAACAAAATTGATGTAGATTTCTTTTACAAGAAATGAAGAATTAAATACTGATGGGGGAAATCTAGAAGCAATAGTGCCTACATTTATCTTTGACAACAAACATCATGGAAGGGCCACATCAAAGAAGAAATTAAGAGGCATATAAAACTTGTGGGCTTGAGTGAATTTAGAAGAAACAGTACAACTTGTAAGAGCGATTTACGATTATTCTCAGTTTTTACTTATGAACCTCAGGGCCGTAGTTAGCAGGAGGCTAGAGGGGGCTCATCCCCATAAAAGGCAGGCCCCCCCCCCCCTCTGGGAAATGGACGACCATGTAAATTCTCTGCACTTTTATTTTCGGTGACTATGAAAATTTCCTTTGCATTTCATTATATGCATAAATACTTAACCTTATTTATTCGTGTATTGCAGGTCTAAAAAAAAAAAAATAAAAAAAAAAAATTAAATGACACAGCACGTGGGATAATTCAAAAGAAATTATTCTCGAAGTGAATCAGTAGGAACAGTTGCACCAATGATTCTCTGCCGCAAGGGCACCTACCGGACTTGTTGCTGCTGAGGGTCAGAGGAGAGAGAAACTCTGTTTGTTTTTTAGCACGTCTTTTGTAAAAAAAAGATTGTGCTTCTAAAAAAGACATGCTAAAAAACAAACGGTTTGTCCGTCCGTCTGTAGACACGATATCTCTGCAACTATTAGTCCGATTTCAAAAATTCTTTTTGCATTGGGAAGCTTGAAATATGCGAATGATGATCCTTTATTTCGTTTTTTTTACGACGTACAATTTGTCCGCTAGAGGGCGTAAATGCGGATGATGTCGAATTCAAAAATATGTTTTATTCCACATATTTGCTTCTAAACATCCGATTGAAAAAAAATCTTTTATCTTTTGATTCCATTTATGTCGAAGAACATTTTAGATTTAGTTACTTTTTCAAATTGCGCATAGATTTTCCGCTAGGGGCGTAAAAGTAAATTACATTTTTCCCGATAACTCTTCTTCTAAAACTACGATTTGAAAATTTTTTTCTTCAGCGGACACACCTCCTGATGGAAAATCTTTTGCATATAATTTCAAATTTTTGGTAAAGAATACTTTGGCCACCAGGGGGCGTAAGTGTTAATTTTTGCTTCTGATGTATTTGCCATAAAGTCTGAGCTTCTAAAATATCAATTTAAAATATTCTTTCGTGGACTGATGCCACTCACATCGATAAACTTTTTCAGAATATTTTCTTTAAAATATTCCATAGTTCCTCCGCCAGGGGGCGTAGATGTATATCTTATTTTTGTCAATATCTCTACTTCTAGGAGTCTGATTTGAAAAATTCCTTTTTTGTTGGATAGTGTTTTCCGTGTGACATGTTTTTCCTATAATTTCGAAATTTTCAAGTAATTCATAGACTTTCCGCTAGGGGGCGTAAAGGTAAATTGCGTTTCCCCCTATATCTCTGCTTCTAAATCTCCGATTTGAAAAATTCTTTCTGCACCGGATACAGAGATCCTGATGGGAAATTGTTCGCACATAAATTCTAATTTTTGTAAAAAAAAATGGTTTGGTCACTAGGGGCGTAAACTCTAATTTCCGCTTCTGATGTATTTGCAGCAAAATATGAGGTTCTAAAATCTCGATTGAAAAAAGGTGTTTGTTGATCGATACTACTCATGTCGACAAACTTTTAAGGAGCATTTTTTTCTTGAAATAATGCATGATTTCTACGCCAGGGGCGTAGATGTATATCTTATTTTTGTCAATATCTCTACTTCGAGCAGTCCGATTTGGAAAATTCTTTCTTTGTTGGGTAATGTTTCCGATGCGAAATGTTTTCCCTATAAATTCAAAAATTTTTCAAGTAAATCATATTTTCCGCTAGGGGGCACAAAGGTAAATTGCGTTTTCTGCGTTATTTCTGCTTCTAAAACTCCGATTTGAAAAATTCTTCCTGTATCGCATACAACACCTGATAGAAAATATGTTTCACATATTTTCTAATGTTTGGTAAAGAATGGTTCGGCCACCAGAGGGCATAAGTGCTAATCTCTGCTTCTGATGTATTTGTAGCAAAATCTGGGCTCCTGAAAACTCGACTAAATTTTTTTTTTCTTGGACCGATACCGCTTATATGGAAATACTTTTGAGAATACTTTCTTCCTAAAATAATGCATGGTTTTCCCACCAGGGGACGGAAAGTCACATCTTATTTTTGTCGATATCTCTGTTTCTAAGAGTCCAATTTGAAAAATTCTTTCTGTGTTGGAGAGCGTTTCCAGTGCGAAATGTTTCTCATATAAATTCATGTTTTTCTTAATGCACAAGTCTGCAGCCAGAGGGCGTAAGCTCACGATTCCGTTTACAGCAATTTCTGAGGGATTAGAAACCCGATTGAAAAACTTCTTTCTGCGGTCAGATACTATTGTTTTTCGTACCGGTTCCATTGACTTTGAATAGCTTTGATAAATTTAATTTGCGCCAGAACGGATTCAAAAAACGTGCTTATTACATCCGAAAATTCTGTGCCATCTTTCTTGTTGCGTGTGTTTGAGAAACGTGAAATGTAAAAGAACATTGTTGACGTGGGACACATTTTAGTTAAATGTATCCACCTAGGCGACGGGAAACAGTGCTGAAGAGAAATATTTGTGCGAGAGAGAGAGAGAGTGAAGGCTTTCAACTTCTTGTTTTTCATTATTTTACCATCAGTAGGAGTGGTTTTGCGACGTATGTGTGGGAGAAGAATGTTTATTAACGGTAATCAGAGGACGTTTAGTTTTTGAGTGGGGAAAGAACGTTTTACTGTTGATCGCGACAAGAAGAGGCTATCTCTGAGTACCAGCGAAGGGGAATGCGCGATTGAAGATGGGGAAGAAGCAGTCGAAATACGGCATCAATAACTCCTCCATACCACTGCTTTGATCCATCCCAGCAAAAACGCAAGTGTTGGGAAACAGCTGGCCAACAGCTGGCAGTGATGGGCCACTGCTGGCTGAAATCTGCCACTCACGGTACGGTAGCGATCCGTGGGTGGCAGCCACTGATGGCCCTGCAGCATCGCCCTGAACTACGGGCCTCCACGCAAGTGCCACTAGTTGCCCATAGCTGGCAACCGAAGCAACCCCAACAGGAGGTGGAGCCAAGGAGACTGCGCATGCGCTGAAGCAACATGTGCCCAGTCTTTCGTGGTACTAGTTAGCTGAAGACGACGCCCTCGCCATCGTGTTGTTTTAGTGGATGTTAAAAAAAAAAAAAGCTATATGTAGAGAGACGGATTAATTTCTTAATGAAATGCCGCGTCGACGAAGATCCCCATCGGTGGAAAATTGTAAAAATAAATAATAAACTGTAAGAAATAATCAATTAATCTCATGTATTTATAGAAACTCATTTCGTAGCAAAATTTCTGTACTAACACACGAAGAATCGAGAATACAAACAGCCATGAAACACACTCACTCCATTCCCATGAATAACAATGAATTATTTCTGTATAATCTTCATACACTAAACCGCTTCAAATAGAAGTCCCGGAAAGACATTAATATATCGTTGTATTGGGAAAAAAAAAAAAAAAAAGAATTATAGGAGTACAAAATGAATTTTTTTTGGTACAAAATTATCCAGTACTTGGAAAAAAAAAAAATCAACGCTATGTGAATGTAATGTACTCATCCATGCGTTGAATACAGAAGATTGGAGGAATTCGCTGCTAAAAATAACCAGAAGTAAAATAAAATATCATTCCTATTTAGAACAAATGTAGCTTCGGACCGTGGAAAAAAAAGATACAACGTTAACAATGTAACAGAATGCGACATGAATGTGTAAATATATTATTTAAACAATCGCCTTTCAAGACCATAAGGGCAGCACAAAGCTTTGGAAAACGTCTTTAAGTTGGTACACTCGTTGAAAGTGAGTGAAGTTCCCTTAAAGTAAATAAAAGCAATCGTTACGTTGAAAAAAAAAATGGAGTTAGGAATTATATGAAACGTACATTTACGTAAATGAACTCGCAATATTGCGAAATTAGAAAGAGAACCCTTTGTTTCACATCGCGTAGGAGAGAGACTCACCTCCAAGAAGGTGACCACGCGTGGCTGACTAGTCTAGTGCTTAGAGAAACCGCTTTGCAATCGAGCTGTCCTTCGTTCGATACCAGTGAGATCCGTCGGGCAATTTTCCGGTCATGTTGAAGAAACTTTCTCAGCGCTGTGACGTCACGCAGGAGTTTCGCTTGGGAAAAAAGCCGTTGTGTGTGTGCCTTTGGTCACCTATGTTTTTTTTTTTTTACTACTACTGGGAAATTGACGGACAAGATTCGGCAAGCCATCAGTTACGTCACATGATTGCCGGGACACTGACGGACCACATTAGGCTAGCCATCATTTATGGCACGTACTTGCAGGGTCTCTTAAGGGCCGCTTGTGGCAGTCACAACCTGTGATGGATAACTGATGGCCCTGTTCTGGTATATGACAACTGATGGGGTGCTAACTGTTGGCCTGAACTACTGGCCCATTTGGTGGCCGCCGGGACATTTTATTGACGGTTCATGTAACGGCAACATAGTGCTGGGCCATTAATGGCACTG
Organism: Macrothele yani; assembly: GCA_039090855.1. Taxonomy (NCBI): domain Eukaryota; kingdom Metazoa; phylum Arthropoda; class Arachnida; order Araneae; family Macrothelidae; genus Macrothele; species Macrothele yani. Next base: position 117,777,395 of record CM076990.1, read on the forward strand.
CTGGCAGCCAGCAGTGACCCAGTGCTAGCCCAGCAAGACTCTTTTTGCTGGGATGGAAAGGAACGAGAAGAATAAAAAAGAAAAAGTATTTTTCATGCTAGGTGAAAGTTATCTTTCCTCCACCAATAATGACCTTGAAACTCACCTACCGTCAAACAAGTTCTGATAATTTTAAGAGCCAGGCTTCACCCCCTCCCCTTGGTTTTAATATTTTTTTTTTTTTATTCAATTTTTAGTGTGCACAAATTCTTAACTAGTGAAGTAAATTAACAGAAGCAGCGAAAATAGAAAGCAAAAGTTGCATTTGTATTCGTGGATGAATATAGTTTTTCGTTGAACAAAGCTTCCCTAGATGAGTCTTCAACCTCTTAGGTCAGTCTCCACTCCAGTCCCCCCCCCCTCTCGGTTCTGAGACCTAGCTGCGACCCTAATGGACTTTACCTGAAAAAACACGAAAGACGTACAGAGGTTTCGGAAAACTCAAAAAAGTATAGCATATTCGTGCTTGGTCTAATCAGGAAGGACAGAAAGTGGAAACATGCGAATCAGGTAAATGATATGAGTGGATTTCATCGTGAACAAATTAAAAACCCAAAGTGGCTATAGGCTGGGCATATTGCTAGAAGAACTGAGCACCGTTGCGAAACTGAAATTCCAGACTGGATGCCAAGGCACAGAATGAGACCCAGAAGAACATCGCATTGGATATGAGTGGATGAAATTCGAATGCATGCCTGGGTGACATGGAAGCGTATTGCTCAGGACAGAGTTGTGGAGGAGATTTGGGGAGACCTTTATGCAGCAGTAGACAGAAATAGTTGATGATACATTAATAAATTTGGCAAATGCAAGAAAATCCTTGATAATGGTTAAAAATATCCGATAGAAATTTAAAAAAACAAAAAAACATTCAAACCAATAAACAGAAATAGAGATGTTATGTCTAATGCAAATAATATATACTCATGCTCAAAAATTAAGGATAATTGTGAATCACAGGAAAATGTTGCATTACAAGGTGAAAATCCTCCAAATACATGGCGTCAGTAAATAAATAAATACATCGCTCTTTCCACGTTCCAGAAACACATAGCAACCGAAAAATTGTTTTCAGCTGCCGCCGTGGAATTGAATCTCGGATTTCTCGATATCTCAACTCCACGGCGGCGGCTGAAAACAATTTTTCGGTTGCTATGTGTTTCTGGAACGTGGAAAAAGCGATGTATTTATTTATTTGTTGCACTACACAAAGTGATTCGTCACGCAAACTATTCCATATCTCTTCCGGAATGACGAAAGTCCATCTGTTGCTCCAGCAGACCGATGGCGGCGCTAGGAGTATGACATACGTCACGTAGCACGCGGTGGGTTATAAAAAGAGAAGTCAGAACAGCAGATGATAATCTGACTCGCTAACCAGTAAGCCGCGGATGGCTTAGTGGTTAGCGAGTCAGACTATCAATGCAAGGTCCTCAGGTTCGATCCTGGGCTGATCTTTCAGAGATGGTGTGATTTACTAACAATCGCTGAATATCCGCCGTGCATCGGACGAGCACGTTAAGTGACGGCCCCCAGGCTGGACCCACTGGTTAAATGGGTGTCCTTTCCTATGCCCCCCCCTGAAATTCTCTCACCCATCTATGTGCAACATCGTACTTGTACGGTGGCGCCATCTACTGTACTCTAATCTCACTACAAACTGTTCTGTCAAAGTCGCTAGACTTGCTCTCATTCCTTCCGTTTCTGTGTCCTGCCCAAAAGGCTGTAGGTGGCTGGACCTAAACTCTACTCACTGTGGACGGATGTCCTACAAGAAAATGACAACTACTTACTAGCAGAATAGAGCAGCTGTTGTGCGTTTCGAAGGTGCGACAGTGCCGTATACCAAATGAATATGGTTCAGCAAGCCCATACTGAAGATGTTATGAGGGGAAGAATCATCGATCGACTCGAAGCTGGCTAAACCTAGATGGCAGTGATCCAGAAGCTGCATGCCCCACAAAGTGTCATTTTTAGACTCTGGCGGAGGTTCGAACAAGATAAAAATGTGTCTCGACGCTAATTCAGCACAGAACGTCCGCGGATTACAACGCCGCAACAAGACCGTCTTTTGTCAATAACTGGCAGACGGCGCAGGCAGTGTACAACAGGGGGATCTTGCCAGAGACCTTTCAGCTGCCACAGGGACCACGGTTTCAAGGTATACCGTCTACAGGCGATTGAGTGAGTACGGCCTGTATGCCCGCAGGCCTGCCAGATGCATCCCGTTAACTGCACCCCATCGAAGAGCCCGTGTAGCCAGGTACAGAGAACATCGTTCTTGGACAGATGACCAAATTACTGACGAATCCAGGTTTAGTCTGCACAATGATTCACTTCGTTCGTGTCTTCATCTGGAGAGAACCTGGGACTCGGTACAACACCTCCAACATCCTTGAACATCTTCGTTTTCGCGGCAGTGGGATTCTATATGGAGCGGAATAATGTTGGGTTCGCGTACACCCCTCCATGTGTTCGAAAGAGGAGTGACAGTCCAGACGTACCGCGATGAAATTCTGCAACAATATGTCCGGCTATTCAGGGGTGCAGTGGGACCTGAGTTCGTGTGTATGGATGACAACGCACGTCCTCATCAAGCCGCCGTAATTGTAGAATACCTAGAAAGCGAGGATATCACTAGTCTACAGTAGCCAGCTAGCTCTCTCGATTTAAACCCCATTGAGTATGCATGGGACACACTCGGGAGACGTATTGCAGGACGTCATCCACCTCCTAGAACCAATGGTGACGCCAGACTGTTTTGTCCGGGTGGGCCACAGTTTTTGAAGTACATAAAGTAGCCACGAAAAAGTACTGACCTCATATAACATAAACCATGGCAAGTAATATACACTGCATTTTATTTCATTAGGTAGACTAAGATTAGGTACTTCAGATTTAATTAAACAGCGCAAGTGAAGGAAACATTCATTTGGGTGTTAAAAGCGCAGTTTGTGAATTTCAACTCAGATAAGACTCCTTAAAGTTTAAAAAAATGGTTATTAGTTTTGCCTTATTTATGGTTTTCCTACCACACCATTCGAAAAATACGCACTAATTGTATCTGTACGCTTTGGCAAATCAGCCATTATTAAATACGTTAAACATAGGCCAACGTACAACACGACACGCAAATTGTTCACTGGACACAGGGTAATTTACTCAAGAGAAAGATACGGCGCTAGTCACTTAATTTAGCTACCGTTGCCGGCGCTGCTCCTGACAAAAAAGATGTCGTACCGATTACCGTCTGGCCTGTAATATCACTTCTGCCTTTCTAACTCACAGCATTCCCACGCCCCGCTACTGCTCTGTATGAATGCAAAGACAAATGCTGATTCTTGGTGTTGTCACAGATGAACGATCAGCACGAGTGCGCTGTGCCTTAGCTTTCTGGTTCTTAGAACACGTGAAAGACTGCGTTTGCGTTAGTCGTGGAACACTGACTCTATATTAGACTAGCGTACAAAGTTCAGTGCTTTCGACATCAAATTTTTCCGGTTGGGCACATGGGTGGGCCATGGCCCACCCCTGCCGCCGCCCTTGCCTGGAACTTCGGACAGTATTGGTGCAAGAGCGGGACTTCATACCTCAAGCACAGTTTGATAATCTGGTGCTGAGTATGCCCAGACGCTGTACTGCATGTATCGCTGTGGAAGGCTAACATTCAGCATATTGAACACTTTCTTCACCATAAAACATTTGTGTTCTGTACGAGATCACGAGATATGCATTACAAATTACCTCCAGAGAGCTATTTTTCTTTATTTTAACCACTATGGCGGATCCTCTAGAGTGGTTTTTTTTTCTTATTTCGTTCTGAATTTTCGTTTAGTTCAATATGCTCCATATCTAGAACATTTCGGTTGGGATCCTAAGAATCGAAGCTGATATTATCCTTAATTTTTGAGAATGAGTTGTACCTTTATTCTCGCTGTGGAGACTATTTTCCAAAAAGAAAACACCAGGGAAATACGAGGGTGGATAATATTCGCCACAGTGTTAAGTATCTATCAAATGCGTATGTGGATAATATTCGCCATGGTGTTAAGTATCTATCAAGTGCGTATGTGGATAATATTCGCCATAGTGTTAAGTATCTATCAAATGCGTATGTGGATAATATTCGCCATAGTGTTAAGTATCTATCAAATGCCTAAGTGGATAATATTCGCCATGGTGTTAAGTATCTATCAAGTGCGTATGTGGATAATATTCGCCATAGTGTTAAGTATCTATCAAATGCGTATGTGGATAATATTCGCCATGGTGTTAAGTATCTATCAAGTGCGTATGTGGATAATATTCGCCATAGTGTTAAGTATCTATCAAATGCGTATGTGGATAATATTCGCCATGGTGTTAAGTATCTATCAAGTGCGTATGTGGATAATATTCGCCATAGTGTTAAGTATCTATCAAATGCGTATGTGGATAATATTCGCCATGGTGTTAAGTATCTATCAAGTGCGTATGTGGATAATATTCGCCATAGTGTTAAGTATCTATCAAATGCGTATGTGGATAATATTCGCCATGGTGTTAAGTATCTATCAAGTGCGTATGTGGATAATATTTGCCATGGTGTTAAGTATCTATCAAATGCGTATGTGGATAATATTCGCCATAGTTTTAAGTATGTATCAAATGCGTATGTGGATAATATTCGCTATAGTGTTAAGTATCTGCTTTAAATATATTTTTTTGAATACGGCTTATAGATACATTATATCGTGTCGGGAAGAACGGACAAATGGATGGACAAAATAGTGCTAAAAGCAATTTTTTTATTTTAGTGATATAGTATAAAAGAAATATCTGAGCCGTTTCAAGCCATCATTGCGCTCTGTGATTTGTTTGTTTGTTTGGTTTTGTTTGAACTATTTATTTTGCATTTAATTAGCTTCCATATTCCCCTTCCCATAACTACGTCGTTTCCCCTGTTTCTGTTAATCACAGAGTTAAAAATTATAATATGTTACCTGAAAAGTATTATCAGATATGATCAACCTCATTTAAAAAGTCACTAGGGTGAAAAGGAATGACCTGGGCGACCTCACTCTGTGAGGAGAAAATGAAAACTCTCAACACAGTTCTTTTGCTTGATACGTGGGTATGAAAGGATGTGGAGACGATGCAAGCAAAGAAAAAAAACACGTAAAAAAAAAAAAAAGAGGAAGAAAAGATAAAACGTAGAGGAAGATAAGTTTACTAATTTGGGAATCGCTGCAAGGTAGGTGAAGTGATTTCACGCAAGGTCACTTTAAGAGGAAACAAATTCCTGCGTAGTAATTTATCTCACGGTCTGTCAGAGATACAGCTTTATCACGCGAAGATGTAAACACTTTTGAAACGCACAATTGCGACATCAGAAATTACGAAAGCAGTTAGCTACAGTTTGGAAGTTACGTTATCTCCAGGAAAACACAGAAAAGGATCTATCACTGAAGATAATCTGCCCCTTCAGCTTGAATAACCGCTGCAGATTAACTGCCTAAAAATTCTGAAGGTCACCTTTGTTATTTATAAATACGGCCATTTATTTTATAATCTAGTATGTTAATCGAAAATGTTTTCCGGGCACTCGGATGGCCTAGTGGTCAACGTTCGTGACTGCTACGGAGAGGTCTCAGGGTCGATCCCAGAAGGTACAAATGCTCGAACCACTATACTTCGATTCACCCTAAGATGGCACTGAAGGGGAAGGTACGTGAAACCTATCGCCGTGACTAAAAGTAGTTCTCTACATTTCCCGTGGAAACCACGGACGCATTTATTGCCCAGAATCATACTTTTATTGTCCTAGCTGTTTGCTTAAAAGTACATATAGTTATTTTAGGCAAATCTAAAAATTATCTGTTTTCAGTGTTGCAGCGGAACTACTTCGTATTTCGGGCCACATTGTTTTGCGGTTTAATTAATTACAAAGACCAGGTGTAATTTAATTTTAATTTTTTCCATTTAATTTATACTATTTTTCCTTTGCTCCCTTTCTGCCTCAAAACCCCCTTTTCCCCATTGGAGCATAATGCCCAGGTGGTCAATAAGCCCGGACACCTGTGGGAGTGACCAAGGAATTTCTCTTGTTTTCACTCTTGTGAGAAGTAGCACGACATCCACAAAATTTTTGAAATGGCCCCAATGCTAGCGTTGCTGGTAGGACAAAAACATCCCGGTATTACAGAAATGCACATGCAAAAGTCCGAACCTCGGTCAGATGAATAGGCGAGTTTACGTTTTACGACCATCTCCTCTAGAAGTAGGCACCAGCAAAAGTCGTAAAATACACTGCGGTGTCACAAGAAAGTCGTTCGTAACTCTGTGTCAGAGGGAAGCCCCGGCAATCTTTCACTATTCACCAGGCCCCAGAAGATATGTCCCATTTAAAGTGCGGAAACATCACCTGCCCAATACCCCAGCTGTCGCTAAAGGGTATAGCTGAGTGGCTCAGGGGCCAACCAATAACCGTTAAAGTCAAGCACTGGTCAACTCAGCAGACCAATCCAGGCCCCAGGCGGAAAACTCCTAGAGGGCTGAGGGTAGGTACGTCCCTACCACGTGGGGATGATCATATGATCATATGTAGAGGATTTTAGGAAGGGAGTGCCTGACCCCAGGTCTTAAACAACCCTTAGAAATAGGAACCTAGGAGATTTGGGCTAGAGTGCCCGATAGGAAAGTCACACGGAAGCGCATTTGAAAGGGGGAGGTAAACGCCCTTATTTAGTACCGGGGGACCAGTACCCGTGGTCCGACGGCTTAACGTGCCCATCCGACGCATGGCGGATATTTACTGGATCGAAACTGAGGTCCTTTCTGTGGCAGTCACGAACGTTGCCCACTAGGCAACCCGCGGCCCTACCACGTGGGAAATTAAAGGGACGCAAATATATACACAGGAAAAGCGTAAGCAAGGGAATTAAGATACTGAGAGATATACTGAGAGGGATTAAGATACGGAGTAAGATACCGAGACAGAGACTGATATGGAGATATAGAAGTATATGACGAAACTTAAAGTAGTCAGGGGTAGGCCTAGATAGGGAAAGGAAAGTCCAGCGTGATAGTACGCGGTCCCAGCCATGGCAGCCTAGCAGATAGCTAGAGCCACCGAAATAACCCACTCGGTCACCTAAGAGATCGAGACAAGCACCAGCCCAACAGAAGTAAGGTAAGATGATGTTGTTTTCCCCAATTCCAGTTCCAATGTTATCTGTATATACAGGGTGCCCAGTAAAGTCCTTTCTCAGCCCCGTAACTTTCGAACGCCGACAGCTGTAGCCATAAAATTGGTGTCTAGGTATAGGAAAGTGTCTATGCGCTATTCGATGAGACCGCTTACAAAGCCACCTAGAGGGAAAAGTCAGGAGTTAGCGTGCCGATCTCAAAAACTACACGAGATACGGGAAAATAGTCAAATACAAAGTTGTAGAGCAGCACCGATTTATAGTACGAAAAGACACCTTGCACACATAAATGCTAAGAATAGAACGCGTACAAGGCTCGTTTGTTTGTTCGGGATGTCGAACACTGTTACGTCACGAAACGCGTCAGAAAGGAGATAATATCGAATTCCGCAGAGCACTAGCCCGACTCAACTGCTGAATGTTTGGTTCCAACATGACGGCGCCCCTCCGCACCAGCCAGGAAACGTAAGAAGGTACCTGATCGAGACATTCGAGCAACAAATCATTGGCTATGGTGGTTGAGTAGAGTGGCCTGCACGCTCACCGGACCTCACCCTATTGGACTTCTTCCTGTGGAGCTACCTCAAAGAGCAGGTGTATCGGGCCCCTCCGACAACGTTGCAGGACCTTCGACGCCGTATAACTTATGCTTGTTCCAGCGTGTCACCTGACATGCTGCAAAATGTGCAGCATGAGATTCAATCTTGAGTCCAAATGTGTATTGTGGCTGACGGAGAGTACATTGAGCACCGACGGTAAATGTGCATAGTGACAACTAATTGCTCCTTTCTGACACGTTTCGTGACGTAACAGTGTTCGTCATCGCGAACAAACAACCGAGCGTTGTATGCATTCTATTCTTAGTATTCATGTGCGCAAGGTGTCTTTTCGTACTAACTCGATGCTGCTCTACAACTTTGCAATTGACTATTTTCCCGCATCTCGTATAGTTTTTTAGATCCGCAAGCTAACTCCTGACTTTGCCGCTAGGAGGCGCTGTAAGTGGTCTCATCGAATAGCGCCTAGCCACTTTACTATACATAGACACCGTTTTTATGGCTATAGCTGGCGGCGTTCGAAAGTTACGGGGCTGAGAAAGGACTTTACTGGGTACCCTGTATACATATGCATGGTCGCTATGCCTCGTCGTAGATAGATTGAGGGATTTATTTTAAATTTAAGCTCATTGAGTGAAACAGACTTACGCAGCAGTGGACCAGTCAACATGACTAATTTTATTCTTTTAATTTAACGTAACTTTTATTTGACCTCCACCTGAAGGCTGTAATTGCTTAATTCAACATACTTTTCTTATAATAAACATGTTAATTACTTAACCTGGTGTAACGAACTTTTCTAGGCTGTGTATATTCTTCTAATTCATAATTTGCGGCGTATGGGTTTTTTACGAATACCTCGTAACGAACCCATATGAAACACAACGCGACGTCCGTAAAATTTGAGATTGGGTTCCTTAAATTTAGGGGGGCATAACCTCACTGTTTATCCAGTTAGACGATGATTAAGTATTCCGCGACCACCGCACCACCGGGGGCTTGGTAATAACAGAAATTAAGTTTTAAAATCAGACCAACACACGCATGCGCAGATATGCAGTGTTTGAGAGACAGTGATGCCAATGAGTTGATGGGGGAAATGATTGACAGCTGCTAACAGCAGGACACACTGGGCAGTGACGCGGATGAACATAACTTTCGGCAGTCCCCGAAGGCTCAGTGAGTGCGTAGGCTCTTGTACCTTAAACTGCAGTGTCATCTTAGGGTGAATCGAAGTATAAATATCCACCGTGCGTCGGATGGGCACATTAAGCCATCGGACCCCGGGTACTGATCCCCCCAGTTATAAATAAGGGCGTTTTGCTGCCCCTTTCTACCTAGCTTTCGTGTGACTTTCCTGTCGGGCACTCCAGCCCAGATCTCGTAGCTTCTCTCTTCTGAAGGTTGTTTAAGACTTGGGGTCAGACACTCCTTTCCCAAAATCCTGTGATCTGAAAACTTTTTCCATATCATGAATAATAAAACTGATTGAGAAGAAATTTCTCACAAATAACAATTTGGTAGTAAAACCATTCTGAAAAACAAACAAATAAACAAACAAGAAAAACAAAACACACCGCCCAAACCTATTATGGATTTTTGTTGCGGTTTTCTAACAAAAAAAAACAAAAAAACCCAGCATTTTTCAAAAGTGTTGTGCAAGATGGTGCATGATAATTTATTTTTGGCTCCCCGTTCCTGTTGTACCATAAGCATAACCACAGGGGGGGGGTCAGGACCCACCAGATTTTCAGAGTCGGGGATCCCTAATGTAAAGAACCTCCCCCTCCCCAATTTTTTCGGGAATATAATGATATAATGCGCACTTTATGATGTGAACCAACTAAATTTAATAATATAAGATTGTAATTTCTCGTAGAAGGCAAACACGTGTATAATGTGTACTTAATACAGCAGCGATGTCGATTACTAATAAGCATTTCTACAACTCCATATCTACAACTATGTAATTTACATTTCTGCCCCATCTATCATAGTTTTACGGTTGTGTTCGCTAAGTTCCACAATTCGCCAACAGAGGTGCCTATGTCTTGCCCGTTAGATCGCGCCTCAGTAACTGCTTTGCACCTGCATGTATGTGTGTGTGTGTGTGTGTGTGTGTGTCTGTGCGTGTGTGTATAGGCGGTCCCAAACTCTATCTTATACAGTATGTATGGACATGTTGCCAGAAGAACGGACCACAGATGGACAACCGAAATTTTAGACTGGATTTCGAGGGGCAGAAAAAGGCCCCATGGGAGATGGATGGATGAAATTCGAAAGCATGCCGGAGTGACATGGAGGAGGCAGGCTGAAGACAGACAATTGTGGAAGAAACTTGGGGAGACCTTCATCCAGCAGTGGATCGATAATGGTTGACAATGATGATGATGATGACATAATATTGTATATACATGTATACATAAAATGTGTGATCGGAGCCAAGACCCCCCCCCCCGATTTTGAAACATGGTTAGGCCACTGTGTTGTACTAACCTGGGTAACCTGGGTATTAATGAAGTCATAGTAAATCCTAGTGACTGATTATCGCAAAATTTAGTTTTATGGAGATTTTTTCTGTAGTCAAATTTTTGGGTCGCTCACCAACTCGTCCTGAGGTCTGACTAAAGAGAGTGACATGTGTGCACTCGAGCGGTAACACCCAATCTTTCTGTCCCTTAATTGTGGCTCTTCTTCTTCCAACATTCTTTTCACGAAGTGCTGTTGATGTGAAAGAATTTTTATGGAGTCCCTGTTAATTGAATGTCTCGTGTTTTGAAAGTGTCTTATTACCGCGCCAAGCCCCGATTGGGAACTTGAGGGCATAAATTTTGTTACTGAATTTCGATCGACTAAGTGGCAACAATGACGTTGGGTTTCATACGAGCTCGTACTAGGTTGTCTTAAGAACACATATGCTGCAAAGAAATTAAGTTTAAAAACTAACATTTCAGTATCGTGCTTGAAATCGTGGTATCTTTAAAGAAAGAAAAGTGTTTACTTTAAATTAAACCAAAACCCGACACTTGTACTCAATTGCAGAGCAGCAAGAAGAAAAACACGTTGTTTAAAGAAACAAATGTAGAATTTATTTTAGCATAGTTCTTAATTTATGTACAAATTAATGGTGGGACCCGATTAAGTTATATTAAGACATCGCTACAAAAAGTTACGGTTTATCCTGAGATTTATAGAAATAGAAACGTTCTTAGCAATCCAACTATATAGTACGAGGTGAGCAATAATATTTCAGTTCTAAATTACAATGATTACTCGGCATGTAAAAGATTGAAATATTTGGATGATGTCTTACTCTAAAAATCTTCTACTGTGCAACACCGATCCGAGGGTTGAGAATGGAGCGAGTTTTCTTGCGTCCGCGATCTTGGGGTTGGTATCCTCCGTGGATAAAATGCATCCCGGGAGCCCTTGACAAACGTATATCTGCTCTAGTTTCTACTTTTCATTTTTTCTACCACCTTCTTTGGGTACCTAACATCCTACAGGATTTGGGTCCGACTTCTTGACCCCCGTACAGCAAGGCATTTCTTGCCAACCAACGACGACGACAACAACCGATCGACGACCGACTTCTATCGACATCCGACTTCTATCGACGACCCACCTCCGACTTCTACCGATGATCCTCATTTCTCCAAGTTTTTCCATTTTAATTTAGTTTCGTTTTTGCTGCCAGTCATGCTGCTATGCGTGTCCTTCTCTCATGGAGGCGTACCTCGCACCTTCATTGGTTTCTGGTCGGCCCTTCCCCCTCGTGCGTAAGTGGCCTGCCGTTCGGTGGATGTTGACCAGTGGCTATACTTTGAACAGATGTTCTCCTGACAAGCTGACCATCTGCTGCGCTAAGCCCTTTAAAAATTTATTTGGCTCTAACTGTCACCCTGTTTCGGAGTTCTGTTATCGGACCATCCGAGAAAACCCTTTCTAAATCTTTAAGCATGCTCGGGTGGCACGTATGCCCGACTGAATTATGTTCCCCGACACAGAGAAATAGAAACAAGAAATTATAATTTGTTTTGGTTTGTTATTCAAAATAAGTCCCTCCGACTTCAATACACTTGTTACAGCTATTTAATAATGATTCGAATGCCTGTTCCAGTTCACTTTTCGGAATTGCCTGCAAAGCACGCGTCGAAGCTGTTTGTATGGTCCAAATATCATTAAAATAACACCCTTTTAACGTCATTTTAAGTTTTAGGAATAAAGAAAAGTCGCCGGGTGCTAAATCAGATCAATACGGTGGATGATTCAACACACAGACGTTATTTTTCGCCAAAAATCTACGAACAAGAAGTGAGGTGTGACTGGGTGCATTATCGTGCAACAAACACCAACTGTTTTCATCCCGATATTCTGGACGAATGCGACGAATTCTGCCCATCAAACGCCTCAAAACATTTAAATAAAACTCACCAGTAATTGTTTGTCCACTTGGAACAAATTCTTTGTGAATAATACCCTTACCATCGAGGAATGTAATGAGCATTGTTTTGATTTTCGATGGAACTTTTTTTTTTTTTTTTTTTTTGCTTGTGGTGAGCTTTTTACTTCCATTCCGCACTTTGTCGCTTTGTTTTAGGATCATATTGAAAACACCATGTTTCATCACCTGTAACAACCGATTTTAAGAAGTTTGGATCATTTTCAGCGGCTGAAATGATGTCTCTGCAATGTGCAGTTCTCCTTGATTTTTGTTCATTGGTTAACGTGTGTGGAACAAATTTAGCACAGACTTTTGTTTTGCCCAAATCTTCATGCAGGATGGTTCGAATCGTTTCTTTGTTGATGTTTAAAGACTCTTCCATCATTCTTAGTGACGCACATCGATTGTTTGCCCCGAAATCACGCACTTTTTCAATAATCTCAGGTGTCCTAGATGAACTTGGTCTTCCGGTATGCTTATCATCTTCTAGCGTCTCTCTTCCGTTCTTCCGTCCAAAAAACGTTTGTGCCACAGGAAAACATTTGATCTACTTAAACAAAACTCACCGTAAACTTGTTTCGTCATTTGGAACGTTTCCGAGGCACTTTTACCAAGTTTCGCGTTAAATTTAATAACAGCCTTTTGTTCCATCCTAATAATTCAACATGAAAAATTTTTTCTTCTCTAATGAACGGCCGTTTCGTTTGAGTTACTTTAACAACTGCGCAGTACTTTTGGCAGAAAGCAAGCAGATGGTCACGGTTTATAACGCATTCGCGATTACACTGGTGGCGCCACCATAGGCTGAAATCTAGCGCCAGTCTTAAAAATTCTTTGATGCACTGTGTACAATAACATATCCGGAAAAAAATCTACCAAGTTACGAAGCAGTAATACAAATGACGAGTACGTAACTAAATAAGCATTATAACTTTATAAGTTTTTAAAATTGATACTATTATTAGCGTTAAATTTAATGTAATTATTAACGCCGTTATACGAGATCAAGATTTCCATTTAAGTGGACAGCACTTTGATATATTATATGTACATACAGAGATCATCTTCTCTAGTGCTGTGTCTGTTGTCATGTAACACGTTTTCAAATTTAGAAAAGGATCGTTCAGCATCGACACTGTTAGTGGTTACTAACAGACAACGGATGACGACCTTACGTAGCGTAGGAAAACGACCTCTTTACGTATTCCAGAAGTCTAACACTTTTACACTTGCTTTGTATGAACGAAATGAAAATGAATTTTTTATGAAATTATAATAGAAATAAGGCAAAAATAGGTAAAAAATCTGAAATTCGCGGATGTATTTGATATTCGCGAAGTAACAGAAAAAACCTTAAAATTCGCGAAAAAATCGCGGAAATTCGCGCCGCGACAGAATTACTGCCCTAGTTATTGCCTAGCCTTTCCTTCTTAAAATATTTAGGATTCTTTCTCGGACTTTTCCCGTATAGTCACCACTGTCCTATCGTTAGCTAGGGCTGCATTTTGTAATCATGCAGTGCTGTTTCTTCGTAAATGCCGGGAAAAGAAAAATACCTTTCACTTCGTTTGCGGAATTTTGCACTTGGCCTAACGTTTGCGGTTCGATCTTCTTCCCACGCAAAGGGAAAGCAAGGGGAAAAAAAAAGAAAAGAAACCAGCAGATCCTTATGTGGCTTGAATCGAGATAATATTTCCTGCACCCAATTAGGAATTACTCTAATTAAGAAATGATTAACTAACTATGTTAAGTAATTAACATAATTACTATAATAAATTAGGCAATTAAATCCCGAATTTGGGTATTTCTTTACCAGAAGCAATGTGATGTGCCCGAGATTAGAAGAATTTTCGCGGCAACTGTCTGTCAAGTCCTTTTCTTCTGGTAACATTTCGTACAACAGCTTCATGTTCTGTTACACGGGTTCGAAGTTGTCTTCCAGTTCTCCTACTCAAGTGTTTCCACAATTTTAGTTTACCCTGCAGATCATTTCTCCTTGCACACACACCGGCCACTGAATTAGAACCCTTTATGCAGATGTGCGTAAACGTTACTTACGTATATGCAAAATACGGGGTCACGTGTGTCACCACGTGATCTAGGCAACCATTTAAGACTGCTGCTCGTCAGTAATCGTTACTAGTGATGATCACAATGAGAAAAACAAAGAATTTATCGGAGTTCTGTAAAGGGGTTTTTGTGGGTGCCCATCTGGCTGGAGCGACGGTTCAACTAGACGGGAAAACAGCAGAGCTGACTGGTTTCTCAAAAGGTGAGATATCCCGGGTCTTTTATCAACGGAAACAATGAAATACATTGCTTTTCTAAGAGGCGTAACTGCGGAGCAACGACAATATTTTAGGAATGAGATCGCTGTCGTCTGAGAAGGCTTGAACGGAGAAACGGGGCATTGTGTGTGCAGCAATTGACCAAAGCATTCAATGAAGGCTGTCGTATCTCAGCGAACTATGCGAAAGGAAATGAAGAGGATCGGTGTTGGCAGTCGGATGTCCATACGGAAGCCACTGATTTCTACGAAGAACAGGAAGGTTCGTCTTTAGTGGTGTCAGGAACACCATGACTGGACACTGGAAGACTGGAAAAAGTCATGTGGTTCGACGAGTCGCGGTACACCTTGTCCTGTACCGACGGTAGGCGGAGAGTTTGGCCGAAACCCCATGAGGCAATGGACCCAGCTTGTCTTGTAATCACAACTCCAGGTTCTGGAGGTGTTGTGATGGTGTGGGGCTCGTTCTGTTGGTATGGAACTGAATTACTGATATTGCTGGAATAGCGGGTGTCCTCCAAGGATTATCTGAACATTGTTGCAGATCAAGTCCATCCTGCAATGTTGACTTTTTATCCAGCAGGTGATTGCTGTTTCATGGACGACAATGCTACTGTCCATCGCGCAAAATCTGTTTAGCAGTGATTCAACGAGCATGACGGCGACTTCCACCTTCTTCCCTATCCACCACAAAGCCCGGATATGAACTCCATTGAAAATGTATCGGACACGTTAGAAAAACCGATCTGGGAGCAAAGTCCTCTTCCGTTAAATTTGAGCCAGTTAAAAGACTGCCTGGCATGCTGTAGACGTAATGTTCTCCAACACTTCGTGGAATCTATGCCAAACGGCATACACGTGTGACCGGGGCTTCCATATTTATCAAAAGCGAAATTCTGTAGCCATTTTTAAAGATAGTGAATTGTAGTCATTTTCTTTCAATTCCCGCCATTTTGATGAGATGGGCAGCGAACATGCAAGGTACTTCCTTTCCCACGCGTCGCAGCAGAGGGGGTGTTAGATTTATAGTTTCGTCGATGTGAGAAGAATGAAACTGGACATTATTGCTTCTCGGCAGTCTGATCCAGAGGGGGCCGGCGAGTCAATTAATGAATCTTGCGTTTTTCGGAGAGGAGACATCTTAGGGTGTGGCTTTTCTTAGGAAGAATTCGTCGGACTTCACATGGGGGAGGGTTTTTCGTTCGGGGGTCGGCTACCGGAGAAAGGGAGAGCAGAGAGAACTCGGTGGCAGAAGGTTGACGAGACAGGAGATCTTTAGCGGGGGTGAAGTATCGTCGGGACAAAGGGAAGTAGGAAGGAATGAGGCCGATGATGAGGGAGACGGGAGGAGATTATGAGGGGTTAATATGTAGAAAGAACGGAGATCAGAACAAGACTTAAAGACATTCCCCGTAACATCTGAATAAAAGTCTTCCTCACTGCAAAATTTAGCCTCAGTCGATTCACTTTTCTATGCTTTGTATTGTATTTACTGCTCCAGTTGGGAGAATTACGGATTAAACCACCGATACCGAACTTACTGCAAAGGAAGCATCAACGAACCCTCCACACAATGTGCTGTGATAGAACTCAGCACCAAGCCTTGTAACACATGCTGCAATGCGGGCTAAAGGTGGAACAACCCGGTATGGAACAAAAGTTTCTAATTCAGTGCCGGTATGTGTAGCAGGATTTTGCTTTCTTTTTGCTTTATGGAAGCAAAGATTTTTTTAATTTTATTTTTTTGGCCCGGAGCATGTCGAAGATAGAATTTTTTTGCTAATTCTCGCATAACCCTTTTTAGGGGACTTTTCTGGTTAGCTTAATAATATTGTTTACTGTTAATATTATTGTTTGTTTGTTTGTTTTCGATTTGACTTGATTTTGTGTCGTTAACAATTTTTCTATGTTATTGTGGAAGGATAATTATTTTCTGTACGAGTAATTTTTTACTCTTCTTTATGGAGTTTCTTCGATGTTTCTGAAGAATTCAGAGCCTCTATTTTTTACGAGGAATTGTATACCTACATTACATGTAACACAGGTAGGATGGTAAGCGTGGTATAATAGTTCAGAACTTTGCTGGTATCGGCAGGATTTTTTATACAGTGTTGTACTAATTGTTCTCTCTTTTTAAAGCTGTTAAGGTCAAATCCAGGAAGTTCAGATTATTATGTATTATCTTTTATAATGAATTTCAGATAATTATCTTGTTATTATCTTCTACAATAAATTTCAGATAATTATCTTGTTATTATCTTCTACAATAAATTTCAGAGATAAAACAGATTGAGAATATTTTCTGGGAGAGCGTCATCATTTCAGTTAACTGTTATGAGAATGTCATTCATATATTTCACGTAAAGGCGTAATAATGAAGGTTGGAGTAGAACTACTTTATCTTTAAGTTTTCTCAAATAATAGTTTGCCAGAAAGGGAGACAAATGATAAGCTTGGGGTCTGTTTGTAGAATTTATTCTTAAACTGGAAGAAATTGTGTTTAAATGTAAACAAAAGCAGTTCCCTTTTATCTGTTGTTTTAAATTATTAATTAGCTAATTTTCCTTCAGGAATCACCATGTTAGGCAGGGACGTATTTAGAGGGGGTCCTTTGCCACCCCGAAAGAGTTTTTTTTTTTTTGTTAAAATGCGACTTACATTAGAAGAAATGCTTTAATTTAGCCAAAAATGCATCAACTCACATTAGAAAATAATGCTTTAATTTTAATTTTTCCTTCTATTTTCATTAGCTTTCATTTTTGACCTGATGGATTTCAGAAACTTCCATTTGTTGCCCCCCCCCGAAAAAGAATTCCAAACACGCCCCTGATGTCAGAAACACTTATAACATTTTCTGTAGGACTGCGACTCGGAAAAAATGAATACTTTTTGTATGGCAGGGGACGGGTCCAATTCTTTCTGACGCTTTTATTATGTCAGAAATAAAAGCGTCAGAAAGAATTGGACCCGTCCCCTGCCATACAAAAAGTATTCATTTTTTCCGAGTCGCAGTCCTACAGAAATGTTATAAGTATTAATGTCAACACACATGAGTTTGGACAGTTTAGCCATTTCTGGCTTTTTCGCCAAACACCAGTAATAAACCAGATCGTCGAAGATTTTTGTGCATCAATTCTTCTTAAGGAGCATAAACATTTAAGGAACCGACAATTTTCGGTGCGAAGCTGAGTTGAGAAAGATAAGGCACTCGGGAAGGGAGGGAAGGAAGTGGCGAAGGTTTTTCTCAGCCTTAATACTTAACTGTCAAGCCAAGAAAACAATTAGTGAGAACAGATATCCGAACTCATTGCCATGGAAATTTTTCTTGTCTACTAGTTAATGTTGCAACATCCAAAGACATCATGCTCGACGTTTACAAATATACCTTTTCCGATATTTTTTTTTTTTTCGTGACAAAAAACTGAAAATGCACAAACCCAGTGGTGCTCATTGGTGATATTTTGTTGTCATTGTTTTATCAGACGGATCTAACATCATTAAAAAAAAAAAAGTATCTAGGAAGAGCCCAAAAGACCGGCTTAAAAACATCTCGGTAAGCTCGTGATGAAACTTTTCGCAGCAATATTCTTCCTCAGCTATATATAAAATTTCAAGAAATATGGCATCAGGTGAGATGAGAAATGATGAATAAAACTTATCAGAAAAATATGCTTATACATTAAGTTTCTCATGTCATCGTCATCAACAATCATTCTCAATCCACTGCTGGATGGAAGTCTCCTCAAGTCTCTTCCACAACTTTCTGTCTGGAGCAATTCTCTTCCATTTAATTCTTGCTTTCGAATTTCATCCACCCGCTTCCTATGTAAAAAAATATTCTTCTACCAATATGTCCATCTTTTTCTGTGTGCCTTTTTCTATTCCTTGGTATCCAGTCTAACGTTTTAGTTCTCCAACGGCGGTAAGTTCTTCTACCAATATATGCAGTCCATCGCAATTGACTGGACATACACTGGTGTGCAAAAATTAAGGACGAAGAGTAGAAATTAGCATAACAGCGGAACGAGCAGGCAGAACGGACTGAAAGACCACTCAGGAGATAGACTAAGGTCCGGTACGGTAGGGCACGCGCATGTATACAGCATGACGTACGGGGGGGGGTTGAAAGGGTATAAAGCACACGGGCCGGGTATACGCTCAGCCATTCGATGAAAGCTATTGCACGGTGTGCATCGGTTTGGACGACGTCGAGTTGCTACCACCGTGTGATATGGCCAACAGGTAATCTAGTAGACGACATCTGGATGACTTTACCCGAGGTCGCGTCATTGGGAAGTTGGAAGAAGGTTGAAGTGTGACTAGTGTGGCCGAGGAGTTCAGGATCGCTCACAGCATCGTTTCACGAGCTTGGAGAGCATTTCAAACGACAGGAACAGCTGTCCGAGAGTTTAGCAGTGGTCGTCCACGAGCAACCACGGCGGCGGACGACTGGTATATTGTCCTACAGACGAGAAGAGACAGACGGCAGACAGCGGGAGAAATCGCAAGGCACATGCAACAGACAACTGGGCGTCCGTTATCGCGTTTTACCGTGGCCAGGAGGCTGCACAAAGGTGGTCTATTTGCACGACGACCAGTACGGTGTGTGCCATTAAGGCCTGCACATCGGAGACGGCGGTTTTTGTGGTGCCTGGAACACAAGAACTGGACACATCAGCAATGGGGTCGAGTTCTCTTTACGGATGAGAGCCGATTTAGTCTGACGAGCGATTCTGGACGTATACACATCTGGAGAGAGCAGGGAACACGCAATCACACCTCCAACATCATCGAAAGGGACCGGTTTGGAGGTGGCGGAGTTCTCGTTTGGGGCAGTATCATGTTTGGTAGCCGTACTGACCTCCACATCTTCCAAGGAGGTTCAGTCACTGGTGTCCGCTATTGTACCGATGTTCTCCTGCCTCACGTGCGTCTGTTTAGAGATGCTGTGGGTCCTGAGTTCCTCTTCATGGATGACAACGCTACACCTCATCGTACAGTGGCTGTCGCAGAGCTGTTGGAGAGTGAAGATATTCAACGCATGGATTGGCCCGCAAGGTCCCCGGACCTAAATCCAATCGAACACGTGTGGGACCTTCTCGGGAGACGCTTGGCAGCACGTCACCAGCCGCCAGCAACGATTCCGCAGCTGCGATGGGCGCTACAAGAGGAATGGGCCGCGATGCCTCAACAGCTCCCTGACAACCTCGTCCTCAGCATGGACAGACGTCGTAAATCCTGCAACGCAGTCAGGGGTGATCATATCCCCTACTAAAGACTGAATATTTCTTGGCAGCCGCCTGTCACATGGACGTTTCTGTCTTCTGTCCAGTTGTGCTCGAAGCTACCTTTTCAATAAAGTGCCTTTGTATTCTTTGGATTCCTTGTTTGGACGGTTTTGCTCACTTGTCCCGTATTCTTACAGCTTGGGGATCTTATGGTATGATTTTAGTCGATGTGGTGCACTTCTGCACGACGTTACATTCGAAAAACCGTCTCGTCCTTAATTTTTGCGCGCCATTGCATATTAGTAGAAGAACTGACATTGATCACGATGTCATCAACTCTTTCCATTTTCCTGATTCATGAGATCCTTTATATATCTTTCTTATATAGTTACATCATGCAGTGCATGCATCTGTGCATGCTTTTTTTAATAGTTTGTGGCCTGCGAATGTCTATTTTTAGTTAAGGTTGATGTGTTTAATTTTTAAGTAAAAACTGGAAGGATGCATCAATTAAATTCTTTCCTTCAAAGATACGTATAATGGTAAATTGCTCTTGAAAATTGCTGCCGTTATTAATCAGTCATTAGGGACCCACCATTGAGAACAAGGTGCACTGCTAGATGACGTGTGGTTGACCTGAAAGAGGATGGATGTTGTATATCAACAGACTTTGAATCTTAGATTTCTCATAAATATTCAATGAAATTATTTCTTCTTTTGTTTTGCTTTGGTCTTAATGATCACAATGAACAACTGTAAGGGCTATAATCTGTCGCCCGTCCCTAATTTAACGCCACTGGTTCCAGGGAAGGGACAGAGCCAGACTAGGACACCCCATAAGGAGTGGACAAAATACTATGATGACCTGGTTAGCACGTTGTTGGGCCACCTTTTGGACTGCTTGAACTCGTTTTGTTATGGAATCTAGTAAATGTCGGGAAGTAGTTTGGGGTATAACAATACCCTCCAGCTCTTAAAGATTTGATGGTAGCGGATCCAACTGTATGATGCCACTTTCGACTTCGTCCCATAAATGCTGCATTGCATTGAGATCCGGTGATTGAGGCGGCCACTGTAGCAGGGAAAATCTCTGTGATGGTCCTTAAACCATTCGCGTACAGTGTGAGTACTCTGTGACATTGAGTATTGTCCTGCTGGTATCCATCTCCATTGGAATAAACCATCAACATAACTGGATGGAGATTTAATCGGCAACGATATTTAAATACTTTTCGGCGGTCAGACGTTGCTCCATACGAATCAGACGGCCCAAACACTCACACGAAAACATGCCACAGACAATAACGTTGCCACCGCCATCTTGAAGAGTAGTGACGATACAAGATGGGTCCATGCTTTCGTGCTGCTGTCTCCGTATCCTCACTCACCCTTCCATCTGCATGATGTAGTGGAAAACGTGATTCGTCTGACCACATTGCCTCTTTCCACTCATTTACTGTCCAATTCTTATGTTTCTGAACGAACTGGAGGCGATTCTTCTTGAACGCTTGCGACAGCAATGGCTTAAAGACAGGTAGTCTGCTTATGTAGCCTATACGATGCAGTGTGCGGCGCATTGTACGTTCAGAGACCATTGGACTAGGTCCCTGATTTAGATTTCAGATTATCTGTATTCTGACGAAGTGTTGCCGGTGCGTTGGACTGAACAAAGTTTGCCTACTCTGCGCTTAGTTCGAGGATCCAGTAGCCGTTGATGACCACTCGTTTTGCGCTCAGACCCGGTTTTTTGAACAGTGGTCCACTCTCTGCATACTTTAACAACTGCTATCTTCGAATATTTAACAAGTGCAGCTGTTTTCTAATGCTCGCACCAATGCTTGGAGTATCCACGATCATTCCGCATTCAAAGTCCGTTAGATCAGTCCTTTTCCCGATTATTTCTTGCGCAATTGCACTTCATTAGTCTCTGCATTCCTTCAGCATTCCCCTTTTATAATTATTCAGCGATCTTTCGTCATCAGCAGCATCTGCGGTATAGCTACTTTGCATAAAATGGTCAGGTGGTCATAATAATTTGGCAACTCAGTGCATTTCATTCAGGACTAAAACCCGGGACCCATCCAGACACATGGTCAGAAGCCAGCGCCGCATACCACTCGGCCACCCGGGAACGGGGTATTTACGGGGTAAATTGTTCATTTTTTTTTTTTTTGGTGATCATATGTTATGCTATAGAAACTGGTACATGGCTGTTCACTTGATCTCTTTCAGTGCAATGTCACATGAGTTCGTCAGGCCTCCTTCGCTTATAAGAAAATTGAGCAATTCCGGGGTTTTAGCTATTTTTAGTCCAATGATAAAATGAACGAATCACTATAGCTAAATGAGAACCTGCTGTTTTGCAGTGGTGCTCTTTATTCAACGCAATATATGAACAAGGCCGCGGATTTGCTTGTTCTGTATCCTATATTACTATTTTTATTGTTTATGTATTGATCTGTTCATGCTTATTCTATAAGGCATTTTCCTCGGTTATCTCGGTGCGAAGTTCACGTTTCCAACTTAATTTCTATCTTGTTACTCTATTTCGGAATCAAAGGAATCTTCCTCTCTTACGGTGAGCCGAAAATCTTCTTCGCCGCGCGGAGAATCATCGAATCTACTTCCTACCATCTTCAAGTGCCAGATCGAACTCTATTTTTTGTTTTCCTTTTATCCCTTTTCTCAGAAAAAGAGCGGGATCTTGTCCACTTTGCGCGTCCCCCTGCAGTGAAGATTAGGTCCGCTCCATGTCACTTTCACACTCTCACATATCTTCATTAGCAACTTACTTTGCACATGTGCATTGCCATAACTGCGCTTTCCTCGGACATGTGAGCCGTCGTTCTTGTCCACATCTTTCTGAAAACGGAGACGAATCCTGAGAACTCCAAGCAATACTGCAAAACCATTTCCAGAACAATAAAGCAATTTTTAACTTGAACTTCGTGAATGGCCGATTGTAGGGGAACGGTCAGTAGCAGTGTTTTCTCTGAAGATCAGAAACATAGCAAGAAGTGGTCATCTTCCGTTCCTTATTAAAGCCTGGCTGAAAGCTACAAATTTGTAGAACAGAGGCCATCTACATGCCTTCCCAAAAACACTAACGAAAATTAAAATTATTTTAACATGAAAGATGATAATAACGATGGCTATTAATATTAACTTTCGCTGAAATTAATGGAACAACGTTTACATAACCGCCGACTCCAATTTTGATGCAGGAACCAGATAGTATATCCGTTGTCTGAAAAGCTGTCGGACCTACGTATGTTAACACCGCCGATAGTTCAGGAAGCAGACCCATAGCAATGAGACTCAGAGTTTGTGTACGGGGAATTTTTATAGGGTTTAAAACGCAGTGCATTGTGTCTGATTGTTTGTTGGTTTGTTTGGGGATTTAACGACCACCGTGAACACCTCGAAGGACTATAAGCAGTCGCCCGTCCCTAATTTAGGGCCATTGGTTCCAGGCAAGGTAAAGAACCAGTGCTGTAAGACAAACACAATATTCATGTCTCACCGGGATTCGAAACGGACCCATCTCGGACGAATGGTCAGAAGCCAGCGCTTAGACAACTGCTCTCCCGAAGCGGCGCATGGTATCTGAAGGCACACTCAGAAGGTATGCGAATTCCATTGTCCATTTCTATGAGCCTGTACATTCACGTGAAACTACTTCCGGTCTGAAGTTGCATATACATCTGATGGCTCACATAACCCCAGCGGGGAAATATCATCACTGCACCATGGGGCAAAAATATACTGAGACTACTTACGGCCTTCACAAGAGTAAAAGGTATAATATTTTTTCGGTATTTTAAGGACTTCTAAAAGCATCGAACACTAGGAGTCTACCTTTCCTTCATTTTGAATAACAGTAACTGTCTCCAGGGAAAGAATAGAACTAATAGCATAACACTGTTGTTTCCGTAAAGACTCGAACCTAGACACTCAGCGAGAGAAGTAGTAAGAGACTGTGTGACGTGCCTGCCAGCAGGACGCACACGGCATAAAGGCAGATAGTAGCGATAACGAACGTTCGGGTTGCTCAATTGGTAGAGTGACTTATTCCGGAATGAGGGGAGCCGGGTTCGAGCTCCGGCGTGGATAAAAATGACGGAGAAATTTACTTCGTTATAATGGCGCCCGAACTTTCCGGATGACCCGACCGTTCAAAATCTCGCAATGGTGTGATGTTCTTTCCACACCGCGAGATAGGAAAAATCAGAGAATCCCTTCTCCAGCGCTTCGAAAAATAAATGTGTGTGACGTTGCATTCCACACACCAGATTGACTGGGAGTTCTCAAGTGCACGTTCTACAGCGGATGGCTGCCTGCAACGATTCATGGTCACGGCTGACCCGTGGGCCATGCCCCCGGCCCTCTTTCGGGGGGGATGTGACGTGCCTGCCTGCAGGACGCACACGACATAAAGGCAGATAGCAGTCAGAACGAACGTCCGCGTAGCTCAATTGGTAGAGCGACTTATTCCGGAATGAGGGGACCTGGGTTCGAGGCCCGGCGTGGACAAAAATGACGGAGAAATTTACTTCGTTATAACGGACAGACTGAAATACAGAAGTCAGCCGGTTTACGAGTTGATTGCAAGTCGGACAGCTTTGTGTGTGTGTGTGTGTGTCGCGTTCCGGAGGTGCAAGGTCAAATCACATGAGCAATATATACCCTCTCCTTGAGAGATATAAACCCCGGTTTCTCGTGGTGCATACTGTTCTCACTGAAGATGCTTTGACGACCGACTACTAGCGGTATAACTAAACCACCTGGATTAGATGAAATGCCATTCCACACTCACCAATCCGCTTGACCAGTGTGGTGAGTTATGCACCCCCCCTCCGACCTCTCACCCCCTCAAAATGACTACAATCGAGACATGGACCTTAACTGAAATAGACATACAGAAACAGCTAACAATTCGAAGAAGCATGGAGAGATGCATGCTTGGTATAACGAGGAAATGCGGGAAGAGGAACTCATGGATCAGGAAAATGCCAAAAGTTGATGACATCGTGATAAAATTAAATTCCCTAAAATGGAAGTAAGGTGGACATACTCTCAGAATTGGCCACCGTTGGACAACTGAAATACTAGACTGGATTTCAAAGGACAGGGAAAGACCCAAGAGAAGACCATTGGTAGATCGACGGATGTAATTCGAAAGCATGTCGGTATAAACACAAAGGAAAGTGACATAAAACAGAAAATTGCGGAAGAAACTTGGGGAGACTTTCATCCAGCAGTAGAATGGTAATGATTGATGATATCGTGTTCCAAATTTCTTTGGGCAAGTATGGCCATTACACTAGTGAATTCGAATAAATAAAATTAATTATTCGAAGATTGAAGAAATCAACATTTAGTCGCAATAAATTTAATTTTCTTGTCAACCGCAGTTTCTTTGTGCTTTGTCTTGGCTTCCCCGGGAAGAATGGGCTGGGCCAAAGCATAACGATACTGCAGTCGAGAAGAAAGTAAAATTAATAGCGACTGGGCATTAATTTCTTCAATTTTATATACTTCCACAATTTTTGCAGTTTAAGACTTATAAATAATGCAAAATTTCACCACGGTTCCTTTTAAAAGCCTTTGAGTCATGCAATAGAACTGAGCACCACGCGGTTCTTCTAAAAAGCCTTGCGGTTATATGTATAACAGTACTCAGCACCACACGCACATCACAGTGCTTTTGAGGAAGGATTTGAAATTCATGGAATAAGAAACAGTCCTAGCAAAATATGCGTGTGCAGCAAAATATTAGCAGGATATCTATGCCAGATTTTGGGTGAAGTGTAGTGTTTCCTTTCTGTACCTTCCTGTTGATGGTGACAGAAAATTACTGAAAAGATTCTAGTGTATGAGGGAGTTCGACGAGGTTGTTGAGTGATGGGCTCCTTCCTCCGCATTCCCCATGCGAGTTCATAAAACAAAGTATTCGAGTTTCCAGTAAACTCGTTATCATCAATGCCTTCCTTGCCTTTCCTGTTTCTATTGAATGCCTCTTCTTCGTGACCCGAACCGAATGTTTTGTTTTCTGAATTATTCAGATTTGTTTCCTGGCTTCACTTTGCTGGAGGCGGTCTTTGGTAACAGATGGCTTTTATGCCGTAGAACAGATAATTATTTCTTTTGAGAGACGCTTGTTATTATGGGCATTGCACTGACGGCATTATTCTACCAAACACACTGACAGTGCATGTGTTTGGAAAATAAATTCTTAATTTGTTTGCCATATAAAAACCAGAAGAGTGATGCAAATGAGATATTCTCGAAATACCTACTATTCGCTGAGTGGGCAAATTAATATGAACACCTGGTTAGTACGTTGTGAAGCCACATTTTGCCCTTAATACTGCTTGAATTCCTCTTGGTACGTATCGGTAAGTGGCTTGGGGTATATTAGCCCAAATGCGATGAATTGCACTTTCCAGCTCTTGAAGATTTGATGGTAGCGGATCCAGTTGTCTGATAAACTTTCGACTTCGTCACATAAATGCTCCGCTGGGTTGAGATCCGGTGACCGAGGAGGCCACAGCAGCAGAAGAAAGTCTCCGTGATGATCCTCAAACCATTCGCGTACAATGTGAACACTATGATATGGAACATTGTCCTCCTGAAAGTATTCATCTGCATTGGGATAAACCATCTATATGACTAGATGAACTTGATCGACAAAACAATATTTAGGCGGTCAGGCGTTGCTCTATACGAATCAAACGGCTCAAACACTCTCACGAAAACATGCCCCAGACCATAACGTTGCCACCCCATCTTGAAGAGTAGTGACGATGCAAGACGGGTCCATGCTTTCGTGCTGCTGTCTCCATATTCTTACCCTTCCATCTGCATGGTGTAGTAGGAAACGTGATTCGTCGGATCACATTACCCTTTTCTACTCATTCACTATCCAATTTTTGTGTTTCTGAGCAAACTGGAGGCGTTTCTTCTTTTTCGCTGCAGATAGCAATGACTTATACAGACAGGGCGTCTGTTTCTGTAACCCATAAGATGTAATGTGAAGCGAACTGTACTTTGAGAGGCCATCGCATCGGACTTGGTCCCTGATTCAGATTATCTGTAATATAACGAAGTGTTGCTCGTCTTTTGTACTGAAGAAGTCTGCCTACTCTCCGCTCAGCTTGAGCATACAGTAGCCGTTAACGACTGTATGCTCAAGCTGAGCGGAGAGCAGCAAGAGGTGGAATTTGTTCTTCCCTGGAAATCGGTTCATGCTTTTTCTGTTCTCGGAAAATACTGCAGAGATTTTCGCGAAAGCACTAATTTTGATTCCTGAATTTTCTTTAGAACTTCTGAATACGCATGTGGGCACTAAAAATAGGAAAAACGTTAGGAAAGCCCAGTAGAAAAAGCGAAAATTTACAGTTGAAAGCGATAATGAAATTTCCCAAGTCATGTTGAAGAACAGTGTACATTAAGGTAACCAGATATTGGAACACTGATTCGAGGACAAAATGGCGTGGTGTCTTCAAATTAGCAGATCATTTGGGGACACATGCATACTCAAAATAAATATGCAAATCTTTTTACATATGGAAATTTATGTCTCAAAAGAATATATCTTGTAGAATGTTGGTAATTTGTACTGGCAAAGCAGAGCTATGATGGCGAAAACATATTAGCAAAAGTGAAATGCTTTACCTCAGGTGTATGTGCTAAATTCTAATCAAGCTGCACAGTAATAAACGAATTGCATGGTGAATTTTTCATTTTGCCAAAGTTTTTTGAGGAACTCAGAACAAGTACAGTCGAAATTTGGTCTCCCCAGTTCACTTAGAGCTGACTACTGACCATTCACACAAATTGGTACGGGTACGAGTACCGACTGAGACATGGATGGTGTGTTTGTCTTACAGCACTTGCTCTCTCCCTTCCCTAGAACGAATGTTCCCAAATTAGGGACAGGTGACTGCTTATAGTCTTTAGAGTTGCTCGCGGTGGTCGTTAGACTCGAAAAAAACAATCAAAATTTGTTTTCGCAAGAAGCATGTTGGGAAATTAGTACAACAAAAACTATTTTTAAGAACATTTTTCATTAGAAATCTAACGAGCTAATGAGGAAGTGTTAATTCGAGGACATTTGAGGACAATTTGCGTCCCCAACATCATCAGACATTTTTGGCAACAGTAAACTAAATTCGAGGACTGTCCTCAAGAATTCCGGGCATCCTTTCAGCTTAGTGTACATACGTACAGAACGACAAAGCCTGAAAGGCGAAGAAATGGAAGATATATCATACTCTGCTGCAGGTATTCGCTAATGGACAAAGATCTCTCGAAATGTCTACCAGAAATTTGTCATGAGGGCACTTTTTCGTTCCTGATGACCAATGGGTTTCGCGACGCATGTGACACAAGTGGGTAAAAGGATCAAAAGAACGACAAATAGTTTCCTTATGTCTTAATATGTTGACTAATTTCTTTTATCCGTCTTTTTTTATTTTAGGTAGTTTTTGGGTACTCTGATATCCGATTAAATTTATGTGTTGAGAGTGTAGTAAAAAGGTTGGATACACGAAAGAGAGCACAGTACAAATTTGCATGCAGTGTTTGTTTATGCTTCTCGTAGTACAATTTTTGTTTGCTCCCTCCTGAAAACTAAGCTATGAGCGCCCATGGTTGGAAATCACACCCTTTGAGCTCAGACCCGGTTTTTTGACTGGTGGTTATCGACTCTCTGTAAACTTTAACAACTGCTGCTCTCGAGCATTTCAGAAGTGCAGCCGTTTTGCTAATGCTCGCACCAATGCTTCCAACACCATCATTCACGTTCAAAGTCCGTCTGATCGCGTCTTTTACGCATTATTTCTTGCGCAATGCACTTGCTGCCTCGGGGGCGCAGTGATCTAAGCGATGGCTTATGACCATTCGTCCGAGATGGGTCCGGGTTCGAATCCCGATGAGGCATGGATGTTGTGTTTGTCTTACGGCACTGGCTCTCTCCCTTCCCTGGAACCAGTGACCCTAAATTAGGGACGGGCGACTGCTTATAGCCCAATGAGTTGCTCACGGTGGTCGTTAAACCTTCAATCAAAAAAAAAAAAAAGTAAAGAAAATGCACTTCCTTAGTTTCTACACGCTTTCAACATTCCCTTTTTATACCAATTCAGCCATCGTGAGTCAGCAGCATCTACGGGATAGCTACTTCGCATAAAATGACATGGTGGTCATAATAATTTGGCCACTGAATGTATTTATCACTCTTACACGTGCCGTACTTCTTACCTCCACTTGACTATCTAATTTTCAACAGATGTGTTCAATTCAACAGCTCTTTAACTTCCACATGCAAACGTGAGGGAAATTTTCTTTGCCGCCCCGGTGGCGCAGTGGTCTAAGGCAATGGCCTCTGATCATTCGTCCGAAAGGGGTCCGGGTTCGAATCCCGGTGAGGCATGGATGTTGTGTTTGTCTTACGGCACTGGCTCTCTCCCTTCCCTGGAACCAGTGACCTTAAATTAGGGACGGGCGACTGCTTATAGCCCATTGAGTTGCTGACGGTGGTCGTTAAACCTCCAATAAAAAAAAAAAAAAAAAAAAAAAATTTCCACTCAGTAAGGGTAATGAAAAAACACCGGTCCTAAAAGTGTGCAGCACCTCTGTAGTTCTTGGAGGAAAATGAATTGTCCGGTTGAGTGTCACCGATTTTAAGTGCAGCTCAATTAGAGGAGTTATCATACATTACAAAAAAACGCTCCTCTGATCCCCAAGACGATAAGGAGCTTTCACCAGAAAGTTATATCGATAGAGATCTACAGTTATATGCAAAAAATAAAGTGGATCTGCTTCCAGAACGCGTTTTTCGCATTTGTGGTTTGATAGACATCTGAGTACATCTCAAAAATATCGCTCTCAAAGGCGGATGAAAAAAATATGACTTTGCTTATTGTGTGTGTGTGTGTGTTCGTTAGTGTAACGTTAGCTAAACTGCCGTGCTTGAAAACAAACAGCATTAGATACAACAATGATTCTCCGAAGACTGCATCAACGAATAGAATTCGTTAAGTATCTGCTGGAGTGGTTGACCGACTAGCCCCAATAAGCCGCTCAACATCTTGCGCTACATGGAACAATAATTTACACTGGTGGCTTCATCATCAGATATAATGCATATTATTTTATTGGTCTGCAAAAGGTGATGCAAACACACGATAGTTAGAAAATTTCAAGGGCCACTTCAGTTGCCGAGTGCTCATTGTCCTCGAGCCTGGATAAGGCAATCCTGGCCCTTCCGCTTCTTCGGAACTATTGGCCTAAATTAGGGACTCGTGACTTCTCATAGTTGTCGTTGAAGGAACCCTGAAACTCACTCTCTCTCTCTCTCTTGTCAGGCTGTCCAAAAGTTATCACGATCACATGGTCAAGATGCTCCTTTCAGTTCCTAGAATGACACCTTCGATTACTTCAAAATTTCATGTAGGCAGCTGTCTCGGAGAGCCACAGAACGTATAATAAATGTTTCTCTTTCTTCTTCTCCTTATGATCGACAGAGCATCGTCACAATCAAAGGCGGATTTTTAACAGTGGCTGAAAAAATTACCGCGGCCCCGGTGGCGAAGTGGTCTAAGCGATGGCCTCTGATAATTCGTTCGAAAAGGGATCAGGGTTCGAATCCCGGTTGAGGCATGAATGTTGTGTTTGTCATATGGCATTGGTTCTCTCCCTTCCCTGGAACCAGGGACCCTAAATTAGGGACGGGTGACTGCTTTTAGCCCATTGAGTTGCTAACGGTGGTCGTTAAACCTCCAATACAAAAAAAAAAAATTACCACCGGCATAGCGCAGTTGGTTAAGCCGCTGTGCGAAAAGCGGACGTTTCTGACGGTTGCTCGACTCCCCCCTCCTGCCGGCCATCTAGTCTGCGATTTTTCCGGGGTTTTCCGCAGACTTCCCGTGTTTGGAGACGCGAATGCGTTAATGGTTCCCTCTGAAGTCGGCCCCGGACGCACTTTGTTCTTTGACCCCATTCCCCAGGATGACTAGATTTACCAGATGAGTGTCGATGTGTTGGTAGTAAAACACTAAAAGAAGATTGAAATCTGATGTCACATGGCGCCAGACACCTACGGGAGACTCTTTCCCATGGTTAATGATGATGATGAAAAAATGTAGCGTTGAAGATGTCCTGAATTACGAGGTGTGATAGAATCCGAATCTGCATTTGTATGATTTCTGACTTTTAGGATGGGAAAAACGTAGAAAATCCTAAAAGTTTGGATCGACTGAGAAGGAAGATTCTCTATCATTTCCGTGGGAAAGCAGGAGATATGTGAATTTATGGATGCATTTGAAATGCAGTGGTCAAGTGTGAAATATGT
This sequence comes from Macrothele yani, assembly GCA_039090855.1. Lineage (NCBI taxonomy): Eukaryota > Metazoa > Arthropoda > Arachnida > Araneae > Macrothelidae > Macrothele > Macrothele yani. The sequence continues at coordinate 117,808,490 of CM076990.1, forward strand.
CACATGCAATGATATCAAACATATTCAATAGCCATATCCCCCAAAAGCTCTTCTTACTCGCACCTCTACCTGGAGGTGGAAGTCTGTAAGACCAGCCTATTGTGGAAATGCTTTTCAAACATCCTGTATGTATACCCTATGCTTTGAATGTCGGACGACCTGTCCTTTTCGTAAAATATGAATCTGGAAGTAAGTACACGCCCTGCAACCAATGACAGCGCAAGAAGATTAGATGTTTTAATTAGGGCTGGGGTAGCCGATTATTTCTGGGGGTTATGTGGAAACAGTGACACGCTGTGAGCATATAGGGCTATAAGCGATCGCTCATCTCTAATTTGGTGCCACCGGTTCCAGGGAAGAGAGAAAGGCAGCACCGCATGACAAACTCACCGCCCATGCTTCATACGGCACTAGAGTTCGGGTCCAGCTCTGGCGATTAGTCACTATTCCGAGCCGCTGACCTCTGGTCATAGGAGCTGTAGAAATGCTTTCATCTTATATATAAAACACAAAACGTCTGTTTGTCTGAAGCAGCAAAAACTCTCGAACGCCGAACTGTGGCATCGTGAAATTTGCATAGCTTATTAATACTGGAATTTCTAGGGCAACGCAACTATTAATATCTCTACGTTGTTCTGTTCGCGAGTTATGAATTAATTAATAAGCTAATCAATAAAGGCAGCGTCGTTTGCTACGTCATCGTTATCTAAAAGCACGTGACTGCACTCATCGCCGCGGCACATCCACAGGTGTTTCTATTCTTTGAGAACTGTGCATAAAAAAATGCAAAAACAAACTTTGCGAAATTTTTTATCAACGGGCTGAAATTTTTATCATTTTGAAGAAGAGGAGTCCCTCAAAACTTCGCCGGAATCCGGTCAAAACTTTTTAAAATAGGCATGAAATTTTTAATTCATCGGTAAACAGAAATATATACGCAGAAACGGTTAATAAAATTTTGACGGCTAATTTAAAAAGTTATTTACTAATTCAGGCAAAATTTGGAGGTCATGTTCCCATTAACGATTTATGGTGTTCATTAAAATTTCAGCCAGTTTCATAAAATATTCGCGAAGATGCGTTTTTAACCTATTTGGCACAGAGATTCGCCCCTCAAAGACGTCTGAAACTGAAAGCACGTGATGCATTTGATGCTTCTCACATGGACAGCTGTATGATGGAATGTCAAGAGCAAAGGAACCAACAAAATTATGTATTGTCGCCGATGAAGGAGAAACCAAAAACGTTGTGTACGGCCAAGTGCTGAAATAATCACACTATGAATAAATAATTTGTAATGACCAAATTTGTGAAATCAGCTTTTTTCTTTCTTACGAGCATCCATTTTTTTCCCGATTTTTTCAGTGACATATAAGAAAATATGAAATTAATAAGCCTAAATCCCGGGCAAATCCAGGTTGTAAAGCTAGTTGTTATATAATTATATAATTATAACATTATTTACATTTTCCCGAGCATTCTACGTACAATGCTGCACTGGGAACGGCATGCTCTGGTGTAATGCATGGGCGGTAGCGGAACTCAATAACAATTGCCGGGGGGGTCAAACTTCTGTTTTTTTGTTTTTTTTGTTGTTGTTGTTGGAGGTGCTTCAGGGAAGGGAGAGAGAGCCAGTGCCGTAAGACAAACACATCATCCATGCCTCATCGTGATTCAAACCCGGACCCATCTCGGACGAGTGGTCAAAAGCAGCGCTCAGACCATTTCGCCACCGGTGGCCGCTGGGTCCAACTTCTGCGAGAGTTAAAACAATGAAAAACAAGTTAGTAAAATCATGCAATGCATTGATTATGATACGCTTTCCAACATACCAGAAATCATTACTCAAGTTATGAGGATAAAGGCTGTGGAATAAATCACGGTCCTGTGCTCTGACCTTTGATCCCATTTCGATGATATTCAACAAAACCGGTAAAGTATACTTCCGGAACAACATGATAAAGTTTTGTCTCAATCGAAGCATTTTTACGTAAGTTATAACGCATAAGGGCGATGGAATGGATCCCGATCCTATGTCCTGACCTTTGACCCCATTTCGTCCATTTTCAATAGGGTTCATCCCCAGGTGGTCCCCTACGACAAACTAAAATTTCATCGAAATCGAACCATATTTACAGAAGTTATGACGCATAAAGGCAATAGAATGCATCCCGGTCCTATGTCTTGACCTTTGATCCCATTAATCCGATTTTCAATAAGGTTCGTCCCCAGGTGGTCCCCTACTACATACTAAAATTTCATCGAAATCGAACCAGTTTTACGCTAGTTATCGTGCGGACAGACGGACGGACGGAGAAAACTGGAGCATATACGCTTTTCCAACCTACGGTTGGAAAGCGTAAAAAAAGAAGAGAAAAAAACCCTGTAGGATATATATGTATTTATTCGTACATATCATCAACCGTTGTCAATCTACTGTTGGACGGAGGCCTCTCCTATAGTCTCTTCCACAACTTCATGTCTATAGCATATCTCTTCCCCCTCTAGCATGCTTTCGAATCAGGTGGTCTTCTGGGATTTTTTCCTCTCCTTGGTATCCATTCTAATATTTCAGTTGTCCATCGGTGATAAGTTCCAGCAATATATCCAGTCCATTGCCACTTCAGAATTTTTAACGATCAATTTTAAAGTGAGAAACACAACGTTGAGTTAAATTTTCAATTTGCTTTTGCAAAACCTGTTTTCAAAATTGTACTTGAAGCGTTTTCCAGAAAGCTGCGAAACGTGGCGACGGACTCCACGAAATCTTCATAAAAGAAAAAACGTTAAATCATATGTTAACCACAAATTTTTAAGACGTTTCACAGGAAGACTCCCAAGTGAGAGGGACCGTGAAATTCCAGGAGGGGTCCGGACCTCCGTGTGACCCCCCCCTCATGGAATTTCATGGTGTAATGCATCTCTTTCCACCAACTTCATTTTGCTTGTTGCCGTCTAACGCACTTGCACTGCGAGATCAGGCAGTTAATCTCATTTTCTTCTGTTCTGCGTTTCACGATCCCCCCCCCCCAATACCTTTCATTTTTCTACATTTGTTCTTAAGTTTTTTTAAGTTTCTTCTTTACCATCATGTAGCGCCTGGTGTAGAACCATTTACAGAGACTGAGGAAACTTTCATCTGCTTTCTTTCCACTTTCAGAGAGAGAGAGAGAGAGAGAGATGCCAAATATACATGATGACTTTCAGGACGCTGACTACTAGAACATGTAGTATCCGGGTTCGAATCTCCTGCTAGGTATAAATGCATGATGTCTTTGCCATGGGTTCTTTGCTCTTCACCTTAGATTTGAGTCTCCCTACCCTTTTGAATGTCCATAGGTCAAACACAACGTGTGGCCGTAGTACGCAAAAGGTCTGAGGACCTATAATGTATGTACTGAAGGCGGAAAAGCTTAGCACTCTGAGACTTTCGGATATTTTGACTCCAGTGACATAAATTAATCATTTTTGGTCCTGTTTACGACTGTGAGCTGGTATCCGAATCTCATCCATTCTCCTTGACATTTTAGTTACAATGGTCATATGTCGACAGGAGGAAAAAGGAACAATGATTTGAAACGCGCCGATTATTTACATTTACGCAACCGTTCTTTGCCAAGTGGTTAATGTGTACATGACCTTCCAGCTCTGACCTCTTAAGAATAAAAAGAAAATATGAAAGAAACTCAAAATGAGAAAAGGAGTTGACTTCAAATGCACAGAACCGGTACAGCCTTAGGGTAACTTCCAAGACATTCACAGACGTTTGCTTAAAAAGAACACACCCAAAGCAGGCGTAGGGTTAAAAGCAAGGACCTTCGTTGCCACGGGGAACCGTCTCCCCCTCCCACCTTGGTAACAGAAGCATTTCTTTTTTTTGTTTCTTCCCCCTTCTCTCTCTTCACAAACGTATATCCTGCTACTCCGTGCGTTTCGGGCACGTGCTTGCGTGAGAAGTGCTATGATTGCATAACTGCTTGCCTTTGAAAAAGCTGTTACTGAAAGCTGAATAAAGGCTGTATTCCTGCTACTCACATGATATTTTTGTTATTGCTTTTAGATAAAATATGTCGTGCTTCAAGGCTAATTAAACTGATTAATATGCACTAATTAATCCTACATCTCGGTAAAAGAAAAAAGAAAAATTCTTTTCGAGTTAAAACGATACGTTTTGAAAATAAGTCTTGTTCAGTGAATACCTCGGAAGCCATATTTTGACTATTAACGCAAGAACTAAAAGTTTCACCACGCAAGAAGGCATGGATGGGAAATGCCCTGGGACTGCGAGTTCAAGGCCGATGCCGTTAAATTGATCTTGTATTCACGTAATAGATCCCAGAAGGCAATGAAAAAATTGTTAGCAGCCTAGTTAAAAATGCAAACGAAGCCTCCATTTGGGACAAGGACAACGTAATGACTTAGTTCACATTTATGGAGCCTCTACGTGTCTTTCAAAATCTTGAAGTCGACTTGTTTAGCAATCGGGCGCTGCCGGTGCATGTCTAATGTGGTTCAGCAACGCCGCTTTTGGTTCTTTCAGTGTAGAGGGTCACAGTCACTTTCCAACACATCCAATAAGTTTTTCGTTGCATTATGGTCCAATGATTGTACGTACTATGAGTTTCCCGAATCGTTGTGATATTTCAGCTGCTATTGGAAAGCTTCATCACAACGATTTACAAATTTTTTCAGACCCATAATTTGAAATCATCTCTCCGACTGGTGCCGTTACCTCAAAACATAAATTTAGAATTGTAGCATAATGTTAAAAGAAAACAAAAGCTGACAAAATTGCTTAATCACATATGCTTTCTGTTTCACGTGTGAGACGAAATTCAACATGTTGAATAGAGAATTTGTACATCCTAATGGGGAATAATATCAATTAGAATTTATCCATATGGATACAAAACTTAGTTTTAGATTGCGCAAGCTTTATACGTGCCTCCTAGCAATGGTTGTAACCATGAAGATCGTTAGATTTATTTGTGATTTCGCCATCCAACAAAGTGCACAAGTTTCGGTGGTGACCTTTTTATAAAAAAAGACGTGTAGTTGATTTACCATCCCATTACCACGAGAGTCTCAATCAGGATACACGTGAAGCAACACCGCAGGCGAGGGGGAGATTAGCTGTTCAAATAAACAAACTGTTCGTCTGCTCTTGAGACAATTTATTATATTCAGGGAAATTTACAGTATACCAGACAGCTTGCTGGATAAAATCGAGTTTTTCGTTCCTTCAGGGAAGTCATTGGACTGGGCAGACTTCAATGAATCATTAGACCGAGTCCTTTTTTGCGTGGCTCTCAAATAAATGAAAAGTCCGTTTTGGTGACACTTTAGATGAATCAATGAAACCTCTCTAGTTAGTCAAGCTCTTCAAGTAATTTTGAGAATCAGTCCATTTCCTTCCTGTTTGAAAATATTGTGTGAACTGAAGGCTCAATTCGATAGCATGTCAGTGTTTAAGAAAAATTATTGGTCCTAATGCAGATTCCTAGTGGATACAATGATGCATTTGATGGACTGAATCAGCGGATCTATCCTCGTTGAACTTTCAGGCGAACAGCATTCAGTTCCTGGAGAAGGAAAAGAGGTTGGTCTTTTTTTTTTTTTTTTTCTTTTTTCCGTGGTGCTTAACGAGCATCTTGAGCAACTATTAGGGTTATTAACAGTCGCCTGTCCCTAGTTTGGGGCCATTGGTTTATTGGTTTCAGGGAAGAGAGAGAGAGAGAGAGGTCCGCAACGATGTTCAGATACTTGACAGCTGTCAGGGATTGTGCTATTGGGATAATGGGGCCTAAAGTGTCCCAAGAAGACACCGCCCACAGCATAACACCACCGCAGATGGCCTGTTTCCGCCCAACAGTGCATCCAGGTGCCATAACCTCTGTTGGTAATCGGCGTATCCGCGCTCGGCCGTCTACGTGATACACCAGGAATCTTGATTCGTCAGACCAGGCCACTTTCTTCCAATCATCCACGGTCCAATCTCGATTATCTTGGGCCCATTTCAGGCGTTGTTGGCGATGACGTGCAGTGAGCATGAGGACCCGGCTGGATCTTCGGCTACGTAGGCCCATGCGCAGAAGGCTGCGATGAACTGTGTGCTGTGACACATTGCCCTGGTCACCACTGTTGCAGCTGCGAGTGATCTGTCGCACTGTGGCCCTGCCGTCGCCGTGAACAGTGCGCGAACAGTCTCCGCTTCCCTCCGGCATGAATGAGATCCGGACTACACACGGCTGAACGACGGTTCGTCGTTTGGGCATCTGTGCACCACTTTTGATAGGTACTCACTACAGGGGGCGTGAACAACCCACAAGCCGAGCCGTTTCCGTGATCGTAGTTCCGAGGCGTCGTACCATCATAATTTGTCCTTTATCAAACTCCGATAAATCGGCAGCTTTTTTCATTTTGACTCCGAACACTATACTAACCGAAAGCCGGTCTTCGGGTTGCATATATACTGCTCTATGAATTTCACCTGCGCTACCGTTCGGTCTCCAGGCGCGCTCATTGCTATAGGCTGGGGGTGGTCAGAATGGAATGGCTCATAGACCAGGCGATGGATGGATGAAATTTGAAAGCATACCGGAGTGACATATGAAGGAGACATACCGTTGTGGAAGAAACTTGGGGAGGCCTTCATCCAGCAGTGGATTGATAATGGTTGACAATCAGTGACGGAGCGTGACTTTCCTGGAAGCGGTTAGAAGAGCCCACCTTTAGTCACTTTATTAATACTCATACAATGCATATGTAATAAAAAATTACGCTTACGTATGCATGCAGATGTTAAATAAATGTAGCATCATCATCATCATCATTGTCAACCATTATCAATCCACTGCTGGACGAAGGTCTCCCCAAGTTTCCTCCACAACGGTCTGTCTTGTGCCAGTCTCCTCCATGTCACTCCCGCATACTTTCGAATTTCATCCACCCATCTTCCATGTGGTCTTCTCCTGGGTCTTTTCCTGTCCCTTGGAATCCAATCTAAAATTTCGGCTGTCCATCGATGGTCTGTCCTTCTGGCAGTATGTCCAGCCCATTGCCATTTCAGGGATTTAACTCTGATCATGATGTCTTCCACTCTTGTCATTTTTCGGATCCACGAGTTCCTCTTCTTATTTCTCCTGGTTACACCAAGCATGCACCTCTGCATGCTTCTTTGAGTTGTCTGCAGCCTTTGTATGTCTCTTTTAGTTAAGGTCCACGTCTCTGCACCATACGTAAGCACTGGAAGGATGCATTGATCAAACACTTTTCTTTTAAGACATAATGGCATATTGCTCTTGAAAATTATGCTGTTTCTTCCAAAAGCTCTCCAGGCAAGTTTTGCACGCCGATTAATTTCTTCATCAATGTGACCCTCACTTGATATCTGCTGTCCAAGATAAACGTACGTGTCTGTTATGTCCAGCTTTTCTCCATCAATTGATAAATCTTCATTTCTTGTAAAAGTATTGAACATCACTTTTGTCTTCTGAAAGTTCATTTTTAATCCCACTTCTTTACTCTTGTCAGCAAGTTCCTGGATCATACTCTGCAGCTCTGATGGGGTAGTTGCAAAAATGACTACGTCATCAGCAAAACGAAGATGGTTAGATAATCTCCATTAATATTTATCCCTTTGTTTTCCCAGTTCAGTGATGGAAAAACATTTTCCAATGTGGCATTAAAGAGCTTCGGAGATATGGTGTCACCTTGTCTCACTCCTTTTTCAATTTTTATGTGTGTTGTATTTTCAAACAGCCAAATCTTTGCACTTGCATTTTCATAGATGTTATTAATAATATTAATGTATGCATCTTCAATACCGCAGAATTTCATGGCCATTGTAACTGCTGATGGTTTCACCGAATCAAAGGCTTTTTCATAATCGATAAAAGCCATGCACAATGGAAGTTAATATTCTCTTGCTCTTTCAATTAGTTCTCTCAGTACGTGGATATGATCTATTGTGCTGTAGCCACTCCTGAATCCAGCTTGTTCTCTCGGTTGAGCCATGTCCAGTGTCCCCTTTAAGCGGTGTGAAAGAACTTTAGTGAAGATTTTATAAACCACTGATAGGAGGCTGATAGGTCTGTAGTTCCTGAGATCCTCAATGTCACCTTTTTTATGTAGCAAGATCATTGTAGCGTTGTTCCAATCCTCAGGAATCTTCCCTTCATTAAGGCATGGAGTGGAAATTTGGGCGAGTACTGTTTCGATTTCTCCACTTGCTTCTTGTATGATGTCTACAGTAATTCCATCTTCTCCTGGAGCTTTTCCCCGCTTCATGTTCTTGATTGCATGTGCAACTTCTTTTGAGAGGACTGGAAGAACTCTGGTACTGGTACCTTTCATGATGTCTGGAGTACATGAATAATCCCTTTCATATAATTTGGAGTAGAAATCTTTCACTCTTGTCAAAATTTCGCCTCTATTTCTTGTTACAGAACCATCTTCTTTTCTCAGTGCCATAATCTGTTTTCTTCCCTTACTGAGATGTCCCTTTGCTATCTTTAGGCTTTGGTTGTTTTCAATTGCTTTCCTTACTAGTTCACAGTTGAATTTCCTTACGTCTTCAGTGATACTTTTTCGTACTGTCTTGCATAGCTCTATATATTCCACTTTGGAAGTCACATCTTCTTTAGTTGTCCTCATCACTCTTCTTTTTTGCATCAACATTTTGGTTTTTCCTGATAATTTGTTCACATGCAATTTGTTCTTAGACCCAGCTAATTTTGTTGCTGTTTCCATAAGAGCTTTGGTTACTTTTCTGTTAACTTCAGAAATATCCACTACTTCCGATGTTAGGCCTTCTAAAGCAGAGAATCTGTTCTTCAGTTCCAATTTGAAGGTATTATGGTGTTTTTTAAGGTTGGTTATGTCAATAGATTTTGTTTGTCTTATGAGCTTGCTACGTTCGAGTTTAGTGTTGAGGTGCATCTTACATCTCACCAGTCTATGGTCATTACCTGTGTTGAACTTGTTTAGCACACTGCAGTCTTCTATGACGAATTTTTTGTTACACATAATAAAATCAATTTCACTTGTCATCCCATTTGGATGTCTCCATGTCCATTTCCTGTGTGGCTTTTTCTTGAAAAAGAAGTTCAAGATGAAAAACCCTTCTGCCTCTGCAAACTCTACGAGAGTATTTCCACGCTGGTTTTTGTTGCCGTGACCGAATTTACTACTGAAGTTTCATTCTGTTGCCGTTACCTTATTTTTGCATTGAAATCTCCAATAATTATCTTCAAGTGCTGCTTACCTTTATTATTTAGATGACGAATTTCCTCATAAAATTCTTCAATTTCTTTTTCAGGATGACTTGTGGTGGGTGCATAAGTTTGAATAATCTGAGCCTGGTATCTTCTCGAGATACTGGCAGAACTAGTGGTGTTGGATTTATAATAAATGTATATACGCATATATATTTAAAATTATGTATAGTGAACATTTTTTGTTGGTTACGAGAATTTAGTTTATACTAGCAGTGAAATTTGGTTGGTTACGAGAATTTAATTTATACTAGCAGTGAAATTTGGTTGGTTACGAGAATTTCATTTATGTGGTAAACATGGAAACGTCCTTTTAAATACATAATACAACAGATCTATGCTTTTAAAAAATGTTTTGATTCATTTCAATGCAGAAAAGGTTCTTTCAGCAGATGCATTTGCAGCAGGAATAGTCAATATAAGATGACTGACTCTGAATACCTCGGAGAATACGTTGACCAGGTCTTCAACAATCAGATACTGGTAGAATTCACAGACATTTTCTTTCATCATATCCGACTGTGAATAAATTACGCCGAGTTCACTTTTCTGACAAATGAGATCGAAAAATGGAGGAAAAGCTTCTTTCGAATAAGAAAAAGCGATCTCTGGAAATTTCGTGATGAATTGGGGAAATTGTGTTTTGTAAAGCAGACGTAGAAACATTAACTTTGGCACTTCACTGAATATTACGGAAATATTAAAACTAACAATGTCGAGGAGTTCCCAAAATAATCGGCTGTACGACGATTTTCTGTCTTCGTCAGAAATTGAATCAATTCGTATTCTTCTCTGATACAGGGGAAGAAGATTGCTTGTAAGATTTGAAACAACTTGTCAGTGTAACGAAAAACCATGCAAAAAAGTGTAAGAAAGAACTGAGATTGACTCACAGAAGCGGATCAAAAAAGTGAATTTAGTATAATTCACATATTCTGTATATTCACGATGAATATCACTGCAGAATACTATTTTCACACATTAGCAGCCAATACAATAGAACACAGAAACAACGAAGTAATCATTTTATACGCAGACAAGCAATTTCACTGAAACATAAGGTTACGAGGTTACTAGCTAGAAGCGGTCTGATTGATTGATTGGTTGTAGGGGATTTTAGGAAGGGAGTGTCTGACCCCAGGTCTTAAACAACCCTTAGAAATAGGAAGCTAGGAGATTTGGGCTAGAGTGCCCGATAGGAAAGTGACACGGAAGCGAAGTAGAAAGGGGGAGGAAGACGCCCTTATTTATTACCGGGGGGGGGCAGTACCCGGAGCCCGACGGCTTAACGTGCCCATCCGACGCACGGCGGGTATTTAGTGGATCAAGCGTTCGTACTTCCTGGGATCGAACCTGAGGTCTTTTCCGTGGCAGTCACGAACGTTGCCCACTAGGCCACCCGCGGCCCCTAGAAGCGGTCTAAACGCAGAGTCAAATGTCAAAGTTGAGTTCGGGCTCAATTTTAAGAGCCCGAGCCCGAAGTATGTCAGCCCGAGCCTGCCTGAGGCCGAATTTTATATTGCAAGATTGAGCACGGGCCCGAACGAGCCCGAAACTATGATTAAAATGTTTAGGTATTTAAAAAAAAAAAAAGAAAAAAGTCTCCTCTTTCAGACTTCCACTCTTTCCTCCCCGAACAATTAACCGATATCTTCCTCAACTGTGGAGTAGGAAAGGGATCTCTATCTATTTCTATAGTTTCTTTGACTCTTTGACCATTCATTTCTTCCTGAAAAGTTTCAGGCAAAATGGTCAGGAAAAATCGGGAGGCACAACAATCTATGTCGTACGCTGCTCAATAGAATTAGCAGGGAAGGAGAAAAATTTCGTCAGCTTGCTATCTGCTATCTAGAGTTCTTAAAGAAACTTTTCCTTCGCAGGAATCCAGTAATTCATGGTGTATGGTATTTCGTTACCCAAGGACGGAATGAATAGCCCTGCCCAGTTCCAACTTCCCATCTAGACCCAACTGCCAAAGAATTCTCTTTAAGAACTAGAAAGTGTAAAAAAGTCTCGTGTGCTAAATCGTATAAAATCACATTAAAAGAAAAAGGAAGAAAATTCTCCCCTTCTCTCAGAGCAGGAGCCCGAACTTCAGTAATTATTACGCAGCCCGAGCCCGGTTTGGGCCCGGGCTCGACTTCGGGCTCGGCCCGTCTCAGCACTGGCAAACGCTCAGGCTCCCATGCAAGGCTGAGAGGTTACAGCCATGGTTAACAGCTGGAAGCACAGTAGAAATCGCATCCACGGAGAACGTAGCATGCGCGTCCGAAAGGAACATCACGCGCATGCGTCTCTTTGGCTTACTACGTCGTGGCCAACGAGATAAATTTATCTCGTTGGCCACGACGTAGTACGGCCATGTGTGTCCGAAGAAGAGAAGCCTCGCGGAATTGCCTGGTTCACAATAGTCGTCATTAACGTAACCGGCTGCAAGTCAAATACATTCACTTAGTAGTGTAATCATGAAACTTGTTTCTATTACGAAATAACTGAAAAATAATGTAATAAATTAATTTGAATTTTTATCTTTTATTGTATTTTTTCACGATTTCGTGCAGCATTTTGTCTCATGATTTCAAAGGGAAGCAGCGCTTCCATTGCGTCTATGGACACGTCGCCGCTGTTGACAATGATGATGATATTAACTAGAATGTGGTATATATGGACTGCAAAACTTGCTGTTGTGAATGACCAAACAAAGAAATAAGGGAGAAAAAAACTTGAGAAGTAAAGGAGAACTGAACGAGGAGGAATTTTGAAAAGCCAAATCCAAGAAAAAAATTCTTTTGGGAAAAGGAAGGCTGAGAACATAATGAGAAGTTTAAAAAAATAAACACAGGTTTGGGGGCGCGACAAAATGTGTTATTTTTACCATCATATGGCATAGTTGTCAATAGCATTCAGCATTTACAGGAATTCCCCAACTTTACCTTAAAGTACTGTACCTTCTACCATAATGCAATAATTTTCATTTGTTTTTCTAATTTGAAGTCTGTGTATACAACAGCCTAGTGCTTCTATTTTAGTTCCTTTTTTTTTAATTTTAAGTGTATTTTTCAAGACAGTCAATGCAACCACAAAGAGTTAATGTGCGTATCTCTTCTTTGCAGTCTGTTACAGATATACTTCTGAATAATTTCAGCATACACAAGATATTTGAAAATATCAATATCTACAGTTTCAGCAACCCATGCTAATATTTCTTTGTTTTAACCTTCTTTAGCGAAGCATTTAGGCATGAAAGATAAACACAGCACAAAAACAAAATACTTGTGTGTAGTCTAGGAAAAAGGATTCGGGGTTTTAAACATTCGTAACTATTAAATATGCAAGAGTCCTCCTCCTTTTTTTTGGAGGTTTAACCATGTACACAATAAAAATTTTGAGCCTTTGAAAAATTAGCTTTCATCCCCCCATTTTTTAAACATACCCCAAACTTTTTCAGCACCCCCATTTTGAAATTCCTGAATAAACCCCAGATTTAACCTTTCTGTGGGGTTCTAAGAACGCGGGTTGTCAGAGAAACCGCTTTGGGCCCTACCCGTGGTCACCTCTATCAGATCAAAACAACATAGTACTCCCCAGGAAATGCATCAGGCTTATGTTTCATCCCTCTACTCTGAGACGTACCCCCCCCCCCCCTTTTTTTTTTCTTGTTTAAATATATATTTGTCAACCACTTCGTTGTTCTAAAATAACACTCGCTCTCTCTCTCACTCTCTCTTTGTCTACAGCAATACTTTCCCAGATAATTTAGAACCGATGATAAATCATAATCCCCACAAAGCGTATAATGGAAAACAATAGAAATTGGGCTCATTCAGAACTGACCTAACACGTATAATCACAGTGATGTTTGCAGACATTTCCTCAACAAAAACAATTGCCTATGCAATAGGCAGGAGAAATTTTATTTGAGTACCTTCTCTCCCCCACCCCCACCCCTCCTGCCGTCTCAGTTCCAGCATCTCTGTCTTTTCCTGAGTACAGCAGAGACCAGCTGAAATCAGTGTCAAAGTTTGAAGGACAATATTCCACGGTCGATCGTCTTTCGTGTCCTTCGAAGCTGCCATTTGTTCTTTGTTTTCAGCTATCTCGTGATCAACAGATTCATGCATAAGAACTCTTCAAACGTCTAGGGTGGGAAGATTGCTGGGGGGGGGGGGCACTCGTCAAGGTTGACTCTTCTTGGACATGATAACACTGCTTAAAGTTAAAAAATAAAACAACAGCCACGACAACTAGCGAGTGTTGGTACCAGAAAATCCGGTCACTGCACGAGGAGCTGCGCACATGCCGCTCCATCGTGTTATAAAAATTTTTTAAACATTTTCTTTTACCTTTTTTTTTTTTCAATGTCATGACAACCCGGCGATTCCTGCTGGCTGTTTTCTTTTTTTTTTTTTTTTTCTTTTTCTTTTTTCTACCCTGTGTGTTGCGCTAAATGATATGATCTAGAATTCCTTACAAATACTGTTGAATTAATATACATTATAAATACAAGGTTAGAAAGGGAAGATTACTGCTCAGGAAATACTACTCTCACTGCTACTACTACTAATTATTATTATTCATCCTGGTCTTCAATATGTCCCTGTAGTTTTCGCATCCCGTTGGTGATCACAGCTGAGAGCTTTCCATAAATGGTCTGCGTGGCTCAAGGGCAAATATTATACGGGGACGGGAGTAGACGTGCCCTCGACTTTTAGCTTTAGTTTGCCACGCAACACATTATGCTTCTCTAAAATTTTCGGACACAAAACGTATTATTTCTAGAATTTAAATTAAAATTCAGAATAAGTGCTACATTTTTCCTAATACCAAATTTATCGTTGTGAGGTTGGTTTCCTCCTTGATGTATGTAGTACCCAATCGAATTGGAACAAGTTCGCTGAATGGTATGGGGGGGGGGGGGGGTTGGCATGGTCCGAGATCTGAGCCTCTGCTTTTCGACATTGTACCCTTCTAAATCCTCCTTGCTTGCTCATCAAAATAATGGAAACACCGACTGTGAGAGGAGTGCACGCAGTGCTCCGTGTGTAATAAATCACAGGCACGACATCACCCGCGATGTGAGGTATATAAAGGGGTGCAGTACGATGTCGGATATCACGAGCTTTGCGCAGAGTCAATGTCATAGCCAGTTAAGTGTTACTGAGGCGTGACTATTGTTAGTTGAAAGCTAAACTGTCGGCTATCACGTAGCAGTGTTATAGTCGAAGATGAAACAGCTGTTTCGTAGAGTAATTGTCGATAATATCAGATCTCGGTGACCTCAGAAAAGACATGATCATTGGTGAGCAGCAGCTTCGGTATCTACAAGAGCAGAAAAAGTAAGTGTAACACTAGAGGAACTGTTCCGAAGATTATGACTACCTATCAAAAGGGCCTCCAAACATGCAAATTATGGATGGACGCCACGTCAGATAAATGAGAGGCGAACGTTCGCATGGATTGTTCAACAGAAGCAGCACAAGACCACGACACAACAAATTGTAGGAAACTTGAACGTCGGTCGGAATGATCCAGTTTCCGTTATAACAGTTCGTGCTGCAATTCACGAACCTCTGATTACCAACATCAATGCAACAAAATGTGTAAGGTGCTGCAAAGCACATAAAAACTGTGATGCTAAAGACTGGCAGCGTGTCATCTGGTCTTATGAATCGTGCTTTCACATTGCTTCCCATCACTAGTGGAGAGTACGTCTGGCGAAAACCTGCAGAAATGCGCACCATCCCGACTTTTTGGTTCCTACTGTGAAACGTGGAGGTGGATTCCTGATGCTGGGGGTACCATATCATTGCATTCTTTAGGGCCATTGGCTATTCTGCAGCGTACGAATCTACTCTTCTGCACCCAATGTTGTAAGCATTGTTCCCTGATGATCATTTCTGGTTTCAAGAAGATAATGCTCCCGTGCATTTTGCGAAACGCGTCAAACTAGTTTCCAGCAGCGATGCAGAAGGGCTTAGCGGCGCTAAGGCACTTTTCGTGGTTAGATGGTGTAACCGGGGCTTCTATATTTATCAGAAGTGAAGTTCAGCAGCCATTTTGAGGGAGAAATAATTGGAATCATTTTCCTTCAATTCCCGCCATTTTGATGAGATGGGCTGCGAACAGGCAAGGTACTTCTTTTTCCACGCGTCGCAGCAGAGGGGGTGTTAGATTTATAGTTTTGTCGATGTGAGAAGAGTGAAACTGGACAGTATTGCTTCTCGGCAGTCCCAAGCAGCACGACGAAGCGAGGAGAGGGGGCAGCGAAGCAATTAAGAACATAAAGTTTTGATAGTGAAGGGTTGGCCGCGCTTTCTAGGAATAGGTCGGACTTCTTCGGCTGGGGAGAGTTTTAGGGGGTTCTCCGGGCAAATGGAAAAAGGACTCGGCTGGCAGGAAAGGAGGAAGAAGGAGGATTTTTAGCGAGGTGAAAATGCCTCTCGGGTTCGTCCAAACGAATGAAGTAGGAGGAATGAGACCGGGTGGGAAAAGATAAGCGGAATTCGGCGTGCTGACGATGAGAGCGAGTAGGACACCGAGGTGTTAATATAATAAGGAAAGAGTGGAAATGACGGAGAGAGGGAATAAGCAATGAGGTTGATGATAATAGACAAAAGGAATCGGAACAAGGCTTAAAGACATTCCCCTTAACATCTGATTAAAAGTCTTCCTAACTGTAAAATTTAGCTTCAGCAGTCGATTCACTTTTATATACTTTGTATTGTATTTATCTGCTCCAGTTGGGAGAATTACGGGTTAAACCCCATAACAGAGCAAACATCAAACGAACCCTCCACACAGGGCGCTGTAATAGAACTCAGCACTAAGCCCTGTAACAATGGAAAGAAAAGAAAAAGGAATTTGTTTAGATGATCATGTACGCAAAAATAGGGAAAACTGTGTTCGGTATGCAAACACACTATATCTTAACCGAATGTTTATACTCTAGACATGGCCGCTCCGGTGGTCGAGTCTAAGTTGGGCCCAGCTGAGCGTGGATTCGTGGCTTGGATGCAGTGTGTGTGTGATAGCGCAGAAACTGTCCCTTCCCTGGAACCAGTGTACCGAAATAAGGAACGGACGACTGCTTATAGTTGTCCGTTCCTTATTTCGGTACACTGACTACCCTACAAGTTGCTTGTGGTAGTCATTAAACCCATCAAAAAACACTGTTGAGATGAGACGATAAGTCGGATCACGCACCAGGGAGTCTCACGAATCATAAGGGTTTCTAGTGCAAGGAGAATGTGGGCTCCTTTGGCTTCACGGTAGTCAAGACGAAGTTACATGAGGTGGATAATCCATGAAGTTAAGACTGTACTTCTCGTATAGAAAACAACGGAGAAAGTTTAAACAATCGTAAAGGACGACTGACAACTGTTTTACGGTAGTGAGTGAAGGGTACTTCTGTTTGGACCAAGGAGGTTAGAAGTAAGAGGAGCTGGCAACAGCCCCTCTCCCTGTGCTTCTGGCGTGACGCCACTTTTTATCAGCTGACTACGCCAATGCGCCCAACCTAAGAATCTGCTGTATATCTCTATGGGGAAATCGCGATTTTGAACGGGTTTTTCGTACCCTTACTCTACCCATACAGGCATGAAAAAAATTGAGGCTGAAATATTCATTCCCATAAGAAAAAAATTTCCAGAGATAACAGGAAAATATGTGTTGGTATTTCTTTAAAAAATTTAACAAAATAATGATTTTTTGAGCGGAAGTGCATAGTGCGCATGGTTACTTACTGCCCATGTGCAAGTAGCCATGCATACTGCCCATGTGCAAGTAACCATACATACTGCCCATGTGCAAGTAATCATGTTTAAAATATAACCAAAAGCCTAATGTTAAGAAATAAGAAGTCCGAAATATTCCTTCTTTCCATCCTTGGTTTGCACGCGCTAAGCAAAACTGCTTAAGCCACAGGAAGTGACGTGTCACGTTTTCGAACTCTCGCAGCGCAGACTCCCATCACCTCAGAGAGAGGACAGAAACAGCTGATCTGTTTTGGCTTCACTCAAAACGGGTCCCTTCACCTCCTCTTCTTCTAACCTCCTTGGTTTGGACGCTAGCTACTGGCTGTCGGCTCTAATAAAAGTAATCCCCTGAGCTCACTCTGATTCCTTCCTGGTATCCAAAAGAAATCTGCTACGGCCACCAGTGGCGTCCCTAGTCCTTGGAGTCCCTCGGGCGATGGCTCTTCACGGGGCCCTTCGCAATCGCAATAACCCAAAACAATCGCAATAACCCCTTACATACGTAAAAAATTACATGTTGCTTACTCTGACCGTAAACCAGTCCCTCGATTTTTTCTTTTTTTCTTCACACAAACCCTCACTTGGGGCGAATGTGATCCCAAAGCAATTTTTTTTTTTATCGGGAATTATGGTATTGATTTTTATGAAATAAACACGATGTGATAAAACACATTGTTTATTATTATAATTAGTAATCCAAAATATTACCTTCTCAAATGACCTGTTACTAAATAAACAAGGATAGCTGTACAATTATAAGATAAGTCTATCATTTGAAGAAGAATTGTGCGACATTTCTTGTATCTCAAGTCTTCAATCCAATCACTACAATCCAGAGTAGATGCCACGTCGTTTTCTATGGACAGAAGAGCGAATACATTGCAACTCACTACTTGTACCTGAAATTGCGGCAGAGCTCCTATGAACTATGAAACATATCTTCCAAAAAAAAAAAAAAAAAAAATTTAGACATTACTCCACAATTTTTCCGCTGAAAAAATGTCTCTGACCAAAAATATTTTTTTTTCTAAAAGAGTAATTTTTTGATGTCGCTAATTAAAAGCAGTAAACGAATATTAAAATTGGTTATTTATTTGTATATGATCGTGAACTACAACCACAATATTTTAGGTGACGCCAGGCAAAAACTACTAATTAATTGGCGGTGCTGCGGGGTCCTGGGCGGTTGCCCGGTGTGCCCGTACCTATGGCCGCCACTGACGGCTACCTCATAATCTTAAGAAAAGCGGCATATTGGCCATATTGAATCGATATGACAACGTTAGTTTCATCTGCTCATGCAATTATTGATACGTATTATTTTCCTTAAGAGAGGAATGTGTAGAACACTAGAGAGATATTGAAATAAAAATTTGATATTGTTACCATATATCAATCATGTAACATTCTTTTATTTGAAATTCCTCGAAATAAGCAATTTTAACGTAAATTGGTAAAAGTAATTAATAATGGACGTTTTATAAAAATTAGTAAATAATAAAAACAATTTTGAGGATATTCTTCCCGATTTGTTTTTCTAATTCGTTCACTGCTAAGGTACCTTTTTGTTGAGAACTGCATCACTGGCTTGCATAGCATGAAGATGAGATACAGCAGCTACCCCGGCCAGCTCAATCTCCAGACCTCAGTATTATTGAACATTTGTAGGAACACTTGGAGCGAGAGGCTAGATGACTTGATACCTGTTGCCCAAGGTAAATGTAGGTATCGGTTGCCTCCAGATTTTCCCCATCATTCGACAAATCTTCGTTTCTTGTAAAAGCATAGTGCAGCAATTTTGATTTCGGAAAGTTCATTTTTAATTCCACTTCTTTGCCCTTGTCAGCAAGATCCTGGCAGCTCTGAAGGGGCAGTTGCAAGAATGACGACGTCATCAGCAAAACGAAGATGCGTTAAATAATCTCCATTAATCTTTATCCCTTTGTTTTCTCAGTTCAGTTATTGAAAGACATTTTGTAATATGACACTGAAGAGTTTGAGAGATATGGTGTCAACCTGTCTCAACCCCTTTCCAATTTTTATTGGTTCTGTATCCTCAAATAGCAGAATCTTTGCACTTGCATTATGTCTTAAAAGAAAAGTGTTAGATCAATGCATCCTTCCAGTGCTTACGTATGGTGCAGAGACGTGGACCTTAACTAAAAGAGACATACAAAGGCTGCAGACAACTCAAAGAAGCATGGACAGGTGCATACTTGGTGTAACCAGGAGAGATAGGAAGAGGAACTAGTGGATCCGAAAAATGACAAGAGTGGAAGACATCATGATCAGAGTTAAATCCCTGAAATGGCAATGGGCTGGACATACTGCCAGAAGGACAGATCATAGAATATATATATATATATATACAAATGGGATGTAAGGTCAGGTGATGCGTAACATCACAGCCTCTCCTTGACAAATGTCAACCCCGCCTTCTCGTGGTGCATCCTGTTCCCACTAAAGGGGCTCTGACGACAGCCAATAGCGGTATAACTATACCATCGGGATTAGAGGAAATTCTATCCCACACTCACCAACCCGCTTGGCCAGCGTGGTGAGTTATGGCCAAACCCCTCCAAAATGATTCCACAACTTAAATCTTGGCCCTCAGTCTCCGGCAGCTGGAATGTACCTGGCCAAGGCAGCGGCCAGTGCGACATGAAGGCAGAGGGTGCTAACAATCCCCGGAGGACCGGACTAGGCTGCCATCTGATGGCTACTTACAATGGACGCTCCCTATCTTCTGATTCAAGGCTTCTTGAATTGGAAGAGGAACTACAAAGGATCAAGTGGGACATCGTGGGGCTAAGTGAGGTAAGGAGAAAAGGAGAAGATCTCATCGAACTGAAAAGTGGACATCTCTTCTACTATCGTGGGACAGATACTGGCAGAACTAGTGGTGTTGGATTTATAATAAACAAGAAACTGAAGGATAAAGTTGTAGAAGTTGAAAGTTCCTCTGACAGAGCTGCACGACTTGTTATCCAACTCTCGAAAAGATACCAGGCTCAGATTATTCAAACTTATGCACCCACCGCAAGTCATCCTGAAGAAGAAATTGAAGAATTCTATGAGGAAATTTGTCATCTAAATAATAAAGGTAAGCAGCACTTGAAAATAATTATGGGAGATTTCAATGCAAAAATAGGGCAACGGCAACAGAATGAAACTTCAGTAGGTAAATTCGGTCACGGCAACAGAAACCAGCGTGGAAAAACTCTCGTTGAGTTTGCAGAGGCAGAAGGGTTTTTCATCTTGAACTCCTTCTTCAAGAAAAAGCCACACAGGAAATGGACATGGAGACATCCAAATGGGACGACAAGTGAAATAGATTTTATTATGTGTAACAAAAAATTCGTCATAGAAGACTGCAGTGTGCTAAACAAGTTCAACACAGGTAGTGACCATAGATTGGTGAGATGTAAGATGCACCTCAACACTAAACTTGAACGTGGCAAGCTCATAAGACAAACAAAATCTATTGACATAACCAACCTTTAAAAACACCATAATACCTTCAAGTTAGAACTGAAGAACAGGTTCTCTGCTTTAGAAGGCCTAACATCGGAAGAAGTGGACATTTCTGAAGTTAACAGAAAAGTAACCAAAGCTCTTATGGAAACAGCAACAAAATTAGCTGGGTCTAAGAACAAGTTGCATGTGAACAAATTATCAGGAAAAACCAAAATGTTGATGCAAAAAAGAAGAGAGATGAGGACAACTAAAGAAGATGTGACTTCCAAAGTGGAATATATAGAGCTATGCAAGACAGTAAGAAAAAGTATCACTAAAGACGTAAGAAAATTCAACTGTGAACTAGTGAGGAAAGCAATTGAAAACAACCAAAGCCTAAAGATAGCAAAGGGACATCTCCGTAAGGGAAGAAAACAGATTATGGCACTGAGAAAAGAAGATGGTTCTGTAACAAGAAATAGAGGCGAAATTTTAACGAGAGTGAAAGATTTCTACTCCAAATTATATGAAAGGGATGATATATGCACTCCAGACATCATGAAAGATACCAGTACCAGAGTTCCTCCAGTCCTTTCAGCAGAAGTTGCACATGCAATCAAGAACATGAAGCGGGGAAAAGCTCCAGGAGAAGATGGAATTACTGTAGACATCATACAAGAAGCAAGTGGAGAAATCGAAACAGTACTCGCCCAAATTTTCACTCGATGCCTTAATGAAGGAAAGATTCCTGAGGATTGGAACACCGCTACAATGATCCTGCTACATAAGAAAGGTGACATTGAGGATCTCGGAAACTACAGACCTATCAGCCTCCTATCAGTAGTTTATAAAATCTTCACTAAAGTTCTTTCACACCGCTTGAAGGTAACACTGGACATGGCTCAACCGAGAGAACAAGCTGGATTCAGGAGTGGCTACAGCACAATAGATCATATCCACGTGCTGAGAGAACTAATTGAAAGAGCGAGGGAATATGAACTTCCATTGTGCATGGCTTTTATCGATTATGAAAAAGCCTTTGATTCGGTGAAACCATCAGCAGTTACAATGGCTCTGAAAACCTGCGGTATTGAAGATGCATACATTAATATTATTAATAACATCTATTAAAATGCAAGTGCAAAGATTAGGCTGTTTGAAAATAGAACACACGTAAAAATTGGAAAGGGAGTGAGACAAGGTG
This sequence comes from Macrothele yani, assembly GCA_039090855.1. Classification (NCBI taxonomy): domain Eukaryota; kingdom Metazoa; phylum Arthropoda; class Arachnida; order Araneae; family Macrothelidae; genus Macrothele; species Macrothele yani. The sequence goes on from CM076990.1 coordinate 117,830,179, forward strand.
ACACCATATCTCCGAAGCTCTTTAATGCCACATTGGAGGGTGTCTTTCAGTCGCTGAGCTGGGAAAACAAGGGGATAAAGATTAATGGAGATTATCTAACCCACCTTCGTTTTGCTGATGACGTAGTCATTTTTGCAACTACCCCATCAGAGCTGCAGAGTATGATCCAGGAACTTGCTGACAAGAGTAAAGAAGTGGGATTAAAAATGAACTTTCAGAAGACAAAAGTGATGTTCAATGCTTTTACAAGAAATGAAGATTTATCGATTGATGGAGAAAAGCTGGAGATAACAGACACGTACGTTTATCTTGGACAGCAGATATCAAGTGAGGGTCACATTGATGAAGAAATTAATCGGCGTACAAAACTTGCCTGGAGAGCTTTTGGAAGAAACAGCATAATTTTCAAGAGCAATATGCCATTATGTCTTAAAAGAAAAGTGTTTAATCAATGCATCCTTCCAGTGCTTACGTATGGTGCAGAGACGTGGACCTTAACTAAAAGAGACATACAAAGGCTGCAGACAACTCAAAGTAGCATGGAGAGGTGCATACTTGGTGTAACCAGGAGAGATAAGAAGAGGAACTCGTGGATCCGAAAAATGACAAGAGTGGAAGACATCATGATCAGAGTTAAATCCCTGAAATGGCAATGGGCTGGACATACTGCCAGAAGGACAGATCATCGATGGACAGCCGAAATTTTAGATTGGATTCCAAGGGACAGGAAAAGATCCAGAAGAAGACCACATGGGAGATGGGTGGATGAAATTCGAAAGTATGCAGGGGTGACATGGAGGAGACTGGCACAAGACAGACCGTTGTGGAGGAAACTTGGGGAGACCTTCGTCCAGCAGTGGATTGATAATGGTTGACAATGATGATGATGATGATATACAAATCGTAGTCAAATTACAAGTTTTTAATATCATTTTACTTATATATATACATACCTGCCAACATTGGATAGAGCCTTGTCAGTAGTAAGTAGCATTATCACGCGGCATACATAGACGCTTTTTTACGAAACGATCCATCTCTTTGTGAAAAAGAAATACAGTCGAAACTGTTTATAAGGAAGTTGAAGGGAGTTAAGAAAAAGTTCGTTGTACGCAAACTTCGTTTTATCCGATTTTGCCTTAAATGTATCAGCAAACGAGCAAAAGTTATGTACAAAAGCACATACAGTATACTACTATAGTACATATGTATTAGAAAGCAGAAGTACAATAATTGAAATATTTACCTTTAATTTTTTATTCACACTTCTGGAAGTAACTATCCAGAGTTGCCTGTTTTTGGGATTGAACAATTGCTGTAGACAGCTGTTTTTCTGTCTGATCCAACAATGCTGAACAAAACAGATTTTTTGACGCAAAAAAAGCACGCAAATTATCAAGACTTTCAATTGCCACCGCATTTGATATTTTTTTAACTTCTGCGTATTCTTCCTCTTCATTAGTGGACGCGTCATACTGAGAGTTCAACACGCCATCAACGATGTCCTGATCTGTATTTTGAGATTCCGTTGAGATGTCATCGTCAGCCAGCAGATAATCTGGAAAAGATAAATCCGATGAAATGAGCCCTCAGGTGATTCCATGTTTCGTCTTTAGTAGTAACCACTGTGTCTTCATTTACTACTGAAATACCAAAACCAGCATGTTTCCAACAATTTTTTTATGGTTACATCAGTTACGGTTGTCTAAGCATAATCACATGCTATTCGAACATCGATGACAGTTGGTTGCCTCTTTTCCACTTATAACACCCTGATCCATGGGCTGAAGTTTTGATGTAGTGTTTGGTGGAAACCGTATGTACATTTGTAGACGTTAACAATATGTTAGACGAATGTGCTGCACAATTATCGATGAGCAGCAGAACTTTCCTAATTTTCTTTGTCATTTCGTTATCAAATTGTTTCAACCATTCTGTAAAGAGTTCCGATGTCATCCACGCTTTCTTATTAGCTCTGTAACATACTGGTAATAAAATGGAATGTACCGGTAGGCTCGCACACAAGCATTTCTATTGGCTGGAACGTTGGTTTCTTTGCGGAGTGACCCTCAGGAGTGACCTTGGAATTAGCAGGGTCGCTTCGTCCACGGTGAAATATAACAAGGTCGCTTCGCGCACGATTTTCCACAGGGTCGCTTGGCGCACGGTCGCTTCCCGCACGCAATCGATCCAAATACGCATTAATTTACAGCTGAGATGTTTTGTTTGTAGGTAGGTGACGATACGCTACTCTACAGGGTACTACTGTACCTTTTCGGGTGACGCAATACATGTACAGGGACGGGTGACCACTACTACCTTTTCCTGCTAGCAAGAGTGAGTACCGACATCTTTTTTTATCACAAAGCAACAACAGCAACAACAAAAAACCCTCGGGTTTTTTTTTAATTTTACAAATGCCTTTGCAGAAAATTTTTCAGTCATTGAACTGGGCAGGCAAGGGGATAAAAATTAAGGAATTTTTTTAACCCACCTTCGTTTTGCCAACAACAAAGTCATTTTTGCAAGTATACCTAAGAGCTGTGGAGTATGGTTCAAGAACTTGCTGACAAGAGTCAAGAAGTGGAATCAAAACTGAACTTTTAGAAAACAAAATTGATGACAATGCTTTTACATGAAATGAAGATTTAGCGATTGATGGGGAAAATCTGGAGCTAACTGATACCTGCATTTACTTTGGGCAACAGGTATCACGTGAAGGTCACATTAATGAAGGTGTATAAAACTTGGTTGGAGAGCATTCAGGAGAAACAGTACAATTTTCAAGAGCAATTTACCATTATGTCTTAAAAGAAAAGTGTTTAATCAGTGCAACCTTGGTCATGCTAGGTGTAACCAGGAAAGATAAGGAGAGGAATTTCGGGGATCAGAAAAACTACATGAGTGAAGGACTGTAATAAAATCCCTGAAATGGCAATGGGCTGGACACATTTTTAAAAGAATGGAAGATGGGTGAACGAAATTCGGAAGTATATTAGAGTAATACGTGGAGGAGACTGATCCAAAATACAAGGGGCATCCTGAAAGTAATGCCCGCTCAATAACTTTGGAAATTTTTAAGTGATTTTAATGAAACTGCACTGGCATGTACTATTTATATGTCACCAATGTGGAAACAAATTTTTTTCAGAATCAGAAATAAAGATCATGAATGACAGAGAAAAGCAGCGAGCCGTAATTGAATTCCTGAAAAAAGAGGGATGTGAGGCTCCAGAAATCCACAGAAGACTCCTGGCGATGTATGGAGCTGCCGCAATCGATATCAATAATGTCCGAAATGGATGAAGAAGTTTCGAGAGAGAGAGAGAGAGAGAGAGAGAGAGAGAGAGAGAGAGAGAGAGAGAGTTCAGTGTCGGACAAACAACGGAGTGGAAGACCCGTAACTGCAGTGACAGATGCCAACAGGCAATGAGTGGAAAACCTCATCACGGCTGATCGTCGTGTCATCATCCAGAGCTGGCAACAATAAACAGTGCTCACTATGTGTAGACATTTAAGAAGCTAAAGGAAGCTCTGAGAAGGAAAAGACGTGGCATTCCACTTCATGGTGTTGTTTTACACCATGGTAACACACGTCCCCACACCTCAATCGTGACTTCACAGGCTATAGCCAAAATGCGGATGACGGTGATGCCCCAATCCCCCTACTGTCCTGATTTGGCTCCCTCAGACTTTTTTCTGTTTGACTTTTTGAAAAACGCCCTTAGTGGGGAACGTTTAGACGATGTGACAGACATTAAACTTGTGAACTCATGGGTGAAACGACAGCCTCGCCGCCCCGGTGGCGCAGTGGTCTAAGCGATGGCCTCTGATCATTCGTCTGAAAGGGGTCTGGGTTCGAATCCCGGTGAGGCATGGATGTTGTGTTTGTCTTACGGCACTGGCTCTCTCCCTTCCCTGGAACCAGTGACCCTAAATTAGGGACGGGCGACTGCTTATAGCCCATTGAGTTGCTCACGGTGGTCGTTAAACCTCCAATCAAAAAAAAAAAAAAAAAAAAAAAAAAAAAAAAAAAGAAACGACAGCCTCAGGAATTTTCCAAAATGCATTTTACCAATGGGTTCAAAAATGGCGGAAATGTATAGAAAATGACGGACAATACTTTGAATAGGCTAGCATTATTAACAATATGTCCCAGTATTTTGCCACCAAGTTTCACATTTTTTCTGCTACAAATAAAATTTTTATGAGGGACGTGGCATTACTTTCAGGTTGCCCTTTGTAGTATTGGCTCCAGTGAAGAGAGAGAACCAAAGAATAAACATTATCTCATGTCTTTCCTGTGGCAGAGGGACAGGACCGAGGTCACGACAGGACCCTGGCTAACCGTCCAAGCTGAAGCATTGGCAATACGAGACCCCAAATCAAGGGTGGGGACTTGTTACAGTTTTAGGTGCACATGGGGGGGGGGGGTTAAACCCTCCAAACATGCACAAACCCACGTCATCTCTGGAACTCGAGCCTAGGACCTTCAGACTCACGAGTTAATGTTGTATCTAATTGGTAAAAGGAGGACGACACTGTAATTTCAGTATTTTCTTGTTGTATGAAACGAAAAATGTTTTACGCAAATTAATATGTAATTCAACAAATGGGTGGAAATGCATCTTTTCATGTACACAGGCTCATCTGTGATCTAAAGCATCAATTTTTTCTTTTTTTTTTTTTTTTTTGTTTATTGAAGATTTAATGACCACCGTGAGCAACTAAATGGGCTGTAAGCAGTCGCTCGTCCCTAATTTAGAGCCACTGGTTCCGAGGAAGGGAGAGAGCCAGTGCCGTAAGACAAACACAACATCCACGCCTCACCGGGATTCGAACCCGGACCCCTGCGCCACCGGAGCGTCTAGTGCCTCAGTTTTAACCACCATCATTGCTTATTTCACTACTGGGGAAAGCAGAAGTAAAGATGATTTGACTTTAAAACGTTGCTTCAAATTCTCCAGATTTGATTGTGCCCTGAGTGCCTTACAAACAAGCTGACCATCTTTTAGTTTGTTTGGTTCATGACCTTGGAGTCCTTATGTATTTTAAAGCTGCGCATGAAGTTTGGAGCCCTGCTTTTGATTTCTAATTGTAATGTTTGCTAGTGTGAAACTGTAGTGCACGGTAAACGGTAAAAATACACCCGGAGAAAATACCCATGAAAACCGAAAAGCGGTAAAAATACCCCCAGAGGAAATTCCCCCGGAACAAACGGTCTACTGTAAACTGCCACACAGGAACACTGATGTGTAGCAGTGATCCGGTGTCAACCCTGCCACACATCTTCCAGCAATTTAACCACGAACGTTCAGGGGGGGGGCTATTGAGATTGTCGTTTCTGGGCCTATATTGAGAACTGAATTGGGAACTCTAAACAAATTTCGAGAAAACGTTCCATGTAAACCAAGCAACAACTGTACTTTAATTTGAAGAAATAAATTGCCGAGGATCCTAGATTCACTTGGTTGGGGGTGGGGGGGGGCTCTACTCCCAACATCCGTAATATTATATTCTGGGCCGCTGGAGTCTGTCAGTGTATCCAGGATGTTCCCCTTGAAGCGTCCGCGAAGTCCGTGAGCTTTGGGGGTGGGGGGCTTTCTCCCAAAATGTTAAAATGGACGTAGAGCTGTAAACATTAGAACCATGCTTTATATAATGATTCAGTACACGACACCACGAATTTTCAGGAGGGTGGGGTGAATTCACCGTTCCCCAAGTTTCAAAGAGCGCAAACAAGAGTTCAAGGTAAGGGATTTGCTCGCAATTTCTGTGCTTCATGTTGTGTTTAGTGGCAGACTATGTATGCCCTTCCCCCTCCCCCAGAAATGTGGTCAAGTCTGTAACAGGCATACGAGGTGCTTGGTTTGGAAGGCTCTAACCCCAGCTTCCGTAATTTTATATTCTGGACCTCTAGAGTCGGTCCTCAATGTTACCCCTGAAGAGCTCTTAGAAACTAGGTGGGGGGATTCACCCCACACTCCTGAAAATTCGTAGTCGTGTACAGAATCATTATACAAACCATGGTACTAATGTTTACAGCTCTACGTCCATTTCAACATTTTGGGGAATACCCCTCCAAAGCTCACGGACTTCGCGGACGCTTCAAGGGGAACATCCTGGATACACTGACAGACTCCAGCGGCCCAGAATATAATATTACGGAGGTTGGGGGGTAGAGCCCCCAAACCAAGTGTACCTCGGATCCTCGGCAATTTATTTCTTCAGATTAAAGAACAATTCTCGCTTGGCTTACATGGAACGAATGTATGAAAGAATGCCCACGGAAAGAATGCCCACGGAAAAAAAAACCCACAGAAAGAATGCCAACTTTTGGAAAATAGGAAAAAATGCCCACGAGAAAAATATGTCAACTGTCGACTGATAAGCTTTTATGTCTGTTATAAACGGAGTTCGGTCAACTGGTCATAAAAGCGTTAGGGGTCGTATAAATATTGCGGTTTCTTGGCCACTTCACCTACATAACGAAAATGGGTGTAGGACAAGTGGACACCGGGGAAGTGGCTCGGGAGAACTAGCCACAAAAAGTTTAAGGGTCGTATAGAAATTGCGTTTTTACCGCTTCGTGGCCACGTCTACAGTGGTAGGTTATCTGAGTCACATAAAGTTGCCGTAATTTCGCATTTTCTTAATTGTGATATTTAACGTAATTTTTTATGAAAAATGTTTATGATCTACAATTCAACAAAAAAAAATTCAGGGTTTATAAATTACAGGTCAACAAATTCTTTGCGGGCATCTGCTACCGCAGAAAACCTTTTGTGGAAGGGGGGGGGGGTGTAATGCTAAAAATATTAAATATGAAAAATTTGTAGCCCAACCGGGAGCAGATTTTCAGTGTTTTCGAGGTACTCCTCAACAAATTGTGTGAGGGCACGTACAAGCGCAGGAAATCTGTAGGGGGGAGGGGGCTTAATACCGAAAATATAAAATACAGAGGATTTGTAGAGTTGTAATTTATAAACGGTAAAAATCTCCAGATCGAGCCAGAAATGCTTTATATTTTATATTCATTGGTATTAAGCCCCCCCTCCGACAGGTTTCCTCAGTTTGCACATACCTTTAGATAATTTGTTGAGCTGTATTTATAAACCCTGAAATTCTTTTGTTGAGTTGCAGATTATAAACATTTTTTATAAAGAATTCTGTTAAATATCGCAATAAAAGAAATACGAAATTACGGGTTCTTTACGTGACTCAGATAACCAACCTCTGACAACGTCGCTACTAAGCGGTCAAAAACGAAATTTTTATACGGCCTCTTAAAATTTTTGTGGCCAGTTCTTCTAAATCCCTCTGGTGCACCCTGACACCAGTACTTAGGTATGAGGAAAGAATGCCCACGGAAAAAACGCCCACGGAAAAATCGCCCACGGAAAAAACGCCCACGGAAAAAACGCCCACTTCGCGAAAGTAGGAAAAAACGCCCACGGAAAAATCGCCCACAGGCAAAATGCTCACGGGAAAAATATGTGATCGACTGATAAGTTTATATGTCTGTTATAAACGGTGTTCGGACAACTGGTCACACATTGCTGGCCAAAAAACCGTTAGGGGTCATATAAAAATTGTGGTTTCTTGGCCACCTCACCTACATAACGAAAATGGGTGTAGGAGAATTGGCCACAAAAGTTCAAGGGGGGGGGGGGGTGTTAATATTGATTTTTGGCCTACATTGAGAATTGAATTAGGAACTCCAAACAAATTTCGAGAAAACGTTCTATGTAAGCCAAGCGAGAATTACAGCATAATTCATGTATGTTCGAAAAAGGACCCTAAGGTGGGATTTTTTAATAACGCTGCACTTTTACGTAGGTACTAAATATTTACATAACATGTCAAGTTTGCAATATTTTTTCTTTTACTTAATTAATTCACAGGCGAAGAAAAAAGTGTTGAATAGGCTTAGGCCTACGGCCTATTAATTAATGTATGGATTGAATGTATGGTGCATAAGTAGAAGCGCAATATTACTGACAATTAATTCAGACATTTGACGTGGAATAGGAATAGCTGTGGTGCAGTGGAAGCATATCCAGCGCGTAACTGGAAGACCCTGAGTTCGATTCCTGGTGGCGGCCACTGAGAATTTTTCCGTGACTCACTTATAAACGTGGAAAGAGCGATGACTTCTGTTTGATTATTGACAATACTTGTTATGTAAATTTACGAATATGGGAATGGCGGAACGAAAACTTTTAGAAGGGCCTAAACGTTAGTCCTAATATTATTTTTTGCCTGAGTAACACCGCAATATTAATAATTTGATGTGTTACGTAAACGTTATGAATATAACATCGTTAGAATAAAAACTGTTAAATAGGCCAAGGCCTAGGACTTATGACTTAAGGGCCGCGGGTGGCCTAGTGAAGAACCAAATAAGATTGTTAACTTTCAACTTCCTACTGTAGAGTGGGATGTAAGGTCAGGTGATGCGTAACATCACAGCCTCTCCTTGACAAATGTCAACCCCGCCTTCTCGTGGTGCATCCTGTTCCTACTAAAGGGGCTCTGACGACCGCCAATAGCGGTATAACTATACCATCGGGATTAGAGGAAATTCTATCCCACACTCACCAACCCGCTTGGCCAGCGTGGTGAGTTATGGCCAAACCCCTCCAAAATGACTCCACAACTTAAATCTTGGCCCTCAGTCTCCGGCAGCTGGAATGTACCTGGCCAAGGCAGCGGCCAGTGCGACATGAAGGCAGAGGGTGCTAAGAATCCCCGGAGGACCGGACTAGGCTGCCATCTGATGCTGACCTTGGCAACGTACAATGGACGCTCCCTATCTTCTGATTCAAGGCTTCTTGAATTGGAAGAGGAACTACAAAGGATCAAGTGGGACATCGTGGGGCTAAGTGAGGTAAGGAGAAAAGGAGAAGATCTCATCGAACTGAAAAGTGGACATCTCTTCTACTATCGTGGGACAGATACTGGCAGAACTAGTGGTGTTGGATTTATAATAAACAAGAAACTGAAGGATAAAGTTGTAGAAGTTGAAAGTTCCTCTGACAGAGCTGCAAGGCTTGTTATCCAACTCTCGAAAAGATACCAGGCTCAGATTATTCAAACTTATGCACCCACCACAAGTCATCCTGAAGAAGAAATTGAAGAATTTTATGAGGAAATTTGTCATCTAAATAATAAAGGTAAGCAGCACTTGAAAATAATTATGGGAGATTTCAATGCAAAAATAGGGCAACGGCAACAGAATGAAACTTCAGTAGGTAAATTCGGTCACGGCAACAGAAACCAGCGTGGAAATACTCTCGTTGAGTTTGCAGAGGCAGAAGGGTTTTTCATCTTGAACTCCTTCTTCAAGAAAAAGCCACACAGGAAATGGACATGGAGACATCCAAATGGGACGACAAGTGAAATTGATTTTATTATGTGTAACAAAAAATTCGTCATAGAAGACTGCAGTGTGCTAAACAAGTTCAACACAGGTAGTGACCATAGATTGGTGAGATGTAAGATGCACCTCAACACTAAACTTGAACGTGGCAAGCTCATAAGACAAACAAAATCTATTGACATAACCAACCTTATAAAACACCATAATACCTTCAAGTTGGAACTGAAGAACAGGTTCTCTGCTTTAGAAGGCCTAACATCGGAAGAAGTGGACATCTCTGAAGTTAACAGAAAAGTAACCAAAGCTCTTATGGAAACAGCAACAAAATTAGCTGGGTCTAAGAACAAGTTGCATGTGAACAAATTATCAGGAAAACCAAAATGTTGATGCAAAAAAGAAGAGAGATGAGGACAACTAAAGAAGATGTGACTTCCAAAGTGGAATATATAGAGCTATGCAAGACAGTAAGAAAAAGTATCACTGAAGACGTAAGGAAATTCAACTGTGAACTAGTGAGGAAAGCAATTGAAAACAACCAAAGCCTAAAGATAGCAAAGGGACATCTCAGTAAGGGAAGAAAACAGATTATGGCACTGAGAAAAGAAGATGGTTCTGTAACAAGAAATAGAGGCGAAATTTTGACAAGAGTGAAAGATTTCTACTCCAAATTATATGAAAGGGATGATATGTGCACTCCAGACATCATGAAAGATACCAGTACCAGAGTTCCTCCAGTCCTTCCAGCAGAAGTTGCACATGCAATCAAGAACATGAAGCGAGGAAAAGCTCCAGGAGAAGATGGAATTACTGTAGACATCATACAAGAAGCAAGTGGAGAAATCGAAACAGTACTCGCCCAAATTTTCACTCGATGCCTAAATGAAGGAAAGATTCCTGAGGATTGGAACACCGCTACAATGATCCTGCTACATAAGAAAGGTGACATTGAGGATCTCGGAAACTACAGACCTATCAGCCTCCTATCAGTAGTTTATAAAATCTTCACTAAAGTTCTTTCACACCGCTTGAAGATAACACTGGACATGGCTCAACCGAGAGAACAAGCTGGATTCAGGAGTGGCTACAGCACAATAGATCATATCCATGTGCTGAGAGAACTAATTGAAAGAGCGAGGGAATATGAACTTCCATTGTGCATGGCTTTTATCGATTATGAAAAAGCCTTTGATTCGGTGAAACCATCAGCAGTTACAATGTCTCTGAAAACCTGCGGTATTGAAGATGCATACATTAATATTATTAATAACATCTATGAAAATGCAAGTGCAAAGATTAGGCTGTTTGAAAATACAACACGCATAAAAATTGGAAAGGGAGTGAGACAAGGTGACACCATATCTCCGAAGCTCTTTAATGCGACATTGGAGGGTGTTTTTCAGTCGCTGAGCTGGGAAAACAAGGGGATAAAGATTAATGGAGATTATCTAACCCACCTTCGTTTTGCTGATGACGTAGTCATTTTTGCAACTAGCCCATCAGAGCTGCAGAGTATGATCCAGGAACTTGCTGACAAGAGTAAAGAAGTGGGATTAAAAATGAACTTTCAGAAGACAAAAGTGATGTTCAATGCTTTTACAAGAAATGAAGATTTATCGATTGATGGAGAAAAGCTGGAGATAACAGACACGTACGTTTATCTTGGACAGCAGATATCAAGTGAGGGTCACATTGATGAAGAAATTAATCGGCGTACAAAACTTGCCTGGAGAGCTTTTGGAAGAAACAGCATAATTTTCAAGAGCAATATGCCATTATGTCTTAAAAGAAAAGTGTTTGATCAATGCATCCTTCCAGTGCTTACGTATGGTGCAGAGACGTGGACCTTAACTAAAAGAGACATACAAAGGCTGCAGACAACTCAATGACGCATGGAGAGGTGCATACTTGGTGTAACCAGGAGAGATAAGAAGAGGAACTCGTGGATCCGAAAAATGACAAGAGTGGAAGACATCATGATCAGAGTTAAATCCCTGAAATGGCAATGGGCTGGACATACTGCCAGAAGGACAGATCATAGATGGACAGCCGAAATTTTAGATTGGATTCCAAGGGACAGGAAAAGACCCAGAAGAAGACCACATGGGAGATGGGTGGATGAAATTCGAAAGTATGCAGGGGTGAGATGGAGGAGACTGGCACAAGACAGACCGTTGTGGAGGAAACTTGGTTCGTCCAGCAGTGGATTGATAATGGTTGATGATGATGATGATGATGCTGATGATGATGACTGTAGAGTAGCTACTTTCTTAAAAAATCCAGTTCGGCTTTACTGTAAAAAATTTGTGACTATTCTTATTTTTTAAAGTAAGGTCTTAATTTTTATAAAACTATGCATGTTTGTTATTTAACTATATCAATTAAAAGGGAAATCATTAAAAGTCAGATTATTTTATTTATAAAAACTTGTAAAGTATAGCATTTAATTGTAAAGCGATTTTCGTAAAAGGCGCAATGTACAGATATAACTTTGTGTAATGTGCTTTCTTTGCACTCTTGTCTCTTTTGGAAATCCTCTTTTGTGTACGGCGAGCCGAAGGGGGAGGGGGAGCATCTGTCTTTCGTCAAAGTGGTGCTTTGCAGCTGCAGCTGGAACGTTTGCTAGCGACCGCACCCCAAATAACAAGGGATATATTTCATTTAAATTTATCGGTTGGCCACCGGTCAGGGTGTGTCTTCCCCGTGAGTAGTATAATCTCAAGTTACAGGCATACTTCTTTTCTTCCCAGTGTAAAGAAAAAAATACGCACTCATAGCTTCCTGGGAGTTTTCCAAAGGACAACTAAAACAGTTAATTTCTACATGACGGGTGTAGGAGAACTGGCCACAAAAATTTTAAGGGGCCTCATAAAAATAACGTTTTCGACCGCTTCGTGCCCACGAACCCTAGAGGTTGGTAATCAGAGTCATATAAAGTTTCCGTAATTTCGTCTTTTCTTAATTGCGATAATTAATGTAATTCTTTATAAGAAATGTTTATGATCTACATCTCAGCAAAAGATTTAAGGGTTTTCAAACTACAAGTCTGCAAAATATCTGAGCGCATGTGCTGACTCAGGAAACCTGTCCGGGGGGGGGGGATATCAAAACTCTAAGATTTGAAAAATGTATCGTCCCATCGGGAGATTTTCAGCATTTACAAGCTACAGTTGGACAGATTATTTGAGGGTACGTGCCTACTCAGCAAACCTGGGGTGGGGTGGGGGGTTATATGATAATTGTGAATTATATAGAATTTCTTGTCCGATCGGGCGATTTTCAGCATTTACAAACTACAACTGGAGACATTATCTCCGGGCATGAACCTACTGAGCAAACCTGTCGGGGGTAGGGGTAATACCAAAAGTGTAGAATATGAAGAATTTCTCTTCCGACCCGGAGATTTTCATCATTCACATGCCTTCAGATAATGTGTCGAGTTGTAGCTGCTAATTGCCGAGAATCTCCCGATCGGACGAGAAATTGTTCATATCTTACACTTTTGGTATTACCCCCCCCCCTCCCTCTTCGCCGACAGGTTTCCAGAGAGTGACATGCGCTAAGAAAATTTGTCGAATTGCAGTTTCTAAATACTGAAGATCTCCCGATCGGAAGAGATATTCTTGATATTTTACGATTTTGGTATTACCCCTCCCCCCGACTAGTTTCCTGAGGCAGCAGATACCCTCAGATAATTCGACGTGTTGTAGCTTGTAAACGCTGGAAATCTCCCGATCGGACCAGAAATTCTTTATATTACATATTTTAGATTTTAAGCACCCCCCCCCTCCCCAGACAAATTCCCTGGGTTTGCACATACTGGCAGAGAATTTTTTATTTGTAGTTTCTAGAAAAATATCGTATAGCAGTTGGCTTGAAGACAACGGTGAATCATTAGTATGTTTTTAAATAAATGTTGCATAAGACTACCACGGCTTTCAGGCCAACACCATACAACCTCTACAGTCAATCAGTGCAATCCGAACTTTCCTCTCATATTTGTAAGGTTTGCAGAAAATATTTTACACATCAAATTATTAATATTGCGGTATTACTTAGGCAGAAAATAATATTAGTACTAACGTTTAGGCCCTTCTAAAAGTTTTCATTCCGTCATTCCCATATTCGCGTTATGTAGGTGAGGTGGCCAAGAAACCGCAATTTTTATATGACCCCTAACGATTTTTTGGCCAGCAGTCTGTGACTAGTTGTCCGAACACCGTTTATAACAGACATAAAAACTTATCAGTCGATCACATATTTTTCCCGTGAGCATTTTGTCTGTGGGCGATTTTTCCGTGGGCGTTTTTTCCTACTTTCGAAAAATGGGCGTTTTTTCCGTGGGCGTTTTTTCCGTGGGCGTTTTTTCCGTGGGCGTTTTTTCCGTGGGCATTCTTTCATACAATCCAGTACTTAGCCTATGCGATGCCTCGTTTGTGAGTTCATTTTATTTTATTGTGTTTTTGAGCCTCATACAGTCCAAGGACTTCGTTAAAGTTGCTTTACCTGTTATGCGCCACTCCCTAATCCCGCCTGAAAAGAATGCTGGAGATGCTTTGCCTTATGCGTAGTTACTTTTCTTGAAAAAGCCAAGCACACACCACACTCACAAATGTTCATTTGAACAAAGAACGCCTTCCGCCATTTTGAAAACAAACTACGATGGCCTTATAATGTTAGATAACGTTATACAGTATAGTTGAGCGGAGGAAGCATTCCGATTACTTTTCTCTATTGCTTAATTGAAATTTAGAAAATCCTCACTTTTTCTGTGGGCATTTTTTCCTATTTTCCAGAAGTGGGCAATTTTTCCTTGGGCATTTTTTCAGTGGGCATTCTTTCCTCATACCCATGGAACGTTTTCTCGAAATTCGTTTGTTTTTCCAAATTCAGTTCTCAATATAGGCCCAGAAACGGCAATCTCTATAGCCGCCCCCCCCCCCCCCTCCCTTGAACGTTTGTGGCCAAGTTGTTGAAAGATGTGTGGCAGGGTTGCCGGTAAATTGCCACACATCAGTATTCCTGTGTGGCAGTTTGTTCTGAGTGAATGAACCCTTTGTTCTGGGGGTATTTCCTCCTGGGGTATTTTTTACCGCTTTTCAGTTTTCAGGGGTATTTTCTCCGGTTTTTTTTTTTTTTTTACCTACATCCGTAGTGCAGCAGCGTTACTGCTCTTTCGTATACTCATTTACAGCATTTAAATCCAAATACCGTGCCAGCCTCCATGAACCTGGGGTTCTTCTTTTACTTTCGCTCCTTCCTCGCACACGCTGAAATAAATAGCAGTAACTAACGTTGTTCAGTAACTCAACTGCAGCCCTCCTTTTCTTTCCAGCACGTTTCACACTGTGAAAGAGTAAAAAAAAGTACAAGAGCTGAATCCCTAGAAGATCGAAGGAAGTTTCCTCCGTCTTGCATCGTAGTGCAGAGGACATGCCCTTCGCGTGACGTCATTTCACGGTTCTGCGGTCTTCGCTAATGTCAGCGGTGACCTTGGCATTTGTTACGTCAACTCGCAGGGTTTCCCTCCAGAGACTCGGCAAACGCCTAAGGCACTTAGTACCCCAATTTTTTTTTATTTAACTCTACCCGACAATCCTCCCTTCAGCTCTCATGCGTAAAATGGGGAAGGGGGAGGGGAGAGAGCCTTTTGATCAGCAACAAACATTCACGTGAATCTGTAGTGTCTTTTCTGTTTTTATTTTATTCGCCTTTTTTTTTTGTTATTGAGAAAAACAGAACTTCATATTTTTCCGCCTTTGGGACCTCGAAAATTTTTTAAACGAAGGATCGTAATTGTGATATTACCTGTCGTATTATTTTTCTATTTTGCGAGTTAGATAAACCATTTCGACATATCAACATACTCCACTTTGTATTTTATTACATTTTGTGAAGAGACAAACAATGAAAAGATTATAAAAGTATTGCACCTTAAACAGATTTTTTAAATGAAGAAGTTCAAAAGGAGTGCCCCTCCAAGACAAGAAATATTTAGAATGAAACAAGAAGCCTTACTCCCTAGTTCTTTTGTTGTTGTTGTTTTGTTTTTGTTGCTTTTAGGGGCTTAACGCCCACCGTGAGAAACTCAATGGGCTATATGTAGTTGCCCGACCCTAATCTGGGGCTATTGGCTCTGGGAAAAGGAGAGTTTGTGCCGTAAAACAAACACACAATCCATGCAGCATCGGCCGCCCCGGTGGCGCAGTGGTCTAAGCGATGGCCTCTGATCATTCGTCCGAACGGGGTCCGGGTTCGAATCCCGGGGAGGCATGGATGTTGTGTTTGTCTTACGGCACTGGTTCTCTCCCTTCCTTGGAACCAGTGACCCTAAATTAGGGACGGGCGACTGCATATAGCCCATTGAGTTGCTCACGGTGGTCGTTAAACATCCAATAAAAAAAAAAAAAAAAAATGCAGCATCGGGATTTGAGCCCGTGCAAACCTCGGAGGGCAGCGCTTAGATAACGGCGGCACTGTAACGACATTCCGCAGCTTTGATGCAGATGAGTAACTTCGTACTTGAATATGTTTCAGACTATCGTAATGTGCTGCCAGTGGCGAAAGTAACTATGCCTTTGTCTTCAGGGTAAATAAACCCGTGAGTGACTCATGCTGATGCTGACAGATTAGTTCCTACCGACTTTAGATAAATAAGTACACTGTGTCGCCTAAAGTAGCTGAATGTCTAAGAAAAATAAATATCATAACATTATCTATTTCGATAAGCGCTTTTATTTTATTTTATTTTACCAGGATTTAGCAATCTCCATGGGGAACTACTGTAAGGCTAAAACGAATAGCCGGTCTCTAATTTGAAGGGGGGGGGGACTGGTTTCAGGAATGGGACGAGGCCAGCCAGCACTGTGGGATACAGATACCACCGGTGCCTCATCAGGGACATGGTCATGGGCGGGTACGGAGAACTGGACACATTGCAATTTCAGTGCCATAAAATTGTTCTGCATAAACGATTTTCATGTGGCTATATTTCCCACTACTTGAGCAACTATTGTTCATAATTTTTTTTTTCAATATTTCATTTTCAGTAAGAAATTTAGACATTTCCATGATTTTCGGAGCTAAGACTATGCGGAGAACTGGCCACAAAAATTTTAAGGGGCCGTATAAAAATTGCGTTCTGGGCTGCTCCGTGGCTACGTCTTCCCGAGATAGGTTATCTGACACACATAAAACGTCCGTAATTTCGTATTTTCTTATTTACGATATTTTTCTATAAACTATAACTAAACAAATTCGCAGTGGATCCGTTCATTTGCTTTTGAAGGGGTGTCCCATGACTTTTGTCAATATAGTGTATTTATTGGGTTGGTGCGAATGCAATGTCCGGCAAAGGACCAGCACACGTGGACGGCGAGAACGTAAAAGTAGGACAACTTACCTATGCAAAATAATCCCCCTCGTCATCGACACATAGTTGCCATGTGTCCGGCAAGGCCATGATCTCGGAACGAAAAAAAGTCTTGTGGCTGGGATCCGAAGAGGTCATCAACTGCACGTTGGACCTCGTTGTCTGTCGTGAACTGTTTCCCGGACAGGAAGTGATCCACATATGATACTCTGTCGGAGACAAGTCCGGCGAATAGACAGGATGAGGAAGTGCTTCATAGCCCAAGGCACTTAGTGTCAGCATCGATCTTTGTGCGACATGAGGGCGAGCGTTGTCCTGGAGCAGAAGAACACCACGTCTGTTGACCAAAGCCGGCTGTTTCTGCACAAATTTCCGGTGCATCTGGTGTAATTCAGCACAATAACGTTCTGCGGTGATGGTTTGGCCTCTTGTCAAGAAACTCTGATGAATTATCCCGGCTGTGGACCACCAGACAAGGAGCATCATCTTCTTGGTGTGTAGGGGTGGCTTAGGATGCCGTCTAGCAGCTGTGCCTTGCTTAACCACTGTGCGGACGTTTCCGATTATCATAAAGGGCCCACTTCTCGTCGCAGGTGACGATTCGATGCAGTAGAGGTTCCTGGTTATTCCTCGCCAGCAGCGACGTGCAGACTTCCAAACGCCTAGTCTTGTTGGCAGTCGTCAACTCATGCGACAGCCACATGTCCAGCTTTTTGACCTTACCCAGCACAGCCAGACGCCGAACAACTGTCGTGAGGTGGACAGTCACCTACCTCTTCCGCTATCTCACGACACGTTTTTCGGGGGTCCGCTTCAACCACACGTAACAGAACATCGTCAGAAACAGCAAAAGTTCGGTGACCACGAGCTTCGTTTTGCAGGTCCGTATCTACGCTTCGAAACTTCACAAACCATCGCCGAATGGTTCGTTCGTTGGCTGCATTCTCCCCCAAATGCTTTGTTAACGTTTCGAGCGGCAATTCCTGCAGAATGACCCAGTTTAAATTGATACAGGAAGATGACTCTCAAATCAGGCGTCTGCATGTTTCCTTTGCAAGCCACGTTACGTCCAAACAAACCACGGCTCAACCTTGTTCTTCACACACGTGCTAGCTATTTATAGTAACTCTGTGACGTAATACCCGCAACACCTGTTGGTGGTTCCATTCCGCTGTGGTGGGGGCCTGCCTCCACTGCTCGTTCGCGCCGGGCATTTTATTTGCACCAACCCGATAAATCTACAGTGGAATGCCTATTATACACCAATTAATCTTTCCATTAATCAGTGACAGGCTTTTAAAATCGCCGAATGGTTCGTTCGTTGGCTATAATGCTCATTTACAATTTTATAATGCTCATTTTACAGTTGCGTATTTTTGCACTTATATTATTTGTGGGGGAAAAGGGGGAAGTTTTATTATCAGTGACTTAATGGGTGCATATCCCCGGAGTACCCACGTAGTCGACCCTGTGAAAGACACATTTGCACCATTTTTTTTCACACAGGATGAGCTCCCGTTAAACGTCTGGTATCCGGAGATTTCTTGCAAATTTTCAAAACACTGCAAAATTGGTGCATTAAGAGTTTTTATTTTAATTTTATTTTTTACCTTCCATTTTTTGTTTTTTTTTACAATTTTTCAATGGCTATTTCAGCTCCGGAGCACAAACGCAGTTGGCGTCTACGCCCCATGACCGGGTGTAGGAGAACTGGCCACCGGAGAAGTGACTACCGGAGAACTGACCACAAAAATTTTAAGGGGTCGTGTAAACATTGCGTTTTTGATCGCTTCATGCCCATGACCCCCAGAGGTTGGTTATCTGAGTCATATAAAGTTTCCGTAATTTCGTCTTTTCTTAATTGCGATAATTAATGTAATTTTTTTATAAAAAATGTTTATGATCTACATTTCAACAGAAGATTTCAGGGTTTTTAAACTACAAGAGCATTTACAAGTTACAACTTGACATATTATTTGAGCGTATGTGCCTACTCTGGAAACCTGTCGAGGGGGGGGGATAATACCAAAACTGTAAAATATGAAGAATTTCTCGCCCGATCCAAATTTCATCATTTACAAGCTACAACCCCCCCCCCCCCATAGGTTTCCTTAGTAGGCACATGCCTTCAGATAATGTGTCCAGTTGTAGCTGCTAAATGCTGAGAATCTCCCGATCGGAGGAAATTGTTCATATTTTACACTTTTGGTATCCACCCAACCCACCCCACCCCCACCAACCCCGACAGGTTTACTGAGCAGGCTCATGCCTTCAGATAATGTGTCGAGTTGTAGCTGCTAAATGCTGAAAATCTCCCGATCGGACGAGAAATGCTTCATATTTTACATTTTTGAAATTAACCCCCCCCCTCCCCTCCCCCCGACGGGTTTACTGCGTAGGCACATACGCTCAGAACAGAAAATTTGTCGAGTTGCAGCTTGTAAATACTGGCTGGTTGGTTGGTTGATTAGTTTTTATGGCGCAAGGGCCATGCCTGGCCAAAGAGCGCCAAACACAAGACAAGACAATTGTAAATACTGAAAATCTCCCGATCGGACGAGAAAGTCTTCATATTTTACATTTATGGTATCCCCCCCCCCCTCACATACACAGGATTGCTGAGTAGACACATGCCTTCAAATAATGTGTCGAGTTGTAGCTTGTAAATGCCAAAAAATCTCCCGATCGGACGAGGAATTTTTCATATTTTATACTTTTGGTATTACCCCCCCCCCCATATCGCCGACAAGTTTCCAGAGAGTGCACATGCGCTGAGAAAATTTGTCGAGTTGCAGCTTGTAAATGCTGAAGATCTCCCGATCGGAAGAGAAATCAGAAATTATTAATATTTTACGCTTTTGGTATCCCCCCCCCCCCCCGACTAGTTTCCTGAGGCAGTAGATGCCCTCAGACAATTCGATGACTTGTAGCTTGTAATGGCTGAAAATCTGCCGATCGGACCAGAAATTCCTTATATTTCATATTTTAGGTTTTAAGCCCCCCCTCCCCCCGACAAGTTTCCTGAGAAAGAAAAGATTGTTGGGTGTTATATTAGTGGATTATCCATAAGAGAAACCGAGAGGCGTTTAAACATACCCAAGTCAACTGTTTTGGGTGTAGTGAATAAGTGGAAGACACATGGTGTGCCTGAAGCAGCAAAACGTACCGGCAGACCAAAGAAAATCAGTGAAGTCTCAGGTGAGCTAATCGACGGAGTACTGCACAAGTCCTGAGTGTACAGGTGAGTAAAAATGCTGGAATCTAGGTATGTACACGTACCATTCGCAGAGAACTTCATTCCATGGGTTACCGTGGTCGTGCGGCTGATCACAAGCCTTTCATCTCCACTCGGAATGCTACTCGTCGTTTAGCATGGTGTAAAGAACATTTATTGTGGACCGTAGATCAATGGAAACGGGTCCTATGGACAGATGAATCCAGATACACGATCCATCAGTCTGATGGCCGTGTGTGGGTGTGACGGCAGCCGGAGGAACGCTATTTACCACAGTGTACTGTTCCTACGGTCAAGTTTGGAGACGTCAGTGCACTCGTGTGGGAGGTGCTTTTTGCGGTATGGTCCCGGTCTATTGGTTATCGTGACAAAACCTGTTATCCAGCACGTCTAACTCGATGTTCTGGACAATTATGTCTTACTAATCTGTTGCAATACTATGTAACCGAACCTTGTTGAAACCAACAGGATAATGCACCGAGCCATAAAGCAAGGACTGTTACGGCGTGGTTTGACGATAATTCCGTATCGTGTGTGGACTGGCCAGAGCCCTGATCTTAATCCCGTAGAGCACCTATGGGATGAATTAGAGCGCCGCATAAGAAGTTTGGAACGAAGGCCTCCTACTAAGCAACAGTTAGCAGCAGCATTATGTATTGAATGGAAGGGAATACCTATCGCTGTGTTCCAAAGCCTTGTCGAAAGCATGTTTCGAAGGGTCAGTGCATGCATTAAGGCCAAAGGTGGTTTCAAAATATCTTTATTCAAGGTAGAAATCAGGAGACGAACTAATAAGGACGTCTAAATACAAATAAAATACGATCAAAGATCGTTAAACTACTAAAACCTATATAGAAATATACAGCATAGTGCACAAGTTGAAAAATGGAGCAAAATTACAGCTCGTGATAAATGAACAGCGACAAGCATGTCTGGGCATTGAGGAAGGATTTTAACAAAAAAAAAAAAAAACTTATTGCTCATAAGTGCATTGCTGTGCGATTAACAAACTTGTTCAAGAAAATTGAGAGCTTCAGGAGACAACATTTCTCTTGAAAAAAAAAAAAAAAAAATACAATACAATAAGACAGTAAGGTGTAACACATCATAGTTACAAGAATGTACAGTACAAAGCAATTGACAAACTGATCATAAGACAAATCAATGAAATGATGAATATCAGGAGAAGAACAAACTTGGACTTCCTGGTGTGAATATAATATATTACCTGTTCGGCAATATTCAAAAACAATGTACAGATATACAGCACAGTGTCAACATGTTACAAATCAAAAGCGGACCATATACAGAAATGTAACACTATTCTGTTGACCAGATAGAAAATGTAAGTATAATAAGAAAACACACGATGAAGAAAGCTTTAACATATTCTCACTATCCATATGTAGTGATAGAAGAATGATAGTACCAAGCATCACCTCACACAAAAGAACAAAATAGGTAAAATGTTTTTCAAAATATATTACTCATGAGTACAACACCATGCAATTGACTAACTTGTGCAAAAATAAATACAGTAAGAATCATTAGTCAACATGTCTCTTGAAAGAAGGTACGATATGACAGTGAGTTTTAACACAACATATTTACAAGGATGTACAGTACTATGCAATTTAAAAAACTGATTATCAGACAAATCATTGGAATGTTTAATAACAGGAAATAACTAAACTTGGACATTCTGATGCAAATAAGATGGATTACTTGTTCCGCAATATTTTGAAAACTATGTACAATTATACAGCACAGTGCAAACATGTTCGGGAAACAAAATAGAACAAAATTACAAAAAACTACACTGCAGAAACAATATCTATGTTTATACAGCACTATGCTAATGACTAACTGCAATATTTATACTCAAAATGTAAACTAAAGACGAACTAACTTGAACGTCAATGTAGGAAAAAAAAAAAATACAAGATGAGTGTCACAAAAAACAATTTGCTGTGTAAACACGTACAGCCCTTTATAAAAAAAACCCATGCGGTAAATTTCCAAGCCGTGCAAAGATCTTGAAAACAGATTGTTGATATTTACATATGCATTGCTGATTCAAAAAGGTCAAATACCAAATCTGCCGACCGTCAGGTACAATGACGCTGGCGAGCTGGTAAACCATGAGGCAGCCGGTGACCAGGTGGCAAGGAACTGGCTCTCCCGACGCTGAGTAACTGCAACAGAATACTCTAGCCGAAGTCGAGATGTCAGACGGTCGCGGAAATGGCATAATAATGCCGTAGAAGCTTCATGCACAGTCAGAGGAGTAGTCAAATATCTGCAGCGTTGATGAAACACGTAGATTACATGCTTCGCTAAAATAAAAATATAGGCACAGACTGATGGGAGCTTGACTGGGGGATAGTTCTGTAGCAGAAGAGTCCGATATGCATCAAATGTAAGATCTGCTGTAATGGAGCATTGGGCGACAGTAAATGCTAAGTTCAGCATTGGGAGTAATATAACACAGTGTTGATAGACATGGGAGACATCAGCCTCCCGAGCACAGAAAGGGCAAAGAGGGGAATCGAGAAGAGACATTCGGAAAAGAACGGAGGGAACAGGAAGGCGGCGATGGAGGAAAAGCCAATGGGTATTAATTTCTAGAGGAGCAGAAAGAGGAGACAGGGCGGCTGACCACACCGTAGCAGTGGCAGCAGGGGGAACATCAGGAATGGGGAGAGGAGGAGAAGAATGGGACATAGAGAGGAACCGATAAAGAGCTGACTGACACCGAGAGAGAAGAAATGGGATGAGCTGAGCCAGAAGTAAGCAAGAAAAGAGGAAATGGGAGAGAAGCAGAAGGAACAAAGGAAAGACCTGAGTGGGAAGCAAGATGAGGAAATTGAGAAATGATAGATGAAAGAATAGAGTCGTAGATGTCACGAGAGGAGGAGGAGAGGAGAAGAGAGGGAGGGAGACTGGCGAAGGGTCGCCAAGAAAGGTCAGGGTTAGTGAGATCTTTAACTGTTACCACACCTGCTCGGAGCCAGGTAGGATAGGCAAAGTACGGAAGATGAGAGGGGTGAATAATCGAAGAATAAAAGAGGGGTTCAGCAAGGAGCTCAGTTGTGGAATCAGGTGGAGAACGAGAGAGAGGGAGGGAACGAAGGAAAGTTAGAGCTTCACGGTAAACAGGGGGAAGTCGAATGAGGGTGAGGGGTCGGTGGTCCATGAGTAGTAAGGAGAGAAAAGAAAAGTTAGGGTTGCTCGGGAAGGCGATGACGTCCCTAGCTAAAACGGCATCTGGTACTGGCGACGTGAAGAGACGGAGAAAGGTAGTGATTCTGACGGCCTTGTAGTACTCCTGTGTATCAAGGAGTCCGATGCCGCCGTGATCCGGAGGGAGGCAAAGCTTTGTGACACTGACCCAGTGGTGGCAGGTCCAAATCAGAGAAGTAAGACAACGGGTAATTTCATGAAGGCGGAGTTGTAGAGACTTGACACCAAGCCAAGAGTGTGTGCACAAGGAAATCAGGTAAGTTCGAGAGAGGCGAGCTCTCTGGAAGAATGATGAGCAGAACTGGGCTCTCCTCCAGGAGGCAGTTGACCTGAGCAAGCGTGGGTGAATAGCATTCCACGTGTAGAGGGGGCAGCTTGCAAGGAACCAAGATGAACTCCAAGGAAGCGCTGTGAGATGGACGACCAGCTTGCTCCCCAAGGGGTGTCTACACGATGTGCCCATGAGCCGCACCATAAACCAGTGCTTTTAGATGAGTTGAGCGCTGCACCGGAGCATGAGGCATAAGCTGCGAATAGACGTTGGAGACACGGAAACTGTGAGTCATGACGGATGCAGATGGTGACATCATCTGCGTATGCAACAGAGGTAGTGGCATGATGTCTTGTGCAGGCAGAGAGTGGTGGCAGAACTGCTGTAAAAGATTGGTGTACAGAGCGGAGGAAGGGTTCAATTGCGATTGCAAAGAGTTGTCCGGAGAGTGGGCAACCCTGCCGCACTCCCCGGCGGAAGGGAATAGGCGCTGTGAGAAAGGTGGGCAGCTTGACCTGGAGAACGACGTCTTGATAGAGTGAGAAAAGAAGAGAGACGAAGGAAGGAGGAAAACCGAAGTGAAGGAGTGTAGCCGATAGATAGGAATGTGAGATATTATCAAAAGCGGATTGTTGGTCAAGAGAGAGAAGGGCGAGGGGTTCAGAGCGAGATCGGGCAAGATGGATTAGATCATTTAGTAGATGGATGTTATGAGAAAGTGAACGGCCGGGAACTGTGTAAGTTTGATTTGGGGAGAGAATGTGAGTGAGAATGGGGTTAAGGCGTTGGGAAAGAAGTTTAGTATAAAGTTTATAATCTAGATTTAAGAGGGAGATAGGGCGCCAATTCCCCAGGTCAAGGAGATCCCCTTTCTTAGGGAATAGTACAACATATGCTACTGTGAATCGCCTCGGTAGAGGGGAGTGATTGAAAGCAGCAGAAAGTGCAGAAAAGAGAAATGGTAGAAGGAGAGGTAAAAAGGTTTTATAGAAGAGGAAAGTGAGGCCGTCCGGACCCGGTGCGGCCCTAGAGTTTAAAGAAGAAAACGTAGAGGATAGTTCAGAGAACGTGGGAGGAAGGAGGAGAGAAGAGGCAAGATGGGGAGGAACTTGTGGTAGGTTAGAAAGAAGTGATGCCAAAGCTGAAGAGGATGGCGGAGGAGATTCACAGAACTTCTCTGTATAGAACTTTCGGACCTGGGAACATAGAGTGAGTGGATCATCAGACACCTCTCCAGATGCGAGGCGAAGGTGCCGAAGTGAATTCGATGCTGTTCGTGTTTTTTCCATGGATGTAAGGAAATCGTAATTGGATGCGTCTGGCGATAGATGTTGTAGCCGGAGACGTCGTAGAGCTTGTTGAGCCAGAGGAAGGAGGATTGATCGCAGTTCTTCTTGATAGTGGCAGAAGAGAGGATCACTTAGGCTTAGGATGGAGAGCATGGAACGGACATGGTTGAGACGCATGTTTTGAAGCGTTTTTGCTTTAAAAGAAAGATTGCGAACGTGGAGAACGAGTTGCTGTTTAATGTCCAACCAAAAAGTCAGACCACAAGGAGCTGATTGAAGTTGAGGTCGTTTGTCCTTAAGGAAGGAGCGTACTGAAGTACAGAAGTCTGGATCTGTAAGAAGAGTGTCGTCAAGAGTCCATGGACGAATTGTACGGGGTTGTGCTGGAACTGCTTGAATAATAAGAACGATGGCACAATGGTCAGAAGAAGCTGTAGGAGTGATAATAGATTCTGTCACAGCTGTAAGCAGAGTAGATGAGGCGTAGTATCTGTCAAGGCGAGCTGTGTACGGATTTTGATTATGTTGCGAGCGCCAAGTATGTACAGTCGATGAAGGATGGAAGTGACGGTGAACATCAATGAATGAGTTGTCGGAGACCACTGACTGAAGAAGATTCACCAAGTTAACACGGCGTTCTCTGGTGGAAGGAGATCGGTCCAGGGTAGGATTCAGAGTGCAATTGAAATCCCCTCCAATTAAAACATGATCTGTGGGAGGAATGCGAGACAAGGCACGACGAAGGCGAGTAAAAAGTATTGTCAAGTGGGTTGAAGAGCTTGGAATATAAATATTAAATATATGATAAGATGTGGAAGCTATGGTGAATGATGCACACTGTAATAGGTCTCAACATAAGTTTCGAACCGAAAAAGAGGTGATTATGGAGTTGAAAGTATGGCGGATACCTATAGCTAGACCACTATGGGATGATAGTTGGTAGGCGTGGTGAAATGTGTAGTTCCACTGGCGCCATCGTGAGAATATCGTAGTGGATTGGCAATTCGTCTCTTGTAGTAAGAGAAGATCAGCTCCTAACGGAGTGAGGTCTTCATGTACCAAGGCATTAGAAAATGGGGATGCAAATCCCCTGCAATTAAGAGATACAATCTTGAAGACTTTTTTCCATTAATGCTTGCTGAAGAGCCTTCACAACAGGAGGAAATGATTTGAGTCGATTAAAATAGGTTTTAGCCCACGGATGTTCCTTGCGAAGGTGGGAGATGCATTGATTAAGGACTTGGATCTGATCATGCACTAGAGGGAGAAACGATGCATACTTTGAGAGTAAAGCATGCGTTGTGGAGTGGTCTGTCTTATGTGACAGGTATTGATGTAAATCTTCAAATGAAATCGGCCCAGTAGGAACCGAGCCATCCTTAAGGTGTTCGACAAGATCCTCAAATTTAAGAGGAGGCTCTTCGTCGGCCTGGACAGAAGAGGTAGCAGCCTTTGATGGTGAATTCTTTCGAGAGGTACTACCAGTACGGGGAGAGGTGCGGGGTGATGCGGCAGTCGGCTTCTTCGGTGGGCGTCTTCGAGAAGAACCACGACGTTTCAGCGAAGGCTCAGTTGAGCTCTCATTAACTCGAGATTCGTGGCCAGAAAATCCGTCATCAGCAGATTTAGAAGTATCAATGATAAGGGCAGTGGAGAAACCCCCTGAAGGGGACTCCGCTACAGAATGACGACTCATGGGAAGCGAACAATTAAGTGAGGGAAAATCCAGTTGCTGGTCGAATAATAAAGGGTCCGTAGACACGCGTTGACCAACTCCTGCAGTCGACTTTTGTGAAAGTTTCGATTCTGAAGCTTTCTGTGCAGTGGAAGAAGGTGTTGCTCGGCTCAGAAGAGGGCCAGAAGTTGTAGGAGAATTATCAGGAGCCTGTGATGCTAGATGTGGGCAATGCACACGTAAATGATTCTCTCCGTGGCAAAAAGTGCAGTGGAGGAAGGTAGTTACTTCAATTCTCCAACGTTGCTGTCCACAACGAACGTTGAGCACCTTTGGGCAGGCGAGCAAATGTTCATCAGATGGAAAGATCACTCTTGCACTTCGGCGAAATCCTCCTATGGATTTATCGTCTGGATCTCTTGGCGCGGCTGAAAGAGTAGTAACTGGCCCAACAACTCGGCCGAACTTACTGAGTACAGTGCACAGCGCAACGTCTGACACCTCAGGTGGAACCGGATAAAATGTAACCTGGATTGGACGCTGAGAGACAGGTTCTGGTAGAAGATGGACGTCTTTGAGGGACAAACCTTCTGTCAAGACAAGATCCGCATGCTCTTTAAGAGCAAAGTACACCAACACAGCTCGAGGTTTTCGAGCCATGTGAGTAATACTGGCTCCAGCTGGAAGTATCTGCTTGAGAGCCATACTATATTCTTTCAACTTTGTGTCTGGGAGCGCATCAAAACACACTCCGAAGTCCATTCTAGAATAGAATTGTTTTCCCGCTGGGGAATCTTCGGGAATATCTATGGTGGCAGTAAGGCCATCAACAATGACGTACGAGTCTGGTAAGACTTCTGCAACAAACTTGGAAGGAGCTTTTGTTCCAGTAAGAGCGGCAGAGTATGCCCTAGGAGCAGGACTCGAGCGTGAAGGCTGCAACGCAACCTGATGTTTGAACTGAGTGGAAGTAGAGGGTAAATTAGCAGCGCTGTCAGACACATCCATGTCTTCACTTAAAGCAACAGAGAGTTGCGCTGCACTGACGTCACTGGTCGAAGCAGGGCAAGAAGCTTGAGCTGTAGTTGAGGAGTCACTTTCCACTTCTAGTGGTTGGGTGACGTCACCTACAAGCATTGGAGGAGATTGGTCTCGTGTCGAGGAGGAGGAGGAGGCGGCAGGAAATGCCTCGCTGATATGGGCGTGGACATCGCTCTTATCAGCAGCAGCCGCCGCCATTGTTAATGACGAGGGCTGCCTGAGAAATCGACCAGCTAGGTCGACAATTCAAATGATGATAACAGAAAGAATAAACTACTTACCAACTTGGGAGATGTATCAAAACAAAGCACGAACCTTCAGCTTGAAGGAACACGAAAGGAAAATGACGAACCACACGATGAAACACACTAAATAGGCACACAACACGGAGCTCAGAAAAACGTGACTTAGGCCAAAGGTGGACCGACACCATACTAATGTATGTCAATAAATGCTATGTTGTGTTTCTCTTCTATGTGTCCGGTGACTTTTGTCAATATAGTGTATATGCTAGTGGATTGGTGGGGCAAAAACTCCAATGTGGTAAGAAGTACTTTTCACAGTTTTCAAGAAAGTGGTAATAATATTTCACCATTTTCTCATGCTTTATTTATTCTGTAGAGGAGATATAGAAAATGTGTAAATATATTATCAATAAAACGCAGGTCCAGGTGTGTCCTGCTACTTCATCTTCGATCGCCTCAGCTGGAGTTATGTATGCTTGGGCATAAGCATTATTAGCCAGAATATCTACCAGGGCTAACAATATCGATTGCTTGAAATCTTTATTTTCATTACGACCAATACATATACCAATATGATATATCGACCAATATGTATATCACCCCCGGTATGGCGCAGTTGGTTAACGCTCTGTGTGCAGTGTGGGAGGCGAACGTTTCTGTCGGGTGTTCGAATTCTGCCGGCCATCTAGTCTGAGGTTTTTCTAGGGGTTTTCCCAGACTCCCTGGTCTTGGGGACGCTAATGCGTAAATGGTTCCCTGTCAAGTCGTTCCTGGTCCACATACTGTTAAGTGGAACGCACTGAGAATCCACCACTGAGTACATCCTTTCCCCATGATATTTATCACCATGTCTGTTCGCGGTTTATGGTGATGAATTGCTTACGTCCCTATCTAGGGACGTGGCACCTAAGAATATGTGTGTCATTATCTGCCTGCATGAAATCTCCTTTTTTTGCGGCCGAGAGGGAAGCGAATGATATCGCACTATTTCATTTAGTCTTTCAGCCCCGTATTTATCTGTACTTCTGGAAGGAAAATAAGGCTGTTACTACAACAGGAATTAAAATGACCATTAGTTTCCACATTAGTGAAAGGCAAAGCGTGGCAGTGCACACACTCAATATTCATTGCACCTAAGCTGTAAATATTGATCACGACTCCTACCCAGAATCTCGACGCCATTACCACGCAGATGAAAGTCAAGGCAAGCTGGTAGGGAATTGTCCTTATTTCAAGAACTCTATGTTTTACACTAGGCATGACAATGGTGATCAGCAGTTGAAAAAGTGGCTTCTGTACAGCCCGTCGAAGGGCGCAGTTTACTGCTTTTATTGTACTTTGATGGCCAGCCGACGTGACAGGTTTTCCAGCGAGTATGGCTTTAATGACTGGAAAAAAGCAGATGAAAAAATGGAAACTCATGAACAAAGCCAAGACCACAGAATTTCTGTTCTGAAGTACTATCTATACGATGTAGGGAATCTTTTCATGTTGACTGACAGATAGTTGGAAAAACAAGTGCAGGAAAAAGAAATACGGGACGAAAGTATTGCGCCGTGTTGTGGCCGTGAAAATCTTTCTAGCTGAGCGACAATTTTTCTAGCCTGGCATTTAGGAGCAGTGAAGAGAGTGTTGGATCCAAGAACAATGGGAATTTTTCATAAGGTATGGAACTTATTTCTCAATTTAATCCATTTCTGATGTATCACCTTAAAGCATTTCGCAATCCTGGAAATGGTAAGCATCATACTTTTCACCAACCATCTACGAAATTTTTTTTCTGCTTATGTCAAAATTTGTTAAGAATTACAGTATATTGGGGCGGAACTTAAAACAGCCAAGTACTTCTCAGTTTCCGTAGATTCAACATCAGACCAGGCTCATGTTGACCAGCTGACAGTAATTGTATAAAATGTTGTTTCTGGGAAGCTGGTAGAAAGGCTTTTAACTTTCCTGCAGACTGGCTCTCACAAGGCTAAAGAACTGGCTCCAGCTCTGGTAGAATTTTTAGAAAAAGAAAGCATTAATTTTGAAGATTGTAGAGGGCAGTCATATGACATAGCTTCCAATATGTCTGGTCACTACACAGGAATGTATAAGCCAGACTTAAGGAGAAGAAGCTAGCAGCAGTTTGCATTTCCTGTGTTGCTCACTCGTTGAATCTTGTTGGACAGACTGCTGCCTCTTACTGTGTTGAAGTTGTTAGTTATTTTGCTGCGGCAACACAGAGATGGGAAATTCTAATGCATTCTTTGAAAGGAAATAAAAGAGCACTAACGGCTAAGTCCCTGTCACACACTCGGTGATCAGAAAGAGTTGATGCTACTGAAGCCCTCGTAGATGGATACCACTGTGTTCAAAATGCCTTCCGAGATATTAAAAGTGACTCGGAGCAAACACTTGAGACAAGACATGAAGTGCAGGCATTAGCAGACAAAATGAACTGTCTTAAAACTGCTCTGATGGCCAAGGTCTAGAACTTAATTCTTGCGCGGTTCAGCATTACAAATAAAGCTATTCAAGAGATTGAAGTTGACCTGAAGAAAGTGGTGGATTCACTTGATTCTCTGGAAAAGTTTCTGGAATCACTTGGGGATAGGTATGAAGAGTTGGAAATGGATGCTAGGAACCTTTGTGGCAACACCGACTACAAAGAAACTACAGGCAGTTCAAGAAAGAGAAACTAACGTTGTGATGTGAATGCAGCCTCAGTCTCAGAGGAAGTTGTGCTTTCTTCGAGAGAGAAATTCAGATGTGGTACTTTCAATATCATTTTAGATAAGTTGTCTTCTGTTACCTTAACAAAACTCAGGGTAGTGTACCAATCAGTGTTCGAAGTCAGTGTCAACTTGCCTGATGCAGAGATAAGAACTGAAGCTAAGAAACTGATCACTGCATACCCCATGATTTCAGTAATGTGTTTACAGAGGAAATTGCACAGTTTGTAGCCTTTACCAAGCTCAGATTATGTCTCACTCCATCTCAACAGGCGATTTTACTCTATGATAAAGGGCTTGGTGATACCTTTCCAAATGTTGGTGTAGCTCTTCGAATATATGTATTTCAGCATGTTGGTCAGTAGTTGTTCAGGAGGGGGATCATTCAGCAAATTGGCACTGATAAAGAATTTTTAAACACCACGTTGATAAACCGTCTGTGCACGTTATTAACTCAAAGTAGCTGTAAACTACCTTTCAAGTCACTAAAATTTTACTAAAAGTTAAAAATTATGTTCAAATAAAAGTAAGATCTTTCGGGAAACACTCTGTTCCCATCATCAGACTAGGTAAAAGATCAGATCAGATGTAAAGGATTTTAGGAAGGGAGTGTCTGACCCCAGGTCTTAAACAATCCTTAGAAATAGGAAGCTAGGAGATTTGGGCTAGAGTGCCCGATAGGAAAGTGACACGGAAGCGATGTAGAAAGGGGGAGGAAGACGCCCTTATTTATTACCGGGGAACCAGTACCCGGGGTCTGACGGCTTAACGTGCCCATCCGACGCACGGCGGGTATTTAGTGGTTAGAACGTTCGGATCATCCCAGGATCGAACCTGAGCTTATCTCCATGGTAGTCACGAACGCTGACCTATTCCACCCGAGGCCCTACTAGATCGTATACCTAGCAAAATGGCTGTGATGTGTAAATTTGGTGAACTATCCTTTTTGCTACGTATCTCATGCAAGATACAGACCAGAACCAGTGTCTTAAGACAAACAGACACAATGCCTGCGAATAGTGTGTGACTCGAACCTAGATCCAACTTTGACAGTTTGCTTTTTACGATTCGGTCGTCCAGTAGTTTGAAATCTTGGAACCAATTCTGATCTCCCTCGCATGTTGGTTTGAGAATGGTTACTCTTTGAATTCCTTCAAACAACTTTACATAAAAGATTTCCTCTGTAAAGCAAAAACATTTACCAAAACAAAACTTCTAATCAGTGGCGTAAATTACTGGGGAGGGGGAGGAGGGTCCTCGATAATGGCCCCTATAGTTGGTAGCGAAGCGAAGAAAATCTTAGATCTCACAGAAAGGTTACGGTAAACAAATCATGAAATAGTCAACAGAAAGTATCATTTTACCGTCGTTTTTTCAGTGTATCCTTAGAATTATAATGAAACTAATAAATACGATGTGCCGAATTTTAGTCGTACTTCATCTCCGGTGGTCGCAATGAGAGAAAATATTTGGAAAAAAAAAATCAGCACTTACATTACTAGGCACACAAATACGTTTAGTTTCAAAAAATCGTTTGAAACCTCTGTAACTTGTTACTCTTAATCTGCGATCTAAAACATGTGAATGCTGATATACACAAATGATCAGCGTACAAATTATTAGGAGAAATGCGGAATATACATATTATATGGAATTTTGAGTTCCATGAATCGTTCTTTTGTAAGGAAGAATTTCTTTATTACACATCATTAATGTCTATTTTCCGAGTTTCTTCGCGGTAAGTACTTAACACTAATCCTGCACTAAGCCGCAATCTACTCGTGGCATTTGTTAAGTGGGGTATTTTTCTTCGCGTTATCCGCAGATCTTGAAATTGAGGAAAAGCAAAATAATTTCTTCGTATAATCCGCGGCGGTGCATAATTTGCAAGCTTCAAAATTCAGTGAAGAAATAATAATAAAGAAATCACCGTATAATCCGGACCTGCACCGTTGATCCCGACACCTGATTTCGTTCCGAAATGTCGCGATTCAAGGGATGATCCAGCAGTCCAAAGAAATGGGGGAAAGGGGCAGTTTTCTTATTAAAAAACAAAAAACTGTCATTTTAAATTGCTTTTCTGTTACTTTCAAATGAATAAAGAGCAAACATTTTTTAGTTTTTTCTTCTTCAGCATTGTCGCACTTCCGCAGTTAGACCTGCGGCACCCAGGAACGGTATGACGGACGCTGAGCTTCCCATAGCACGTGATAGTCGACGCGAACAAATATCGTCTTTGTTGCATCTTAATTTCAGTTCGCATGCTAGTAAGCAAAAGAAAGAAAGGCTTCTTTCCAACCATTTGTGGACAGTCATCTTCGTATTGCGTTACGATTTCCTGTTATTAAAGCATAAGCTCATAGCCCGTGCTACGCACGGATGAAAAAGCTGTAACTGAAATTTTTATAACGCGAATCGTAAAATGAATATACATAAATATAACAAACGGTTGAATAATTAATGGACAGTCTATAAGGTAGGTCTGCGATTAGTTCTACCAGGGGCGGCGGAAAGTAAAGTTCATTGATCGGGACCGAAATTTCGAATAGTGGTGCAACCCCTCCCTTCCCGCTTCCTGGAACAAACAGAAGAAAAATAATGCCTAAGGAGCTTTGTTAGGGAATAGGACTACCTGACCACTTACCTGGAGGAACTTTCTAAGGCCCATCACAACAAAAAATTGCACATATGCCAAATAAAAAAAATAAAAAGTAAAAATCTTGGCTAAAACTATTAAAATTATTGACCGGGCCGGGGCATTGGCGGCCCAGGCGGTTCCGCCGCCACTGAGTTCTACCTTCGTTCAAGTTGCGCAAAGTATTAGAAGATTGATTTGCACGCAATCTTCTAATACTTTGTCGTTCTCTATTTTTCACGGAACCAATAATTTTTAAATTTCCATCTCAGTGGATCGAAATTACACCTGCAGTTACTTTCTTACAATTTTGCTTGTTTCTTTTCGTGAAATAAAATAACGCTGATTCCTTTTTATGAAATTACTCTGCAATGCGAAGAAAATGAAATAAAATACGACATAACACCTACGTAACAGAACAAACGTCGCAGACAGTTGTTCGAGCAAGTGCGTGTTGCCACAGATGAAATCGTTTGTCTTACTAACTTTATTTTATTTCCCGGTATTTCTTTATTTTGAGTATCGTGCGATAGCGGTGAGCTTAGTTCCGATTTGCACCACCGGACAAAAGCAGATGGCGCTGCAAGTACTCAGTGATGTGAAAGCGTTAAAGACAGACGTAGACTATTATATAGGTTTTATTTCTGATAAATTTCCAATATACAATTTTCCTGACAATTACGACGCGGAATTTAAAAAAATAGAAGTGTCGCAAAAACGTCATTATTATTAGCGGCAGCATTATGTATTGAAAAGCGTAGAACCTAAATTTATAACTTTTTTAACAGATAGATAATATACGAAATTGCGATAGTTCTTTATTACAATGCTGGCCACCCAAAACGTAAAACCAAGAAGGAAGAATCCGATTGGCCTGAAATTTGCAGCATACGTTGCCCGCGAGATGACATGTAAACGATTAGCATTGCAGGGCATATGCAAATCATGTGCGCCCGGCACGCCGCATAGAAGCACTATAAGAAGGGTGCACAGAAGGCAGGGTGTAAGTAGTGGAAGTGTGTTGTGCTGCCGGACCTTGGAAATCTTCCTGATGCCTCGTCGCAGAATACAGCAGTCATTCCAGCACGCTTTGGAGTTCGACAGAGGACGAATAGCGGCTTATCGCGAGAGCGGTTTATCGTACCGAGACATCGACGCCCGTGTGGGACGACATCCAGCCACAGTGAGGCGAATATGGATTCGGTGGGTGCAGGAAGGACGGCCGGACCAACGTGAGCGATTGCCGCAGCCGCGGCACACCACCGAACGAGAGGACCGGCATGTTGTGCGGCGGGCATTGACGGCTCGCACCGCCACATCACGAACGTTAGCGCAGGAATTAGGGTGTGTTGCGCAACAACCTATGTCAGCACGTACCGTTCGATGTCGTCTGCAGGAGCGAGGACTTGTGGCACGGCGCCCGTTGCTCCGATTACCATTGACGTTACACCACCGGCGAGTACAGCGGCAGTGGACCGTTGAACGCCGCACCTGGACTACGAAATGACACGGCATTGTCTTCTCCGACGAATCCCGCTTCTGCCTGCAACACCACGATGGTGGGATCCACGTGTGGCGGCATCGCGGCGAGAGACTGTATGACGCCTGCATTATGCATCGTCATACCGGTCCGTCGCCTGGCGTTATGGTTTGGGGCACAATTAGATATGACACCCGCACCCCTCTGGTACGCATCGCCGGTACACTCAACAGCCACCGCTATATCTCCGACGTTTTGAAACCTGTAGTCCTCCCTTACTTGCAGGACCTGCCAGCGGCCACGTTTAACAGGACAATGTGCGCCCGCACGTGGCACGCATTGTGCAACAATTCTTCACTGCCCACCAGGTGTCACTGCTGCAGTGGCCCGCCTGTTCTCCCAATATGTCGCCCATCGAACACGTCTGGTCGCTGATCGGCATACGAGTGACCCGGCAAGCACCACCCGCGGCTACGCCTGATGAACTGCGGCAACGTGTGGAAGCAGCCTGGACCGACATACCCCAAGCCCACATCCAAAGCCTCTTTCGCTCGATGCCGCGGCGTGTAGCGGCCGTTATTGCCAGCCATGAGGGCCACACGAACTATTGATGTGTGCGTGTTCCGCAAGTCGCACGGGCCTGTAAGCTCAATCGTTTCATCTTTGTATCTGTTGTTATGTGTTCAGTAAATCTGGCTTTGCTATCTTGTGTCCTTCTTGGTGTTGCATTTTGGGTGGCCAGCAGGTAGTTTTGAAACCGATCTTTCAGCAAGCAGTCGTTACAGAAAAGATTAGCTACAATTCAAATGATGTGCAACAATCGGGAAGTCTGCTTGCCATTTAAAAGAATTTTCTAATTATTTCACAGTTGTGTTCTTTGTTTCCTCGGCAAAGTGTTTTTTAAAGCTATGTGCGCCGCCTCGGTGGCGCAGTGGTCTAAGCGATGGCCTCTGGTCATCCGTTCAAAAGGGGTCCGGGTTCGAATCCCGGTGAGGCATGGATGTTGTGATTGTCTTACGGCACTGGCTGTCTCCCTTTCCTGGAACCAGTGCCCCCAAGTTAGGGACGGGCGACTGCTTATAGCCCATTGAATTGCTCACGGTGGTCGTTAAACCTCCAATCAAAAAAAGAAAAAAAAAGGTGAAAAGGTATGTGCTTGACCCTATTAGCGTCTGACTCGTACTTTTCGAAAATTTCGAAGATTGTACTTTGCCTCAACGAGGAAATCCTCAATTAGCATTTCGTCCGTCTCTCGTATCTGATACTTCTGTCTGAAAAACAGAGTGCTCTAAAACTTTGAGGACCCCTTGAACCTTGGGGATGCCCACGCATAGCGGTGTCTGCGGGTGATTTATCTACACCACCATGTCTAATCCTTTTTTGCCCACTGTTAGAACAGCATTGTCTGTCTACAATTTTCTCTGAATGTTAAATTCCGAGATAAATCCTATTCTGTGATTTCAGTAATCATGGAAAACACCACGTTCCGGCGTTATCTAAGAATTGCATTGTTTTCAGTTCTCCACTTATTTATGAAACCATTTCAAAGTAACAACTGCTATCTGCTAAGTGTTTGCTCCAGGTCGTTGAATGGCACGTTTTACTGGTTTGGGAAGGCAAAGTCTTTTCCTCTAGATAAACAAGTCTCCGTGATGACTCACTCACGTGCAAAATAAACAAGTAAATCAACTGAATAATAGTTACGGTTTCTTCCTAAGTGCAAGATGTAAAGCAACAAAGTGTAACATAACATATTCAGTAGACAAAACATTAGATAGATGTGATGGGCAATCGACATGGGCATCCTCCGCACAGACCTAAACAAATGCAGGCGATAAATAGGCGGACAGCAGAGCTTCCCAACAGTATATTGCAATCGACGAACGTGAGTAAACGTGGTGATCTGAGCGACTTTGATCGTAGATGCATTGTCGGCGCAAGACAGATTGGTCATTTCATTCTATCGCCCAACTTTAGGGTTCCCGAGGTAAATGGTATCAAGGGTATACTGTGAGTATACCATAGGGTTCCTGAGGGAAATCGTATCAAGGGTGTACCGTGAGTATACCATAGGGTTCCTGAGGGAAACCGTATCAAGGGTGTACCGTGAGTATACGATAGGGTTCCAGAGGGAAATCGTATCAAGGGTGTACCGTGAGTATATCATAGGGTTCCTGAGGGAAACCGTATCAAGGGTGTACCGTGAGTATACGATAGGGTTCCTGAGGGAAATCGTATCAAGGGTGTACCGTGAGTATACGATAGGGTTCCTGAGGGAAATCGTATCAAGGGTGTACCGTGAGTATATCATAGGGTTCCTGAGGGAAACCGTATCAAGGGTGTACCGTGAGTATACGATAGGGTTCCTGAGGGAAACCGTATCAAGGGTGTACCGTGAGTATACGATAGGGTTCCAGAGGGAAATCGTATCAAGGGTGTACCGTGAGTATACGATAGGGTTCCCGAGGGAAATCGTATCAAGGGTGTACCGTGAGTATACGATAGGGTTCCAGAGGGAAATCGTATCAAGGGTGTACCGTGAGTATACGATAGGGTTCCAGAGGGAAATCGTATCAAGGGTGTACCGTGAGTATACCATAGGTTTCCCGAGGGAAATCGTATCAAGGGTGTACCGTGAGTATATCATAGGGTTCCAGAGGGAAATCGTATCAAGGGTGTACCGTGAGTATATTATAGGGTTCCTGAGGGAAACCGTATCAAGGGTGTACCGTGAGTATACGATAGGGTTCCAGAGGGAAATCGTATCAAGGGTGTACCGTGAGTATATCATAGGGTTCCTGAGGGAAACCGTATCAAGGGTGTACCGTGAGTATACGATAGGGTTCCCGAGGGAAATCGTATCAAGGGTGTACCGTGAGTATATCATAGGGTTCCTGAGGGAAACCGTATCAAGGGTGTACCGTGAGTATACGATAGGGTTCCCGAGGGAAATCGTATCAAGGGTGTACCGTGAGTATACGATAGGGTTCCAGAGGGAAATCGTATCAAGGGTGTACCGTGAGTATACCATAGGATTCCAGAGGGAAATCGTATCAAGGGTGTACCGTGAGTATATCATAGGGTTCCAGAGGGAAATCGTATCAAGGGTGTACCGTGAGTATATTATAGGGTTCCTGAGGGAAACCGTATCAAGGGTGTACCGTGAGTATACGATAGGGTTCCCGAGGGAAATCGTATCAAGGGTGTACCGTGAGTATATCATAGGGTTCCTGAGGGAAACCGTATCAAGGGTGTACCGTGAGTATACGATAGGGTTCCTGAGGGAAATCGTATCAAGGGTGTACCGTGAGTCTACGATAGGGTTCCAGAGGGAAATCGTATCAAGGGTGTACCGTGAGTATACCATAGGATTCCGGAGGTTAATCGTATCAAGGGTGTACCGTGAGTATACCTTAGAGTTCCCGAGGGAAACCGTATCAAGGGTGTACCGTGAGTATATCATAGGGTTCCTGAGGGAAACCGTATCAAGGGTGTACCGTGAGTATACGATAGGGTTCCAGAGGGAAATCGTATCAAGGGTGTACCGTGAGTATATCATAGGGTTCCAGAGGGAAACCGTATCAAGGGTGTACCGTGAGTATACGATAGGGTTCCCGAGGGAAATCGTATCAAGGGTGTACCGTGAGTATACGATAGGGTTCCAGAGGGAAATCGTATCAAAGGTGTACCGTGAGTATACCATAGAGTTCCCGAGGGAAATCGTATCAAGGGTGTACCGTGAGTATACCTTAGAGTTCCCGAGGGAAATAGTATCAAGGGTGTACCGTGAGTATACCATCGACGGACGTACCATCGTCCAGACAGCAATCAGTGGCCGACTACACGCCATTGATGACCGGGGTCGACATAGACTATCTATGCTCGTAGAGACCAACCGCTTGGTAATGGCGGCCCAAATTACAATCAGGTTAAATGTCCGAGGCCCAAGTAGCTTTAGCGAGCGAACGGTACTCTTCATACCATGAGCTACGGGGGCTGACGTCCTACTGGTGTGCCACTGCTGACTGCTCGCCATGGGAAATTACGCCTCCCCTGTGCCGGGAACATCAAAACTGCTCCTCAGCAATGTAGTGCCGCGTCGTATAGTCAGATGAATTCCGTTTTCAGCAGCACCCAGCGGACGGGACAGTGTAGGTGTGGCGTCGACAGCATGATGCCATGGCCCCATCGTGCCAAGTCTGCTCTGTTCAAGACGGTGGTGGCTCTGTAATGGTTTGGGGAGACTTCTCATGGTACACGTTGATACATTTGGTTCCTTAGTTTGTATGGAGAGGTCCTCAACCGCTGCGAGTGCGCGCTACCAGCTTGTGCTTGCTGAACACCTGCACACTTTCATGGTCTTCGATCATCCTGCGGACGATGTTCTGTTCCAGCAGGACACTGAACCGCCCCAGCGGGCCGCAACCACCCAGGCATGGCTCTAAGAACACTCATCTGAGTTTGAACCATCGAATGGCCTCCAAGGTCTTCAGATTTAAACCATGTGGAAGCTTTCTGGGATGCCGAGGTGCCGAACATCAGATCCATGGATCCTGGACCCAACGTCTCGGGCGGAGTTGTGGACAATGGCTGCAAAAGGCATGGCTGGCATTACCTCCGTAAACACACCGGCATCTGGTGATGTCGATGACTCTGCGTGTACAGGCTGTTATTCGCGTCAGAGAAGGACCAGCACGCTATTAAGTAGGTATCTCTAATGTTTTGCCCTTTGACTGCATGACGTAACACGAATTTTTCAATTATACACGGGATTCCCAAGAAGTCCTACATTAAAATGCCATTCAGTAAGTGGATATGAATAAATGTTTGCATTTGTATGTGATTGGAATTTTTCTACCTTCTGTAATATTAATGAAATTGTACTGAATTTTTTCAGATGGTGTAGTACTGTAATTTTCATGGGAACGTACTCCGCGCTGAAGTAATGAATAGAGTAAGAATGGCGGAGTCCCAATGTCAAGTGCTGAATGGCAAATCCCATGTAACGGCGGCGTTTCATTTCATCGCAAATCAACCTCAGATCGAAATGCAAGTAAAAATTACACTGGTGGCTTGTTAATTAAGCAGAAACGCATTAAAATACTTCTTTTTCTTTCTTTTTTTATGAGTAACAGGACGGCTCAGTATGTCGAATTTTATTCATGGCCTAAATTGTAATATGTACCTTGGTTTTCTTAGAAAAAAGATGAACGGATAACTTCTGAATCATTCCGTAGTTTTCGGTCAGAAGAGGATCAGTAAGGCTTTCTGCACGTGCTCTTAATGTTAAAGTTCTGTCTACGAACATTAAGAAATGTACTACACATTATTTTGCGAAGTGCATGATATTAATTTCACAAACTGTATAATATATCGTTTGGTCACTATGACGTTCGTTGAGCTTCTTCGTGGATCAAGGTAATAAATACGTTGTAGGAGCAAAACAATGTGACCACCTACGTACAATTGCGTTGATCCTTCATGAGGCGACACCACAACGCCTATGCTACAATGAATGGATTCCACAAGTTCCCGAAAGGTCTCCACCAGTATGTAGTACTATATTCGGTACAGTGTCATTGGTGCAGGGCCCACAAGACGCAGCTGCCAATCCATATGATCCCAATCCTCAAACAGGTTCAATTGGCTTCATGTCGGGCGACATAGGTGGCCATGGGACCACATGTAGGCCATCCTTTTATTTCTCAAACTATTCCATGCAGGACGAAGCGTGCCTTATGACACGGCCCGATATTTTGTTGAAACATTCCATCTCAGTCTGGAAACACTGTCGGCATAAACGGATGAAACATGTGTACAGTGATGGACCTCCACGCGGTGGTATTCAGGATTCCATATACTGCTGTTGGAAGACCCAGAGTGTCCGAGTAAAGCACCCTGCAAAGCCTTACAACACCACACCTGCCTGTATCCGTGGGGTCACGGCATCTTGTACCATCTTCTCCGTAGCTGCATGTTCGCCTTGACATTCAGTCGGTGCGATAGGGAACGTACTCCATCGGGAAAGGCAGCTTTTTTCCAATGTTTTAAAACTCACTCCTGATGTTTTCTGGCAAATTCCAATCGTTGTCGCCGATAACGTGCCCATTTCAGAGGTACTCTGGTCATGTCTTCAACTGTAGACCCATGCGGTGTGGGGATCGTTGCACTGTAGCTGTGTATGCACTCCTCAGAACTCTCTGGTTACGGGCCGTGGTCATCTGTGCTAGGATAGCATCATTATTGTTCCGGACAATACGGTCCAGCAGTCTTCTTCACGAGCATTATGCAGCCGTGGCCATTCAGCGCCTTCCCAAATGTATAATTCAACTAATGTGTTGATATTACTTTATACTGCTTCACTCGATGTTAACGATTTAAAGTAAGCCCGGGAAATAATGTCCATTTTCAGAAGTGAAGCATTAAAATTCGAACAAAAATGACGTTTAGTTGAAATTGCACTTACCCTTATGTCTCTTCCGGAATTCCTTCGCATATTGCACATTTTCAGTGTTCTTCTACATGCTTGAAAATGTGCGATATATCGTTGAAAAGGTGCAATGTGCGAAGGCTCCCGCGAGAGACATAAGGGGAAAATGCAATTTTAACTAAACGTCATTTTTGTTTGAATTTTAATGTTTCATTTCTGAAAATGCGGGACGTTATTTCCCGTGCTTGCTTTAAATCGTACACAGCGTGTGAAACACTATAAAGTAATGTCATCATATTAGTTAGTTTATACATTTGCTTATATAGCCACGTAGATGAAGTTAAACATTCATGAGTGTAATTAGAACTTACATATTACAATACCTACCCGCTCAAGGGCGGCGGAATCTAATATTTTCAATGGGGTCCAACTTCTTCGAGTGCTTAAACCTTGAAAACAAAGACAGGAAACCGTAGGATATATTCAGTACGTATATAAATCATCAACATCAACCATTCTCAGTTCATAAAGGTAACCCCAGTTCTTTCCTGCAGCTGTGCCTAGAGCAGTTCTCTTCCATGTTATCAGCTGGCATGATTTAGAACTTCATCTACCCTTTTTCAACATGGTCTTTTCCTGAGTTTTCAAGCGGTTTTGGGTCATGGTATTCGTTAAATAATTTTTTTGAAACTTGTGAAATAAGCCCATTCTGGAATTCGAATCCACGTCTACTCGCTCCGGAGCCAGTTATTCTCCCGACTGAACTACACCGACCTTAGCCTATCGCTGCAACTTGCCGTTTTGACTCTTGCGTCACCAAACTTCACAAGACCAAGCGGGATCACCTTATAAACAGCCAGACGTTACACTTTACTAAAAAATCTTCAAACCTGCAAAATATTTGATATTTTAGATTGTATTATACATAAATCTCTTTTCCAAGATACCACTCGATTCAAACCCTTCATGGCCGCCCCGGTGGCGCAGTGGTCTAAGGCGTTGGCCTCTGAACATTCGTCCGAAGGGGTCCGGGTTCGAATCCCGGTGAGGCATGGATGTTGTGTTTGTCTTACGGCACTGGCTCTCTCCCTTCCCTGGAACCAGTGACCCTAAATTAGGGACGGGCGACTGCTTATAGCCCATTGAGTTGCTCACGGTGGTCGTTAAACCTCCAACCAAAAAAAAAAAAAAAAAACCCTTCATGGAATATACAAATGATTTTCAACAATTACTATACTCTGTACATTTATCATAAAATCTATCGTTCTCAACATAGTAAAAATTATCGCAACTAAATGAAGAACTACGTTTTTTTTTTTTATATACCATGAGATCGACCTTATCAAGCAAAGCGTCAACTACTCCTGATAGTGCTTTGTATTTACCCTGGGCTCTAAACTTGGGAGGCTAAAGTTTCACCATACTATAATAAATTTCCTGATATCCCTATATGACAAGAATCGTTTCATTGGAGTCTCAACAAAAACGATTCAGGTCATTCAGGTATAGCAAGAAAATTTACTATCGTACGTTGCTGATGGTCTCAAGGAAACCTTGAAAAAACCCCCAAAAAATGATAAATCATAATAATGAAAAGTCTTTTGGTAAGACGACATTCCCACTGAGGAGAACTATGAAATTTCGGGGGTGGGGTCCCGACTCCCGTGTCCCCTGCCTTTCGCCGCCCGTACACCCGCCAGTTATGCGTTGCGCCTCTTTCCATCACCTCTCAGCACACTTTAATTACGACTGCCCATAGTTAAAGTGTATTACTGCCACTCATTGCTCTGTATCGGACAATCATGTCCTTTTCCAACGGGTTCAAATCTCGTCCTTTATACCCATTACAATCACCTTTTCAGCTCTGACTGATACTTCACATGACGCAGATACAGCGCTGAATATACGCTCTTAACCTTCACACGTGTGGACCGTCTCACCGGAAACGTCATATGAAGAGAATTCATGGCCAAAACTTGTGTATCATCGAATAAGAGCTTTGTGTGCTTTTCGTAAGTATTTTGGTGCATACAAGTTTATAGGTAGTGACGTATATTCTAAATTAACTTTCCTTTTTAGTTTCTTTCCCTATGTAAATCTTGAGTTTATTCTCAGTTATACTTCCCTCTTAACGTAATATCTTTTCTCTCAAACGAATACTGTTGGCAACATAATTGAGGTTGAATGAAAGTGACGTATGCCTGTTTTGATAAGAACGAGAGATATAAACTACGAGTAAACTGTTGCTTAAGAGCGTTGTGAAGGGAGCGTTGTGAAAAGAGCGTTGTGTTGGAGAGCGATTAATGTGGAACGTAGCGTTGTTGGTGTGTGGTGTGTTTAATGTTGATACCGATTTGTTATGGAAGTGATACATCCTGAATAAAGCATCTTTTCC
Organism: Macrothele yani; assembly: GCA_039090855.1. Taxonomy (NCBI): domain Eukaryota; kingdom Metazoa; phylum Arthropoda; class Arachnida; order Araneae; family Macrothelidae; genus Macrothele; species Macrothele yani. The sequence continues at coordinate 117,873,586 of CM076990.1, forward strand.
GTAAGTTCGACTTCTGTTGTTTACATGTTTCGTCTGGCCGTTAAGGTTTAATTTAGGAACTATTTCATCTAATGGCTATGTTTTTAAAATAACGTAGAAGTACGAAAAGACTTCTACATCATAAGGTGCATCGGTATTTGTAACATCTTTAAATCAATATCGGAAAACACCATTTGCAGATGCTATAGCTGATGTTGCCGTGAAGTAAGCGTATTCTCGAAAAGTACATCTTTGGGTAAAATTTTCTTTCGCTTTATGAAGGAGAAAGGGAAAGGATTCTAACACGACTGCCTGCTCGTGTACACGCTATTTATTCTTGCAAATATTCATTTATGAAAGACAAGATCTTTATTTCTAGCTTGATCGTATAAGCTTAACAAACAAAAAAACAAACAAGTTATTGAAATCATGCAATGCATTGATTATGATACGCTTTCCAACATACTAGAAATCATTACTCAAGTTATTATTCAAGTTATGAGGAAAATGGCTGTGGAATAAAATCTCACTCCTGTGCCCTGACCTTTGATCCCATTTCGATGATATTCAACAGAATTGGTTCAGTATACCTCCGAAATAACATGATAAAGTTTGGTCGCAATCGAAGCAATTTAATGTGTTATGATGCATAAGGGCTATGGAATAGATTCCGTTTCTGTGTTCTAACCTTTGACCCATTTCGCCAATTTTCAATAGGATTCGTCTCCAGGCAGGCCCCTACAACATACAAACATTTCATCCAAATCGAAGCATTTTTACGTAAGTTATGACGCATAATGGCGATGGAAGTGATTCTGCTCCTATGTCCTGACCTTTGACCCCATTTCGCCAATTTTCAATAAGGTTTGTCCCCAGGTGATCCCCTACCACATACTAAAATTTAATCGAAATCGAACCTTTTTTACGTTAGTTATGACGCATAAGAGCGGTGGAATGGATCCCGCTCCTATGTCCTGACCTCTGACTCCATTTTGTTCACTTTCAATAGGGTTCCTTCCCAAGTGTTTCCCCTACCACATGCTAAAATTTCATTGAAATCGAACGATTTTTACGCGAGTTATCGTGCAGACGAACATACGCACACAACGCGTGATGTAATGAGGCAGACGGAAATCGCGACCATCTGCTCGCAAGAGTGTGACGTCATAAAACTTTAAAAGGATCCACACATTTGTTTATCTACTGACGTCATGAAAATACAGGTCGCGCCATCTTTTTTCTGGACAATTAATGCGTTCACAAGGATGAAAATTTGAGCATCGATTAAAATAGCTTCATTTTATAACTTGGAATACCTAATATTTTCTAAAACATAACCATAATTATGCAATCCAACATTTGTTTGTCTACTGACGTCATCAAAGTATAGGTTGCGCCATCCTTTTTCTGGTTTCAACACCACTAAAGGAAAAGTTATTGATTTTTAATATAATTATGGTTATGAAAAAACCATTAGAAAGTACCACTCACTCACCATAAAGATCATGGTAACCTCCAATGACAACACACTTCCAACACGTCATTCATCGTGATGTACGGTAAAATATACAAACTCTAAAATTCTATGTACATTATATACAGCACGATGTATTGATTCACAAAGGAGTCTCGTGGTAAGAGGTACAGGCATTTTGCACAAGAACATTAAGAGAGATTGTCGAAACATTTCGTCTCGAAGCATAAGTATATTATAGTGCTGACAAATAACAGAACGAGAATATTATAATGAAGCACTGTACAAAAGGAGAACTGTAGATGACAAAGTAGACAATGTGAAACCTAAGGCAGACGGAATTACGATGTCTTAGTACTGGTAGAAAAAATGATAATCAAAGAGAAAACAAGTAAGACTATATATATTTGTACAGTATGGTGCATAATATATTCACATTTGTTAGAAGATATAAGCTTTATGTTGAAGTTTGTTTCCGAAAACCAATGGTGAGCATGCACGTTGAACTGAAGTTCAATAGAGCTAGGAGCAACGAGGTTATAAACTACCGACAGTCAGTTGCAACATTGCTGGCATGCCGGCGAACCAGGAAGCGGCCGGAGACCAGGTGGAACGGAAATGTTGTTCTCTCTGTTGGGCAACGGCCACAAGGTTCTCTAGACGAAGTCTTGAGAGGAGACGCTCCCGAAAGTGGCACAGTAGTTCCACAGAAGCTTGGTGGATGGTATAAGGAGATGAGATATCTCGGCAGCGCTGATGAAATACGTAAATGACGTGTTTCACCAGGATCAAAATATATGAGCAGATGGGTGGAAGCTTGACTGGCGGAGAGACCTGCAGGAGGAGTGTCTTATAGGCATCGAAAGGAAGATCAGTTGTGGCTGAACGTTGAGCAATGGAAAATGCAAGATGGAGTAGTGGAAGGAGGATGACACAATGTAGATAAACGTGAGTGATATCAGCTTCTTGAGCACAGAAGGGGCAAAGAGGTGAGTCAAGAATGGTCATGCGGTGGAGGATGGATGGAACGGGAAGACGGCGGTGGAGAAAAAGCCAGTGAGTGTTTATTTCAAGAGGAGCTGAAAGAGGAGAAAGGGTGGCAGACCAGACACCGGTGAGAGAGGATTGGGAGACATCAGGGATGTGAAGGGGAGAAGGAGAGTGGGTTTTTAAAAGTAACCGATAGAGAACTGAGGTTGAAAGAGAGGATAGTGGAAGTGTAGATCTGCCGACTGAAAGAAAGAAAGGAAGGGGAGGGAGGCGGAAGGAACAAAGGTCAGGCCGGTGGTGGTTGCAAGATGAGGAAACTTAGCAATGATGGTAGAGAGTAGGGAGTCATAGACAGAGCGAGAGGAGGGTGAAAGTAGAACGGTGGGTGGGAGGCTGGCGTAGGGTCGCCAGGACAGATCTGAGGTTACAAGATCTTTGACGGTTACAACTCCGACTCGGAGCCAAGAAGGATAGGCGAAGCATGAAAGATGAGGGGGTGAAGAAGAGAGGAGAAGAACAGGGGTTCGGCAAGGAGTTCAGTGTTGGAATCGGGTGGGGATCGAGTGAGCGGGAGAGAGCGGAGAAAGGTAAGAGTCTCCCGTAAGGCAGGAGGAAGGCGAGAGTGAGTGGTAGTACGGAGGTCCATTAGAATGAAAGAAGTGAAAGTGAAATTAGTGTTGCTCGAAGAGGTGATGACATTCCTTGCGGTAACGGCGTCGGCAACAGGTGAGGTATGAAGACGGAGGAACGAAGTAATCCGGAGAGCTTGATAGTACAGTCGTGTATCAATTAGGCCAATGCCACCTTGGTCAGGAGGAAGGCTGAGCTTGGGGGCACTGAGCCAGTGGTTTCCGGTCCAGATAACTGAGGTGAAGCAGCGAGTGATATCATTGAGACGAAGAAGTGGGGATTTAGTAGCAAGCCAGGAATGTGTGCACGTGGAGAGAAAATAGGTTTGCGCAAGACGTGCACGTTGAAAATATGAGGTGCAGAACTGCGCTTTTCGCCAAAACGTAGTTGACCGATGAAGACGTGGCTGAATGGTATTCCACGTAGTGCTGGAGGCTTCACCTGGGACGCCAAGATGTACGCCAAGGAAACGTTGAGAGGCTGAAGACCAGTGCGCTCCCCATGGGTAATCCAAGCGGTCAACCCATGAGCCGCACCACAGGCCTGTGCTTTTGGTTGTATTAATCGCAGCTCCGGAGCAGGAGGCGTAATCGGCGAAAAGACTTTGGAGCAAAGAGAACTAACTGTGAATCCAGGCGTATACAGAAGGTAACGTCGTCTGCATACGTCACGGAAGTGGTGACATGGTGTCTCGTGCGGGCGATGAGTGGCGGCAGGGTGGCTTGAAAGGAGCGTTGAACGGAGCGGAGAAAAGGTTCTAAGGCTATATCGAAAAGTTGACCGGAGAGTGGGCAGCCTTGCCTCACTCCACGGCGGAAGAGGATTGGTGCTGTAAGAAAGGTGGGCAACTTGACCTGGAAACTGGCGTCCTGTTAGAGGGAGGTGAGGAGAGAAATAAACGGAGATGGAAATCCAAATCGGAGAAGTGTGGCGGAGGGATAAGTGTAGGAGATATTATCAAAGGCGGACTGTTGGTCTAAAGAGAGGAGGGCGAGGGGTTCAGAGCGGGAGCGCGCAAGGTGAATTAGATCAGTCAGGATATGGATGTTGTGAGATAGGGAACGGCCGGGAACTGTGTAAGTCTGGTTAGGGGAGAGGATGTAAGTGAGGATGGGATTTAGTCGTTGTGAAAGAAGCTTGGTATAAAGTTTGTAGTCGAGATTCAGTAGGGAAATTGGGCGCCAGTTCACCAAGTCAAGGAGATCACCTTTCTTGGGGAAAAGGACAACGTATGCATTTGTGAATCCCCTCGGGAGAGGAGAGTAAGTAAAGGCAGCAGAGAAAGCGGATAGGAGAAACGGAAGAAGGAGAGGCAGAAAAGTTTTATAAAAGCTAAAGGTTAGGCCGTCCGGACCCGGAGCGGCACTAGAATTCAGAGAAAAGAATGTAGTGTTTAGTTCAGAGGGCGTGGGGGAAAGGAGTAGAGAAGAAGCGAGATGGGGGGGGGGGACCTGAGGTAGATTAGAAAGCAGAGAATCCATTGCTGCAGAGGATGGTTGAGGAGGTTCACTGAACTTCATGGAAAAGTACTGACGGACATGGGAACAAAGCGCAATCGGCTCATCTGATACCTCTCCAGAAGAAAGGCGTAGATGATGAAGTATGGACGAAGCTCGTCGGGTGTTTTCCACCGACGTCAGGAACTCATAGTTGTGAGCATCCGGCGTCAGGTGTTGCAAACGAAGTCGGCGGAGAGCTTGTTGCGCCAGAGGAGTGAGAAGAGATCGAAGCTCTTCTTGAAAGGAGGAGAAGAGAGGATCACTGAGACTGAGCATGGATAGCATTGAACGAACATAGTCTAGGCGCATGTTCTGGAGTGTCTTTAATTGGAAAGAGTAGTTTTGGACATGCAGAACGAGCTGTTGCTTGATCTCCAACCAAGAATTTAATCCGCAGAGTGCAGATTGAAGCTGCGGTCGTCTGTCAATCAGGAATGACCGGACCGAAGAGCAGAATGCCGGGTCGGAGAGAAGTGCATCATCAAATGTCCACGGGCGAATTATCCTGGGTTTGAATGGTGCAGTATGGACTATGATGGCAATGGCGCAGTGGTCAGATGAGGCCGTGGGATGCACACTCGATTCTGTCACGGCAGGAAGTAGAGTACTGGAGGCATAAAACCTGTCAAGGCGGGCTAAGAAAGGATTTTGCGCATGAGAGGAGCGCCAAGTGTAATTAGTCAACCATGGATGAATATGCCGATGTACATCATGAAGAGCGTTGTTGGTGACAACTGTCTGGAGCAGGTTCGCCAGGGCATGGCGGCGCTCTCTATTTGTAGAAGACCTATCCAGAAGAGGATCCAGGGTACAGTTAAAATCCCCACCAACGAGAACATGGTCTGACGGTGGGATACGGTCGAGTGCTCTGCGAAGACGTGTGAAGAGAATTGACAAATGTGTTGTAGTGCTGGGAATATAGATATTGAATAAATGATATCTGGATGACACGATGGTAAAGGATGCATGCTGTAAGAGATCTCGACAAATATTTCGCACAGAGAGGGATGTGATAATAGAATTGAGAGTATGACTAATGCCAATGGCAAGACCGCTATGAGATGTTAGTCCATAGGCGTGATGAAACACAAAGCTCCACTGGCGCCATCGAGAATAGACGGTAGTTGGTTTTGAAGGAGGAGAATATCAGCCCCCAACGGGTTGAGGTCTTCATATGCCAGAGAGTTGCTGAGGGGGGGGAAGCGAATCCCCTGCAATTAAGTGACACGATCTTGAATTGTGGGGTTCCTTGCCTCTAGCTGAAGATCTTTCAGAGCTGGAGGAAAAGACTTGAGACTATTATAGAAAATTTGTGCCTACGGATGGGTGGGAACATTCTGGCTGCAGAAATGCGACACATTGAAGATCTGCTCCGGCACAAGTTGGCGAAGCGATGGATTCTTGACTGCTAAGACACGCGCTATTGCGTAGCTTGTCGGATTCGTTAAGTATGTATGGAGATCAATGTATGAGAGTGGTAAGGGAGGTATATTGGCTGTCTGGAGAAATGCAGCGAACTCTTCGACCGTGGGAAAGGAGACTTCGGCTGGCGAGGTGTGTCGAGGAGAACTGCTGGAGAGGGAGGTTGAACGAGGTGAAGTAGAGTTTTGCTTCTTCGCTACTCGCTTGCTGCGGCCAGAGCCGCGGCGCTTCAGTGGAGGCTCGGTCGTCTCATCCTCACACTGCGTCTCTGGACCAACGGACTCCACATCAGCTGTTTCGGAGGTTCCAGTGGTAATAGCTGGTTGTAAACCTTCTGAAAGGGACTCAGTGGTGGAGCGACGACGTTGCGGGAGTGAGGAGGCAATTGTAGGAAAGTCCACTAGTGAAAAAGAGGAAGCGGCTGTGGGAGCGTTGCGTTGACCAACGTCTGTAAGCGAACTTTTTCATCATGTCTTGGCTCCGAGGCCTGCTGTGCTGAAGTAGATGGTGTAGCACCCTTCGAGGTAGGAACAGTACCTGTAGGAGCGCCAGTCTGGGTCGGTGGAACTTGATGTGGGCAGTGCACGCGAAGATGGTTTTCGCCATGGCAAAGCGTGCAGTGCAAAGAGGTAATGACGTCGATTCTCCGACGTTGCTGGCCACACCGTACGGTTAGGATCTTCGGGCACGCAAGCAGATGATCGTCCGACGGAAATATGACACGGGCACTTCGACGAAACCCTGCAATGGATTTGTCATCGGGATCTTATGGGCGCCGCCGACAGGGTCGTTATTGGTCCAAACCACTCGGCCAAATTTGCTGAGTAAAGTGCATAGAGCGACAACTGAGACTTCAGGCGGGACTGGGTGGAAAGTGACCTGGATAGGTCGCTGTGCCACAGGTTCAGCCAGAAGATGCACATCTTTGATGGATAAGTCAGCAGTCATCAAAAGGTCTGCATGTTCTTTACGGGCAAAATACACTAATACGGCCCGTGGCTTTCGAGCCATATGAGTGATATAAGCTCCTGTAGGAAGCATCTTCTTTAGGGCAATACTATATTCCTTGAGTTTCGTGTCTGGTAATGCATCAAAACAGACACCGAAATCCATTGTGGAGAAAAATTGTTTCCCGGCTGGGGAATCCTCTGGGATATCGATGGTGGCAGAACTACCCTCAACAATGACGTAAGAGTCAGGAAAAACGGGAGCAAAAAACTTGGAAGGAACTCTCGCTCCGGAGGTCACTTTGGAGTAAGTGAGAGACGTAGAGTTCGCAGCGGAAGGATGCGACACAGTGCTGATTGCTGGTAGCGGCTTGGTAAACTGAGTTGAGCCAGTAGAAGGCAACGCAACCGTGCAATCGGTCACATACATAGCTTCGGCAAATGAACCAGGGACGTGCGTCAAGGTGACGTCACTCTCCTGGACAGGGATATCAGCTTGAGCTTTTGCAGAGGAGTCGCGCGTCACATCTTGTATGCGCATGACGTCTCTGACGTGCATAAATGCTGAATGGTCTCCTGAGAGAGAGGAGGAGGAGGAGGTTGAATGAGTATCACTGATGTGGGCGTGGACATCACCCTTCTCAGTGCCTGCCATTGAAAATGGCGAGGATTAACTTAAAGATCGATCAGCTTGATCGAAAATAATAAAACGCTGAATGCAAACAAAATATGCAACTCACCGACTTGGGAGCTGAGCTAAAAGAATGTACAGATCTTCTTCTTGAAGAGGAACACAAAAATAGGAACAGACACTCATTATATACTTCCGTGACTATATCGGTTTCTTCAACCTACGGTTGGAAAGCGTAAAAAAATCACAGTCTATGGTCCTCCTATAGCAGAGCGTATTTCTTAATGCGGAGCTTACCAAGCCTACGCCAGAAGCTGTGCTCTATAGCCTTTAGGATCTTAATTTCGGTCCCATGATTCAAGGAGCAGTGTAGAAAAGAATAAACAGGGTACAAGAATTAAACTAAACTAGTCCGTAGCCCGTGCCATGCACGGTTGAAAAAGCTGTGACTGAAATTTTTTCTTGTCATATAACACGAATCGTAATAAAATGCATAACTATAATAAACGGTTGAATTATTAATGGGGAGTCTATAAGATGACTCACCAACAACAAAATTTTCAGAATATTCCCATTAATTTTTAATTTTTCCAACTACTCGTATACGAATTTAACGATGGCGTTCCTCATTATTGTATAAACATATACTTATCCGTCGTTGACGGGCTTGCATCGGAGTATTGAGACATTCTTTTCAGTGACCCGAAATGATATTGTGTCTAGATAACTCTACACAATGGGGTTAAAAATGTGTTTTATTTTGCCAGTTCGGTTTTAACAACTTTTTTTTTTTTTGGTGTCATTATACACTGACGGAAAAAAAAAATCCCAACACCAAGAAGGGGTTGTGTTAGATAAACGACAGTTGGTAGGCGGTGAGAGTACATCTGTAAGATGACGTCTAGGCAAATTTCGCGCTCGGCGCATACGTGTGACGCTAGTAGCGCCCCTCGGAACATGCAAAGTAGGTTTGCTGTAAATACGCGCTGTAACGTTCGTGAGCGTTAGTTATCGTTGAGATTCGACGAAGTGTGTTGATGTTAGTCAACAATGCCTTTTAGAAGACGAAGAAGCCATTATCAACAGCTCACGGAGTTTGAACGAGGCCGCGTAATAGGGCTACGAGAAGGTGGATTTTCAATCCGCAATATTGCAGAACGACTTGGCAGGAATATAGCCACTGTGCATGATTGTTGGCAGCGGTGGTCAAGGGAAGGTACTGCCTCAAGAGGACCGGGTTCCGGCCGGTCACGTGGCACTACTGAGAGGGAAGACCGCCGTGTACGGCGTATGGCCGTGGCGCATCGTACCGCGTCTGCGGCAGCAATTCGAGCTGCAGTTGCCACCACAGTGACATAACGAACTGTTACAAAACGGTTACTTGAATGACAGCTCCGAGCCAGACGCCCTGTAGCGTGCATTCCACTTACTCCAAACCACCGCCGTTTGCGACGTCAGTGGTGTCGAGCTAGAGATCATTGGAGAACGGAGTGGAGATCTGTTGTGTTTTCTGATGAAAGCCGGTTCTGCCTGGGTGCCAGTGATGGCCGTGTGTTGGTTAGAAGGAGGCCAGGTGAGCGCCTGCAACCAACCTGTCTGCGGCCGAGACACACTGGACCTACACCTGGAGTTATGGTCTGGGGAGCAATTTCCTATGACAGCAGGAGCACTCTCGTGGTTATCCCACGCACCCTGACGGCACAGTTGTACGTCGGTCTGGTGATTCAACCTGTTGTGCTGCCATTCATGAACAGCATTCCAGGGGGTTTCCAACAGGATAACGCTCGCCCGCATACCGCTGTTGTATAACCTAACATGCTCTACAGAGTGTCGACATGTTGCCGTGGCCTGCTAGATCACCAGATCTGTCACCAATCGAGCACATATGGGACATCATTGGACGACAACTCCAGCGTCACCCCCAACCAGCATTAACCGTCCCTGTATTGACCGACCAAGTGCAACAGGCATGGAACTCCATCCCACAAACTGACATCCAGCACCTGTACGACACAATGCATGAACGTTTGCGTGCTTGCATTCAACATTCTGGCGGTTACACCGGTTATTAATGTACCAGCATTTCACATTAAAATGGCTCTTCTCGCGCTTACAATAAGCTGTGATCTTGAAACCTTAATCGATTAAATATGTTACCTATACAAATGTATTGCCACCATTTCATTCCTCTACAACTATTTTTTCGTGGTGTTGGGATTTTTTTCCGTCAGTGTATAATCTATACAAATAAATAAAGAGAGAAACTTTGTGTGTTTGAGGTAATCTCGAAAACTACTGAACCGATTTGGATAATTCTTTCACCGTTGGGAAGCTTACTTCTTTCCGGTGGACATAGGCTATTTCGTTTATTTTTTTTTATTTTTTATTATTTTATTATTATTTATTATTATTTTTTATAATTTTTTATTACTTTATTATTATTTATTATTATTTTTTATTATTTTTTATAATTTTTTATTGTTATATTGTTATTTATTATAACTTTTTTGCATCGAAGCGGGAAATTCATAAGTTTCTAAATTTGCTCTTAAATTCCCATTACTTTATCTACCGCCACATTAGTTCAAAAAAATGTTCCTTCTACTTGCTGGAATTGATTTTTTTTTTTTAGTTAGCACATTCATACAAAAATATTCTGCTGAATCGTAGTGTACTGATTTTGAAGAAACCAAGCGACTTAGGTTACTTTTTGCACTCAGTTTTCGCAAGGTTTCAACTCAATTTTGCGAAAACTGAGTAAAAAAAGATAGAGTTTAGATTTACTAGGATTTTGTGAACGCATCCAGTAGTTTTCTTTGACCGCGTTAATATCACGTTCGTAGTGAAAAACTTTTCTCTGGGTTAGCTGAAGGAAACAATCGATGAAAGCTTGAGCATTCCATTATTTCTGTAATCTAAACACATTTCTATGATCCGGACCCCCGATGCAGGCAATAATGTTATTACTTTTGTTGCCATTAGTTGATTTACATATACATTGTAGCAGTGGTACGTAAATCAACTAATGGCAACATCAGCAATAATATTACTGCCTGCCCCTCGTCAAGTTAAAAATAGCGCAATTTCACGTAGGCACTAAATATATATTAGTTCATAGGCCGTAGGCCTAGGCCTTTTTAACGGTTTTTATTCTACCGATGTCATATTCATGACGTTTACATATCAAGCCAATAATAGTGCGCTTTTACTTAGGCACTAAATATTAGTTCATAGGCCCTAGGCCTAGGCATTTTTAACAGTTTTTATTCCACCGTTGTCATATTCATAACGTTTACATACCAACTCAAGTTAATAATGCGTGTGACAACTGAAGTTAATAATGCATACCTACACCAAGTAAATAATGCATACCAACACCAAGTAAATGATGCATACCAACACCAAGTAAATAATGCATACCAACACCAAGTAAATAATGCGTAATATGCGTGTGCATTTAGTTATATGACATCGTTAGAATAAAAACTGTTAAAAGGAAGGCATTGTAATTAATATTTGGTGCCTAAGTGAAAAAGCAATATTAGTAACTTCCCATGTTATGTAAATATTTAGTGCATGAGTAAAAGTGCAACATTATTAAAAATTCCACCTTATCGACCTTTCTCGAACATAGTATGAGTCATGCTGCAATTCCTTTGTTTCGTCGAACACCGTGGTTTTAAAAATGTATGTCATTTATTTTGTATTCACGAAGGACTTATATTTCTCCAAATTAAAATACGGTTCTTGCTTGGCTTGCATAGAACGTTTTTTCATTCAATTCTCATTATAGGGCCAAGAAACGGCAATTTTTGTATGACCCCTTAAACTTTTGTGGGCAGTTGTGCGTGTGGCCAGATGTCCTGTGGGCAGTTGTCCGGTAGCCAGTTGTCCGCCCTGTCTTTCAACCAGAAAATCGTAGATATTTCTTAATGATAATGAAGTACGACGAAAAAAAAATTTGTGCACACCCATGACCAGATTAAGACCTTCGTGGGCTCCTAGGCTAAGGCATTTCTGTGGGCCCCAAGGCTAAAACATCTGAGTGGGCCCTCAAAGAATTATGACCAGCAATCATTATGAAGTCCGTTAAAACACGAAACTGTAACAATATGCTTGTGATAATTAATACTGTACGTAGTGCATTCTTCAAACTAACAAATTATCTGCAGAGTTTTTCTAATAAGTCATTGTATGTTTCATTATTCTTATAAGAACATGAGTTAAAAACTTAAGATTCCTGGATCTTGTATTTTCTAATGATTTAGCATTGTATACTTTTATTAGTGAATCTTTTGTGTTATGCAATGTGAAGCAACAGGGGACTTCGATTATTTTATAAACCTCTCTCTCTCTCTCTCTCTCTATCTATCTATTATCTGTCCAGGCATGCCTCCTGGGCCCTTGGTCACGGTGGGCCCCAAAGCTATAGCCCCTATAGACACCCCCTTAATCCGGCCCTATGCACACTAATTGCTCAAGTAGGGAGAAATATAGGAACACCATAAAGTTTTATGCAGAGCGATTTCATGGCTGTAAAACTGAATGTGGCCAAGTTGTTCGTGTCACCAATTGTCCTAAACTCTGTTTTCTCATAGTCGGCAACAATCATGTGGGGAATTAAAGTGGAGGTAATTGATGAACATTTTATCTTTGGCTTCTCAAATAAGGCCGCATACGTTGCTTCCTTCTTACCTGACAATGAACAGAATGCAATAGGAATGTACTAGCAGTTTTCAATGACATGCACAGTAAACATCTGCAACCAGAATTTTGTGCAATATTTCAAGTTATATCCATGTAGATTTTTATAGCATCTGATCAGAAAATGCAAATTTGACTCACATGCGAATACAATGATGCCATTTTTCATATCAGATATCATGAGGAACTCTTCTGATTTTATTGTTTTCAAATCCATTTCTTCTAAAGCATTTATGGCAGCAACGCGATTTTGAGGTAACGGTGGCTGTTTTTTCTTCCGCTGTTATACAATTTTTTTTTTAACTCAAGAAATATCCTTTTCGGTGAGGGTCTCCAAAGCGCCAGAATTTTCTTCCGCAGCAGCGTTTGTTATCTTTGATAGACGTTCAGAAATATCCTCTTCAACTTTTCTCTTTGAAATGTTACTAACGAGTTTGATGGCTTTCAAGTCTTTTCGTGTGAATGTTCACTTCGCGAAATGGTATCGACATCTCCAAAGATATGTAATTTTGCACTACAAGATTTCACAGTGCACGGCCAGTAGAATTCTTCACTTTTTAAAGTACTTTTCTTCCGGTACGTGAACCCACTACCAGCAACACCACCAGCAGCAAATGTTTGCCTTTTTCTGAAAATATACGATTTACTTCCATCTTACAACCTCTTCAGCAGACAAGCAACAGTGCTTGAAAGAAATATGTACTTGGCTTCCAAGGTGTCCCCAATTGCATGGTCAAGTAGTAGCCAAAGAGGGAGTTACTGGGCCGGGGGAAAGGAACGTCGCTAAGAGGGTGCGAGGTTGGGCTCCAGCCCAACCTGAAATTCGCTTTGCCCATCCTGCCGCCACCCTGTTCAAGATGTGCTATTTTTTCAATATGTTTAACTTTAAAATATAACCTAGACTTTGCCAAGTAATAATAAGTCTCGTGTTTTTCTTCGTGCACAGCAACGTGTTTTCCCTTAGGATGTGCGTTGTTTATGGCCCCGTGGAAATGTTATCAAAATAGCATTAGCAGGGCCATAAAAATTCAGTTGATCTCTTTTTTCCACTTCCGTAGTTGAAGCCCCTTTTTTGCGTTAGTATGGCCAGGGGGCGAATGAGGAGGATGGATAAGAATTCACAGAGAGAGAGATCATTACTAACTGCTCTACCGTTTGTTTTAGTTACTAAATATGAGATTCCAACAGGGAAAGTGGAGTCTAAAGCTACACTAGCGCTTTTAGGACATCGCTGGCACAGTGAGAGAGCAGGACGTGGCTGACGACTGCTTTGGAGGAGAAGAGTGCAAGGCAAAGCCGCTGGCTTGAAGGAAGGTAGTTAAAGAGGGGTGGTATTGTGTCTGCTTGGCACGACGTTAAAGTTTGATTTAGACAAACAAAAATGACATTTCCCTTTAAATATATTGTTCAAGTACAGTACTATTTTCGTATTAAAAATGCAAAATTTTAAAAAGAAATTAAGACAATGCATTCACAGCAAGAAAAAGAATTGAAAGCGACTTTCTACCAACACTTGCATTTTGCACCAGTGTCGTAGCTAGTCCGATCCTTGTATACGTGTGTGTTTGTGTCCAGGTGGAAGGGGGTGGGGATTGCACGAATTCCTTTGTAGCCGGTAGTGAAAAGCATTAAAAATTCTTTCTTTCAGATTCTGGTAAATAAAGTTGTGATGAAACTTGCCCCACCAAAAATAATATTCGTCCAGCCATCGCCCACCCTGATTTCGAAGTATAGTGACGTCCCTTCCAGGGGGGGGGTATTAGCACCTGGCTGAGGAAAGGGGTAACGATCTAACCGCCGCAATTTTCTTGTGGGGTTGCCCCATGTATTGTCGCATCAACAAGCCTCTCAAAAAACTTGGGTAGATTGTATTATTATATTATAGGCGTTATGAAGGCCACCAACTCTTTCTCCTTTTTACAACCCGGAGCTCTGATTTAACTCACGCAGCCATAAACGCCAGTTATCTTTTTAATTTAGGATATTAATCTTTGTAAGCAGGAGGGGGTTAAATTTTTGAACACTGTCAGGTGATTCCGTTTTTTCTCAATTTCTCTCAAGTGATTCCGTGCTATTGCAGTGGAAAAAAGACGAGCGATCAAAGAAGGCCCATTCTCACATTCATACTATGTGGCCAACTTACTAAGCTTTTCTCTGAGATTCAGAAATTAACTCTTAAAAAAAATTCATGCGCCAAATTAAAGTTAGTGATTGTGTTAGATTTCACTTACTGTTGATATTCCAAATGCCTCCATTTACAGGGATCTTGGCCATTGGCGCACCCACAGAGAGGGCTTTGGAGGCTTAAGCCCCCTCCAAGGATATTAAGAGCGACATACGTCATGAATTAAACGTTCAAAAATATTATTTTACATGTTCAAAATATTATATCCAAAAATTACGTGTATGACATAGTGTCTTCTTTCCAAAGAGATTAAGAGCGACGTACGTCACAAATTAAACATTCAAAAATATTATTTTACATGTTCAAAAAATTATAGTGTCTGACATAATGTCTGCTATTACGTGGTGTCTTCTTCCCAAAGCCCCAAAGAGATTAAGAGCGATACACTTCAGTGTATACAGTATATATATAGTGCCAGTCTCCTCCATGTCACTTCCGCACGCTTTCGAATTTCATCCACCCATCTCCCACGTTGTCTTCTTCTGGGGTCTTTTCCTGTCCCTTGGAATCCAGCCAAGAATTTCGGTTGTCCATCGGTGGTCCGTTCTTCTGTCAACATGACCATTTCTATTGCCACTTCAGGGTTTTTATTCTGATCATGATTCCTTCCACTCTTGTCATTTTCCTTATCCATGAGTTCCTCTTCTGATCTCTCTTGGTTGCACCAAGCATACATATTTCCATGCTTCTTTTAGTTGTCTGCAGTCTTTGTATGTTGTTTTTTTAGTTGTAAGAAAAACATACAAAGACTGCAGACAACTGAAAGAAGCATAGAAAGATGTATGCACATATGTCTCTGTTCCGTACGTAACCACTGGAAGGATGCATTAATTAAATACTTTTTCTTTTAAGACATAATGGCATATTGCTCTTAAAAATCGTATTGTTTTTTCCAAAAGCTCTCCGCCGCCCCGGTGGCGCAGTGGTCTAAGCGATGGTCTCTGATCATTCGTCCGAACGGGGTCCGGGTTCGAATCCCGGTGAGGCATGGATGTTGTGTTTGTCTTACGGCACTGGCTCTCTCCCTTCCCTGGAACCAGTGACCCTAAATTAGGGACGGGCGACTGCTTATAGCCCATTGAGTTGCTCACGGTGGTCGTTAAACCTTCAAAAAAAAAAAAAAAAAAAAAAGCTCTCCAACCAAGTTTTATACGTCGATTAATTTCTTCATCAGTGTAATCTTTGCTTGATATCTGCTGTCTAAGGTAAATGCATTTATCAAGCAAAGGTGTGTGTGTATATGTATACAATATATATCATTATGAATTGAATTTCGAACTTTTCAAATTTATAGTTCAAAGCAGATTTGACCGGGTCCAAAATTTTTGACCCGTTTCCAACTCTGCAGCCAGCTAACGATTTTTTCCCTTCCGGGTGGAGGTATAACGACCACCGTGAGCAACAAGGACACACCGTCCGTAATTTAAGGCTACTGGTTCCAGTGAAGAGAGGAAAAGCCAGTTTCGTAAGACAAACACAACATTCATACCTCACCGGGATTCGAGCTCGGATCCACCTCAGACCAACGGTTAGATGCCAGTGCTTATACCACTGCACTACCGGGACGATAACGACATTTTGCTTCACATCTGCAACATATCTTTCCTTACATGACCAGAAAGTGTCTTGCCACACTTGAATGTATGAAAGAATGCTCGCGGAAAAAATGTCCACGGAAAAAATGCCCTCAGTGACCTTTACGAACACTTTTCATGGCATGCTTAGCAGGGTAATTAAAAAAAGTGAAAGTTTTTACGTCCTATGCGCATATATACATATATTCAGAACAATGGCGCATAGGCTTTTGAATTAGAACACTATATTTTCCCACTCACTGAATGTTACGTTGGCAGCAGTCTTGAGGTCAAGAGTGAATGGCGTGTACATGTTTGACAAGCTAAGAACGAAACATAATGTCTGGAGCTAGCAGACAAAGAGTAACGCGTTAGCGGCAGTCGTAAAAGCTGTCATAATCCGTAAGCGGCGTTTTTCACGCAGATAGCGTCTGTCGATCTGTGGCGTATACACAAATTACTGTTTGTGAAAATTGCAACATCATGAAAGAATGACGGTAATCACGTGAAACTTACAGGATATGCAAGAGCAAGGTAGGACATGCAAATGATTGGAAGTGCAGAGTCATTGCGCATGTCTGGGCCCTGCAGTGCCCTCTGAATGGCCGAGTGAAGGGTATAAAGAGAGGGCTGTTTAGGGTACACACCAGTTTGGGCCGCGGGTGACCTAGTGGGCACCGTTCGTGACTGCCACGGGAAGGGCCTCAGGTTCGATCCCAGGCAGGTACGAACGCTCGATCCACTAAATTCCCGCCGTGCGTCGGATGGGCACGTTAAGCCGTCGGACTCCGGTAATAAATAAGGGCGTCTTGCTCCCCCTTTCTACTTCGCTTCCGTGTGACTTTCCTATCGAGCGCTCTAGCCTAAATCTCCTATAGTTTCCTATTTCTAAGGGTTGTTTAAGACCTGGGGTCAGACACACCCTTCCTAAAATCCTCTACATATGACCATGACCATACACACCAGTTTGAGCCGCGGATGGCTTAGTGGTTAGCGAGTCAGACTGTTAATGGAGGGTCCCCACAGGTTCAATCCTGGGCTGATCTTTCCAGAGATGGTGTGATTTGCTAACAATCGCTGAATATCCGCCGTGCATCGGACTAGTACGTTAAATACCGATCCCTGGTTTGGAGCCCCTCGGTTACGTTGGGTATCCATTCCTACTTCCCTCTGACTTTCTCTCACCCCTATAGGAGCAACATCGTACTTGTACGGTGGCGCCATCAACTGTGCTCTCACTCACTCACAAACTGTTCTGTCAAAGTCGACTTGCTCTCACTCCTTCCGTTCCTGTGCCCTGCCCAAAAGGCTGACCCGCTGTAGGTGGTTTGGGCCTAAACCTTCTTTGTGGACGGAAGTCCTACATGAAAATGCCTGGCTGTCTCCCAGCCTGGGCTGATCTTCCAGAGCGATACACACCAGTAGCAAAGAATATCTAAGTTAAGGTTCGGCGAGACGTAACTGACGCCGACATATCCTAAGGTACAAGATACAGTGCACAGAAACCAACATACAGGCTGATGCCGGAGCAGACTGCACATGCGTATTTCTGTTGACTTCAATTCTGGCAAAGAACAGTCAGCCGAGCTACTGTGCACAACACGTGATTTGTTACCTTCTCGGTAGCATAATCACTTCGCAAATCGGATATGTTAGTTTTGTTTCGCCAATTGGGTTAGTTAATGCTTTTGTTTGTTTTTCAGCTTTTCAGAAACATTTTCAGTGACGCCAAATACTAGGGATTGTTTGCATTTTGTACGGATCCTTAGGCCTAACTATAATATTTGCTAAAATGTAATTTAAATAGTAATATTAATGCTATTGCATATTTGTCTCACCAAAATAAGGGACGGGTAAGGGTATCAGAAAACAACAAGAGCAACAACAACAACAGCAACAACAACAACAAAAACTGCTCTAAGCAAATAGTCATCAGATCGAAGGAAACCATCGTGGATCAAAGAAAAGCTTCACTGCCGTAGTCCCCCCTAACGTGTTTTGCTCCTGAATGTAAACTTTCCGGTAGAGCACATAAGCTCCCAGGATGTGGGGACGCTGTAATCGCCAGTTTTACGCTACCTCAACGGGAGTTGACGTTCTTCATGCGAAGCTTTATATTCTTTGCCATTAGTGCATCGCGGACAGCGAGTTGTAAAATGGTCTCCAGGATTCAATAATGCCTCGGCGACGACGACGAAGGGCGCAATATCACCATCCGACAGAATTTGAACGAGGACGAATGATAAGTCTGATTGAAGGTGCGTTTTCGTACAGCGATACTGCCGCTCGGACGGGACATAACGTCACGACAGTGGACCGAGAAGAACCAGGTGCATCGACAATCCGGCAGTAGACAGAGAAATGTGACGACACAGCGGGATGACCGACACCTCATCCGCATGTCAGTGACGAACCGTTCCGCATCTTCGTAAGTGTTAGTAGAACAGTGGAGCACTGCAACAGATGTGGCATTGTCTGCCTCCCCAGTTCGACGCCGTCTGCTGCACAGAGAACTGGTTTCACGATCCCTTTACAGCAGAATCCTTTGACCTTGTACCATGGACGCCTCAGGATGGAATGGGGTTTTCATTACAGACAGCGGCGTGCTGTTTGGCAACATGTCGTGTTTTCGGACGAGTCCCGATTCAACTTGGACTACCATGATGGCCGCATACGCATTAGACAGTATTGTGGCGAGCGTCTTCTTCCAGCATGCACTGTCGAGCGTCATACGGACTGAACGCCAAGTGTGATGGTGTACTATTGGGTACTATTTGCGATATCGGCTGCTACGGCTTGAGGGCAATGTCAACAGTGACCGCTACATCAGGGAAGTTGTACAGGCAGGAGTCATGTCCTTTCTTCAGAGCACTCCTGGCGCTGTTTTCCAGCAGGACAATATCCGACCACATGTTGCCAGGAATGTTCAAGTCCTCTTCGCAGCACAGAAGATACCGCTTCTTCCCTGGCCTACACGTTCGCCAGACATGTTACCTATTGAAATTGAAGATGTCTGGGATATGGTCACGCGGCAACTGGCCCATCGAAGTCCTCCAGCGGTCAGTACCAATGATCTGTGGACACGCATGCATACCGCTTGGCAAGCAATTACTCAGGACACCATCCAACGCCTTTTCGATTCAATGCCATGCCGCCTTGAAGCTCTTATTGCAACTCGCGAGGGATTCACAAGATACTGATTTTTGCAGGTAAAAATTGTTGTATTGTCCTGAAAAGTAAATCACTGATGTACAGTCATATCAGTAATGTGTGGTATAAATTTCATTCGAATTGCATGGTTTCTTCTTGGTGTTGCAATTTTCAAAAGCAGTAGTGTATATTTCGTGTTAGAGTCTCGTTAAACTACTATTGTGTACTAACTCACGTTAATCAAAGTAAATTTTTAATTATTAGTGCTGTTACGAATTAGTTCTTCATGAGTATTGGGATCTCCGAGTGAAGTGCTTATGAGACATTGACGGAATAAAACAAGAATTGTAAGTAACTCTTTCTTGAACTTTATTTGAGTGATCCCTGTTTCACTTTAAGTGAGCGAATAAGAAGAACGAACTTTAAAAATGTTCCCTAAGCCACATATACACGTTTTAAACATTAAAGAACACTACATCGGGTGTACAAGCTTCAATTTATATCGAGAGATCGTGCAATGTTTCATCTGCTTCTATGATTCTTTCGTTTCACTGGAGATGATATTATTAAATTTAACAGGTGATTTTTAACAGTTCACGCAATACAATAAATAAATTAAAATAATAAGAACAGAATAAAGTAAAAGCGAGTACATAATAACTATTATATTGCGAAGTAGCGCCATTTTCAATAAATTCCTATGTTTTCTCCGTTACATTTACTCGCGTTAACTGGCAAAACCTAAACTTTAGGGTGAGCACATTTTCAGCCTGCCAGTCATAGCTGTCAAGTATTAAAGGTGTAATCGATTAAATTAGGCTCACCACCTCAGCATGCAGGATTTAATGGTTGAACTAGTTTCAATACGCTAGCGAAGGCGGTGTCGACGTTGCTCTTTGCCAGCACACACAATCTGTGCACGAATCCTTTGTGACACAGGCTGCGGCTACATTGCAAACAGCAGTCAGGAAATTCTGAATTATAGACCATTTTGGTTGTAATGTTGGAAACCACTGTTAGACTATTGAAATTCGGAATGCGCCGAGCTTTCGTAAAAGAGGAGGGTGTCACAATGGTTTAGCACTAAAACAGAGCTGTTAGCTATCGGCGTTTCTGATTGGCTGTCACGCTACAGCAGTGAACTGAATAGATCATCATGCAGGCACGGAGGCAGCGGTTAGTGGTGTTAAAATCCCACTACAAGGCCAATAAAACGATGAAAAGTTTATAGCTCCTTCGATTGCAAGCGTCTGGCCAGCAACAGATGTTGACCCATCCCATAAAACGATTCTGTGTAAGTTCCGGGTTGAAGTTACAGATGTTTTGTTTCTTCGTGGAAGCAAGTGCTTTCTGGAGACTCATTGAAAAGTTTTAACACATTCCGACTGCTCCTATTTTTAAGATTTTAGCCCAGCATTAGTCCATTTCTGCCATTACAGTTGCACAAAACTATCTGGAAATCAGAAGCGGGATGAATTTAAAATTTGTCTTGTAAGTATAAATGCATTTATAGAAAGCATGACTATATGAAAGTTTATTACCTCAATGGGTAAGAGTCTCGTGCTGATTCAGTCACGAATATTGTTAATTATGTATTTTATTTATCTTTTAGCACTGACACAAAAAGTAATAAAAACAGGAAAGACACCGAGTTTTCGGTTGTGATGAGCATGTCATTTGAATGCTTTCCGACGCGAATAAAATTTATCAAACTTATTCATAGTCAATGGAACTGGTTAGAAAAAAAATCACCCGGATTTCTACAATCGATAAAACATCCAGAAATAGAAACAGCTACTTACTTCCACCAGCGTCTAAATAATATGCTACGAAGACTAACAAATGGCGTTCAAAAAGTTTCTGATAGCAGAAGTTTCGGAGACAAACAGATTTTCAAATTGAACAGTTAAAAGAAGAAAGCCGCTACCGTGGGACACAGTGGTCTAAGCGATGGCTCATGAGCATTCGTCCGAGATGGGCCCGGGTTCGAATCCCGGTGAGTGGATGTTGCGTTTGTTTTACGGCACTGGCTCTCTCCCTTCCCTGGAGCCAGTGGTCCTAAATTAGGGACGGGCAACTGCTTATAGCCCATTGAGTTGCTCACGGTGGTCGTTAAACCCACAATAATAATTAAAAAAAAAAGAAATTTACAGGGAAACATGATATAAACTTCTAGCGGAAGAATTCTGCATAATGGGATTATTGAAAATAGGTGAAAAATATTCTTCAAGGAAACAGCTAAGCTAAGGAAAAAAATGTTCAAATACGTCTCCCGGAAGCAGAGATAGCGAGAAAAAATATTGACCTTTGCGCCCCCTAGCCGAAAAGCTCAGCATTTTTTCAAGAGAATAATGTTTCCCATCTTTATTGTAGCGAATAGCATGCAGTAAAAAAAGAAAATTTCTCAAAGGGTTTTTAGAAGCGGAAATACGGCTGTATAGAGAAGTACACAAACACCACCTAGCTACAAAACCATGAAATACGAAAAAACTTCTCAAGTAGGTACAAACCTAAATTATTCCACAGTTACACTGCTGGCCACCCAAAATGCAACAGCAAGAAGGACACGAGATAGCAAAGCCAGATTTACTGGACACATAACAACAGATACAAAGATGAAACGATTGAGCTTGCGGAACACGCAAGCTCAATCGTTTCATCTTTGTATCTGGGCGACTTGCGGAACACGCAGACATCTGTAGTTCGCGTGGCCCACATGGCTAGCAATAACGACCGCTACACGCCGCGGCATCGAACGAAAAAGGCTTTGGACGTGGTCTTGGGGTATGTCGGTCCACGCTGCTTCCGCACGTTGCCACAGTTCATCAGGCGCAGCCGCGGGTGGTGCTTACCGGGTCACTCGGTTGCCGATCAGCGATCAGACGTGTTCGATGGGCGACATATCGGAAGAACAGGTGGGCCACGGCAGCAGTGACACCTGGTGAGCCGTGAAGAATTGTTGCACGATGCGTGCCACGTGCGGGCGCGCATTGTCCTGTTGAAACGTGGCCGCTGGCAGATCCTGCAGGTAAGGGAGGACTACAGGCTCCAAAACGTCGGTGATGTAGCGGTGGCTGTTGAGTATACCGCGATGCGTACCAGAGGGGTGCGGGTGTCATATCCAATTGCGCCCCAAACCATAACGCCAAGCGACGGACCGGTATGGCGATGCATAATGCAGGCGTCATACAGTCTCTCACCGCGGTGCCGCCACACGTGGATCTGACCATCGTGGTGTTGCAGACAGAAGCGGGATTCGTCGGAGAAGACAATGTCGTGCCATTCCGTAGTCCATGCAGGTGTGGTGTTCAACTGCCCACTGCCGCCGCACTCGCTAGTGGTGTAACGTCCATGGTAATCGGAGCAATGGGTGCCGTGCGGCAAGTCCCCGCTCCTGCAGACGATGTCGAACGGTACGTGCTGACACAGGTTGTTGCGCAACACACCCTAATTCCTGCGCTAACGTTCGTGATGGGGCGGTGCGAACCACCAATGCCCGCCGTACAACATGCCGGTCTTCTCGTACGGTGGTGTGCCGCGTCAGCGGCAATCGCTCACGTCCGTTCATCCGTCTCTCCTGCACCCACCGAATCCATACTCGCCTCACTGGTGCTGGATGTCGTCCCACACGGGTGCCGATGTCTCGGTACGATAAACCGCTGTCGCGATAAGCCACTATTCGTCCTCTGTCGAACTCCGAAACGTGCTGGAACGACTGCTGTATTCTGCGACGAGGCATCAGGAAGTTTCCCACGCACAGGTCCGGCAGCACAACACACTTCCACTACTTACACCCCGCCTTCTGTGCACACTTCTTATAGTGCTTCTCGGTGGCGTGCCGGGCGCACATGATTTGCATATGCCCTGCAATGCTAATCGTTTGCATGTCCTCTGGCGGGCGACGCATGCTGTGAATTTCAGGCCAATCGGATGCTTCCTTCTTGGTGTTGCTATTTGGGTGGCCAGCAGTGTATAAGACTTTTTTAAATCGGACATTTGGAATCCGATATATATAAAAAAACTGATTAAATATTTGCTCCCCCCCCCCTATCGGAGAAATTTTGCGTTATTTCGAGAAGAAAATACACACAGCATGTTTTATAGTTAGTAGTATTGGACCCAAAAGGAATTTTTTAATCGGGTTTTTAGTTCCGCAGATACTGCTGCAAAAACAACCTTTGCAAAAAAAAAAAAAAAAAGAACGAAGGTTCCAGAAGAAATCATCCAATCGATATGAAAATTAATATGTACAATGTACACTGAAGTGCCAGAAAAACTGGTACAGACGAGCTTATGCAAAATACATAGCAACGTCATCTATGCGCGTACTCGGTTATGTTCGCCAGTGCGTATATAAAGCGATACACATCCTTGCCAGCTGTCAGAGCTGTTTTCGGCATGAGAAGGACAAGTAATAACGATTTAAGCGATTTTCAACGCGGTGTCATAGTTGTCGCTCGTGAGATGGGCCATAGTATTTCGGAGGTAGAAACGAAGTTCAATTTTCACGGACGATCATTGCAAGGGTGTACGGTGACTACAAAAATTCCTGCAAAACCTCCAACCTACGATACCAGTGTGGCCGTAAAAAGACATTGGGTGAACGTGACCATCGTCGGCTGTCAAGAAACGTTTCACGCGATAGGCGTGAAACACTCTCGCAGGTATCATCGGAATTCAATTCTGGAGCCTCAACAAGCATCAGCGTCCGGACTGTGCAACATACCCTGCACGATATGGGCTTTGGGAGCCGACGCCCAACTCGAGTCCCCTTGATGGATGCACGACACAGAGCTATGCGCCTCGCTTGGGCACGGCAACACCGCCACTGGACACTTGATGACTGGAAACAAGTAGCCTGGTCTGACGAGTCGCGTTTCCAACTGTATCGGGCAGATGGAAGGATTCCTGTGTGGCGCAAACCCCATGAAGCCAGGGATCCCGCCTGTCAACAGGGAACTTTACCGGCTGGTGGTGGTGGTGGGGGGGTCAGTAATGGTATGGGGTGTGTTTAGCTGAACTTCACTGGGACCCATGGTACGTCTACAAACCTCTGTGACCGGCCAACGTTATGTGCGCATCCTTTCTGACGAGGTACACCCGTTCATGTCCTGCATTCATGCTGATGGGTTGGGCCTGTTCCAACAGACAATACACCACCACACAAGTGTCGGGATGCTACATTATGGTTGGAGGAGCATTCATCTGAGTTTGGGGTGTTGACATTCCCACCCAAGTCCCCAGATGAACACATTTGGGATGCCATGCATCGCGATATCGAACACAGGAATCCGAGACCTCGGAATACACCCTAATTGTGGAACGCTCTGCAGGAAGTATGGTGTGCATTGCCGACAGCATATTTCCAGAAGCTAGTGGAGTCCATGCCCCGTCATATTTCTGCAGTCCTGAGCTCCCGTGGGGGACCTACCAAGTATTAGACCGGTGTACCAGTTTTTCTGGCACTTCAGTGTACATGTATGGCAATGGAAATTAAAGTAATTCCAGAGTAGTTGGGCCATTTATTCGGATTAAACAACTACACGAGTGGAACAAAGTCAGTACGCCACATCTGGCTCGGATACCCTGTGTGGCATAGACTCATACAGCTCACGGATACTGTCCTCAGACGGTGTCCAAATTGCGGGCCAGTTCGCCGACATTCCGGGATGGGGTGTAGGTGGCGTCCCATCATGTCCCGAATATGTTCGATCGTTCAGAGATGGAACACTCGGGCTGGTCATGGCAGGGTAACGATATTATGGATGCAGGACTGGGAGAGCCGTGTCGTGTGTGGCCGAGTATTATCCTGTTGAAAAATTGCTCGGTGATGCTGCGACAGGAATGGCAACACAACAGGTCGTAGAATGTAGTCGACATGCCGTTGAGCCACGAGGGTGGTATGGAATACTTACTACCAAGGTGTCCAGCCATAATAGGAAATGGCTCCCCAGAGAGTCACTCCCGGTGTGCGAGCAGTGTGCCATTCCTAGGTAAGGGAAGGGTCGGCTCGTCTTCAGACAAGTACTAGCTGCTTATCGTCGACAAGTGCAAACCGTGACTCATCACCGGAGACAACACGACGCCACTGTACACTATCCCGTTGATCGGGCCCAACACCACTGTAACATGTGCCAGCGATCTCGCTGGCCAGTGGTAGGCGGCAGGGTGCCTCCTCGAATGTTGTCCCCGTGCCTGAAAACGGACCGGATGGTCACTTCCGTACCTATAGACGATGCAACATGGCCACTTATTGCTGAGAGCGACGAATTCGGTTCTGTTCGTGCGGCTCTCACAATCGCTCGATCCTCGCCTTCTGTCGTCGTTCTTGGCTGCCCATCGCCCGCGTGCCGCTGTGTTGTGCCCTCTTGGACCCACTGGCGACAACATCGTCCGATTGCCTCGTCGCTCTGACCCAGATGCCTGGCAATACGGTAACTTCATCAACCGGCCTCTCATAAACTCTCCCAGCTGCTCGTATTGTGCATGGATTCGACATCGAGGCATCCTCACAATCCGTGGAGGATAATGCAACCCATAATCCGCTATCACAATTGATCTTGCGTGCGAGCTTTGCTCTTGATATACCCTTCTTGATGCGCGTTTCCCATGGGCTGTGGCTGGCCACTATTTCGTCATTGGTCGTTATTTTTGAATCATTTGCATATCCGGCCCTGAGGTACTTGCATGCGGAGTTTCATTCGTATCGAACGATTTTCTAGGGGTACTTCCTTTTTTTTTTTTTTTTTTTTTTTTTTAAGAGTGTGTATTGTAAACTGAAACGTAAGCTTACGCCTTCTAGTGGCACACGTGTGCGAAAAAAATTGAAATTACATGAGAAGCCTTCCGTACCAGAAACGCTTTCCGTTAAAGAAATAATTTTTTCAAATCGGACTGTTAGAAGCAGAGATATCGACAAAAAATAAGGTATACATCTACGTCTCATGGCAGGAAAACTATGCACTATTTTAAGCAGAAGGTGTTCTCAAAAGGTTTTCCGCGGGGAATGGTATCGATCCAGGAAAGAATTTTTTCAATCGAGTTTTCGGAAGCTCAGATTTTGCTCCAAATACATCAGAAGCAGAAATAAAGTCTTATGACCACTGGTGGCCAAATTATTCTCTATCAAAGATTAGAAATGACGTGTAGAACATTTCTCACCAGCAGCTTTATCCAATGCAAATTTTTGAAATCGGATTTTTAGAAGTAGAGATATCGAGAAAATCACAACTTATTTTTACGCCCCATAGCGCAAAATCTGTGCATTACTTGAAAAAGAAGCTGTGTCTAAAACAGTCTTCGTTATAAATAGCATCTAAAGGAAGAAATAAGTTTTTCAATCGGATATTTAGAAGCAAATATATGGAATAAAATGTATTTTGAATTCGGTAGCAGCATTTACGTCATCTAGCGGCGAAGTTATGCGTCAGTAAAAAAAAAAAATGGAAAGCAAAGATCATCGTTCTTACATTTGAAGCTTTCCAATGCAAAAGGAAATTTTTTAAATCCCACTAATAGTTGCAGAAATAGGATGTCCACACTCGGACGGACAAAGTGATACCATGTATAATACAGGGTGATCCATTTAAACCAGTACCCTGAAAAAACCTTACATTTTTGCAAGGGATCGCGCAAGGAACTCCTTATTTTTTTCAATAAAAGCAGCAACTCCTGGAGAATGAAAACCGCCACCGTGAAGAAGATTGTTAACCGTAACTGTAACTCAGCTCGTGATTTGTTTGTTGATGCGTTGTCATTCACTTGCGTGCATTCGGAAACATGCAGTACTCTGTTCCAGAGCGTGATTTTTTAGTGAAATCGTATTGGGTAACCAATTCTGTCATCAAAACGCAACGAGCATTTCGAAGAGAGTTTGGAGTTCGAAAAATGCCAAGCAAGTCAACAATTCTGTCGATGGCAAAAAAACAGGAGCAAACCGGTTCTCTTCTCAGCGGTAGCGGTACACATCACCCTCCGATGCCCCAAACGCGTGTGAACGATGTTCGGCAACGTTTACTTCAATCTCCGACGAAATCGTTGCGCAGATTAAGCCAGCAGACAAAATATTCATACGGAGCTTGTCAAAGGGCAGCAAAAAAAGCGAATATTCTACCATTTAAAGTGCACGTAATCCATCAGCTGCAGGAACTGGACAAAGGAAAGAGAGTAAAAAAATTTTCTTAATTTACGATCTGATATTCTCTCCATCACATGGTTTACGGATGAAGCCTGGTTTAATCGGTTAGGCTACGTCAATTCGCAAAACAGCAGATACTGGGCTGCCGAAAACCCACACGTTATGTGTGAAACACCGATGCATTCACAAAAGGTTGGTGTATGGTGTGCGGTTTCGTCTACGAAAATTATTGGCCCCATTTTTTTCTCTGAGACTTTCAACACTAACGTTTATTGCCGCATATTCAATGAATTTGTGGAACAACTTGATGACATTGAATTGACACAGGGCTACTTTCAGCAGGATGGCGCTACGTGTCACACATCGAAAGTCTCAATGGAACTCATAACCAGCTTCTTTGATGACAGATTAATTTCAAAAAACATATGGCCTCCCCGATCTCCGGACATAACTTACCCTGACTTTTTTTTTATGGGGCTACTTAAAGGATAGAGTTTACAAAACCCATCCAAAAACATTGGATGCATTGCGTGAAACAATCACGACTGAAATTGGCGATGTTACTGCTCGTACTCTACATGAGACATCAATGAATATGGTGCGGCGTGTTCAACTGTGTTTACAAGAAAATGGAGGACAATTCCAACATTTTGCTTTGATAAAATGATTCTCCAATACCACATGTATAATTCTCAACTTACTGTATGATTTTGTTGTTATTTATAAAAAAGTTATTAGTAAATCACATGGTACTGGTTTAAATGGATCACCCTGTATAAGCACGTAATTTGTTTTACAAAAATTCGAAATGAGTAAATGAACAATGTGATTGATTTTAGGTGGAACTACGTAGTTATACCATTTTGTGATAATACGAGATGACCCAAGAGAATTAGAAACAAAGAGGGGGGGGGGGGATATTGGCATAAATAGATAGAAACGACCTGCAGAGTATATAAGCCCTGTAGCTCTTTTCTGCACCCTTCGTCGGACACCTGTGGCTCAGGATGGCAACGCATTCTCTTTTGTGTTCATGAAATCAGTAATGCATCCACGGATAATTGCTAATCTCTCGAAAATTTGCCTGTCGTCCGGATACAGATTCGATGAATTCGCCGATAGGGGGCCATCAAAAGATCGGCAGAACAGTTTTGAGAACTTTTTGGTTTCACTAGCTCAACGGAAGCAAGATTAATAGGCCATTTCCGAAGAGTTCAAGCCAGGCCGCCATGAGTTAGGATCTTATTAAGTTCGGATTCAACAGTGGAATAAAAAAAGCACGAATCGCAGGATTTAATGCAAAACACTCTTTATATTCTCAAGTAGGATATTAACCACGGTAGAATGGGTGCACCTAAATCTGCATCTCTCTTATTACTGTATAATAAAAAGCAGCTGATATATTGGTTTCCAGCTTTAATGTCAATCTTACTTCTGCGCAGATGAATATGCTACTGTACGGATGAATTCAGTGAGTGCAAACTCAAAGTTAAAAGGAAGTAAATTCTGAGATAACGAGAGGGTTAAAAAAGAGTGAACTCGCCAGGCAGAGAAAAGAATTCTCTACCTAGTGGACCAGGTCGGCGCACGAATATTTTCGTGTGGCCGAGACTTTAAAATCCCAAGCCGAGAGATCCAAAGGAATCTGTAACAGAATCCAGTACGGTCTGTAGAGCTTTCCTTCGGCACTCTAAATAGGTGATCAATAAAGGTTATTTCATTAAAACGCATGTTTGATTTATGTACTTTGAAGGACGAGAATCAGCGCGTCCTCACCTCAAAATATCTTTCACATAAACGTCGTTTCACCTAATGTCACAGGCTCGAAATCGAGTTCTCTTTTACTCAGATGAATGTCATTGAACCTATTAGAAGATTGGATTGCGATTCCAGTGTGAGTGCTAATTGATCAGAGGCCCAGTAAAGATGTCAATAGCATTTCACTCATGCTTGCCTATGTAATGGTGTTCAAGAACAAGCACAGCAAGACTGGGCAGTTGGAGGGCAGCACATATTTTTATCTAGTAATTGTGGAATGGCTTTAGATAGGTCATCGAGGAACGCTTGGGTTACTTTGAAATTTATTCCACAATATGTTTACAGTGACACTGCAACTTATTGCTGTCCCCGGTGGCTCAGTTGTCGAACCGCTGACCTCTGACCTTCGTCCGAGTGGGCTTGGGCTCGAGTCCCGGATGAAGCATAAGTGGTGTATT
Source organism: Macrothele yani (assembly GCA_039090855.1). NCBI lineage: Eukaryota > Metazoa > Arthropoda > Arachnida > Araneae > Macrothelidae > Macrothele > Macrothele yani. Next base: position 117,903,124 of record CM076990.1, read on the forward strand.
TTTCTTACGGCGTTAGCGCTCTCCCTTCCCTGGATCCTGTGGTCCTAAATTACAGACGGGCGACTGCTCATAACACTGGGGAACAATTTTTTTCTTATTTTCTGTTGCATGAGATATTTCAACTGATTCTAAGTATTTATTCAACGCTGATTTCAAATCTGAAATCGATTTTCAGATGAAACTTGTGATTTTCGCAAAAAAAGGCACCCATTGCTATTTACACTAGCAATAGCTTGAGAACTAGGCTTACATCTACCCTAACATTAGAGTAATTAGGCTAATTCTTTCACAAACATCAATATTCTTTATCTTTATTGTTAATTTTAGATTCTAGAGATTTATCTGATTTACACAAAAATAACACCTGTTTTTCTTTATATAGGATCTGGCCATGGCTTCTTCAAGTAGACAAAAATGTGTAAATAATCCTGATGCATTCCGTTCTGCATGTGCCTGATACACACTTCGTCAAAGACTCAACCTAACTTCGTTTGTGAGGCGTGCCTATAAAGCCTATTTTGAAGTTCCCCTTGGCGACCAAGACAAGAAATGGGCTCTTCATATTGTGAGGAAATTCTTAACTGGACAAAAGGAAAATGAAACCGTCTGCCTTTTGGATTTCCCATGGTCTGGCAAAAACACAATGACCACGTAACTGACTGCTATTTTTGTCTGGTCAACACGAAGGGTGTCGGCAAGAAAAACCGGCATAAGATCTCCTATCCCAGTATTCCCTCAGCAATTCGACCTACTCCGCACCCTGAGAAATTCCCGGTTCCAGTTTCTAATGGTTTTTCCTCATCTGAAGATGAAGGCAGTGAACATGATCAGGAAGAGTTCGAGGGTTGTGATAACGAAGCTTCAGGAAGAGTTTTCAGAATCCGAAAACTCTTCATCTGATACCAAACAGTCATCAGCCTCTCAGCAGTTTGGCCAACCGGAATTGACTGACTTAGTGCGTGATTTGGGGCTCTCCAAGAAAGCAGCTGAGGTATTAGCCTTCAGGCTGCAAAAAAAAAAACAAAAAACAAAAAAACCTACTTGACCGCTCTGCAAAAGTTTCTTATTTCCGAAAGCGGGACCAGATTTTTGTAGACGTTTTTTAAGAAGATAAGCAGTTTGTTTACTGCCACGATATCCCAGGTTTTCTCAGGTTATTAGGTGTTATCTCGTATGGTACAACAGAATGGCGATTATTTCTGGACAGCTCAAAGCGCAGCCTCAAGTGTGTTCTCTTGCACAATGGCAGTGTTTATGGAGCATTTACAGTTGGTCACATGGTGCATTTGCGAGAAGAACATAATGACATAAAAATGGTCATTGACTTACTCAAACATCACGAGCACAACTGGATCATTTGTGTGGACCTGATAATGGTAAACTTCCTCCTTGGTCAACAGAAAAGCTTCACGAAGTTTCCATGCTATCTCTGCATGTGGGAAAGCCGAACTCGAGAGAAACACTGGACCCAGAAGGAGTGGCCCACCCGTGAAACTATAGAAGCAGGCATGCCAAACATTGTGAATGACCCAATCGTCAGTCGAGAGAAGATTATTTTCCCCCACTCCATATCAAGCTCGGCTTGATGAAACAGTTCGTGAAGGCATTAACTACTGATGGTGAATGTTTTCAACATATAGTTTCTGCTTCTCCTGCTTTGTCTTTCGAGAAGATCAAAGCAGGTGTGTTGGATTGACCTCAAATTCGTGCCCTTTTACGTGATGAGGAATTTGTCAGGAAGATGAATGACAAGGAGAAGGCAGCATGGCTGTCTTTCGTGGCAGTTACACAAAACTTTCTTAGTAACAAAAAAGGCAGATAACTATGAGGTTCTCGTTACTAGAATGCGGTTGGCTTTTCGCGATCTTGGGTGCAACATGAGTATCAAGCTCCATTTTCTGAATAGTCACCTCGATCCATTTCCCGAGAACCTTGGGGCTGCTATAGTGATGAACAGGGAGAGCTCTTCCATCAAGACCTCATGACGATGGAACAGCGCTATGAAGGGCGATGGGACAAAAATTTGATGGCAGACTAGTACTGGGCACTGAGAAAGTCCACAAACGTCACAGATACAAGCGCAAATTCTTGCCTGAATAGGACATATTTGAACTTTGCATCCCATCCTCATCAGTTGTTCTGAATCACCTATCATCTTTATGTCGAAATATATGTTAATTTAAAGTAAAAAGCATTAGTGCATACTCATATTTGACTATAATGGATAAATGTTTCGGATTTGACAAGTGGCGATACATTTTTTACTCCACACAAGTGATTTTTTTTTTGCCTTTTTTTTTAACTTTAATGCATATTGTGATGCAGCTACTCGTTTTTGTGAATACATAAAGAATTTCTTTGCCAAAACGGTTGTTTAAGCCTAATTTTAAGACTGCGTAACCATAAATTCCCCAGATAGATCATGTCATCATGCGAGAGGCGTCAAAATTTCGCGGAAAATGAAAATGTAGAATTGCAAAAAAATCTAGAGCTTACAGAGAAAAACTAACTTCAAATTTGAATTCAGCACACTCAAATTAGGTAAAAACAAGTGCTGCTATCAAAGCAGCAAAAAATTTGTTCCCCAGTGTAATCCATGGAGTTGCTAAAGGTAGTCAGTCGTTAGCCCCCTACCAAAAAAACCCCCCGCTACAACTCACATTTGGACTAGTCACCCTCTTGCAGATCCTATACTGCCTCCAGTTTTCTATTGTTCTTGACCTCGAAGAGTTATATACAGCGTCATTTTAGAATGATTCCTGTGCTTACTCTATTTTGACCACTAACAACTAACAAGAAAAAGAATGTTTATGTAGGATGTCGTTTGTATCTAGTTGACTAATTTGAATAATGAACTGCATTTTATAAAAGTTTATGCACTGCTTAAAAACACGTATGGATTTGCGTCTATAACGCAGGTTTAGTTTAATTACGTTGATTAATTCATGAGTATCTTGGATTCGATTTCAAATACTATGAGGCATTTCAGTGATCCTTAATTTCTAAGTATTGCGCGTAAAAAGATAAATTATTTAATAACCATCCCCCATGCTGCATGAGCACTTAATTCTTGGACGAGGTGACAAAATAAAGCCATTTTTGCCAGTGGTTGCATTTGAACCATGTCTTCCTGCTCCGGAGCTGGACATTTTCCCTGCTGAACTACGCCGGCAAAGTTTATCGCTGCAACTGACTCTAGCGTCATTCATCTCAGTGATATGTCACAGAGGCGTATTTACCAAATTTAAAGCTCCCAGTTGTGGGAAAATACGAGAGAATCTGAACTGCAAAACAAACACATAATCCAAACCTCACTCTAAACCTGCGGTTCTCAAACTTCTGACACCGTGGAGCCTCTTTAACCCAAGGACAAGTCCCAGAGCCGTAAAAAAATTTCTGCTATACCCATATTTACATTCAGCGCAAAACTGTGTTTATACAGGCAATGAGGATTTAAGAATTTCATTTTTCTTAATGGGGTTTAATGACCACCATGAGCAACTCTTTGAACTATAAGCAGTCGCCCGTCCCTAATTTAGGGTCACTGGTTCCAGGGAACCGAGAGAGCCAGTGCCGTAACCCCCCCCCCCCCCCCAAAAAAACCACCCATGTTTCACCGGGATTCGAACCCGGACCCATCTCGGACGAATGATCAGAAGCCGTCGCTTAGACCACTGCGTCACCGGGCGGCGAATTTCATTTCTGAGAAATGAAATCCTTAAAATTAATTAAAGTGGTTTCGAAATGACGGCGTAATTCAGCTGCAAACATGGGGCTATTTGGAAAAGTTTTGTGGCACAATTTTTTTTTTTTGATGGGTGATTTAACGTTCCAGTCTTGAGCCACCGATCCATCGCAGAGACATTAAACACTAAAACTAACGTGCGGACTTACGACGCGTCACTTCCATCGAGTCAAACGAAGTAAAATGAACTGAAGAGACAGACAGAATCAAGCTTGAACGAATGTCGTGGTCACGTGTTGCGATCGTGTATTGTGCTGCGAATTCCAGGAATCGAGCAACAAAGAACAGCGCCAGGGAGAAGCCGCGTCGTGCTCTTTCACTGTTTCAGGAGCGGTATCGTTTTTATGAGAACTAACCCGTTCAAGGCACGTCCTGTCCCAGCTTAACAGCAATACAGCCATTTCGATCATCGGGCCTGACAGCACGCAGGCGTGAAAGAAAGATGTGGGAGGCGAGGGCCCGCGGCGAGGGCCCGCGGCGACCTCAGACTTTTAGTGGTGATGGTGACAGTTTGTGCTTTGTTTTGTTTGCCTGTTTCGAAACTGCTGCCACTCCGTTTCGAGGATAAAGGACAATTAAGCGCAGTTTCCAATATGGGTCGCTATGTACCGTTGGCACATGCTTTGAAGGAAGCATTGTGTACATTCATTGTATAAGAAAATTGAGGAAGTACGTGGATTTTAGCAGTGTATTTTCGTTGTAGAACATGAGAGTGTCATGAAGTATTTCTCATGGAAAGCGTCGCTGAGTCCCAGGGCTTCGCGGAGCAGACTTTGAGAACCGCTGGTCCAAACTGGTAAAATTTTGATGTGTAAGCTTGGGCTGCACGGTTTGAAAAAAATTAAATGAAAAAATCGATAAAGCTTGAAAAACCAATAAGGATAACAACGGGTGAATGGACAACAAACAGTTCAAAATCCTGAGAGTGATGAAAATTAGCTTTATTAATGAAACAACAACGATTAATGGGTTGTGTCTCAAATGATACTCGTAAGATCCCCAGCGGGCGTCATGAGCGAGCGAGTTTACAACCGCAAAACCTGCCAGACCTAGGCTCTAAAGCAGCTCTGCCGCCAGCTAGGAGCAATGATCAGCTTTCCTGAGACAGCGTTGTCTACTCCTGTGGCCATGAAAACGACTGATAATGCATGCTTGCTGCATTTCTGTAGGAAAAGCTTCTCTTTTAATTTTCATAAACCTGGTAAACTCTTTTTGTTGATTACAACAACTTTTCCCAAATCAGCTGGCTACAAATAGTAACCGTACATAGTTTTACTAATTATACAGTATAGTAGTAACAGTATAATAGTAAAGCATCAATAATGTAATATTACATAGTGATATACTAATAATGTTATAGTACATAGTGATATACTAATAATGTTATAGTACATAGTGATATACTAATAATTTTATAGCAATAGTACACATTATAGTATTATTAATAATATATTAAAATAGTATAGTAATAGTACTTAGTACTTGGTAGAAGAAATAATATGATGGTAATAGTACCGGGTGCGCCATATAAAAGAGGCCCCGTGGCCAGACGTTTTTATGCGTGTTAAATTTGTTTGGCGGGTTTCCAGTTAAAACCGCTTTGTTCCACTTTTAACCGGTTTCTGCGTGTACAGCTGCAAAGGAATTTTCCGGTGTGGTTAGTCACAGCCAAAGCCGTGTAGATACGCGATCATAAGTCTAAGTGAAGAAAGAACAAAGGCGACGGAAATGGTTTTAAGTACGGAACAGTGGATTTTTATTGTGGGACAGAATTTCAGAAATAACTCATGCAAGGTTTTAAATGAGTTCTTTACAGAAATATTTCCACATTGTGCAGCACCGGCGAAATCAGTGGTACAGAAGTTAGTGCAAAAATTTCGGAAACCGGCACGGTGTGCAACAGGAAAAGAAACAAACCCAAGACAATTCGTACTGAAGACAATATCAAGGATGTGTGCACAATGATGTTACAAAGCCCTCGAAAGTCGATTCGCCGATTATTATAGTCTGCAACGGGAATATCTGTCACATCATGCCGACGCATACTTAAGGTGGATTTGCATTTTCGGCCGTACAAAGTTATGGCGCTCCAAGAACTTAAAACTTCTGATTATGCAAAACGGATACAATTTTGTAAGTGGTTTCAGGAGAGCATTGTCAGCGGTGAAATGGACCCAACACTTTATTACATGACAGATGAAGCATGGTTTCATCTGTCCGGGTATGTCAATGCGCAAAACAGCAGGATTTGGACCGACACGAATCCCAGACGGACAATGGAGACTCCTCTGTACGACCAAAAGATGGGCGTTCGGTGTGCTGTGTCTGCGAAGAGGATAGTAGGCCCATTCTTTTTCACTGACACCATCAACTAGGAGCGCTATGTTCAGCAACTGTTTAACCCATTTGTTGCCGCACTATTTGTTGCCGCACTATTCTCTGCCATTATACGTTCATTATACTCGGGTCTCTTTTATATGGCACACCGTGTACATAGTAAATGTACTGTATAAATATAGTATAATAGAATATGCCGCAATTAACTGAAAGATGTTCATTTAATAAGCTCACTTATATTGAGTAAGCATCTTTCAGTGAGTTGCGCCATATTCTCTTATATTTATATAGTACATTTACTACGTACTATTTTATCATTACTAACACTATGCACTGTTAAACTGAATGGATAAATTATTACATACACCTAGCTGATAACGTGCTGCACCACCTTTTGCCCTTACAACAGCAACGAGGCATCTTGGTAAGGACTCAGTGAGATGTTGAGAACACGCAGGTGATATTGTCGCCCATAAAGTGAAGATCGCCTGCCGATAGAGCATCGACAGTTGCTGGTGGAGACTGGCGGGTTCGAACAGATCTTTCTAGTTCGTCCCACAAATTCTCAATGGGGCTGAGGACCGGTGATCGAGAGGGCCATTCGAGTGTGGTAAATTCACTGGAATGCTTCTGAAGCTAATTGGTCGCCATTCTGGAAGTATGCGGTGTGGCGTTGTCCTGTTGAAAGATGGCGTCACCGTCATGGTGGGGAAAGAGATTCGTTACGAATAGGTGTAGATGGTCGGCGAGGATGTTCATATACCTTGTGCTGGAGGTCTCGATGGGAACGAGGGACCCTACAGAAGCCCATCAAACCCACCCCAAACTGTTACACTGCCCCTACCTACATGTATGACCCCAACTTAATAAGCTGGGTACATAGCTTCGTGTAATTTAGACCACACACGCACACTCCCATCGGCGTGATAAGAGTTGAAATTGAGATTCGTCAAACCAGATGCCATGTTTCAAGTCCTCCGCACTCCCGTTTCTATAGGCCTTTCCAAACTGTAGCCTAATTCTTCGGTGCTTTGCAATCAACAAGGGGACACGATGAGGACGTCGACTGCTATGGCCTCTTTCTTCCGTGATACGACGGATAATCTTTGTGCATAAGTTTGTGGATTGTGGACGCGTCCTCATTAAATTCCCATGTTATCAGCTCCGAAGTAGCCGTGGGATCATTTGTAGCTACGCGGGACAGCCTGCTCTCACGTGGAAGGTCAATTGCACGTTTACGGCCACATTTCTCCCGTTGGTTGAAAATTTTGCCATACTGCAGATAGTCTTGGTATAAACGTGCGACCGTCTGATGCGGAAATCCCAACAGTTTGGCAGTTGCGGTGATTGAACAACTCACCTTCCTTGTAGCAACTATCTGGCTACGGTCACACTCAATTACATCGCTGTTTTTAAACATGGTTGCTTTTCCATGACCGGATTCCAATGTGTAGAGACCTGCTCTTTTCATAGGCATTACCAGTTTCTGCGTCTCACGTGACTGGACGCGATACTTTTGCTTTGCATATTGTTATCGGGGTCTATGTAATAATTTGTCTATTTAGTGTAGTATCAGTTGCCTGTTACTGTCCTATGGATGTTCCAGCCCGTCGTTTTATAATCTTTCCTGCGTTCTTGTAACTAGAGTTCAAATATCTTTTCGTCGTTTTCTTAATCCTCTTTTCAAAAAGCACATAAAAAGATGTCAGTAACAAACAAATCTTCAGAGTGACTCATTTATTCTTTCAATAGCAAAATCGATATGTACCTGTAACGTACATCTCTATTTTCAATTATGCTTCTCAGTTTCTTTCTGTCATGTAAATTTCGACGCACCGATGGCTGAGTTGTACGAAGCGTTGTCTTCTAATCAGGGTCCGGGTTCAAATCCCGAGTGAGCCATGGATGTTGTGTTTGTCTTATCGCACTGGCTCTCTCTCTCTCTCTCCCTGGAACCAGTGGCCTTAAATGAGGGACAGGGAACTGCTTATAGACCTTAGAGTTCCTCACGGTGTTCATTAAACCTCCAAACAAACAAACAAACAAACAAACAAAATTGTTACTTCTTATGTAATTCCCGTTCTGAATGCCACATCGGAACTTCAATCTTCTCGTGCGTTTTGGCAACGGCTATCGTTTGGTCAGAAGGTAAGTAAAACGATAAGCTTGATATAAACAGGGTGTCCCGTAATGATGGGACACATTTTAAACGCGAGTATCTAGGACTGGAACAAGCACATTTATTAAGGACTATGTGTAATACATAACCAAGGAATAGGAGTTCATAGCACAGTTCAAGGTTTGAATATCACATCACTTAGATGCTCACCACTTCGAAGAGAACACTCCCGGGCTCTCTCTATCATATCTACCGTAGCACGTCACTGCACCCACACTGTGACTTTGACACTGTGCAAGGGCCTTTCATATAAGGCTTGTTGTGTGTGTTCTTTACCCCAAAACCTACAGTTTTGTTTATTGACATAACCGGATAGGAGAGAATGAGATTCGCCTGACGTGATCAGGTGCTGCACAAAATCCTTTTCCTCCCTGCCCTTGTTGAAAAACCATTCATTGAACGTCACTCTGTGAACCCTATCTGCCTAGAGCAATTGCTGCATCAACTGTACCTTATAAGAATACAGTTGCAGGTCATTTTTCAAAAGCATGTGAACACTGGTGCGAGTTAACGTTCACCTGTTGGGCCAATCGACGGGTAGACTTCTTGGGACTTTGTTCAATGGCATTCGCCACACGTTCAATGTTCTTTGCACTACGAGACGTCCGAGGTCGTCCTAGGGATAGTTCATTGTTGGAGTTGCCTGTCTCACGGAAGTTACTAACAACATGCAGAATCACCTTCTGGGACGGTGCTTCATGCTTCCAGAAATGGTGCCGGAATCGCCTTCGTGCTGTGACGATGGAGCTTCCACGGCGACGTCATTAAAGATCAATGACCTGGAAAGGAGACAAACATTAACTCCCGAGGTCAGACTTTGAAATACAATACATTTTAAAGATGGGCGAGTGCTCACCCACCTGTAAATAAAAATAAAATGTGTCCCATCATTATGAGACACCCTGTATATCATCATCATCATCATTGTAAACCATTATCAATCTACTGCTGGACGAAGGTCTCTCCAAGCCTCTTCCACAACGGTCTGTCTTGTGCCAGTCTCCTTCACGTTACTCCCACATACTTTCGAATTCCATCCACCCATCTCCCATGTGGTCTTCTTCTGGGTCTTTTCCTGTCCCTTGGAATCCAATCTAAAATTTTGGCTGTCCATCGATGGTCTGTCCTTCAGGCAGTATTGTCCAGCCCATTGCCATTTCAAGGATTCTACTCGGATCATGATGCCTTCCACTCTTGTCATTTTTCTGATCCACGAGTTCCTCTTCTTATCTCTCCTGGTTACACCAAGCATGCTCCTCTCCATGCTGCTTTGAGTTGTCCGCAGCCTTTGTATGTTTCTTTTAGTTAAGGTTCACGTCTCTGCACCATATGTAAGCACTGGAAGGATGCATTGATCAAACACTTTTCTTTTAAGACATAATGGCATATTGTTATTAAAAATTATGCTGTTTATTCCAAAAGCTCTCCAGGCAAGTTTTATTCGCCGATTAATTTCTTCATCAATGTGACCCTCACTTGATATCTGCTGTCCAAGATAAACGTACGTATCTGTTATCTCCAGCTTTTCTCCATCAATCGATAAATCTTCATTTCTTGTAAAAGCATTGTACATAACTTTTGTCTTCTGAAAGTTCATTTTTAATCCCACTTCTTTACTCTTGTAAGCAAGTTCCTGGATCATACTCTGCAGCTCTGATGGGGTAGTTGCAAAAATGACTACGTCATCAGCAAAACCTAGGTGAGTTAGATAATCTCCATTAATCTTTATCCCTTTGTTTTCCAATTTCAATGATTGAAAGACATTTTCCCATGTGACATTAAAGAGCTTGGGAGATATGGTGTCACCTTGTCTCACTTCCTTTTCAATTTTTAAGTGTGCTGTATTCTCAAGCATCAGCCGAATCTTTGCACTTGCATTTTTATAGATGTTATTAATAACATTAATGTATGCATCTTCAATACCGCAGGATTTCAAAGCCATTGTAACTGCTGATGATTTCACTGAATCAAAGGCCTTTTCAATAACTATAATATATACGACTCAGTGAGATTGTGGTAATCATTCTGTTACTGTTGATCTGTTGTCATTAGCTTCGAGGAATTCTGAAGTTGTGTGAAATAATGGCTCTTCGACTGAAATTTGTACCGTTATCATTTACGAAGACGCCTTGGATTTTGGATTTCCCTTAAGTGCAGTGCTGTTTCTTACCGTTACGTTTCTTTGAGCATTAAGTTCTACGCGTATTATTAATATTTATCTTATTCGAGTACTAGTGTTGAGTAATTAGGAACCGTTTGAAAACTTGAAAACAAACTGTTCGAAACAATTAAAACATACTAAAGAGATGCATATAGCGTATTAAATCCGTTTATTTTTGTGCTGCAGTAAGCACAAATATTCGCCTAGCTTTCGCACTCCACTGGGAGGCTTTTCCAAGGCAATGGTAGACATAAAAATGCAGGGAAGTGGAACACATAAGGAACAAAGATGACTTTTGAAAATAACGTGTGTGACATCACGAGCATATTACATGAATTTTTATCACGAAATTCTACGGTACGTCGCTATGTGCTTCCATCTTTTAGTAACACATGCCAAAACCATTGGTAGTTCAGTTGAAGCCATATCATTCCACGCTATAGTTTGCTGGATAGAATTTCGACTGTTTCCCTGATGGCAGTCTCTCTAAAGTTCGTGTAAGGAGCAATTCTTCTAATATTATTCCATACAGGAGTGGCCGATGAATGCATGACTTCTCTGGCGAGGGCTGTATTCTGCATGTCCTGGTTGACACTTCGCACGTGTTCTTTACATCTAGTGTCCAAGGATCTCTTTGTCATTCCGATATATATCTTTTCCGTGTTGTCCAGGATATACCAATCGTATAGCGTACACACCCGTCTTCCCTTTCGCACACTTTCTCCTTGCAACTTGATATTATATGTGATAACGGGGTCGGGGACTTCATTGCTATTAATATGTTGCATTAACGTAATAAATAAATTCTTTAACCAATTTGTAAAGCCTGGGACATATGTGATGGATCCCTGAGTATCTCATCGTCTTACAAGGTGATTTTGTTATTTCTGACATTATACGATTTCTTACAGTTCTATGTATTCTGCCTATGCCATGCTTCTTATATCCAGCCTTTAGACCTTTGTTATAAATATTATCAATTTCTTTATTATTTAGGTAGTCGGGTTTGCATACGTTATACGCTCTATAGAACCAAGCTCTAAACGTAAAAAGTTTGTACTCTTTTGGACAGTGCGAATCAGGAGGAACAAGGTTCGGTACACGGTCGGCTTATAATACAAATAAACGTCACAATCGAAGCTGGATGCTCTATTTCTTTTAAGCGCGACGTCAAGATAACTCAACGTTCCATCCACTTCAAGTTCCATGGTGAACTTTATCGTATTGTGTAGTTTGTTTATCTTGTGCATGAAATCATTTAATTTGTCTACTCCATGTTCCCATATGAAAAACATGTTGTCAGCGTAGGAGATCCACACTCGGGGTTTCTTGATACAATTTAGAAAGAGAAGATCTTCTAGCGGTCTAAGTACTCTTTCCACAAGGATTGAAGATAGAGGTGAACCTATCGTTCCTCCTTTTTTACGCTTTCCAACCGTAGGTTGAGGAAGCGTATATGCTCCAGTTTTGTCCGTCCGTCTGTCGGCACGATAACTCGCGTAAATATGGTTCGATTTCCATGAAATTTTAGTATGTGGTAGGGGACCACCTGGGGACGAATCCTATTGAAAATGGACGAAATGGGGTCAAAGGTCACGGCATAGGAGCGGGATCCATTCAATTGCCCTTATGCGTCATAACTTGCGTAAATATGGTTCGATGTCGATGAAATTTTAGCATATTGTAGGAGACCACCTGGAAATGACCCCTCTTAAAAATGGGTGACGTGGGGTCAAAGGTCACGACATAGGAGCTGGATCCATTCAATTGCCCTTATGCGTCATAACTTGCGTAAATATGGTTCGATGTCGATGAAATTTTAGCATATTGTAGGAGACCACCTGGAAATGACCCCTCTTAAAAATGGGTGACGTGGGGTCAAAGGTCACGACATAGGAGCTGGATCCATTCCATTGCCCTTATGCATCGTAACGTCCGTAAATATGGTTCGATGTCGATGAAATTTTAGTATGTGGTAGGGGACCACCTGGGGACGAATCCTATTGAAAATGGACGAAATGGGGTCAAAGGTCACGGCATAGGAGCGGGATCCATTCAATTGCCCTTATGCGTCATAACTTGCGTAAATATGGTTCGATGTCGATGAAATTTTAGCATATTGTAGGAGACCACCTGGAAATGACCCCTCTTAAAAATGGGTGACGTGGGGTCAAAGGTCACGACATAGGAGCTGGATCCATTCAATTGCCCTTATGCGTCATAACTTGCGTAAATATGGTTCGATGTCGATGAAATTTTAGCATATTGTAGGAGACCACCTGGAAATGACCCCTCTTAAAAATGGGTGACGTGGGGTCAAAGGTCACGACATAGGAGCTGGATCCATTCCATTGCCCTTATGCATCGTAACGTCCGTAAATATGGTTCGATGTCGATGAAATTTTAGTATATTGTAGGGGACCACCTGGGAATGAACCCTATTGAAAATCGATGAAGTGAGGTCAAAGGTCAGGACATAGGAGCGGGATGTATTCCATTGCCCTTATGCGTCATAACGTGCGTAAAAATGGTTCGATTTCGATGAAATTTAAGTATGTGGTACCTGGGGACGAACCCTATTGAAAATGGATGAAATGGGGTCAAAGGTCAGGACATAGGATCGGGATCCATTCCATCGCCCTTATCCCATACTATGAAAGGAGCAATTCTTGTATGTATGCAAATTTTATTTTGAAAACGGCTCTAAGGATTTTAAAGAAAGTCGTTTACCTACCATTTTCTGGTACTAGAAATCGATTTAGCTTGATCTCGACTTTAGGAAAATTCGTTTAGTGGGTTAAATAACCACCCCGAATCACCACGTTTTTACTGTTATGGCGTCGTCCCATTAATGTTGCCCATGCTTAGAAATCTTATGACGTAACAATCTTGCGCTTGAGATGTTGGCGCGTGGTCACGCGTTGTGTGTGGATCCTATTAAAGTTTTATGACGTCACACTCTTTCGAGCAGATGGTCGCGATTCCCATCTGCCTCATTATGTCACGCGTTGTGTGCTAGTCCAGCCGCACGATAACTCGCGTAAAAATCGTTCGATTTTGATGAGCTTTTAGTATGTGGAAGGGGATCACCTGGGAAGGAACCCCATTTGAAGCGAACGAAATGGGATTAAAGGTCAGAAAATAGGATAGGGGTCCATTCCACTGCTCTTATGCGTCATAACTAACGTAAAAAAGTTTCGATTTGGATGAAATCTTAGTATGTGGTAGGGGACCTCCTGGGGACAAACCCTATTGAAAATGTGCGAAATGGGGTCAAAGATCAGGACATAGGAGCGGAATCACTTCCATCGCCATTATGCGTCATAACTTACGTAAAATTTCTTCGATTTGGATGAAATGTTAGTATGCTGTAGGGGCCTGCCTATAAAATGGGCAAAAAAATGGGGTCAACGAATCCTATTGAAAATGGGCGAAATGGGGTCAAAGGTCAGGACACAGGAGCGGAATCTATTCCATAGCCCTTATGCATCACAACTTACGTAAAAATGCTTCCATTGCGACGCAACTTTATCATGTTATTTCGGAGGTATACTGAACCGGTTCTGTAGAATATCATCGAAATGGGACTAAAGGTCAGGGCACAGGACCGAGATTTATTCCACAGCCATTATCTTCATAACTTGAGTGATAACTTGAGTAATGATTTCTGGAATGTTGGAAAGTGAATTATAATCAATGCATTGCATGATTTTACTAACTTGTGTTTGTTTGTAGATGCCTCCATCAAACTTGAAATAGTTGTGGTTAGTTACCAGATTTAAGGCGCCGATAATTTTCTTTGTTTGGGTTGGTGTGAATTCACGGAAAGTGACGATTATTTCCTCAAAGTTTGCAACAGCCCCTGGTATAGGTATAGAAGGATATAAAGACACTATGTCGAAACTTCCCATTATATCACTATCAAATATATTCAACTTTCTTTACAGCTAACACAACAATACAAATATCAAAGATAACAAGCACTTTAAACGTACAGTAAGCGTTTACAGGAACACGGAGCCTAATCAGTCAGTCCTTTCCGTTACATGATCCCCTTATTTACATCAATATGAGTGGATTGTCTGCCGATCATAACCAAAAGGAGAAAAACTCATGGGAATTCAGATGTAATGTTCAATATGGAAAGCATAAGAAAAAGCAATTAAAATTTGAATAAACAAAAACGGAAATTTAAAAAGACAGTACACGTTGCATGCTCTAAGAATTGGGAAATCTACCCAGTTATTCATGTTTTAGGCCACCTTCCACTAACTTTCAAGATGATTCCTAAGACTTATACCACAGGGGTACTCAGTTTTCCCGAAGCAATGAGTTCCGCGAAGCGCTGACATTTTCGCAACACGCTAGGCTCTTATGCAAGCCTGTCAAAGACAGCCGGTCAAAACGGACGCTATCGTCTCAGTTAAAGCGTTTCCCAACGCAATCCTGCATAAAATTTAAGGAAACTAATAAAACAGATTTCGTCGACATAGACATATAAAAACTAAACTCTCGCAATCACTATAACCTAGATAACGAAGGAAGTTCAGTTTTGTTGCAAGTTATGAACAGACTCTTTTATCTGAAAAATTTATTTTTGCTCAAACGATTTGTATTCGAAATTTCACCACGCCGTAATTTCACTTCTATAAATTTAAGTTAATTTGTAAGTTTTTTAGATCCATCCTTGATGCGATATCTGACTTTCACAGTGGGGAACGAAAGCAAAATTTTCGCATTTGGGGAAATCTTGATTGTTGGTAAAGGCAAGGAAATGCGTTTTGTTTTCTCCTGAGGAAAAGAAAATGCTTTCAGCACACAACTGATTACAGTAATCAAGTGTTTTGATCTTGGAATAATTCTTTTCGTTAGTGTAATAAAATTCCCTGGAATGTAAGAAGTAGAGCACAGGTACATATGTTCATTTAGGTGAGCCGCCCTACGTTGAAGAAGAAGAAAAAACCCTCTTGCTGCATTGATTTTTACACGTTTAGCAATGCGCTTAGTTGCCATAGCAAGCCGTAATTTTTCTTTGTTTATATATAAAAGCACATTCAGGTTCATGAACAATTTTTTTTAGCTATTCAGAATTTTGCTGTTGCAGCTAAAAATTTGTAAATTGTACAATGCACTTTGCTGAACCAAACAAATACTCTTGTTATGTAAGTTTACTCCCATTGAAAATTTTGCAACTGCAACAAACTTGTAGCTAAAGGTTTAGCTAAGTATTTAGTTGGGTGCAACAGACTTGGTGACACCGGAAACTCCCATCAAGCAAACACGTTTTGCTACATATACAATGCTATATGTGGCGTATATTCGAGGCTAGCTAAGCTAGCTGCGAAGCCCAGAGAATGTACAAATAAAACTTAATTAAATATACACAAATAAAAGTCAATTATCAACGGTATTAAAATATATCCAATGCCTTCGCTGCGAAAAAACGCGTGCGGATTCGCTTCTTTGACTAAGTCTGGCGAGTGAAAACCAACGGCATAACGCAAGCAGCTCTTCCAGAGTCTTCGCAGTTCTGATGCGAAAACCTTCCGTACCATCGCCTGCTAACGTTTCCATGACAACATCAATCAGCTGGTAAAGGGGAATATGCCATTGCTTTGGGAAACGGTTCGCTCAAAACAGAGAAGACTTAGACTATCTCAGGCACTCGCATACTCCCTCCCATAAGAGTGTTTCGCGAGAGTTGTTTCAGTTTTTGTGAAGTGTCAATTAATTAAAATCAGAGATATTATATCTTAAATTCGTGGCTTTGTTGGATTCGAACTGCTTTGATAAATTTTGTGAAAGCTTCCCCGAGCATCTACTGTCAGAACTTAAAGAACTCTGTGCTTCAAATTTTGATACAGTTGGACTAAAAAATGAACTGAAGGTGCTTTATTCCCTTGATGATTACAAAAACAAATCAGTAAGAGGCATCACGTGTTACATAAAGTTGAATAAATTGGGCATAGTGTTTAGTGAGGTGTACAAATTAGCAGACCTCATATTAAGCTTTCCATCAACAACTACAAAAGCCGAAAGAAGTTTTTCTGCAATAAAAATAATTAAGATATATCTCAGAGCCACACAAGGACATGCGCATTCGAAAAACTTGGCTGTTTTGTCAGTAGAGAAAAACATTGTTTTTAAATATGAAAAAGTACTCGGAAGAAACATTTTATGAAAACGTAACACCCAAGTTCACACAAAAGGAAAGAAGAATGGAGTTCATGTACAAATAAGTGTCCAAATCCTAATCTTCATAATTATTTGGTATCATGTTAGCAATGGCATGCACCTAAAATTAAAAAAAAAAGTTACTTCTATTACTTAACAATTAAAAATTAAACTTCGCAATTTAAAAAAAATGCAGTACTGGTGGGGGAGGGGGGATAGCCCAGATCTCGGACCCAAGATACGCCACTGAATACTATCCATGGTCGTATGTCTTTCATTGTCTTTCCTGCACGCATTGCCATTCTATTTCCCTCGTGCAACGTCGGATCATCGTGACATCTATATTGGAGTTGTAGGTTGCGCTGGGGATTGTATGTTCTTATTATTATAGGAATTATGGAGTTTTCAAGTACAACGGTTATGCCAAATATAACAATAACAGGGTGCTGGAACCTTTCGAGTGAGATTATTCAGGCATATGAAGGTAGGTAAGATTAAAGGCATTTTGTAGCAATTTTTCAAAGCAAATTCGAATATTTTTTGCAATATCGTGTTCAGAGTTGCTGAAAATGATAAAGCCTATGTCTGTACATATTTCATGTTTCAATGAAATGAAGTACTTACGTGATTTTGATAACTTTCCGGTGAAACCTAATGCCACTATAATAGCAATCGCCAGAATATTTCCTTGCTACATAGGTGCCGACATTGGTGAATTGTTAGGTGGTTTAGGTTAGCTTGCAAAGTCTTCGTGGTTGAAGATAATATTCGTACTGTTTAATTAAATAGGTTTTTGTGTGTGTATGTCATTTTCGAAAAGCGTGAGTTGAAGTATTTCTATAGAGAAAAATTCTTTTCCCATGCTATTCAGGCTATCGTGTGATGTTGTTGGAAATAAAATTATTTAAAATAAATTTAGTCCAACATGCACGTGCATAGATAGCCCCAGGGGATAGCGGGAGGCAATCTCAAGCCTTGTGACGATACTTAGGCCCCAGGGGATATAGGGGGGTCGGAAAAGTTGAAGGGTCAGTTCCCAAGGAGGGAGCGAAGTGACGTTCCCCGGACGGATTAGATGAATTCCAGACTGGTCAAGTGACCTTGGCATTCGCGGACAAGGTGAAGCTCAGAAGGTCAGAAGGTTTTTCACTGGTCAAGAGTAGTGGAGTACGTGTAGCGACAAGGAACAGACGTGGGTATTGAGTGCCGAGTATGACGAGAGAGAAATGAAATATGCCCAACGTTGTCAAACGGAGAGCCGAGTTCGGATAGCGCCAGTCAGCTCAATTAGGTGTATATGCCCAGTGTTGAAAACCTGAAAGACATATGGAGATACCAGATAAGTTATTTTCCTTTTCCCTTTTATTGCATGTACTTGCTTAAATTAATTCATAACCCTATTTAGAGCACGTGGCGTGTGTATTGGTCATGATAAAACAATGAAAACCCAGTTAGCTAGGTAAAACATTTAGGTAAAGCATAGGAGAAAAGGAACTGGAAGAAAAATGAATCACTAAGCTTTGCACTTATATATATAGATAGATGTATGCAGAAATGATCGGAGACGTTATAGAGAAAAATCGTAATAAGAGTAAATTTTATGTGTAAGGTATTGTTAACGGCTGCACCCACGCACGTGGTACCTTAGTGTTCCTAATTCTCTCGTATTAAACTATTTTGATTACTTCCACATAAGATTCTTGTTTGTTTTCCTTATAACCACACAAGACATAAGTTAAGGTATGTGTAAACTAAGATATGTGTTTATGTTTCTGATTTCTTTCACGAGCGGCACCTTTACTCCCCCACCATTCCAGTGACGGGATAAAGGTGAATCACAACGCCGTGCTTTATTATATGCCAGTACATATAAGGGGCACGTTTTTGTCCATATACGATCACTGTAGAACAAAAGTCCCATAGTTATAAAAAGGCACAATAAAGTAAATTTAATCGGTAAATGATCTGTAATTGATGCACCTATAATTTGTTCATAATAATAAATATAACAATAAAATTAACACCTTGTATTTAACATTGATGACAGTAACACGTGTTCCAGTGAATAGCATTAACACGTGTGCCATTGTTCATAACTTTAACACGTGTTCCGTATTAGAATATAACATTGGTGCCGTGACTTTTGAGCCATTCGTGCTGTCACGTGTTTTTCCCCATCGCAGTACGGATTGAATGGGTTTTCTTTTCTTCATGTGTAGCAGTTCATTATTTTCTTTTGTTGTATGCATCATGCAAAAGTTTTCTTAAGATGTTATTTTGACAACTTCATTACTAAGAGTTAGGTAAAAGCGCAATTGCATGTTGTAGGGATAAAGGTATTATTTTAATTGGTATTAGTGTATAACTTAGGTATTAAACTTCTATTAAAAATGTCAGGCTCCTCCGTTCAAGATTCCATGCAGGAGTTGCAATTTATTGCATCAGTACTTCCCCTGATTCCCGAATTCTCTGGAAACGATAAGCTTATTCCAGCTTGTTTCTTGTTCGAAGCAATAGAGATATTAGAATCAGTCACTAATTGGTCAGAAAAAGTAAAAATTTTTGTAGCAAAAGCTCGCATGACGCAAGCAGCTTTAGGATTTTTGAGTGAATCTCCCCATGTTAGACAGCTTGATGATTAAAAGATGTTTAAATCAGCAGTGATAAAAAGGTTTACCAATAACCAACCTCTAGTAGTGGCAATACAAAATTTTAATTCTTGCAATCAAAGACCAGAAGAGTCGGTCGCCCAGTATGAATCACGTCTAAGAGGATCAGCGCATTCTTATCTAGGCACACCGGTCTCAGGGGATGAGCAGGTTAAGGCACTGGTTGATTCAATTATGTTATCACAATTTTTAGCAGGTGTGGAAAGAAGTATTCAAACAGAGGTACTTTCGAAAGGGCCTGAAAATTTCGATCAAGCAGTACAAGATGCACTGCTTGCTGAGGCAAATCGACATATCATCACAAAGAGTGTCAATTCTGCCGATGATGCAGATCAAATCCCTCGAGAAAGCGCCCCAGGCGATGCTAATGGTATTTCAGAACTTTCTCCCATGTTTCAGCAATACATCGTGCAGCAAAATGCACTTATCAGTACCTTACGAGAAGAATCACAACAAATGAGTGAAAGATTAATGAAAGCCGAGAATGAGCTATCAAAATTGCAATCAAAAATTAATGAAAGTCAAAATTATGAGAATTCCAGATATAAGGCTAGGCGAAATTTTGTTAATGTCAGATGTTTCAAATGTGGTGCATTAGGACACCCAGTTAGCAGATGTAATCAGCAATCAAATAATCTTGGAAACCAAAGACAGGGAGATAGAGCCTCGTTTCGTGTCCACCAATCTTCAGGTTACGGAGCGCGGGACACAAATGGCGCGGGTCATTTTAATCCTCGCGGAAATTTGTACCAGAGACAAAACAGGAATAACAACCAGGGAAATGTAAACACTGCAGTTGTCAATACGTTCCACATCCAGAGACATAGAAGTTTTCCGTTAGAGCAGAATAAGCATTTTGATCAAATAAATAGGAATGCTAGACCACATTACGTAACAAATCAGAAACAACGTCAGGCTTATGACAACCTCCGTTGTTTTGGATGTGGAGCTGTAGGCCACAAAGTGAGATTTTGCAGAGGGAAAAATAATTACAGAAATCCATTTCCCTCAAGACCTAGTCAGGGTAGGCATTTTTACAATAAGTATAATAGACACCAGCGTGCTCAAAGTTCCCCAAAGCCACGTGTTACTCAAAATGAAGAGGCTCAAGAGAAGGTCCAGGTTTTGACAATAGTTGATTCCCGAAGTAAGAGCAAAGCACGCGTAGATAAAATCTCAACAGCTGAATCCACTACAGAAATTGTACATAAGCAACGTAAAAATGAAAAAGACAACTTAGAATCCCCTCAGATGGTGAAGAACAGTAAAGAGAAGAAGTCAGTAACGAATCCAGTTCGTTCTTCCTCACAGTCGGTCGCAAATCCTCATAATCCACTTAACGAAAAATGTGAAGAACAAACTGCAGAATCGCCATTTGATCTTTCACAGTTATTAGGAGTACAGGACGATAAAGATCCTTTTAAGTTAAAGCAGCCAAGCAAATCTTGTTCGAGACAGAAAGGTGCAAAGCAATAGAAGAGCTGCAGTTTATTTCATTTACCCCCCCCCTCCCCGCAGCCCCAATTCCAGTAGCAAATCTAATTCTGATCTTTATTGCATTTATTTGATAGATTTAGTAATTCATTATTGTAGTTAGAAGGCATTTTAAACGGAAGTTAGTAAGTCAGAATGTTTTATTATAGGATTAGCATATATCTCTTAATATTAAAGCAAAAGGTGGAAAATTCACTAATATTTTGTGTAATATATATGTATAAAATTTTCTCGAGTTCGGGTATTATTATTTTCCATTCGGTATTTCAAGTATGTTTCAAGTCTGTGTGTGGTTAGTGCATAGAAAGGTGTGTAAAAAGAAAAAAAAAGAAAAAAAAGAAATTTCTTAACTGGTTAACTAACGTTATGTTATATCTGAATATTCCCCCAGGAACACATGGTTATCTCTTGTGGAGGTGTATGCACGAAAAATTTGTCAAATAAAAATTTAATAGTGATATTGGCAAGTGTAATTTTAAATATTAATGTTAATAATGTTTAGGTGCAGCGTGAAGGTAATGATTGATTGGGTTGAGCGGATCTATCTTTGCTTGGGAAGGAAAGAATAGTGTAAATCTAAGATATTAGATATACAACTATTCTGAAAAAAATAATAATGATAATGAATGTAGATAAGGGTAAATGAAAATTAAACCACTGGGTAGTTGACTTTGTTTGGATTGACGGATCACACTGCCGCGTCTAGTCTGGGTAATGACAGAGCGGTACAGTGCGTAATCAGGGGAAGAGAGAAGGTTATAGAAGAAAAGAAAAATAAATCAAAGTGTGAGTAAAGTCAGTGTGTTTCATGTGGTGGTGAACAAAGAGAATCACGTGTTGGTGAACAAAAAGAATCACGTGTTGGTGAACGAAAAGAACCACGTGTTGGTGAACAAAATAACTATGCTTCCTACGGGAACTAGAGTGCAGCAGTGATTGAAACACCGTTTTCTTTTCCCAAACTCAAACAACAGGAGGATATTCAAGTAATGATGCAAGCTTTTGAAAATAATGAACGGATCGCACGTGGCATACGTAATGTAAGCGTGCTGGTGTATCCAAGGACGGTCGTAATTACTGTGAATGCAACGCATGTTTTTCATGTGGATGACCTACAGACTAAATAAAGTGCTACATTGACAGCGAAGACTTTGTTGTGCTGTGTGGTCAACAGGTAGTGAAAACGGTATGGTCGATGAACGGTGTGGTGAAAACGGTATGGTCGATGAACGGTGTGGTGAAAACGGTATGGCCGATGAGCGGTGTGGTGTTTAAAAGCACAAAGGACATTGTCCATGAGGGCGCATGCAGAGATGAATAAAACACAGGTGAAATGATTTTGCTGTTATTGTGTTCCAGGGTCAAAGAGACCTTGGAGAATAACCCATGCTATAGGTGACTGTGGACGAATAATACCTAGATAAACATATACGTACAGAGCTAAGTGTTCTACAGCTAATTTTATTACCAGCATATAAAAAGCACAAATCAGGTGACAATGTTCTCCAAATATTGCGAACTGCCAGTGATATTGGTTTGATGTCTGATAACTTTTTGTGTGAATTGTGTGTGAATCGCAGAACTGAACGTAAATCGAACAATTTCACCTTGTCTTACTTTCCACCAGAAAAAAAAATTAAGTCAAACAATAAAACTCAAGAATCGGTGGACGTGGACAAGGACAATAAAAAAAATTGAATATAAAAGCAAACAAACAAACGGAAAAGCGTTTGGCAGTTAAATGTGTTACTGATACTTGGTCAGCAACAGCTCAAAGTGTACTAAACGACACGTGCATGAAAGCTTCAGATGCCAGCAGTATCACTGAATTGATATTTTTTAGATATGTATTGTGGGTGCAGGACCGTAACAGTTAATTAATTTTTGTGTTTGAAAAGTGTATTGTGTATATGTGTGATTATGAATATTTTATATAATCTCATTGCTATATGTATATATAAGTGCACATGAGGAAAAAGGTAGAGGATTACTAGGTAAGATGGAGTAGTCTATCCGTGCGTGTAGTCTTTCCCACCAGCATTCCTTTTGGCCCCCCATAAAGATTACATCTGGTAAGGGAGGAATGTTGGAAATAAAATTATTTAAAATAAATTTAGTCCAACATGCACGTGCATAGATAGCCCCAGGGGATAGCGGGAGGCAATCTCAAGCCTTGTGACGATACTTAGGCCCCAGGGGATATAGGGGGTCGGAAAAGTTGAAGGGTCAGTTCCCAAGGAGGGAGCGAAGTGACGTTCCCCGGACGGATTAGATGAATTCCAGACTGGTCAAGTGACCTTGGCATTCGCGGACAAGGTGAAGCTCAGAAGGTCAGAAGGTTTTTCACTGGTCAAGAGTAGTGGAGTACGTGTAGCGACAAGGAACAGACGTGGGTATTGAGTGCCGAGTATGACGAGAGAGAAATGAAATATGCCCAACGTTGTCAAACGGAGAGCCGAGTTCGGATAGCGCCAGTCAGCTCAATTAGGTGTATATGCCCAGTGTTGAAAACCTGAAAGACATATGGAGATACCAGATAAGTTATTTTCCTTTTCCCTTTTATTGCATGTACTTGCTTAAATTAATTCATAACCCTATTTAGAGCACGTGGCGTGTGTATTGGTCATGATAAAACAATGAAAACCCAGTTAGCTAGGTAAAATATTTAGGTAAAGCATAGGAGAAAAGGAACTGGAAGAAAAATGAATCACTAAGCTTTGCACTTATATATATAGATAGATGTATGCAGAAATGATCGGAGACGTTATAGAGAAAAATCGTAATAAGAGTAAATTTTATGTGTAAGGTATTGTTAACGGCTGCACCCACGCACGTGGTACCTTAGTGTTCCTAATTCTCTCGTATTAAACTATTTTGATTACTTCCACATAAGATTCCTGTTTGTTTTCCTTATAACCACACAAGACATAAGTTAAGGTATGTGTAAACTAAGATATGTGTTTATGTTTCTGATTTCTTTCACGAGCGGCACCTTTACTCCCCCACCATTCCAGTGACGGGATAAAGGTGAATCACAACGCCGTGCTTTATTATATGCCAGTACATATAAGGGGCACGTTTTTGTCCATATACGATCACTGTAGAACAAAAGTCCCATAGTTATAAAAAGGCACAATAAAGTAAATTTAATCGGTAAATGATCTGTAATTGATGCACCTATAATTTGTTCATAATAATAAATATAACAATAAAATTAACACCTTGTATTTAACATTGATGACAGTAACACGTGTTCCAGTGAATAGCATTAACACGTGTGCCATTGTTCATAACTTTAACACGTGTTCCGTATTAGAATGTAACGTTGGTACCGATTAACCTTTGAAGATAACTATGGTGAATTGGTTAAATATTTGTTTATAACATATGATTATTCCTATGATTATAACGTTTCAAATAATAGAATATAACAATGTCCTAATTGGAAAAAAAAAATGCATTTTCTTTCTTTATAGAAATGTATTATTCTTTGTAAGATGGAACAAGCTTCACCTTATAAGGCCAAAGCGATTTATTTCCAAAAAGATAATAAATAACAAAATAAGTAAAAACTTTTTTCCATATTCATTATTGCTCATTTGATAAGAAATTTGATTGCCTGCCTGCCCCGTATAGTGTTAGACATGTTCTTGTGATATAGGATAAATGTTTAATACAATTATCAAAAATAAAACACATAAATAAAAATACAAAAATGTATAATCTCTAGCTTCTTTTTTTTTTTTTTTTTTTTGATTGGAGGTTTAACGACCACCGTTTCGTACGTCACCCATTCCCAGCCTTTATGCCGACGCGAACGAACCGTCGCTTCATTTACGCCGTCTGCAGCTGTCTCTTCAATTTTACCTGAAACTTAAATCACTCACAGACCATCCTTTATACGACGCAGTTTTTCATCCCCAGCATGCTCGTTTGTTCGAGATCCGTCCCTCGTGCATTCGAACCTTCGGTCTTCGTATGGCGGCAGTAGCTCGTGATGCAGGGCTCGACTTGTCACTCGTTGGAGAGACCAGGGGCTTTGAGGATTCTCCATGGCATCCTCTTGGTGTCATGGTCGATACCAGCTTTACATCTTTTGACAAGTCCTCAACCCCTGAGTCAGTGTACCAGCAGCTCTTCGCTGAACACCGTTACGTCAATGCAGACTTTATTCCTGTTTTCACCGATGGATCTAAGGCGGCTGGTGTTGTTGGATCCGCCGCCGTCTGCGTTGACGAAGTTTCTGTTGCCCGCATTCCTCCTGAGGCCACGGTTTTTTCGGCGGAGATGCATGCTGTGTATCTTGCACTTGTTCACGTGCAGTCGAGCTCTCATCAGCGTGCTATTGTGTACACTGATTCGTTGAGTGTTGTGCAATCCTTGTCATCTTTGGATTTCACTGGCCACCCACTTCTTTTTGCCGTTCGGAGACTTCTTCGTTCTTTGCTCGAGGCTGATGTCCAGATTCGATTCTGCTGGATTCCTGGGCATGTTGGGATCCCAGGGAACGAGTCAGCCGATGCTGCTGCTAGATCTGCCTCTTCTTTGGTCGTCACACCCTTGCCATTGTTTCACCGCGATTTTCGCTTTCTTGTTCACGATCATATCAGACGAACGTGGCGAAGTCTGTGGGACCAACAGGTGGAGAATAAACTGCACCGTATAAAACCTAACCTTGGAATCTGGAAATCATCGTGTCGCCGGAACCGTAGGGAAGAAGTTGTTCTTGCGCGTCTCCGCATTGGGCATTGTCGCTTCACGCATAGCTATTTGCTGTGTGGCGACGCTGCCCCAATGTGTGAGGCGTGCGACTGTTTACTCACCATCTCTCATGTTTTATGTAGTTGTGTTCGTTTTTGTAATAATCGGTTTCACTATTTTCAGTCTCATCTACTGGATGACGGCACAGCTACACTGCAGAAGCTTTTGGGCGACCACTGCGACACTTTCGCAGTGTTTTCGTTCTTGAAGCAGATAGACTTTTTAAAACTTATTTTAAAAAAAAATAAATAATAATAATAATTTATAATGATTATAACAGTGAATTGGTGAATTTATTTATTTATTTATAAACCTAATTGACTAACTAGTCTTCACAGCTTTTATCATTCTCTATTCTAACTTTTGCCAAGCCTGTCTGCTCTTAATCATTTCACCCCGCTTTTAAATATCTTTAACTGATTGTTCTGTGTCTGGCGCTCTTTGGCCACACCTGGCCCTTGCGCCACTAAAATCAATTAACTAACTAACTAACTGAGCAACTCAATGGGCTATAAGCAGTCGCCCGTCCCTAATTTAGGGTCACTGGCTCCAGGGAAGGGAGAGAGCCAGTGCCGTAATACAAACACAACATCCATGCCTCACCGGGATTCGAACCCGGAC
Organism: Macrothele yani; assembly: GCA_039090855.1. Lineage (NCBI taxonomy): Eukaryota > Metazoa > Arthropoda > Arachnida > Araneae > Macrothelidae > Macrothele > Macrothele yani. The sequence continues at coordinate 117,929,265 of CM076990.1, forward strand.
CCCGTTCGGACGAATGATCAGAGGCCATCGCTTAGACCACTGCGCCACCGAGGGGCGGCTAATCTCTAGCTTCTTTATTTATCTATCTATTTTTTGCGCTCCTCGTTCTTTGTTTGAGTAACCGTGCAAATTTTTCATATTTTTTATACGCGTTTGGAAATAAAATCTCTCTCGGTATTTTTATAAAATCACAGGCTGAATTTCATTTTTAAAAATATTAATATTCAGTCAAGAATATTTCTGTTTCCTTGATCATTTGGTGCATTTTAAAACATACGTGGAATCTCGTTATTTATCTTTCTGCCCCCCCCCCCCCCCGACAATGGAAGCTACTCTTGCCCCTCCTACGTCTGATCTCTTCACGCCGACTCCCTCCCCCCCCCCTTCAATAATTTAGTGAAGTCGACGCTCCTGCCTTACTACATGTATTTAGGGTTGACCTAAATGAAAGTTTTTTGTTTTTTTTTCTTTTTGCTAGTGTATTTTAAAACAGTTAATGATCTTTATTGAAGCAGCAGTGTTTATTTGCTGAGCTTGACCCAGCAAAGCTAGTGCAGCAAAAACTGCTTGCCACAGAAACCAGAAATCTTGCTAGATCTGGCAAAACTGTAGCTGGGTTTAGCAAGATTCTTTTTGGTTGAAGTATCATTATTCACTCTGTATTTGTAAACTCAAAAATATAGTCATTTGAAATCGAATGAATCATTTTGACTAACCCTGTGTATTTATGTTCACAAGTTCAGAGACAAAGTTCATAGACTAAATATTTTAGCAAACGGAAATCTTACAGCTTGAAACTACAACCTTTAAAACTAATAATCAAAACTTTACAACACCCCCGGAAGTGCAGCACCGTTCCAAAAACATGACTTTGTAATAAATAATAAAACAAACAAAAAATGTTTAGTCAATTCGTTTTGGAACAACCGCAGAGTATTTTATGCCCGAAAGACGTCGGGTAAGTTGTCGGCCGGAAGAAAGAAGAGTCTAGCTCCCACCAAAACATTAGCGTGCAGTTCTTGGGCGACTTTAAAATGGGCGGAGTCAGACTTACGAACTAGACTAGTGCAATCAGTCTACTGCGAATCAAATTCATTTTTCATCTATTATATCCTCAGACTAATTTCAGCATACATCCCGTCGTTTGAGTTAACGAATTCGGAAAACCTGCCCTGCTCGACGTATAACGTTTAGCGCCTGTTTGGCGGATCTCAATGAAACGAGTTTATACTTCACCGTCCCCCTTTTTTTTCCTCCCAACTAACGACGGTCACTTATTTCATACGTGTGGCTTCTAGCGATTCTCACGAAAAGAAAATTTTTTTCACCATCAGTTCTTTTGCGGTTAACATTCTTTATTGTTGAACTAACACTCCTCGTGCAGTGAGTGAGGGCGGATAAACCAGTCATACAGCATCTTTTTTTTTTTTTTTTTTTCGTTTTCGCTTAGTATGCTTTTTATTCACCTAGTTAAAATTAACAAAAGTGCTAAACAATTAGGTTTTGCCAATGACAACTATGCTATCCCCCCACAAATGAAAAAAAGGGGGGAGTAGCTGAAATATTGGTCATAATTTTATTATTTATTTTTCCATTGCGATATTTTTTCGCATTGTAGAGCGGTGAGTTCCCATCTGTCTATTGTGATTAAAAACAATTAGATTAAAAACTTCATCGGTATGAAAGGAATTGCATTCTTTTTCTTTTTGCCACATATACCTTTGAAGAGAATTTAAATAAAGATAAGCTGCAAAAGTAGTTGTTACGACTATCGTTACCTCTACGTCTCTTTATGAAAATAGTTGCGATCCAGTGAGGGTCATCACATTGTATTTGTTGGTTCGGTCCACAGAATCACACACTTGAAAATATACTTTTCTTTGTGATAGTAACAATAATAGTTTAATTCGATTTTATTGCGTGGCTTAGGAATTAACGTGGGGCAATGAACGAGAGGATAGGCTGATACTCGTCCCGTTCATCTTATGAACCCAGACGTATTTCGTGCTTTCCTAATCAGTCATACGGCTCCGCCAACGCAAAACCATTTCAAAAACGTTCCGTTCGCCTGAGACGCGAACAAAATGGACGTCTTTACTCCTTCCAGACCAAAGTCCGTCTGTCACTCTTTGACCTGTCGACCTATCATATCATGTCATATGTAGAAGATTTTAGGAAGGGAGTGTCTGACCCCAGGCCTTAAACAACCCTTAGAAATAGGAAGCTAGGAGATTTAGGCTAGATTGCCCTATAATAAAGTGACACGGGAGCGAGGTAGAACGGGGAGGAAGACGCCGTTATTTATTACCGGGCGGGACCAGTACCCGGGGTCCGACGGTTTAACGTGCCCATCCGACACACGGCGGATATTTAGTGGTTCGAGCGCTCGCACCTGCCTGTGATCGAACCTGAGGTTACCTCCGTGGCAGTCACGAACGATGACCACTAGGTAACCAACTGCTCTACTCTTTGACCTCCAAAGACGTCTTCGTTTTAACTCCAGAATTCCCCCGCTCCCCACTTAATCATGTTTCGGAGTTAATCCCTAACCAGTGTGTCTTAAACAGCTCTTCAGCGCGCGTCTCTTCCATTAACACACCGTAAAATGATAATCCCTAGCTACAACACAAGCACAATACATTTTAAAACATTCTGGCATATTTATATTCTAAGCCAAACCCAATGTCGCTAATCACGTGTTGTCGAACATCAGCCTGCATATTTCGTCCGCTCTGCCCATAAATGGTGTGAAAAAAGAAATTTCACGTTGGAATGAAGATATTAATAAATATTTATAATTATCCTTTCTGAACCGGGGTTAGAGAATCTTACAGTAGCGTCTGCATGTTATAAAGTTTTTGATTAATTTAAAACGGTGGTAGTAGATTTAAAGTTTACGTTGCTTACGTGTGCTTAATTGCTTAACTGTACAAAGGGACGTATTCGGGGATTGTACAGCCCTGGGCACCTCTAAATTTTCAGCTCCTCTCTTCCAGTTATAGTACAACAACTTATTTCAATGAAACGATATTAAGTGCAGTGGTTACCTATATCTCCCAACCAAACAGTGGTGAATCCACCACGGACATTTCGGAGCAGGGGAGGGAAGGATTGTTTCGAGATATTAAACTGAAATCCGGTAATCTGGAAAGCTTGAGGGATTTCTATTTTTCCGTGGGAGATTTCCGTTCTGGTCATTCCCATATATTCAATACTCCTCCCAACTATTGATAGCTTTAATTTACTTGTTCGATGTAAATAACGTTTAGTATTCATCATCATCATCATCATCATCATTGTCAACCATTATCAATCCACTGCTGGACGAAGGTCTCCCCAAGTTTCCTCCACAACGGTCTGTCTTGTGCCAGTCTCCTCCATGTCACTCCCGCATACTTTCGAATTTCATCCACCCATCTTCCATGTGGTCTTCTTCTGGGTCTTTTCCTGTCCCTTGGAATCCAATCTAAAATTTCGGCTGTCCATCGATGGTCTGTCCTTCTGGCAGTATGTCCAGCCCATTGCCATTTCAGGGATTTAACTCTGATCATGATGTCTTCCACTCTTGTCATTTTTCGGATCCACGTGTTCCTCTTCTTATCTCTCCTGGTTACACCAAGCATGCACCTCTCCATGCTTCTTTGAGTTGTCTGCAGCCTTTGTATGTCTCTTTTAGTTAAGGTCCACGTCTCTGCACCATACGTAAGCACTGGAAGGATGCATTGATCAAACACTTTTCTTTTAAGACATAATGGCATATTGCTCTTGAAAATTATGCTGTTTCTTCCAAAAGCTCTCCAGGCAAGTTTTGTACGCCGATTAATTTCTTCACCAATGTGACCCTCACTTGATATCTGCTGTCCAAGATAAACGTACGTGTCTGTTATCTCCAGCTTTTCTCCATCAATCGATAAATCTTCATTTCTTGTAAAAGCATTGTACATCACTTTTGTCTTCTGAAAGTTCATTTTTAATCCCACTTCTTTACTCTTGTCAGCAAGTTCCTGGATCATACTCTGTAGCTCTGATGGGGTAGTTGCAAAAATGACTATGTCATCAGCAAAACGAAGGTGGGTTAGATAATCTCCATTAATCTTTATCCCTTTGTTTTCCCAGTTCAGTGATTGAAAGACATTTTCCAATGTGGCATTAAAGAGCTTCGGAGATATGGTGTCACCTTGTCTCACTCCTTTTCCAATTTTTATGTGTGTTGTATTTTCAAACAGCCGAATCTTTGCACTTGCATTTTCATAGATGTTATTAATAATATTAATGTATGCATCTTCAATACCGCAGGATTTCAGAGCCATTGCAACTGCTGATGGTTTCACCGAATCAAAGGCTTTTTCATAATCGATAAAAGCCATGCACAATGGAAGCTCATATTCCCTCGCTCTTTCAATTAGTTCTCTCAGTACGTGGATATGATCTATTGTGCTGTAGCCACTCCTGAATCCAGCTTGTTCTCTCGGTTGAGCCATGTCCAGTGTCACCTTCAAGCGGTGTGAAAGAACTTTAGTAAAGATTTTATAAACCACTGATAGGAGGCTGATAGGTCTGTAGTTCCTGAGATCCTCAATGTCACCTTTTTAATATAGCAAGATCATTGTAGCGTTGTTCCAATCCTCAGGAATTTTCCCTTCATTAAGGCATCGAGTGAAAATTTGGGCGAGTACTGTTTCGATTTCTCCACTTGCTTCTTGTATGATGTCTATAGTAATTCCATCTTCTCCTGGAGCTTTTCCCCGCTTCATGTTCTTGATTGCATGTGCAACTTCTGCTGGAAGGACTGGAAGAACTCTGGTACTGGTACCTTTCATGATGTCTGGAGTACATGTATCATCCCTTTCATATAATTTGGAGTAGAAATCTTTCACTCTTGTGAAAATTTCTCCTCTATTTCTTGTTACAGAACCATCTTCTTTTCTCAGTGCCATAATCTGTTTTTTCCCCTTACTGAGATGTCCCTTTGCTATCTTTAGGCTTTGGTTGTTTTCAATTGCTTTCCTTACTAGTTCACAGTTGAATTTCCTTACGTCTTCAGTGATACTTTTTCGTACTGTCTTGCATAGCTCTATATATTCCACTTTGGAAGTCACATCTTCTTTAGTTGTCCTCATCACTCTTCTTTTTTGCATCAACATTTTGGTTTTTCCTGATAATTTGTTCACATGCAATTTGTTCTTAGACCCAGCTAATTTTGTTGCTGTTTCCATAAGAGCTTTGGTTACTTTTCTGTTAACTTCTAAAATATCCACTTCTTCCGATGTTAGGCCTTCTAAAGCAGAGAATCTGTTCTTCAGTTCCAATTTGAAGGTATTATGGTGTTTTTTAAGGTTGGTTATGTCAATACATTTTGTTTGTCTTATGAGCTTGCTACTTTCGAGTTTAGTGTTGAGGTGCATCTTACATCTCACCAATCTATGGTCACTGCCTGTGTTGAACTTATTTAGCACACTGCAGTCTTCTATGATGAATTTTTTGTTACACATAATAAAATCAATTTCACTTGTCGTCCCATTTGGATGTCTCCATGTCCATTTCCTGTGTGGTTTTTTCTTGAAAAAGGAGTTCAAGATGAAAAACCCTTCTGCCTCTGCAAACTCTACGAGAGTATTTCCACGCTGGTTTCTGTTGCCGTGACCGAATTTACCTACTGAAGTTTCATTCTGTTGCCGTTGCCCTATTTTTGCATTGAAATCTCCCATAATTATCTTCAAGTGCTGCTTACCTTTATTATTTTGATCACGAATTTCCTCATAAAATTCTTCAATTTCTTCTTCAGCATGACTTGTGGTGGGTGCATAAGTTTGAATAATCTGAGCCTGGTATCTTCTCGAGAGTTGGATAACGAGTCGTGCAGCTCTGTCAGAGGAACTTTCAACTTCTACAACTTTATCCTTCAGTTTCTTGTTTATTATAAATCCAACACCACTAGTTCTGCCAGTATCTGTCCCACGATAGTAGAAGAGATGTCCACTTTTCAGTTCAATGAAATCTTCTCCTTTTCTCCTTACCTCACTTAGCCCGACGATGTCCCACTTGATCCTTTGTAGTTCCTCTTCCAATTCAAGAAGCCTTGAATCAGAAGATAGGGAGCGTCCGTTGTACGTAGCCAAGGTCAGCATCAGATGGCAGCCTAGTCCGGTCCTCCGGGGATTCTTAGCACCCTCTGCCTTCATGTCGCACTGGCCGCTGCCTTGGCCAGGTACATTCCAGCTGCCGGAGACTGAGGGCCAAGATTTAAGTTGTGGAGTCATTTTGGAGGGGTTTGGCCATAACTCACCACGCTGGCCAAGCGGGTTGGTGAGTGTGGGATAGCATTTCCTCTAATCCCGATGGTATAGTTATACCGCTATTGGCGGTCGTCAGAGCCCCTTTAGTGGGAACAGGATGTACCACGAGAAGGCGGGGTTGACATTTGTCAAGGAGAGGCTGTGATGTTACGTATCACCTGACCTTACATCCCTTAGTATTATTAACACGCACTATATTTGCCTTATGCATGTGTTACCAGTTCGGCAGGAAAGAGCACGTATATCGGAATTAAAACTTATAAATAATCCAAGGGCGATTTTAAAGCTACTGGACATGCAGGATTTATTAAAAAATCTAATGAGTTGAGAAAACTGGAGAATGTTTGAGAGTTCGAGGCCACCCCAAAATTTTGTTAAGCTTGCTGTACCGGGTATAGTTCGAAGCAGAAATACATCGAAAGAATAACAGTAGAAATCTCTGGAGTCTGTGAGGATCAGTATTTTTTAGATATTCTAAATTAAAATAAATTTAACAGGGACGAAAAATTTTTGAATGATGAAACAATATTGAATATAAGCAAAACTTCCTAATTCTGCGAAGTAAATTCATATAATGTACAAACAAGAAAATTTGCTCACACTAATTATGGCAGACAGGATCAAAACCGATGCATGGCGCTCCTTGACTTAAGAAACACTGTATGGTGAAGTCGTATGTATTATATTAGTTCACTGTTAGCTGCAGAAAACTCGATTCTCAAAGAAATTTCCTTCGCGACGAAGAAGACTATCAAGTCTTCTTAGTCCAAAGCTTTCAAGAGTTCATATTCAACTTGAAGGACAACTAAGGATTTGAGACGGCGTTCAGACATCCCAGAATGTTAGGCATGTCTTCAATTGTCGCAATGCAGAGAACGCTGTCTCGACAGAGCTTTTTGAAGCCGGCATACCCTGAAAAATCCTTAGGGCAATGTCTGCATAAATTGCAACCTCTTAATTTCTTATTGTAATACTTATCTCAAGGATGATCTTGGGGGCCAAGGAAAGTAGACCTTGTTGGGAGACAACTGTCCAATTTCCGAAGGAACCTGCTGCAATGAAGGCACTCGTTCACAAATGACTCCGCCAAATCGTGTTCGTAGAATTCACGCAGTTCTCTTGTGAATATCTTCCTTTCTTTTACGTTCTGCTCCCCGCCCTTCTGTTCTTTTCCTTCTTTCCATCTTTTTTTTTTTTTTTTTGAATGATTGATTGGAGGTTTAACGACCACCGTGAGCAACTCAAAGGACTATAAGCAGTCGCCCGTCCCTAATTTAGGGCCACTGGTTCCAGGGAAGGGTCTAGAGAGCCAGTGCCGTAAGACAAACACAACATCCATGCCTCACCGGGATTCGAACCCGGACCCCTTCCGGACGAATGATCAGAAGCCATCGCTTAGACCACTGCGCCACCGAGCGACTCTTTTTTTTTTTTTTTTTTTCAAAACCTTTCTTGGTTTTTTTTTTTGCCACCCCCAAAAATATGCCGCCCTGGAATGTAACCCACCTAAACCCATTGATAAATACAGCCCTGAATGTAGCGATATTGCTTTAGTTCGTACTGAACTTTGCGAACACGGTTACAGCACTTGTAAATATAGGAGTCAATATTCAGCCAAAGTAATGAATCAGCAAAAAAACAAATAATTTACTTATTTTTTATTCACTTGCACTTCAAAACAGGAAGATCAACTCTAGCCAGAATGTGAACTTTCTGGCTTCAATTCATGCAATAATCACAATACACACACCACGCATATGATTCGTGCTAACTCTGCGCAACATACGTTCAACAATTCTGCGTAATCGTAAAATGCGTTTCTAACAAGCGTCACCTAATGCCCTCTCGTTGCGTCTAATGTTGAAGTTTTTGTCGACCTCTGACCCACTGTCAGTGATACCAAATTGAAAAAGTTCTTCGGAAAAGTAATGCATCCTTCAGTCCGAAAACATTTATCGAGCAGAAACTAAATTTACATAAGAACACAGAAACTTAAAAGGAAGGTGAAATTAGAATTATGCGTCACAATGTTAATAGAAATCTAATGGAAGATAAATAAACCTGAAATCTAGGATAAATAAACTACAAACGTTATAAAACAGACGCATGGTATTCCACATGACCCCAAGCAGTGTGTATTTGTACGTACTATCTGAATAAGTGCTGAGCGGAAATGGAATTGAGATCTGATTTCTTTTAAGCTTTGGTTTCTTCCTTCCCGTGCTGCTTTGTGCATTAAAGCCTCTGCTCTCGCAGCATGTCCAAAAATACGCCAGTCACAAGAGCAATAAACAAAAGCTCCAAACCCCGCTCAATACGATATGACGCTGCAAACTTTCACTCAGCTGCGGCTGAGTTTCTTCAAGGACCTCTTTGTCCGAAATACAAATGTAGAGAGAAAAACGAAGAACCTACGATTGAGCAGTAGGTTAATTTTAGTTCAAAATCAAGGAGAGAGAGACGTCAGTCGCCATTTAAAACTATCGTTATGATATTGTAACAAAATAATCCGAAGAGAGTTATTTTTTATTTTTGAAAAGCCGCTTGTTCATTTTGTGCAAAAATAAAAAAATAAAAAAAAATAAGCCCACAATATTCGTCTGTGGCACTACATTTGGATTTCATTTTTTTTATTTCGGAGTTTAACAACCACTGTGAGCAACTATTAGGTCTATAGTCAGTTGCCCGTCTTTAATTAGGAGCCACAAGTTTTAGGGAGGGGGTTAACGAGGGTCAGCGCACCACTCATGCCAAATCTAGGACTCCGGTCCGGACCAAGTTCGGACGACTAGCGGGAGCCCAGATCCTCTGACCACTCGGCCACAGGGGCGGCCATTTCTAATTCAGCTTCCTTTTCCGTAACTTGCTTTTTTTTTAACACTGTCCTTCCCATCCTGACCACTCAGAAAAGAGAAAAATGTACCTCTGTTAATTTCAATACTCATGCGTTATCTAGGACAGTGTAGCCGCGCCCAGGTGGCGCAGGCTTCTGACCATTCGTCCGAGATTGGTCCGGTTTCGAATCGTGGTGAGGCACGGATGTTGTGTTTGTCTTACAGCACTAGCTCACTCCCTTCCCTGGAACCAGTAGCCCTTAATTAGGGACGGGCAACTGCTTATATCCTATCGAATTGTTCACAGTAGTCGTTAAGCCCCCCCCCCCCCAAAGAAGACATTGTAGCCATTTGGAAGTTTAACGATGCTATGAGTTTGTTTAAGTGCATAAGAAGCCATAAAAAGCCACTCACTTACTTTTCAGTTTACCCGTATTTCTTTAGTTTGCCTTCTTTTTGCTACAAAAAGCAAGAACGAACCAAGGAAATTTTAGTCCGGAGGAAATTCAAGAAACAAAAGAAGCATGGTAGCTAAGGGGTATTTTTTTTGTGGCAGAAAGTTAGTTGATTCATAAATTGAATTTTAATTATTACGACATGCAATATTAAGTTAGTGTACTCTTCAGAACAAGGCTTTTGTGCAAAATTTGACAATATTTATATAAAATACTGAAATGTTTCACTTATCCATTAGTCACAAGCATGCGCAAACTTAAAATTCGGTGTGGAAAATTGGCCTGTTGAGTGTTGAGGACGTGGGTTGAAAATGAGCAAGAAGTACATCTTTGCCCACACAAATCCTTTCTTCTCGGTTACAGTGGTGAAAGATCGGCTTTTCAGGTTCCGAGTCCAAAGCTGTACGAAGTTAATATGGAGCTTTATATCACGAACAGTTTATTTTATTCCTTTTCCCATTTTATTTTCTCTCTATATATGTATATATAGTTGTTACAAAACACCACTTTTTTTTTAATGGTCGTTTTTCGTTACTTACACGTTTTCGTTACAATATCGGCGACTGACGCCATAAATCTTCCACGAATCGACCAACCAGAGGAAGGAAGCTTCCAAGAGTAACGCGTGGTTCCAGTTCAAGGATTAACCTTGGTTTCGGTCGAGGACATCGAGGGAAAAAAATTACCAGATCAGAGCGAAGAATAATTTGAAGTTCTCAAACAAACATGCTAATGGAATCATAGTGTCCGTCGGTTAGTCCGTTATTATTATTATATTTTGTAATTTTCCGGCAACCATGTTTCTGATATCAGTTTAGAAACAAAATATGCTGTTTTTTTTTGAAGTTTTACTCAGAAATATGAATGAATTTATTTTAATAGTCATAGAGTTGGAGTATTTTTCGTTTTCCTCATTCGGGGAGGAGGGGTGCAGAGGAGAGTGAAGAACTACTAGAGTCTATTCCTCATCGTCATTTGAAAATATTTAGCGGATATTGGACAGGGAATACTTCAGCTTGAACAAATACAATGGAACCCCGGTTATACGTTTTTTCTAGGAGATGGCCTTAAAAACGTATAAAGAAATTTCAAAATGTTAAATACTGCTTTAAAATTGATTTATGGTATGAAGGAGTACAAAATATTTTTTTATAATGATTTCATTTAAAGTCTAATTGGTTTCGAAAATAAAGAAAAAATCGTTACAAATTCTAATGTATTTTATTGCATTACAAAAATCATAATGCCTATGAAAATCAAACTTCTCTTTCGACAGCTCCATCTGTTTATAAAAATCCTGATTCTAGTTTAAGAGAAATCCTCACAACTAAGAATCTGAGACCAGTACTTCAGTGTGGAACTCTTAAATTAACAGCTTTTCTTTTCTGAGGATCCTGAATGCATCCATTTGAAACCGGAATGTTGAATATTGGCGATACATCTAGGATTCTGTTCTATTACGCCACGAAATGGTGGAGCCACAAAGTTACGACCCAGATATTTATCAATTTTTAAATAATGCATATGAGTGTGAGTCGTGAAATTCGAAACCAGTTTTTCATCCAAAACCCAAAGTACTCTTCGCCTTTGGCTACACCAAGAAGGAACACAGCAACACTGTCTCGATTCTCTCAAAATTGTAACACATAGGCGTAGCGTCGGGGGAGCACAAGGAGGTACATTCCCCCCAAATTAAAAAGCCGAAAAAGCGATAACTAGTCGTTCGCCTTTTACGTTTTATTAAGTGTGACACACAGCCAGGATATGACTGCTTTCCAGCAGTCATATCATTCAAAATGGCATACAGTCATCTGATGATTGTTTTCATCATCAGATGACTGCATGAGGTGCTTTGAAAGGCATGTTTTTTTGTTTGTTTTTTATCATTCTGATTAGGGAGAATCAACCAAGCTTGGCACACCTCGTAGTTTTGGATATATTAGGCATTGTGACATCCTACAGAGGTGAAAACATGTATCAAGACGATAAATCTTTAGCGAGACATTCTGTCCGCGTAGCTCAGTTGGGAGAGCGACTTACTCCGGAGTGAGGGGGACACGGTTTCGATGTTCGTCGTGGACAAACTTCTGTTTTCACAGCATGTAAAAAACCTAAGTTATGGCACTAATAGCAATTAAACAGGAGCATGTTTGGAGAAACTATTTCCGGGAATCCCCCCCCCCTAAAAATTAGTTACAGTTAGTTGTGCCCCGTCCCCCCAAAATTTTTGGTCACGCTACGCCTATGTAACATATCGGGTCACGTATAAAAGAATCAAATAACCCTGTATTTTTGGTAATTTGAAATTCAAATTTTAAAGAATAAGCGCAAAAAGTGTATAAATGAATTTCATATAATCGAATCGAAAAAGCGGTAGAAGTTACAGCAAAATATCGGAACTAACGCAGAATTCCGTATACAACTGAAAAACATATAACAGAGGTTCCACTGTAATTCTTTTGTGTGTGTGTGTGTGTGTCCAAAAGTTTAATTCTGGCATCTCAAATTTCGCGGTTAAATGATAAAATTTCAACAGAGGAACTGCAAGTGTGAAAACATCTGAAAGTTTTGAAATGACTGTTTAAAATACTGTAAGTAAATTTTTTGAATAATAGGTTTTCGAAAATTACTAATTCCAAAAGCCGGGGATTTTTGAAATCAGCAAATTTCGTAAAAAGTATGATAAAATTGCATTCAGAAAAAAAAAATAAATAAAAAGCAAAAAAAAAAAAAAAAAAAAAAAGAACAAAGTGCCGATGTTAGAGTAATTTTACCACTTCTCTTTCTTTTCGAAATTTTGAAAAATGGTTTATTTTAATTTATATATAGTAACAAATTTTCTTCAGCTTCAACCTTTTTCGCTATTCCAATTATATCATCAATACAAGAGCGCATTTAGAGGGGAAGACAAGGGGGCCTTGGACTCCCGAAAGTGTTTCATTTTTTATTTTTTTGGTTAAAATGCGACTTACGTTAGAAAAAAGATGCCTTAATTTTATAAAAATGCTTCAACTGACATTAAAAAAAAATGCTTTAATTTTTTTTTCTACTTTTCGTGACCTTTTTTGTTTTGGTGGATTTCAAAAACTTCCAGTTTTCGTCGGCCCCTACCCCCCCCCCCCCCCCAAATATTTCTATATATGCCCCTGCCCCAATATATCTACTCTATTCGCCCTTTTTCATTCAACCTAGCTTATTTATTTTGTTCTGACTTATTCTCACCGTTGCCGAAATGTACAAGCTGTTCAGGAAAGTAATGTGCGGTTCAATGGAAAAATCTTTTAACAGGAAGTAACAAAATTTACATAAGAAAATAGAAACTCAAAATGAAGATTAAATTGGAGATATACATTACAGAATGTCTCAATTTCATTTACTCTGCAGAGAAGAGACATTGTTACAAAGCAAAAACTATACCAGTTCTTTTTTTCATATGACTACGTCGCCAATACTTGTATTTCGGTGTATTTCCATATAATTATTTTTAGTGTTTTTTCAAAGACAGAAGGAAATCTTGTTTGTTGAAAAAAATTGATCCTTATGTTTGAGCTATCATATTCTTGTTCAATCGATTACTAATTACGACAACGCTGAATTCCTTTCGTCCAGACAACTTGTGACGAGTTTAATTTTCCTTCAGTCAGAACTTCCACATGATGAAATCTGCGACACATCAGACGAGTACAGGAACCGCGTTAACTAAGGGCGAACGGGAACTACTACCAGTGAGCTCATTCGTGTGGTAATTTGCGCTGACAGTTATTTTACCGCCTGTTACAAAAAGGCAACCAAATCAGTTTTACGCTTAGGGTTATGATGTATCACCAACTGTTTTTTTTTTTATCAAATTAAAGCAGTTTATGATATCGTTATCCACTGTGCATACAATGGAACCTCTATTCAACAAACCTCTGTTTAGCGAATTTCTCTATTCAAAAACATTTATAAGGAAATTTGAAACTTAAGACAGAATGTTTACAAATACACCTCCATTTAGTGAACTGATCTTCATTTTAAAGAACTCCTTTGCAGTTTTCATTATTTTAAACAGAATAAATACGAAAGAGTACAGTTCTTCTGTTTAATGAAAAGAAAGTGCTTAATTTTTTTAAGAACTACGAAGGGGTTCTTAAAAAAATCACTTTCCTTTCATTTTGTTTCGTTTGTTGTACTCGAAATTCAAAACTCATAAGGATGATCATCTACTAACGAAAATACTTTACAGAGTATTCGGAAAAGTTCTGAGATTGCTGATGATGAAGACTGCGAATGTGAATCAAATCTCGCAAAAGGCGCTACGATCGAAATATTGCAGACGATTCGAAATAGGCCTCAGTTCATTGATGATGTGCCCGAAGACATTTTTTGCTATCTTTAAAGATGCATATTTGTTTCCCTTTTAACGGTTTACAGTTTTTAAAGTTTATCCCTCTTCAGAAAATAAATATGCCAGTTTTATTTTGTTAGTTGGATTTGACTTTGCCCTTTTGTTTGTTTCAGCCTTTTTCATTTTATCTTTTGATAGTATTTTTATTGAAAATCATTTGCAGCTTTAATACCCTTAGAATTCCAATGCTATTTTCATGTTTTTGTGGCCGTTTTGAAGGAGGTTTCTAGCTAGTATTGTATTATATTGCATATCATTATTATCAGCCATTATAAAAGCACTGCTGGATGAAGTTCTCTCCAAGCTACTTCCATAACTGTCTGTACTGAGCCAGTCTCCTCCATGTCGCTCCAGTACACATTAAAACTAAGGTGAAGCTGTCTTATACACGATTTAACTGTTCCTTAAAAACTTACAAAGTAAAAAAATGTTTATTTACAAGTTAAAATCATACATGAAGGGCTTTTGCTTTTTAATTGCCCTTCATGTATGTTTTTAACTTGTAAATAAATATAATTTTACTTTGTAAGTTTTTTAGAGAAAAGTTAAATCGTGTATAAGACAGCTTCATCTTGGTTTTAACGTATCTCATGTAGCAGGAAGTTTTTATAAATCGTTCAGGCATGCTTTCGAATTTAATCCACCCATCTTCCATGTGGCTTTCTTCTGGGTCTTTTACGACCTTTGGTATCCAGTATAATATTTCAGATGTTCATTTGCGGTCAGTTCTTCTAGCAATATGCCCAGCCCATTTCTATTACAGAGATTTTTTTTTTTAATCATGATGTCATCAGCCCTTGTCATTTTCTTGATCCAAGAGTTTCTCCCTTTATCTTTTCTGTTTTTTTTAATTGGGTAAATTAAGATTAAGATTACCTAATTTTGACATTCTGACACACACACACACACACACACACACACACACACACACACCGAAGAGCCAACATTATGACCGCCTGCCTAATATGATGTTAGTCCTCCACGTTCCGCGAAAACAGTTCTTACCCGTAGAGGCATGGATGCTACAGGATTTCTAAAAGTGTTTTGTGGTATCTGGTATTGACACGTTACCAGCAGATTCTTTAACTCTTGTAAACTGCGTGGTTAAGCCGCAGCACATTGGGTTTGCTGTTGTAACACAAACTATAGATTCTCGATTGGATTGATGTCTGGGAAATTTTGAGGCCAAGGCAATACCTGGAAGACTTTCTCAAGTTCCGCGAATCATTCTCAAACAATCTGGGCAGTGTGGCATGGCGTATTATGCTGCGAAAACAGACACTACTTGAGGGAAATACCGTTACCAACGTACCTAGTCTGCAATGATGTTTAGGTAGGTGGTAGACGTCATAGTTTCTTGCACGTGAATGACTGGACCCAGGATTTCGCAGCAGAACATTGCCCAAAGCATTGCACTTCATCCAGCTGTTTGTTTTCGTTCCCGCACACTTCCTGCCAACAGTTTCCCAGGTAAACGACGCACACCTACCTGGCCGTCCAAATGTTGCAATAGGAAACTTCATTCATCGGACCAGACGTCATCTTTCTAATCATTTAAGGTCCAATTTTGATGCTCGTGTGCCCATTGAATAGGCATTTTTGACAGTGAGCCAAGGTTATCATGAATACTTGGAGCTGCCTGCGGTTACGCAGCCCTATTTTCCTCAGGGTTCGATGTACTTACTATGTGTCGCGACACTTTATTTTTAAAATACCTACACATTAGCATTCAAATTACAGGCGATTTGCGCTGCAGTACCCCTTCTATTGGCTCGTACCATAAGGGATAGTCTCTGCTTACCTGTTGCATCAATGAGCCGTGGTCGGCACAGACCTTGCTGGCCGTTCGTGGTTTTCTCCGCCTCGGACCAGTTTTTTGAAGGTACTAACCACGGTTGACCGAGAGCACCCCATATGCCTTTTTTCTTTTCGGACCACTTTTTAAGGGTACTAACTACGGCTGACCGTGATCACCGCACAAGCCTTTTTTCTCCTCGGACCCCGTTTTGAAGATAATAACCACAGCTGACCGTGAGCACCCCATAAGCCTTTTTTCTCCTCGGACCACTTTTTGAGGGTACTAACCACGGCTGACCGTGAGCACCCCATATGCCTTTTATCTCTTCGGACCACTTTTTAAGGCGCGTACTAACCACGGATGACCGTGATCACCCCATAAGCCTTTTTCCTCCTCGGACCACTTTTTGAGGGTACTAACCACGGCTGACCGTGAGCACCCCATAAGCCTTTTTTCTCCGCGGACCACTTTTTGAAAGTGCTAACCACGGATGACCATGAGCACCCCATAAGCCTTTCTTCTCCTCGGACCACTTTTTAAGGGTACTAACTACAGTTGACCGTGATCACCCCATAAGCCTTTTTTCTCCTCGGACCACTTTTTGAAGGTACTAACCACGGATGACCGTGAGCACCCCATAAGCCTTTTTTCTCTTCGGACCACTTTTTAAGGGTACTAACCAAGGCTGACCGTGAGCACCCCATAAGCCTTTTTTCTCCTCGGACCACTTTTTGAAAATGCTAACCACGGATGACCATGAGCACCCCATAAGCCTTTTATCTCCTCGGACCACTTTTTGAAAGTGCTAACCACGGATGACCATGAGCACCCCATAAGCCTTTTTCTCCTGGACCACTTTTTGAGGGTACTAACCACGGCTGACCGTGAGCACCCCATAAGCCTTTTTCTCCGCGGACCACTTTTTGAAAGTGCTAACCACGGATGACCATGAGCACCCCATAAACCTTTCTTCTCCTCGGACCACTTTTTAAGGGTACTAACTACAGTTGACCGTGATCACCCCATAAGCCTTTTTCTCCTCGGACCACTTTTTGAAGGTACTAACCACGGCTGACCGTGAGCACCCCATAAGCCTTTTTTCTCTTCGGACCACTTTTTAAGGGTACTAACCAAGGCTGACCGTGAGCACCCCATAAGCCTTTTTTCTCCTCGAACCACTTTTTGAAAGTGCTAACCACGGATGACCATGAGCACCCCATAAGCCTTTCTTCTCCTCGGACCACTTTTTGAAGGTACTAACCACGGCTGACCGTGAGCACCCCATAAGCCTTTTTTCTCTTCAGACCACTTTTTGAGGGGTACTAACCACGGCTGACCGTGAGCACCCCATAAGCCTTTTTTCTCCTCGGACCACTTTTTGAAAGTGCTAACCACGGATGACCATGAGCACCCCATAAGCCTTTCTTCTCCTCCGGACCACTTTTTAAGGGTACTAACTACAGTTGACCGTGATCACCCCACAAGCCTTTTTTCTCCTCGGACCCCGTTTTGAAGATAATAACCACAGCTGAACGTGAGCACCCCATAAGCCTTTTTTCTCCTCGGACCACTTTTTGAGGGTACTAATATGCTGACCGTGAGCACCCCATATGCGTCTTTTTTCTCTTCGGACCACTTTTAAGGGTACTAACTACGGTTGACCGTGATCACCCACAAGCCTTTTTTCTCTTCGGACCACTTTTTAAGGGTACTAACTACGGTTGACCGTGATCACCCCACAAGCCTTTTTTCTCCTCGGACCCCGTTTTGAAGATAATAACCACAGCTGACCGTGAGCACCCCATGAGCCTTTTTCTCCTCGGACCACTTTTTGAGGGTACTTAACCACGGCTGACCGTGATCACCACACAAGCCTTTTTTTCTCCTCGGACCCCGTTTTGAAGATAATAACCACAGCTGACCGTCAGCACCCCATAAGCCTTTTTTCTCCTCGGACCACTTTTTTAAGGGTACTAACCACGGCCGACCTTGAGCACCCCATAAGCCTTTTTCTAGTTTTCAAAGTTGCATTAAGAAAGGAATTTATCTTTATAAATGTACACGAATAAAGACATAAAACACAGAAAATTTTCTCAGCATGTAAGGGGCGCGACACCCACATAACTATGGCCAGGTACAATAATACTTAGATGCAGAATATCCTAATTGGTACCCATGGGCCAATAAAATGGCCTCCGAGATTACCAGATTTGATACCATTAAGTTATTTTCTGTTGGGTCATTTTAAAAACCGTTGTTTATTCGAACGAACTGTATACAATGGAGAAACTACAACAAATAATACATTCAGAATGTGGCAGATTTCCCCCTGGAATTGAGCGTTCAGCTACACATAAAACACTAACCTTAAGATTTTTTTTTTTTTTTTTTTTGATTGGAGGTTTAACGACCACCGTGAGCAACTCAATGGGCTATAAGCAGTCGCCCGTCCCTAATTTAGGGTCACTGGTTCCAGGGAAGGAGAGAGCCAGTGCCGTAAGACAAACACAACACCCATGCCTCACGGGATTCGAACCCGGACCCTTACGGACGAATGATCAGAGGCCAGCGCCTTAGACCACTGCGCCACCGGGACCTTAAGATTCGAGCTGTTTTGAAGAACAACATTACTCTCTTTGAATATCTTATTTGACGTTGCTGTAAATTTTTCTATGCGTTTTATGTTTTGCTGTCACACAAAAACGCTCTTCGTTAAAGACGGGCTAATTAATAAATGTATAAGAATAAAGCCACAAGACGAACACCGTGCACTTGTGTTTCAATGGAGGCTTTCCAATTGCATTAACATAAAAAAAAAAAAAACACCGATGCTTCCTATTTTCTTTAACGTTAAATAGATAATTTCCGGCGACACATGGAACTCTTAATTTCAGGTAACATGCGTAGAAAAACGCAGAACCATGTAATTGGTGTTGCTTCACGTAGCAGAACTATTTAAATATGTGTTAATCGGCCAACCCTACCAATAAAGCTCTTTTGCTGTATGACAACTTTATCACTAGTATGACATTATTTTCAATGCCATGTATTTTCCATTGTAACATCTGTGATAAGATATCGTCGAAAAGAGCAGTGTTACTGCTGTTTACTGAACGTACATTCCGTCTAATTTTGAAACAAAGCGGGAATAATAACAGTATGGATACGTAAAAAAGTGTTAGTAAGGTTTCACCAGCACTCCAGCAGTAACGAACATCTTTAAATGGCACACTGGTCACCACAATAGCAAATATTAGCAAAACACCAAAAGGAGAAAAATTTGCAGCTGTGTTGGTGACGGATCACTTTGTCCGTGTTCATTTCGTCCACGTTCATTTGGCCCAGTTCATTTCGTCCAAAGCTCACTTTGTCCACTATTCACTTCGTCTGCTGTTCACTTAGTCCAATGTTCACTTCGTCCATTGTTCACTTCTGTCCACTGTTCATTTCGTCCACATTAATTTCTGTCCTCAGAATGAATGGCATACCGTGGGAATTATCTGTTTTCGTTAGGAACTTTTGTTATAGGCAGAAGAAAAGGTCAGCGGACATTACTTGCACGCGATTCTTTTTCCTGTCTAAGTTTCTGGATTAAAACAACGATTTTTAGTGTTATTTAAAGTAAAACTTTTAGTGTTATTTAAAGTAAAACGAGGAACTGAATTTTGAAGACCTTTTCAACTCTTTTGTGCGGTACGATGTCAATCACTACAGCATGAATTACGCTATGTTCGGAAAAGGACTATAAGGGGGGATTTTTTAATAACGCTACACTTTTACTTCGACACTAATTATTTACATAATATGTCAAGTTATTAATATTTCTCTTTTACTTACTTAGACACTGAGTATTAATTACTATGCCTCATGCGTAGGCCCTTTTGACAGTTTTTATTCTGCCGATGTCATATTCATAATGTTTACGTATCAAGTCAAGGTAATATTATTGTGCGTTTACTGAGGCACGAAATATTAATTCACAATCCCTAGGCTTGAGCCTTTTTTACAGTTTTTATTCTACCGATGTCAATATTATTATCTTGTTTGATACGTTTACGTATCAAAACAAGATAATAATATTGCGCTTTTTCTCAAGCACTAAATATTGTTTCATAGGCCCTAGGCCTAAGCCTTTTTACAGTTTTTATTCTATCGATGTCATATTCGTATGCGTTTACATATCCCAACAAGTTAATACTATTGCGCTTTTACTTAGATACTCAAAATTAATTCATAGAACCCAGGCTCTAAGCCTTTTGAATAGTTTTTATTCTACCGATATCATATTCTTAACTTTATAAAAAAGGTCAGGCCAATATTATTGCGCCTTTACTTTGGAACCAAATATTAATTAATAGTCCCTAGGCATAGGCACAAAGCCTATGAATAAATACTTTATGCCTAAGCGCATTATCAACCAGAACACTTATTATGTAAACGTTATGAATTATTATGTGTGGTGGATTTAAAACTGGTAAGAAGGCATGGGCTTAGGCCTATTATTTAATGTTTTGTGCCCAAGTAAACCTCAATATAATTAATTTGATTTGATATGTAAACGATATGAATATGACATCGGTAGAATAAAAGTTGTAAAAAATACTGGACTCTAGGGATTGTGGATTAATATTTCGTGCCTCAGTAAAAGCACAATAATATTACCTTGACTTGATACGTAAACATTATGAATATGAATGACATCGGCAGAATAAAAAATGTCAAAAGGGTCTACGCATGAGGTATAGTAATTAATATTTAGTGGCTAAGTAAAAAAGTGCAGCGTTATTAAAAATCCCACCTTACAGTGGTTTTCCGAACATAGCGTGAGTCATGCTGTAGGGATTGACATCGTACCACACAAAAAACAGTTAAAAAGGTCTTCAAAGTTCAGTTCCTCGTTTAACTTTAAATAACATTTAAATTCGTTACGTTTTAATCGAGAAACATCGACAGGAAGAAGAATCGCATGCAAGCAATATCCGCTAGACCTTTTCTTCTGCCTATAACAAAATTTCCATGAAAACAGAAAATTCCCACGGTATTCCATTCATTCTGAGGACGAAATGAATGTGGACAAAGTGAACAGTGGACGAAATGAACAATGGACGAAGTGAACATTGGACTAAGTGAACAGCGGACGAAGTGAACAGTGGGCAAAATGAACGTTGGACAAAATGAACTGGACCAAGTGAACGTGGACGAAATGAACACGGACAAAGTGATAGGGAACCGCTGTGTTTAAATAGATGTTCAAAGTGACTACCATTGTTCTGCAGACGCAGCTCGAATATTAAGATTAGTGTTTAATACGCAGCTGAATGAACAATTATGGAGGATAATCTGCCACATTCTGAACCATTTTCTCTTTCTTTGCAGACTGGTATTATTTACTCAGCTTACGTTTCCATCATCAGCGTCGAAAAGGTATCGTCATCTTGTTGAAAACACCGCTGTCAGAGGCTATGTTTTGTTCTCCGTCAGTTTTCACTCACTTATTATGCTGAACAATTTCCGAGAAGGCAAGGTGAATTATATTCTGCTGAATCATTTCTGAGAAGACTGTTACTTCTCGGTCCGGCACCATTTCTGTCATCAGTTATTTTAATAATTTCATGTAGGCACACTTTTTTCTTCGGATTGTAGATTCATCATCATCTCTCTTCTGTATACCGACATGGCGTTCACGCATATTGCTTACCAGTGGCGTAACTACCTCCCCCGCAGCCACCGCAGCTGCAGGGGGGGGGCAGGTAGCGAAGGGGCGTACTGCACTTCCAGTTATATTTTTATGAAAATATTCGAAGACGCACAATAATTAACCCAAAGATTGATATTTTGCTTTAAGATATATTTAGCTTTGCCTAAATAAATGCCTAGTTTCACTTTTAAAACACTGAATGTCCTACAGATTGAAAGTGTTCGGCTGCTTGACTTCAGGTTGTAATACGATTGCTCTGTAATGGGTTGTAAATAATACGATCGCTCTCCAATCGCCCTCTCTCTGCGCTGCTGAATAAAAGCGCGAGGACACAGTGGGATTCCCCGTGGAGGATGTGGGAAAACATTCAGTTACCTAGAATTACGTGCACGACAGGCGTCAACATTCATTCACAGCAGCCGCAGATCTGCCATGTGTAAGAGGGTGGTTTCGTCAAGTGATTTATTTTAGTTTTGGACAAAGCAATTACACGTATTGTCAAATCTATTAAAAAGTTAAAACTACAGAGCCCTGGGTACCACCATTACTTTTGCAGACACTCTCCTTGACTTTTTCCGATTTATACAGGACTTTTTTCGATTTCTACGGAAATACAAAACAAAAGTAAGCAAATAAGTAAGTAACAATAAAGAATTGGACCACCTGGGGACGAATCCTGTCGAAAATGAGCGAAATGGGGTCAAAGGTCAGGACATAGGAGAGGGATCCATTCCATTTCCCTTATACATCATAACTTGCGCAAAAATGGTTCGATTTCGATGAAATTTTAGTATACAGTAGGGGACCACCTGGGGACGAATCCTGTCGAAAATGAGCGAAATAGGGTCAAAGGTCAGGACATAGGAGAGGGATCCATTCCATTTCCCTTATACATCATAACTTGCGCAAAAATCGTTCGATTTCGATGAAATTTTAGTATACAGTAGGGGACCACCTGGGGACGAATCCTGTCGAAAATGAGCGAAATGGGGTCATAGGTCAGGACATAGGAGTGGGATCCATCCGATTGCCCTAATGCGTTATAACTTGCGTAAAAATGGTTCGATTTCGATGAAATTTTATTATGTGGTAGGGGACCACCTGGGGACGAACCTTATTGAAAACGGTCGAAATGGCATCAAAGATCGGAACATAGGAGAGGGATCCATTCCATTTCCTTTATGCGTCTTAACTTACGTAAAAATGGTTCCATTTCGATGGAATTTTAGTATGTTGTAGGGAGCCACATGGGGACAAACCTTGTTGAAAATGGGCGAAATGGGGTCAAAGGTCAGGACACAGGAGTGGGATCTATTCCATTGCCATTATGCGTCATAACTTGACTAAAAATACGTCTATTGCGACAAAACTTTATCATGTTGTTCCTGAAGTATACTTAACTGGTTCTGTTGAATAACATTGAAATGGAATCGAAGGTCAGGGCACACGGGCGAGGTTTATTCCACAGCCATTATCCTCATAATTTGAGTAATGATTGCTGGTATGTTGGAAAGCGTATCATAATCAATGCGTTGCATGATTTTACTAACTTGTTTTACAAAAAAAGATTGCTAAAAAAGTTGAAGGTGACATTCTACTAACACTTATTATATTACACCACTAACCCACTAGTTATTGTCATGTTATCTTGGTTTATCATCAGTGGCAGCATAACTTGTCAGATCCAGGTGTGTGTGTGTGGGGGGGGGGGAGGGTTTC